>JAJNNQ010000075.1:35944500-37312500 GCA_027886175.1 Phylloscopus collybita
ACTAAACCAACATCAAATTTATAAACTTGAGCAGGTTAGTTTTCATAAGGAGAACAAAAGGAGACAGTGCCAAGAAAGAATCTAAGACAAGTTTAGAGCAAAGGCCCTGGCAAAACTCAAAACCTGGAACACTTGGTCTCATTAGTTACTCCAATAAAGCCAATAAGAACACATGAGCTACAGGATGACATCACTGATTGAATGGTTAAGTATGCTGAATGGTAGAACTCTCAAAATTCACCCTCAGCTCTATGAGAGAAAGGAAGATCCTTATAACCTGTTTGGAAATTCACAGTACTATGCAATTTCCTCTATTGAATCATGATGTTAACTCAAGCAAAATGAATGTTGGATGAATCAGAATCTGACTAGAGATACTTGCAGTAAAGAAAATTGTACAACTAACCAATCAATTGATAAGTGAATAAACATAAAATATGAATCAAAATATATATATATCTCAAGCATCTGTAGAAGGAAGACAGTCTTGCTTGCTTCATGGCTGAAAAAAATTCCACTTGGGAAAAGCAATTGCAGCCAGAAATCTCCAACATTTCCTACCACAACTATTGGGACCACAGGCCCAGTGACACTTTTGGAAGACATCATCTTAAGATATTTATTATGGAACTATTGAAGTTCATATTACTGACAGCAAGAGCAGTTGGAACACTCAAATATCATCTCCTCTGTGTGAAGGCCATTAAACATGTCTGAGGACGTTTCCTTTGCCTGCTTTTCTGCAAAAGCCACAGATTACATGCATGTAACTTTGCAGTGCCAGAATATATTTTCACCTGTCCAATACACACAAGACTGGAAAGAGTATCTTTACTAAATTTGACTTTACTAAATTTTATCTACTTCAAGATTTTCAAGAAGTTGTACTATTTATATGATGGCAGATTTTTGTCTACCATTTCCCCATAGAAGTAGAGTTGTGGTCTTGAAATTTCAGTAGTATGACTTAATTACAAGATATGAGAAGGAAAAAAAGGAAACTATTCAGAATATGCCAAAATCTTATTTGAGCACAAATACTACCAAAAATGAGAAATTATGATGACCAAAACTATGACTATCAAAATAGTATCTTTCATCTTTAGTATAATATTTGTCTGAAGGTCTTACTGCTGTGAAAGTCATTCTTAAAAAAGTTAGTGCAAAGAATCCTTAAAAGACTAAGTAGATAAAAATGTTACTTGCCTTCTTCCCTTACTTACATTTTATCTATCCAAAATAGATGGATTAATACAAAATGTGAAGGGAAGCCTTTAAACCCAAGAAAAAAAATCCTGCTGCAGACCTTCCGCCTTATTTAATTTTACTGTGCAAGTTCAGAAAGGGAAGACCGTGGAAAGAAAATGTAATGCTAGGTGTCTTTGTGAATACCAGTAACCACATTAGGCTGTCACAGACTTATACATCCAGTAGATTTCAGTCACTGTAGACTTATTCATTCCAGCTTCATCTCCCTGGAGAGAGACACCTGTTTTCAGCAGGGCTAAGCAATCAGTCTGTGACAGGAAGTTTTCAGACCCCAGGGAAGGTGTGCTGTAATCTCTTTTTTTTATCATTGCTGGAATAGGCATAAAGACAAGGTGAGCCTGCCTTACCTGATGCCATGGCAAGAAATGATAAACACGCATTATTATCTTGCAGGAGCTCAGGAAAATCCACTGTCAGAAAAGAAACCTCTTTAACCCAGTGATTCAGCATATGGGAGCTATATAGAGGAAGCAGATACAATGAAAACCTACCATATTTCTCCATGGGAGGCAAGTCCCCCGTATGTGTCCTTCATCTCATCTCCTTTCTAACTTCAGAGTTGGAGAGGTGGCAAACATGTTTATTCCTGCTTCTGCTTCAGCTGTCACACCTCTTATTTTGTTTTGCCATAATGCTGCCTTTGAACATTCACACACCTCCCTAGGGACATGCTGCCCACTAAATCCACAGGTCTCCCTTTTGCTTCTTTAGGACCAAAGTGTCTCCTGTGTGTCTCCAACAAACTCTTCTGTAAACTTTTAACCACAATGACTGCTGCATTTTTGTATGGCCTGGGTTATATCCCATCATCGGGTGTACTAAGTATTTCTAATGGATTCCTAGAGTTTGGGGTAAACCAAATTAACAATTAAGGTGTTGGTGGATTTATGTTTGTCAAACAAAATGGACAGCAAATATGTCACATAAGTTATGTTTTGATACTTAATGCTCGACAGGGTGACAGTTTATTTGTTCAGAAATATACCGCAACATGGCCGCTTTGACCATTAAATTTAAACCTTACAGATCTTCTATTCCTGGCCCTAATAAGAGTTGATGTCTAGCTGTTCTGCTCTAGGGTTACTTTGGAGACAAACAGCAATGATGAATTTTAATGACATGCCTCTACTTTCACTGAAGAACCAAACTGAACCACAGGAAAGATGCAGTTTATATTGGGTTTTGTGCCCTTTGCACTCTGTCATCTCTCCATCCTTTATCCCCTACAAGAGAAATATGGGGAACAAGATGTTGTTTCATGCTTAAGAGTCAGCTGCATAGTATGCCAGGAAGGGATAAAATATTTCTTACTGCAATTCTTTGGTAAAATTAATAAAATTAAGAAACAATAACCCTTTTTGATTGTAAACGGGCAATATATTAACGCTGACAGTCTCTGACTGTTAAAATCCCCCCTGAAGTCCCTGTATGTTTCTTGCACACTTTCCCTTAAAACTAAGCTCTTTTACAGACAGGAAAGTGGATTACCTAAGTATTTGCTCTGATTCAGTATGACCACATTCATGTTCTTGAATGTTCCTGACATCCCAGTAGTTCATTGCAATCTCTTACTACTTCCAAGGATACTGCAGCTCAATGAGATGAATAGAATATCAAATTTGATCTCTGTCTTATAACTACTTAGAAAATACAGTGAGAGGCTACCATCACTACTTTCATTCTCCACTGCAGACTCATCAGATTTCCTTCATTCCAACATATTCTTCTACAAAAGTGAGGAAATCGCTGTTCCAACTGAAAAACTGTTTGTATTCAGATGAGGATGTGGAAGCATGCAAAATATTTATACAGTAAATAGGTAATTTCCTCTACACAAAAAATCAACAAGGAAAAAATCCAAATTCACTTTCTCAAATGTAATTCAACTTTCTCATGGATTACTTGCTCATGGTAGTTGATTTCTAGAACCACCCTTAAAAATATCTTGCACACAAGTGGCCCCAGGAGGCTTTTGATTTTCAAGGACTTCTCCTTACTCTCATACTCAACCTCCCTATTTCCCCTACCACTGATAGACAATAAATACTTATCAACCTCTTTAATGCTGTAAAAACACAACTCTAAGATGCTACAACACAGTTTGCACTTGTTATTTCAAGCTTATGTCTTGGAAAAGAAGAAAACCAACTAAAGAGCAGTTGTGGTTTTGCAGTACAGGAACACCACAGAAATCACAGAGTAACCTGCTAATCCCTTCTCTCTTTGATACTATGGCTCTATTCTGTGTTTTAGTTCCAGCCTTTTACTAGGCTTTCTAAGTTTTTAACATAATACACACAATGTACAGTAAGATAACTGTAAGCTGTATTGCCTATTCTGCAATGCACACCTGTTCAACCAGGCAAGATACCCATCTTCTTTCTATTTTTCTCCAGAGTCAAAGCAAATCCATGTCTTAAAAGGGAAAAATAAATAAGAATGATAAGACAGGGATAATGCAAAAGACATGTAATGTTCTCAGATACACCATTAATCTTATCTCCATTTTGACTATCTAATGATCCAACTTCTGGTATATTTTTTCTAATCCTAAATTTAGACTCTACTCCTGATACACAGTATATAAAGTACTTTGTGGTTTAAAAAAATGTGTGTCTTCTGATAAGTACTTTGTACTGCCCACATAAAAGAACTGAAAGCAGAGCTATAAAAAAGTCTCCAAGCTCAACTGTAAATTAAAACTATCACTTCATATTGAAAGCCTGGAGATGCTACATGACTTTAGGAACACACAAGGAACCATTACCTTTCTATCTTCTTTTTCTCTTCACATACTATGTTCCTGTCTTGTTGCAAGCGTTTATTTGGGAATAAAGATCTTCCAGTTTGTTTTTAGTGAGGATTTATTCTCATTACACAAACAGAGGATTACACTGTGAGGCCAAGATTTCAATAATAAAATCATGAAAAATACTGAGTCTGTCTACTGGGACTACTAAATCATGACTGTGATTTTTTTTTTTTTTACTGTTTTCAAAGTTTATATAATTAGATTATGTTGTTGCATTACACTTTCATTCACATTCAGTGTTAATTTCCTTTTTTTCCATAGGATTAGAAGTTACCGTCTTGCACTCCCCACCCTAAATTTGTAAGAAGCAAGTGAAATAAAAACATATAATTTATCCCAAAATGTTTCACTGAAGTCATTCAATCAAGTCTTTGAAAGAGCTAGATGCAGAACAGAGTTCTTCGATTTCTCTTTATAACCATTCCTTCAATACGTCCCAAAGTATCCAAACCCTTTTTTAATTATTAAGGAATAGCCTTGTAGTTAAAACAAAGGAGACACTCACAAAAAGCTCCTGCCATTTCACCATAAAACTGTGCATAATTTAAGAAAACTGACTCCAGACATGAAGCCAAGTCATGTATGTTCATGCAAATACCCAAATGTGCAGGGAGTTAGTTCATAGAATTTATCTATACAAATTGCATCTATATGTTAACATATACATACATATGTATGCATGTATACATACATTATATGTATGTATACATATATGTAATTAATTCAGTGTCCCTCACTCTTTGGATAAACAAGCAATTATATAGAATTCACTCTGAGAGTCTAGCCCAATCACATATGCAATTTATCTAGATACAAAATAGTTACCTTTTCTGAATAAAGAAATCCTGCAAATGTTATAAGTATGAACATTATAATAGAATAATCATAACGTAATTTAAGCCAAAAGCTCTTCCCTCAGAAAACTACTAGGTTCAGTAGAGGATGCACTTGCATGAGGAGGGCAGGATTTTGTATGATGTCCTCACAGCAGCTCCCAAGCCTGAATTCTTGCACCAAATACAACTCTTTACTTATTTTCTAAGTTTATTTGTTCAATCTATTTTTTCTTGTCTTTTCACATTTCACATTAACATGCTTTCAGAAACATTGTCAAATTGGCTCCTATTTGGTAAAGTCACTGCCTGACTAAGAATTAGACTCCTGTATTTGACATAAAAGAGTATTTTGAAAGTTTATGTACAATATGTATTCTAAAGTAAAAGATGACTTTTCAGTGATTAAATTAGGGTACAGCATTAATATACTAGAAGAAGTTCTTTTCAAAGAACTTAATGTTGAAGTTCTTTTCCAAGAATTTAACATTTAAGTTCTTCCTTAAGAACTTATATATCCACTTTGACGTGAGGAAATATTTACTAAACTTGGAAAGTCTGCTTCTTCGGTAACTTGACATAAAGCAATTACTCAACACTATCACATAAACTTTTCCTCAAATAAGCTTTTTTTTGGCTGACCAAAAGCACTGTAATTAGCCTCATACAACAAGATTATGTATGGACAAAAGTATGTCAGACATAGTAAGTTAGGGTTCTTCTCCCACGACATGATAAACCCATTTTAAATGCCACTGCAATAATCATGTGAAGGTATAAGGTCATCAAATCACACTAATTTTTTTCAAAATACTCAAAAAAATAACTGAGCAATCATGATATAACAATTATAAAATTCTAATTCTTTGTAGGTTCAAGGCTTTTTGAACACAAGAACACAAGAAATTCAATATTTTTTTTGTTATTTGCCACTTTCCTACCTTTCCATTTCTGTAAATCTTATAAATTATTATATTACATAATGCTATAAATATTATTATTCCGTTGATCATTGTTGAAATCTTTGGCATCAAAGGACCCAAAGCACTTATACAACCATTAGGAATTTGGCCTTTAAACACAATATTTTTAACAGAAATCTCTGAGGAAGTGGTTGCATTTGGAGAAGTAGAGATAATCCATTATTAGTGCATTTGAGGAATGACATATAATTTCCACACTTTTATTTCTCGATTGAAATTTCATGAGATGCCCAATTAAGAGCATTGCTAAGCCCTGAATATAAATAATATAAATAATTTCCTTAAGACACCTTTTAAACTATTATTATCCAACATTACCTCTCTTCTAGAACTTCTTTGGTGTTCCAAGAAAATGGTGAAAATGAAGATCAGATCCTGAGAGAATTCCTCACCTACCCAACTCTTTCAAAACCTCTGAATGAATGATAAATGCTCTTTTCAAAATGTCTGTCATTTTAATATTTAGTAGTAGGCATTCTCTCAAATTATCACAGGATCAAAAAAGGTTTTATCATCATTATCTTTTCAAACACCTCTATCATTTACTTCTTTCTTTTTTTTTTCCAAAAATGGAGAAGAAATACTAAGAGATCACTTCTGTCATTTATACATTTTTAAGCAATTTGACTATTCTATCATTGCTCAAGAGGTCTGCATCACTGCTAAGATCCTTTTTACTCCAGACGCATTAATACTTATTTTCGTACTCTATTTCTATTGCCACAGTTTTCCTCAGTGCCCTCTTTTGATGATTTCAGCAATTTTCTGACACAGATACATATTTTTCTGCAACATACTGCAATATGTATTGATCTTTTCCTGATGTACTTGCATTTTCCTTTTTATGTATGTTTAAATGTTATCATTGGTTACAATAAATTTAGTATTTTTTGTGTTAACGTAGAGCTAAGTGAAGTGGGTCATTTCTTGAAACTGACCTGATTTCTTGAGTTTTAAGGGAAAAGGAAGACAACTGTTTTCCCAAGGGCTAAGATGTACATTTTGTGGCTAGACAAAAGCCCAATAAGTTGTATAGTGTAACCACTGTGTAGCCATTTGGGTTTTATATGTTGTACATTTATTAAACAAAGGAAGTGAAACTGAAAACTTTCAGTCATTTCTAGGTATAGGGTCTTGGTCATCATAGCATATCATAAATTTAGATCTCTAGAAGTTTTTACAGAAATGACAAATGCTTGTAGAATTGTTAAAATCTCTTCTGCCTTGTAATTATATAAAATAACTGCAGAGGCCATCTACTAGAACACTACAAAGATACTATGCTTTGGTCTTTCCTCATTATGATCCTGCTGCATTTCTTGAGCTAAGCAAAAGAAGCAGATGTACTGGAAAAAAGCCCCTCTTATATAAAGCTATTGCTTCCTCTTTCCTTCTCAGGCAACTCCTTTATTTCTATATTAATTAAATGTTTACAGCAGGATACCAATCAATGATGAACCGAGCTTTTGGTTGCCACAAACTGCTTTATGCTAGCAATAATTCTGGTCTTATATTTTTTTGTGGACCTCACAACAGAGCCCTAAGGGAACTAAACTACTACAAAATCTCTGCTGCTATGAGTACGTGTGTGCAGAAAAGGGCAGACAGGGTGAATAATAAATAGTTGCTGTAAAAAAATCATATTTAATACTATGAGATGTAAAAGTATAGGTTTCATGGCCTGTATTTTTAAATTTTACTGCTCTGCTTTTTTGCTGCTCCTTCCATGGAAAGGCAGTAAAATGTCAGACAATATTTACTCAACAAGTATCTGAATCCCCGTTTAAAAACAGGACTATAAATGAATTGAAGAAAACACATTACAGTCAAAGGCCTGCATTTCAAGGGAATTATTCTTCACCTGCTATGAATTATGAAAAAATTATAGGACCTTACATTTGGTCTAGTATCTGTAAAAATACCATATTTAAATAAATTGGCCCTGTCACTATGATATAAGAGAAATCAAAGATAGTGATGAAACTAAGATAAAACATCTAATCTAGAGACCAAACCCATTGAAAGGTCTGCATCCAGTCTCAGTTCATTTTCCATCAGGAAACAGAATAACCTCATTTATTTAAAGGTTAAAACAGAATGTATTTAAGTTAATGGAATGCTTGTGCCTGTTTAAAGATATAAACCCCATCAGCAATAACAGACTTTACGACAGCAGGCACCATTCATAATTAGTTGTACCCTGGATTTCAAATTGGGTAATTGGGGTTAAAGACAAACAGGTGACTCTCCTTCCTATCACCCTATGGTGAAAATAAGAAAGTTTTGTCATCTTGGAAGAATTGCCCAGATGTGATGAGACCTCAGAACAGTCAAGATGGCAATACCAAGCAAAATGTGCCAAGTCCATTCCCCACTCCATTAAATAAGTCAACACTGCTGTTCTTGGCATTATTTCATATATATTACAGTAAGTATATGGTGTGATGATAAAGAAAAGGGAAAATAGTTATTGTCCAAGATCCCTCTGGTGACTGAAACAACATTTTGTAGCAGTTGACACTTCCAAAATGTTATGGGTTGCTGAAAATCCTTTCCCCTCTCCACAACTGCACATACTAACTTTGGCATGTCTATAATTCGCACCATAAGAACACTTTTATCAATAAGTTTTAATATTATAAACACTTATTACGAGAATTTATAGCATACTTCTCAGCACACCACCATCCATTAAAACTAACTCTTATTTTTCAACTTGCAGAATTACAAATCTGGTGCTGGTTGAGGAAATGAATATGAGTATATTCATCTGCTTCCTACAGTGGCATCAATAAAGATGGAGTTGACAGGGTAAAGGATTGGTATTTGTGGGCTCTGATTTCAGAGAACTTTAAGTCTATGTTAATCCTGATGTGCAATCATTACATTTTACTTTGACTGTATTTACTGGAACAGCTATTCAACCTGAGCATGGTGTGTGTCCCATATGTATTCACTTTCAAAATGTCATGATGTGCTCGGGAGCAGGTGCAGAACAGTCTCAATTTCCTCTAGAATGGGGAAGATGCTCTTTAGAATAAAACAGTATAAATATCACAGGTGTTATGCTGAAAACCTTTAAAAGGAAAGCAAAACAACTTGAACACCCTCAAGATCTATTTTGGCAAGCCATGCAAATGGCATCCCTTACAAGGAGGTTTTAAATTGGTGCATTTACTTCATACTGCAGGGGTTAGCCAGAAGTTTTGGAGGTTAAACCAAAAGAATCACTCAAGTTGGAGGCTAATTGTATTTTCTCTGTCAGCCCAGTTCTTAAATGACTCCTATTGGGTCTTGTACAATCAAGAAATCAAAACTAATACAGTAAATGTATTTCTGTGTGAAATTAAAAAGGGGTTTAGATTTGCCTATAATGATTCAGGGATAATGTATCTAATCTTAAGGCACAGAGTGACACAAGCTATTAACTACATGAGGTTCTCAGCACCTTACCTGCCCATAGTATGGAGTTCTGCTCCTTTCACATGAACAAATCACTGAGTGTTATTTGTACTGAGATTGATTCTTATATATGGGAGAGGATGCCTTACACCATTACGGCATTATAACATAAACATGGTGTAAATACATTTCATGTACTATATAGAACTGAGAATCAGTGTTTATGTAGTGTTTTAGGAGTATAAATAAGTTTTATTATCTCCTCTCTACAAATAGAGCGGGGTAAAACAGACCACTATGGGCTGCAGATTTGCTTAAACTTCATATGGCTGAAAAAAGAGAAAAGTTACATCTTTATGAGAGATAAAGATTCCAAATGCATAGAAAGCAAGAAAGGGCTTGCATGCTCTGCATCAAATAAGGAGTGAGTGATATGAAAGCTTTAGCAGCTAAACAAAGCCGATGAGCAAGTGTACATTTATGTTGGGTATTCTGTGTTGATGTTTAGTAGTTTTACTACAGAAGTAAGCAGCTGATTATTATCCCCCAAGAGTGAGAGGAAGCCAGTAAGCAATTATTCTGAATTGTGGTATGAGACACAATGCCTCCCAGAGCTATTTGTAAGCTGATTCAATTCACTTACTATTGTTTGCTCAAGCTTGTGCTTAAAAACCACTGTTTATCCAAGGTAATATTGTCGTGCGTGAGCGGTCAGGTCGGAAACTGAACGAGTTTCCTTGTTTCATCACCTCCTTGCCTGCTTTCAGAGATATTCTGCAGCTTTACTGGTGGAAATGGAAGATCGCCTCCTTCAAACAAAAACACTGGCTAAAGGAGCAGTGTTGTTCCTGAGTGTTGGTGGGAGACAAAAGGAGATGTGCATGCTGGCTGTTATGGGATGCTAGGGAGGGAAGAAATGGACCAAGTCTTTGTCTTCCATACATGCTGATGGGAATGAAGCAAAATAGAAAATCTAAATGTATTTCTGAATAATAACTTCTAGCATTTGAAATATTTTTCCATTTTGAAATACCATAATATTCCCTTATTCCTGCCAGGATGGAAATTCCTCTGGGTTCCAGATTCCTCCTGAAATAACACATAGAAAGGAGTCTGGGCAAGCAAGCAGGCACAGATGTAAACAGGCAGTAGTTATCTCATGTTGCCAATGGAAACCTCTCAGACCTCAGTGGAAATCTCTCCAGTCACATTCAATTATTCTTTTTCATTTTTATTTTCAGAAAAGTTTTAACCAGCCTTCAAAAATCCAAATGTCAATGGCATCTGCTTAATAATAGCTGGTTCAACCAAAATCTGTAGTTGGAATGTGCTAATATAACTCCTTGATATGTGTGAGGTATGTGAAAAATTGCATGTAAGAGAGTTTGTGTATATAGAGATATCTGTATGTAAATAGATTAAAAGGTAAAGGCTGTAGCAAAGATGGCATATGAAGCTAACATGAAGACTTTGTTTATATATATACCTATTGTGTATTTTCATTTGGAAATGATTTAGACAAGAAGACTTTTTTTAACCTATCCTGTGGCATTGTCCTTTAAATTCTCATTTTCTTATTTTAAATTTTCATAAAAGAAAAGCAAAATATAACCACTACCAGACTATTTTCTCTGTTTAAAAAGCAGGTCTGTTTCTGTAGTCTGATATACAAAATGTGAAAAGTCCAGACTTTGCACAAACACAATGGCATGAAAATTAAATTAGACCTAGAAGAAACAAGAATGCATTTCATATAAATTATTTCATATTTATACATTTCATATAAATTATTGAAGAATCCATACTGTGACATAAGTGTACAGTTCAGCAAACTATATAATTTTAGACAGAAACAGTTGTAAGCAAAACCGGAATGAAGGGAACAAGCCAAATTAAATTAGAATAGGTGATTTGGGATGTATGTAGAGCCAGCCTTTAAAGGAATTTAAAGTGAGCCCTGGTGGTAGGCTCATTTGACTCTCACCAAAATGTCACACACTGCTCATGTCTTACTTTAAAGACAGCCCATATTTCTAACCCTGCAGAAGCCGAAGACCAAGTTGCCCCTATCCTATGGCTAATCACAATCAACATCTTGCTACTAAAGCAAGGAAAAGGTCACCCTGATTTAGCCCATCACAGTGGAAAATCCATAGTAACCCCTTGAAATGTTAAGCAGTTAAGCATGCTTAAAACAATGTAAATGAGAGAAGAATTAAATCCCAGAGGACAGGTCCATGCCGGCTGTAAATATCACAACTTCTTTAAAACAATTTTATGTATCACATTACACAGTGAGTGAGAATTTGCTTACATATTGTTTCCTGTTGTCTCCCCATCCCCCAAAAAATTTTTGTGTTTTATATACATATCATTATTCCCCACTCAAAAAGACCTCTACTAAAATAATCTGCTCTTTTAGTTGAATTTAGGACAGTAAAAGCTCTAAAAGGAAGTACGTGGAGGAGTGAAGGGTTAGAGGGGAAAAGAAGATTCAGAAATTATCTCTCTTCATCATTGTTTCTCTTGTTCCTCATAGGTAAAACTATACTCCTCATCTGTTAAGACATAATTGCATTTTTGCAATTATTTTCTCCTGTCAGGAGGCAACCTGAGAAAAGACCTCATTGTCTCATTCTTTGGAACATAAAAAACTTCATTAGTAAGGTTGCTGCCTTCAGTTTAACCTATCTAGTGAAATTAGGCTGCCTACACAGGTTCCTAGTCTGCCAGAAAATCATTTTTGTCCTCCTCTGAGCCTCATGATGAATTTCGCATGAACCATGCCTCTCTTAAAACCAGGTATTTTGGGGGTTTTTGTGATTATTTTATTATCAGCATGTCTGATTTCCTTTAAATTCTACAGGTATTTTTTGGAAGTAATTTTGACAGTGCAGATCCTCAGCACAAGTTTTGCTGAGACTCACCATTGCAGCTCATTAAGGTTAAAACCCAATTCCGTCTCCTTCCAGTTGTTTCTCAGGGTTGTTATCTTGTGGGCTGTCTTGAATGTTAAATCAAGGAAGTTCTGTCTGAATAATGTCCTCAAATAATTGTAAATAATAAATAACTGTTTCAAGCCAAGGGGATGTTCAAAATGTTTGTTTCAAACTAAAATCAACAACATCTCTTCAAAGCAAATCATTCATATGCAAGAGCACTGTCTATTATACAAGTGCAGGATTGATTGGGTTGCCTCCCATAAAAGTGATTGAGCAAGAGTTATTTACTGAAGTAATCTGAAGAGAAGCTCTACTCTATGATCTTGAAACATTTTATGTCTTCTGTGTGCTAGACCATGAGCCTTGGCAAGAGAAAAAAGTTTAAATTTTCTTGTAAACTCTGTTCCTCAAACTCTTGAATAGAAGCACAGTATCCACAGATAAACAATCACACAGAAGTCC
This sequence comes from Phylloscopus collybita, assembly GCA_027886175.1. NCBI lineage: Eukaryota > Metazoa > Chordata > Aves > Passeriformes > Phylloscopidae > Phylloscopus > Phylloscopus collybita. The sequence goes on from JAJNNQ010000075.1 coordinate 35,957,204, forward strand.
AAAATGCTTGTCAGGACTCTGCTCCCCATAGCTGGATAGCAGAAGAGCCTAAAATAATCATAAAAATACAGGGTTGGTGTTTTAGAGATGGTCCATAATAATATCTGGGGATGCATTCAAGCGTCCCTTAGGTGCCTTAGCACGTTAACTGTAAATTTCTACAGGCAATTCTGAAACTTGAGTTCCTGCTCACTAGAAAACATACTACAGACAGAAAGTGAAGAGATTCCTTTGATTTAGATTAGATTTCCCATTTATAATAAAAAGATTATGACCTGAGGCTGTTTCTCTCACTAATGACACTGAGACACATTTCACAGCTTTTTACTCTTCTATTCTGCCTTGAACCAGCACTTAGAAAACCATCAGCAATTTCTATATTTGTGTTCTAAACCATGCTTAATAAATAAATATTTGGCTTCAGCTATTTTCAAATCATGCAAGTTTTGGGGGTGCGTTTGTTAGAGTCTCATTCAACTCAGATAAGATGTCATTCATCTATCACATTTATGAACTATTTGATTGTGCTTTATTTGTCGTCTGTGCCCCTCCACAATTCAAATAATCAGCCATGGCAGTTCTGAGATATCCTTGAGGGAATTGAGCTCAGTTCCTCTGCAAAGAGACAGAGGGAGCAGTTTCTGCATCATTAAATTTCAATTTAACCCTTCAAATAAGGCTTGAGTAAGTACTGAAGAGACATATAAGCTTTGTGCTAACCTTCTTCAGAGGAATGAAGTGCATTCTACTGTGATTTTCCTTTACCGTGTATCTGTACACCTGCAACTCACTGACCAAAGGAAACACCATTCTTAGCACAGTGTTCTAGGCAGTGCTGTTAAACATTTCATTTTTCCTTTTAATAATAATTTGATACAAAGGGTTGTTGCCTTTGTGCTGTTGGTTTTTCTAAAAGAACTCCTACTACTGTAACGGGCTTTGTAATGAACTACCCCTTCCTGTAACATTAACAGTTTAATTCAAAGTTCATCTTCCATGCATATGCATCAAAACATTGGTATAAAAGCACTTGACAACTAACATTTTAGCTAAAATATTTTGTTGCAACACCATAATTTGACTAATTCTACTGACAAGCCACAAAAATACATGTCTTAAATGATTCCATCCAAAATACAAAACATATACACGTTTTTGGTTTTGCAGGCTGAAGAAGACAGATTGCCTGGGTCAATTTTTACTTATTTTCAACTCTTTAATAGCAATTGAAAAATAGATAATGAATCATTAGCATCACAAGAAAAAAAATCAAAGAATATTGCAAAATCCATAATACTGGCTGACTGTAAAAGTATGCTAGCTTTTTCTCCTTTCATTTTTCTTGAATTGACACACATTCTTTCATAGCATGATTAGAAAGAAATGCTAACCTGATGAAAGCACCATTACGATATATTGTATGTATTCTGTGAAACAGGTATTTTTTAGAGTCTTGACGGCACAGGCTTAAAAAAATGCTTTTGCTTTTCAAAGATACATGCTGAAAAATGACAAATGTCAAAATGTCAGTATAATCAGACGGGACCAGAGAGGTAGTAGGCATATATCTCAGCTACTTGCCTAAGAAGCTGCAGCAGAGATCCTTATTACTATTTCAATTGCAGCTGAAATGTGTTTCCACGCAGACAAATTGTTGGAGTATGTGCACGGCACTTAAGTTCTGCTTTAGCATCCTAAGTGAGGCTTATTGCTAGAGCCTCTCCGTTTAGGTTATTTTCACCATGAATGGGACATGCTTTATATAATTCAACATATGGCAGTACAGACATATCAGAGAGGTTTACAGTGATGAGTCTGACAAGAAAATTATTCCTGAAACAAGCTTAAACACTTGAGTAAGGTAGTCTGAGTTAAGAATTGCTATTACTATTCTAGTGGCATAAACATCCAATGCATACACAAAGGAAAAAAATGATTAGGAATCATCGAATCATTCTGCTGGAGCAGACCAGCAGCCGTTCTTCCTACACACACAACACACTTTGTTTTGCCAAGACTGTCTCTCTTGCATGCAAACAACCTATAAGCTATGTACTAGACACACATATATAAATACACATATGCACATATTGATCAATCACAGCTAAAAAAGCTATTTCAAAGTACTTTTATGTCTTAAAAAATCATTAGGCCTATATGCTAGAAGGTAGCACAAACCAGCACTGTGATAACAGCACATCTATAGCACTTTGCATGAATAAACTTTATACTTCAGCATCAAATTTTTAATATGATTTGCTAAGGAGATGTGTGTAATCACCTTGTTCACAAGCATGTTTTTGTGTCCATTCCCCATCTCTTCTCCCCATTTCCTTGCATGGTTTATTTCAAATGCTTGTTGAAATAGGAGACAGGAGCAGAGGTCTCAAAAATCCAAATATCTCAAAAATATTTCAAGAAAATAAGGTAAAAGAGACATCTTAGCAGGAAAAGTCTACAAAAAGTCCCATTTAGAAAAACGCTGGGGCTCAGGTTGGCTGGTTTCCCGAGATTCAAGTGGTTGAGAGTCTCTTGCCCTCTGAAAGGCCCCAAGCCAGATGCAAGAACAAAACTGAAAACCAAGAATCTGAAGACTCTAAGTTGCTTTCTCTGTTTATTATTTCTTATCTTTCCATTTGCTTTGTGCCCAGCCAAGGTCTCTGCAGCTTGGGCATCAGATGATGACTCCCCCTCCGATGGAGGCTCATTACCTTTTATAACAATTATTATGTATTTATTATTTACAGTTATACACCAGTATCTATCATCTGTACTAAACAGGTCATTTCTACACTAACCCAATCCCTCTAAAACTACTTTGTGCCACTGTCACAGCAGAAGACGGAGACAAAGAAGAACTCAGGGCACTGCCCAGAATCCTCCATCTTGTCCCCATTCACCTCCATTCTAAAAACCCAAATGTGATAAACTACTCTCTTTCACACCGCTGTGGCTTGTAATTCCTCCCTCAGTGTTGGAAGCTTTTCCCATGGACTGAAGTCAAAGCCAGTGCCTTCCTGGGCTCTGTGCCAGGGGTCTGTAACCCCCCTGTACAGATCCCAGACCTCCCTGTACAGATTCCAAACCCCCCTGCGCAGGTTTCAAACCCCCCTGTACAGGTTTCAAGCTCTGTTTTTCCGGTCCTAGACATTTCTGCCAAGGCCCTGACCATCCAGGGCAGCTGAAGGAATGCCCTGGATTCCCATAACTGGGCAGAGCTTACAACAAAGCCTACACTGAAGTCAGTTAACTGGAAGACAAACCTGAAGAGAACCTGGCTCCTCACTCCAGAGCTTATAAATCTCCTTGCACAGCCTGGAGGAAGGGAAAGATGCAACTGGTGCATTTCAGCAGCTGGGCAGAGAAAGGCAAGACAGCTCATCCAGCTGACCTTGAAGGAGGTAGTGCTTAAGAAGTTGAGTTTGTTTCTTGATCTACACCAAACATGCAGTCTGTGAACTGAGACAGCCAGCATCGAACACGGGTGCTGAGAGAAGGATGCAAAAGCGAGAGTCATGGCCAGGTTTGTGAGTGAAAGCATTGGCAGGCTCAGGCCGTTTAAGAGATGGGTTCCACTCTCTGGAATTGTCTTTGAATAGAGATGGGTGGTGTTCCATGTTCTACGTATTATGGAATGCCTCAGTTGTTCTAATGTGTAATGTATATATGACATTCCAGTATCCCTGTGGAAGAGGAACCTTTCTCCCACCTATAGGCCTAAAAGTGTTGAGCAAAAAAAGTCAACTAACACTTAACCTCTTAAATTAGTGCCAATGATTTGGTATAATAAAGTGAAAGTTTATGAAGTGAAATAATAAGAGCATTTTAAGATCTGTCTTTATACTCAATAATAGGGAAAACTGACTGTTATATGCAAAAAATAGAGAAGACAAAGATATTTGTTCACTCCAATATCTCTGTTGGCTTGAATTTCACTAGCAGATAGTCATCAGCACAGGTCAATGAACAGACTCGAATTTCACTTTCAACATCTGAGTTTTACTGAAAGGAAGTTGTGGAATCTGAAAAAACACTAAGATGCTTGAATTACATTCAACACTACTACTATTAAGTGATTCATACTGTTTATTATAATCAAAATAGGTACTGAATAATTATCTCTGAAAGATTATTAGAGAATAATGTGTTTATGTGAATACTAACATATTGACATGCATATTAAAATGAAGCAATATGACAACAGCAACAAATTGAAATAAAGGCATAATGTTTTACTTACTAATAGCTATTTATAAAGTAATTTAGCATATTCTAAATACTCTTTGGATTTTTTTTTATTGAATGCATATTTACCCGTAAATGGAAGGTACTTTATTTACAGCTGACAGAACTCTTACTTAGAGCCACATTCAATTTACCACAAAATTGTAATGTTCACCCTGTTTGATGTTTTCCCTGAAATCCTCCAAAGACAAAATTTTGTCCTATGCTTATTCCACAAAGTGTTATGCAGCAGCATGGAAAATAGTCTAAGGCAATCCTATATAAATCACCAGAATACATTACACACACACACATATCTCAGACTTGCTGATAAATACAAGTTTGATTCTATCAGAGAGTATCTTTCTATTACAGATATTTAGTACTTAAAGTATTGTAAAACTTGGTGACCATACCATGAGATTTCAAAATGGTAAAAAAGGAAATTATTGCAAAATACACAAGATGCCATTTTGCATCAGGCAGTTCAAGAAGGAGCTATAACTTGTGTGTGTATGTGTGTGTGTGTGTGTGTTAGTCAAACAGTCTATTCCAGGGGGGGAAAGGTGAATAGAGCAATTCTTCTGTCCCAGGCTGTATGATTCCAAAGTTGGAATTAAAGGGGAAAACATACTTTTGTTAAGAACATGCACCCCATGAAGACCAATATCCTTGATATTCTGAGGTGTTCATATAAACCCACTAAAGCATCAGCCTTGTGATGTGGTGGTGTTGGGCACAGATGTGTTTAGAGTAAGAAATGGTCTAGTACTACTTCACTAAAACACCCACAACAGTCCCTGAGTGTCTGCTAAGATAGCCAGCAGTAAGAAACATAATGATTGTGAATACTGGAGTATTTTTTTTAACAGTAGCACTTCCATGGTAAAAGTGTCATTAATTACCATAGCAGTGTATGGTATAGGAAAAACACAACTACAACCACAACCACAACCAACCCAATGGTATATAATTACCTGTATAAAAGATGTGTATACACAAACTCTTTTCAGTGTTGAGCCTAATGCAAGATGTCTCTTTCCACTGACCACTGTTGGGTACCAAGGCCTGGCATCCTTAAATATCAGTCTTAAAATACCTAAGCCACATGAGGGCAGATGTAACAGCAGACTGTGACAGGTGTGAGGAGGTCCCTAAGTTTTCAGCATCAAAATGTGTCTGACTTGGAGAATACATTTTTGCTCAGGTATCACTGCCCTCCTTTCTGCAAATGTGACCCTTTAAATGACCCCCTTTTCTTGAATATATCTTCCTATGTCTTCTCTTTCCTTTCTTATACTGATTATTCTCCCCTCCTCTTCAGCCCTTTGCCCTTATCTTTCCCACATGCTGTTAAGCCTGATATTTAAAGCAAAAATGTAGTCCTACTTAGTGCAGTTTAAGTTAGCAGAGAGAAGAGAACAGTCCTTTTTCTACATTTCCTCTGCTCTTGAGACAATTAGAGTCAGAGAACATTAATTGGTTGGGAGCAGGTGGCTGAGTCCCACCTAAGAGACTCATGGGGACTCAGTCAAAATTTTATGTGGAAATCAATATTACATTAATATAGTATATTATTACAATATTACTCTAATACAATATGATAGCGAAATCAGCAAACAAGCAGGATCTTTCTTACTGGGGAGAATGGAAATGTTTAAGGTCACATTTAAAGGATGACAGGTCTTTCTTTCAAGACCTGTGGAAAACTCTAAACAGAGCGTGCTTTCAAAACTGGTAGTTTCATTTGGAGAAAGAAGGAGAAATCATTGTTCATCAAGGGAGTGCCCTCTGTGAAATTCCTAATGATGGCAAGGGCAGAAAAGTGAGAGGAGAGGAGATTCTTTACAAGAAATTGAATTTTAAAAAAAGTAAAGATGCTTGTAAAAAATGCTTAGAAGGAATAGGGGTCAAAGCAGATATATATCTGCTGTGAGATTTCTTAAATTATACTACAAGCAGTCCAACTTTGTTCATAATCTGTATCTACATAAAGTCATCCATGGAAATTGAACAAGCAGTTACTTCACTGAAGTGCCAATCTATATTCACACACTTAATACTAACAGTCCCTAAAATCATTAATATCAGACCTGTCATTTATGAAAAATTGGTTCACGTACTAAAAGAATCTTTATTGCAATATTTACAACATTTAACAACAAACCCAAAAAATAACAGTGGCAGTAACAGACACCAACAGCCACCAGCCAGTCTATCTCCAAATAATGATTTTTCACTCTCTCTCACCTTTTCCTTTCTGTGTGTCTGTCTTTTCTACAGGCTCCCTCACTGGCATTTACAATGGGCTGCCTCAGTTCGGATGCCTACTCTCTGTCTCACAAATCTCAACAGAAATGGCTTTTTATCTGCTGACACATTTGTACCATCTGGGAGAAAAGCAGAAACAATTTGGCAATAACAAAGAAGTGTCAGTGCTGTCCCTGTGATGTCTTCCAGAAGTCCTTGCTCATAAAAATCAGAATAGAAGCGATTTCAGCTTTGTTCCTCCCACTAAGCGAGAATGTAACTTCAGTGGAATTGGTGACTTCATGTAAATTTGCAGAAACAAGTTTACATAGATGTCTATAGAAAACTGAGTTAAAACTGAATACATTAATACACATTAAAAAAGGCACAGACATCTTCCCCCCTCCCCCCCCCCCCAAAAAAAAAAAAAAAGTCTGTAATAGCATGAGTAAGGAGAAATAGTAAATTCATTGCTACCTACTGGTCTAGTAGAAAGGAAAGGACTTTGACCAATTCCACAGGAAGCAACTCAGTCTATTGAGACCAAATAAATTTTATCAACATTGCCATTGTCTTCGTCCACAGGTTAATTGTGTAAGCTTGTACACTGAGAACATAAACCTTGGAAACCAGGGAGCTCAAACACACTCCAGTTGGTGCAGGATTTACTGGTCAGCAATGTGATGTGTCACCTTAGCATAACTGAGCACAAACTTCTCAGGGAAACTCACATCCAGGTTCTTGAGATGCATTTGGGATTTGAGATCTCCTGCATACTACTCTAAGTTGGAGATAGGCACTGACCAGAGGTCTCACACTGGAGGTCTCACACCCTCTGGTTCTCTTCTACCCCAGAAATTTCAGCAAAGCAATATAGTGCAATGCACTTTCCAATACTGAGAATTCTTCAGTATGCCTAGCCTGCAAGTCTTATATGGCAAGCAAGAAAAATATTGCAACTGCGTGTACTACACTATATGTATTTTTCATACATTCAGAGTTGCCCAGGAGTTCAGAAAAACAGGCAAAATAAATAAATAGTTTTAGTCAAGTAGTGGGATGAATGGCTACTAAATACATCTCTTTATGAGAAGCTTGCCTCAATGCTTGTGTCTAGGCAAGCAAGTACAGAAAGAGAAAAAAGCACTGAAAAGTGTAAAAGACCACGCTACCCCAGGAAAGAAAACCAATGGGAACACAAGAAAGGATTAGAGAGAAGAAGCAAAACATGGGAAGAGTAAAGTATTACAAGGGCAGACACGATATTTTCATCGCTCATGAAACCCATGTACTGAGAGGCAAAGTAGCCTTAGGTTCACTTAATGGGAGAACAAGTTGTGAAGGAAGAATGAATTACTAGATTTAACAATATATTTCTCATGTACCTGTGTTCAATAAAGGCTGATCCCAAATATGAAGTTTCATTATGATTTATCCCCAGTGGTCTTCAAAGAACTACCATGTAAAAAAGCTTCCCTCACACATAAGTGGCATGCAAACCACATTTACACTACATTATCAGTTGGAAGTCACACAACCTAGACAAATTTTCAAGACCACACCTCTGACATTAATGTTTGTTGTAAAATCTCGGACACTCCAGTCAAAGGTCTACACCTTTCAGGAGGCACTTAGAAGCACATCACAAGACAATGATTTCTGATGCAGAAACCTTTTCAACATGATGGGATTTTGCTGTATTAACCTTTGAAACAGCATCCAGAGAATCAACATCTTTTCATTTAGAGGCAGAGGAAGGTCTGAACATGTAATGGGTATAAAACCACTTAGCTAGACAGTCTGAGGTATTTTACAGGATCCTCGTGTAACCTATGGGACAAATTTATTTAACTTTCATTTTAGAGAGACATAAGAGGTCTCACTCTCACACAGTAAGTGCTCAAATCACAACAAACTTGTGCTTTGGCAGTTTTCCAACAAAGGTTGAGCACTTCTTGATACTTCCTGGGAGCATGTTATTTACATACTTGCAATCTATCACAATTCAGCTTACCAATTATATCTTGAGTTTTCTGTTTTGTCCTTTAAGTAGTTTTGTCATTGAACATAACAGGCATCATAGAGTAGGATTTTGGACATTTCTGCTCTTATATTTTGATAGAAAGCACCTTTCTGTGGGAAAATCACAGATAATAAGTCACTGAAATACTAAACTATGTTGATAGCACATCTGTTTTAGCAGTATGCAGTGTCACACAGTGTGCTGCTGAATAAACTGTGCCTCTGGAAGAGGTTTTCACATCTGTCGAAGGACCTTTGTACACATTCACATGAATTCACATTTCATGTTCCAATTTCTTTTCTGAAATTGTATCTGTAGAAAAAGACCCAAAATCTTAGGAACAAGTATGACTGGGAGAGAGTATAGCAAATTCAAAGAGTAAAGATACAGTTTTCTTTTTTTTTTTTTTTTTCTTTCCCTCTCACTAGGTGAATCAGCAGGAAACCAGGGGAAAACCCAATGATGGGAGTTTAAAAGGAGGCCATTACAGACCAGAAATGGCATTACAGGAGACAGAGAGGGAAGCAGAAAGAATCCAGAAAACACAGATATCAGCCAAAAGGAAAAAAGTATTGGTCCTATCAACGACATGTTGAACTTGAATTCATAGAAACCTCTTGTTGATTCTGAGCTGTTGGTACTATGTCCTTCCATAACCTTGATCATATAATTCTACCACTTTTCATCTCAACTCTAGACACATTTCATGGGGACTAACACTCTCCTTACTACCCAACAGTAACAATGCAAGGATAATGGCAAAAACGACGAGATATGTCTAGGCACTCAGAAGGACCCCATTCCCAAAGTCACAGTCATGGGCAGAATACTAAAACCTAGCAGGGTTTTAGTGGCACTAAAATAAAAGGAGGAAAAAAAAAAAAAAAAGTGGTACAGATCTCAGCAGAAGCCAGAACAAATAAATAAAATTTACTTTATTCAATCTATCAATTACTTTGCAAATATATTACCTTAAGAAATGTCAGGTTTTTCCTGAACTATATTAACTAGGCCAATGATATTCTACTTAGACAATATATTTCTTATTCCTTTCATAAGACCACTTTTCAGAACTTAAAAAATCTGAGTGCCATCCATACTCAGATGAAGCAATTGTTTTGTTAGGTTTTGGCAAGAAAGCTCCAGTTGCTCATGTGTAATCAGTCATTAGCTTAACTCTTTAGAAGTCTTAAAAACAAATTTAATCCCTACTAACCATGACAAAGAATGCCAGGACTGTCTTGTTACCTTCTCATTTTACACAATCACTAAACAAATAAAGTAAAGGCATATAGAGTATATTCTGACTCACTGCATATCATCAACCTAAAACATACAGAAAGAGAATGGGGAAAACTACCAGTATAGGGTTTGTTGTGCTAACAGGTTTAAAAGGAGGTTGGCCAAGAGTATTCCAGATGGCTGAGTTTTATATTAACTGTTCACAGAGTGAAATGGGCTGTTGCTCTGAGTGATGTCCTACATTAGTAAATGTTGGTCTTTCTCATCACATAAATCATAAGTTATCTATCTTCCTGATGCTATCAGTCCTCTCAAGATGCCTCAACCATGACAAGAAATAATGAGAGATTAATTGAACTGTTAACCTGTTCTGTAGTACTAGCCATTGGGAGAGGGAAAGATGGTCCTTCATGGAGAATCCTGTCACCACACCACACCTTGGAGAACAAATGCTCTGAATTAGCCCAGGACTCCGCAGAATGTATAGAATTAGCAAGAATGACATTTTAGATAATTTTCTAAGAGAGGGTTTAGGCTGCTGCGATTACAGCTCATGCATAAACTGATCCACAGCTTTGAAGGGTATAAATGATGACAACTTTAGCAAAGTTGAAGGTACCCCCCAGGCATCTGATAAATTTCCAGCCCAGGCAATATTTTCAGGAATAAACATATGCTGCAGCTGGCAGGGACACAAGTAAAACAACAAGGCAAAGCTACTTGAATATATCAAATACTCAAAAAATCACACACAGCAGTATTGGCTGAGATTGGGAACAAATTATTTCTGTTCCTAGTAAAGAAGAATACTTACACAAAATAATGTATCACCTTGCTCATTTGCACTCATTACTAGAAAAAATAAGCTTGTGTGTGCAATAAAAGCAAAGCAGCAAACAGTGTGCTGTGTAGCAGAAGCTGGTGTAGCATGTGGGGGCCTACTTTGAATTAGTCTGCTCACATGGAATGAATGCTCCTGTTTACTTTCATTTGAAGGAACCCTAGCTCATGCAATCCATGACAGAAAACAAGTGCAGTCAGAAGAAACAACCAGGATATTCCCTCCAGAAGTGCTAATGAAAATATTGACACAAAGTTTGATTTCAATGAAAAAGAAAGAAGCATAAAACATAGTTAATCAGTGGGGTTTTGTTCCCATAATGAATTAGAATCCTCAAAAAAGTGAATTAGATCCTAAAAAAAAAAAAAAAAATGTAGTTCAACACTATACACATGAAAATCCATATTTTTATGGACATAAGTCTGTACAAGTTGGATTCAGTGGGACTATAATGTGTTGCCATTTTAGCAAAGCAATTAGAATGTATCTTCACATTTACCTGCAGATACCTCCATGCTTTCAGTTGAGTTACCTGAGCACAAAGTCCTGAAAGACCAGCCCTACAAAGCAATGCAAAATCACATGCTGATATGTATACATGAATTTAGCACTACACATCATTCATGTTTATCCAGGTCACTGTGCCAGGACTGTCTGCACTTGACTGGATAAATGTGCCCTTCACTGTCAAACGGGCAATGCTTGGCTGTTGTCTGGGGGTTTGCTGCTCTCCTCTGTCCCTTTAAGGAGTTTTCTAAAGTCTTATGTTTAGCCTTCTGCATTTATCTTTTGTAATAGAGTCAGATACAATTTTATATAAATAACATTTTTTTATTGTAAAATCTAAAAATGTTTACATTCTTTTCATAAAAAAGAGACTGTTGATAAATTGTTAAATTGTCCAATGTGGTTGAAGAGGAAGATTTTCTTCCTCCAATCCATGGTCACTGCTAGAATTCGATAAATGTTAAAGCTGTAAATAAACCCTCCTCTTTTCTGCCTTAGACACCACAACGTGTAAGTGTTAGTTCTTTGTGTCCTGTGCGACACTTGGCCAAATGGATGCTTTAAGATTCATACCTTAAACAGGTCTGAGCACTGTAAGACAAGCAAAATGTAGGGGGAACTATGGAACAAAAAGTACATCATGAATTGATGACACAAAATAATTATTGCTTTAAAGACTTGATAGTACTAGATATAAATTTCACATATGTAAAAAATACAATCACTTGCATTCATATATTTTCTCTGTCTCTGTTTAGTTAGAACTCAAAATTTGGTATAAAGTCCTGATACAAATAACTCCTTGCTATTTCAGATTAGTAATTTGAGCCAGTTTCTGAGATCATGTAAAGCTGATGCATTCAAATGAAGCAACATATGAAAAACATAAAGAAATTCCCTTGCCAGAATATCCACTTTTGCTAGGCAGAAAGCATAGCAAGGGAAATAACTTGGGTTTTTCCTACTTGAAAAAGACCTGAATCTATGCCTTCTTAATTGTGAAATGTGTTAAGAGTTTTCAGAAATGACATTATTCTCTAATGCTCCTGTCCATTAATGGAGCACATTCATTGTACTTATTAAGATGATGAAGAATCATTAGACTGGTGGGAATGAGGGAAAGAAAATTGAAACATTCCCTGCTAAGAAACTAATTTAACACAAAATGACAGGAAGTCAGTGGAATTGAAAAGCAGGAGATGTTAGAATTAGGTCTACTCATTTGAGTCAAGTTTGATGCCACCAACAAAGACTGCTTTGAAGAAAATCATCCTGGCCCTCCTGCTCTCTATATTTTTTCACAGAGTACTCCCCATTCTTTTTACTATCATCTGACAGAATGTTTGTGCCCCTACTATATCCTTTGTAATGTTTTCTGAAACAGGGACTGAACCCTTCAACAGTGCTGGTGTGTTCACACTGCACTGCCTCAGACGGCTTTAAAAGGCTAAAGATACACTGTGTTATATTCTGGATATATAAATGAATAGCAATCCTTTCACTTCACCAATGCATGTGGGTTGTTGACCTGAAAGGCACAGATAGCAGGAACATATGCAGCAGTGCTAGGAGGGAAACACTTTTTTTTTTCCAGAATGTTCTGTATCATTGCTGGAAGGACTTGTGCTCATCCTAGTGTTTTTAAAAAAACCCCGGGATGGCAAATGCTGTGCTCTCGGTCATCTAGCAGCCTGGGAATTAGCCTGGGATATGAGAGCTCAACACTTTTTTAGATTTGACCTGATTCACATTCAAGAATTAGATCTTGCTGCTCTGCATCCACAGGAACTGTCCTAACACAGGTGAAATACATCTGTGGTATGGCACAATAATTTTATTCTTTTTTTTAAGTGGAAAAGATAAGACATAAAGAGTGTTCTAAGTTTTAGTCTGGAGTGGTGGGTTTCATATAGAATACCAGACACTGATATTTTTCCCTAGCCCTAGTTTCTACTAGTTTCTAGTACTGAGCATCAGATCCCCACATCCTGGCTGAATTTTCCAGGCTCCAAGTATTTCTGGGTTCTGGGGTTTGGGGTATCTCTGCTTCTGAGGGAAAAAAAAAAAAAAAAAAAAAAAAAAAAAAAAAAAAAAAAAAAAAAAAAAAAAAAAAAAAAAAAGCAGCTCACTTTTGGAGGTTGGTTGACTGAGTTTTGCTGTTTCATGGTTTCACTGCCCAAATTGTAACTACAGAAGTGAATTCTAACTATTCTAACTGCACCTATGGACAGCCCCCACCACAACACAAGGACACAACTACTAGAATTATCATTTTCACATCATTAGAGATAGTGGCCCAAAGTCACCTCAAGACCTCAGTTTCCAAACTTTAGTTTGTAACTCAGAACCTTGGTGCTGCTTTATCCTGTTTCTAGTATTAACCTGCAGACATATGATTTGAATCCAAACACAGCAGAACGGGGACAAGAGAATTAATCTTCCATTCACTGGTTTGCTATTTTAAATCCAAGAATGACAGCAGCATTAACTGTGGAGCTGGAGGTGTGGGGAATCAGCCCAGGGAGAACAGCATTAGCATGGCCTTAGCATGTAGGCTGCTGTGGGTTTGAGCAACCGGGGTGTTTGGGGAAGGGAAATCAAGCAGGTGGTGAACAGGAAAGCTGGATCAGTAAGTGGAAAAAAGCTGTCAGGGGAATCATTAGGAGCAGTTGCCTGGCCAGGTCCCATTTAGAAGCAGCAGCTGTGCCAGGCTGATGAGGGGAGGGGATCTGCTCCACGCCAGATGTGCCCAGCGTGAGCACGCTGTGCTGGCTGCCAGACACGGGCAGGAATAAAGACGGCAGCCGTAGGGAGGGTGAGAAGGAGAAGGAGGGAAGCAGCTGCCAGGCTACTCCAGGAGCCAGATGCTGTGCACAGAATAGCGTGTACCACTGCTGCAGCCCTGTGATCTCTGAGGAGTTCCTGTCTAGGAGTAAGGGGTTAAATAAATGTCCAGGGGGGAAAGTATTTCAGAGGCTGTAGGTGCTGATTAGGCTGATTCCATGCCTTTGTGATCACTTCCTGCAATCAAGATGAGCTGGTATTTTCTGCTTGAACTCCAGCTTAATTTTATCACTGTAGAATACCTAAGAATTATTTCTTGGACTAGGCACTGGTTTAAAACTGCAGTAAAAGATATTAGATTTTGTTCTACCAACTACCTTACAATGTCTGATTTTTCTCTTCATCAGATCAACTGTAACTCATGAATTCACTCAGAATGTACGTGTCTGACTCCTTTTGAAGCTGAGCTGTGATGAACACCCCAGAACCCAACAGACCAAAAATCTCAAGACAGTATCTTGGGACTATAAACATTTATTTCAACTTCACTTGGTGCTATGTGCTACTTCTACTCTGCATTCTCATTTCTTTGGCCATCTTCTGCTGAAACTCTTGTAATATATGGTAGAGATTATATTTCTGACCATATGGGGAGATCTGAGCTTTAGCTGGAATAGTAGAATCCAAAAAAATGTTCTGTCTTTTCTCCTTCATTGCAAAATTTCATTATTTCATACTTAATTTTCTGCATTTTTCATTAAGTTCCTGTTTCACCCCACTTTCAACTGCTGTATCACTAAAATACTCCCTGTCTGTTTAGGAAGGCCTCAATTCTTTTTAAATTGTATTTTTTTATACTTAAACCTTTCCAGCAGAATTCTGACACCCCATTCCCCTATTGTTGCTCCTGGCGTACAAAAGTACAAGCCTCTGGACTGAACTAAGCTAAACCAGCATTTTCTTTACTTCTGCTTACATTACAATTCATCAAAGGGAGCATATCCGGTTTATGAAGCTTCTTTCTGCCTGTTCAAAAAATCACAGTATAAATAAATATTTATTTTTATTTCTCCCAAGAGATCTAAGCTAACTGTTATAATATATAAAGAAAGTAGGAGCATGTTTTATGCAACAGAAAATTCTATCAGCAACATTGTACAATGAGAAGGATGAGACAAATAATTCATAGTGATTATACTATTATAGAAGTTTAATCTGTCTATTGTCTAAGGCACCTATGCCAAGAGACTTCCAATCTTTTAAATGTATTCAATGTTTATGCCATTTTTAAATGTCTAAAGGGATGAAAACAGGCACATGGTAATACTTCCTAGCTATTATTCATGGATTGAGTTATACTGTAATTGATCAGAGAGGTCACATAGCACACATTTTGAATCTGGACAGACGTTGCATAGAAAAACATTTTAAAGTAAAAAGATGCATGTGCAAATGCAAAATGTGTTCTGCTAAATTGGGCACTTTGATAGATCTTAGTCCAGTAAAAACATAAAAATAATATAAATAACATTATAAAGATTAATTTTTATTTTAAAATGTTTTAAAAACATGGAGAGAAAAACAAGCATTGCAGTAAGCTTTCTTATAATATTTTTACACAACTTTAAAGAAATATTATATTGTTAAAATACTATGGATTATTTGTATTTATGTAAACACTTTAGTTATCCACACCTTTAGATAAACACATGATTCCCTGCTATATTATTATGATTATTAATGTTGTTGTAGCAAACACCTCAGAAAACTTCTATAATCACCTTGTGCTCCAAACTTAGATTCTTTAGCACAGCTTAATTTCGTCTTCAATTTAAATAAAATCACTTCGTGGGTTTATAATCTGAATTGCTAGCATGAAATAGGAAAGACCAGACTGTGATCCCAGCTCATGTCACCTGAGTAAATAGTCCTTTGTGAGCTTGCAGTCTGAATTAACAACAGTATTCACAAACTTCTCACTTTCACATGACTACTACAAAGCTGGTGAGAAATGATGAAGGAGGATCATGGGCCATTAATCAAAAGAGAAATCTGCTTTTCCAGCTAGTAAGTCATTCTTTAACTGCTTACTCCACCCTGTTAAAACCCCCACAGAAAAGTTCTTTTCTGCTGGACACCAACCCTCTCTGACTGATTTATTGTCCTCATTTCTCCCTCCTACGCCATATACAATTTGAAGTAGGCAAAGAAACACTATAAAATGCTTGGTAGAAGCTGATGAGTGTAGCACAGAGCACATCACCAAAACCAGAGGACAAGATTCCAAGTTTCAACATTAAGACAGCTTAACAGCAGCATCATTATTGAGTTCATCATTAAAAAATGCTTTTGGAATTCCCAGTATTAAACAATATTTAAGAAGCATATCTTGTTTTTCAATGAATTCAGTATTTATATTTGTGACAATAGTTATCATATGCTTTTACAGGACTTAGCTTCTACTTAAAAACTACTGTGGGGTGCAAATATATCTATTTAACTCTAAACATATGATAGAAAGATGTCCGATGTATTTGGACAATCTAGGCCTGATTTATTTGTTCAGATGCTGAATCATATGTAAGGAGTACAAATAGACTCGAGTTTTCCTCTTTGCCTTTATTTACCTATAAGACTTGAACACACAGACTGCAACTCACAAGGAATTTTCACCAGGATATACACTTGAGGTCAGCACAATGCACTTAACAAGTATTTTCAAGCTTAAAAGCTGGCTTCAGCTCTCCCATGCACCACAGAGAGGGGAATTGCTGCTTGAACAGGGGAACTCAAACAAGCCACTAGAGCAGAAACTGTAAAATGAAAGAGGCAAGTAGTGCAAACCTTTCTCTGCCTTTATTTATCAAGATGGAAATAGCCTTGTTTCAGAGAAATTTGCATATCTTTCCGATTTCATTCCAAATCCAAGGAGGCTTGATATAAAAGCTTACACACTTTGCAAGAATCCCTCCCACTAGAAAGAGGTAAAGATACTATATTTTAATTGTCTTAGATAATTCTGCCAATTATCATTTCAAAATAATGTTCTGTTTTGTTCTGAGAAGCTCATACTGCTTTAGTCAAATTGTGGTCAATAACATCCCTCTGATTAATTTCTCCTCCAAAATAGCAGATTTTTATCTGCTTGACCACCATCACACAGACAGAAACAGGCAACTGAGGAGTCTGTGTGAAAGAGGGAAGGCAGAAACAATGCCTGTACTCCAGGCTACTTCATCCAGCACTTGAATTAAAACACAACCTAAAAGTAGTTCAGTTTCCCATTTTACACATTGTTTATATCTTGTTTTCTGCAAATAATCAGAGACTTCAGTGGAATTAGCCCCATGACACACTTATGTCTGACTTGCCAGTCTGATTTAGCTTTTCTTCTGCATTCTGCTACAAGCCCTTACAAAAAGGAGTCAATCAGAGAAGTACCTGAAGTACAAGACTCAGAAATATCATCATCACACAAAATTCCCTTAGCTTTTATGATTCATCAGACTACAGTATGCATTCCAAACTCCTTTTCTGGAAGCATCTCCTTATTATCCACTCTTTACAAGAAAGAGTACTTCCCTTGGTCCCAACTGCCTCTGCCATAAGAGACAGCCACGTACTACACCCTCTGAACTCATGTTGTTTCTCACCTCAGTTAAATACAATGAGGGTAAATATACACTTTCTCTGTGCATCTCCTTAAACTCAAAACTCTTTGCATCAGCCCAAAAGGAACTGCAGTGAAAGAGATCTTATTTTTCAAAGCTACCCAAACCATTGATAAGTGGTTGGGGGCGGGGGGGTGTTGTTTGTTTGTTTTGTTTTGTTGGCTTGTGTTTTGTTTATTTGTTTTCCCAAGAGTTTCCTAAATACCCATAAGAGCCTGGTTTGGAAAATTCTGCAGGAAATACAAAGATTAATTTAGTTTACCTTTTTCTTCTCATTCTCACCCTTTGCCTAAGAGCTGTCTTGGTAGTTCTCCTCATTTGAACAGTAATTTAGTACATATGTTTATTCCCTCTTGTATACTTAAAGCATTTTATAGTTCCTAATTTCCTAGTTATAAGATTATACCCTCTGATTTCTGTGGCTCCCTGCCAAATACAACAGTTCATTCTGTATTATTGAAAACATATGCAGAAGCTTCAGCAAGGCTGATTTCCCTTCTGCCTTTTATTTCTTTCACAAACGTTCTTTCTGAACAGACCGATGCCTCAGACTTTTTACATTTATTTCTTTTCTTCATGGACTCACTGCAGTCACACCATGCCTTGCAATATTAACTGCTTCAGAAGCTGCTCACCAGACATTTAGTACAGGTGGCAAGCTCTGAGCAGAAATAAATTGTGCAGATGGTGTTCCATGAGTGTTCAGATGCCCTAGCAGTGTTGTGGGCTCACCTAAAGGAAGAGGCTTTGGACTCCCACCCTGTGAAAAGCACTGCAATGCCTGAGGATTTGCATATGGGGCAGACTGAAGAAGCAGCTGTATGCAGCAAAAGCAGCTGCCAAGGTTATATCCCAACACTGTTTCACTCAGGCCCAGCAGAAAAACTGTTTGCATTGGGTTTTGTCTTGCTAACAAATTTCTTTACCTATTAATGCAGTGATAACACATCATCTAACTCAGATCTATCAGAAACATTTTTAAAATTTCATGCAGCTCACAAAAATCCTTTCTGAAATTGTTCCCACTAAAATCCTACAGGGCACAGTACAATTTCGACTCGAAGGACAGTTGAATATATCCTCTGTGCTTAATGTCCTTAGCCCTTCCAAAAGCCTCTGCCTCCATCTGCATAAACATTTCCTAGTCTGCCTTTTTATTCTACCCTCAGAGATCTGTAATAGTTCCCTGTGATTGCTCTTATGCCTTTCCTGTGCTTCACTTCAATCAAAGCTGTCTCTGCACTGGTAGCCAAACCACGTGTCATTTCATCCTTCCATCAGTGCTCTCCTTTGTCTCCCATAGCAGTGCTGCAATCCATTTTAAAGTGTCTGCGACCCCGTTAGACTGCACAGGGGCGAAAAAAGCACATAATGTGTAATCTTGGAGAAAGGGAAAAAAAAGATGAGACAGAGTGAGGAAAGGCCTAAGTTTGAGACTTTCTACTTTATCTTGTGAGGCAAAACTCCCACCACCTGCAGAGAAAGCCTGCCCATGGAAGGAGGCTCATGCCCCCTCAGGGCAATTGTCCACCTTCCCATTCAACTCTGCAGGTCACCACAAAGGCACAGGCATGCTTTTGAAACCTGATTCACACTAGAAGTAATACTAGGAAGAAAACCAGAGATAAAACTGTCCTGGGCCATGTAATTCAAATAAAAGCACCTGGTTTTATTTTTTCTTTATTTTTTCCTTAAGCCAGACATATTAATGGACATTTTACCATGATGCTACCACTCCCTTCAGCAGCTACAAGAGGGGGTCTGAAGAAACGTCTGCATTTTCACTGACCATGCAGTGGTTTGTCCATGTTTCCTTTCACTGCCACGCTCCATTTGCATCTTAAACCTAGCTGGCTGAAAACTTCACAGAATATATTTTGTTTAACTAAGTAATACCCAGTAAAACTCTAGCTAGCTGACAATTATTTTGTGCAGAACTAAGAATGTGAACTGTTTTGAGCTCCCCAACTCACTGTCACACACAACTGCCTGCTAAAGCACCACACCCACAGCTGACTTGCACCCACACCTCTCCTGCACATCCATCCAGTGTGGCCACGGAACATTGACACGAAACATGCCTCCTGGAAAGAAATTCATGCTTCTCCTAATGCAAAACATTCTTCCTATGCCATGCAGATGAAGTCTAACAGCTAATGAGGCAACAGGGAATAAACCATCACTTGTGGCCATTTATCAGTTTATGGGGGTTTTATTATAACTGACTTTCGTCTCTGATGTGATCAGGATGAGCTGACTTTTCAGGTGTACCTCAGAAGGTCTTGACTGTGGCACTCCAGTCCAGCTTCCACAGCAAGTATCCTCAAAAACTACAACAAATTTTTAATTACATTTTGAAGCTGAGACTGAGAATAAAAAGCATGCTTGCTATATTTTATACAGTAGCTTTGTTCAGAAAAGAGTCATAATTTGAGTAGGAGTGACTAAAATTAGAGTGTTAGGAAAGGCAACAGTTTGTTAGTTGAAAAACCTTATCTGTAAATACTTCAAAGTTATTTGAAATGGCTACTGTTTATAAAAATTAATTTTTCACACTGTATTGCCTTTCTTGATTAAATTATATACCATTTTTCCTCAAAGAAGGCTGAATTACAGTGAGCATGGAAGCAATGAGAGGAAGTCATCCAGAGAGAATTCTTAGACAAGGTGACCAAAATTACAAGAATGCCCACAGACTCTGAGTCTTTATTTCTGGATTGATTTTAATTTCATCAAAAGGCTACAATGACTGTTCTAAATAATAACAATAAAAAGGTTTTACAGTTTTATTGGAAAATCTATTGGTCTGTCAAGCTAATTATCTGACACCACTGTTGCAGTACATTAAATTCTGCAGTAACAAGGCACTTGGCATCCTCATTAATAGCTACGTGACTCCTTGGGAGATTGAACATTTGCTAAACAGCAAGCTAGGAGGCAACAGCACTTCTGAAATTCCTGCTTCCCAGGATCCATTTCCCTCTCAGTGTACATACACTATGCTTCTCCCTGTGCACACCATGCATCCTACATGGGGAAGGAAAAATGAGCTAACAAGCAGATGGAGTAAACTACCTTTCCAAACTGAAGTGGCCTGGGATTTCCTGTAAAGGAGAAAAATCACATTAAACTACCCCACATCCAGACCACTGTAATCCTCTTCTTTGACTAAGTTAACTTTGTTTGTGTGTTGGTTTACAGTTAGACACAGCCATTGCAAATATGACATTGTTTAAAGCCTTGTGCAACATGCAGGACAAAATCACTCAGGGGGATTCACTGAAAGCTTGTTGGGTCTCCTCTTAGCACTCAGGAGTAGAAGGAGCAAGACTGATGAAAGAAAAAGCGTTGTCTAATACCTTTGTGTTTCTCAAGTCTCACAACCACCAGAAGGAAGGCTACAGGGAAATTCTCTTCTGATTACTTGGGTTTGCTTTAAGGCTGCTTTGTGCCAGTGAAGAGTACTAAAGCTACCTTAAATGTCCTGTGACCCAGAGCTGGGAGCTTGGGGCTTCACCCATCTCAAGGCACCAGCTGCTGTAATACCCAGATATCTCCAAATATCTGTTACAATATAAGCTAGTGTTAAGAATCAATTTAACGTCAGAGGTTGGACAGGAGGAACTCTTTAAAATTTTATTCGGCAGTTTGTTTCTATAAAAGCCCATTTGATATTTTCAGTGATTTTACTATGCTTTATAGCCTTGCTAGGCTCAGGTACTGGCAGAGATGATGAGCACAAAGCTTGCATATAAAATGAATGAGCTTTTCTAATTCTTGCTGATAAAATAAAAACTTTCACCTAAATTAGTTTGAAATATGCATCTATTCTCCTGCATTTATGTGGCTTTATTAAAGTACCTCTTTGTACTTCAGTGAACAATTACAAATCATTTTACCAATTTCTTCAGACACTCAGGCATGCCAAGAGCTAATTAACTAGTGTGACAATTGCAAGAAGAAGCAACATAATTCAGTTTTTTAAATGGCTAGAAGGTATTTAATTTGAATAAAAGAGCAATTAAATTGCAGGAGTAATAAATGGTATTGACAGGTAGGATGCACATATCAGAAAGGTCACTAACAAAGTACTTGCAGGTACTTTCAGAAACTCCTCTTTGGAATTGTGAAATTACGATTAATTGGCTGGAGCTGTTTTATAGACTATTTCACACATTTAATACCTTACAATCTATCGAGGTAATCAGCCATGTGTAAAGAACAAGTTTTGAATCGATTCCCTGATTAAGTAAAATACAAGGTTCTTTGTATGCAAAATGTAGAATGTTAATGCAGGATTCATCTTGCACAGTGGAACACAAGTAGGAAAGACCTTTTCAGTATAGTAAATCCCAGAAATTATCAGAATTTGAGTGTTTGTTGGCACAGCTTAGAAAAAACTCCTGCTTTTGCTGTGGAAATTTGGTAATAGTAATCACTGGTCATGTAGACTTCTATTTTGTAACAATCAGTACTATTCTACATCCACCTTTTTTTACTTATTTTGTTTAAATAAGCTTTCATTGTGTCTTTCAAATACCAGAATTTACTAGTGGGAAAGTATTTTCTCTTTCTCAGTACAATAAAAAATGCAGGAATTACTAAGTTCCACAAGTTTGCAAAGCAGAATACAGATAATGAGCTACAAATGACATTGCTCAGAAACACTGGCCCCGTGGGAATTGGATTTTGCTTGACATTACACCTCAGCGGTCACTGTCACATTATGAACTCCTTATCCAGGGCAGTCCACAATTCCTGGCCCCAGATTGTGAGCTCCCATTATGGTCCTTAACTCAAATCAAGTATCTTATAGAAGCAAAAACAGTTGGATAAAATACCTGGTGGATTTGAAGGTGTCTTGATTTGGAAAGACAGGTATCTGCCAGGGAAGGCTAGAGTTTCCCTTAGAATGGGGAATGTAAACCCCTCACCCCTGCCAACTTATAATTTTGCAATTAAGTGCTTTGAGGCAAAGATTTGGGAATAGGAATAACAGTTCTTTACCAGGAATATTAACAATACAAATGCAGTAGAAAAACAAAACCACCCAACCAGACCAGAAAACAAACAACAATCTTGGAAAACCCTGACAGAGTCAGAGCTACAACCTGACACCCTGTTGGTCAGGGTGTTGGAAGCAGTCCAAAAGTGAGTCCTCCTGGAGTGGCAGATGTGGTTCTGGTAGAGATGGTCCTGTAGAACAAGGGTCCAGTGATGGTGAGAAGGGTCCAGTCTTCCTCCAAGAATCAGGTGAAGCTAGATATTTTCTGTTCCTACGTCTCAATTTTATCCAGGTAGGAATGGTTGGCTCCTCCCACTGGGTGGAGCATCTCACAATGGAATGTGGATGTACTACTTTGTGGATGTACTACTTTGGGGAGGAGAACAGCTTGGGAAGTCTTAATGGCTCATTGTGAAAACAGATAAGAAACACTGCCCCACCTGGTTTTAACTGTTGGCCCATTATCAAAAGGCACCTGCCCCCCTCCTCCCAGAGTTACAAGAGATAAAGAAAACATCTCCCCAGCTGCTTTCAGCAAATGAAATAGAATACACGTTTTGAGTTCCATAACCCAAGACAGAAGGAAAGAATAATTCCCTACCTGAGAAGGGTCAAATAAGATTTGGGAAGGCAAAGAGGATCAGTCAGATCTGGGGACCTCACCTCCACCAACATGTGCTATGAAACCCCAGACCTCTTCCTAGACATCGAATAGCCTTAAGAAGATATTTAGTAAGCTCTGCATAACCTGATGACTTCTGGGCCTCTCCTGTGGTCAAAACTTTGAAAGACAAATGAAAACAGTTACAGTGTAAAGAGTCCTAACGAAGTCCTTGGCCATGTTATTTCCTCACTTAATATTCAGTAGAGTGACCCACTGAGGACTCACAGACCAGAAAGATCAGATTTTGCCTGAAGATGCTTAGGAAATGGGTACTGGGGATGTTAGATCTGGGAGACCAGCCTAACTCCAGTCTAAAGGAACTGATGTCTTCTACAGTTCAATGAAACAAGACATATATTTTTATACACGTAATTTTTTTTTCCTAGTTGTTCACTTAAAAATGTTTAGAGGTTAAGAAAGGCAAGTGCAAATTCATCTGTGTATTAAATTAGATGTGAAGGATTCTTATGTACTAGCTCTTGCTGGAAACAGATGGGCTTGATAACAGTATACTCTAGTTGGGCAAACACTTTGCACTCCTGCTCCTACATAAAGTATCAAACATTATTTAAATTCTATGCTGGGAATGTAAGCACAATATGTTGTTAAACCAGTAATAGAACAACCATCTTTACATTCCATTGTGATAAAAAAAATCACATAAATTATCGTCAGTTGAATTTTTTCCCAACTATCATTGACTAGGACTCCCAGCAGCAAGATCAATATACACAGTAGTTCCTTATCTTTTGGGGAGATAGTCATTTACCACAAATCTTCCCCAGTCTGGCTGGTATGTAAGAATATAGTTATCTATCTGGGGGCTGGGCAGTGTTGAAAAATATTTTTCTGGTTTGTTTGGATTATTACAGAACAAACTTACTATTAAATTCATCACATACTATTACATAATAACTGATTTTGTTACTAAACACTTCCCTGTACTCTTCCCACTGATAGGATGTTCTTTACAGCTTTTTAGCAGTCCTTTGATCTCTAAGCTACAGCTGTTTGTGTTACAAGCAAAGAAAAAATGCTGTTTACATCATGCATGACCAAAATATACAACTTGAGATCTTCATGTATCATAGTTAACCCCATTTCAACTTAAGACCTTCCCAAGGACAGTTCAACCTCCTCACTAAAAATGAAGTAATCATGTTTCTTCAGAATAAAATGAGAAGCTGCTGGGAAGCCAAGACTTTAGAAGAAATGAAGATCTTTTTATATATTTTAAGAAAGCAAGAACTTTAGTAATATTTTTTTTTTTTTGGACAGTTGTCTTTTTCAAAAACTGGGCTGCACTTAAGACAGATTTTCTTGTCTTAGTTTCAAACCTGGAGTTCTATCTGCTGTTTTCCATTCCCCATTGAGAAAGAAGAGGCCAGAAATTACAATTTAATAATGGCACAGAGGAGTCACTTAGGTCATTATCTTTCTTTTGCTTCTTAGATATTTGTTCACGTTCTCTGTAGAAATATGACAAATATTATGAGCTACTCTAATATATCCTTCTTTCCTTGCCATTTCATCATTCACACCACTGGAGTTTATCATTACCTCCTTCTTGGTTTTTAAAGACTGTTTAAAGAAAGACTTGTGTATCAAGAGGAAATTCCCCCAGAATGAAAATATATGGATATATTCAACCCTGGTGGCAGTCTCCTAATACATACTGAATTTTATCATGAGTTAACTTATTCAACTTTTGAGTGAAACAGACTGAAAGAAGAAAAATCTTTTAGGCCCAGGAGAAGTCTCTCTTATTTATTCTTTTCATTTAGGCTGGAGTGGGATAAGATTATTAATCTATGAGGGACTGAAAATATGCAGTTAGAGGAGATTGAAAATAATTTTCTTGTAAAATTCTTCTTTTACTATGTCAGCCATATATTTTGCTTCTGTAGGAACCAAATTTGCAAGAGATCCTCTCAAACTATTTGAAAATGGAACTTGCAAGAAAAAAAAAAAAAAAGACCAAACAACATTTAAATTTCAAGTGGTAAAATTCATGATGAAAATACTGTAGAGATAAGAAAAGCTGCACAAGATTTTCCATATTTTCATATTATGTGACTTTGCTTAATCTCACAAAGCAATGCACAGCAGCACAGAAAAATGTCCCATAATTTCTTTAACGAGATGATGTACACTTCATAGAATAGACAGTTGTTGAACTATTGTAGTAATTGTTTGGTTTCCAATTACACAGCTTGAAAAACATCAGGTCCTTCTGAGAGTATGTAAATATTATCAGTCAAATGCACCTCTTATTACTTCATTGTAGTCAAGCTGTTCTAACAGAATTATACCATAAATTAATTTTGTCCAATGTATAATTTATCCAGTGTATTTTTTACAAAAGAAAAACAAAGTATCAATTAGCTGTTTTGAAGAGAAACAACAAAGAATATCACAAAGAGCATTCAGTTCTTTTTTTTTAACTTTGGATGCAAGCCAAATTCCAGCGCTCTCTAAAATGTTTCCATTTTCATGAGATATTAATGGAGGGGTCTAGTGTGTTTCATGTGACCCTACAAAAACTATACAAAGACCTGGTACTCTGAATTCAGTAGACAATACTCTGGTGATGGCTTCAGCACTGTTTAATTAAGTGTTCAGTTCAAGAGCTGCCCCTCTAAGTTCCCTTTTCATTTTCCTTCTCTGCCAGCAAGTAATGAAGTGACCAAAGAAGATGGAGCCAAACCCTTCTCAGTGGTGTCTAGTGGTAGGACAATATGCAGTCAGAACAAATTAAAAAAATAAGAAATTTTATCTGACCCCTGAACATTTTCATAGTATGAGGGTGGTCAAACACTGGAATAGGATGTCTGGAGGAGTTGTGGAGTCCCCATCTTTGAAGCTATTAAAAACCTGGCTGGACAGTGTCCCAAGAATTCCACTATCTGAATATCCTTTACCTTCTTCTCTCATCCCCATCATGCTTATAGTTACCATACCTGCCTCTAAGAAACATTTTCCTTCATTGCACCAGCTTTCCTTATGACTCTTCTCTGCTGCTTACCCTTCTCTTCATCAACTCCCAGTAGTATTCCACCCTCATTTCATGACTTCTCCCTACATACTGATAATTACACTCCAGCTCCAGAGAAATTCTTAGTTCTTTAATATATGCCTGATTCATGTTAAATTATTAGGAAAACACTTGGGAGCAAAGTTTTCATCTGCATTTCTCTCTCTGCTGTTATATATTTGTCTACCACCCTTGCTAGGAGCTTCCTCATGAAAAATTCCACAAAAATGGAGTAGGCATCCTTCAGCAGCAAAGCATTGGCCAACAATAAATTACAATACCCAGAAAGCATCAACCTCCACAAACAGACTTGTTATTACAGGTGGACTGTTAACTCATTTCTCATTCTGACTACTTATCACACACCCACTAGGAAGGGTTCTCATAGAATTTCCAAGATGCAGATTTAGCCTACAACCATGTGACACCTTCATTCTGCTTCAAAGGCTTTTGAAACTTCTTTTGATATTTTGTAGCACTCTCATCTCTCATCATCCTTTGCTGCAATTATACTTTCTTACTAGGGGGGCAGTAAAAACTACTACTTAGAGAGCCAAGAACTCTTCTACATGATTGGACTAAAAGACTCACTGGGCACTCAGTGAAATCAAAAGGTACTAAAGAAAAGAAGAAAAATCCACACAAACCTGAAAGTAAGATACTTAGAGAAATTTTTTTTCTCTTGCAATTAAGTAATGTGAAAAAGGGAACATTTGACCTATTGTATCAAAGCTTTTCTTTTCAGAATGCAATTAAGAAAGTGGGAAATTGCAGAGATACATGTTCAAACGTGCACACACACAGATACTCCCCAAGATTTTCTTTAGTATTTTCAAGCCTTTTTCGAGAAACTTTTGTAAGTACTAAAAATGTAATGTCACTATTAATAAGTCCTGACTCCCTTCAAACAAGTCAAAATAAGTCATAATAACAAGATTAAAAATGTGATAAAGCTCTTGCATTTCAACACTTGCCTTTCTTCTGTGTTGCCATTCAAGATATCAATTGATGATTGATGTAATTCTCCCAAGAAACCCAGTTCACTAAGAACTGGATGGAGGAAAAGTAATTCACAGAGTAAATTTGAATCTGTATCAAATTTTAAGGAACATCTGGACAAGACAAAAGTGCATAAAAGGAAAAATCAACCACTAATATGCCAGCAGTTGTCTCAGATCAAGGTGCTGTGTGAAATACACTTTTGTGCACTTTGACAAGGTGATTATTGCTGGTCAAAAAATCATACAAGATGTTACCAGAAACTCGAGAACAGCAGGATAACTACATCTCTGTACACTGGCACATGTTACAAACGCCATGTCCACCAACACTTTGATATTAGTATCCTTGTATTTCTGTTTAGCCTTTTTCCTGCCTGAAATCCAAATTCAGTGAATGACATATAAAAATGACACCAATGAAGAGGGAAAAATAAGGTGACTTTATACTGTCAACTTTTAATGGACAGAAAAATAAAGTTTAATTAAAACAATCAAATTCGAGTGCACAGACAGATCCACATACAATTACAACTTTTTTACAACTGCCCTGGCCATAAATGGAGCTAAATAGATGTGGTTGATTTTAAACCTCTCATAGAGATATAAACCAAACAAAAGGGACAGAAAATCACTATATGATCAATAGTGAAAATATTGCAGTCACTCAGGTGGTTTCTGGGAATTTGTCTAGCACACAGAAATAACAAAGCTCTAGTATATGCTATGTGCATGAATGTTGGAACCCTGGGCACTGAGAATTTTAGGCACATGAGCCCTGGGCACATGAGCAAAGGGAAAATTTTTATTCTATTAATGAAACAAATTATTTTGAATTATAAGGTAATCTGCTAGGTTTTAAGTATTTTTTTACCTTATATAAAATGTGATTCCTTGGTGAAAAGAAGAATTGGTGATAAATTCTTCCTGCAACCCTTGTATGAAATACAGCTACAGTGAGGAGCAAAGACTTCTTAGTGAGAAAGAGAATCCATCTTCTATGACAAAGAACACACCTATGTAAGAATTTTATTTAGTTGGATGAAAGAAGTCTTGCAGTCCACCTTTACACAGATATATTTATCTTTAGCCAAAACCAGATCTGTTAAGTACGGATCTGAACAAGATAATAAGATAATAATCACATTGTCCCAAATACTGAAGGGTGCAGAGTATTTCAATGAACAGTAAATTTTCTTTAGATATTTTTCAGGAGGAATAACTTAGAGTTATTCCTCCTGAAAAATGACCTCTAAGTCATGGTGTGCTGGCAAACAAGTCTTTCTAACAAGCTGTTGCCATAAAACCACTGTGATTCTGTCCTAATGACTCACTCCACCATTATTTTGTGTTGAGCTAAGATCCTTTCTTCAAATAATATCTTAGTCATTTCAATAGGATAAGATATTCCTCCAAACAGGGCTTCTTTTCACTAACATACAACTCAAACTGGCAAATATGGAAGAATCTATTCCAAAGTAATTATCACATGGGGGGGGCTATTGATTATATGATGTTGAAATATGAGGGCATATTGTACTTCATACTCAGGTAAGTCTAAAGCCAATGGCTGTTAAAATACATGATCAAAAAAATGCCTCCTCTTCATGTCTGAAACCAGGCCAAGAAATGTTGTAAAGTTAATAAACTGTCATGCTTGTTCTTCTATGCCCTATGAAAGAAGCTCAAAAGAAAAATTCTTTGCAAGAAAATGTGCAATTAAACAGGACAGAAAAATTACAGTAAAAAAAAAAGCTTAATCAGAGAAGCAGCTAAGTAACCATTTCTTCTGTTTAAATATTCAGACATTTCTGTGTCAGAGATTAACAGACAGTTCATACTCTCTCTCAAAAAAAAATCCAAAACAAAACAAAACAAAACAAAACAACAAAAAACCACAAAAAAAAAAAAACACACACACACACAAATCACACACCAGTGCAGTAGAAAACAGCAGCTTTCTCCTCTTTTTCTGCTTGAATTGCACTATTCAGTAGAGTGAATGAATGATTTAAATAGAAGTTCTCAAGTACACACAATATGCTTTGATTTGCACCTTCAGTAACATCATTGAAGCCAATTAACTCAACCAAGTTTTTGGATTTTACCTGCAATGTACAAAAAAAATGAGATTCAAGCAAATATATAATGAATAAGAGGTATCTACTCAGAAAAAAAGCTGGCTAAAAATGCAGAATTGCTTTTTCACAAAACAGTTATATTCATTCAGAATTTGTTTTTAATCCAACTTGAACATTTTTTCCTTTCAAATAATTTTCCAGTGAACTAGAAATTCTGAGAATAGCCTTTTTAAGCAACAAAAGGACAGACCTTCTTTTCAGTTCTCACATGTGAACAGTTCTTATCTCCCCAGGTAGCAATGAAATCAGGGAGGCTCTCTAACTGTAGAAATGGTCAAGATGCTAAAAACAGTCACCCACCACGTAGGTGAATTTAAATATGAATTTCAACAAGATATAAAACATGTTTAATTTCAATTTAATTTCAAATTGAATTCTACTACTGTTGGTAGGAAAGTCTACTGATAGTGGTACAACTCCTACAGTCCAATTTCAGCAGGCCAGCAACCCCCATCTGCAGCAGAGTTTCTGTGGAAGTTTTCAATATCCCTAGTCAGGACCTATGCTGAAGGAGCAGAACATATCAGTTTGCACCACAAAGCAAATTTATTTAGTGGGACTGAAAGGAGGCACACTCCCTGGCAGCACAGAGGAGAAATGCTACGGCTGAGGCGCTGAGACAGCTCCAGGAACCACTTTAGTTCCATCAGCTCTCAGCAGTAATGGTCTGGATGTGCCAGCAGCAGGCTGCAGGTCCATCAGCCCTCTGCTGACACCCACATGGATGGTGAGGGTGTGAGAATCTCTGCTGGCACCTGTCCTTGTAGCTTCACAATTGGAGCTATATGGATTTACACCAGTTGAGAGTCTGGCCTAGCAGCTGAACTTCCCATGCAATGAGTAGAAAGGACCTCACTCCTGCAAACCCCCAAGCTGAGACAGCCCCAGCATCTTCTCCCATGTATTACACTTCCATGTGTGTAATCCAGCAGCTACAGCTGAGCTAAGAGCTTCCCTAAATCAATTTTCAGAAAGAAACATGCTGGAACTTCCACTGTGGGCTCACAGGAGATGCAGTCAAGTCAAATATTTATCCTTTGACCTTTTACATTAAAAAGGGTAATTGAAAAAACAACACCAACAAAAACCTGAATTTGCACATCCCTACAGTAGCTTCAACATACAATTTCATTAGAAATGCAGAATATTACCTAGGAAATCCCAGGCCAACTGGCACCATGGTTATTAAGGAAAAAAAATCCCAATGGTTGCAAAAAGCCTTCTTTATTAATAATATTTTCTATTACAAAATCCCATCCTTCAAGCAGAGTGTTATTAGTAATGGCACAGGACACGTATTTTGATTCGTTCATTGAACCCTTTGGTCTTCTGTTTTATTAATAGGGGACTTCTCCAGGTTGGTGGGGCTTACTATAATCCTGTTTAATTCTTCTTCATTTGTCATTATTAAGCCCTCACATAATTTAAGCTACTACTTTTTTCTGTTTTCTGAACTCCAGGCAACTTAGCCCAAAGAGCCAGCACAGGAAGGGATTGCAGATAAGGAAAATAAAAAGCTAAAAAAATCTAAATATGCTTTAACTGGATACTTACTAGGGGAAAACTTAAAAGATATTTTTATTCAAATATTTTCCACTTCTTCCCTTGGGACAGTAATACTTTCTTTATTCTGCAGCTTATATACATACCCTCCCACACATTTCTGCTAGTCAAAGCTTTCAGGCTAAGCTGATGACAGGTGGCAGTCCTAGCATGAGAGGACCACATGCTGTGGACATTAATGAATTTCCTTCAGGCCCAAATGGAAGTCTTATAACCTTAGGTTGACTTACTCTCCTCTTCAGTTAAATAAAAATATTTCACCTCACACAAACAGCTCAGCAAGATACTGAAACAGCAAGAGCCAAATGAGTGGAGGGATTTAGAGCTTTTCCAAGGTGTACCTCCAGTTCAACCACTTTCAGTCACTCATTACGGAACGCAGTGAATCTCTTACTCTGCTTTTTGGAGTCCGACATCCATTATCCAAAAGCAGGTGAGAATGGAAGATTGGGATTGCAGAGTATATTCCAAAGTTTATTTTGACTTCTGTGAGGGACTTCACTGAACTACAACAAAACAGCTATTCTGACTATAGACAAACTCAGTGTAATGTCACACCTATGGAACAGAGCATATTTTGGAGTTTGCAGTTCCTTACAAGCTTTAGATATTTTATGCCTTTCTAATTTGTTGATTTTTCCAGTCTAAAATGTAAAGAAATCAGAGTACAGCAAGTTACCCAAAGCAGCCCATCATGAGGAGAGAAACATTCTTAGGAAATTGAAAGTTTTAATTGTAGATTAAATGAACACAGCTTTGGCTTTCCTTCATTTAGCTGGACTTTTGAAAAACCTCAAGTCCATGAAATTAAATCTTAGATGGAAAAAAAGAAACATGATCTCTGCTCATAATAATCTTCTATATACCATGCCTGAGAAAGGAACTGAACAAAGTCTGTATAACAAAGTGTTTGGCTCTAAATGGCCTGCGATAAGTACTGGATATATAGTCGCTCTCATGGTACTAATAATTCACATTTATTGATGACCTCTGGTCTCACAGTGACTGTAATAAAGATTATGATGTTGAAATCCAGACATAAAAAATGTCTGGACAAACAGAATGTGTATCAGAAAGGTAGCACTGTGATACACGAAGAGTTTTAGCTTACTGCAGGACATCAGAGAGCAACGAAGTCTTTACATCTATCCACTTTATCTTCCTGTTTAAAGTACCTCACGCTAGTTTTTATCATCAGGATAAAAAGAATCCCAGCAGTCTTCAGGGGACAACAGTAACCTGGACTGAGATTTAAATGAAGGACTTTGCAGTGAAAGATTCTCTTTTTCATTACCAACCATGTGATTCATAACTCATTTATCTTGCCCTTAAAATAAACCACATTTCCAAAATTGTGCCTTGACGTCTCTTCTCTTTTCCTTCAGTTATGACAAATGGAAAAATTGTACAACATGTATTTCTTCTCTGACTGACAGCTTATACAAATTACTCCTTTATGTCATTGTAGTTTTACATTCAATATTTTAAATTCCTGAAATTGCATATAGTTGTACTGAGTTCCATTAGGATTCCTGAGTCTGTCAGAGTAATAATATATTTGAGTTTTTGAACTTCATACATACTTCATTTCATTTACAATGGTTATGTTAAAAAGTCTATTTTCTCCTTTTAAACTAGGTACTGAACAAATTCTAATCATTATCCCATGAGATCATGAAAAATTATTATTTTTCTACCCATATTTGAAATAGTCTTTCAGGGAGGGCTGCAGCACATGTACTAAAATAATATGCACCCATCCAAAGGCCTTTCAATAACTTCCCTAGTTCCTGTGACACACTCAAGATCACCTCTCAACTTTAAGAACATGGATGCCATTCAAGTGGTTCCTTCAACTAAGTCCTAGGAGATACTCCCCACTGCTCTAAGAAATAAGGGAAATGGGACCCTAAGAACTGCAGGAAGAAGAGAAAATAAAACTGTACACTAATGTTTGATAATCTGCATATCAATAATAGAATATTGATTTACTCATGCTCCCAATGTTAAATAGAGCTCATTAACTAACAAATGCTGGAAAAGGTCATTCAGCCAATTTCCACCCATTACCGGATGATCTTGCAGTAAATGCTTACTTGGTCATTTAAAGCTTTCAAGGTCATACACTGCAGTCAGTCTGAATGCTGAACTTTCATTCATCAAGTGTGAGAATGCACCAGATATGTTTAGTCAGGAGCTGGACATCCTGTTTTGTAGTATCTGTATCAAGAGATGTTTGGCGTGCACGTTATGAATGACATATATGCAGGCTTTGAGAGAAAGGGTTTTTTGTAATAGGCATAATACATGGACACAATATATAAACATAGCACGTACAAGGAGTAGATCAGAAATTAAAACTGTTATAAATCTGAATTCCTATCAGCAAGGAATAGAATATTTGAATTATGTATAATGTAGGGAAAAGAAAAACAGAGCAGTGCACACACTAAATTACAGGATGAATATCAGAGCCCAACATATTTCACCCTCTACCTCCCCTTCACTAATAAACCCTGCCAATGAAATAAGCCTCAACAAGTTTCTCTCCTGCTTTGTCAGTTCCTCTTGTTCATTGCACCTTACATATCATACTGATTTACTAGTCTTTTCATAGCCCATCTCTCCTGAAGAATAATTTTTCCACAATGCCCCAAAGAGGCAAACAAATAGCACATACTAAATCTCGTGACATATTCTTCGTCAGTCTTTGTAGTACATCCTGCCTTCCTGTGTCTGCACTTAGATTTTGAATACCACAGGTTACAGATTTCCTTCATCTGCTAACATATACCGTGACAATTAAGGAAAACTCAATCACCACGATAATCAGCTCCTTGAGTTGGCAGCCAGAGGCTAATGCTAAGAGCACGATATACTGCCCAATATCCACAAGCTCATGCAGAAAATTCACATATAAACTCAATAGGAGACAAGACCAGTCTCAAAATTGTTTACAGAGTAAAGCAAAAGCAGGCACCCGGCTGCACAGAGCAGAAGCTGAGTCTCCACTGTGGTCAAGTAGGTGCAGGACACAGCCAGGGCGGGCAGAAGGCTGGTCCTGACCCTTGCATGCAGCTGACATTACCCAACAGGCAATTGTCCCCTCCTCCACTTACAGATGTTTGTAAAAAATCATTCTCATGAAGCTTGGATGTCCAAGGGGACAAAAACCTGAAATTCATCATTTTCCCTTCTGCCTTCCCCATCCAACATAGTGAGTGGATGGCGAAGTCAGAAAAATATTTTTCACAGTTTAAGTAGCTGTTATGCTCTGTGTGGGCACCTCCTCATGCTCACATGGATATCCTTTCAGCCAAATGTCATCTGCAGGCAGAATAGGCCCAGACAATGCAGCTGTGACCTCCAGGCTCTCCCAGCATGGTCCAGTCTCTGGCACCAACTGCCTCGTTCATATTCACCCATTTCTGTCTAAAATGTTTACAACATTAAAATAAACCTGGTTTGATTTTGAACACACTCATTGACCAAATCATGGCTGGTAGGTTTCAATCGTATGGTGAAAAGAGATCTTTGTGTATAAGAAATTTCTTTTATACTTGTCCTGGGTTGACGGAGCCTTATATCCCATATCTGGACTGGGTTGTTATGTCTAACAGCCAATGCTTTGCTGGCTGTGGCTTCTACTGCGCTTGCTGCTTTTGGCTTTGCTGCTGGCTGCTTGCTTGCTTGCTTGCTTGCTCCTGCTTGCTAATTTAGCCGCTTTTGCTGCAGGGAGGGGTGGTGGAGGTTTGTCTTAGGGGACTTCCTCTCGGAGGGTCTTCTAATTTGCCCAAACCAATACACTTTTTGGTACACTTAGGTCCCAGATTATAGGATCAGAAAATTCCTTTAGAATTTGGCCTATATCTTCCCATTTCCCACTCCATTCAAGATTTCTCCTACTTGGTTTTGCCCCTGAATCAGAAGTCTCATTAGCCCCCTTGGAAATCACAGCTTTCATCTTATGTAAGCTGCAGACAGTATAGAGGACACTCACTAAATTAAATACCAGAAAGATGGACTCTTTAACACTCAGGGGAAACTGAACATTTTCTAACAGGGATATAAACAATTCATAGGAGAAGAGGGAAAGCAGAGGCTGAAAAAACTCCTCCCCCGCTTCTCCCCTAACAAACTGAGTGCTCAACCATAATAACGAACCATCAAACATATTTACAGCCTTTCTGTAAATCATCACAAACAAGCCCAGCCCAATGAATATTTTGATTAGTGCCCCACGGCTACACGAACTACGTATGAGGAGCAATACCAGAGCTATCTCCGGGTAAGGAAATAGCCCTAGGTACCACAGAAATAATAGAGTCTCAAAAGACCCTAGGGACCAAAAATATTGGCAGGCTTTCACCCCAACAAACTTTTAACACGGGCCACTGGGGCTTTATCTCCATCTACTACATTAAGGAGCTGAGACTGAGCAGGACCCCCTCGGTTGGTAGAACCTCGGGTGTTAACCAACCAGGTGGCCTTTGCTAAATGCTGCTCCCAATTTTTTAAGGACCCCCCACCCAATGCTTTCAGGGTGGTTTTTAACAACCCATTGTACCTCTCTATCTTACCTGCAGCTGGTGCATGGTAGGGGATATGGTACACCCACTCAATACCATGTTCCCTAGCCCAGTTTTTAATAAGACTATTTTTAAAATGAGTCCCATTGTCTGACTCAATTCTCTCGGGCGTACCGTGTCTCCAAAGGACCTGCTTCTCAAGGCCCAGGATGGTGTTACGGGCTGTAGCATGGGATACAGGGTAGGTTTCCAACCATCCCGTGGTGGCTTCTACCATGGTCAGCACATGGCGCTTGCCTTGGCGGGTCTGAGGCAGTGTGATGTAATCAATCTGCCAGGCCTCCCCATACTTATACTTAGACCACCGTCCACCGTACCAGAGGGGCTTCATCCGCTTGGCCTGCTTGATGGCAGCACACGTCTCACAGTCACGGATAACTTGAGAAATGCTGTCCATGGTTAGATCCACCCCTCGGTCTCGTGCCCACTTATAGGTGGCATCTCTACCTTGGTGACCTGAGGCATCATGGGCCCATCGTGCTAGGAACAACTCTCCCTTGTGCTCCCAGTCAAGATCTATTTTCAAATCCCCTATCTTTGCAGAGCCAATGCACCAAAAAGTGTATTGGTTTGGGCAAATTAGAAGACCCTCCGAGAGGAAGTCCCCTAAGACAAACCTCCACCACCCCTCCCTGCAGCAAAAGCGGCTAAATTAGCAAGCAGGAGGAAGCAAGCAAGCAAGCAAGCAAGCAGCCAGCAGCAAAGCCAAAAGCAGCAAGCGCAGTAGAAGCCACGGCCAGCAAAGCATTGGCTGTTAGACATAACAACCCAGTCCAGATATGGGATATAAGGCTCCGTCAACCCAGGACAATACTTCAGCTTTTTGCCTGTCCTCAGGGATTATGCCATTATTGATTAGATGCAAAATTAGATCATAACCTGACTAAATAAAAATTCCTTTCATATGACAGTTCTTTGGTCTCTACTTCCCATGTCACTTTATTACTCATCATGCAAATTATATTAAAATTTTAATTTTCCTTTTCATGTACAAAGAAAAATCAAGATATCAGACTGCATCCAATTTACATCTATCATTCAAAGTGACAGAACAAAAATAAACCTGTCTTCACATAATAAACGAGCATTGCTGCACAGTTTTGATTATAAAGATAATGCAATCTCTTGCATAAAAAACCCTCTGAAACACACTTTCCCACTTCTCTAATTCTTCTCTAAGTCTACTTGTCACTATTTGGCAATTCTTGACACTTAAATGGAAGCTGTACATGGCTGCCAAGAAGAACCTTATCCTAGAATAGTACAGTGTTAGACATCTTGACTCTATTGTCTCCATAGTATCTGACTTTGCACATGGCCAGTAAAATAAAATAACAAATCCTAGCAGAAATAGATTTTCAGTCAATACAGCTCTGTTCTACATCACTTTTCATCCTTGTTTATCATGCTGACTGACACAAACATTGCATGATAAAGACCAACAACAGATTTCAGGTCAGATATTCAATAATGTATCTGTCATATCATAACCATGTCCTATGAACAAAGCATCTTGAAGTCAGGTCTTAGCCAGACAGCAAAATTATGTTTAGCTGGAAAAGAGGGAACAGGCTAAGAGAACTTCAAAATATTTTTAACTCAAATTCTGAAGTTAAAATTTAGGTGAAAATTCCCACAATACCATTGCACACAGCCTTACAAGTTCTGCCTGTTAGCTTCCAAGAAGTGTGAAATCCTGGGCCAGTTCTGAGAGGGAGCTTTCAGAGAAACAAAACTCATACCAAATGGAAAGAAAATTTGGCCTCTGCGCTGATTAAAAGTCAGTTTTAGAGAGGAGCTGGGTTTTAGTCATGAGTATGTCTACTGACAGGCATATCTGTAAATCAGAAGCTTGTCTTTTTTGACCATAATTTTCAGCTAAGGTATGATAAACAACTAAAGACCGTGTTTGTTTCTTCACCAAACCCACCTGAAAGCTGCAACGGCAACTAAGGTACAGAGGGATGAATATTCTTATTATTTTTATGTGACAGTGAAACCTGGAGAAAGAACAAAAAATGTTAGGGCCTAAAGAAAAATCTAAAGCAAAACCTGAAGGAAGCAGAGAAATTATAAAATTGCAAACAAGAGAACCAGAAACCACTCCACAGAGTAAGCCATCCTAAGTCTATAATGCAAGTCATACTTGAAAGGAGAGAATATGCCTTTTGTACAGAAAAAGAACAGTCTATTCACTTTTTAAAATCCCATGATCAGAAACATGATGTCAAAACAGAAGGAGTTCGGATATTGCTGTGCTTCTGTTTCAGTTTTAATAGCTGTCATATCCCCAAGAAACAGGAGAGAAAAAAGGTCAACTGAGCTAAACTGCATGAGGGAAATAGTTACAAATGGAGGGAAAAAAAGAGAAGCAATGAGGAGAGAGATGCACTGTAAAGGCAATACCTTGGGAACAAAGAAACCTACTTTTTATTTCTCATGTTTTGTCCCTGGCTCATTGTACAAATATCAGCAAATCACTGACTCACTTTGTAAATCTGAGACAAGTTGTGCTCCTCGCAAACTGGAGAGAGGAAAGATCCAGAGGCAGAACAGAATAGTTCCCATGGCATTGCTGTAGTGAGATTTCTCATATCACCAGCAAATAGTCCCAGCAGAAGATACTTTTTACTGTTGGGGCTGAATAATTTAATTTTGCAGATGCATGTAAAAGCCACCATTGGGGCTTGCTTAGTTCTTTGGCATAATGCAAAGCATACATATAATGGAAAGGTAAGCACTGCCCCAAGGAGGTACCAACCCATCTGTACTGTGGGAGTAGCAGATGGAGGCTTCCCAAAACCTGGGGGGCAGCACAAGGTGAGCACAAAGCAGTTATGGTTAATGTCACTTCTTACCACCTGCCAAATCTTCACTGAGTGTTCCTTAGTCAGAAATGCATCTATTATTACTATGTTAGCCACAAAATTGACAGAGATGTAAATCCCTCTCCTTTGCCCTGGGAGACTTCTACAATTGCCCCTCCAGGGAAATTTCAGTTCATGCAGGATTCACACCAGTAAGTATCCAGGGCTTGCCTTCAGAAACATTTCCAGGAAGAAATTTGTCCCAGAAAGAAGCCAATGTGATGAAATGAAACTCTGCAAAGATGTGAATTCCATTTTGTTGAGGTTTTTTTCCAGCTGTGTCCACAGCAGGGTTAGAGACAAATTTCCCTATACAGCTGTTATGATAAAAATTAAAATACTCCCCCCAAACATGAAAATATGTGCAACACAGGCTACAAACTGTTCAATTAGTCTTCAAGGCCCATGGGCATGTATTTACAGTTCAGTTAGTGGTCATTGTTGGTGGCGTGATCTGTTCCACCTTGTATAAATAATAAACTTCACTGAGGTGGGAATGAGTCTGATGTGTCCACATGCCTATTAATTGTGATACCCTCTATACCCTCTAGACCATGGTGCCTGTCTCAACACTGTAATAGTAAAATGAAAATGTTTCAGCTAAAGACAGTGAGAAAGTGAGGTCTCCTACTGTCTTTGGGATGCTGGAATTCCCTGTCCTGGTTTCTAGCTTTAGTCAGTGTTTAATTATTGATGCAAAAATAGATGGCTATAAATAGTAGAAACTAAGATTTATTCACCCTTGCTCCTAGTTCAGTGGGTAAGTGGGTAGGAATTATTTGAACCCTGGATTTCCAGTGTGTGCTTTTGCAGCTACACTGCTAAGTTCCAAGGGTAAATGACGTGCCCCTTCTCCTAAGGGGTATGCAAGACAGAAGAAACACTCAAGAAAAAAAAAGAAAAAAATGAAAAAGAAAAAAGCTTGACAATTTCTTAGAGAATACTTAACACATTAAAAGTATCTTTTCATCCAACTCCAATTTTGGTACTAACACGGTCTAATTTTCAGAAGTATTCACAAGTGTCATCTACCATCCGTGTCAGCAAGAAGGGAATTTGAAGTGTAGATGAGGTCATGAGGCTTTAGGTTTTCTTCCAAAGCAGAAAAGTACAATGCTTAGCTTTGCTTTGCCTGGCTGCTTGGTTTGAAGGGGAGGCAGGAGATGGTGCTTGCTTTTGCTGAGGCTTTACTAACAACCTAAATAATATTAAGTTCTTCTAATCAGCCAGAAAGAGTCAGAGAAATGTAAAATTTTGAACTTTTACTCTTCTGAGCCCCATTGGTGACCAGGAAAGGAGGATAAATAAAAGGATAACTGAGTTTTCCCAAATGAAGAAAAGGTTAGGCTTGTAAATGCTTACACACCTTTCAGAAAAGGAGCTTCCACACTGCTCCCTGTTTTTTCTACCCTCTAGAGATCTAACTCAACACTCAGCTCATGGGTGAAGAAATAAAAGATTTTTATTAGAAGATTTTACTAAAGTAAACTATCATTTACAATATGAAGATGGCAAAAGTTCATATGAAGAGAGGAACATAAATGTCAGTGAAAATGAAAATTTTTGTCACCAGTATTCACAAGCGAGTCTAAAATCTGGTGGCAACCATATCACTTGAATCTTTCACTGCAACAAGAGAACAATTAGAGAATTGGGAGTATTGTAAACATGTCAGAAAGTATTAAGTAGCACCTTCTTTATGCAGCAGTTTGTTACTAGTTCAGACTTTAGTATGAACAAAATATCTTCTATAAGTGTGGGATTTTTTTAACAATATCACCCTAAAATTTTTCCTCACTATCCATTTAACTCCATACTCCTGGTAATGTTCTTTCTTTTTCTTCTTTTTTTCTCTTTTTTTTTTTTTTACCATCTTTTTCAAATTTGAGAATAGAAGGTATTAATAAAATCTATTGACAACATTCTTCTATTTTTAATTTTTTCAAAGAATAGATATACATATATACAATGTTACAAATTATTTCTAATAATTTTTTTCTAAAACAAAATAGCTTAGTGTAACATTTATGTGAAAATATTACAAATGCTTGTGTATTATTATTATTAAATTTACATCTTACTCCTCACAATCTTATTCAGATTTCCTATTTGTGCTTTCATCTTACTCATTAAAGTAACAGTACTGCATCTCCTGACATGATGACAAATTGCAGTTCTTACAAGCTCTAGCAGGGACATGTTGCTGGACAGGAAAAACAGTATTCACATATAAATGAGTGCTTCTTCATTTATGAAACATTCCACATACTTTCATGGTAACTTTGTCAATGTTCATTAATATTTTAATAAATTCAAATGACTCTTCATCCATTCAAAAATTTATGAACAATGACTGAGTGTGGGATCTGAAAACTCATCAAATGGATTTTGCTGTTTCTATTTATAAAAATATTCATGGATAATGTTCTGGATATAGTTACCATCCTCAGCTCTCACTGGGTAAAGGTAGCATTTGAAAAAGTGTGCTTTTTCTGCAACATCTGCAGGCACAGATGAAAGCTAGGTCCCATTTCAGTCTGCTGGAATGGTAGAAAATTAGGATACAAAGTGAGAGAAGATCCCAGCACCAAAGGTGAAAATGA
Organism: Phylloscopus collybita; assembly: GCA_027886175.1. NCBI lineage: Eukaryota > Metazoa > Chordata > Aves > Passeriformes > Phylloscopidae > Phylloscopus > Phylloscopus collybita. Next base: position 35,998,210 of record JAJNNQ010000075.1, read on the forward strand.
CAGACAAAAGGCAGGAGAAGGACAAAATCAGGAGAATCCTGGGAATGATTCTAAGCAGTTAGATGTGCTTTTCTTGTAACTAACTCTATGCAGTCGTATAATAAAGGTTGTTGTTACCCTGTATGAAGACATAAGATGAAGTTATCTAATATCAGTCTGGGCACGTTTCAAAACTCAAGGAAGGAAAGAGTATTAGCAGTGGGATCAGTATCAAGACACTCACTGATAAGGATGACAGGCCTTATGGAACCTGGCAGTGAAGAGCGGTGTCTCACCCACGCTCTTGGCACTCCCATCCTCTCACCCCTTCAGAAGCCCGAGAAGCCCGCCAGGTCTCCATTTTAGCGTCTCCTCATTCCAATAATGCCAGAAACACTGTCTTCAAATTCTAAACAAATTTAATCAAAACCGGTGGTAACCTTTCATTGATTTGGGTAAGAACTGGTCAGGCCTTTCAGCTGGGAGAAGCGTCAGGCAAGGACTTAGCATTTCTTCATGCACTAATTGTATAATAATTAATAAAAGTAAATTAGATCAAATACAACTCAGAGAAAACCACTCTCCTGAAATATGGCTGTTGAAACATAGCCAGAGGAGCACTTTCAGGAGCCTGTTCGGCTGTGCAGTGCTGATTTAATTATGATGTTTAGACATGGTCTACTACAGAGATACCTGCCGTAGCTTGCAAGCTACACCAGAGCTCAGACAGATGAGCTGATGTGTCACCAGTCAGCAAGACAGAAGTGCAGCACACCATTATGTGAATGAACGTGGCTTTCCTTTTGGGGGTTGTCCAAACTGTTCCTATCCTGGGCCCAAGAAAATTCAAACCAGTATTTAAGTCTGAATTCTAGGTTTTAGAGAAATTTTGTCAAAGCTCATCCTTGCACAGTTTTTCTGGATTAAAACATTACAGTACATGATTTTGCAGATCCTCAGTGATTTGGACATAAAATCCATCAGTCCATCTAACTATCTCATCAAGTACTAGAGTCTTTCCTCCCTAAAGTTTCTTCTGACAGACAACTGTGGAGATATAGCAAATAGCTGTAGAATCTAATAATAAAAGTTCAGTGTTACAATCTCATCATTTTAACAAAAGTAAATAAATACTGTGCACTGAAAAAAATCCACTAAGTGCTAACTTTAATATACACTATATATTTTTCTGATCTCAGGAAACTGAATTTAAAAAGCAACCCAATTTTTCCTTCCTACTACTAATAAAGTGTTTTAATTTTTTTCTGGTTTTTTGGGTTGTTGGGGTTTTTTTTCAACTAATGAAAACAGGCAATCCTGTATTTTGTTTCACAGTGCTTCCCTGGGGCAAAGATAAACTTCACTCTTATCTGTTCTTTTGTTGTTCCTAGAATGATTCCTCTGTTCATTATACTGTTTGATGTTGCCATCTCAGCTTTCCAATGCCTGATTTGTTCACTTCATTCTCAAAGTTATTAGGTTCTTCATTCCAAAAATAAGCTGACATTCTCATTTAAAAGCCAATGTCATCTTTGTGTATCATAGATTTACAGTTCACAACAACAATAGATCATGGAAACAGTGACTTAAAAGATTAAATTATGAAAATGTATTTCACTTGCATAAAAAGGAAATGAGTGATAGTCCCATGTAAGTGAATATAGATCATTACTGCACAAAGATCATAATCAATAGGTACCAATAAAGCACCTGAGTTGCAGCCCTCACAAGTTCACAGAATGCTAAGAAAAGAAATCTGAAGTTGTGGATTATGGGATAAAATGTGTTGGCCACACTCCACTCTCTCAGTGTGCACCCACCCAACTACACACTGAATTTACCTCTGAGGTGGGAATGATGATGAATCTCACCCACTACACCTGTGCATATGGACTCTGGAGCACAATAGGAATCAGAATGCTGTTTCTACTACTTTGAGTGATCAATCCCTTCCAAAAACAAATACAGTTAAGACACCACCATTTTGGGGATTTGTTTTATGTATCCCAAACCAGCATTTCTCAGGAGGACTTATATGTGACAATTGAGTAAAAATATGACTCAGCTGTATTTTGACTTAAACTTTCAAAACTGTAAATTTTCTTCTTGAAAACACTCCTCCAGACATCCTCTGCAATGGTAAAAATAAACAGAAGTCCTTAAACTCTTTTGTAAGATATTTTCTAAGTATAAAAGAGAATTGCTGATAAAATAAATAAAGCTAACAATCCCAAAATAAAATCTCCAATCTGCTGTTATATGTTAACATAATGGTTTTCTTATGTACCTTTAAATATCCACCAGAAATAACAAGGAACATTGAGATTGTCTTTTACAACGCAATCTTTATGTTAATGGATAAGTTTCAAATTCATAAGGAAGAACATACCACACAACAGACTGACAGAATTCCACCTAGCCTTGTCTTTTTAAATGCTCCTACAAGATCATGAGTTCCCAAAGACTAAGGCATTAGTAAAGCTTAGAGGCCAAGATCCACCTTGCCTTCCCAGAGTAAAAGAGCTCCATGTGGAACTTGTTGTAACAGCTCATCCTCTGTGGTCTACGTGCACACAGCATGCCAGTAGCAGGCCAGTCTACTGCTTGGTCATGCAGACAAAATCAATGCAGAAAGAAGGCCAGGACACAGATATGCAACATTTGAAATCCCAGAAAATTCAGTATCAAGGGGCTCTCCACTACCATTTCAACCTTCTTGTAAAGACACCCCCATGAATCCTCCTGCCACCTGAATTAGTAAGCTGATACTTACACACCTGTTGAGAGCTGCTGATTCCCAACTAATGCCACAGTCATCCTGACCATGAATATGGGCTGAGCACACAGGACTGGCTTTAGGCTGTGGGTGTGCAGGTACCTAAGGCACACTCAGTCCTTTTCCTGTGCACTTACTAGCTGATGCTGCTCTGACATACGGTGAGCCTGTTCCGTTCAGTGAGCTGGCATCAAACTGTGATGTTGTTCATTATGGGGAGTTAATTATATACCTTGTCAGTGAGCTGAACTTAGTTGCTGCTGCCAAATTAGGAGGACAATCCTGTGCTGCTCCTACTAGAAATGGTTATGTTCTGTTCACCTTTGTTACCTCATCCATCTTGTACAAAAGTGGAAAGAAAGGCACCTTCCAACCCAAACCATATGAGGATGTCAAGGTGGTCAGGGGTAGGAAAATAAAGACAGCAACTGCAAATTGAATTGGAGGTTAATTCAAGAGCATGAAACTTGAAAGTGTCTTTAGAACAATGTCATAAACACTTCTTAAAGGAAAACTTGCAAGCAACAACCATCCTGCTTATCTGTGTCTCATTAAGCATCTTAAAGGACAGGAACAGGTAAATCATCTATAGCTGACATTTATTCAAATCCAGAAATATCCATTCTGTAATTTCAGCAACTAGAATAATGAACTTTTACAGAAATGAAAGCAATTTTGTCCTGGTTTGCAACACTCATGCTGCATACTTGCATTTCCCTTAAGGGTGCTACTCCCAGCCATGAACTCTGCTCTCCAGAAGGGATGAGAGACAGCAGGAAAAGTATGAAGTCTGAAACTATTATGACAAGGTAACAAGTATCATGTTAATATGCAGTGTCTGTCACAGATTAATTTTAATGCACAAGCCCTTGGGTCACATCAACATCACAGAGTTTTCTGGGTCACCAAATTAAAAGGCATGGCATCATCTCCTTTTGACACAGAAGCAGTTCATTAAAAATATTTGCAGAGATATAGGAAAGTAATCTTGGTCAGGCATATGCTTTGAAAATTCTTCTTCAAGTTACGCTGGCTTGAGTAGAGACTCGAACAGAGACAAGGTCTTCTGGGAAGAAAAGTCAAACTTGAAAATTAAACTAGATTAAAGTTCTCAGCTGGACTTTGTTCTGAGACATGAAGTACACTCTGAGAATGTATAAATTCCTGGCATATCCTGTACCAAACATAAATGCTGATTTTTCAATGAGTTTCTGAACCTACTGTACCTGTGATTTATCATGGAACAGTGTTGGTGGTTGTTCAAGAATGGTTACGTTTTCTCTCCAAATAGTGCTCTATTCCAAGTGCCAATTTGGATGAATAGTCTATCAAGTCATGACACAGTCAAAGAGTTGAAATAACTCTATCATCACATGGTGCTTGTCATTAGAAAATAATGTGTATGTTCTTGAACATCACATTCATTTGCTTCCATTTGTGAGTAGAGCTACACAAAAGTATTGGAGCATCTTGTGTTAGCCAAGCAAATTACTTGTCAACTATAATCAGAAAGGTTGTATGTTGCAGAAAACATTAATTCACTCCTTTTTATAAAAATTGTTTCAAATATTTTTGAATGTCTAAAGTAAGATAATTAGAGCTCAAGGCACTGATACTGTCAATCTTCACAATAATCACCAACTACATTAGCAGAAAATAAATGAGATTCTAGTGTCAAGTTACCTGAATACAAAAAAAATGTTGTAGCCAATTAAAAAAAAAAAAAAAAAAAAAAAAAAAGAGAGAGAAAAAACAATCAATCTAACACAAGTAAATAGTGATTTCAAGTACAAGATCATGGAGAGGATGATCACAGACATCTATTAGATAACTTCCAAAATCTTTACTGTATCTGAATGGAGATTGCACATTCAGCTGTTGCACTCTTGCCTTTTACATGTCAGCTAAGGCAAACTCAAGGATTCAGTACAAAGCTCTGAAGTTGACCAGAGTCTGCAGAGAAACTTGCCTTGTATGCATCTGTCACATCAAAAAAGATGACAGAAAATGTTATTGAAATGTTTATTTAACTATAATGATTGAGAACATTAGTCAGTTTATACCAATCTCATGTGGTTTTGCCATACTTTTCAACACCCTTCCTTTTATGACAGTGTCCTTAAAATTGAAAACTGACCAATTATTTATACCAGTCCATAAGTGCATTCATAGAATTTTAACTTTGGGCACCTTTAAATGTGGAAAAACAAACAAACAAGGTGTGGGTGTGTAGGTACATCTGAAATTATAACTGCATATTTAAAATTAAAACCAAAAATGTCTTTTATTATCCATTCTTTGAGAGAGAGGTTGATACGGCATCTGAAGTCCCAGCTACTCTGCACGAAGTCATTATCAGTGTGCATCGTGTTCTCAGTATCTTCAGACTGAGAGATATGTGGCAAGAGAGACATTGTCCATTCTTCTTGCACCCATTTCTATCGTGTTCTGTTTTTCAGAAAAGTCCTGATAGCATTAAAGTTTGCTCATGCACTTCATTTTGTGAAAACACTAAGTAACCTCAAAGTCCTTGTCTGTCCTTTGACAAATATTACTTTCTTATGATCAAGCCCCAGACACCTGTGGTGGTTTTGTTTGACTAGTTTCATTGTTCTTCCCATAGCTGACACCTATGAGTAGATGGAATAGTCTAGCAGTCACCTAGATAGGATTCATTAATTTTGCTGATGATAAACTACAGTTATCCACACCATGTATTTGTAATACATCACCTAATTAGTGATATGTAGGAGATCCCAAGGGATAAAGCATTTTCCTACATTCTTCACTGCTCTTCTCTGGCTACTGTTTGTCCTTCTCTCTCCCAAAAAAGAAATCTGTTCTACCAGATGCAGAAACAGCCCACACACCTTCAGAGACCACTAATACTCAATATTTCTGAGCTTGTATGGCACGGCAGTTTACTAGCACAATTAGAGCAGGATACTATTCCAGCATATTGCATTCTCCATGCAATAGAGAGTCAATCCAATCATCTTTTTATTTATAAAAATAAAAACTAAATAATAAAAATACCTTATCAACTATTTATTGACAAATTATGGTGTCAGATCTGAAAGAGAATTTTAAAAAGTTTTCTTTTTACAAAGATACAAAAAAGTTGTGTTTAAAGCCATCTCTTTTTCAGTTTGTCCCCCAGAGCTCTGCTTTCTGTTCCAACTAGCTAAAAAGCTGTTGGAATGCTTGGATAGTTGGATACAATTCTCAGCTATGACCTTCTTCTCATTATTCCCTTTCACTGAGTGAAGACCATCTCCAAATGGATTTATAGATATATACCTATTTTCCCTTAGGAATTCCTTTTTGTAGTCACAAAAGACTGAAGTCACTTCTTCCCTGAAGACTAATCATGTGATGATTAATTGTGATGATTAATTACAATATCACATTCTTCTCCCAAGGCCACCAGCTGACCCCTAGCTCACTCTAGAAACACAAATAGGACTGTCTAGGCAGAGATATATCCTAGCTGGACCGCAAACAGAACATGGAGATTTCAAACAGAACAGACTTCACCTGTGAGTAACTCAACTAATAAACACAAGGCTTGCAAGGCAGTGTTCAGGCCTCAGCCTGTAACTCTGACAGACTGAGAATGATCCCACATCAGCACATGAGTAAGAGAGAGAAACATTCAAGTTGCTCAATATGAGCTGTGGAGAGAGAATCTTAGCTAGAGTAAGACCCAAAGTTTCAGGTAATAATGATCCTAGGATTAGTGGTGCAGTGAGGTAAGACCTCTGCCACAACAGTGGATTGGAGTGAACAGATATCTGTATAGAAAAAAAATTAGAAAAATAATCAACCTTCTGCAAAATTGTCGATGAAAATATGCAAGTATGAGCTTAGAAATGGTTAGAAAAGAATTGTGCTAGTTACTTATGCCATGGTATATCTCTGCATCCATATAAATTCCTGCCAAGAACCTCTTCCAAACACAGGTGCAGGGATAATAACTGAAGTTTTGAAAACTGCATTTGTAATAGTTTTTGCCTGAAGTATTTGAGGTCAGTACCTAGAAACCTGGTCTTCCTAATCCAAACAATATTTCCAGCTAGGTTAGAGCAATAAAAATAAAATTATTTTGCAGCAAGAACGATTTGTCTTTGCTATTAATATGACAAGCAGTGACACTGTCACAGGCAGAAAGACTGAGATACAATGAGTGCTATGTTCTTTTTACTAAGAGCCAGCTTAAGGCTTTGAGACAGAAAACATAAGCCTGCCAGGAAGGAAGAAGCCTTAGCACCTGGGTGAGGACTGGGCTATTCCTTTTAGGTAAATGGTTGTTGGGAAAGGAGAAGAGGGAGAAGCAGCAAGCATTTGCTGGAATATAAAGGGTAAGTGAAGTAATCTCTGAAGATCTCTGTCCCTCCTTTAGGAGACCTAACACCTCATTCACCCATTAATTGAAGGTAATGGTAACCCTATCTCACAATCTGACTTTTCAGGTTCCTGATTAGATAAAGTGGTCTGTCTACTTTGCTCCGAGAAGCACTGTGCCTAATTTGCCTCTATTTAGAGGCAGGCCTGTCCTTTATTATCTGATAAAGGAAATCATTCTGATTTCCAGGATTGTGCTGTTGTCATATAGCGGAGGCTATGAATACATCAACCAGAAAGGAGGCTCTACTCAAACCTAATTTGTGCAAATGTGTGGGAACAGGATGAAGTTGTGTCATTAAACAGTCCTACCAGCATCACATGGTACCATCCAGTCATGCACTTTGCAATGAAATAATAACCTCAGAATTACTTTGCATTGGAAATGCCACCTCTTAAGTCATAGGCAATTCACTACTGACAAGAGTCCAAAACTGTGCACACAGGTTTTTCACTTCATTTACTTGCTTCTAGCAAAACACTGCAAAGGCACAAAGTATTCTGTATTCAGTTACAACTCGAATAATTTCAAATATTTAGCATGCTTCTGGATGGATTTAAGTAGTTATTTTCAGGTTCCCTGCTTTGTAAGCTGTGAGACTGACATCTCTCACTTTTCCACAAATGTATGATTATAACCTAAAGAGGAAACCTTCTCTCCAAATTAGAAATTGTTTCAAGACTTTTAACAGATTATCTGTTAAAATTCAGTAGTGAATTGTGCTTTATAAGTACATTTAATAGTCTGCCAGACAGGGTCTTGATAAAGAAATGTGGAGGAGGAGGAGGGAATGTAAGAAAGAAAAGAAAAAAAGAAGAAAGTATACCAATGCACTGCATTCTTAGTTCAAGGGCAAACAGAGGTTCAAAACTCATCCAACTGTCAGACAGAAAGTCCTTTCTTTTAAAGGCAACAAAAAGCATTATTTTCTCTTTTACATAACTGATCTGTTGTTAGCTTTTCTGTCACCATGGAGACTACCATTGCTGCTCTCCTGCTGATTTTGTCTAAGTGGTCAGTACATGTTTGTATCATCACCTAATATCACGCTGACTCTCCGTTAGAGAAATTTATATTTATTACTAACTAATGTCAGTCTAGTAAAAGAAATTAATTTGATTTTCTTGTGTTGATTTTTTCCTATTGTTGCTTCCTTTATATCACAAATTTATATAAATTTCTATGAACTTACTTTCCTTAATCTCTTTCAAACACAAATTCCAGGGCTGACACAATTGCAATAAAGGCACTGCTGCTTTCACTGCAGGTGACCCCACCTGTTTTTATTCATATCTCCCATTTATCAAGTCCTATCAAAAAAATTACAGTGATTAAGTGTGGTGAGCTGAGAATATGATGTCTGAATCCCTTCCTCAAAGTAGTACAGAGAAGACACTAAATCTCACTGAACCTGCATTCAGTTTCTTCCTGGTAAGAGCAGCGGATGATACAATATCTGATGTTCTCTAACCAACACTGTCCAATGTACTTACAGCCTTATTTAAAACCAGAAATAGATATTTATTTTCAGGCAGCAGTATTTACACAGTTATTTACAAAATACTAGCAGAGTCTTAGATGTACCTTTTCAACACCAGCAACATGGAAACTTCTGTTTTTCTTTTGTAACAACCTCAAAATAGACAATAGTGACTTTATTCAAAATTTTTGGACATTCAAAAATGTAAAATTACTTGTGGGGCATTGCTTTTCATAAAGCAATAGTATTGTTTTTTTCCATAGTACTGGTTTCTTCACAAGAGGAAAAAAGTACAGATTTTCTCTGAAAAGTTATAATGAGAGCCTAAATTATTTGCAAGCAGAGAAAGAAAAGTTTTAAAATTTCCTTGCTGAAATGAAACTGGAAGAGCAGACACTACATAGTCTCCTTTGGTTACCTTTTGGGATACCCAATCCTGGTTTCATTCCTGAAACTAACTTCCCCTACAGTAGCAAATAATGTTTTTCACCTTTCCTAGAAACAGAGGATTGGCCACTGTTAACATGGATGGCTCCTGAGGTGACTCACGTTGCTCACATTTTTATCCAATCTTGTCTGGACCACAGCAGTGAGACACGGATGGACATGCCACCCTCAGTGCTTAGCAATTGCCAGCTAGTAAAGATCACTACAACACATCTCCTCTGCAGAATATGTTACTATGAGCTAATCAAGCTCTTGTTGTCTGTTACTGATTTCCACGAAATTGCGAATCAGGTGCAAGGTCTTGTCTTATCTCTTCAAGTTTAAGAACTTGTAACACTGTAAGATGAGACCTGGTCACACTTTTCAGTCTTTCAGCTCAGCTTCCTTTTATGCAAGCATTTAATAAAAAGAATTGCAGGGGTTTTGACCTATGCCAAACATGATTTTCAACTTGCATACTGGATAAAGCCTTTTTTTCTACTCTCTTAGTGCCATAACTATTTGAACTTCCTCCACAACATTTAAACTATATTAAAGATTGATAACACATTCTCCTCAACATCCCAAATCAAGTAAATAACCTGCAAGAGATAGCTTATAATCATATTTAAAAGTCTTCTTCCCTGCACTAATCTCATTCTAAAACATTAAACCTGATTTTTTTTAATCTGATTTACTTCTCATGGCATACTACGTGTTTGTTTTTTACACTTTGCTGGCTGAATCAAGATTTGTGCAGTACTAGTATATACTTAAGGTATTTATGTGACTGACAATTATTATTTTTATTTCTGCTGTGCATCACTCCTGGCTCTTTTCCTAATTCAGAAAGATTGAAATATCAACATTCTAATGAGAAATTATTGCCATAATCAGCATGCACATTTGAGACTATTCAGTTATATGTGCATAACTAAGCAATACGTATGAAGCTGGAGGAGACTCCTGGAACTGATTTCATTTATCCACAGATATTTCTGAATGTAGTAGGACAAGTCATTGAATACAGGCAGACATTTGCAACTCAAAGCTCAGGAATAAAAGTCCTGTCCAACAGATCTTTACAGATCATGCTGCTAGCAAAGTTAAATACTTCTGTCAAAGCTGATCGCTGAAAAGACAATAAAGGCTTTATTTTAAAATGCAACAGAGAAATGTTAAAATAAAGGCAGGAATGAGAGTATCAGAGGGTTTTCCTAACAATTGCATGAAAAGTTTAAAGACCAGCTGGTTCCTTTCTGAAACTCAAATCTAACTGGCTAAGTGCAGAGCTTATCCTGACCCTCTTTCAACCCATTTAATTTCCAGCCACTATTAGTGCTGTCTGGAGTCCTGTGACAGCTCCCAGAATGAGCAGGAAACCTTTATGCCAGCACTGGTGCCTCCTTCATCCCTTAAAAAGCTGGCACAGAAATCTGAGGTGTGTCTTCTCTCAGGATCACACCTGCAGGCTAAACAGAACTCAGTACTACTGTCACCTGGGCAGTAGAAGCCTGATGCCACTCACACACAGTGCATCGGTAATTATTTGTGTCTTGCTCCTCTCAGGAACCAGTGCCATGACATGTACTTGGAGCAAGGAGATTTTATAAAACCTGGGTTTGTGGCACAGCAGCACATCAGCTCCATTATCTTGAGGACTGGATCCCAGAAGTACAGTACCACCGTAATGGGGTTTTGGAGAGTGAAGCCAAAGTTTCCTGCACATTGTTGTTAAAGGTCTGATCACAGACCCACAGAGAGACTTCCATCAACCTCAGTGCATTTTCCATCACACTTTTCATAGTCCCACCAACTGTGCAATACAGTTTTCAGCAATATATGAAGTAAATATGTATTTCATGTAATACCCTTGAAAATTCAAAACCTCTTTCTTGTTCAAAATACTTCAGATGGCTGCTAGAACAGTCTTCCCCAGATCTCAAGGTGAGAACTTTGGGGATGTACCTGCAGTCCACAGTTGGCCTACTGTAGTATTTGACATTTCCATTTTCTTGGACACAGAGTGAATTAAAACACTTACCCAGGCAATGGTGACAGTTCAGTGCAGCTACATGTGAGAGTTAGACTGAGAAAATCTAAACACAAAATCTGAACATAAAAAAAAAAACCCCAAACTTGTACACAGATGCATAATTTCAATAGGTTAATTCTACATTTTGATTCACATTCCTGATATCTTATACATGCAGTGTGTCACTCAGACGAAGGGAACTCAGGGAACTAATAACTCATTCAGACAAAAAACACAGAGGGGGCTGGGAGGTGTACAAGAAAGAAGCCTGTCATGTCTTTCATTCACGGGTCTCCAGTATTTCATCTTCTCTGCACAGAAAACCTTTGTATTATTCTTCTGCTTTTCTCTTTGCATAATGTGTTGCATTACATCAAAGGAAAATTGAAAAAAAAAAAAACAAACCAGCCCAAATATAATATTCAGGCCAAACATATCTTTACAAGACCAGCAAGACTGAATAGGAATTGACCTGTCCTTATTAATTTTGATGTATTTCATTTAAACAGCAACACTGTAAAATTCATTTGAAATATTACTTTATTAATTGTTGGCTTTGCATATTCCAAAGTGGATTCAGCACATTTTATATTTTAATTGTAGTTGAGATGAAGAGTGATTGGATTAGATACAATTTATGTGTAATTGAAATTAATGAATTTGTTAATTAAATATTTATAGGTGACCTTTCCCTGAATTAATAAAAAAAACCCATTCCCGTTTTGTTTAAAATATCTTTGATATTTACAGTCTGAGATTAGATTTAAATTATGTCTTTACATAAAAAAGGCTAAATAGACATCTGTTATTCCTGTAGATTGGCAAAAAAATCAGCCATATTGCAGTTTTCTCCTGCCAGACCTATTTAGTATTTCTTGTCAGGTATACAAGTGCCATTCCCAAAAGTTAAAAGTCTTACACAAAATCATTAATGAATTTGTTTGGATGTGAATAATTTATTGTCATCTTGGTCCACCCACCAATTCTAGTGACATTTAAATGTGATCTAGTCTCAGGCATGTCGCCATTAATATTAAAGCAATGTGAAACTAGGACACAGGCCTGTGCAGCATTAATGATATTCTTGTCAGACTGAAGTATGTTACCATTGTCAGAATTAGCAATGCAGAAATGCTAATGTGATTCTCCATAGGTTACAGCTGCATATTCCACTTTGTTAGAACTCTGGTGTTATGATGACTACTATGAAACCCTGGCTGCAAAATACTGACCTAGCAACTTCGTAAACTTTGAAATAACCAATGCACTTATCTCTACCTAGCCAGATGTGAAACTATATTAAATTGAAATCAGATAGGAAAATGCATTAAAACTCCCTCAATGTATTTTAAAGTGTTGAGATGACATAAAATGATAGCATTTATTGAAGTCAGAAACCTGCATGTCTTACTCATGCGATTAGCCTGATGCTGTTTGATGGGCTGTTCGTTTGAGAAAGGTGAAAGACTTTTGGCCTTTAAGAGCTCCTCTTTCCCTTCTCCTGCTGCCAACAGTTTCACCTTACCTGGAATGTATAAATGAGGACTAACATCTGTGAGATGCACAAAATTATTCAATCTCCTGCTTACCTGTGCATGGGTAAAATCTGTTCTGGAGTGCTGCACAGTTTTGAGCATGGTATTTCGGGAAAGATGTGGACATACCAAAAGGTACTAAGAAGCAACAGTAAGAATGACTAAATCTAGAAAACTTGATCAGAAGAATGAAGAACATCAGGACTCAGACTGAGGGGAGGCAGAATAACATTCCTCAAATATACCAAGGGTTGTCATAAAAAGAAAGGTGATGTTTTAATTGCTTTAGTTGTTGTGAATATGGAAAGAGAAGTGATGTCTTCATCAGGGACCAAGCAGAAAAGACTTGAGGGGAAAATACAACTTCCCAGTGACAGTCACAGTCAAACAATGATGCAGATTTTATGAAAGCTTTGTAGAATTACCACCTCTGGGTGCTTCCAGAGCGCACTAAGCAAACACCTATCAGGAAGAGAGTAAGCATACTTGGTCTTGTATCATACGCAACAGACAGAGTGGATGGAGACTTTCAATCCCTTCTTGCCTTATTTATGATTCCATAGACTCACATGACATTCTTTCTAAAATCCAAGTCTCTATAGCAGTCATTTCAAAGGCCAACAATTTGCTTTCCTACAAAGCAGATGAAACGAGCAGTGACATTATCTCCAACACATGCATATCCCAAATCACACTGGGGTACACATTATACTCAGGATTAGAGCATTAGGGCATATTTGATACTCCCAAGGTTTTATTGAAGCAAAAATGCCTCTATCATTAGTTTTATAACAGCTGAATTTCAGAGAACACATGACAAACAGAAAGGCAAATAAAGAAGTGACAGCTTTGTGTACAGAAGTAAAAACAAACAATAAAGTTTGTGCCCTGCCAAATATGCTTTCTAGAGGACTTAATGTTTACTGGTTTAGGAGGATTCATCAGAGGGTTAGATGGATTTAACTCTTGGCAAAACATTCTATGACAACCATTTTGCCAGCTGTAAGTTATAAAAGTGCTAAGACATATGAATATGAAAGCAAGAAGGGCCATTTTAGAGCCTTTAAGGATCCATTTATATACCTCCTGCAGTGTTTATCTCTTCATTTTCTTCTTTTATGCCTTTAATGTGTAGATAATCACTGGTCCAAATATCTCTAAATACAGTGCACTTTAAAACAGCACATTATCTTTATAATAGGGGATCTCAGATAAACAATTCTTGGCTGGTCTCTAGAGATAGAGAGCTCACTACAAAGTGAAATCTAAAGCAGCAGTAGCAAAACAACAAAGAAAACATTACAGTCACCATTTAGATATACAGTAACAAAAGTTATGCATTGCAGATTGACAAGTGTGGCCTTGTGTGAATAAAGAAAATAAGGAAGACGTCAGCACATGTCCAGTAATAAGTTTTTCCTTACATTTTGTGGCTGGGTCTTGCATTTTTACTTCAGCACGAGGAAACTCCAAATCCAAAGCTAAATAAATGGGAGCTTCTACCTTACTTGCCCACTTCCTTGTTTCATTTGAGAGATTCCTTTCACTGTGACATGGGAATTCCCACTTACAGATGAAGCTATAGCTCTGCTCTTGTCCTCCCCCCTCTGCCTTTTCCTCAGAGCAGATAGCGCAGAAGGCAGAACAAAGAAACCTGGCTTAGGGGAAAATGGAGATCTGCATACAGAACCATGACAAAATGTATTCTGACACATAACAGAAACCAGACCTTTTTGAAACTCCACAGAGGAGAAAAATAAATGCGTTCTACTCAAACACAGCCATTAACTGAGAGGGAAGACTGCCAGATTTTGCAACACCCTGGACCAACAGTGTAGGAATATGGCAGGTCTGTGACCCCAGGCAGGATTACTGATACCTCTCAAGTCCTCTAGCTCCAGAGTTGCACCATCAGTAAGCTGGTAGCCCTGAGACACCTGTTACAGGATTTGGAGCCTCCTGCTCCAAAGCCAGAGTTGAATCTACAAAAGCCCTCTTTGGAGCTTGGGCTCCCCCAGATTCCCACCTTCCTAGCTCAGGAAGCTGACCAGAGGCTTAAAATTAGAGGCAATGCATCTAGGACAGCTTCCTGGAAATTAGAAAGCTTAGAAGGTTCATACTTGGATTTTACTGAAAGTTTATAAATGCATGTAAATATTTAGGCTTCAATAAACTGGTGCCTTTGAGGACAAGACTTTGTCAAGGAGTTCCTGCTCATCTCTAAACATGGTTAACCATTCCAGTAGGAAATAAGTCATCACTTGAAGGCCTGGCCACTTGTTCAGTCTCAAAATACAAATGAAACCACAAACACAGAACTTTTCCTGTTTACTTTCTCTAGCTGCACAGACACACTGCAGCAATCACAGGACAGATAGAATAGCAACTGCTAAGAAAATTAGGATATGGCAGAGTGTTTATTTGTAGATTTCAGCTGCTAATCAATAGTTTTTACTGCATCATTATTATGCTGAGACAATACAATAATAACTGTATTAAGAATACATTCTGTCTGTATTCCCTGTGTTTGAACAGGTATTGACAGCCAGAATAATGCACAATCCTCTTTTCCCTCTCCTTTGTAAATCCATTGCTTGGAAATTCTGCATCCATCAGTGTTGCCATGGTGACAGCCCCATGAGTCCATCCATGACCTCCCAAGACATTTGGCACCTACCCATAATTCTGCAAAATCCACATCAAAGAGAACTAAAACTAATTACCATATGGATTTGTAATTATTATTTTAGTAATTTAATATATATTGGAACATACATGTGGCCTAAGGGAGTGAGCATAGACAAGAGAGTGAAGAGACTGAATTCAGCTGGTTGGCTGACTAGTTGGGCAAATTTGAGTTTCACAGGCACTGAGCACTTAGAACTCAGCATGACTTCATGTAGAACTCTAAATGCTCCATACTCCTAAAATCTTCCACACTCCTCTGTCCTCTCTGGTCTTTCAAGACAGTCACTTTCACAAATAATTTTGTAGTTCTATTAAAAATGAATTACACAATTACACAGTATTATTTTTACCCTTAATAAAGCACAGATTGTATAGCAATATAATCCACATTTTTATTATTTGTCAGAGATGCATGAAGTTCCCAGTCAGAAATTATTTTATTTCTTTACCAATACCAAACATTTAAAAAGAAAATGAGAAAACTTGGAAACTTCTTTTGCAAGGCACAGATAATTCCCTTCCTAATTACCGTACCTCTGCCTAATGAATCCTTACTTCATTAAGTCTGTTCCGGGACTAATGCATCTCTGAAAGGATAAACTGTTGGATTTTTGTGCCTATGCATAGAATCCTGGATTTCAGCTCAGCTAAACTGATAAAGTGATAATATTGTACCTGCCTAGGTGATTTTTAAAGACAGGATTTATAAGGGTGGGGAATAAAACACATATTGGAGATAAGTGAAAACATGCCTGAAAATAAGAGGCACACACAGCCAGCCAGGTTGTGGGTAACTTACCTACAACCCTTTGTTGTGCAGAACAAACAAAAATTATCCCTTTGTTGTGCAGAAACCTATCACAGTATGGGGAAGAGACCTGCTATCACAATGGGGAGCTTTCCAGAGCTCCTTAAGAGGTTTTAAGGAACATTTGTATAAGCATCCTTAACATCTTTCATGCACGCATATATACACGTATGTGTGTATATATGTGTGTATATATATATATGCACATGCATGAAGCATCTGGATAATGAAGATTAAACATTCATGAAGGGCCACATTCTTCATTACTCAGGTCCATGCCACGTGTTTATTGCTATATCTATAAATTCATGCTGTCAAGATTACCTGAGCTAAGGCAGCTCCACAGGTACACTTAGGTCCTCCTGCCTCCTCAAAAGTAAAATACTCCAACCAATGAAAATGGTGAATTTCCTGAAACAAATTCAATCTTCTGTCTCCTGCATGGCTGCAGGGATTTGCAATGGTCCCTCACCTAGAGGGCACATCACACTGTGCAAAAGGTAAGGCCAGGTGCAATTCTGTACAGCTCTGCACCTCAAAACGTCACAGCCTCCCACTTGTATGCCAGAAACCCAGTTCTGCAGTTACAAAAATCTCTCTAGGTCAATGGGAAGATTTCAGGATTTGTGCCTCAAGAGATTCCCACCCACCTCCTACCAGCAGTACAGTGCAGCACCTCAGGTTACGGAATGACCGAATCACAGACCGCAGAAGGGCCACAGTGGGTCCTAGGATGAATCTGAATGGGAAGATGAACCCTTTTAAAGGATCTGAATCAAATTACTTTCTTTAATAAAGACAGACTTGTGAGCTATTTCTACCACTGACTGTTGTTTAATCATCATGGAGTTAATTAGGTCAAACCAATAATCAATCCACCACCACCCTCCCGATTAACACCAACAGTCTGTGGTTTCCTGTGGAATGATTTGAAACAAAGGAAGTTCACTGCATTAGGAAGGAATATTGTGGTCAGAAGGAGTTAAGGTGTAGTGCAGGTGCACTGAGAGAAGGTTTCAACATGAGTTAAGTTAGTACTAACCACATTTCTAAACATCCTTGCCTAATTTTCTGATAGTATGCCTCCTGTCACTCTGAAGGATCATGCACTTAGCATGAGCTGTCCATACTTAAGAAGCAGTATAGCAAAAGGCTCAGGTAAATTACTTTTAAATTTAAGTGAGAGGTGAAAGGATTTAAATTCGAAATCCATATTCAGTTCTCCATTACGCTGGTGTAAATCCACAATAACACTGTCAGAAAAGTTATTTCAGACTCATACTTGTTTAACTGTGATAAGAATCCAGTCTCGTCATTTGAATTCAGTTAAAGCCAGATATGGAGCTGTGTGCTTTTTTCTGTTACTAATGGATTTAACTCTGTCAGGCCTTTTACAATGCATTGCTGTTTCAGATTGCCGACTTAGAACATGATATGAAAACATTCAGTGTCTCTCCAGTGCTCTTTCATTTTAATTCAAAATATATGTATTACTCACACCAAAAGTTAATTGAAGTCCCTGGAATGCAAAGGAGTTACTGATATCACGTATGTAAGGCTTAGCCACAATAAGATGTAATAGAAATAGGAAAGCTGTAATAAATGAGAAAGGTAAGGGAGCTAGGACCCCAAAACACTCACCAGCTAGGATCAGAACCTGCAGCAAAGGATAATCACTTCACTGGGGGCTCAGCCCGCTCCCTTCTGTGCTGCAGGTGTTCCATCAGGGAACAGCAGAACCCAGTGGCACAATGTGGTGCAATCCAGCAGACATATCTGCCATTTATTCTGAAGCAAATGGGTTAAAAACTCCTCATACCCAGGAACTCCGCTACTCTTCTCAGAAACAAAACATGTAAATGGGGAAAGCAGCAATCCACCACATCCTCCTGCCCGATGTTACGTATTTCTCATTTGCCAAAGCATCAGTCTATTCAGATAGAATTGGGAACTGTGATCACACTATTCCATTTTGTTCATTTCTACTGAGTGCAGCACACATTCAGCTGTTTCGTTTTCTTCTTCTGTATGTCTCCTTTGTCTCTACAACCTCTTCTACAGCTTTCAAGCTGGCAAACGTCTGTGTAGGTCTTTAACTCAAACATAACTTACCTATTATGCCTTACCTGTTACTCCATGAAAATATCATCAATGAATAAGAAAACAATTTTTTTGGCAGCTAACTAGAAAATATTTCATGTTGTATCATTACAAAGGATTGATACATATTTCCCATTTATTTCTAATATAACACTTTAAAGATTACATGCACACATGAATCATGATAAAACCCAAATAGGAAGACTATTATTAAAAAAACTGGGCTACACCATTCACCCTAGCGAACAGATGCAGCATTTAGACAAGTCACCACCCTGGGCTTTTTCCTCAACTTTCCACCCAAGTTTCATGCTGACCTATAAATTTTAATCACTTTCTGGACTTCATTTAATGGTTCAATGAATATTACAAACTGATGCTTTTCTTTGCATAAGCAAGAGGTTCAATAAGCAGCTTTTATAATAACTTTTTAAACTTAATATACTAAAATGTTTCTGTAACTGTTATAAATGTTTCAACACTTTCTTTATTAATAAAATTTTATCTAAATTGTTTTTAAGCTAAGCTTCATGCCTTTCAACAGACTTCTGAGTATATGACCTGCTCCCAACCATGCCAGATCTCAATTCACTTTCACTGTTCAAGATGCATATCCTTAATAAGAATAAAGAGCCTAATCCTGTGAGATACTGAGAGACTAAGCTCTTCTTTTTCAACCTCTTACCAGCATACTCAAATTGCACTCTCTTTGGAGCCATTCATTCTTTTCAGGGATCAGGTTCTATTTCCTGAAAGTCTGATGGGTTTAGGACTATAATTAATCCTACAGTACACTGAGTGCTAAAATCTACACTGCTTTATAACTCCCACTGCAAAGGAAAAAATAATTTACTTCAGCCAACCAATTTCATAGGTTTCTAGAAAAAAGTGTATTTATAATGCATATTCTTAATTAATACTTTTTGATTCAGAGAGATCATACATATATTTCTTCCACCTGAACAACTATAATTCCTCTGCACATTCATTCTTAGCTGGAAGTCAGAGAGAAATTGCAAAACTCATAGTAGAAAGATACAGAACCAAAACTATTACTGCACTTCCAAGAGCCAAAAAAGAACAAAATTAAGTGAACTGAACTTTAACATCAAAATCATGGTAAAAAAGGCCATTTCTTGGCCACTTTAAGTTAAGGTGATGAACAGGTAATTGCAGTAAAGCTGCTCAGAACGAGATCTTCTGGTTCTCATCATGAAAACTACAAACCCAGAAATTTTAACTTATTTACTTGATCTTTGTTAAGATGGCCAAGCCTCTTTGAAAGCTCCATAGTTTTTCATGCTCCTAAATTCATGGTAGGTAATCTGGAAATCATAAAATTGTCAATTTAAGTGGAGTGTCTTTGTGCCTCCAGCCTCCCTGTTGTGAAGCTTTGATTCAACTGGAATTTTGCTAAGAGCTAGGAGCCAAGATCCATCCAATGCACAAATACCAAGCTTTGCCAGCCTCAGGTCTCTGATCTCATAGTAGCAGTCCCCAAGTGAGGGACTGAACGCTGAACACTCCACGAGGCAGCCCTGAGGATCCTAAACAATTAAAGAAACCTTCGTATCAGTGGGACCATAGTGAGATTTAAGTGAGTTATCATTCCTGACTATTAAAAGGTAAAAGTTAGGTATTTCCTGGCATGCAAAGGATTGCAATTAGGTAAGATTCACCCTGTAGAAGTTCCTTGACTGGTAGTCTTGAAGACCAAGGAGCTCCTCACAGGTTCTGGGACAGTAGACACAGGACAGAAAGAGATACAGGATTTGAAGCACGCAGCATCACTGACCTGTTTCCACATATAAGAACCAGACTCTGAATTTCATAGAAACTGGATGAAGACTGCTTTTAGCCAAGGTGATGTGGGCATTCCAAACACCAGCAGAGGACTTGGACTGTCTCAGCCATTGGGCAGCCATGTGATGATAACATGTTTTAATCACTTTTACAGCAGCTGGACAAGAGCCAGCAATCTACAGATAAAGGGCTACAAGTGACTTCATGTACACATTAAATATGTCTTATTGTTAGCAGTACTGAAGATCAATGAGTAGAATGAAAGTGAAAAGATAACAGTGGTAGGTGACAGTTTTACTTAATCAAAGAGCCTCTGGGGCCTGCAGAGCTATGTCAGGGTCACAGGGATTTATTTTCTTCCTCCTTTATTTAGACAGATCTATTTTGCAATGTTCGTATGGAGACTCCTTGTATTTACACTTAACAAAAGCTGTACTAAAAGACAAGGGCAAAGGTCTCATACTAATAGCTCTAGCCCATGGCTGGTTGTCAGTCTGCTCCTCACAAGCTTGATGGTTTTGGATTACCTGCTGATGCAATTCAGATATTAGGCATAGTTAAATCTAAAGGAAAACAAGTCTCCCTCTGCAATCAATGGCAATAAGGGAGTACATAATACTAAGTTTAATTTGCATTTAGGCACCTCACACATTAAATGTAGTAAGTTGTACTGTATCTAGAACAACTAGATCTCTAACTGCAGTGTAACAGATTTAGATCTCTAATTACCCCTTGACTGAAGAGTAAGATTAGGCTTCTCTTGCTGAAGCACTTCAGCTAGGTGTTAAAAGTAAGACTGGATGAAATGCAGGGTATAGCACAGTGGATATAGAAGTGGACTACCAAGCAGAGATGCCAGCTCAGATCCCAGAGCAATGTAAATCCATTAGCTAAGAGTCTGATACTTAACAGTCTGTGAAATGGGAATAACTGCACATCCTTATTTCACAGTGCTATTAAACTATACATATGAAAAATTATTCAAATTTTCAGTCTGTGAACAGAAGAAGCTTCAAATCACTGTATATTGCAAAGATTGTTAAAGACAATATTCAGAACTTTAAAAGCACTTGAATTAAAGGATATTCTTGGAAGCAACTTAATGTAAATTTTTCAAGGTTGTGACTTACACTTTCTATGTTTGGAATTCAGATTGAAAACTCACAGGTTGTATTTTATTCAAATAACAAGAAATTTCCAACAGAAGGAAATATCTATGGTGCAGAAAAAAAAATTGGAAAATAACTCCTAGTAAAAGTTTGTCAGAAGAAATCAGTTAGTATTTGTAAGACACTGAAAAGGCACTGTAAGTGCTCTTGAGAATTTCCACGAGGAAATTAATAATCATATGTTCAAAAGAACTGAGTACTACTTGTAAAAGGGCTTTATTAGCATGCTGCCCTCCATTACACAGTTGTTGACTATCTGCACATCTACTGGATCCTTTGTCTCTTAGCTAAATTTAATCAGACATGAAGGACAGAGCCCATACTACGGGTCACTGCCTGAAATTCACCAAGCAACAAAGCAAAGCAAACTATTGAAAGTCAATGGAATTAGATGCTACTTCCTGCTATAGGAAGGATGAGGCTTTACAGAAACAGAGATCAGGTTCTGTGTCTTAGCAGAAACATCCACAAGGAATCAAAAATCCCTTATAAAGGAAACTGAAAAATCTGTTAGAAAAGAAACTTTTTTTTCAGCATTCAAGGATCTGCAATTTGGTTTAACTAACAAGCCAGAATGGTTTCTTTGGCAGGATTATTCTAACTACTACGCAAGATTAAGACCCTTAATGGTGATTCCAGAAACAATAAGTAGATTGCTCAAATTGTTATAACAAAAATTACAATGATTATTCAAATTTACAAGTAAGCATTTAGCAAGTGCCCCTTTTTCCCTTTCTCTTAATAAGATGGCATACAAAAAAAAAGCTTTATTCAAGTGTTTTCCACTAAGAACTTAGTATTTGAAGTATCTCCTTTTTGTGGAAGGATAAATCATTCACAGCAAATTATGATTATGCACTTACTAATTTGGAAAACTTGCACTCATTCATGCCCTAGCTCTATATTCTGAAGGCATTTTTAAGTCATTCTAGGAACTAGTACTTGAATAGCTTAAAATGAAACTTTTTAACTAGAGCATGTTACACCTGGGAAAAGTTCCTTGATGAGCAAGCTAGATGTTAAATTGGGGGGAAAAAATCACATTGATTATGGTCATGAGTCCAAGACAAGCTCAATTAAAATCAATGGAGACTTTTCAAGCGAAAGAAAAAAATAAGAGAGCAGCAAAGTGTTATCTCTTAATTATGTTATGGAAATTTTCTCTAATTGATACCTGTCCCATGTTACTAGACCTAAAGCAACCTACAGATCTCAGCCTATAAATATTATTTCACAGTATCAGCCCTCGAGCTTAAGTAAGAGATGGTCCTTTATCCTTTCTCTACTCTCTCCACTGACTTCTGCCAGGACTGACATCCCTGCTCAGCTTTTCTTTGGTGGCTTTTCTTCTTTTCCTGGAAACTACAGGTGGTGTTTCAAGAGAGAAGGGAAAGCAAGGGGCAGCAATTCTATCTGTGACTTTTTCATTGAGTTACATTATCTGCATGGGCATGGCACTCCTATTTTTATTTCTCAGTATTGAAGTGTGTCTTCAAATGTTCAAGACATTGCTCAGCAGTGTGCCAAACAATGGATATTTTTACTCACATACTATCATGCTATCTAAATAGCTTCAACTAGATTAAAGAAGAAATTCGAGTCTTACATTTTGTATTTAATCTCTGTTTTTCCTGACTAGCTGCAAGGGCTCTCCAATGCTGAGCAAGCCAGTGTGACTAAAAGCTATCCAGCAGCTCTTGAGGAATGGCAAAGTACCAGAAGCAAATGCCAAAGCCATAGAAAAGAACAGGACTATCACAGGGAGGCTAACTGCTACCTAATGCTCATGTAACATTAATCTCCTGAGTTTTTAATACAAGCGTTCTTTGGCATTGATACACATGTTGCACGTACTGCTGCCATCCTCCCCAGAAAGGTCCTACAGTCACAACTGCTGCTACTGAAATCCATCCACCACTTCTTTGAGACATCTCTGCTTATTTTGTTCTGCTCTGGACTTCCTCCTTTTCCCCAGTTTGTTTTTTTTTTATCTCAATCCAGTTCAAAACCCACAGGTAGAAATTAAATCTGTTGTCTCAGGTCAGGGTAAAAATGCACCTGCATTAAAAATAAGTGACTATGACTCAAAGCCTGTTGCTATCCCTTATTCAGGGTCTAGCACAATCTGGATGATTAAGAAAGACATAGTCTAAACTTTTACTGGGACTTTTAATATGGTAGCACAGCTAAAATAAATCTTGAAACAAAAAATGCTCTTGCATTGGTCATGCTATTCTTAAAGGAAGAACTAGTTATTAGGTCCCAATGAAACAATCCCTGTGATTTTAAGGGTCAACAAACTAAACCCTGCTATTCTCATGACAGCTTCCTTGTTTTTACTTCCAAGGCAAATTCCTACTCGCACAGACCAGCAGTGATGCTGTGGTCAGGCTGGTGCTAATAATTTGGCAATCATGCCTGATACTGCACAGTTGATCAGAGAGTGGTCTTTAACAGATTGACATTGATGTTATAAAAAGCTCTAAATGGAAATAAAGATGGTGCTTCACCCCCTTAAAAATACTTCATGCCACTTTAATTGACCACTGCCTCAAGTAGGGGTGTTTTTTGGGTTTGTTTTGTTTTGTTTTGTTTTGTTTGTTTTTGTTTTGGTTTTTTAACTCAAATGGCCCAAATCTTAAACTGACTTCAGAAAAATGTTCAGCCCAATATACATGAAAGCAGCAAGGTTAGAATTCTTTCCATCTACACTCATCACATGCATGCCAACAGGACACTAATTAAAACAGCAACTCATGCACAGCTACATTAATTACTCTGTCATATTCACAAAAGAGGGGGGAAATTCCCACAGTCTTTTTTTTTCTTTTTCCCCTGTCAGGATCTCTAAACTTGAATACCCCAAAAATGGAATGGAATAAAGTGTTAGATGTTTTGGTAATCTTAAAGGAAGTATTAGAGGTAGCAATTATTTTAACAGCAGAGCTATCTGAGAGCCTTTCTGCCTCAGCAAGAACATTGCCAAAAGCTACCCATTTGTATTCCAGGTGATATTGAAGATCCCATATCTTAGAGGCAGTTCCAAGTATCTCAGTGGACTCTTATCCAGTGTTCTTATTTCTCCAAGTAAATAGCTGTAAGGTGAAATCAAAACTCATGGTAAACTATAGCAGATGGAACAAAAATGTTGAACTCTGCAGAATTCCTCCAACACAAGAACTTAGAATGAGGTAAAACTCAAATGTTTTACTGCTGACTGATTCAACTTAGATTATATTTTCCAATGGTGCAAGGAAACAAAGAAGATTAATAGCACAAAAATACTGCACATTGCAAAGGAAAGCAAGAGTCCTTAACACAAAGAAACCAGACAACAAAAAGAGAAGTGCAGGAATCCTTGTAACAGAGAATTCTGGTCTGCATTTGTAGCAAACCTTTGAATGGAGAGCAAGAAAGATAGAGAGTGAGTGCCAATACATCCCCCCAAAGGCCTTGAAAGAAAAACAATACCAGACTCTATAAATGATTATATTTTTATGTTACGGGATGAAAAAGAAATTTAATTAGTTAGCAAAATGCAATTTTAATCCATTTGGAGTAATTTTCCAATACATTAACTTTTTCATTAGAATTCAGTTTTGTTTTGCTAAACAAAAGGAACCACTTCAACACCTGTGGCATGAAGAGTCATCTAGAAGATGTGCTGTGCCCCAAATTACTACAAATAATTGAATGTAACTTCTGCACAGCAACACCAAACAGTGGCACTTGGGGAGAGACAAGCCCAGCCTGACTGAATAGGCCACCAAGATAATTAGCAGTGCCATTCACATGTCAACAAAAACAAAATAAAACAAAACAAAACAAAACAATCCAAAAAAACCACCCAAACAGAGCAAAACAAAAAACAAAACCCAAGCACGCCCCTATTTGGAA
Organism: Phylloscopus collybita; assembly: GCA_027886175.1. Lineage (NCBI taxonomy): Eukaryota > Metazoa > Chordata > Aves > Passeriformes > Phylloscopidae > Phylloscopus > Phylloscopus collybita. The sequence continues at coordinate 36,023,311 of JAJNNQ010000075.1, forward strand.
GTAGTGACTAAATAGTAGGAACCAAGTCCAAATTGCCACTACATTTTTTCTCCTGTCCCTCTTTTTCACTCTTGTTCCATATTCTCCCATGTGGTTGCTCACGCTCAGCAATCTTACATGGTGAAATTAAATGCAACACTCTGTTCTTGTAATTAATTTTGCAATTAAAAATACTTTGCTCCATCAGTGCAAATCTATCTACACAGCTTTTGCATATAAAATGGCTGCACTAGCAAAAAAAATTGTTCTATAGATGGTTTTGCACAACTTGTTTACAAGTCAGTTTATGTGACATTAGTACAATCACAAGAGTTTGATGCCATTTCTGTTTAAATCATCAGAATGTCAGGTCAGGGACTGTCTCAGTACAGCTCTGCTCAGTTTCTAACACAGCATTACTATGATTTTCTGAAGCATTGTGGTACTTCTGGAGCAGAAACACATCTGAAAGACAGTTGATTATGAAAAACAGGGATGACCAGGCAAATCTAAATCTGTGTCAATAGGAGAAGCAAAAAGGGGCGGGTTGTTTACCAATGTCACTGTTCACAAATTCCTGCTGTTTGTGCTTCCTCATCTAGGCAGCCAGTTCAGCCAGGGGAAGTAGTAATTTTATTCAACCACAGACTTTTTAAAAAACCTGTTCCCCATGTTCTCTGGCAATAAAGAAATACAAAAACACGCTCACAAAAATGTTTGCTATTTCTAAAGATAGCAGCACTTGCTTGTATTGGCTGAGTTGCTATACTGCTGATCAGTTATCAGAAACTTAACAATCTCATCAATAACTCCATGCACTACTCAGAGAAAAAGATAAGTAAGTCACTGCCTGTGATCTTGAGTTTTCACATGCCCATGAAATGAGTTACAGTGATCTAAAACTGTAATCTATAAAGAAAACAAGAAATCAAAGGAAAACAACCGATATAATTATACCTAAACTAAAAAAGAAGACAAAGGGAAGTTTGGAAATACCAGCTCCACTTCACTTCCAAGCCAAAACAAACCTCAAGCTAAATACAATTTGGGAACAATTTCACTGAGTTTAACTTAATTATGTTAATCATTTAGATAACTGATTGCAAGAAGAGTATGTCTAGCATCTGTGAAGCAGAGCAAGGAGACAGATGAAAAGCTTGTTTGTCCCTGTGGGACAGGGAGAAAAGAGAGAGGCAATTACCAGCTGCAACACAGGACACTGCAGCTGGGAGAAAGGCACTAGGAAATTGTATGTATCCAAATCAATGTTTGTACTAGATCCATGAATTTAGACTTGTCTTTTGAAGACACTTTACATATTTCCTGGCAAATGGAGTTTAAGGTGCCTCCCAGTAAGGTGGGTCTGTATTATTTAACAAACTCTGAAAGCAACAAAGTGATTATTTATCTGTTGACACGACTGCGAATTCCCTGCTCCAGAAAAACCTGGGAAGGCCCACTGAATGTAGAGTGGCATAATCTTTTCTGTTTTATCAGCCTGGCCTTTATTATGACAAGATGTTTTAAAAAAGGGGGAAAAAAATCTTAACAGGTTGCTAGATTTTATTCAAAATTAAGTCCCACTGGAACAAATTTTCAGAAGTGCTATCAATTTTAGTTTGTCATTAACTCTTCTTTTTGACTAAAAAAATAATAAATAAAGTGCTCAGTTTCTCTCCAACTGGTCCAGAAATTCCAGTTCTATTCAAGTAAAGAGGAAGGAAAATCTTAGTAAGCTCTTCTGATGCATGGCTGTGATTCATAGCTGTGTATTTTGATTATTATTGTTCTTCGGTATTGAGGTGCTGTGAGGGAGCTTTTCAATTGAGCACCCCAGCACTATGACCTTTCTCCTATGTCTCTCTGTTCCTTCAGTGTCCCTGATGAAAGCAACAACTGGTGTTCACAGAACATGAGAACCACAAAATGACTTTGGATGGAAGGGACCTTTAAGATCATTTATTCGAACCCACCCGCCATGGACAAGGACATCTTTTACTAGAGCAGGTTGCTCAAAGCCCCTTCCAATCTGGCCTTCATCCAGGGATGAAGAAGCCACTTGGGCAGATTGTTCCATTGTCTGTCCACCCTTATTGTGACAAATTTCTTCCTGTTTCTAATCTAAATCCTCTTTAGTCACTGCCCTCTTTCAGTGTAAAATCACTGCCACCACAAGCCTTCGTAAAACTCTCTCTCCATCTGCCCCACAGAAACTGTTCAGGCCAAAGCAAATGTCCCTGTATCATCTTTGTGGTTTTACTCCTCTGTTCATGATCCATCCTCTACTTGACAGTGCAGCTCTCTTCGCTGCTTGGCTCTTGTACTTTATGAAGCAATTTAAAATATTTAGGATATTAGACTCTTCTAGAGATATTCTGTTCTCCTTTACTAAAAAAAAAAAAGTTCACATAAGTCTCAGATGTATTTTTTTCACCACTGAAAAACATTGAGCCATGTGGTCGCTGACAAAATAGTTTCCCTCAGAACGACATACAAATGAGACTGGTACGTAATTCTATTCTGGGGTTGTTTGGGTTTTGTTTTTTTTTTTGGTTTTTTTTCCCTTCTGGATTGTAACCACACAAGAAGTTCAGAAAATTAAAAATACCTATAAAATTATTTCTCTTCCATATCTGAGTATAGAAGCAAATGTCAAAGAAAAATTGTATTTGTCCTTGTAGGACTTGCGTGATTGCTAAAATCAACCACAGCACACAAACTATGAATGTATTAGGATTCAGGTATTTGTCTATATACACATGCACAGCACAGTGAGAAGAAATATGTACATATCTCTCAAAAGTTCACTATGAGCAATTCCTCAATTTCTAATTTTGCATCATTCTCTTGTTCCTTCTTGCTGAAACTGCATGGCTGTTTGCACCTTAAGTGACTTACATCTCACAACCTTTTCTTTTCACAGGTCACTAATATTTGTGCTGGCTGAGAAGGCATTTTAACCTGCAATTTGATACTGGCAGGTGCACCAACTGCATGTGTAGTATTTGCAGCTGAAATTTTTTCCCATCCAGTCAGTGCTAGGCCATCTCTGAAGGTAGCTAGCACCAATCAAACAGCAGAGGGTAGGCAGGGGCTAATCATTTCATCTGATAGAAACTTACCAAGATGCTGGCCCAAATGGTGTCCTGATTCCCACAACTTTGCTTATTAGCTGCATAAGAGTAGTAACAATATTAAATCTGCAGCATGATATATCCAAGTCTGTAATCCTTTATAACTTGCCAATAATCCTCATTTTATGGGTCAAAGTGCAAAATGATACCAGGAACTTTAAAAAGCAGAAGGTTCTGCCCGTTTTTTCCTTTGACAGCAGAGAGATTCTTTGGTTTTGACTGTAGAGGTGCAGAATACAGAGGTGCAGAATAATGTAAGAGCACTGTGAAGTCTGACATGCCTTTCAGTTCAGTTCTCAGTTCAGTGAGGCAGGAGCAGTACTACATAGCTAGAGCTAATTCATTTGATTCAGTCTTTTGGAAGGCTCTCACCTTGCATATAAAACTGTATTGGAGGTGAATTTCAAGGATCCTATTTACCTTAATATGGTTAATTTTGTAGCATGACATCTTCAAAACCTGATGACAAATACACTGCTAAATAAAGGCTGCATTTTCAGAATTTAAAAGGCTTCAGCATTCAGGGCTATATTAACAATACATATCTTAACACCGCACTGAAAATATACTTAGTAAGCAAATCCTTCATGACACTGAGGATGAGAGCACACTGGCTGATCTGAGTACAGATTAGAATTCCACCCTGCATATGATGGGGGGATCTGTATGTTCTGAAGGACTGCTGTCATTGCCTTGTAGAGGACATCACTGTTTGGTTTTGTTATAAAACATGCTGTTTGATCTAAATAAATGTTGTGCGTGCTTAGTCTATTAATGATGCAGAAGAAATGGAGTCAGTTGGATTTTCTCCCATGTCAGTGGTTTGTGGATTGTTTGAGAAGAGGTTATATGTAAAAATCTGGAGGGTAGGCTGGACAAACCATTTCTAGAATGTGGTTTGTTTTCTTAGAAAATCACACATTATAGTTGTGCCACACAATTGATCAGCTAAACTGCATGGACTGGAGAGAAAGTGTTATTTAAAGGATCAATAAGGGGGATAAAAAACATCTCCTCTGAACATCTTCTAGAAGCAGAGAGGACAAACTCAATCTACTCCCAGTATTTCAGAGCAGAGAGCAATGGGACATAAAATGAAAGGCCATCTATAATGGAAACAAAACTTCAGAGGCGACATCAACAACAAGAGAAACAATCTTCAATATGTAAACAGCATAAAAGTCTCTTTTAAACAAGCCAAGTAACTGGGCAGACTAAGAAAGAGTATGCTCCAGTTCAAAAAGGCTAAAAGCAAGTAAAACACTTTTTTTCAAACCCTAAGAACCAGGAACAAATATTTCAACTACAAAGGTTTCTGAACAACTTCTAGGGGAGATGCAGAAGTAATAAAAGTGTCTAGACCTGCTATTATGTGCTCTAGATGACAGAACAACTTCAGGCCTAAGTCAGGATTTCCCAAGCCAAAACTGCCATATGCAACTATCTGCCTCTTGCAACAATAAGAAATATCTGTTTTTCTAAATGCTCTCTGTTTTCAAACAAATAACTCCTGAGAGTAAAAAGAAAGGAAAGTAAGAATGAAAAAGCATTCATTCTAATTCTGCAAAGAGAAAAAAAAGTTAAAAGAGAGAATATTAAGTGTAAAAGGGCAATGTAAAAAGGGCAAATAACTCCATTTATTTTTTCTAAAATTCTTTCCTGGTCACAGAGCTCCATTAAAGGCTATCCTGAATGTGGAGGGAGAGGAGAAGGAAGTAGAAATTCAGCAAAATACTGAAGAAATTGAGAAGAGTGACAAAAGATAGATTAGAAAAGTCATAAGGAGACCCAGCTAAATGAAAGAAGTAAGTACAAATAAGTACAGGAGAACAGCACATTCATGCCAAAATCCATTTAGGGTAATGGAATGGTCACCAACACAGCACTTTTCGGTACTTCAGTGAGTACCTGACAGAACCTGACAGCACCACCTATTTATCCACAGCAGAAATCAGAAATATATCATAAAAAAGAGAGAAGGGGAACAGTAAAGATTTACACTAGGCTCAGGGGCTGGAGGAGTGCAATATACTGTGTTTCTATAGGTGAAGGTTGCCAGTGAAAACCAATGGTGTAAGAAGTTACATTTTCCTCTGATCTCCTCCAGATGCTGTGCTACCAGAAGAATTGAAAATGAGGTATTAGCTGTACTCAGGCACCTGCCTTAAGCTTAATTAGAAAGCAAATCCACAGGAAAAACTTAATCAAAAGCTCCACTGCCCATCCAACTTAGGCACAACTCAGATTCACTGGGGAGGCACCAGTGACTTTGTTGTTCCAGGCATACTCCCCAACCTCATTGCATTCCTATCTCTCCAACAACCATTCAATCACAAAAATATTTTTTGAAACTTTTCTCTTCTTGGGGAGAATCCTTTGGGAAGCTTCCCTCTTTGTTTTGGGTGCCTAGGTAGCCAGGCCAAGGGACCAGGGCATTAGGGACCAGGGCATTCCCCCTGGCTGGCATGGCCCTGCCAGCCTCACCACCCATGGAGCACAGACAGGCTCGCCCCTGTCACACAGCACAGCACCCCTGGGCTGCAGGGACAAAGCTGTCCCACTGAAGCTGTACAAAGAGCAGCTGGCTGTGGGACACCACCTGGCCAACAGTGATGAGCTCTAAGTGTGGCCCATGACTTCATTCACCTGAGCTGAAAAGCAAAGGGAAGATGCTGAATGGCTTTACAGAAAAAGAAAAAAAAAAAAAAAAAAAAAAAAAGAAAAAAAAAAATTTAAAAAGAAAATTTGCTTTTGGCTCACTTGAGTGCAGTGACAAAAGACAGTAAAAGCCCAGAGCATACCTTCTGCACGGTAGCTGTCTGATGCTCAGTTACTGATGTAACAATGCTTGCTTTATTCTTGATAATGAAAGAAAATCTAATTCACACCTGGCAGGCCTGCTGGAAATCTCACTGGAGAGGGCAGAAATGAGATGGGTGTACAAGGTCAAAATGGTATTTTACCTTGCAAAATTGATCTTTCTGCACTGGAAAGCAGGGAGTGCACCAAAAGTATATAACCACTGAGAAAACCCTTGCAGGTCCTTACACAGCATCAAATATTCAGGCTTGGCTATTTCACATTCTTCTATGACAATAAGAAATGTATAAACAGAAAAAAATTATGTTACACCGGAAATTCTGCTGGCATAAATTGGTTAAGGTCTATTTAAAAGAAAAGGATTTTTCCCACTTACAGTAGCTAGCTGTTTGCATTTTATCAACAGCCTCTGAGAATACTGTTTTTCTTTCATTCATATATGATACTTTTAACATGCTTAAGACATGTCTAACTTTCTTACTTAAGAAAACAGCATTCTTCTGAAAGCCACTCAGAAATAAAAACAGGAGGAAAGCCTGCCTGATGAGCTAAAATCTATCAGCATCATTTCTAATTAAATGAACAGCTTTTTTGGTGGCGTATGGTCACTGTATAAAGGATTAAGAACAATGGTAAGAACATGGTTCTAAATATAGTAATATTAGTTCTAAAACGCAGTAGGGCATGACACATGTGTGTGGGAAACTGGTGAAAAGATGGAGTCAAATGCAAAGCCCTAGCCCATGAAAATCTGAACAAAATTGCATCTATTTAAGGCAAGGAAAAAGACTTCTGAAAAATATACATGAAGTTGTGAGGGAGAGGGAAGATTTATTCTACCAAACAACTTTTTCATCCTTCTATAAGAAAGGGCACTTGCCCAAGATGGAGAAGACCACAGCACAACCTTCCATTCTGATTAATTCTGGACAAGGTTTTGACAGCATCTCCCATATCCCAAGAGACCACCTCATCACCCAATTAATTCCACGTGTACAGTCAAATTAGCTTCTCTCGAGGGAAACTGCAGCTTGTATTTGCTGGAAGAAAACAGTTTCAGCAATGCAGTCTTCTCATTCCAAAGTATCCATATTGTGAAATAATCAGATTTAATTATTTACCTAAAATTATAAAAATTAAAGAAAAGCTGCATGTCAACTGTATTGAAGTCTTTTGGATTAGGCCCAAGAGAGGGTGAATTCTTCCAGGCAGAGAGGTACCCTGACCTAAACAATTACTGAGGCAACAGACTTCATACATCATGACTAGAATTTCTCCTAATAATATCTAATAATTTTAGACTTAAGGTCATAAAGTGATTAATAGCTGAAACCAGAAATATATTCTTCCATTCTAGTACTCGTTGATCTTAAAAACCCATCATCAAAATCACCTGTATTATGTGAAATGCTGAATAACCTGAAGCATTTATGTGCTGTACTTCATTACTGAAGCAATTTCATTCACTGAGGAATGCAAAAAGTTAGTTCTGGGTTACCAAGACCTATATCCCCTTTGCAAAACTTCATTTCAGGTGCCGATGTCAAAGAACAAGTAAGGATCACAAGGGCAGACACAAAAAAGCTCCTCAGATGATCTGTAAATTGTTTCTCCTCCCAGTTCTGGGCCAAGACTCACAGGCCAGCAAGCCTTAAACAACAATTACTCAGAACACACATTAACCATTAGATTCTGATTCAGATGCAATGAAGGAATTACATAACTTCCAGTAGTGTTCTTCATTCTAGTCCCTCACAGTATGTACTGATGACGCAACAACATATAAAGTCCATTTTAAAACATCCTTACCAGATTTGATTTGATCTTTTTCATGTAAGCTAACATGGTACAGCTACCTGCTGCTTTTACTAATAGTTCAGATATTGTGGTGTTCACAGCAGGAAGGACTGAAATTGCCAAGTCAAGAATTAAGTATATTTCAATAGGCACTGCTGTTGCTATTCACAGTTTTGTACAGGTGACATTTTAATTATTCCTACTGTTTGTGAAGCAGTTTTCTTCAGGTTTCAGCCATGTGCACTCTGCACAGAGAGACAAGACTAAAGGTTGCTTAATGGATAACTGTTAAGTAAATCCCTCTTTGTCTCTTTCCATTTCCTCATACTTCAAGTAATGAGGGTTGTGACAGGATTCTGTATAATTCTGCCTTCATAGTCTAGCTAAAGTAAGAGTGGAAGGAAATTCAAGATACAGCACTTAACTGATCACAATTCAATCTGATTTATCAGAGAGGACTATTGAAACACCTCTTGGAAGACAGCAGCTCTTGGCTCAGTCCTCATGTATTTTACAGGAATATCAGTATAACAAATTGACTCGCTGAGTTTCCTGATATGACAACTCACTCAATCAAGTCCTTCAGACAAAGACATCTGCAAAGACAAGCACACAATATCAAATTGTGCATTCCACAAACCACAGACAGTAACGCCTGCAAATAGGCTTACAAGCGAGCAACTCTACAACCTCATGTTGCCACAGTGAGGGACATGTTAAAAAATACCAAATATTAAATAAACAAATATGCACAGCTAGTGTCTTGCAATGAAAATCTTTCTCTTTGTCAGGCAGATTTCTTGTACAGGTCAAAGAGGTATAGTAACCATACATTATTGGCTTCAAGTCTTGCAATCAGGAAGCACTTTGCTTGTCAAGTGAGGTAACACTTTTTTAATTTGCAACCTCATTTGCAGAGGAAAAGCAACATAATATATATTCTACAAATTATTGTCGTATCAAAACAAATCTGTCAGTTTTGTAACAGACTCTTTACACTTGTCCCTTTAAACACACACATTTGCTACTACAATAACTGATTTTTCTCTTGTCACTGGAGCTTGGATAGAAATAGTGCCAGTAAGTGCCTCTAAATTGTGTCCAGTAAGATACAAATCAAAGTTTACTGTTGATTTGCTTTCAATTTTTTGAGCTCTATGTTTCATCATTTCTACATGAATCCTTTAGGTTTTAAGGTTCCTCAAGCAGAGACTGTTTCTTTATCTTTCTGTACAACTTCCACCATAAACTGGAGCTGTGGTTGAAATAAACATTAATGCAGAATGGACAAGACATTAGCAAAAGTTTTGACTTCTTAATTTTTCTGTGCATCCATTACACAGTAAATATTTGTTAAAATTATTCTGTACAATGGAAAGAAGCTGCTGGTTTTATTTAAGTGCATTCTTAATCTGACAGGCTGCCTTTAGGACTTGAATTTATACAGAGAACAAACTTTTCACTGAACACAAAAAGCCTGCATTAGAACAGCACTAATATTGAAGTTTGAATAAAAAACTTGCATGCACTCTGGTATGAGGAACATGTACAAGGAACAAAGGTCTTTGTACACATACATGAACAAAGCACCACAGAATAAATCCCTTTTCTTTACAGATCCTAAAATGCATTTTAAGAAATGTGCTTTGATTTAGAAAAACATACTGGACTTAAAAACGCAATTGAATCATAGAAATCCCCTGTCTTCTCTATGCAGGATATTTTGTGGCTAGGACATCACAACATTTAAAATTCTGAGTATTTGAGAAAGTAAGACTACAACTCAGATTGAAAAATGCACTGCTGACTCAGGTACAGTTTCACCTGAGATCGTATTCAACACCACAAGAGTCAAGATACAATTAAAGTAATGAATCCTCTGTCTAGTCTTTTTCCTAGGTGGATTTTTGGTAAATACTGTCATAAGTCAGACACAGTCTCAGATGTACAGCTGTGGTGAGGGATGACCCCACACCACGCTCAGGGCCTGAGCCTGTCCCTTGGACCATCTTTGAAAATGTCCCCAAGCAATACATTGTCTCTCTCTTTCAGAGGAAACAGCGCTCACACAAAGAGTTAAGGATATAAGATGGTAAATTTTAAGGTCACATTCTAGAAGGCATTAGGCCACCCTGATATTTTTGAAAACAGATTTTATAAACATCCAAAAGATAGTTAAAATAATAGTGTGGTTCACATGTAAGCTCAGTATGTTATATACGTTTTAGACAAAACCTGCCAGATTGCTCAGAAAACATTTCATTCAAGCTCCCAGGCAGCAATTTTCTTTGGAACTGTGGTATGAGTTGTATTTAATACGAAAATGCCAACACACCAATAAGGAAGGCACTGCTCATGGCATGACTTCAGTCTTGCTAGATGAATTGCCAGACCTTTGTCACCTTACAGACACCCAGCAGTAAGTGACAGTAAGCATCCTCACCTCCCTCACAAACACTGAAGGGAAGAGGCTGGCTGTCATGGTTCCTGGGAGAACTGCCATCTTGCAACCTGTGCTGCCTGCATCTCTGAATTCAGAGCCCTCAGTCTCATTCTAGAGCTACAAATGTCTTTGTCCTTAGCACAAGGTAAGAAAAAGGAGGCACCCAAAAGCAAGAGGTAAATTTTGCACCTAGTGATGGGGTACTCCTCTGGGTCTACTCATCTGGAATCACCTTCCCTGCATAAACTTTATCAGCTTTAATGAGGATGGATACTCAATTAAGCCTTTAGAAAGCAGAAATTAAGGAAGAGATCTTTAAGGCACATATAATAGAATGTACTTGCCATGATTGTTTGCCTGGATACTTTGATAATGATTTGAGGACCAGGAAGGATTTTTTTTTTTTCATATTTTCTTTTTTATTAAAATCTCTCACATTTCACCTTTAAGGCATTATTGCGAATTTTATCTTGTTAACTGACTGCTCATATGGCAATAATTTTACACCACATTAAACAATATTCTAGTTTGTTTTAATGCCCTCACTTGACGGGAGAAAATGTAGCACATATAGAAATAAACTCCTTTACATATCCAGTATATATACTTGTCATCTGGTTTTAGCTAAGAAGTGCACATATACAGGAGAGAGAAATACAGGAGGAATATGTGTGCAGGAGAGAATGCGAAAGGCAACATAATAAACTGTCACATTGAGAAGAATGGTGAGAGACCAATCCATCAGGCACCAATTCCACGTTTTTATGTACATGATGAATGCTTTCTGCTGCTTCAGTTGGGCTGAAAAACAGCAAGACAGAAGTAAGAACCTGATTAAACACATGACTGAATATACCAGCAATGACACGTTCAATGAATGTGTTTCTTTCTATTTAGACAGGGGAAGCATCTTTGGTTTGTGTGTATGACTTGTAAAAAGTCAGAAACAGTGGAAAGGAAACTGTTAGAGCTGCATCCCCATGCAGCACAGGGACTCCCTCCATGGCCCCAGCTCATCCACAAAATCCATGAGGCACCAAAGCAGAGGGCATTCTTTCTCTGACACATTCCTTCTGCTTCCATAGGGATCTGTCTCCATTATAGTTCAGTGAACTAAGTTAAGAGTAAAAAAGCAGTAAAGAACCCATTTCACAAATACTCCATGTTCTCTGTGAAATCTTAGGTTTGGAAGTTTTTTGTATCCATTAAAAAAATCAGTTCAGGCCTTTATATATAATATCCCCCCTTTAAAAACCACAAGAATAAGAATATTTGTCCTACTTTTGTACACTAAACTATATTAATGACTGGAAATTGAATGGCATAAATTGAACTCCCAGCTGTTTGTATTCTTCTTGGTGGCTCTCAATAATCCCAGAGGTATTATTTGGAAACTTTTCTGTCACTTACTACTCTCCTCCAGAAGGTCCAATGAACTGCATAGGTCAGCTTTTCTGTTCTTGAATTAGAAACAAGATCCAACATCTCCTCATGCCCTGATCTGATTTTTATTGCTGTACCAACACAGTTACACATTTCATCATACTAGACTTGGAGAGAATTGTGTACATCACTGAGGACAGAAAATACTGTGGAAGGAGTGAGATAAACTATAGCGATAAAAAATTATTGTTTTTTTCTAGATCTGCTGACTGTTTCCAGTATCAAATTGTACAATATTTAGAAGCAGGTTTTTAATTTAAATTGCTGCATGGGAGCATTTCCTATGCACAGAAAATGAGGGCAACAACTTGTTTCTTTCTGGAAGTTCTCAAGGATTAAAAAAAAGGGGTTGTACTCACAGTTAAACAAAATAGTTAATCTTCTCAGTATCTTTCAAATGTGATGTCAACTACGACACAACTGTCACAAGATAAAAGCAGCAGCTCTGCAGAGAAGGACCTGGGGCTGCTGGTGAACAACATCTGTCCACGAGCCTGCAGTGTGCCCTCATGGTCAAGAAGACCAGTGGTGTCCTGAGCTGCCAGGAAGGGCACTGCCAGCAGACTGAGGGAGATGATCCTGCCCCTCTCCTCAGTCCCAGTGAGCCTTCATCCAGAGTTCTGTGTGCAGTTCTGGGCTCCTCCTGGAGCAGGTCCAGCAGAGAGCTACTGAGTTGGTCAAGGGTGTGGAGAATCTCTCTTGCAAGGAAAGGCTGAGGGGGCTGGGCCTGTGCAGCCTAAAAAGAGGTGACTGAAGGGGACCTCTTAATGTGTATAAATATCTGAGTGGGTAGATCAGTGGCTCCAAGAGGTTGGAGCCAAGCTCTTTTTGGTGGTGCCAACCAATAGAAGAAGAGACAATGGGCAGAAAGAGATTCACTGGAAGCTCCTCCTGAACATGAGGAAGAATTTCCTTACCTTGCAGATGACAAAGCACTGGAGCAGATTGCCCAGAGAGGTTGTGGAGTCTCCCTCACTGGAGATATTCAAGAACTGCTTTGATGCAATCCTGTGCTATGTGCTCCTGGATGTCCCTGCTTGAGCAGGGAGGCTGGATCAGAGGCCCCACTCTGGTCCTTCCAACCTGATCCATTCAATGATAGCACAATCCATAAACTTGACCCTGAACATACAAATCACACAAGTCTTTTACTCTAGGTTCAAATAACACATAACTTCTCTGTTAAGTGCCCTCTACAAGTGTAAAAGATACTTGAATCAGGACTAGAACTCTTTCATTCCCTTTGTCTCATACTTGTCACTAGCTAGTAAGAGCTTCTCCTCATAACATGCACCAAAAAGGTCCTAGGAGGAATGTGTTCTGCTCAAGCACAGTCTATACATGATCTATTTCCCTTGTGAAGAAAGGCTCCCATGCAGCAATTTAAATTAAAAATCTACCCAAAGGGCACCTGCTTCTAAATATTGTACAACTTGATACTGAAAACAATTTTTCTTTTCTTCTCTATCATGATATCCCAAGGGCTGGAGGTGTCCCTTTCCTCAGCAGCCTACTGTTTTCAGAACAGGTCAGCATCAGCTTTCATGTCTCCTCAAAAATGCCAAAAATACCACTTGCCACAACAAATGAGAATTTGTTATCCTTTCTCCTTCCTATAGTGACTTGCAACATAGCCCTTTCAGAAAAATATGTATGTTCTAGGTACTGGAGACAAGGAAATTCTAAGGAAAATTTGCTAGAAACAGTTGTGAGGTGAAGTAGCTGGAGATGCTGGCAGAAAGATCCTTTCTCAACATTCTCCAAAATAGCAGGTTATCCTTACTGTTTTCATTTGTAAAGGCTTTTTTACTTGACATACTGAGTGTTTCATTTGCAGGGCATGAGTGTCCAAAATTTCAAAAACTTGTCTGGAAAAGACAGCACACAAATTGTTTCAAAATTTTGATTGCAACATTTTAAAATTTCTGTAACTTTGTTGCTACTGTTACTGCAGATCATGTTCTGCATAGCCTATATTTGACATCAGGCTGTATTAAAGCACTTCTTGACAATCCTCAGGCAGAGCCAATACCTTTTGGCAACAGAGGAAGATGGAACAGAAATAAGCAGCAGAACATAAAAGCAGTTCAATTTAAACTCATAAAAATTAAGAAACTGGGATTTCTGGAAAGCAATTCGACATGGTGTAGCATTGTTTAAAACTGCCTTTCCTTTTCACCCCAGCACAAAGCACAAAATGACAGCTCCTTCCTGAAAAGCCTAATACACCTCTTCACGAGGAGATGCTGCTGTCAGCAGTGGTTGATTACTTGTTGTAGCAACCTATGGAGAGTTTCAGTCTCTTTTAACTGGAGTAGAAAAATGTAACTCTATTTATGTCTACAGATTTAATGTATAATGGAAAAGAACCTCTCTGTCCAGCTTACTTTGCACTTCATTAGCTACCACTAAAATGCTTTAAATAGCTCAAATAATGGTGCCCACTTAACCTGTATAGTATCTCAGCCTTTCTAATTATCTGCAATTTGTATCTAAATAAGAAACACAGACTAATTATCAAACTACTAACTTGAGGCCTTTGGAATATTAAAAAAAAAAAAAAAAAAAAAAACCAAAAAAACCAAAAAAACACAACCCAGCATATTAATTAGTTCCAGCGATACACTTTATGAACTTCAGAAAGTTCAGCATGATATTAACATCAGAGTATGTGCTGCAGTTTATCTAAGTTGGAAAGTTATTTTGCACTGCAATCTTCCACTTAGACTAATTGAAAGGACTACACCACACATTGTGCATCCACAGTTTTGCTACAGCTGTCTCATGCACTCCTCTTCTGTTGCACCCACACAAATCTCTAATTTTTCCTAGTAAATATAATCTGTTTCGGGGGAGGTGCTAACAGCAAACCTCTGCACAGCCACCGCAAATTATGGAGCTTCTATTATTATTGAGGTAGTTTTTAGTGTATTTTCTCTCAGCCTTTGAAATTTTGATCAGATTCACACAACCTTTACCCATGTTATGCCTTTACCCAGAAGTCAGTGTCACCATCATTTTTTTAACTCCTTTTGAGCAGAATAGTCCGTGCACTGAACACTTTATCCCTGATGGCCTTTAATACAAGTGTACACAGCAGTGACAGAGCCTGGTAGCTGTTGGTTCTTCACAAGGGTCTCAGTTAGGGGACACAGAGGGGACACTGTAGCCCATGAGGAAGGTTCCACTTCTGTTCCCAGCATTTTCACAACTCTCATCCAATTCCTTCACTTTCTTGTAGAGTAGAGCTATGCCAAAATGATGGCTGTTCACCTGTTTCAGCATCCCATTGACTTAACAGCTGGAACAAAAGATAGCAAGAAAGTCCTGGACTTCAGCATAAGACAAGTTCAAACAATGGCTATTTGGCAACTGATATGACATGATGTCATGCACATGGGTCTTGCAAAGCTAGAATTGCAAAAGATAGTTACCATAGGGAAGAGGTAAGTTGGAACACAATGCCTTTTCTAACAAATCAACCAGAGAAGCTTACATGAAGACATTTCTGATTATTTTAGAACACATTCCAGGTTATCCTTGGCTCTGGGAAAGTAGCACTGCAGAATAGAGATGAAAAAAAGGGTCATATGACTTTTCTTATATTTGTAATTCAAGTAAATTGTGTCTATCCTAAACTGACTGGCCTATCTATGTTTGAAAGTGATAGGGATAAAAAGCTAGAAAGACTTGACAAAACCACTAACTTTCTCAAATATAACATCTAAATATAATTTCAGCATGAGGGCAGAAATGAAAACAACGTAAACTGCAGAAAAGGATACATTTATAGTAGAAAGAGCCTCTTTTGGGCGTGTGAATTACATTTGCTTTTTCTCAAATGCAATGGAGTGGTTTGTGATTGAGGTGAGTGAGTAAGGGTGGCAGTTTAGTAAATTTAGTAAACTTCATAGATAGACACAAATGTCACCTTATCGAACACTCAGCACTTCTCTCATCCACACTCAGAGCTTTGAGGGAGACACAGATAAGCAAATGGGACAAATAAAATTAAGTGATTGCACAGATAGCACCATACAGTTTAATTACTGTATTTATCAGATATGCCAATCCAGGAACATACAAGAGTTACTAAAAAGTCCTCGGAATAGCCCTGGTGCTCAGGCAATTAATCAAATAACAACGGGAAATTACCATACACATCACTGATAAGAGGCACTCTATGTAAACACAAACATAAATATTTTGTGCCCATGTGAGAGAGGAATGCTGACTCCAGTATCTACCCAACAGATGGGAGGTGTTGTATGTCTTTCTCTTCCTCAGACCAGGGAGGCCTTTTAAATCTAGGGTTATGGGAATAGCTCAGTCCCCAAATGTATCAAGCACATCCTCATGCTAAGCATCTTAACCACCAAAAATCAATGACTGTTGATAACAAAGTTGGTGAAAGTTTTTCTTAAAAGCTGGGAAGGGAAATCACACCAGGTGCACTACAGCAAGTGGAAGAAACTGTCATCAAAGGCAGAAGTCTGTAGTTTTACAGTTACATAAATTTACTGCTGGAGAATCGTTCATTAAAAAGAAAAACTCTACACAAAACCTTCCATAACAAATAATTCAGTCCTCTCCTGGATAATTTTTTTTTTTTTTTTTGATTTCCATCACCAAGGTTGCACTGAAATAATTTGGGTCAAACACCTGCCAAGTTCCTGGTACTGAAATCTATTCTATAATTCATCTAACAGAGGTTTATCATGATTCCTAGACAGTCTGTAACCCCTTTTTAAAAAAGTAATCTTAAATGTCACAGAAAAGTAATTTTGATTTTCTTGACTCACCAATAGCTCCCAGTGGCACTAACAGCATAGAAATTTAGGTTGGAAAAAATACCAGAGACCCAGATTTGCAACAATTCACAGTGGAAAACAACAATAATAACAAAAACCACTAAGAGGATCCTCCTTTTTAAACGTGTTCTACCATTTTAGTGGGCTGAGATAGCTATTTAATGTCTCCACTCACTCTGTCTTCTGATTTTGGATTACCTCCATTATTGGACTGCACTGAAATTTTGTGTAAATTCCAGCAGGATTTTCTTACTTAGGAAAAAAATCCGACTTAATCAGAGAACAACATCTTAATATTACTAAAATTAAGCAAGACTACTCATGACAGACCACAGGAACACAATAATTCTGCAACATATCTCTTGCAACATAATTTTTTGATATTTCAATTAGAAGTAATAGCAAATGAATTTGGAGTGCAAACCTAAGACATATCCACGTAGATGATAGTTAGGTCTCCTTTAGGGGAGAAAAAGTAGGCTTAACACCTAAATTAGTATAGGTGATTGTGGGAAAGGTAATTACATTGCTAATATCCACCAAACTCACAATAATGATAATTTGAGACAGCTTGGCCAAAGACTGGCTTTCTCTATGCTTGCAAACAATGACTGTAAATCTCCTTTGGTCATTTCTGTGTCCCATAGGAGTAAATTCCTTAAAAGGTCAAGGACAATTCATACTAGGACCTCGGATATTAAAGAGCTTGTGAAATGCCTTCAGGAGAGTTATTACTGGGAAGGTGGCTGTGTCATTTCAGTAAAAATTATGTGATGGGAAAGGAAACAATTCCAAAAGTAAAGCCTACAGAGATTATTGAAAAGATTAAATACTCTTGGACAGGTGTATCCTATTTCACAACAGCACATGATCCACAGGGTAAGTTTATTTGATTTTCAGAAAGGTGCAAGTCAAGCTCTGCTGTCTCACTCAGCTCATTGATGAATCCTAAGTGACTTCTCCAGTCTGTTTTCTAATACGGCTTGTGGTTTCCCTTGACACCTCTGCAGAATGTTCCTTGTGAATAAAACCCAGGGGACAGGGGGAATGTGGCTCTCCAGCCTCACTCTCTCCAAACAGGCTGCTGAAGGACTCACAGGCAGTACAAGACAACTGTTGACTCTGGTAATAGATTCTCTTCAGGCTCTGTGACAAAGGATGTGAGCAGACAGTGCCACGTAGGCTGCGGCTGATGAGATAACCCCTCTTTCGTGCACAAACCCAGTTCATCAAGAAAAGAGGAGCTGAATTACTGTGCCACTGGATCATGGAAATGAAAAGCTCTTGGAATTCCTTTGTTCAGCAGCCTCCCCACTCCAGCATCAGTGAGGAGCCAAGAGCCTGCTGCTATGCAAGGGAGGGGGATTCAAACCCCTTCCATGAATGCAGAGTGCAAAAGAATGAAAAGCCCTGTCACAAAAGAAAAGGATGAGGATTGCATGGATAGCTCAGCTCTCAGGGGAGGTCTTGTCACCTCTGCAATGGATTTTATTAACTGCATAGTATGTTGGGCCTCAGCAGCAAAGCTCAAATGTATTGACTGCTTCCCTTAACAGCAAGTAGGAAGCTAATATTGCTAATACTACATTTACTATGTTTACAGGTAAAACTGCCTTATTCACAGAGAGATTTGTCTTCTTGTTAATGAGAAGATTAAGGTACAAAGATTAAGGTGAGTCATCTTCTCTTCCTATAACTAAAAAGCCAAACATAACTGTTTCATTGCTCGTTTGCCCAGCAAACATGAGAAATTTTACTCAACTGCAGAGAAACTGGTTTTCCTAATTTTCTGCTGACTGACATCTTCTGCTTGCTTATTAACTGGACAGAACAAGGTTGGTCATCCTGTGTTTGTTTATCTACAAGGGAACGATGACAAGGTATGAATTGCACCTTGCACCCTCCAGGAGGCACAGTGTTCTCCAATGAGACTGCCAGATGAATTTCGTAAGAAGAAGAATTCCCTGAATTGAAAAAGATTTGGTGGACTGAGGTTTGTTTAAGCACCTTTAAACTTATGTGAAATCCTAGTCAAAAGTGATCATCAGTAATTGCAGTCAGGAGCATCAGAGACTCAGTTATTTCTATTTAATAATTACATTCAGGCATTTGCTGCTTCTCAGCAAAGACAGAGCAGATCCCTCTGGCATGAGGTTTTCCCTAATTCTCAAAAATTGTGTAAATTTCAATCCACAGACAGAATTCAGTTTTTAATTGCATAATTCCACAGAAATTAGGTGAGCTCTCCTTATTTATATTAATATTGGTTTATGTTTCCAGAAAGATTTTTCCAAATAATTTTATTCTGATTTTTTGTCAGAAGCTGGGGCAGTGCACTGCTGCTTCCTAAAATTTCTGAAAGGAAAACTGCCTCCATGGTCCAGAACAATTTCGCTGCTTGCTTGTTTTGCTTATGACTGTTTTAAACATTTAAGCTTTTTCAGAAATAAAGGAAAACAATGCCTGAAACCATGGGTTCATTAAGCAAACAGACCAAAACTGTACACAGCTCAGAAGATATTAAACTATCCCACCTGTCACTGGGTTTGAGAATAACACCGAAGATAACACTGAGCTTAGCAAAATGTAATTCAAAAAACTCCATTAGTATAATAATTGGTTTGTCTACTGGATCTGTTTCCCAGCTACAGTGCATTAAATGTCATTTAACAGTTCCAATAAATTGAGGTTCATGGATGCAATTGGTAAGCAGGAGGATGGGGTAAACTGATATAAAAGATAGATCAATAGACAACATGAAGATGTAATGAGCAGTTTATGTATTGAGGATGGAACCAATATAAAAAACATTATTAAGTTAATTCTTCTGAAATTTCAGCATTCAAAAAATGATCATCTGAATTAATAGTTAATTTATAGTATGCTGCCACAAGACTCTTGTTCAGTTTCAAATGAGTTACAGCTACAACTTATTTAGCAAGAGGAATGAAACATTTGCAAACACAAAGTTGTTCCTGTCAGTTATAAACTTGTAACAAGATCACTAGTGCTGTGCTTCAAAGAGAAACAGAGTATTTCCTGGGATTTTCTGGTTGCCCTGAAAGAAAAGAGCACAGCAAGAAACTGCCTTGTGTACCATCAATGTTGATACAGGAGGGAGAGTTTTATAAATCAAGAGATTTATATTTTCACAGCTCACTTGCCTACAAATAAATATTTACAAATTAAATGTTTTTCATTGTGTAGTCCAATTTGTTTTCAGAGCAGCTAAGGCCATTAAAAGAAGAATTCCCCTCAGCCACGGTGCATGTCGGTGCCTCAGCACACAAACCCTGCCCAACACTCTTAGAGCCACAGGTGCCAGAGCTCCTGTGCTGGATCCTGTGCAGCCTCCTCCAGCAGGGCACTGCCACACCCCACACTGTTCACCTGCATGGCCCCTGCTGCTGGGGGAACAGACACTGCACCACGGTTTTAAACCTGCTCGGCTACACTGCTGCCCAGTCTATGATTTTACAGGCTTCCCTGACCAAGTTAGAATTACCTGCTGTTCTTTAGATGAGGGGAAAAAACAAACCTCAGAGATATTTATTAAAAGTCACAAAAGATCCAGCAGCCTTAATCAGAACATGGCACAGAGTTCCCCACTGCAGAGACACTGCTCTATCAGACACATGCTCTTTCTCAGAAATCAAATCATACACCCCACAAGGCAGGTAACCAGGCACATGAGCATACTGAGAAGCCTGTCCATTTATTTCTATTTTATTTCTGACAGATAGTACAGCAAGAAGAGACATGTCTCTCTTCCAAGAGACGTATGAAAGTTACTTACTTCCATAAGCAACTGGAAGTGAACAATGGTTCCCAAGTACCAAGTCCTTAGGCTTGGGTTGGAAGGGAATACTGGATAGGGCAGCAGTGCCTTCTTTCTGCAGCTGATGCAAGACGTTGATGCTATGCCTCCCAGAGTGGGACAATAATTATTTATTCTGAAAATCATTGTGCAAGGGATTTCTTACGTCCTCCAGTGACAATCACAAAGCCAACAATCCGCCTGTTTCCCACTTCTTTGCAGATCTTGTTCACTGGCGCAGACTGGGAATGCATCCATGCTGCCAAGACTGCTCTGCTTCCCTCCTTGCAGATGGACAGGCTTGGCCATCATCTGGACCACAACTTGCCCAGCTACAATAGAAATGTTACTATTTCTGCTGTCTCCATTGTCAGTGAAGGAATCACTAAGGCCACAAATAATCCTCTCCACATACATTTAGCCCTTCACAAATCACACAGTTCTGCTGTAAATCTGCAAGACAGAACTATGCTTAAATAAAAAATAAAAAAAAAAAAAACAAACCCACAACTATGGAAAATGTGTATATTTCAAAATTAGGGAAAACAAGCATCACATTAGCACCACATGCACAGATATAGGCTGGGCAGAGAAGGGATTGAGAACAGCCTTGAGGAGAAGGACTTGGAGTGTCAGTAGATGAGAAGCTAAACATGATCTGTACTTGTGGTCCCGAAGGCCAGCTGAACCCTGGGCTGCATCACAGGAAGCACGGCCAGCAGGTCAGGGCAGCAGATTCTCCCTCTCTACTCCACTCTCATGAGACCTCACCTGGAATGTTGCATCCAGCTCTGGGGCCCCTAAAATAAAAACCTGGCAATGATGGAGCAAGTCCAGAGGGGAGCCACAAATTTGCTCAAAGGGCTGGAAGTCTGCTCTGAAGCCAGGCTGAGACAGCTGGAGGTTGTTCAGCCTGGAGGAGAGAGAGTTCCCAGGACACCTTACTGCAGTCTTTAAGTACACAAATGGTGGGAGAGGGACATTTTACAAGAGCATGTAGTGATGGACAAGGGGGAATGGCCTCAGACTGAAAGAGGGTGAGTTTACATTAGATACCAGGAAGAAATTCTTTGCCCAGCAGGTGGTGGAGCACTGGAACAAGCTGCCAGATATTGTAACTGCCCCATCCCTAGAAGTATCCAAGGCCAGAATGGATGGGGATTTGAGCAATATGGTCTTGTGGAAGGTGGCCCTACCCATGGCAGGAGGATCTGAACTAGATGATCTTTAAGGTCCCTTCCAACCCAGGCCATTCAATGATTCTATAACTTTCAACTTTTTTAAAATTTTTGTTTGTTTGTTTTCAAAATAGAACTCAGCTGCTCATTAATTTGCTGGACTTATGATGTATGCCCTGTAAGAAAGAGTCAATCTCTTCATTACTTTGCATTAGCAAAGTGGAATCCCGATTTTCAAACCTAAATATCACTACAAAACTAAAATAATACCAGTAGTAATAATAGAGCTTCTCCTCGACATCAGCTTTTGAGATTAACTCTTCACTTTGGAAAAATCTACATGAGGAAAATGGTAACAAAAATGGTCTGGCATCTCCATTATGGCTAAGTACTTCTCTCAGTCAGAATTATAATCTCTGAACTTGGTAATTATTTCAGGAAGGTCTTTTTTCCCACACATTTGTTCAGTGAGTGAACAATGTTGAAATAAGTAAGCTTGAGATTAATTATTTTTCTCAGGAGCCCCAGCAGGATACAGTGGGAGGTCTGTTGCAGTGATTTTATTAACTGCTTTGATGATTTTTGATCTGAATTTAGTATTCAGGGTTGTCAAAATTGTGCAACATAGGCAAACTTCCACTGCTTTTTAAACCAATGAAAGGGAATATGTGGAAATTTGGAATAAAATAAGGGGAGAACATGCAACTAAGAAGTTGTGTTTCCCTGGATTTTTCTTTTGTTGAGGCAGAGGCAAATGAAGTGCCTCCTCTCTGACATTCACACAGCCACTATTTGCACTGAGGGGTTTTTATGGGTGTTCCTCTATACTTTCCAACACAGGAAGAGAAAGTGGAAACAGCATGGAAACAGCAGGCACATATGGATGGATGGCTTCACTCCTCTGCTCCAATGTACTCACATCAGCAGGTGCAGCTTCTCATGTCCCCTGGCAGGCACGTACAATGCCTGTCTTGGCCTTCTTGTAAAAATTAGCATATGAAACACTAATGATTTTGAAAACATAAACAGATGCACTGAGTGGCCCAGACAAAAAGCCAAGCTTGATTCCCATTTCTTCCATGTATGGTCTGGCTAGTTCTGTGATACCAGGTCTGGATCCTAATTCTGCTACACTTCTTCCAGGAGCCTTGCCGAAATTTATCTTCTGTCTTAAGAAGAATTACAGAAAGCAGCACAGCAGCAGCTATCAGTATTCATCTAAATTAATTCAGTTTTGTGATTGCAATTTTCTCAATCTCTCCTATCTGATTGGAATATTCTCTTCTTTATCCACAGAATTAACCCTCTCTTGATGCATCACCCCCACAACTTAACACGTTGCTCCACTTCTCCTTTCTTTTAATAGAAGGGTGAAAATTTACATCAGAAAAATCAATCACCAACTGATAAAGCAAGTCCCTGCTTGGAAGTACCAGCTAAAGCACAGGATGCTACATGAATGTCATGCTAGAAATGCATGTGAGAACATGTGCAAAGAGACAACAAGGAATGACAATAAAACAAGGTGGAATTACATCAGAAAGAGGCTAATTTAGCATGAAGGGAATATTTCCAAAGTATCACAGCTCATCTTTATTATTGAATTCTGCCAGGCTTTTACATTTGTCTTAGGAAATGCACACTTCTGTGCCACTGAGGTCCAAAAATGCCTCACAAGTCTTTTTACATAAATCACACAAAACAGACATGGCTTATTTTTTCATTCAGATACAGAATATAAAATTCAGGTTCCAGGTGCACTTCTTTATGCTACCTTAAAAAACTAAGACCTAGAAACCTAGGTTTTTAACAGGTATGAATCTATTGATTTTGTACTTTCTCAAAATCGTCAAATATGTCCATAGTGGCCAAAGCTTTTGACAGAGAATGCCGGACAGAAAATTGGAGTTCACACATCCCTGTAGAAAGTCTACCAGCAGCTGTTGTATTTCAGTTTTTTATTTGAAGGAATGTAAGCAGAAAACATCTCCTCTTTTAGTGAATATGGCTTTTTCTATCTATGAAATTCCCACCAGTGAGATCTAATTTTTCGCCCTTAAGCTGTTAATAATTAATAATCATTCTCATTAAATTTCTGACATACAAGTCCTTGGGCACTCACTTTCCTAAGCATATAGAAACTCTTGTCTCACAACACAATTATGAATAAACCAGCCACAATGTTAGGTAAATGTCATTTGTTTTTCAATAACAAATTAGCCGAACAACAGATTTTTTTTCTTAACTTTTTACAAGGCAAGTAAAGCTCCATGTTAAATAAGGATTATTCATTTATAAATCTCCAATTTGACTTCAGTGAAGTGACTTGTCAGAGTGATTTACTATATCACTCACACAATGTAAAAATTTTTCTTCAGAAAGCAAAAGTTGACTAATGACTCATTTTACTAAGAAAATTTCTCATCAGCAATCTATACAGACTCAGAGGATACTCTGAGTAGACCTCAGGATACTTCTTTATGCTTCTGCTCTAGGTTTCAAAATAAATACATGAAATAGATATTTTGCCATCAGTTGCAGCCTTTAGTCACACAAAAAGTTCCTCAATATTTTCGGACACAACAGGCAATGCTTTCAAACATAGTGAAGTTAATTCAAGAGATGTTCTTACAACAGTAAAAGTTGTTTAAGCTTCTCTGAATAGTGAAGCAGAACTTGTATTGTTATTCAGCGTGATGGACTAAGGTCAGAATTCCTTGATGTACAGTTTATCTTCTGCATTTGCTTAATTGCTATTTAAAGTCCATCAAATGTATGTTTCCTGGGCAAGTTACAAATTATACCACAGGACAGCAGAAAGAATATGTTGATGTGCTATGTGTTTCATGCCAAAAGTGTGTGAAGAAAAGCTATTATGAAGATAGAAGATTCTACTTTATTAAATACTAGTTTCAAAGGTGTTGCAAACTGCTTAAAACTGTCAATACAAAGATGACCATTGCATAAATAATTTCACAGATACTACGGAACATGCTGCTCGCTTTTTAAAGTGATGTACAACTGCATCATTTAAAGTGCATAATGATAAAATAACCCTTTGAAAATTACAAAAATACCTCATTTTCAAAGCATTGAATACAATATACTGAAAAGAAAACTTGTCAAAAGTATCACGTATGCTTTACTATATTACATTTTAAAAATACTGTTTTGTAGCTGCTTAAGAAAAAAGGTTTATCCCGTGCACATTAAAGACAAAATTATACTACTCACCAAGTTTTTAAAAAGGACCTTCCTGCAAATTGTCCATGAAAGAGAAAATGCATCTCTATCTACAGATATCTGTATGTGAGTTATTCCCAGGTGCACACAAAATTCAAAAAAAAGTACAAGCAGCCCAGAGCTGCAATGCCTTTGGGACTGTGTGGGGGTGTTTATTCATCCTCACTATGTGCCTGATACAAGAAGGCTCCCAAACTGTGTCTCACCTGAATCTGCAGTAAATCCACTTTCAGTAGAAATTCTTAGGGTAATGCAGGCATTCCATCACAGCCAAGCAAAGAGAAGATGAGAAACTCAGTAGATGACACAAGAAATTGCTGGACAGCAACAACTAACAGAGTGAGAAGATGGTGCCAAGAAGGATGGCTGCATTGCATGGTTAGCTAAGGGGAAGATATGTGAGAAATGGCCAAACTTTGATGAGAAGCATCAAGTTTAGGAGAAGTAATAGCACCTCTGAAATGAAGAGTCTTGCAAGGCCAAGAGCACTCAGGTGGCCATAGTTGTGATACCATTTAAGTCCTAAGTAACACTGTTAGTAACATCAAATTTAGTTATGGATGTGGTGAAACTGAGATTAGAAGGGGGAAATAATTAGGGATAGGGTAGGTTTTTTGGTGTGGGGTTTTTCTGTTTTGTTTGTTTGGTTGGGGTTTTCTTTATTTAAGGGGTTTTGTTTGGTTGGTTTGTTTTTGTTGTTTTGGGGGTTTTTGTGTGTGCGTGGCATTGTTTTTTTGTGGGGTTTTTTGTTTGTTTTTTAAGTGGGGGTTTGTTTGTTTGTTTGGTGGTGGTGGTGGGTTTGGGGTTTTTTTTGTTTTGTTTTGTTTTGGGGTTTTTTTTGGAAAGGAGACAAGTGTGTGGGATGAAAGAATAGGCAGGGAAATATGAAGAGAAGGGGAGATAAATGGGCCCAGCCAAGTGTAACCAAGGGGCCAAGTCCAGCACCCCATCACTCCTTTTCCTTGTTTTATTAAACTCTACACCTGTTTTCCTTGTAACTATGCTTAAGTGTGCCTTTGTTCTGTTTGTGAGACATTAGCAAACTTCATGTTGGACTAGCCAACAATTAGGGTAGAAAAGAAAACTACATATAATAGCCAAAGATAAGCTATATCTTCTTCAACACATCCCAGCTTGCCATCACTTCTTTCCTCATTTTCTTCCCACCTCTCAGCCCCCAGTTCTAAAAACACCAGAAATGTCTTAGCAAAATACACACCTTACTCTGTGAGACAAAATGATGTATCCCCCAGTTTTAGCCTACCTCTGAATCTAAAGGGAAAAGGTTATATTATTTTCAAGACCATATTCCTGTAATAGAGCTTCTTGCTGACTTTCTCCTTGGACCACTTTGACCTCACACGCAGCCACTCCCCCTTCTCATGGTGCTACACTCACCCCTTTTGGTGTCCCTCATACTTCCCCAAATGGGAAGGTCATGCCTTTGTTTTCTCTTCCTCCTTTGTCTGTAATTCAATCCTCTCCTCCCTTCTCAGACATAAAAGCAATTTATCTCCTTAAACCACACCTTTAAAGCCTTGTTTTATCCCTGTTGTTTAATAATAACTTCCTTCTGAACCATTTTGTGATACTTTGTAAGAATACCATTATATAATATAATTTATCTTGTTTTTATCTGCTGGAGCTCCATAATAAGTTAAGAGATGCAAATAATCATGCAAACATGTGCATCATTAAACATTTCCCTTAAAATATAATTTAATTAGAATATTCTCTCCCTCAAAATTGCAGCACTGAATGCACAGTTGTGAATGAGACAGAATGGAAAATTAAAGCATTTTGATCAATACAGAAACATAAACACTAAGCTCCAGGCAATAGGGTGAACTATCATATTCCATCTATTATTACAAAGTCAGAAGGAGGTTTTTTCCTGTTTTGTATAACTTTCCCTGAAGCTTAGTGTCTCTCAATTACAAGCTGCAGTCATCTCCAAGTCAGCTATAAAGCTGTATGCACAATTTGTAGCACACAAGTACATGAAGGAGAAAAAAATTACTCATTTAAATGTCATCAGCTGATAACTCTTTATTCAGAAACACTGAATTAAGCAAGAAGAAATAAAGAATGAACTGTAAGTGCCAATATTCCATCAAGCACTACATGCTGGTTTATTCAAAAGACTGCTTGTAAAAGTGTATATACAATGCAGAGACATCAGTTATTGAACAAATGTTGCTGTATTCAGTTTTTCTTTGCAAGCAGTAATGCACTTCTGTCAAGCCAGCAATTGATACAGGAACAATGAAAAGAACTTTATGGGTCATCGTGTCCAGCCTGTTGCTAGTGCACTTTTCCCTTATAGACATATTTTAGCAATGATAAAATAATGACTCTCTCTTCCTCAGCTATTTGCAACGAAGTGGCTCTATGTTAAGAGCCCAGTAATCCCAATACCAATCCCTAAATACAAGGTCTTGCACTTTGCAGTGTTGACTTTGAGCCTGTTTCTCCCCCTTCAGTCACCCTGCCTTTGATTTGACAATGCCTCCAGGCTTCATCAATCACCACATTTCACAAGTGCTACTTCTTATGCAAGGTCATCAACATGGATGCTAAAATTGGCTCCAAAACCACTCTTCAAGGCACTAGACCAGTATCCTTGCTCTAAGTCAACAACCCCACGCTCAAAAAAAGCTGCCACCTCCTCTATCACACAGTACTTAGACCCTTAAAAAAAAAAAAAAAAACAAACACCTGAACATTTCCTATGCCAAATCTTTGGGGCTTTAACCGTAGGATGATTTCCAAACTTTTAAAAGAGTAACACCCTACCTAATCTCACAGCCTATTATATGCTTGGGTGTTAATTTATGTTTGTTCTGTCTAGTGAATATCCAAGCCTGAAGCAGCATAATGTACACAGGTAGATTATATCCACATAACCTCAAGCAGAATTCAGGCTTGAAAACTGGACATAAAGTTTATGGGGTTTTTTTCACTCTACCATATTATTCCAATCAGAACACAAATAAAATGACACCATCAACACACTTTTCAGTATTTTTTTCTTTATTTTAAACTGTTGTTATATTTTTATGACATAAAATTATTTATTTTAATGAAGAGGCACCTAAAACAACGGGGGGCTCCCACACTGAAGGTAAACAATCAGCAGTGACGTAATACTTGCTACTACAAGTTTACTAAGATAATGTACAGTATCTATATATACACCTGTATAAGTAACTGATGAGAAAAGGAAGGTGTGAAAAGAAATACTAAGGTCCTGAACACAGCTACAAGTCAGTGAAAACAACATAGGTTTCAAATCACCTGCTCTTACAGTGTACATGGGATATGTGAAACAGGGTTGCATTAATTTAGTTCCCAAGCAGAGCAGAGAATTAGTAACACATGAAAGCAAAAGCCATCCATTTGGTTTTACTCAGTTAGGGACCCATCCCCGCTGAACACATTAAACTGCAAATCCTGAAAGAGAGAGACAGTTTTGCAGCAATGTTCTCTGCAATTTAATTGCAAGATCCCTGCAAAAAGCTCACTTGGGTATTTTGAAATATAGTGACTTCCTTCCAAATACCTAATTTATTTTTTTTTGTACAAACCATATTAAAAGAACATGATGTAGGGGTTGAGTAAGCTGGAAATTAGACCTGCACAAATAGGCTATATTTCAAGAGTCTTGTGATAACCTTAGCAAATTAGAAGGGAAAATATCTACTCACATTGGTAAGCATGATATGGCCAGTTTTATTGTGCTGAGATAGAGATAATTCAACACTTCTACACATTTCATTTTAATCGTCACAGAATTAGTCATCAAAGATTACAGTTGCTTTCAAAGGAAATGTTAAATCAACAACTGGAAAAATGTATTTGAATACATTTTCCCAACAAATGCTAATTCACTTTTATTATCAAGTTTTAGCCTGTGGCATCCTTAATATGCACCAAAACTATGACCACATAGAAATTAATCTACTTCAGGTCCTGATTTCTAATTTTTAACTTTGCTGGGAGGCTTTTCTCTATGTTACTTTCTGTGTCCTTCCCTTCATTTGTCTCTGAAAGACCCATCAGCAACTGATTGAGCCTGTCCTTGTACCGAGCACAAGGGTGGCAGCACAACCAAGACCACCAGCCCTGGGCTATTGATTGCTTTTCTAGTGAAAAGCTACAGAACAGCAGGCTCTGACTTTGGAGACCATGAGGTGGGTAGGGGAGCACGGTCTGCTGAGGACACTGACAGCCCCAAACATGCTGTCAGGAAGCCAAATGAGGAAGATTTTGTGGTAGACAGCTATGATTTTTTAGTGTCTCTTGTGCTGTACGCATGATAGAGTGCACATGGCTTAGACTGTCATAAGACCCTTCAAGGTGAAGTAGCAATGCAGCACACCCACAAGGACAGAGCTCTGGAGGGGTATTCATACCCTCCACAAAAGGAAACTCACTCCTCACCACTGATCTGATCATGCAGCAACCAGTCAGAGGTCCACACCACAGGGAATTGCAGTATTCCACAAACATAGGACAGGTTGTGAATATTCCTCAGATTCAGTCATCTTGAGATACAGCCCTAGACACATCCACATATATATTTGTGGATGCCTGGTGAGCATCCACAAGTAGAAAACAAGCAGAGAGATGACTGTAACAAAGATTTTATAGCAGTCTTATGTAAATGACATGATTTCAAATTCAAATAGTTCTCTGAGAAAGTAAAATGTAGTGTAAGATTGACAGGTTGCAATGTACTCCTAAAAACTGAAGTACTACATGGCACCAGAGCGGAAACTAAAGTAAGAGCCTATTACAAGTAAGACACATAATAAACACATGGGAAGAACAAAAGCAGCTTGACATATCTATCACCCTCTTTTGCTTTATAGGTTTCTGTTCTAACAGACACTGTGTATGACATCCCTAACAATCAAGTCCATAAACACAGCCATAATCCATGACTTTGTCCAGACACACATGAAAAGCTCCATTAACTTGAGAAAACCCCAATAAGCAAAGTCAACTCCTCTGTGCTTCCTTGTTGAATTGAACCACTCCAGGACCAGAAAATCATAGAAGACTCATGTCAAGGAGCAAATTACTAAATTATTTTCCTCTGTTTCTGCTGGTATATGTACATAAATACATACTGGGAGCTTTCCAGCCCTTGAAGGTAGCTGTCTTCTGTACAGCAGTGAAATGCTACGGTCATGCCACGAGTGCTCTTGTGTCGTTCTCCTGACACATGCTGTGGGCCACATGACTGGAACTGAAACTGTGACACAGAAAGCAAAGGTACAATCGAAAACTCCTCAGAGACAGACAGCCAAATGGACAATGATGAGTCCTGAAACATCAGACTTAGGAAGCAAAGGAAATAAATATAGAATGACCCAAGCATAAACTGTAAAAGAATGATACTACAGTTTGTCAGTTGACACCTGTATCTTCATTAAAATTATGTTTTTATTTTTCCAATTTTTTACAAGCTCCTATTCTTTGTGAAAAGACTGCAAGTGAAAACTTGAAATAAATTTTTAAAAATTGTCTCAGTTACTTTGCATCATTTTTTCTCTCTTTTAGAAGCAAAGTTTCTATCAGAAAATGTGACTGCTGTCTTAACTATGTGCTAATAGGTACATTTGTAGGGGTAGAAAAAGAATTTCAACTGAAAGTAAAAGAATTCCAGCAGATTTTATGTAATCTTGGAGGAAAAGAACAGACTTTTTCATTTAACTCACAATGGTACATACATTTCAGAGAAATACCAGTGCTGGAGTAACAAATTACTATTACTGTCAATTTAAAAAGCAATATGCAACAGTGATAGTGTAACTACCAGTCACAGTGTAAGCAGCAAACTGCAAAAAGAACCGTAGGGCTGTACAGCCAGCACACTTGTTAAACTTTTAAACAATCTTTCCTCTGATTCCCCCACCCAACAAAATCCTGCCTTTCCTGCCCTTGCAGACTCTCTCACATCTTCTTCACAGACTACACAGACTTTACCTGACAAGAATATAAATACAGCAATACCCTAATGTGGAGCCATTGCAAAATGAAGCAATGTTGTGTTTTTACAGAATGACTGACTGTACTTCAGAAAATACCATTTCCTTCTGGTTTTTCAAACAATCTTTGCCAACACTGGAATCAAGAGCAGATTTGCAGTAGTTATGCCTGCTGTGAGTGACGTTTGAGCCTTTTTGACATGCAAGAGAGACAGAAAACTTCCTAATGTTCTTCAGTGCTTGGTAGGTAGAGAACTTAGGCAAAGAATGGCTTACTACAAGGTTGACTAGCTGACTTCTCAGATCTAATTAACTGAATGGATGAATGGACAGAAAGGAACCATTTAGGACTTTCTCCCAAGGGAAAACTGGATTCAAAGAGTTTAAGACAACATTGGCAGACTAAATCATTAATAAAAAGCTTTAAATTGGAGACCTTATGTAAGAAAATGTAAAAGGTATTCTGTATTCCCACATACACCTTTGTTGTCTACTCTCATTACTAAATGAAAGCCCAGAAGGGATAGTTCCTGCAATGCCATGCATGGTATCCATGTGTTTGTGTTCATTCAAGACAACACAGCAGAGAGAACCTATGGCTTCTCAGCAGACAGCACAAGACAACAAACAGGCTGCTCAGACTGAGGCTCATGAACGCTATTCTGCTACTTTTTCTCTTTAAACATTTCCAAACTATTAAAAAAGGACATTTTCACCATTTATTTAACTCCAGCATAGGATTTTTTTCCAAGCCAGACTCTTCCTGCAAACAGGTGTGCTTGTGGAGGTGCAACTGGCAAACCTACTTTTTCAGGAGAAATATTATACCAGAACATGTCTCAGGTTCCCTAAACCTCTAACACCACATAAAACTTGAGTAATCTCATGAAGAAACAGCAAATAGCAATAATGCCTTACTAGGAACTGTGCCTCAGAGCGCTGCCATCCCTCCTTAGGTTACCTGCTCCATGTGTAGGACAGCACCCATACAATTTTGACACAGAGGATGTACTGTGCCTCCCTCCTTTCTGTACCAATTAGGTACTGATTACCTTAGGACATGCTAAAAAGAGTCACAAATGAAAAAATGCAATGGACAAACAAAAGATGTCTAGATTTCTTTGCCCCCAGTGGACATGCCTGAAGATCAGTTGCAAGCAAATGAGGCTGTATGGTATCTCACATCACACAGCTCACAGTAGTAAATTTCCACTTCATTTAACTCAGACAGCACACACAATCATGCTTGTGGTTTATCTAGCTGTGCTTCTGTTAACATTAATATCATTTAGCTCACACAAGACCATGCTTTAGTTACTACATGCATTGTAGTGATAGAGAATTAAAGAGACAATCATAGAACTGAAGTTTAAATATTGCCTCATGAGAAACGAATACAGGGTTTTCTAAAATAAAACTATAGAAAGTCTGTAATAGATTATTCCACATTTCATCAATTATCATTTCTCATGAATAAACTCACAAAGGAATGATGAGCTTGCTAGAGCAGATTGAGGTAACAAAGTAACCTATTGTGAGAAAAACTACTTTAAGCTGGCATGATACTGAATTAGTGGCTATGCCAGACACTAAATGTGATTTCAGTTCTGGGTACACTAACTCCATGTCTTCCAGGAAAAAAAAAAAAAAAAAACCAACCAAAACAACAACAACAACAACAAACCCTACCCAGCAAAATTATATTTTAGATAGGAGAGTGTTACAAGGGTAGAATACAACTGGGTAGTTTTGGACATGCATACCAAAGAGAAAGCCATCACCATAATCTTAGTTTTGCTTTGTCTGTAATAATTACTGGGATTTCCTTGATGACAGATGAGTGAGAGGGAGGAAGAAAAAATAAATCAGTGTGTGACTGTAAAATTCCATTTTGTACACTGGATTTCAACTAAGGAACTCATCAGATCATCAGCCCTGAACTGCTTTCCAGTAGTAAAAAATTGACTGACAAAGATAAACTGACTGATTTTTTTACCATGGAATGGTTTGAGCTTGAAGGGCCTTTAAAGGCCATGTAGTCCAACCTTCCTCCAGTGAGCAGGCACATCAACAGACAGGTTGCTCAGAGCCTCATGCAACCTGGCCTTGGATTTTTCCAAGGATGGCGCATCCACAACCTCTCTTGGCAACCTGTGTCAGTGTTTTCACCATTGTCATTGTAAAAAATTTCTTCCTTATATCTAGTCTGAATTTACCCTCTTTTAGTTTAAAACCATAATGCTCTACCCTATTGTAACAGGCCCTTCTAAGAAGTTTGTTCACCCCTTTCTTACAAGCTTTCCTTTAGGTACTGCAAAGCCACAGTGAGATCTCCCTGGAACCTCCCCTTCTCCAGCCTGGACTCCCACAGCTCTGTCATTTTTCTCTCATAGGAAACGGGCGCCATCCCTTGGATCATTTTCATGGCCCTCCTCTGGACCCACTCTAACAGGTTCACATTTCTTTTGTACTTTTTCCGTGGTTTTGATGTATTATTGTCTAGACTGAAAACCAGAACCTTTAATAACAGATAGGTAAACGAACCTTGCTTAGATCAAAACACATGGCTGTGCCAATTAGTGACTGAATAAGCAGCAGCATGAAAAATGGTAACCCTTAATTGCAGCCTCAAGTGAGTGACGGGCATTCTGCATTTTCTGTTTATCCAAAACAAACAGTAAGTAGCTTGCCACATGTTTCTCATGTCTCCAAGGACTAATTAAAACTGGCCATCCCTGTTTCCGACCACCTGAGTACCGATTAAATCTCCCTGGGTAAACATTGCTTCCAGCCCTCTTTCACTGATGCTCTCTGTGACCCTTTGCTTCTTTTGTGTAGTAGTTCACTATTAAATTTTGCCTGCTAATTCAACAGAACAGTGCTGAACTGCAGCTGTCCCATTTATTTCAGTAAAGCAGTAACTTACAGAGCTACTGCAGTTAAACATAACCAGTCCTGTTGATTTCTCCAAAGTTTCTGGTAGCAGCCTCAGCATGTTTTCACCTTCGGCCGCTATCGACTGCACACTCAATGTCTTGTGCAAGAATCACAGGTACCAAAAGGTTTCCTGAAGGGTCATGTCTCATGTCATGGACCTCCCAAGCTATCCTGCCAGTGAAGTTTCTCCTTAGAAAGAAGCTGGCCCTAGAGAAGCACCTCTTTAGTAATAAACCACAAGGGTACCGGCACCCATAGTAATTACTGCCATGACACTACTAGTTGCAAAGACATAAGTAAAATGATAGATTCTCTCTGAGATTAAAACAAATAAATAAATAAACAAGAATAAGTCAGGTTGTTAAAACTACTTAATTGCGTGGACACCAAGAATTTCAACCCAAGACATCTCAAATTAACCCTTCTGGTGCACATTGTTTTGCATGTATTTATAATGAGTCGCTCAGGCTTTCGTGACGCTGCGCTCCATTCCCTCCTTCTCAAGCCTGAATTAAAACGTCCAAATGATCTGCTTCTGCAAATGTGCTGTGGATGACTGCTAGTCTCTGCCTTCTACCAGCCTACTGGCAAATGTTTTCAGCAGCACCTCATCCGAAGGAGGAATTATGTTATCACATGGCTGTATAAAAAACCCTTCAGATGCCACACAGCAACTCTTTATATCCTAAATCATGCAGGTTAGACAAATAGCATTCCTAGTAACTATTTCCTCCTAACTGATTTTAGTGCTATTGAACAAAAAAATAGGCCAAACAACAACCACATATTTTAATAATCACAGATGAAGGAAAAAACCCTAAAAATCCTGTCAATTTAAATATCTTTATGAAATAGATGAATAACACATGAGAAAGGGAAAACAAAAAGTTATTTTCACATACATATATACTTAACATCCAGGATAAGGATGAAATCAGAATCTCTTAGCATCCTTCAAAGAGGTTGGTTGTTTTGAAGGACATTAAATCTGGAACACAATGAAAGTATTACTAATTCCTTTGATTACCTAAAAACAAGGTATTTATTACAGGTAGCATTGGAAGGCTTTTCTTCCCACTGAGATAGAAGGAAGAGTTTTACACACGTGACATGAGTTCTTCTTTTCAAGATTGTAACCAGTCCATTTAGTTCCTACCACAGGGTGGTTAGCACTGGCATGAACGTCTTCACGGATGCTTTTCCTTTGGACCTTCGTGAGCTAAGTTCAAATTTGAAACTCTCAAGTTTGAAAACCTAGAGAGTTTGATTGTTGAGGATTCACATAAGGAAGATCTTCACATCATACCAAGAAACCTGACAGCTTCTTCTTGGCATCTTCTTGGAAGGGGCCAAGCATGGAGCCATGACTGATAAAGTAACTTCTGCCCTTTCAGGAGACTCTCTTTAATTTCAGCAGCGAAACTTATGGAGAATTGTATCGAGACAGCCTAATTTTGAAAGTATTAACAGTACCTTCTTTTTAGGAGAATAAATGGGTTAATGGAGGGTCCTCTTAGAGAGGAAGCTGTTTCCCCTTCCATACAAAAATGAGATGGGTGATAGGAAAACTCAGGAGACTGATAGAAGTGACTGAAGGACTTCACTGTGAGACATTGCTAAGGAGGCCACATAGAAAACAAGAGACAGAATAGGAAAGTGAGTGTTGCTATATATACATCACAGTAACATCAAGCCCAAAGTAGTTATTACATGTTAATCTTCATTCAATATCATCCCATATTGAGATGATGTGGGCTTGTTACTTGATTTGTAACATATAACATTTATAATCTACTGCACCACTTATACATACTTAAATACAAACAATGACAAAATCATATGAAAAAAACATGATCTTTGCAATTAAATGACTTCAGTACTTGGTATTGGGCTCCTGTAAAATGACATGAGGTTATTGTTCTTCTCAGTATCATTACAAAAAAGAGCCCACGGTTAATGAACCACAAATTAGCAATACCAAACACCTCTCCTGAATAAAAATGCACATGTATCAAAAGACAGTTATACCACTGAGATGGTAGAATTTGCCAGCAGTAAGCAAGTTCAGAGAATAATCAGTATCTATCTACAGAGGAAACAAAGTTCTGACACCCAGGTAACTCTATTTGCAAGGAGTAATAATAAAATAAAGTTAATTTGTGTGGGAACACATTGGAAAGGGCCTTCCAGATCTGAATTCATGCCTTGAAGAGCACTGTATATTGCATTGATAGCATCCCAATCAATCTCCCTAGAATGCTGGTTTGTTTGCATGGTTGCAGAGGACTTCAGTTTGTGTCATCTGGGCCTGTCGCCTCCGGTAGGAAGCACACAGCTAATCCATCATGAATCCATTTGCTGTGAAACAACAGTGTCTGACAGCTCCTCAGTCTCATTGCTCTATCACACTAAAAACCTCTGCTTGGAAGAAATACCCAGTCAGTTTGGCTGCTAGCAACCAAAATGTGAAGGTATTTTTTCTTCTACAGTTCTCTGCTGGGTCTAAAGAAAGAAATTTAAAATGTTCCAATGTAGTTGACAGAGCTTGTACAACAGGGCTTCCGAGCAGCCACTTACTACAGCAATTGCCAACATTTTCACAAGTGAAAGATAATTGCCCTTCTAGATCATTTAGGAAACAAGCTCGGCTCTCAGCTTCACAGCTCCAAACAGTTAGTGTCTAACTTTACTTAGACATTAAATGCCTTTTCTTGTAAAAGAAATACAACCATAAAAGAAAAACAACCGTAAAATAAGTTCTTCTTTATATTTAAGAGGAAATTCATGCACATTAGCATGAGGCCTGTTGCCTCTTGTCCTACTGGTTGGCACCACCAAAAAGAGATGGCTCTGTCCTCCTGACACCCTCCTCTTAGATATTTATATACATGAATGAGGTCCCATCTCAGGCACCCCTTTTTGAGGCTGAATAGGCCCAGCCCCCTCAGCCTTTCCTTGCAAGAGAGATTCTCCACACCCCTGACCAACTTAATAGCTCTCTGCTGGACCTGCTCCAGGAGCTCCATGTCTCTGTTGTCCTGAGGAGCCCAGAACTGCACACAGCACCCCAGATGTAGCCTCACCAGGGCTGAGGAGAGGGACCTGCTGGCAATGCCCTTCCTGGCAGCCCAGGACACCACTGGTCTTCTTGGCCACGAGGGCACACTGCAGGCTCATGGACAGATGTTGTCCACCAGCACCCCCAGGTCCTTCTCTGCAGAGCTGCTTTCCAGCAGGTCGGCCCCCAGCCTGTGCTGGTGCAGGGGGTTGTTCTTCCCCAGGTGCAGGACCCTGCATTTGCCCTTGTTAAACTTTAGGAGGTTCTTCTCTGCCCATCTCTCCATGATCATCTTTTCAGAAGACATTGTCCATATTATTTTTCAGTGCTTGGAAAATGGCAGTGGGATCAACACGAACACCAAAAACACTTTCCCTGGTTAGAATTATTTTGTTTAATAAGTATGGCAAAAAACAGATGGCCTACTTATAACCCTGACAAACATCCTCCATATCATACAAATCATGCCCATTCAGTAACATCAGTTTGCCTTTGCCCCAGCTCAGCTAAAGCTATTGATTGAAGTGCTTAGACAAATATACAAATATACATTCTATATACTTAAAACAATATGTAGTTGTTCTGTATATCTTTTAGCTTCAACTTCTGATTTATTTCAACCAATGTGTGCAATACAGAATAAAAGTAAAAATAGTTTCTATGTGTTTCAGAAAACTAAACTGCTCTCTTTTCTAAAGATTACACGGACATCTGATATATAGAATGCATTCTTCCAACATAAAGCATTAATTCTCTTCATGCATTTTAAACCCATTAAACACATTATTTACTGAAGTTTTAAGATGAAAATTCTATTCATAGACAATGTTCAGGACATAAAATATCTATTGACTTTCTAAAAAGCACGAAAAAATGCAAAGAGCTTATTAAATTCAGTTTCAAAAATGAAAAAATTAAAACTTGAAAAGTCAAACTATTTTCTTTACAGACTTCTTGCATATTCCAAATAATCAATTTATGCTCGTAACAGGAACAAGTAAATTTTTGGCAAACTAAGGAAATCAATTGGACTCTTTCTAATCTAATTGTTTTCTCCCAAAGGGATAAACGTATCTTGTGGCAGGGTTTGCTCTTATAGTACTACTTAGATTTATTCTCTCTGCATTTCAAATCCAAAGATCAAAAGACATAAAGATGGGGAAAAAACCTCTTAATCTGTGCCCCAAAGCTGCAAATGTGTTAACATTCCCATCTTTCATGTTTGCAAGGTAATTACAGTAAAGAGCTCCATACTGCATATTTCAAGAAGGAACTCCACCTCTGATGATGGTGGACTTTGAAATAAGAGACAGTATTCCTCTTATTTCAGAAGAACTTGTTAGATATTTCCTGAGTTCAAAAATGAAGTCTTTATATCCACTATGTTTACAAACACTCTAAAATGTTTTATCTTTGGAAAAACAAAAAGAACCTGCTGTTAATTGATTTTGTTACTTTTACAGAATGCAGAGCTAAATAATAGTAAAACCTTGTGCAATGTATGCTCTAACTCAATTTAACACAAAACTGTTCTCAAACTTTTAGAAATTCAAATTTTGTAATACAAATTTCATCCTTAATTTATTAACTTCTCCCCATACCCTTTTTCTAATTATAAATAACAACTATTCTGTTTATACTTCAGAAACAAGTTGTGATGACAAATGGACAAAAAATCTTTCTTTACCTTGAGGACAGTTCCAATAAATACATACATGACATTATTACTGCAGATCAATATAAAACCAATTTTACTCCAAATTCTTTATTGAATTAAAAAAAATACAGTTTCTTTTTGGCAATTTTTAACTGTATTAATAAAAGCAAAGACAATTTAAAAACATAGAGCTGGATTAAGTGGCTTTACATACCAATCATAGAGGACATTAATTAATAATGTCTCATGTCGTACCTCTTAACAATTAGGAAACTTTATGAACCTAAAGAAAACTTGACTAGAAAAGTTTCCTTGGTCAGATATGGAGCTTTCATATATGAAAATTCTTTTCAAAGGGCACCCTCCTATATTCATTTATTATCATGCTACAGTCTGCAGAGGCCACGACCATTGATGTACAGTATTTAAAACACTGAAAACTTATCATGTGCTACATGACCTGCTTCCTTTTTTTAAATATTTCTTTTTATTTCATGTTAAACTACCCTGTGAATTTGACCAAATCTACTCATAGCTTACCCATGCTTAAAAATGCATATATCTGATTCAGACTGTAAAAATTAATTTACTCATTTTTAGAAACTTAATAAAGATTTAAAATGTTTACTAAAATCTAAACAGCATCATTTTTGTAATCCATGTCATTGAGAAACGGACTTCTAAACTGCTCGAGTATACTCAATTAGATTTCAGAATCCAGTGTGAATGTTTTGCATTCTTGTCTTGATTACTTCCTATATCTCTCAGTAAAAAAAAAAAAAAATTACCATTTACAGGGCATGTTTAACTGTGCTCTCTTTGTTAGAACTATTTAACAGTAGACTGTTTCTTCTTCTTACATTCTGGTTTTGTATTTGCATGGGGGGTCATTAATAGCTTCTGCAGATTTTTTTCTCCTCTTTTTGTTTTGCATTTTAAGTCTATCTTGAATATTAAAAAGCACAGAAACTGAATGCATTTCAGCTCAACGAAAATTTGTTAATCAAAAAAGTGTGATGTCCCATGTCACTTATAATCCTCTCATGGCTCATCACAGATCAAACAGATGACAATTCATCTAAACAGAAGTCAGTTCTCAAAAGGTTACAGCTACCTGTGCTAGAAAGACAGTAATGATTCCCTGAGAGCATTAATAAACCTTTGTCTTGAAAAACATCAGCAGCTTACTTCTGATAAACTACAGGAACTAAGCAAGACAATAATACACACTTGGGACAGCTTAAGTCCACCCACTAACTGTTTAAAAGGCATGAAAAAATATTTCTTAATTCCACTCAAATTTTCTTAAATGTTCTAAAATACATGGACTTCGACATGAAAGCATACTAAATTCTGTTACAAGAAAGAAAAAAGTTCTTACATCCTGATATACATTCTTACCTGATGGCATGTATGGACCACATGGCTCTTATGAGTGATCAAGAAGTTTTGTGCTGCAGCTCTTGGACTG
The DNA here is from genome assembly GCA_027886175.1 of Phylloscopus collybita. NCBI lineage: Eukaryota > Metazoa > Chordata > Aves > Passeriformes > Phylloscopidae > Phylloscopus > Phylloscopus collybita. The sequence continues at coordinate 36,063,095 of JAJNNQ010000075.1, forward strand.
CAGCACAACAAATAAAACATAAACAATTACGCTTTGATGTAAACCTGCTTTGATTTTTAGGTCTTATTTTCTGCAACCCATAATTGTTCTAAGCTTAGAAGAGGAAACACAGCTGGAAAGGAGCAAATAATTGTGGGTCCTGCTCCCTGCGTTCACACTGGTAAGCAAGTGACTTGACATGGAATTTGCTTTTGTATATAAAGTATATAAGTAATTGCATATACCACAGACTTCAGAAAAGCAGTTTGCATGGTGTTTTAAGGATTAGGAGCTAGGCAGTGGGTGTGTTGTACAAGTATGGCTAAGAAAGGAAAGACTTGCACATTATGGGTGCAAGTACACAGGAAGCAAGAATTCACAGAATGGGTCAGGCTGGAAGGGACCACAGTGGGTCATCTGGTCCAACCATCCTGCTCAAGTGGAGTCATCCCAGACTACATGGCACAGGATTGTGTCCAGAAGGGTCTTGAACGTCTCCAGGAAGGAAGGCTCCACAAGCTCCATGGGTAATCAATGCCAGTGCTTGGTCATGCACATAGGAAAAAAGCTCTCCCTCATATCTGTCAAGTTTTCTCCTCATATCTTCTCATATCATACTCATTTCTTGGGAGAAGATCCCAAGGTCAGTCAGAGAAGCAAAACCATCCTTCCCTCAGATTCTAAACTAGATTTCAGTTCAGTCAAGTTTGCACTGCCTTTTAATTGCTGCTGCATCATTTCTCTTGATTTTGTTTTTTCTCCCATGAACTCTGAGGAAATATTTAAGGGCAAAACTGATTTCAGTAAACTAGTTTGATGAACTGCTAATCCTGATATCAGACCTATTGTCCCCTGAAGGTCCACTGTGTTCACAGGAAACATTTTAAGAATAGGAAACCTACTAGATCAGCAGTTCTAAGATTACAGACTAAAAGTGCTGTGAAGATTTTGATGCCAAATTCTGGACCTGATAAACTCTGCATTGTTGGGAATAATTAATGATTATTCCCAACTTCAGTTGCAGCTGCAGTTGTGTCCTTAGGTCTCCCTTGGCACTTTAAAATATAATTTTCTGCTTTATGCCAATTTTTTTTTAAAAAAAAGGACAAAGTGTTTTATATCTAGTTCATGCCTAAATCAATTTGAATCCACAAACCAAGGGGATCTGAAATAGCCTAATTTGGACACTTCAGAGTTTTCACACTTCTTAACAACACATTTTTAGAGCACCAACCAGCACTAGGTTTTTTTAAAGCATCCTGCAGAGTTCTCTGCTTCCTGTCCAGAGCAGTGAGAGCACTTCCCTAGGTAATGGAAGACAAGCTCAATTCCTCTTTCAGCATTCCAAGAATAAAACCCATTACTCTAAACACTAGGTTGCCAGCTAGTCTGACTCCAAGAGTGAGTGTATGAATTGAGAAGAGAAAAAGGATTTCAAAGGGACAGGGAAGGAGGGGTATCTGTTTTACTCTGTTTGCTAGAGACAGAGAATAACATAAAAACATATATCAGAGCTTATCAGACCACCTGGAGCTTGGACTCTACTCCAGGCTGATTGCTGTATTTTGGCAATTACTGAAATATATAAGCAGATCTGAAAGGACATCCAGAACTCTCTTCAGTCTTAACAGACTCATTCACAGCTGACAGAATAATGTATCTTCATGCAATCCTTGGTATCCCTCCAGCACAGTGAATGCCTCAGTGAAAAGTGACCACTTCAGGAGGTGCAGTAAGATCCTCCCAAAAGAGCTTCTAGCAGTGCTGTCCTAGCCAGGGCCATTCTCTGATGAAATCAGTAAGGTCAAACAGTGGTTAATGCCAAAAGGAAAGGTTAGTGCAGTTCTTTGTTACGTCTCTTTGTCACTCTTGCATGCACAATAAGGTTCGACCATCACTGTTACGAAACAAAAATAATCCCATGTGATCTAGGCAACTGGTCATGTAGCTCTGATACCTGGAACAATCACCAGAAGTGGTTTCCAAACAGACATGAACCTGAAATACATCCACATAAATTGATTAACCGCTTACCCTGAATAATGCATACAGATGTTGAAACTGAGATCTGTATGTACAGAATTTGCCTCCACCAACTGGAAGAAAATATGTCTAACGAGTAATGTTATCAGCTCTACTACAAACAGCAGGCATCTTCCATGCTGCTTACATTAAACTCTCAGTGAGTAAGGCAAATGACATAACTTCAGCTCTAAGTTAGCATTTCCCCATTACAAAAGAAAAAAGATCAAAACCTTGCCATTAATCACATCTCTGCTCGTAAGCAGCACCACACCATTACTCCAAGATAGGTTTTCAGTAAGTAATAAAGTACTAACAGGATAATGGCAGTGGAATAGCAAATGAAATCTGTTCTTGCTCACATTTGTTCCACTTCTTTGCACTCACAGTAAAAATACATAAAATGGGATACTGAAGATATCCATATGCAGTGCGTTAAAATGAAGAGGAAAAAACACCCTAGTGGATACCACTTTCTCTCATGCATCATCAACTACTTTCTGCCAAAGTCATACTAAGCTGCTAAGAAGCAATAAAAAGCTGCAACTGGAGAGCTACAGAAGATTCAGGGCATGTAAACATACACCAGCCTAAAAAAATAACAGTTCTCATCCATAAAGACGTCCCTATTATCCATCTTCTATGTATTTTTTCCACATCCTCTCAAATGAGAATTTGTATTTAGTCAGTGATTGTATGTTCACCCCAAAACGTTTCTAATTTCAGCAGCCTGTGAGTTTAGCAATACATTCCAGAGTCAAAACTTCACCCTGACAGTCTACAACCTACTCACACATTGAGTTTCCAAAAGTTTTCCAGCAGACCAGTGAGAAGGAGGTATTTTCCCTATGATTACTTTGCAACCCCATATCCAAACCCATCTGCCTTACTAGGTTGTAGGGAAGTGATCAGCTCAAGAGACTAGTTTGCCATTAGTACAACAGGATGAGACTAATTGTGGAGAGACTCCTCCAAGCAAGAATCTCTGCGGAATAACGGAGGACTATATTCATAGTGGTTGTATGAACATCTCTATCCAATGCACTCAAATCTTCAAATACCCAACATTTCATGGTAAGGAAGTTAAACCTTAACTCCCCTAAGAGGGTTAAACCCATCAACACTTGGGATGTGAAAACTACAGTGAGTCAGCAGAGCATGTCATACAGAGAGTAACCACGTGATTATGCATTATATACCACAAACTAAGAAGAAAAAATGAACACAAAATTGCGCACATGCTAGCCAATACCTACATGACAGCAAGTAATGGTATGAACCATAAAGTTCATAAATGTGTATATTTGGCTGAAAAGAATAAGGAACTAAAGAGAAAAGAGCATATTTATCTGATTCACTTGACTAAAATCAATTTTGGTAAAAAATACAACTACAACTGCTATTACTCATGAAAAAATGTGTTTATGAAGTAATTCATATTACATCATGACATTTTCATTAGATGCAGTGCTTCTGCTCAAAGAGAACTACAGTACAGTATTAAAATGATTGCCAGCTGCTAGCCTGCTGTCTTGAGTTCAATTAAAAAACATGAAAAATCAGCTTTTGGTTTGCAGTGTTTTAAATATTTTCAAAAAAACTTTCAGCAGAAGCAAGAATGTGAGCTCCTTCTTAGCACTACTTGGGACTGTATGCACAACTTTCATTACCAAGAAATAGTTTCAAACAACTTGATTGTAACAGTGGAACAGGAATGTAATAATTAATATGCAAATTGTAAGTGCATATTAATGTAATTAGTACAAAGAGATAGCACTTGTCAGATAAAGACTACTCATTTGAATTCTTTTGCACGTGAGCAAAATTTGGTTGGAGCTCCTTGTACACAGACACAGCACTGCTTCCTTGCCACAGCTGTAGATCAGATGTAACACCAGCGAAGACTGAATTCACACACCGAAAAACATTACAAGATGTGATTACAGCCTTCAGCTCTTCTCATGTGTTTCACTGTCTATCTACTGCAGTGAATCTCTTCCTATTAGAGTCAATTATTACATTCCTGAATCCTCCTGGCTTTATTACTTTGCAGTTGATTATCAAAGTACAACATGCGACACCTCCTTTCTCCACTCTTCAACTCAAGTGACTTGTGTGCTTGTCCCCAAGGAGGTGCAAGAGGAGCAATATCTAAACTAACAGAGTAGTCATGAATAACCCTGCCTTGGAGTTTTATACCTATCCTAAATGTTTCCTGAAGAACAGTTCCTGAAGAACAGTACTGAAAAAATAGTTCAAAAAATAGTATGCATGTCCTTAACTAAGCCAAGAGAAAAAGCAATGTATAAACCAACAGATTTTGTAAGCTGCTTTAAAGACAACTAGTTACAAAGAAATTGGGTCTCTAGTGCCAACCTATGTATTTTGTCTCTATGCTGTCCTTATATTTGACCAAGTCACACATAATTCATTCTAATTTTGTCTCACTAAAAAGGATGTATGGTACATTTGTACACCTTACCCTTCCACAATTTCCATAAATGATAATTCATGCTGGGAATCTGCTCCACACAGAGCAAGAACACAATTTTTCTGCAATTTTATGAGTAGTTTCAGCTTCATAAATGTATTCAGCATACTATTTCCAGCTTTTGTTTTGACCTTATTCATAGTTTCTAGTTTATAATCTTCTAATATTGCATTTCTTTCACACCTGGCTGCTCTGGAAACTTCACTAAAATACAGCATATATCTAAAATAAACTCTGTTGTGACATTTCTATTGTTAATAAACCTCATCATTATTTACAACATGAACACTTTTGCTCTGTTAGAACCATGTTCACAATTGCAGAGATGGTGGCTCAAAAGGCAATAGAAAAATGGTTTTCAAAATAATTAGGAATATTTTTTTCCTTAATTGTACACACACAATCCTCTACACAAACAAGTAAAACTAAGGAAAGTGTTTGTTTGGTTTTTTTACAGGGTATTCAGTGTTATTTTGAAACATGGCAATTGTGGTAACACTCTCCATTTTCAAGCCTCTTCAGAAATAAGATACAGTTGTTTGATTTAAAAAAAAAAATAATAAAAAGGGAGGGAAACACTGGAATACCTGGCAAGGTGAGGGGAATAAAGGCTCAGGAAAGTTTGGTTAGGACAGATTTTATGAGAAGACGGAAGCTAATGTCATCACAGATCTCAAATCTGTACCTTACTAGGAGGTACAGGCATCTCCCCTGTGATAAAATAATTACTGGTCCTAACCCCAGAAGGCACAAAACTTCAGATAAATCATTTTCTTCTCAGCACAGACAGCACCTGCAGCCAACTGACCCCTGAAAGTATTTTCATGGGTTTCTGCCACATTTAAACATGCTTTCTGAACATCTATTGGGCAGGAGTTAGCACAAATTTTCTATTTAGTGAAAGGCAGTGGAGAGAACAGTCAAGTCAAAGGTTTATGGAAGGAAGAAAAGCTATCTGTTTTAGCATGTAGCTGTCATGAGTTATTTTATGGGATGTATGAAACCTAGCAAATCACATTCACATCAAAAAGAGGCTGCATCCAACACTGACTCAAATACATCCATCCCCTTGCTGTTACTGTAGCCTGAGAGTCTGACCTTCACATTACATTTAATAGGAGACAGAAAGAGTGAGAGCCACATATAGGGGCAAATAATCTATGAAACCTCTTCAAAATAAATATTTGCAAGTCCTAAAGAAAACATTAAGAAAGGTGTATGAAAAATTGTTTATGAGCTCAAACATAAAGCATCTTTTTTCATACACTTATAGATTAATTCCTCTGCAGAAAGAAGAGGAAGACTATGTGAGCATATATCACACAACACAGAATTCCAACAATTACTTATTTTTTATTTCCATCTATAAATTTGAAAATGCAGTTGCCAGCTATTTTGGTGCCTACTGTAATTTTCATGCAGTCACTAGTCTACAGACAATTCATTATAAGATTGATACATTAAGTATGAAATCGTTTCTCTGTTTGCCCTCTATGTCACATCCAAAATTTACTCATCAATCCCTTCCAGTTAAAATAGGAGCTTATACATAAAAAAAAAAAAAATAGGTCAGGCATAATTATTGATAGGCTCAGTCTTAGATACACTCTTGAATACATGTAATGTCAGCTCCATGATTCTCTTGAATTTTGCACCTGTCAATCTAAACAAAACAAAAGGCAACACTAGTTTGTTCTTCAGTATGGGAATCTTCTCCCAATATACCTATTTCAAATTCTCAATCTACTCAGAATTAAAAGCAACCAATCCAGTAACAGCTGAAACTCACATTTCTTTTAGAGGAAAGCTTTTTATCCAAAACCAGTAATAAACCTATTCAACAGTAATAAAACTGCTCCAAAACAGAACAGGTGGGCCTTCTACAATTTCAGACCCTCAAATTCCTCCTGCCACTGCTCTTCTGGATTGACTAAACAACTTCCCAAGGATTAATTCCTTCCCAAGAGTCAACCACACATGGAGGTAGGCAGCAGGAAGTAACCAAAAACTGTGTTTGCACACAAACACACACACATACACAATACACATTAATTTATTTCATTTTAGTGGCATTCTTCTAAAGAACTATTTTCCTGTTCCACATGTGCTCATATTTTTTACAGGGATGGCTCACGTTTCTCTGTAATAATGGTTGCATCACAGACAGACTTTTGAATAAATTCAAATTACCATGTTATGTGAAAATTTGACTTTTCAGTTTAAAATAGTCTGCATGAAATTCAACCAAAATGAATTTGACAGTATTGTTTAATGCTTCTTGGAAATTCTTATGCAGCTTTGTCTTCCTTCTCTAGGTGCTCTTCACCTGTACTGTATCTGTCATTATGCATTAAGACTAGAAATTCATATCATGTGTTAACAGAGAAAAGTATGTCACCTTAATCTAGACATCCACAGAGAACACTGAAAATACATCAACAGGTGTCAACTCTCAGAGAGGCACCACAGTAGTATTTCTGAACAAAGGTAATGTTCTCTGTGAAAAATTTCCTACTGAAGGGAGTTTTGCCTATCAGAAAAACCCAACTTTTTGTTTCCTTACTAGTTCTGACTTTTTCAAGTAAAAATTACACCATTATCTAGTAAAGGAGTATATAATATTTCACTCTGTATGGCAACAGCATCAACAGTTTCAGTTTACATTAAAAAGAACATTAAAAAGACAAATATTGAGAGATCTGTTATCAGTAGTTCCCAAAAGTCCTGCTGCTTTTCTATCTGTAAAACATCTGGCTGAACAATGAACTTATTCTCACTATATTAATACTCAGTGTCAATACTGAGCTGAGTCACAGAGAATATATTTCATTTTATAGCTAGGAATAGGTAACAAATAGTGTAGTCTCTTTTTAAACCAATGTATTAATGGTGACACTCTACAAATTAATCTATAAGAGTTGACCTTTACACCTTACCTTTGCTGATTTAGAACCTACCATTATTTTGTATACTTTATATGCTTATATAGTTCATAGACTCTAATCAGAAGGTAGAAAACATTATGAATTTGATATGTGTTCCCTTCTCTTGGTGACTGTTGATGTTCAAAAAAAGAGATTAAGACTTAAGTAGTAAATTGTCAGTTATCTGAAACTGGGCTCTTTGAGTTCCACTGACTGAACAGAATGATCTAAATTACTGGGATAATAAAGAAGAGCACATGCACTCTTTTTATTACTTTGACCACTTCATGGTTGTTTTTTAAACAGCCAGGAAAGCAACAAAATCACGCATGAACCTTTGATCCCAAAGAACCCATAGTTCCAAGTATATTTAACCTGGGCTTGTGACAGTCCTTGAAATGGCATCACTATTGTTTTGTAGGCCCACAGGGAGTGGATGCTGAGTGACATGCTGACCTGAAAGTCATTAACAAGATGCTGGTCTTTTTTACTTCTTTGTAAAGAGCAGAACACACCCTGAAAACAAAGAAATAATGATGATAATTGAAAATAAACCCTTACTAGAAATATATTTTACAACTCCAGTAAGCTTTGAGCATTCAAAGAACACCAACAAGTAGAAGGCAGTATAAAAATGCTATGATCAATATGCAGAAAAAAAATCCTAGAGCCTCCAGCAAATTTCAAATCTTTGATTTTCAAACTGAATAAACTGAGTGACTCAACTTCCCAAAAATTAGGATGAGGCATTAGTGGAAAAAAACCTATGAAAATGCTAACTGCCAAGATTTTCCTTTAGGAATTCACAGCAGATCTGTAAGTCTTAGCATGTTTGCTCCCCATGACAATATAGTATATTATCAGCAATATTCCCAGCTAAATTCCAGCCAAGGTGAAGATCACTCTCCTGAAAATTACTTTCAGACATAGTTCTGTGAGGATTTACTAGTAGATATTCTCTAAGCCACCAAGAGAAGACATTCATTTTAAATTGTGTGGTTTCAAAAATATTTATTTAGCAACCTAAGGTGAGGTCAAAGAAAAAAGAATGCACAAGGCTGAAGATTATTCAAAGCCTAAACTGCTACTCGAATCACTTTTTTTTTTCTCCACAGATGTGGGTTTTGCCACTAGCAATATCCACTTTACCCACTCCATTGTTCACTCACCAATTGCAGTCATGGGCAAAAAGGACTTGACTTGGTGAAATGAACTGAATTTACTACAAGCCAAATCACAGTAGGAAAAAGAGAAGCAGAACTTTTTCTCTCACATATCCTAACTCCTGGGCACAATTACTTCTGGCCAATAACTTTTTCCCCTTCTCAAATATGTTACTACAGTGGCACTACTACTGTTGCTGACTGGTGCAGCCTTTGCCACTGGCAGATCCATCTTGGAGCCAGCTGGAATTGGCTCTGTGAGGCATAGGGGAAGCTTCTGGCAGCTTCTCATGAAGCCATACTTGTGGCCTCCCTGCTACCAAAATCCTGCCATAGATACCAAATACGTATGGTATATCCCTTCCCATTAAAAGAGAAAAGAACTGGAAATAATTGCCTTACATTGAAGCAAATGAGAATTAAAATGCACTGGGACTGGATCTAACAGTGTGAATGAACAGCATCTCCATGTCATGCATCAAAAAACTTTTTATGAGAAGGGAATACCTACCCCACCATTCCCAGGTAAATCCATGTTTTCACAAGGCACTGGAACATATTTTCTAGTTGTAAGGAAACTTAAGCAGCAGAAAGATAATATTTCAACAACTAGATGTTTTTTATAAAGGAAGATACACTGATACTGCCCTGAGGCCTCAACAATGGCTTACTTCAGTCTTGATGGTCCCTCTAACTTGAGTTCTTACAGAATCATAAAATCATTTAGGTTGGAAAAATACTTTAAGATCATCAAGTCCAACCATTCACCTAAAACTGTGAAGGCCACCACTACACCGTATTCCTAAGTCCCACATCTATATGTCTTTTAAATGCCTTCATGTATGGTGACTCAACCACTTCCCTGGGCAGCCTGTTCCCATACTTGACAATCCCCACTCAGGGCAGACAGTTTTCCAAATACCACTTGTTGGGAGAAGAGACCAACCCCTACCTCACTGCAACCTTCTTTCAAGTAATCATAAGAGAGCAATAAGGTCCCCCCTGGGCCTCCTTTTCTCCAGGCTAAACAGCCCCAGCTCTCTCAGCTGTTCCTCTTAGGACTTGTGCTCCAGACCCTTTGCCAGCTCTGTTGCCCTTCTCTGGACACACTCCAGCACCTCAATGCCTTTCTTGTAGTGAGGAGCCCAAAACTGAACACGGGATTTGAGATATGGCCTCGGTAGTGATGAGTACAGGGGGACAATCACTGCCCTGCTCCTGTTGGACACACTATTTCTGATCCAAGCCAGAATGCCATGGGCCTTCTTGGCCACCTGGGCACATGCTGACTCATGTTCAACTGGCTGTTGACCAGCACCCCCCAGGTGCTTCTCTTCTGAGCAGCTTTCCAGCCACTCTGCCCCCAGTCTGTAGCATTGGATGGGGTTGTTGTGACCCAAGGGCCTTGCTGCCCTGTCTAATCCCTTAAAATTGGCCACAGCCCATCAATCCAGCCTGTCCAGACCCCTCTGCAGAGCCTTCTTCCCCTCTAGCAGATCAACACTCCTGCCAAACTCAGTGTCGTCTGCAAACTGACTGAGGGTGCCCTCGATTGCCTCACGCAGTTGATAAAGATATCAAACAATTCAGGCACCAAAACTGAGCCCTGAGCCACTTGTGACCTGCTGCCAGCTGGATTTAACTCCATTCACCACCACTCCTTGGACACAGCCATCCAGACAGTCCTTTTTGCTGTACCCAGCAAAAAGTGTATGTATCCAAGCCACAAGCAGTCACTCTCTCTAGGAGAACGCTGTGGGAAATGGTGTCAAAAGCTTTAATAAACTCCAGATAAAAAACATCCACAGCCTCTCCTCCATCCACCTTGTCATAGAAGATCAGGTTGGTCAGCAGCATCTGCCTTTCACTCATGTTGACTGGAATGATTCAATATGAAATGTGTTTAAATATAATTCAAAATTAAAAATATCCACTCAGTAAGTGGCTTTGGGCAGTCTAAGGCATGGTAACCCTTGTACATCCAGTAAATAGCTACAGAAGAACATATACATGGGAGAAAACCATCATAAAATCCAAGACTGAGGAAATGTATTTCCAAGTCACCAGCAGATATTCAGGGGATATGGGCTTTTTATCAAGTTAGTGAGAAAGTGCAAGCTCTCCAGATCAAAGACAAAGAAGCAGAGAAGATGACCCTAGCAGGCTTACTTGTTTTCTTTAGAATCTGAGCAACAAGGAGTACCCCAGGGATCAATATGCTTATCAGAAGTCAGCTGATACTTGAAAACAGTAAGGCTGGAATGATACAGCAACAGAAACAAGATCCTCACATGCAAAAGCAGACACGTAGTTTTTCTCCTGCCATTTTCCTCCTTCCCATCCTTTCAACTGTTTATTTTCTGTCATTATTAGAACCCTTGACAACTACCTTTTAAAGCAACAAAATACATGCATAAAACAAACATATTTACCTAATTCATAATTAACAAAAGGTCTTTCTCATAATCAATGTTCAAATGTTGCACACAATTTTCTGTTTGCTATTAATAAGATTCTCATTCTTCAAAATATACCTCACTATTTTAAAAGGAAAAAGAGCTGCCTCAAAACTCTGCATGCAATAGTAGCACAGGCAGCTTTCCCATTCATTTGTTAGAATTGATAGCAGTTGAATATGTTTCTCACTTTTGCATAAGCAGCTACTACTCAGTTTATATCACAAAATTGTGCCATAACTGCCCTGTACTTCTATTAGCTCACTTGAAAACTTTAACACCACAGCTATCTGCTCCAGGACGGCAAAGCCCCTGAAAGGGACATGGGGCTGCATCAGTGGATAGATGAGAGCTGTCTTACCCTAGTTTATACATTTAAAGAGGTGTCATAACAGCCTACAGAAAGAAAGAAAATCCTGTTGACATATGTCACATCTAAACCAAAAGGTTCCTGTAATGAAACTATGCCAGTAGTGCTAAGACTGCAGCCCACAAGTTAGAAAAAAAAAAAAACTTAAGCAATATGTATCACTACAAAGGTTTTTTTACATGATCTTTAGATCTGACTTCTGTTGCAAGTCCTTTGTGGATTTTAATTCAGCCTGTGCACTTTTCCTTTCAGCCATTTCTGAAATTAGGGTCAAAAGCAGCCACAAGAGATCACCTGCCTCCAGACAGAATCAACTGTACAAACAATACATTCTTAATCAAACACCCCCACAAAAGGAACCCTAATCCCTGGGGAATTTATTGTTTTCACAGAAAAGTAAAGATGGAGCAGTGTTTAATCCACATAGTACATATACTTTATATGTAAAAATAATTCCTCAATGAGAGACAATGTGGAAAAATATGCACAATTCAAATCAGAATTTTAACCCTTTTGCCACAAAATTCAGTGAGAATATTTCTCTTTTTATTCAAAGGGAATACAATTAACCCAAGGCTTTCTTCATCCTCATAAATGAAAAAGTGCACCTGTATCTGAAAACATCTTTTTTCAAACAAGGGTTTGTCTTTTTTGTTGATACAGGCTGCCCAGGGAGGTCACAAAGTCTCCCCCTCTGGATGGATTGAAAACCCATCTGAATGCATTCCTGTGTAACCTGTCCTAGGTGATCCTGCCTTGGCAGGTGGTTGGACAAGAGGTTCTCCAGAAGTCCCTTCCAACCCAAACAATTCTGTGATTTTGTGATATTTTCACTCCCCCAGTTCTTATCACTCCTTGAGAGAACAACTCAAATTACATGTATTTCAAGAATCTTATCCTACGTTACAGAAAGGTGACCATTTCTTGTATTTTCTTACCTTCTACCATTATTCTAGCATGATGCTGTGGAATGTATTGGTTCCAACCCTGAGTTACAGGTTTTGCTCACAACTCTTCCTTTCTTCTGAAAGGTGAACAACACCATTAGTAATGTGTCTCTCCTCACACCTCTGAAAAGGTCTTTAGACAACAATTCCAGCCACAATAAAGTTTCTACCCCGTCAAGTAAAAGTGCTAAGTGTGAAGAATTCTGTTAATGCAATGTTATGATTAAGATTTTCAATAAACCACAGTAGAAGAAGCCTAAATTTTGCCTCTTGCAGCAACTCTAATAAAGCATAGTTAATCATCTGAAAAAAAATAAAAACTAAAGGACACACAAACACACACAAAACCTGAAGAAAACTGTGCATGGCTAAATAAAAAACCTGAAATCAGTGTGAACATATTTCACTGATTTCGAATAGGTTTTGGATCCCATCATTTTGGGTTAGTTTTTTGGGGTTTTTTTCCCTTTAGTATTAAAGAAGGCAATATTATTTCCTGAACATACTTGTGTGTATGCTGACCATATTTTCAATTTCCTTATCATCGTCCCTCCATGCTACTCCAAAGGAGATATAAAAACAGGTTCTGGAAAGGTCAGAAGTTACAGGCTATCTGAGTCTTCCCTGTAACAATAGCCTTCTGCTAAAAACTGTGAGGACCTTTACACTTTCCAAAATAGGACAAGGATGAATGAAGACAGAGTGGATAGAGACATGAACCCCGTAAAGAAGTGATGGTGTGAGAAACTACCAGTGACACCATTATAATCTCAGACTCTACAAAGCATTTTATTGAAACATGGAGGTAAGAAATATTTTTAAACTTATATTTAATATCAAAGCAATTTTTTCAAATATGTGAAGAATACTTAAAATCAAGTATTCAGCTGTTATCTTTTAAAACTGATATTCTGCAAGTATAAATGACCAAACTTCCACTCATGTTAATGGATTTACAGAGGCTAGAGAGCCACAGAAAGTGAGTTTTGAATGATCTGATAGAAAAAGCAGGGATACGGACCTCATTTGTACCATCACCACACACCTTGCTACTTGTAAACATACCAGCATGATGTGACCAAAATTTCCAAGGAAAAATCTGTATTGGTGCTATGAAAAAGCATGAACACTTCAATTTCCGGACGGTCTTTTCTGAGAATTTGAAAGCATCAGACAAGAAAGGCTTACAAAAGAAGAATGGTGATCTTGTGCTTAAGATATAAGCCTGAGCTTTTTTTTCCCCTGGCTTTGTCCCAACTTCTCTATGGCCTCAAGCAAGGTCTACTAGCAGCAATGGCAGTAAAAGGCTACAAACTCACTTTTGAGCATAGCTCTGAGATAGTTTAGAGCTCCATAAAGATCAAAAATAACTTCCAAGAAGGGTAGCAATAGATTAACTAAGCAGGAGGGATTATTGGTAAGATTCAATGTCTGCATTAGGATTATTACTGGTAAAGTAAAAATTAATCTGGAAACTAACAGAATTAAAATGGCCCACCTAAAATTATGCCTACATCAACTAAATAATTAGGGGAAAGTTTATTCTAGGTACTGTGTACAGTTTTAGGAAACAGAACTCCAGAAATCAAAATAGCAAGAGATTTGCAGAGGAACTCTAGAAATTATGATGCAGTTTCAAACACAGTTCTGAGAATCTGCTCCTGTGCTGAGCCTCAGTCATGGAGGAACAAAGGCAAAACCATTCCGGATGACCCTGGCCATTAGCAGCAGGTTACTAACACAGCACTGAGATTCTCTTGGCGTATTGCTCTGCTGTGAGAGTTCTCTAACTCTCTCTGCTAACTAACTTCACAGCTCCTAGGTGCACACTGGCTTCCCTCCAGCCATCTGCAAGCAGAATAAACATGTCACTGCCTCCACCAACTTGTGTAAGCAAACACAACACTACTTCTCTAACTTAAGAGTTCTTTGAATTCTTTATGCATGCCAAATAAATAACCATTAGAGGAGAAAGTGTCACATTGTCATGCAGCCAATATTTCTAATGCAAAACTGGAATTGTGTATGAATATGCAATCACATAGCAAAAAGGGAAATATTTTATAAAAACAGTGTATGAGGCATAAAGACATCACTATATAAGAAAATGGCCTCCAAATTGGATGTATTTTCTTGCTTATTCAGATATGAGCATATATTAACTTCTGACATTCAAAAGGTTTTTGTTCACAACTAATAGAATGAGAGCAGAACAGACCTTAAAAGCATCTTAAAGTAATGGAAGATTTAATAAGAAAATAATACACTTTTAGCCTAGCAAAAAATGTGAGCATATTAATAATAGATGACCAGCACTACTCAGCACAATGCAGGGATCCATGAAATGTTACAAGGCTAAGTCTCATGCTGGTGAAATGCTGCCTGGTAACCCTGACAGAGTCACTATGTGTGAAAGAAATCTTCCCTTGAGGATGTCCAGTGGGTATATTCTCAACCACAACACTTTTCAGATTAGAGGACACTTATTTTTGCAGGCTTCCTAATGGTTCCATGACTTCATCTAATGGCCCCCTCTAATAGTGCCTGCACTTACCAAGCCCAGTCAGTAGCACAGCTGCCTCAGTCACTGCTCAATCCCTCTGAGCAGTGATGCCACTGAGTGAGGATGCCAGGACCTGTAGCTCCTGCTGTTCTCTCTGGGAGATGAGGTTACTCACTCAGACAGAGGAGGTGCTCAGCATTTAGCACAGTCAGACTGGTGTGCCTCTGATAGTTTATGTTCTTTAAAGTCACAGAGATTACCCCTTAAACACCAGCATAATTTATCAGTTCACTTTTAGAGGAAGAGAATTGAATGTGAACAGGCTGCCTCGGAAATTACTCTTCTGCCTAGATAGTTAGGATGTGCACTCATCATTCAGAGAAAATGCAACAATTAAGGAGATCTGGATTTCTTCTTCCTATTGCAGTGAATATCCTACAATTTTTTAGCCAATTCCAGTCACCAAAAACTGGATTCAGCAAGTGACTTGACAAAGCACCATAATAAGAAAACCATGAACTCATGGTCCTTTTATTACAAATTGAACAGTGCTTCTGTCTTCAGAAACAAAACTCCCTGACTTAAAACTGGACTTTCCCTGTATACAGATGGCCAGTTCCAGTATTTTGAGGATATTTGTTTATTTTCCTGTTCTCCAGAATGTTCTTAAGAGACTGCCTCTTGTCCTCCTCAAGTGCCTGTGGCCAGAGGTGACAACACAAGAGGGAATCCCCAAAGAAGCAAGCCATCAGTGCAGATGTTTGCAAGTGTCATTCTACAGGAGAGGTAATTGTGCAGGGATCAACTCAAATCTGTCACCTCCTGAAAATAATCTTTCCAGAAAAGAATCTATGCTTACTACATTCCTCCTGAAACAGAAAGACACTTTTGTTTCTGCAATATATTTTAGCACCTCTAAACGACTTTCCAAACAGTACACAAATAAAAAGAAATGTGTTCTCCAAATTATGAGCCCACCCAAATACAGTGAACTCGTGTATCAAAGTGTTAATATGATCACAGTCACATGTGGCAAATATAAAAAAGGAATAATCATAACTGTGTGCAGAAACATGAAGCATAAAACCAGCCTGAACTATGATTCCAGAGACTTTCTGCAGAGCGTAAAGAAAAACATTTGCACACCTCTTTTTCTGACTCCATTACCTGTTTTGGTTTGTAAGTGCTTGAGGCAGGTTGTATCTCAGACACACATCCCATTGCAGAACCAATCTCAGCTGCAGTGTGCTTCAAATGATCTCTAAAAGGGCAAACTCAGCCCTGAACTTGGGGCATTATTTACTTCAGCTTCTCAACAGATGAACACACACAGTGAAACCCCAGCAGTACTGGAGCCCTCCAACATGACTGGCATGTGGACCAGACTAGAAATCCCAGCAAAAACTAAGAAATTCATGGGGCCAAGAATTTCATGGGTCAGATAGGCCAAGAGAACTAAAAACATAATAAAGCTGAAAATTAAATAATTAAATTAATACAGCTGCAATGAATATACCAGAGTCTCTGTTCAGTGAGATCTTGGGTCAGCCTGGACACTCTTTTGGCCACAAGGCACAAACTGTTCCTCAGCTTTCAGCGCAAGTAAATAGCACATACTGACTTAAACACTGAAACCTGGAACCCTTCATGGATGCATAACTTGCAATGAAATTATTTGACATCATCTCCTTCCTCACCCCTAGATGATCCAAGTTAGTTAAATGTGACCAGAAGAGGTTACAGGCTGTATTGCTCTCCAACCACCATACATTACACATCTTTTAAAAACACAGAGTGTACAGAAAATTTCAGCAAATGAGGGTGGATACAGATTTAGTACCTGTCCCACAACAGAACAAGTAATAAGGTTCATGTACCTGTGTGAAGGGTCAGTATTATCCCGGTGAGGCTGTTTCACGTCCTGCGTTACTGCTGTGCAAGGCAGCACACCACATCTCAGCTGTACAGGCTACACTTTGGAAGAGTCATCAGTGCATTCAATTGTTTACAGTTGTACTGATTAACCAATGTAACTGGTTACAATTAAAATGTAAACACACCATGATGTCTAACTCACAAAAAAACATATTAGAGAAATGAAAGAAACAAAGAGCTTCATAATTTAACCCAATTTAAATAAACTTTGGCACCTTGTGGTTACATCTGGCATAACTCAGTCAGCTTTGGCTTTCATGGCGGCTTTCAACCACTATGACTAAATTATACATTAGTAATATACAACTTAAAGCCATTCATGGCATCTAATATATTTTAATGTACTTAAAACTCTTTTCTGACATTTGAATGTAGTTTGGATATAGGCTACTACCATTCATATGTCTACTTTTTCACTATAAATTCAGGATTGGAAGCATTTTTTTTCAGTCCCTCCTAACATTCCCATTCCAAGTGCTCTAATAACTGCATTACAATTATGACACTACTAGTTGATATATTTGTAATCACCAGTTCACATTCCCTTCTTTTCTGAACTAACCAGAACTTTTCATAATGCTGTGCAACCAACATCATGTGAAGAACCACAAATAACTGTGGCAAGTATACAACTAAAGAAAACTTACATTGTACAGTTGCAAAACCCCCAGATAAAAACAACGTATGGCGCCCATTTACAGCCACATGTGAATTTTAACAGTCTTGACTAGTTTGGGGAGCAGGGTCTGAATCTTACTATGACAAACAGATGAAGGTCAGAATTTAGATGTTGTTCAAAAATAAGTGGGAGGAGAGTTGGGAGCAAATCATTTGGCTACAGAAAAAAAAATACTCTGAAAATGGAAATGGTGTACCATTTCACAGCTAGGCACTGGAGACAAGATTTCCTATTGATGTGAACAGAAATGGCTTATCAGAAGAAGAATGAGGCTGAGCACAAATCTGTGACTAACCAACACAAGAACTGGAAACAGAAGTAATTGAGAAAAATGTCTCCCAAATTTGGGCATTTTTACCCTTCCTGAATGCCCATGTTGCTGGGTACAGCAAAACAGGTATTTTACAAATGTACAGCTCTCTGACTATAGTCTGATTAGAATCTTCAGTAGCTCAGGGGATCTCCATGGGAAGACCATCTATCTTCAGCATTCTGCATAGCTCCATCTGCATTAGAGGACACAGAGGCTTTTCAGGTTTCTATGATGCAAATTATTCAATCAGTAGGAGCAGCAAGGCTTCTGTTCCAGTTGAAATATAAACATACTTACCCTGGTGATGTCTACTTAATTCATGAAACAGATACATGTTACAGAAATTAAAAACCCTGCTTACTCTGCAAAAGAAAACTACAACAAACTTTTAGCAGGAAAAATAAACGGCTCACTGGTGGAGGCAAATTATATGTTGTTGTGATGTTATTCCTGTACTATAATGAACTAACAGTTTCCAGCTTTGGAATTCTTCAGTTTTTTATTTGTTGATTGTGGAGACTAAACTTCCAAAATAATGTTTTTCTATGTGCTCCATTTTAACAGAATTCTGTTTCCAAAATGTATTTAGCTCTTTTCAGTCCATTTAGGAAGCTGCATTTAACTGGGAGGTTTTATCTGGGGGTTATGTTTTCTAGGCTGATATGGATTTACATGTCTACTCATTTCCACCACAGCTTGTGCTGAGCTTCACTTGCACACTCCTAAGCTCCAGGAGCTCTTTGCTCTCAGGAGATTCCAGGAACTGCCAACAGGACAATGAAGTTGCTGCATTCCCAGGACAACACAGAGTATTCAAGGCTCAACCAAAGGCAAAAACTAGACCTGGATGAGAAACATGCCAGTCATTTCAATCTCCCTAGAAAACATCATCCTCATCACATGATTTTGCTTCCCTGGTATTTTTTATTCAAAGGGTCTGACAGTAACACAGTAACTTTACAGAAGAATAGTGAGAAACTGGCTTAGCAGCAGCAGCAGCATGTCAGAAAAGATAAATAAAAATCTTTTCCTTAAGATCTTATTTTCAGTGAAACCTTAGGCAGGAATTCCTCCCACACACAAAGAAAACTTTCATCTCTCTGATGAAGAGGGCTTCCACAGCCCACATTTTTTACACTCATCTAAACGCACCTTTCTATACTTTTCATCCCATGCTCCCACATAATCTCCTTAACTAAAAAAGCTTTTCAGGATCTTCCTGCTCATGCTTCATCTCCTAAGTATTATTCTACTTTGCTGTATGTGTTGTTTCTTTGGTGTGTGTCAAAACCATCCTCAGAGAATTCCATTGGGCTCCCTGTCAAGTATATACCCTTTATATATATTTATACTTACTCTCAGCCCAAACTTCTGTACTCACAAAACTGGAAAAAAGGAAAAGAAAAAAGAGACCTGTGGGAGAACCAAGTGTGATTATTCAAGATTAATTCTCAACATAAATAATTGGTTTACAATTATCTTCATTCCGCATGTCACAAAATTTTCAATTTTATTTCTTTGCAGCATTCACTTCTGTAAGGGATATTTTTCTGGCTGAAAGTGTCTGTTGTATTAAGTAGAAAATTTTCCTTTTTCTTTTACTGTGCTACTGGCATTCACCAGGTGGAAGGGGTTCATTGCTGCCTTTGCTTGAACCTACCATTATAAAGAGCCTATGTAAAAGAATGACTTTCAGCAACTTTAATGAGAGCTGTAGGGCATTCAGCAACTTGTAAGAACAAGTCCCAAATCACCACAGCATTAAAAAATCCATCTGAGTTGAGATTGCATGCAAGATAGGGCTGTGTTTGAAGAAAGACAAGATGATAAGGAAGTATAGTAAAAAGTAAAAGGTCTAAAATAAAATCTTTTACTACCATTTCATTACCAGGGTCTTAAGCACTCTGTATGTTCCTGAGATCAGAGTACAGTGATAATGCTGCTTACCACTGTCCTTTACAGACTATCAAAGGTACAGATCCATAGCAAGACTACAAAGATTTCACTGGTCACACATACAAGAAAAGAACAAAAAAAAATAGTCCATGACACAGTAAAACCTGTCACAGTGCTGCTGGCACAGCTGTGTCAAGGAATTGCAAGTCTCACTCAGCGTAGGAGTGTCTGATCCAAAACCTGCTGGCATACCCTTTAGGAAGGTATGCATTAACTGCTCATGAAAGATGAGGAGAAAACTGTTTCATCTTGGACAAAACTGAGCTGCTTCAAGATTCAAAGTGAGACACTTTCCATTTGCTACTGCCCAAATTTTGTTCTCAGGATAAATTGTACTAAATAAAAATCAGTCAGAAATGTTCTTTCTGACCAATGAAAAGGATTAAATTTACACAAAACTTTACAATTAACATTATTTTTTCATTTTATTTTAATGTCAGTTATAAAACTTACAAAGCTACCATGTCTAGTATGAGCTAAGGCAGTGGTGCAAGCTTCATTGCACTAGCATGCTAGCACCCCTCATAAGCTGAAGGAAACTTTGGCAAAATCATCATTTTGGTCTTCCCCGTACCCACCAACCTTCACCCTTCTTCTATATCATAAAAGATGGAAATTAGGACCAATCTCTATGTTAAGATGACATTTTTATACTGAGGCTAGAGCAAGACCAGTATCATGTAATATAAAGTTTTCATAATGACATTTACCTTCATCTAACCTGCAGTGAATTACAGAACGTGACCTAGAGGTGAAAAACTCTGTATCATGTTTTCAGTTTCCTGAATCACACAGTCACTTATTACTGCTCCTTTATATTAGCCATCTAGAACCAAAAATGTCCAGTTTATTTCCCTGTACAGACAGAAATAACAGTTTTTTGCCCCAAAATGACTGCTTGGCAATTATTACAAGAGTGACTGAATGAAATATATTTTGCTTCAATATTAATGAGTTCAAAAGATCTGATATACTACATTGTATCACATCATTGTTACTTATGACATAATAAATCTCAAGGCAATCAGAGGTATTTCTCATTTGCTTAAACACCGAAGGTTGACACCAGGAGATACAACAGAATAGTATAACTGTTATTGCCATATCAAGCCTATTTCCACTGCAACAAATTAAGAAACTAATTCTTTCAAAATAACTCAAAATGCTGTGTATTTTAAATACAATACCCTCCTAACAAAGAATTGAAGATCCTTATTCCTTATGCTCTAGAAAGGTCATACAATCACAGGATAACCTAAGTTGCAAGGCGTCTTTAGAGGTCATCTGGTAAAACCTTTATTCATAGCAGGGCCAAATTTGACATCAGATAAACTTCAGTTAGATCAGGTTTTTAAAAGCTATGTCTGAATTTGAATTTATTCAAGGATGGAGTTTCCAAAATTTCTTTCAAAAACCTGATCCAATAATCCCACTATGATTTCTTCTTCTGGTATTCAATCAATTTCCCCCATGTTGCATCCTGGGTCCTTTGCATCTCAGCTTCACCAAGCATATCCAAGAAATTATCATCTTAGCAAATATGGAACACATTAATTTACTCCAGTTCTAATCAAGTGAAGTACAAATGCTCCATTCACTTTTCTTGTACAATATCAGGGCCGATGATTAGTGTGACTGGTTCAACTCTCTCTTTGGTCATCTAATCAACTAAATTCATATCATAAGGGGGCCAAAATGCAACAATTCTACCTGAAAATTTAAGGGATTGTGATCTTATTACTTATTTGCCAATGTACAAATTGGTCCTAAAACTAAAAGGGCCTCTTTATAAAATCCAAGTAAGATGCAGATTGAAAATATGAGCTAAGATTATTTAGTCTTACGAGTTTTTATTTCAGATCCAAACCTCACCAAACTGGCAATATCTAAACACCACCTAAACAACTGCAAGCACAATCGATCCCATATGATCTCCAAAAATAAACCTACCAAGTGTTCAAGTTCTGAAAGTCCTATCCAAATTCCATTAAGATCCAACAATACTATCCCAAATTCAAATGACTTTCCAAGCCACAATATTTGTTTCTTAGACCCCAAGAATGGGGTCTAGGTAAAACGCAACAGATCTTGAAATAGAAGCTGATGAGCAGCATATCTGAATGTTCTTAAAATAGCTATTTACAAAACTTACTGGGCTTTTGCAGAAAGCCCAGTAAAGAAAATAGACAGAAAGAGCAGCTATATAATTCACAATTTTCAGTGTATTAATTGTCATTATTATAATTGATATCCTCTTTCACTTCATCAACATAAATATATTAATTAAATGTTTATATGACAATTAACTGTCCCTCAGTCATAGAACAGCCAGGAATTGTAGAAAAATAGCCTGCTGTGGTGGATAGAGCCTAAAACTAAGCAAGAGCTGCATGACTCCTTTCAGAAGAATCAGTCAGCATTTTCAGAGGGCTCTGAAAGTTCATGTTTCCTCAAGTTTTGAATTTCAACTTTGGAACACTGAACAGAAGAAGTCTTCCATGCAGCTTCGACAGGAGGGGATTTCACTTCTGAAGCTGAATTTCTGGTGCATGGAGAGGTTAAATCCTACAGTGTTGATGAGCTCAGAATGTGTGTTCTACTAACAGGTAACTCCCAACAATTTTGAAAAATAAAACAAAAACACAAAGTGGAAAACAGTTAGTTTTTACTCTCTTGTTCCTGATGAGAGAGATCCTAAAATGTATATAGTATCATGTATTTTTTGGATTGTAAATATTTTACTCAAGTAGTTCTACTGGATGTAGTGCATTACTTCCAATGTTAAGGTTAAATGCAACTATAAACCCACATTACGAGCATATCAGCCTCTTAGGTATAGTCACCAGCAATGGTTACATGTTTTGGGAATGTCATTTGAGTTATCAGAAGAAAACACCATTCCCACCTCAGCTGTTATAACAGAAAGTGCAACATCCTGCAACCAGGGCATTGTTCAGGGCTAAAACCCCAAACTTTCTCCATCCTTGCTAGTACAAGGGGCACTCCCTCAACTTCCTCCTCTTTTATCAGTGGACAGATGCCTCATCTCCAGATCAATGGGCTGGTGATTCTTCCATCAACATAAAAAGTGCAGCAATTTATTGGTTCAAAGATTTTACTTTCTCAAATTTGCCAATTCCCTTGAATCCCTGAGCTGTTAACTGAAAAACTGGTATCTGTCAGTTCTAACATTCAAGCATCAAGAGTCAAAGTCATAGAGTGTCCAGCTCTATAAAGTATTTAAATATGAGATGAAAATCTATGCATGATACATACATATATCACTTCCCCACATAACTGCTGAAATTCCATGATGTCCAGTAACAAATGATGAAACATTATCATTTATTCTAACGGGAACAGTCTCATCTCCAAATGTAAGGATTTACATACATCAATATAATTAATGTTAATGGCAATCATAAATGTAAATCTTCTGAATATTGAAAGGGATTAGGCTGTTGAAATGACCAATTGCACTTCCCAAAAAAACACAAGTTGAAACATTAGTACATAGAAGTTTGTGTTTCTACTGGAATAATTTTTCAGTGTGGCCTGCTGACACTTTAATTATTTGAGAAGTAAAAGGTTAAGGAGGGAACAGCCTATTTTACACTAGCTATAACTGGATAAACCATACACCTCTAAATCAGGATCTACAGAATGAACACAGTGCAGAGGAGCCCAAGGATAAGCATATGAAATGAATGTCAAAGCCATGGAGAAACTTAGTCACACACTTTCCATCAACCATCCTTTCACCACTTCGAAAATCTCTTTTACCATCTCTGTATTTAGAGTACTTTGTGTTTATTTATCTGCCTACTTTTAGGTCCCAAAAACTTCCAGTTATTGTAAGTGTTGAAACAACATTATCCTGCTAAGGTGGTTTCTCAGAAACACATTTTCAGAGCAGCATGAAGGTTTTCGCTGTGTGACATTTATTAACACCAATTGGATTCACACAGCTAAATCTTGCTGCAATTCATTGTCAATTTACCCCTTCCAGAATTTAATATTTTTTGAATTTGTTTTCTTTTCCAAACATTTTCATCTTTCAGTGTTTTATGGCATGGTGTCTGCAATAGCACAGGCACAATCTCTACCAGCTGGTTTAATTTTTTAGTACAGACAAGGCCAATGTCTCAGACTTCTAGTGGCTCAGTAAGAATTATGGCTGTAATCCAAAGGATTCTTATATCCTTATATTTTCCCAATGTATAGCTCCTAATAATTTTAATGACATATTTATGCACAAAGATACTTCATTGTTCTTTGCTCAGACATCTTTGGCAGTGGCATGTGACAATGCTTCAGTCAGAAAGAGCAAAACAGTGAAAGATCAAGAGGAGTGGTGGGGCAAGATACAGTTCTCCTTACGCCAAATTTCCTTGGTTTTCAGAAGCAAAATCCACATGAAGGGGTTCAATGAAACCCTGAAAGTGACTAACAGTTTTTCCTGAACTTGTGCCACCTACACTTCCATCTCAATGACTTTTTTTTCCAGAATTCTGTATTACACATAATGATATGGATTCCCATTTACAAATAAAGCTATTATTAAATGATAGAAGACTAATTACAGACTGTCCTTAGGATTACTGAATGAAACATTTAAATGCATTCATTATAAAAAAATAAAAGGTGTCAGCCAAAAACCTCCACTTTCGTGGATTAAAGCGTAACTTGAAAATGGCCATTATTGCCATTTTATGTCAAAATCCCCTGACAAACAGGACTGAAAATTACAAGCAAATCTTCTTGCAGTTAATACACCTAATGGGTTAACATTAGAGAAAGGGTATTTTATTCACAGTAATGCAATAACTGTTTTGCCCTTCATTTTTGCCTAGGCTGTTTGTTAATATATTGCTGGGATTAAGAAGGCAAAAGTTAGAGAAGGCAAAAACTTTAAAGAATCAAGAACCTGTGCTTTAACAACACTGAACAGAGCACTCTTCTTTAGAACAAGAAGCAAATCTTGTTTATGAACACGTCTCCAGGGATTTGGCTTTTTTACTTTCCATCTTATACAAAGAGAATCTATACAGCACATGCCTGCTATAAAAGGTGTTGCCAACTGTATTTAATTAGAAACTTCTTTCTCAGGTAGTATCGAAAGGTTAATCCTAAGGCTAAGCCTGAGCTGTTCCCAGGCCCTTCTCTACATGACCAGAACATGACTAACTCTTCTTGTATCTTTAAAAGAAGATAATAACTTCTTTTTTTTTCTTTTTTTTTTTTTTAATATGCGCCCATCTGTTTCCTTTACAAAGTTTTTCCTCAAGTCATATAAATCATCAGTTCTTCTGAAATTCTACAAGTTAGCACTACAAGTGCTTGGATTTTGCAAGATTTAATCTCAATATTGTCTACAATCACTAATATCTCTTTCACCCCTCCATAAGTGGATGCAAAGTAAAATAAATCTCACTTAATGAGAGTAATGTCCAGGGATGCAGTTTTCCTTCACATGTTTTATATTCATGACCTCTAAGACATTAGAAAACGATTTAAACTCCCTGGTGTTAACTTATATATAAACTGAACACTACTACCACTGGGATCACGGAAAGCAGCATCTGAACTTCAAGTTGATGTGTCGTGGCTTAGCAATGATACTCCCCAATTCAGTTCTCCGACTGAGACTCTCCAGGTCATGCTGCCACTCCCTCCTCCTTCTCCCCCACTCCTTGCCCCCTACAGGTGCCCGGAGAGGAGAATTAGAGGCACAAAAGGCAAAGATCGTGGGTAGAGAGAAGAATGATTTACTGGAAACAGCAATGAGATAAGGAACAGTAACAGCGACAATATTAATAACAAAAGAGTGTTAAAGAGAGAGTGATTGACATGCAAAATGCACTCCCCAGCCCCACCAGACCGCAGCCATGCAGCCATGCTCCCCCTGGCTTGGAACCAGGGCCACCCCACCGCTCTCTCCCGCTTGGGACTGCTGCCACAGGACCCCAAATAAAGAGAGCCCGTTCTCCCTGGAAGAGAGTGCTTTTCCTCCACCCCTGGCAATGAATGATGTGAGGTAGCACAGGACAACCTCCAGGTTCCTAGCCACGTCCCCTCCAGGCTACTGCAAAAAAAATCAATCCTGTCTTGGCTGGAACCAGAACATAATATCTACTAGACTATTTCTTGAATATAAAGGAAGTCTTGTATTTTTAAACGTAAATAAATTAAAATGACAGCATTTTGCCATACAGCCATTTATTCAGCACCCGAAAGACGTAGGTATGACAATGGAACATCACTATAAAACAGGTAAGAGCAGGAGAAAAAACTATGCATTGAAGTAATTTTTGAAAGTTGTTATATCATCTGATAGGTCTGTTATAAAACATGACTCTTTTCCTGAAAGACTTTTTATGCATTTCTCTACAGATTATGGTGGCCATTCACACTTTACTTCAATTTTTATAGCCTCCCAGTAATTCCACAGAATAGTAAACACAGTTATTATAATCCTCATAACTGGAGATATATTTGAAGAAATAGGGTTTGTTTCTCCTCCCACATGCATGATGCAAATCAGGAGCGATTCTGCTGCAGTCGTTAGCACTGATACAAAAGAAGAAATAAAAAATAACAGCAATGTATACCGAACACTTTCCTTACACCAAGAGTACAAATCATATGCCTCCTCTGGTTTTTGGCAAGGTTGTGCCGTTGAGTTACTTATACCACACTAAGCCCATCACTCTATTCACATGTGAATAAGGTCCAGGCTCACACTGGAAACAATGGAGACGCACCAGTTTACACAGACTAAGAACCTGGCACAAAGACTTGAAAATGAAAGGGGATTTTCAAATAAATGCAATATGTACAATTACTTCTGGAGTATTACCTCTAAAACGGAAGCGATTTCAAAGTGTTGTAAGAGAAAACTAGAAAGATCGCAAAGGATTACGAAAACAAACACCACACACACACATACACACTAAATGCATCCCACTTTTCTTCTTTACAGGCACACACACATGAGGAACACCACTCATTTTAAGACATCATGTGGCAAAAGGATGACACTGATTCGCTAGAAAAGGGAAAAATCTTTTAAAACACTCCTGGGACCAGGGACTACCGTTAAGGGGAGAGTATTATTTTATCATCCTGCTAATAAACCAGATGAAGGATTATTGTTGTTTGGCGGTGATTTATCCCAGCAACTGTTTTCTCTAAAATAAATATGCCAACTCCACCAAACAAAGAGAAGAAGCGGCAGCGTTCTGTTGTTTCAATTGCACGCTGTGGAATACTTAAGCAGAGGAAAGGAACCCCAAGGAAAGTCACGGGACTCGGCCAGCACACGCCGCTTTTACACAGGTTAAGAAAAATAGAAAAAGAAAGAGCCGGTGGTGCCGGTCACCGCATCTTCTCACCGCGCCGGCAGCGCCCAGCAGTGTCCGGCCCCGCCGCCGCCCCGCGGGCACTGACCGGGGACACCGTCAGCCTCGTTCTCCCCTCAGCCTCTACTCTGAGCAGACGGGGGAAGCCCCTGCCCGGAACCACCAGGGAGTGACACCTTCTAGAAGCGACACCGGCGGGGGGCAGCCGCTCTCCCTCAGGCAGGGAGCGCTGACAGCCGCCCGGGCTGGGGCGCCGCGGCTCCCGCCCCGGGTCGCCCACCCTCTCCGCCCCCAGCCAGGGTCCGCTCTGGCCGCGCCGCCAAACTTCGGGCTCGGGGCGCGGGGCCGCGGGGCGGGCGCGCCGTCGGGGCGGCGGGCGCGGACAGCTCCGCGGCCGGGTCAGCGCCGCTCCGCGCCCCCGGCGGCCGTGCCCGCGGCGGGGGAGAGAGCGCCCGTCCCTGCCCGCCCCCCGCCAAGCCGAAGCGTGCCCCGGCACTCACCAGCTGCAGCGAGCAGAGGAAGATCAGCGTGCAGCGCCCCGTGCAGCAGCCCATGGTGGCAGCCGGAGAGCCGCCGCCGCTGCTCCGCTTCTTCCCTCCCGCACTGACGCGGCCCCGGAGGCGAGGCGGGGGGCTCACCGCATCCGGACGGAGCGGCCGGGCGTGCGTGTATCCCCCGCCTCCTGCTGCCTCGCTCCTTTGTGGAGGGGCTTCTCTCCGGCGGCGGGAAGTAGCGCGCAGGTCGGCGCGGCCCCAGGCTGGGAGCCGGCGGCAGCGGAGGGCTCTGCCCGGCTCTGGCTCTGGGGAAGGGGCAGGGGCCGGGGGTGGGCGTTCGCGGACCGGGGCGGGGTGGGCAGAGAGAACGAGGGTGGGGAGGCGGGGGGCGCGGGTGGGCGTGCGAGGGAGGGCGGGAGCTGTACGAGGTGTGAACGGGAGAGGAGCGGGGGCGGCGGCGGGCTTTTCTCAGGCGCCGTGCCGGGGATCCCCCGGGCGGGCAGTTTGCAGCGATTTTGGAGGCTCCGAGGGCGGGCTGTGCTTGAGGGGAACTTGGCGAGAGGGGCGGGGGGCTGTGCGGACAGAGGGGGCAGCCCGGCGTGGGCCGCTTGTTGCGAGCGCCCGGGGAAAGTTGAAGGGAGTCGGGCGGCCGGGGCGGGGAGCGGCGGGGAGCGGCGGGGCGGGCCCGGAGCAGCCCGCCCGTGCGGCGGCCGGGGCAGCCCGGGGGCGGTCGCGGGCCATTGTTCACCGTCCGCGCTGTGCCGGGGTGGGAGCGGGCTCCGGGGGCCGGAGAAGCAGCCAGGACCCCGAACCTCAGGGAATCCCGCTGGAAGCGGCTGGGTGCCCTCTCTCAGCGGGTGCCGGGCGGTACCCATGAGCCTGTTCCTGTCCCGCTGCCCCAGCCGCGGGCAGGGAGTGTCTGGGTGCTTGAGGCTGCTGCTCGGTCCCCTCCTTGTCCGCGCACCAGTGATGCCGGGGGAAGGGTTTTCCCTTCCTGGCAGCGCCATTGTACCAGGAGAGCCCGCCGGCTCCTGCTGTCCCTCGCGGGTACGAACTGGGAATGGGCTCCGGGGAAAGGGACTCGGCAGTCACCGCTCCTGGCAATGGTAAATCGTAGACTCGTTTAGATTGGAAAAGGTCTAAGATCGTCAAGTCCAGGCGTTAATCCCGCACTGCCAAGTCCATAGCGTACAAGGAGACGGATGAGCAAACAGTGCTCTCCAGGGGCCTCTCCAGGGGCAGTTGGGAGAAACAGGATCAGCGGAGATACTGCGGTCCTTGCATCTTCATATGTAGTTTGGTCATGGAGAAGTAATCTTCTGGGGCGGGATAATAAATCCAAATATACACACCATCTCTTAAAAATACGGTGTGGGGATGATGTGTGAAGTGTGTCGGCTACCTTCTTTTTTCCCTTCTCCAACAAAGTAGAGATGAATTGGATTATTTTTTTACAGGCATTAAGGCATGTTCCACTCACCAGACAGCACTTACTACAGACTGTTACCAGCTGCTGTTCCACAACACAGAGACTTCTGCCACAAAACGCTGAAGTTTGCCCTGGGGGAAAAAGAAAAACCACAAAAACAAAACACAAACCCAAAACCTTATCTTCTACAGGGCATTTTAGTGAGTTATCTGATTAATCTCTCTGTGAAATAGACAGTATTACATCCCCCAACTACATACAACTCTTCATTTAAATATTAAATAGTAGGGACAATAATCAAATAATTACAAGGTTACTGTAAAGAAGTATTGTGTCAGATTAGATTTGGAAGGCTTCCTTTTTCTAGCCTTTATTTCTCACCCTTTTAAGTAGGAAAACATTAAGACAGCTTTAAGTACCAAACCAAAGGAACAAAAGGAAGACAAATAAGAAGCAGATTCTGCTCATCCAGGATGTGTATTTGACTAGGTAGGTATTTGAGGAGCACAAAATATAACCCACATTGCACAGTATGCAAAGCTTTAATAAAACCACCTGAGATTTATATTTCTGTGTGTGGCTTTTAAGACAAAATTCTACCTGGGGCTAAAGTTTACTAAAGTTACGTGTTCTAAGAACATATATATTTTGAAGGATGAATAACTGAAGATATGAACGTAAATTGAAAAGATGATAGTTGCCAAAAATACAATATGCTAGGCTCTGTGAGCTGGTAAATTTTATGGATAATTGGTTTTCTATAGAGAAGACTTAGGGGATGCATCATTTCTCTGGATTTCACTGAAGTATTTAGTAGACTACAATATCTTTTTAGTTAAACCCTGTAATACAGAGATTAATAACAATGGCAGGATAGGTAAGGAATCAGATCCATGAAAAGCCAAGAGCTAGTGTTGAAGAGATTTTACAATTTTACTTGAACTCACCATATTCAGGCCCTACTTTTACTTCAGTGGGATGAGGTCCATAACTTTCCTCTATTTCTCCCCAGGAATACTGCTCTTCTGAAAAGCAGCTAAATCCTATGGAATAAGGGGTGGAGAACGTGATAGTTTTGGCTGCAACAGAGTTAATTTTCTTCACAGTAGCTACTATGTGACTGTGTTTGGATTTGCGCTGATACAGAGTTGATAATTCAGGGATGTTTTAGTCACCTCAGAGCAGACCCTCAAATCCTTTTTCTCCTCACCCCTCACCACCAACAAGGGGGCTGGGGGTGCACAAGACTTGGGAGGGGACACAGCTGGGACAGCTGACCCCAATGGACTACAGTGATATTCCATACCATATGACATCATGCTCAGCATACAGTGCTGGGAGAAAAAGGGAGAGGGGGACATTTGGGATCATGGCATTTGTCTTCTTCCCAAGTCATTGTTGCACACAGCAAGGCCCAGATTTCCTGGGGGTGGCTCAATGCCTGTCTGCCCATGTGAAACAGCCAATGAATTCCTTGTCTTACTTCGCTTGTATGCATGACTTTTGCTTTCCCAATTAAACTCATGGGTTTATCTCAACCCGTGAGTTTTCTTACTGTTACCCTCTGAATCTCTCCCCTATTACATCAGGAGAGGGTGGGAAAGGAATAAGTAGCTGCATGAGGCTGTTTTCAGATGGGGTTAAACCACAACAAGTGAAAGTTTCTTAGAGGTTTACGAATCTCTAATGTTTTTGTTTTCCCATGTTCCTGAAGCATTTAGTTATTTATGTGCTCTAGCTAGTCAAAAATTTATCTCCTCCTCCCCCCCCCCCCAAAAAAAAAAGGATAGTTGTGATAAAGATCATCCCTGAGTATAAGGCTTCACAAGGAAAAAAATTATGCAACAGAATGCTGTAGAACATGCTTCCATAGGAGCACAAGGAACTCAAATAATAGAATAACCTTGTACTGCAGCTGAAAGCAGTGGTCAATAGCAGAAGTACACAAGAAAGAATCTGGATCAGAAGGAGGCTAAAATAAGTATGGTTATGAGAAGGCATAGGATTTCTAGAACATATCAGAGAATGCAATATAAGAATAAAATAATGTACAAAGCAAATAGGAAAGACTATATTTTACAGACTTTTCTACCCATTAATTGGTATAGAAGCTGATAGTCAAGTAAGCATAGAAAGTAATTTCCAGCTGTATAATGAAGACAACCCTAATTCAGCACTGTGAATGCCAAGTAGGTGAAAAAAATAGTGTAAATTCTAAAAAGCCCTCTAGTCTCTCTTAATGCCCAAGAAGATGTGCTGTATGGATGCAAATTCAGTGCTCTCGAAGAAAAACATGTCCTCAAAAGTTTATGGTATGTCCATGTACATGTGGCCATACCCTCACTAAGTGTAAGATTTCCTGTGCTAAAGCTGTAATCAGAGGACATCAAAACTTTTTATCTGACTGCACTGAAAGCAGAAAACCAAGGTTGTTCACCTTCATAGAAATACAGCATCACAGATAGCAGTAAGAGATACAACATGTATGTCATAGAGATTTCTAATTCCTATAGGTTTATTCCTTGTTAGGTTATAATCTTCAGAATCAAAGATACGAGAATTTTCACATTTAGGAACTAAAACCATCAGTAAAAGATCTCATCAAGAGGACAAAGCAAAATTCATAATATTTGATTGTACTTGTAGCTCTTTAATGACATATACTATCTGCCTCTCCTGGAGTTTTCCTCAGCCTGCACCAGATTATCCTGTTATGGACTTGGCCTTTAGGAGGTGCCTTTTTTTGACTCTGCCCATTGGACTAAAATAATAATCACAGATGACAGGACAAACACTTCCTTCATAGTTTGACTTTTACATTCTTGATCATGAATATTAGTCAGAGGAAATAAGTGGTGAAAATAAGTAACAGTGTCAAAGGATAATCCTAATCCTGGAAAGATTCATGTATTTCCTAAATTTTTA
The DNA here is from genome assembly GCA_027886175.1 of Phylloscopus collybita. Classification (NCBI taxonomy): domain Eukaryota; kingdom Metazoa; phylum Chordata; class Aves; order Passeriformes; family Phylloscopidae; genus Phylloscopus; species Phylloscopus collybita. The sequence goes on from JAJNNQ010000075.1 coordinate 36,095,042, forward strand.
ACACCAAGCACTGCCCTTTATGCTGTGCAGAGATTAGGTAAACACATTTAGTGTCTGCAGAATCAGAACTTAAGAACAGATTCTTGTGGCCTCAAATTTCACCTTTAATTTTGGTATTTAATGCAGAAAGATTGAGAATCAGAAGCTTTGTAATTACTTTCCAAGCTTTCCCAGATTGAGGGAGGATACAGGCATCCAAACACACTTCCATAAAACTATCAACAGGTCACACTTCAGGCAGACTTACAGTTATGATAGCTTAGAAAAACATTCCACTGTGTATTCCCCAAGCAGTCTTGAAATACTGCAAGCAAACTAGAAACCCCATGAAATTTAATATAGCTTTAAAGACAAATGAGGGTTTCTAGATATTATCAGTGTTTTTAGTAAATCCTATTTTCAATTTATCCTTCTGAAAGCAGATACACAATATAATGATCTAATTTTTCATTTCGATGTTAACACCTGCTGCTAGGAAACTGCATTCTTCATTAAAATGCAAGTACTTTATGGAATGAAAATATATGTTCATTGTGAACAACTTCTTTCTTATTTTAAAGAAGTGTTTTAAATGTTCAGGCTCAGTGTGAGGAACCATGGTGAGGCACAGCCTCTCACTAGCTAGGCAGGCCCATGGGGAAAGGAATGGGGACTGGTCAGTGTTAGAGACACAAGACATCAGCCCAGGCTGGGCTTGTGTCTGGGGAGGCAAAGCTGTGGGGAGCTGTAAATCATCCCTGCTGCTGAGGCAATGCTGGGACAGGGACTGATGGATTTTTGAGGCTGAGATGGGGTCCTGGGCTGTGGGCAGAGTTGGGGGATCCCAGGGGGTGGGCAGGAAGAGACAGGACTGGTGGTACCCTTGGGGCCCTAACAATATAAAAACAATTTTTAAAACATGAGTGCTTTTAAGTGCACAGACTGACTCCCTATAACTCATTCTGGTTTGTCAGTGGTAGACTCTAGCTCAGCTTTGGGTTTGTTTTTTCTGTATTTAGCTCTTTTTTTTTTTAATTTATTTTTTTTCTGTTGTTTTTGGTTTTGGTACAATGCATAATGCATGTTCCCATAGCCAGGAATAGCAAAACTGGAATAAAGCAGCACAAGTTCTTTGCAACTGTCTCCCATATTAATTTCAGGAACCAAAAAGCTAGTAAATGATACAGATCTTAATATAAATATTATACATATAAATATAAAGATATATATCTTCACATCTTTTCACTCTCAGTGACAGAACTTGAGAAAACAGCATAAAGCTGAGTCAGGGGAGGCTTAGGTTGGACATCTGTGTGAAAAGATTTTTCCACAGATGGAGAGTGAGCAATGAAACAGACTTCCCAGAGAAGTGGTCACAGCACCAAGCCTAACAGAGTTCAAGAAGTGTTTGGACAACGCTCTCAGGTGTGACTCTTGGGGTGTCCTATGCAGGGCTAGGATTTCGACTTGGTGATCCTGAGGAGACCCTTCCAACTCAGCATGTTCTATGACATTATATTTCTTTTTGCAGGTCAGTATTAATTTTGAACCATTCATTGTACATAAACATTGGTGCAAGCCTCAATTTTAATATGGAAAAACTTGGCAAGAAAACTGACATGCACATTTATATAGAAAAGTCCTTCAAAATACAAAGCTGAACTTATACTATCTGAAATGGAGTATAGAATGCATTGCTTTTCTTTGCTCACTGAGGCTTATGGGTTAGACTTGAAAATGTGGCAGCTGTGTTATTCACAACTGAGGATTTTAGATGCTAGGTTGGTCTGAAGCACTTGTCACATTTGCTGCACTCAGCTTTTGTGACCTGATGAAGGAGATTTTGGATCTGGGGATCAGTGATAAACCACCACAGGTCACGGCAGAGGTTTTGCCACAGTGGGAAATGTGGGCAGTACTTCCTGTTCGGCATCCATTCAGAGCTGCCACTAAAGTCAGTGGGGGTTTGGGAGGCAATGAACACATTGCTAAGGCCTGAATAGGGCTGGGAAGGTAGGCTGAGAGGTTGTTCCATGCAATTGTTCTAAAGTTTCTGTTGTTGGCAACATTTTTCTCTGAGTAATTCACACTCATTTCACATCTATTTTCAGGCATTAAACATCAGCTTTCAATAAGAAAGGCAAAGCTGACTTGCCCACTTGATTCTAAACAACAAAATTTACCTGAATTACAGTTATTATATTTGCAGTTTCAAACTCCTTCTTTTGTTATGATTATGAAGCAGAAATATTCTGCCTGAAGTTTTCTTTTTACATAAAGTGCAAGGCTGTTATTTGAATCAAGCCTCTGAACAGCGTCCGTCTGAGGAGATACACCAGGGGGATTTTGGTTCAGGGAAACTGTACATTGACTGACGGTCAGTGGTAAAGGAAATCTGTTTCAAGACATCTTGGGAGCTTGGAATATGTGGTAGGGGGTGGATCAGACCTTGCTCTGGTGAGTTGGTGCCGTGTCCCCCATTTCCCCCACCCGCACAGTGTCTCTCAATCACGGCACACAGGAGGCAGCCCCACTTTGCCTAACCCAGCCCATGAGTGGCCGAGAGACTGGAAGCCCCTCCTGGGAGGAAGGCCCAAGATGGGCCAAAAAGGTTTAAGAAAGGTCAGTCACTACAAGGCAAGCACATCTTCATCTTGGAGCTTCACATCACTGGAAACAAGGAGTTGGTAACCATATGCCTGTTTTTCTATATCTTTCTTGTCTTTCTGTTTTTCTCCCTTTCTTCTTCTTCTTCTTCCTCTTCTTCTTCTTCTAACAGTCATCTCACAGAATGTAACATCAAATGGATTATTACGTTTTCTATGTTCAATGGGATAAGTCAGTGCTGTGGTAAGTGGTGTTATTGTAGTATTTACCCTTTTGACAGTGTTCTTTAATTCTCTATTGTTTGCCAGTAAACTTTTGTATATTTGTACCTCAAGAATATTTGGTTGGAATTTTCTCCTTTGTGTCTACCCAAAGCAAAAGAACCTTGGTTTAGCCCTAGGTTTAAGTGACTGGAGTGTAACACTGACAGAATTTTTAACCCTCTGGAGCCATCTGTATTCCTCAAAAGAATGTTAAGGAACTTCATACTCATCTGATGCAAATTTCTCTAACTCCATTACTGCCAAGTGAAATGCAGTGATAGACCCAAGTGGAAGATATGGCTGCATAAATCTGTCTTACCATTACACAACCAATACTCAGGGTAAACAACTCATGTCTTTCTGTGGATGCCATCAGACTAGCTACTGGTAACAATTCCCATCTACATGACTTAATTGGTGGGTTTTTTTCTAGAAGTCTTTTCCACTACGTTAATTTTTTCCCTTTCAGTGAGCTCATAGTACAAACAATAACTTTCTAGGATGTAATTGTCTTTCCTTTCAGCTTCTCATCAGAACAAATTTCTGTTTGTTAAATCAACCTGATTTACTAATTAACATCTGGATCTTATGTACACACTATGCACACACACAATAATACCACAATTATATTATATCAGCTTTTTAAGGGCTCATCTAATTTTACTCTATACATAATCCTTGAAAATTAGATTTGTATAAAGTAATTTAAAATAGACAGAGCAAACTAGATGTATATAATTATGTGTAGCTCTGAAATAAATACATTTTCAATTTCAGTTTTCAATTTCCATAGCTGAGTTCATAATTTAACTCCTGAATATCTGAGTTAATAATAAAATGACAACATTTCCCTGTCATATATGTATTTATATAGAATTTACTGACAGGGTCTCCTTTGTTACACTTAGTGGATTAGTTATGGGGTGAGTAAACCTTGATCCTCCTCTAAAAGATGGAGGAAAGGGGGAAGCTCAGAGGCACTCTCCACTTTAGTGTGTTAAACAACTAAAGAGACTTTTTTCCTATCAAGATTTCCACTGCTCCCAGTGTGTGGAACTTAGGCTCCTAAACCTGGTTCTCTACGTTGTATAGAAATGGGATGTTTGTAATAACCTAAGCCTACAACACAAGTATCTACCTACCTTTCAAACTGAACCTTTTCTTCAGACTCACTGTTTGTCTGAGACCAGCCTATGAAATTACTTGCAGGGATTTAAACAATTCTTCACAGAGAGTTCACAGTGATGGGTTTGCATGATAATGATCTATGAGGCACAATGAGGTAAATACACTCCTTGGTTTTGTCTATAATTTTTCTACACATAGCAGATATACTTCTGTAACCTACAAGTTCTGTTGTAGACTTTGAATTGCTAGTACATAAGCATGCTGTTTAATGTCTGTACACACTGGCAATACATGTTATCACTTATAATGATGGTTTTAGCATGTTTGCTAATATTTGTTAGTTGTATAAGGCCACCTTTAGGAGTCAAGTGATTATACAGGAAACTAGAGCTTGCATAAAGAAAAATAATCTGAGTCTTCTCCATGACAAAGTAAAGCTGTAAAATGTGTGAAGGTAAAAATAACACATCAGTTGAATGGAAGCTGAAGCAGTTCCAGAATTTGATAGCACATACTCAGACTGTTAAATGTAATTATGTATCTATGCACTGATCAAGAAGATGGTGCTGATGAATTTTCAGCTTGGATGACCAGTACTGTCTGAGAAGCTGGGTACTAGTTAATTATTTTAACACACATAATGTGGTCTCATAGTTTTGTATTCATTTGACATTTGTAAAAGTTACAGCCCTATGCTTAAAGTTAAATACATTGTTGGAGCTTTTTACTACTGCATCAAGCTCTGCACTTGCTTTTAAAGGACTCTTAAAGGAAAGAAACCCATTGTCCCAGGATTTGAAGAAGAATGTGGAGGCAGTATTATGACAATGACTCTATGCTGGGAATTAGGACTCCAGCCAACAAAGGAATGAGATTCTAGAACAACTTTCCCAAAGCTATTTGGAGAAACAAATTAAGTCAATGAGTTTTTAGACTGAGTTGACAAATTAATGAAGGGAATAATGAAGGGAAGTGGATGACACATAAATACTCGCAATACCATGACCCTGTAGAATACCAGGAAGTCCCTTTGAATTATAGAAAGCTGTCAAAAATTCTAAAACAAAGACAGCACGAGTAGCAAAGGGAAGGAAATGTGTCAGAGACAGAGCCATCATATCAGCCAGGATAGTTTATGAAGACTCTGGACAGTATGGATGCCTCTAGGCAACAGATCTTGCCCTAAGTTAAGCAGTACTTCAGGATGCTCAAAAGAAAATGAAGGCAACATTAAGAAATTTACTTGACTCATCCCCTGAACAAATAGCAAATTATGACTGGCTCATACTTGAGAAAAATGGCCAGAGTGAGCAGCTCAGGAGCAGTGCATAAGCGCTTATACAGATGCATAAAGAACTTGCTGAATAACTCTGAACAATGGGACAGCACATAAAAATCAGACTGCTTGCGGATAAATTTCAATTGGAAAAAGCAAAAAAAAATAAAAGGCTACATTCTCTGAATAAATGCTTTACTGTAAATACTTTTCCCAGCTCTAATGAAGAGAGTTTGCTCTAGCAGAAGAAAGAATAGGGCTGTGATGATTGATGATCATTGACTCATTTAAAGCTGCAAGGATATTCTCTTCCATACCTTATTTTTATCCATTGCTAAATGAAAACTCATTTACTATTACATGAAAGGTAAGTCCAAACAAATCAAGCCAATCTTCAATCAACACTCAGGCAAGATGTAGCCAGCCAACAGTGGAAGGAGCAACCTCTTCAGTCCTGGGCATCAGGAGAGGGAGCAGTGCAAGCCCCCCTGTCCCTGCCCCCATTGCTGCTGCAGCTGCAGCTCAGCTTAAGCCCTTAAGAGTAATTTCAATTTGACAGCTTGCATGGGTGTGAATATATTTAAGTAAAAAGAAACCCTGCCAACTTTAGATGAATTAAACAACTGTGACACACACTGGGCCAGATTCTCTAATGCACCACAACAAATTTACAACTGTGACTGTTAACTGGAGTCCCAGTTCATTTTTAATACTGTAGTTAACAAAACTGTATACAGATGTAGTGATTGCTATAGAGGTTAGAACGCCTCAATGTTTCTGTCTGAGTCTGCCTTTTGCAGTGGATTTTCATATCACATTTTAAAAATGGTAATCTGGATTGAGGGCCATATTTGCATTTGCATGTCTAGCATCAGAGTCTGCTATTTATCCTTTCAAGTTTTCTGATAGGTTGTGATACACACATATAACACTTCTAGGCAGAGACTGTGTTTCCACTAACTAATCTTCCTTTGGCTCTTAATTAATGTCTCAAAGAATGTTTCCATGGTAAACATAAAAAGCTAAACTGCAGAAAAGTTTTTGTGGTGTTATTCTAAACAGCTCATACGTCTTTTTTTTAATCCACTTACCTAAGTACGGCAAAAAAGGTGTTAAAACTTGTGAGCAAATAATGATTTGCATAATGTATCTGCAAAAGCCAATGAAATCCAAAATATATGTGTCTGTCATTGGTGCGCTGAATCAAATATTTCAGAAGAAATGTAATATGTTAGTTTTAAATTTTCAAATGTCACTGTTCAATAGAAAATGTCATCTCTTCAGCAGGAACATGCAACTTAACAATAGCATAATGAAACTGCAGTGAACTTCTGGATATGAATTTGACCCATGGTTTGTTCTTCATGCCTGTGATGGGTTCTGGTAGCCTTGAGGAACTGAGAGGTAATATGAGCCAGGCTGGAGACACACAGGGACTCAATGCATACAGCTCCACTGGATTCTAGCTATGAGGGTACTCTTGTAGCCCAAATATTAAATATTGAAATCTGAGAGAAATCTCTAAATTAAGATTAAATGTTGTGCTGTCATGTACAGATGTTATCAGCTTTGATCAGCTCTTATCTGGCAGAAAAAGAATTATTAAGAAAGTGATATCAGTGAGGCAGCTGTTTAAAAGATGGTATCTTTTTTATTCAACAGGTTCTGCTCCTCTGGGTGAGGGACTGTGCTCATTAATCTTTCTTTTGGAACAGGATTTGAAGCCAAATACGGAAAATCTGAGTGGTAGAATTGTGCAACATTTTTTATGTCCACACATCCGCATTCTTTCTGATTCTGTTGTTCTGTTCATATTTGTCCATTGAGGAGCTTACACTGTGTTTGTTCCTCTGAAAAGAGAGTTCCATTCAAAGTATATTTTCTATGTTATGTATTGACAATAAACCTGTTTCCGTTATGGACCATTGATAGAATCAAACCTAAAAAGAACTTTGTACTCCAAATTAAACTTCAGATGACAAGAGCCAATAAAAACACCTTAATGAATGCTTTTAAAAAGACCTCAAGTGAGGATTGAGAGAAGTAGAGTAATAAGAACAGAATAATAGTGTCATTTTAAGGTCATTTGAGAACAGGATCACATTTATACCACATTTCTGAGAAGTGTAAGCCAAGAACAGCAGCCTTACCCTTTATCTGCTTCTAAATACAAACTGCTGCCCTCTCAGTTGCCCCCTGCTTTAGGCTGACAAAGGCATTCTCATTACTGAACAGCAAAACAGTTTGAATTAATCTGGATTAAAATTAATCATGACTATTTTTTCTTTCACGTGAACTTTGAAGTGGACCCACTCTCCCATTTAGCTCATTGCTTGGCAATGCAAATACTTATACTGGCAGCAGGCAGGGAGCAGCAAAGGGACAAGAGCAAGCATTTGGGAACAGAGAAAGGGCAGGGCTGTTCTTTTTGGCAGCAGTACTATATTGCTTGCAGAACTGCAATGTTAAAGCATCCCAACCCAGCTCTGTTAGGTTATTTCTGCTTATGCTAACAGAACCAAAGCAGAGCAAGCTATGCTGCGTGGGAAGCTTGAACAAGGCAACCAAACCCCACACTGTTACAGTGGCCAGGGTGTTCATTGGTAATGAGGGCTGGAGTAGTAAATAGCTTAAAAGCCAACAGTGGAGCAATCAGTCATGCAGCTTTTGTGATGTGGAGACTCAATTCAGATTGGTGCTGCAGCTGGTTAGCACTGTGCTGCTGACACAAAGCAGCTCTAAAGCCAAGGTAGCCAATTAATGCAGGCAACTGGCATAGCATGTCTTATACCATTGCTCTCCTCGCAGCTGGTTACTTCTCTGCCTGAAAAGGGAGTGTAGTCAGATCATCCCTGATCTGGGACTCTCTTATCTGTCCTGGGGGCTCTTATTTGTTGGTACAGTCCTGTGCCTGTATATCTCATTTAAAATTGCCATAAGAATGGCATAGGAGCAAAAGTTTATACCCTCAGGCTGCTTCTGCTCTGAACAAGGTGTGGGGTCTTCAGCTGCACAACTTTCCTTGTTCCACAAATATGCCCTCTAACAAAGAAAACCAAGAAAAGTAAATACCTTCCAGTAAAATAAAAATATTCTCTTCATTATTTATATCTATTGGAACACTTGCTAAGGGATAGCTTAAAACATGTATTTGATGGAAATGAGAAATTTTTTGTGATTTGAATACACAAAGCACTTGATAGCTATCTGACCATGTAACAGTGCATAAAGTTCACTTCCTAGGACTCTCTGGGCAGGACAAGCTACACAGCTTATTAAGGAGGTGCTCAAAGCATGTAATTATCTCATCTTTTTCCATGAACATGAAGTATCTTTCACATGATCAAAAAGTCATCTCCATTATGCAACTGATGCTTTTTCAGCCAAGAGTACAGGAATCCCATGCTTGATGTTTCTCGGTGTGATTAGTGGCAGGATGAGACATCTGCTCACCTGAGCCAGTGTCCTGGCAGGAAGCCCACCACATTGAGAGAAATTCTGCTGTGGTGGCACAGGACTGCTAGAGGATTCACCAAAGGACTCCTGGGAGGGTGCACTGACCTCTAGCCTGCTCACAACACTGTGTTTCCAAAAAAATGGAAAACAGGGAGAAAGCCTGAGACTGAGAACTGTTCTCACTGCTTCTGCAAGTGACCAGCACTAGGGAAAAGTAATGCAGGAAGACCTTACTCTCTTAATTACTATTGCATGGTATTAAGGGGACATTTTGCAGAGATAGCTAAACACCTGTAGATCATAGGGACATGTTACCAGTCCATGGATCTGAGCAGCATTCCTTAGATGTGTAAAATCATATTGTTGGATTGTCACATCTGGCTGAAAGAACTTACTGTCAAGAACTGATGAAGAGCTGTGTTCCCTATGTGTTTGCTCATATTGATGGTGATTCTGGGTTCATGAAATACATAGTTGAACGTGCTCTTTCTGCAATGAGACATGCTGCAGGAAACAATGAAATTGAAAAATTTCTGCTCATTCCCCGTTCCAGCCTTCGAACCATATTTTGCACTCCAGAAGAAAAATGTGCAGTTTCCTTTGTTTGTGCGGCTTTAATCATATCTGTATACGTGAGAAGTGTTTATTACAAACTTCTACCTCTTGATTACCTCAAGTCTGTATTGCATGTGAAGATTTTTTTAGGGCTATGGACCCACATTTCTGGCAAAATTCTTTGTATTTAAAATCTACCAACAGTCTCATATAACATTCTTTTTACACATTTCTATTCCTTCAGCTTTTCTACTCATCTGTTACGAACAATTAAATCACTGGATTTTTCATTGTTTGAAATAACTGGTTGCATTACCATCTGGAAACAATACATTTTAAGTGCATAATTACGGATGTTCAAAATCCCAGGAACCCAACTTTATATGCACAGGACTAGGAGGCAGCATGCTCAGAAATGGGAAATGTATTGTCAGCTGTGTGATGAACAGTTAAGAGGAAAGGAGGAGCAACTATCCACCATTTGTCTGCTGCCTTCATGCCACTAGCCTGAGCAAGCTAAACTCAGATTGACTGCAGAGCAAAAGGGAGTGTTTTAGACTGCTCTCACTTGCACTGAATTTTAATGATTGCAGTGGCACAAGGGGACCCTAGCTGAGCTGTAGCCTCTACGTCCTCACTCTTCTTACTGTGAGGCTGGAAACTTGACTTTACACTTGTTTCCAGGCAGTGCAGAGATAAAGCACATTAAACGACAGGATTGTGGAGGATAACAATGTGCATGATAACTTCATGGTGGAAAATGTTTCACTGTTCTGAAACAGAAGCTGCAATACAGGATATGGAAATATGAAATATGCAAAACCAGCATATTTCAAAGACACTACAGTTAGTCAAAACTTAGCAAAACACTGGCTATTAGCTAAACTTTGACTAATTTAAATGGCTGACTCTGTCCCCTTTCTGACTGTTCCTTTCCTTGCATATGACCTATTTCACAATGTACTGACACATTTACCACAAAGACAGGTTCTCCAGCTTCACCAATGTCAGCTGCAGGCCCAGCTCAGCCTCAGGAATCACATCAGAGCAAGTACTTCATATGGCTGAAAAGGTATCAAGCTCAAAGTTATCAACTACTCAAAAAAAAAAAAAAAAAAAAAAAAAAAAAAAAAAAAAATTCATGACATACAGGCCCAAAATGTAAATTCTATTTAGCTTTGATTTCATAGTATCTGCATTCCCATTTCTCCATTATCTTTCTGATTTTTTTTCCCCTAGGATTCCCTTTACACTGAAAGACATTTAGCTTTTAATTCTTTCAAGTTACTCTCTGACAGGGCACCCATCCTTCCATCCCCCTGCTATCAAACTTCAGTACTAGTTGGCTGAGAAGAAAACCTCAAACCTCAGACCTGCATAAATGTCTGCTTGATTAAAATGTCTGCTTATCTCCTCCTAAATCAACAAGTTTAAATCCACACAACCAAGTTTACCTCTGTGAAATTTATTTCTCTGTTTCCAAATCAGTTTATTTCAGGTCAATAAATCATGCCTCTTCTGTTGACTATTGTAATGTAGATATAATTTGTATTTGAATTAATGTATAAAATGCATATGCAAAAATCAATATATCACATTTCCTAAAACCCACATGTGGAATTAGCTTTTCACACCAGTAATTCCCACGCACACCTCAAATTTGCTTTACCAAGTTCAACAGCTTGGTACAGGCATGCAGAACTATGCAAGAGTACAATTCATTGAAGGATAGCATAAGACACATGACAAGAAGGCCTTGACATACTGAATGAAAAGGGACAACTATATTGCATTGAGAAGGGAACAAAGCTTATTTTAAAATAAAAGTCAAAAGAAATCCCTTTTTCATTAAAAAAAGATAACAAACAAACAAAAAACATAACAAAACCAAACATGCCCAAGCATCTGACGGAAGGACTAACAAGCTTTGCACTCTTGGGCATTGAAAAAAGAGTCTTTCCAACTCCCTCGACTGTGTATGTTTTATTGTATGAAGGTAGATGTCATGCACTGCACTAAGCCTACTTAATATATTGCTAAAAGTTGTATATAATGCCAGATGTTTCTAAACATTTTAAAATATTTGTAGGTATTTTCTTAAATAAAAAAGATTCAAAGAAAATCAAAATGGGAGAAAAAATCAAACTGAATAAAGGCATTTCTTTTTCTCTTTGCAATAAAATAAATGGCATCTATTGACTCATGATATACTGATTGAGACACACATAAGAAACAATGTGATTAAATAGCATTCATTTGGTGCATTGTTTATGTATTCAGTTCTGATTATAATGTTCCAAAGACAATCAATCATTGATTTTAATTTACTTTATTGTGCTAAAGAAAAGAGTAAATTAAATGTAGAATTTATTTAGCCTTTCTCTTGTATTCTGTAATAATCCAGATGGAACATATACATTTTCTCTTTAATGACACTAGCATGATTAAGCATTAAGACTTAATGAGTAGTGCATTTTTTATGGTTCATTAATAAAAGCTAGAGATAGAAAAGATGTATTGGTCATCAGCTTTGTCTCACTGTGTTTGTACATTTATTAAACAGTCAGTAAATTTGTTTATATATAATTGCTTTTGTGAGAGGGAACCTTCACTGACTTTGAACTGCATGAGATCTTTCCATCCTTAAATAGCTCAAAATCTAAGATGTGTAATTCCTGCAAGATACAGACTGGATCTGGCACAGATAAATGAAGAAAGACGACAGTCAAGAACAGCAATGCAGAAATAGTTTACAGAAAAAAACAGGTTTGACAGAAGAAAGAATTGTATGTAAAAAAGGCAAAAGATAATTCTGCAACAAGAACTAGGAGACTGATTTTAAAACAATACAAGAGAATGCACACAGAGAAAAGTGGGGAGTCTGGGAAAGGACTTGTAGTGGTTCAACTGGTCTATTAACTTGTTTCAGTGCAAGGATGATAAATTACACCAAGCTTTAGACTTGAACATTCTCTAGCTACAACCAGACACTGGCTACATTACAGTTGTAACATAGGTACAAGCATTTTCTGGAAGTGTGTTTTGAAATGAGAAAATACTCCAAAACTAATGTCTCTCAAAACTACTTCAGAATACAAAGGAGTATCATATGAGAAAGGGGGATATTCCAGAAAACCCCACATACATAATTTGATTTCAAAAGGCAATACATTAGGTTTACAGCTACTCCGTCTTCTCTCTTTAAGACAAAAAAATCATAATCAGAAACATCGTGTGGAGGCACAATAAAGTAATGAATAGTAACACAAAAGAGAAAAGAAGCAGTAATGAAGGGTTTTAAATTAAATAAGTTCTGATAATATGTTTCTGGTTTGAATGATTAAATTAATTCACATTATCTTTTTTTTGCATATTTCTATCTTTACCCCCTAACACTCATACACTCTCAAGCCTCCAAAGTGTCCATCATTTTGGACCAATGTAATTTGGTATAATATTTGTCCTATTTTAAAGACAGTCTCGAGTAACAATGACAGTATCAGATTTTATAGCTATGAAAATGGAGTCTTGAAATTTCCAATTTTTACATCCCATATAGCTTTACCTGTGGGATCTACCTGCAAATACTCTCTGCTTGACATATTTCAATGAGCTTCATCCTACTGTCTTTTCCTAAATACAAGTAAGCATGTTTGGTTCTACAGTTGCCAGTCTTTATAGTGCTTTCCCCGGTGCAGTTACTCATAATGGTTTGTCTCTGGCCACTACAACTGGAAAAAAAGCTGCATGCAAGCCCAGAGCCAGACAACTGCAACACTGAGGATGTGCATCAGTGACTGCACTATTTTGAAAGGGGTTGCTTCCCATGTAAATTGTGCACAACATAATTACAAGTGTAAAACTTGCATTAATTTTTATCTTTTCCTGTTCGCAGAGGAGTCAAATAGCTGATCCACAGCCAGACTCCTCAAATCTCACTCAAGCTATATCTGTGTCTTGGTTTGAAAAAGACAGGTATTTGCCAGGGAAAGCTGGAGTTTCTCTTAGAATGGAGAATGTAAACCCCTCACCCTCTCCAAATTATAATTTTGCAATTAAGGGCTTTCAGGCAAAGATTTGGGAATAGGAATAACAGTTCTTTACTAGGAATATTAACTATACAAATGTAGTAGAAAAAAAACCCAAAAAAACAAACAAACAACAATCCTGGAAAACCCTGACAGAGTCAGAGCTACAGCCTGACACCCTGTTGGTCAGGGTGTTGGAAGCAGTCCAAAAGTGAGTCCTCCTGGAGTGGCAGCTGTGGCTCTGTTGGGGCAGAGATGATCCTGTAGAAAAGGGTCCAGTGATGGCGAGAAGGGGTCCAGTCTTCCTCCGGGAATCCGGTGGAGCCAGATACCTTGTGTTCCTACGTCTCAGTTTTTATCCAGGTAGGAATGGTTGGCTCCCCCCACTGGGTGGAGCATCTCACAGTAGGATGATGGAATGTGGATGTCTGCTTGGGTATGTCTGCTTGGGGATGACTGCTTGGGGAGTCTTAATGGCCCATCAGCAGAAAATATCCCCCTGGAGGGAGAACAGGCGTGAAAGAGATAAGGAACACTGCCCCACCTGGTTTGAACAGCTGGCCCATTATCAGAAGGCATCCGCCCCCCTCCCCCCAGAGTTACAAGAGAGGAAAAAAACCATCTCCCCAGCTGCTTTCAGCAGGTGAAATAGAATACACATTTTGGGTTCCATAACCCAAGACAATCTGGAATTTCATTTTTAATAACAACCCCTCCAGAACTTGTCAGGAGACAGAAATGTAGCCTAAAAATTTCAAGCCTAGAAATGCAAAGCAGGAGCATGGCAAGCGACAGGCTATAGTGTGCTCTACCAATTGTTACATTGTATATTCTGAAATCATTAAGCCATTTCAAATATTCCTGAGTTTATTATAGGAGTACCAAGAGGCCCCAATCATGTATCAGAAGTCAATTATGAGAGATGATATACAAACACATTTAATTAAAAGTTGTCAAGACTTGTATTGACAAACAAGGGGGAATTCTTACACTCACAACTGTTCAAACTCACCAAAAAAGATCAAATTGAAAAATTTTCTCAAGGTGGAATTGAGAAAAGAAGGGGAAAGGGAAAGGGAAAGGGAAAGGGAAAGGGAAAGGGAAAGGGAAAGGGAAAGGGAAAGGGAAAGGGAAAGGGAAAGGGAAAGGGAAAGGGAAAGGGAAAGGGAAAGGGAAAGGGAAAGGGAAAGGGAAAGGGAAAGGGAAAGGGAAAGGGAAAGGGAAAGGGAAAGGGAAAGGGAAAGGGAAAGGGAAAGGGAAAGGGAAAGGGAAAGGGAAAGGGAAAGGGAAAGGGAAAGGGAAAGGGAAAGGGAAAGGGAAAGGGAAAGGGAAAGGGAAAGGGAAAGGGAAAGGGAAAGGGAAAGGGAAAGGGAAAGGGAAAGGGAAAGGGAAAGGGAAAGGGAAAGGGAAAGGGAAAGGGAAAGGGAAAGGGAAAGGAAAGGAAAGGAAAGGAAAGGAAAGGAAAGGAAAGGAAAGGAAAGGAAAGGAAAGGAAAGGAAAGGAAAGGAAAGGAAAGGAAAGGAAAGGAAAGGAAAGGAAAGGAAAGGAAAGGAAAGGAAAGGAAAGGAAAGGAAAGGAAAGGAAAGGAAAGGAAAGGAAAGGAAAGGAAGTCTATGGTCACATAAATGTAAAGGTTCTAAATATTTTTGAATAATCTCTGAAAAATCACGTTTATGTCATTTATATGTAGACTAATTCAATCTTTGCATAATTATTTTCTTATCTTCTCCCCCTTGAAAACAATTTTTAGTTTCAAGAACATTATTTCGCATATAACATTCTAAATTCTTTACTTTTCTGTTTTCAGCAGCTTCCTTAAAATCCAGTTATTTACTTACTCAATTTCCTTTCCCTTTAGCACATGCAGCATCTTGAGTAATGAGTCGTAGTTTTCTCCTGGGCAGGTAACAAAACCATTTTATAGATTATGGAAGCAATGAAAATCATGACAAGCTGCAATAAATGTATGATAGTTATTGTTCCATGTTTGATGGTAGAATTTCAGTACATATGGGATAATTCCTTTCATTTAGGTAAATGTACCAGCACTTAACTAGCAAAAAATTGTGTTGATGTGGGACTCTTTTCTCCAGCAGTAAGGAAGATCATTTCTCACTCCTATCCCCTGCTACCTATGAGAAAAATAAGCAGGTGCAGAGAAGAAAAATCAAGTCAGGCTATATTTTAGTGTACAGTAGTGTTGTGGGAATGCAGAAGACTTAGGAGATCAGAACATGGATTTTTGTTGCCAGTGGCAGCAGCTCATCTATTAGTATCACCACTGCCAGTTTAGAGAGCTGGTAGCATTTGCCATATATAATCCTTGGGGCCTTTCAAGGTGAATTGAAAGATGACTGAAGAGAGATGGGAGAAGGAGAGAAATGTTACAGCCAGTAGCAAAGCAGCTGGGGTGAGAGGCTGTAGAGTACTCTCAGTTATTTTCCTTAGCTGTAAACGAGGCTTCACTCTTACTGTTCTTTGTAGTTATACACAGTTACAAGTGTGGGAAATTATACAAGCAGTTGTCAAGGCCCCCTGCCATAATTCCTGCTACAATTAATTATTTATCCCATTATTCAGCCTACAACATTGCCTAACAGTATCGGCCATAAATCAGGACCCTACTATGTTAGCTGCTGTACACACACAGAGTAAAAGTAAATCCCTCTGCCAGTGTCTTTGCACCTGAGGTAAAATAGCACCAGCTTGTTGCCAAGTTGCTTCCTGCAAAGCAGATACACATTTTGAGCAGTGTCTAGAAAGAGGAATTGGCTTTCATCTCATTTGGCCAGCTTTCAGGTGGGAGGTAGGCACGTAAGTAACTGCACATTAGCATCACGGATCCTGTCTTCACTGGAAAACTGAAGAAGCAGCTTGGACATCTGGCACAGCTTGGCAGATTGTCACAACACTACAGGGCAGAGCTACCATAGAGAAAGCAAGATTTTGCACTGGCTTCTGAAAGGGACTGTTTGTCTTTTCCTTTCACATGCAGAAGTCCTGGGGATTTTTTAGGCTGTCTCCTGATCCGTTGAACCCTGAAGTGAGAACTTAAAATGGTGTTATCTACATAATACTCACTTGTGGGGATGAGGGCTAAAACCCTAACACATGCTTAGAAAGTCCAGTATTTTTTTCCTCTTTGATAATAATATGCATTGTAAATGTTGCTTAATGATGCCACAAAATCAATTCTGCATTCTTAAAGCAGTAAGTATGAACCATAAAACCCTTACAGCATCTACTAAAACCTTCCTTCCTCCTCTTCTTTCCCCTCAAATGCCCAGGAAAGGCTAGTAAGATTAAACATTTCACCAAGGAAACCTATTAGATTGAGATGGCTTTCTTGAAAAGAGTTGACATTATTTCCAAATGAGAAAAATAGAAAATAACAAAATCTGACAAGTTAAATGTAAAAATTCCTTAAGGCAGGCCAATAAAAATCCCACTAACATTTCTCAAAAAGCTTTGAAGCTAAAAATAAATCTTGTTCAAATACACAAGGAAGAGGAAGCTGACCACATAGTCTGTAAGGCTAATAGGTGATGAAGAAATAATGGAGCACATGAATTAAGGCCACAGCAGAAATTTAGGTTAATATTTCACATTCCTCTTTGGCATGCAGGGCTCTCTTCAATATCCTGGCAGGGTCTCACACTGAAACATGACAGCAGATGCACCACAGTCCTGCCTCAAATTGAAGTGCGAGTTGAAAGTATTTTTGGCCATATTGACATAATGGACAGTAACAAAACTCCAAGAAAGACCAGGGCTAAAAGAACTTAAATATGAAACAGCTGAAATAAACATTGTAGGATGTAACCTCTCACTTAACATTGCCTTAGTGATTGCTTCCAGGAAGTATCCAGGAAACATCAGAGTAAATAATACTATACTGACAAAACACTGTAGCAGTGAATAGAATCAGTGGGCATCTGGAGAGACTCTGCTAAACTTTCAGTGGTACCTAGAAACTCTGCTCAAAGAACATGACCCCATTATGCCACACACTGCAAAAGCACAGAGCAGATTGCTTCTAGGCCAAACAACAAGCAGTAAAAATACACAAAGACTGATAAAGGAGGTGCAGTAACACAGATTGACTTTTGTAGACCTTTCAGATGCATTTCTGACTGCTTGTATTATGGTTTGTAAGTTAAGTGTTTAACATACACAGGCAAAAATAGAAATGGCAGGAGAAGAGGAATCTAAGGAGACAGACATTGGCAAGAAAAGAAGCTAACTACAAAACATTTCATCTGCTTGTCTTATTTGTGTTCGAGAAGTCTTACACTGGTGATGAGATTCCCCAGGTAGCATCCCTATGGAACCAACTTCT
The DNA here is from genome assembly GCA_027886175.1 of Phylloscopus collybita. Classification (NCBI taxonomy): domain Eukaryota; kingdom Metazoa; phylum Chordata; class Aves; order Passeriformes; family Phylloscopidae; genus Phylloscopus; species Phylloscopus collybita. The sequence continues at coordinate 36,112,673 of JAJNNQ010000075.1, forward strand.
ACTAAGATGTGTAAATGTGACAGCCTCATTTATTCGCAACTTAACTCTGCTTTTTGAATAATATTTGGCACCTACCATGTCAGGGCTTCTCAAAATTTTAAAACATGTTAAAAATTTAATATTACTATTTATTTCCTTGTGTTAAGTTTAAAAACATTTCATTATTTATATAGTACCATGATATTATCATTATATTATTTTCAAAACATCATCTTTCAAGTGCTTGGTACCTGGTTTACTTCATATGGTTGGGAGTCAACACTACAAAACATTTAAGAAGAGCTGATATGACTTCCATGAAGTAATGTTTCACAAATCTGTGCCAGTTCTGTGAAGGAGTCAAGGAGAAGTACCTGAATCTTGTGAATATAACTTAAATCTCCAGAATAATGTCATGAAGACCCCTTGAAGATCTCCTAGGAAAAAAAAAGGAAAAAAAAAAAAAAAAAAAAAGAAAAAAAAAAAGAAAAAAAAAAGCCGCTTTGGGATAAAGGGAAGTTAACTGGCTGACTAAAGGGAACAGCAAATGGTTAATTTTCACAAAAGAATTGCGTCACTAATGGAGCCTCTGTAGAGGACATATACTCAAGCTGATATGATTTGTCATATTCATAAATGATCATGAATATCAAAGTGACAAAGTTTAAATCACTTACAGAAGTAAAACTGAAGGCTGATTAAGAGGTGTTACAGTAGGACTTCACAATACTGTGCAATAATATACCAAATGAAATTCAATAAAGACAAATGTGAAGTAATGTCAGGGGAAAAATGACAATTCTAACTTTATAAAGTTATGTGAAGCTCCCAGCTGGCCAATACTACTCAGAAACAGAATCTCAAGTTTATAGTAAATAGTTCTATAAAAATGTCAACTCTGTGCCTCACAACAGTAAAAACAAAGATAATCAAAAATGACCAATAATTTGGTGAGAAATAGGAGAGAAATCAAAAAGATGTAGTGGTGCATAATACAGTGGCATAATTGGCAACAGTGATAAAGATGGCTATCAGGCAAGGAAGAATTAAGTCAAACTAAATACCTTAAACTGGAAAGAAGGTAACTGAGAGGGCTATGACAAAGATCTACAAAATCACTAGAGGTGTAGAGAAGGTGCAAACCACCTACCCAAACCCAGGGAAGAGACTTTAGAACTTTATGTACAGTCAACATTCTTGTTTTAGGACATCACAGATACCAGAAGTTTCCAGGGTCTCAAAAAGATTAGTTTGTGGAAGACAAATACATGAAGTAAAGATATACCTCTGAATAAGAAAATCCCCATGATCCATTTCAAAGGCTGGGAGATCACATCCACAACAAATGCTTTACCAGTTCCTAAAATAAGTATGACTTTTGAAGTTGCTTCTGACACAGTTCTGTGTTAGAGCAAAATTATAGACTAATATTAACAAACTAATTGAAGAAAAAGTCAGTGGAGGATATTTCGGTATTCAAAGGTATGAAAACTAGAACCAGCCACAATCATTCTCTAATTGCACTAGATCCAATGTAAGTGGGAAGAACTACTTTCATTGGAAACTTAAGCATCCAGGACCTTCTAAAGTAAAAACAAGTAAGGCTGATATTGGTGAATTGCATGTAAACATACTACACAGACAACTGCCTGAGAGTTGGACGTGCATTCAGTTTTGCTTCACCTGTGACAACATCCATTGCTCCCATACTAGACACAGATTACACCTGACTAAGCAGCTGAAAAGCAGAAAACTGCATTGTGCCAAAATGTTGGCAGAACTTGAAAAGACACTGTGAGTAAAATACTCTTATCACGACTAGAGATGGTCCCTCCAACTGTAGAAAATTTCATCCATTGTAAGAATACAAGTTCATATTTCCCCCATTTGCCAAATAAATACTGAATTTCAATCTTTATGTCTGCCAATAACTAAACTCATATGTAAGTATTCTTGGGCTCAAAAATGAAGTATTGTTGAATGACGCTGAAAGTGCAGATGAGAACATAGGCTTACATTGTTTTAGAAAGCCAAGGTTCTGAAAAGGCACTGATTTGGTGCTGCTCCATGAAGGAAATGAAACAGGCAAGACTTTCAGGTAGGATTGTTCCATGGGACAGAAAAAAGTCCTGCTTCCTGGCACACTGTTTCTGTGTTGCTGTGCAGTCAACCTAACATTGAAGGAAGCTATGTACTCTAACTCATATCATGGAAGAAGAGGGGCACTGGCACTGTCTTTGCTCTGCTTCCTTCCAAGGAGGTTCTGGTTTCTCCTCAGCTGCAGGACTCCTTTCCTTGCTCCAACGTGGGGTCCCTCTCACAGGACACAGTCCTTCACAAACCTCTCCAATGTGAGTGCTTCCCACAGGCTACAGTTCTTCCTGAATTGCTTCACCATAGACCCCTTCCATGGGTGCAGTCCTTCAAGAACAGGCTACTCCAGTACGGGTTCCCCAAGGGGTCACAAGTCCTGGCAGCAAACCTGCACCAGCCTGGGCTCCCCTTTTCACAGGTCCTGCCAGGGGCCTGCTCCAGCATAGGCCTCCCATGGGGTGGCAGCCTCCTTTGGGCACCCACCTACTCCAGTACATGGCTCCTCCACAGGCTGCAGGTGTGTCTATCTGCTCCTCTATGGACCTCCATGGGCTACAGGGGCACAGCTGCCTCACCACTAGCTGTGCCATAGACTGCAGGGGAACATCTGCTATGGCACCTGGAGCACCTCCTCCTTCTGCACTGACCCTGCAAGATCTGCAGAGTTGTTTCTCTCACATATTCTCTCTCCTCTCTCTGGCTGCAAGTGCTTCTGTGTAGTAGTTTCTTTTCTCTTCTTAAATGTGTTATCCCAGAGGTGTTCTCACAATTGCTGATGGGTTCAGCCTTGTGGGGGTGGGCAATGCCCTGGTGGCCCTGCCCTGCAGGGGGGCCTGAGAAGAATTGCACAATCTCTCTGCAGAACCCTAAGATAAGGAAACAAGCTTTCAGTCACGCGACCACCAAAGAACCCACAATCCTCCAGGAGATTTTATGTAGATCTGTTGTAAATGATTGGCTTTGTACCCCTTCCCCTCCCACCCTAGTTTCCCATAAAACCCCCCTGGGTCCCACTAGTCTTTGGGGTACCCATCCCTGGCCCCCTTTGCTGGTACTTTGCAATAAAGCTACTTCATGCGGAATCGCCAAACGGGACCCTCTCTCTCTTTCCTGGGCTGGCTACGAGAGAAGCAACCTCGCAGGGCAGGAGCTGAGAAATCACTGAGCTGACAATCACAAGAGCTGAACAATCACTGCTCTGCCCCTGCTGAGACGCTCTCTGCCAGCTGAGGAGCGCCCTGACCCCCCAGAAAGCTGTCTTTAGAAGACACCTTTTGGGGTGGCTGTGGCCTTCTGGGTCCGAACTGCAGACCCCAGCACCAGCTGGAATACAGCCTTACTTAGTAGGAGGCCTGTCTTGGAGCCTTCTAGCATTGGCTGTGTCAGATGTGGGGGAAGCTTCTGGAAGTTTCTCATAGAAACTGCTCCTAAAGCCCCACCACTACCAAAACCTTACCACACTACGCCATTAGAGCATTCCAGATGTGGAAAGGTCAGAAAAGGTGGCCTCATGACAATGCTGCTTTCAGGGCAGTGCAGGTGCAGCTATTCCTAATCTTAGGTTTGAAATAAATGCTATAGAGTGTTGCTACCTTCCAAACCTTACTCCTCTACTATTTCAGAAATATAATTATTACAATATTCCAACAGCACATAATACCAAGTCATGTATTCCTTTGAAATGCCAGTGTTTCTGTTACCTATTGTCCTGGGTTATGGAAACCAAAAATATGTATTCTATTTTCATCTCCTGAAAGCACTGTTGTTCTTTACTCTGCGAGGAGTACGGCAGGTGCCTTTTGTCAATGGGCCAACTGTAGGGCATTGTTTCTTATCTGTTTCACCAAGGTCTTCCCTCCAGGGAGATAGTTGTCTGCTAATGGGCCATTAACAACTCCCCAAACTAACACATCCCCAAACTATACCCTCCCCAAAGCAGTACATTCCACATTCCATCATCCTATTGTGAGATGCTCCACCCAGTGGGGGGAGCCAACCATTTCTACCTGGATAAAACTGAGACACGGGAAGGAGAAGGCATCCAGCTTCACCTGATTCCTGAAGGAAGACTGGTCCCCTTCTCACCACTGGACTCTTGGTTCTACAGGATCATCTCTACTCCACCAGAACCACCTCTGCCACTCCAGGAGGACTCACTTTTGTACTGCTTCCAACACCCTGACCAACAGGGTGTCAGGTTGTAGCTCTGACTCTCTCAGGATTTTCCAAAATTGTTGTTTGTTTGCTGGTGTGGTTGGGTGGTTTTGTCTTTCTGCTACATTTGTATTGTTAGTATTCCTAGTAAAGAACTGTTATTCCTATTCCCAAATCTTTGCCTGAAAGCCCTTAATTGTAAAATTATAATTTGGCGGAGGTGAGGGGTTTACATTCCCCATTCTAAGGGAAACTCCAGCTTTCCCTGTCAGATACCTGTCTTTCCAAACCAAGACACCTATGCTATAAAATCAATTTGCATAAATCTTGTCACAGCAGAACTGGACAAAAATTTTGGGGAGGCATCCACAGATTCCTATGACTAGGTGGAGAAATTGCATCTGGAAGTCTCTAAAATGCCAAACTTCAAGGTCAAAGCAACAGAACAACTATGCACAACATACAGTGCCGGTAAAGAAACAACCAATAAATAACAGGTACAGACATGATCAGTATACATCCTAAGCAAAGTTAATGGAAGCATCTGAGGAAAAATTATAAACAGAGAAAAATTAAATCCAGAAATGAAAATGTTGTCTTTTAAATAAATAAGTCTTGTGTAGAAGTAAGGCTGTGTCAAAATGATGAGTGAGGATGAGTGAAGGGCAGGAGGTGGCAGTTTGCCATCCAGCAGTAGGGTTACATAAAAGTGCTGCTCTGGGTTTTCTATGAGGTTTTTATGGGCACTAATTAAAAAAGACTGCAAAAGACACCAAAACGTGAACTCTGTTCCAGGTACATTTGAGTAGGGTAAAAGAAGTAGTAAAAAGGCCAAGAAAAAAATTAAAATTTTAAATTTTAGGGTTTTTTTTATTTTAAATTTTCTTCTTAAGCCACAATCCTGAGATTCTAAAATAAATGCAATCTGTCCTCCTGTTCATACACTTCCTTTCCATTCATGGTGACTCTGCCAAATCACATGAGAAAGTTAATGGCAAAAACGATCATCTGTTTCTTCCAAGTGGTTGGTTGAGTACTTTAAAAATTGGCAGCCTGGAAATTTTTCAAGCCAGAAGGGAAAATATTCATGTACCCACACATCAAAGTGTTTCTAAAGACTGAGCATACATGGCTATGAACATTTCTCAGGTGATCAAAACAAATGCATTTCTAAGATGCTGCTGCTTGGAATTTAACAGGCAGTAGGTCAGGGACCACAAAACTGGTTGATCAAACTGAAGCTTTGACTCTACAGCTAAATAAGAAGCAGAAAGATTTCTCTGGACGGCTGAGAGCAGGAGGAAATATTAGGTGGGGAAATGATTTGTACTATAAAGAGCAGAAGGGTAATCTTGATAAAAGAGATGAGTTATTCAGACAGAAACAGAGATATACAGCTACAAAAAAACCCAAAACAACAACAACAACAACAACCCACCAAAAAAACCCTAGGAAAATAGTCAGGGAGGATTAAATGTCTAGCTGTATGAGATAATTTTTGTTGTTTTAAACTCAAGGCATTGTAATGTATTCTGCAGATGGAATCAAGCAGTCTGCTGAAATAGATGTTTACATAAAGATGGTTTGTCGCAATTTTTGTCCTTACAAAATTGAAGCTCCAAATTAATCTGAGTGAAAACTGAGCCCCAAATTAATCTGAATATTTAATTTTAATCCAAGTTTGCAAAATTGCTAACTACCGAATTTTCATGTATTCAGAATATCGTGCTTTGTCTTTCACATACTGCTTGCTGTGTTCTGCGCTGAGGGAAGTTTCACACAAAAATTTTCTTAGGGAGACAACAGCTTCATAGTTGGCAGTGAATTAAAATGTAATATGTTTTGAGAAGATCTCCTTATCTCTCCTTTCTCTAACTTTCATTTCCACTGTAAAGCTGTAAGTTATGATCCCACAGTGACATCCAGCATCCTGTATACACAGATGTCCTTTTGGAATCCTCCCCTTAGTGGAATAAGGGTGTCAGCATGCAAAGCCACCACGTGCTCTTCAGGACTTTACAAACATTTTAGAGGATATGAGACAGGTAGAAAATTCTCATGTGCTAACTCTACCTAACAGTCCTGTACTTACTAGTGCAAATCAGCTTGTTGTGAAATAATACTGCGTAATGTGGGACAACACTTGCAGATCTGTCCATGCAGCCATCCAAGGATGCAGACATGATAGAATTGTCTTTATTATCAGATAATTGTTTTTGCTTCTTATCATGGAAGTACCCCGGAAGTGAGATAGAAGACAGAAGCTTGATTGACTCAATCTCCTATATGACAGTCATGTAAGCAGATTTGCATTGGACCTGAGTGTTCTTTGGAGACGCTTTAATTCATGAGTTTCAGTGTTTTCACAATGCAAATGTTGAGTTACAAAATGAGCAAACTGAAACAAGTGGCACGGACCTGCCACCAAAACCATCACTGACACTGGAACTGTGTTGGTAGATTAAGAAACGCAAAGAAAATCGAGTTGAGTCAGCTTTGCTGAGAACCGCATGAGAGGCATACCATGTTAGCTCTCATTTTGTGCTGCACTTATGATTTAAATTGTTGGTAAACATTGTTTTCAGAAATCAGAGCTGCTCCCAGACACTGCTCCTTAAATAACATTTAACTTTCCTGCATTTTTATTATCAGGAGAATTTAACAGCTCAAAAAACAGTCTAAAAGTGGTCAGAAAGGATCAGCAGAAAGAAGCTGATCTGCTCAGTTTGGGTTTCCATTTTGCACTGGTGGCAGCAATGGTGCTCTGTGTATCATGCAATTTTTTACTGCTTTTGTACAGGGGAGTAGGTACCATAAGCAGCACAAGAAAAATATTGTATTTAGTGGACTAGTAATGAAGAAGGGCTCTAGAGTAAAATACAGAAATGGATCCAAGCCAAACATTTTGTATCCAAATTACTCCAAATGTTGTAGGGTTTTTGTTCAGACTCAATGGTTTGAGAAGCCTCTAGAGAGCTATTAAAAGGAAACCAAATCATCAAAAAGAAACTAGTCTGTGATGAATTTTGTGCAGCTGCCTGGCGGTAGATGGTGCTCATACATGCAAAAGAAACAGGTTGAATAAGGCAGCAAGATCTTGGACACACAAAAAAAATTATTTTCTTTAAGGAGACTCTTCTTTTTCCAAAGGCATATTAACAAGTGTGTAATACCAGTCCTCCTCACAGTAGACCTTCAGAAGATTAGAAACCTAGGACGATATAAATAATTTTGATGGTCAGTAAGTCAGTGGGGCACAACAGGCATATTAGGGTTTGGTGTCTGATCAGTATTGATATTCTCCAGGGCTCAGTATTGGGCATGGTCCTGTTTAACATCTTTGTCGATGATCTGGACAAGGGGATGGAGTGTACCCTCAATAAGTTCGCAGATGATACCAAGCTTGGTGGGAGTATGGATCTGCTGGAGGGTAGAAAGGCTCTGCAGAGAGATCTGGACAGGCTGGATCAATGAATTGAGGTAAACTACATGGTGTTCAACAAGGTGAATGGCCAGATCCTGCTCCTGGGTCACAACAACCCCAAGCAGCTCTACAGGCTTGCGGAAGAGTAATTTGAGAGCTCAGTGGAAAGGACTTGGGGATTCTTGCCAACCTCCAACTGGATATGAGCAGCTGTGTGCCTAGGTGGCCAAGAAGGCCAATGGAATTTTGCCCTGTATAAAGAATAGTGTGGCCAGCAGGACCACAGCAGAGATTGTCCCCCTGTACTCAGCACTGGTGAGGCCACACCACAAATCCTGTGTTCAGTTTTAAGCCCCCCACTACAAGAACATTGAGGTGCTGGAGTGTGTCCAGGGAAGGCAATGGATCTGGGGAAGGATCTGAAGTACAAATCTTGAGAGGAGCAGCTGAGGGAGCAGGGGCTGTTTAACCTGGAGAAGAGGACACTTGGGAGGACTCCATTGCTCTCTACAACTCCCTGAAAGGAGGCTGTAGTGAGGTGCAAGTCAGTCTCTTGTGCAAGTCTCAAATGAAAAGACAAGAGGAAATGATCTTAAATTGCAGCAGGAAGTTCAGGTTAGATATTAGGAAAAAAAAATCACTTTAAGAATGGTTAGGCATTGGAATTACTTGCTCAGGGAGGTGGTTCTTGTACTAGATCAACCTGAAGGTCTCTTCCAACCTTGATGATTCTGTGATTCTTTGAGATAAGAACACATTTGACATATCTTGAAGTACATTATGGCCTGTACAGTTATTGAAGGTACAGAGCTAGAACTTACGCAAAATTCTATTGTATGCATTTATTATTTTGTTCTTCATTGAGACTCAAAAACAGTATAAAGTAAGAGAACTAGCAGGCATCAGATATCCCTCTTCATAGCCTGCCCTAGCAACTTTGTCACAATTTCCTCCAGCTGAACCCTGGTCTGAGACAGATGGCCTGCAGAATTGCTGTCTTCACCTAGCATGGGTAGTGTGGTTTGCTGAGGAGGAAAAAAAAAAAAACAAACTCACATAATTTTTCTGTTTCTCATCTTATGGCTGATGATCTGCATCAGGGAGTTAAAAAAGCAATCCCCATCCCCAGCCCACAGGCAGTGAGAAGCCTATGATTGACACCACACCAACAGCCAGTAAAAGCTGTACTAATGCTGCCCTGAGGCTCTCATAGGACCACCTCCTCCTTCCTCACTTCTGCCTGCTGTTACGTTTCGTGCAGCCTCCTGCATATCTCCTACATGATCTGAAGCAGGATTATGTTGAACATGCTACAGTTTACATTATCTGCAAGCATGCAGATAAGCCTGTTGCATACATTTGTTATGTGTCTTGCATGGAGAAGGACGAAGCTGGACAGTGTAAGTTTTATTTTTACTTTCTTATCTGCAAGACAGTGAATCTCAATCCTAGGTATTAACTTTCAATATTTGGGATGCAGAATACTGTAAAGCAATGCTCTGTCTAGGTCTGAGTTGGTGTAAGAAAGTGACAGTATAGCTAATACATACTAATACATGAGACAGGTCCAGAACAGCAGCTTGGCTGTTTCTGCACAACATTATCATTTTATTATGCATACAACCAGAGTTTTGTCCAATGGGCATAACAGCAATCCCAGAACATGAGAAATGAAACAATGTTGCACTTTTTACTGGGAAGGCTTTGCTCCATGGGGCCTGTCTATCTAATCTGTGCTAGTGCAAACACACACTAAATTCATGCCAAACAACAGTAGGGTGAAACAAGCACCAAGAATGTTAAATCTTCTTAACCCAGCACTGAAAAATTTTCACCATCAACAGCTCTTTTGGGTTTTTTTTCTGTGTATCAGAAAGGTACAAGTCATAGGAAACGGGTTTCAGCATCCTACAATATTAATAGGCTGATGAGGTCTGTATCCTTCCCTTTGCTACCTCTTTTACTTTAGAAAGAATGTGGGAACCAGCTCTGTCTGTCCCATCAAAACAGTGATGGGCAAAAAAATAGAGCAGACCTTCTCTTGTACTATTGAAAACTCATGAAAAAGCAGATGAATGGAATAGAGATTATTTTGTCCACAGTCTTGTCTCCCTATTTTGTTATCTGGCCCACATATGCATAGCTGGTGTAAGGGTTTTCCATGGTTCATGCATTATCCCTGCTATGAGACAGGAAAAAATCAGGTTCTTGAGCTGTCAGATCCTACTTCCTCTGCCACATTTTAAATGAAACAATTTTTCACTCTCTGAGTCCTTGCAAACAAGTTTTATGGTGCTTTCAACTTGGCTCCATTCTGTGTTGCAGAAGAATTGCAAGTATTTAGGATTTAAACCGTTTTCTCAGAACATCAGGCTGGAAGAAAGAATAAAGGCTTTATCTCTAAAAGCTTTCAGAACCCTCCAAAACAAAGTTCTTGCATCTGTCAGTATGAGTTGGCATGAGACACCTGGTGAACAAATTGCTCACTCAAACGAGAAAAGTACAAATGAAAAATGAACACAGAGTTTTAAAGTTCTCTGTTGCATCTGTCTCTCCAACTACACTCTTTGTTCATAATTGGAAACACTTCAGGCATGGACCCATCTTTTCAAATCTGCACTAAGTGCCTAATCCAAAGTGCACCCCTACCAATGCACAAGCTTCTGTACTTCAACAAGCTTCAGATTAGGCCAAATATAAATAGCTACATACAGAAAATCTCCTGGCAAAATATTTGGAAACTTTGACTCTTTAAACCTTGCATGATTATTGCACAATAATCCTTTCTGCTACCACCAGGCTACTTCTTCCACCTCTCTCACTACCCTCCTAATGCATACATGGGCCATAGACAGTCCCCATGAAACTTATTGCAAAGGAAAGAGGCACTGGCCATAGGTTCACAGGTGAGTTGAGAGCTCAGCATGAGGTATGGAATAATGCATATTCTCCAGCCAAATCCCAGGAACCAATTTGTTGACTTTGGGCCTTAAGGCATGCAATTATGGTCACAGTCCATACTGCTGAATTTTGTTTTGAGAACCACTCATTTGTACTTTTATTTATGGAGCTAGAATACTGTATTGGAAAAATCTAATTAACTCTATATCCAAGTCTTGGAAAAGACTGGGCAACATTTGGAGGCAAATGACATTTCACTTAGCCAACTTCTTGGACACTGAATGGGGACACCACATCCAAGTGACTGCCAGATTGGCAGTTTGTGTCAAAGTCTTGCAGTTCCATAAAGAATGAATCAAGATAAGCATCAATGGCACAAACTCTGCTGCACCAATATCAGTGCAAAATCTCCTAATGATCTCAAGCACTCGGACTGAGCTGACGTTCTGAGAAGTGTGTATTTACTGGGATTGTTTCTCTCCAGAAACAGAAACATTCTTAGTGTGACACCTAGTGTCAGGAACAAACACCTTATAGACTCAGACTCAACGGAACAAGGAAATAGCAAAGTCAGCAGAACTGAAAACTCAAGCAACAAAAATTACAACAAAACATCATAAACATGAGCTAACATCTGAAATACGGAAAATTCTGAGGATAAAAGTTTTTTGGTTTTGTTTTTGTTTTGAGGTGTTTTTTGTTTTGTTTTGTTTTGTGGTTTGTTGTTGTTTTTGTTGTTGTTGTTGTTGTTTTTTAATAAAAAATCAATTAAAATACATACTGGTCATCCTCTGTACTCAAACCCAATTCTGACTTATTACTGCTTTGCTCAGCTCAGTATATTTTGTTCTCTGGACTCAGCTTATACAGCAACTACTACAGTCCAGTTGTAATGAACTATTTCAGGTGTCATTGTGGGATGCAAACTACTCCTGCTGACTTCAAAGGGTTCAAAAAGAAACTATGGGGAAGCAGACTTTAGAGGTCAACATATTGACTTGAGCTATTGCTGCATTTGTATGTTTTTAGATCCTCATGAAACAAATTCAAAAAGAAAATAAAGATAGTACAAGAATTAGGACATGATGTTCAAAATGTTAAATTCTCTTCAAAATCAAGTTAAGAGCACCTCAAAAAAGGTGCGGGGAAATGTCTACAAATAACTTTCAAATCAGCAATTCAGGGAAGTGATTAACTTTAAATAGTAATTACAATTGTTTGAGATCTGGCACTTTTAGGCTTAGATACGTTTAAACTCAGAGGGTAACAGTGTTGGAAAATGGACTTCATAACTTATGGTATCTTTTGATCAGTATTTTTGTAAATGCAGGCCAAACACAAAAACATAGATTTGGTGCCAAGGTTTTGCAAGCTGAAGGCTAATCTGGCAGTCAGGCCTCTGGAGACAGATTGATGGCTGGATCTCTTGATTTAGCAGAAGAATTATGTTTTGAGCAGGCACAGTGACATTCACTGCCATCTTCTGGAAATGCCTCTGAAGTACTCATGCAGGAAGCATTCAGTGCAATATCAAGGACTTAGCAAAGTGTTTAAACCACAAAAAAATCACTGAATTGATGTCAGCTCTCTTTCAAACTCAAAACTTTTTCCCAAACCAGAAATTTTCCTAAACCAAGATTTTATTTCTATAGAATACACTTTTCCACAAAAGGTGACTGCAATGGCAAATCCCTGAGTACTTACACGTATCAGCTCAATTTCAGAACAACTGTACAGGAAGCTCTTACAACAGCAAACTTACACCCATTCTGAAAAGTTCTGTTGAAGAAGGCACCTGTACAGAAGCTCACTGCCATGATTATATTGATCTGACCATTTCCTTCTATGAACAAATGTAGTTACAATGCAGCAAAGGCAGCCACACCTGCAGTATTTCTACAAGCGTTATGCAAAAGAAAAGAAGAAAAACATGTCCGATTTGTAAATTACATAGATTAAATAAACAAATTCATTTATCTATCTATCTATCTATCTGAAAGTATTTTAACTGCCTCAATTTCCTGGTTAGCTGGCTAAGTTACTGTAGGGATTGTGATTTTAAAAGACCAGGAGTAATACCTTCAAGGAAGCTGTTCTAGACATGAAAATCAAGGCTGTCATTAAATGTATTTGTGCAAAGGAACTTGTGGACATAAAACCTGTCTGCAAAATATTTGATGATGACAATACTAAAAATGATGAGAGCAAAATAAAATCTAATATCCTGAATTGCATGGAGTTAATTTCTCTTGTACTAAGGTAAACAGAGACTAAACAGAGGTGGTCATTGTTCCCTTCTCACCAGTGTTCTTTTTGTGCACAACACAGCAAATCCTCCTCATTGATCTGGTTTTGCACAGCTATGAAAAGCAAAGCAAAGTCAGGATGAAAAGTATCCACACCATCCACTGCTACCAGCCTGCAGTCCACCAAAACAATAAAACAGACCCAGAATCTCTTTTCAGCATAACTTTGCATGAAATCGTGCTTTCCTTCTGCAGGAATCACACGGGTTAGGAAAGCCATGGATGGAGGATTTTGCAGGACTCTTATTCCCAAAGGGTTGGAGCGCCCACCAAGTGCTGGGGGCAGTATTGGGTATCCTCACACACATTGCTGGTCCCCCAGTATTGACAGAGCTTTCCATCACTATAACAAAAGGGGGTATAAGAACTTTTGTCTCCTTCAGTGTACTCATCATTTAAGTGTTAAAGAGGTTAGGAAACATGTAAAGCAGGGCATAAAGAGATCTATTTTTACTGGTTGCTCCCCACAGGTCTTATTTCATGAGTCCCTGATTCCAGCCAAAATCTCTTACTTAGCTATAAGAGAAATACAGATATTCAGTTGAGAAAATTGATTTTTTTCCCCTCAGCTATTTTAATTGGACAGGACTTCAAAGAAGACAGGACTCTAAAAATATTTTTGGCAAGCTTAAACTTACATCTGTATGCAAGATGGTCAGCAGAAATTAATTATCTCCATTTATTAGGGAGCTGCCAGTAATCAATAAGGTGTCTGCATCTTCTGTGTAACATATTTAATGCCCACTGCATAGGCAATGTGGAACATTTACTCTTTAATTATGGTTACAACAGATTTATTCTGCTGCATCGAGTAATAAGTCATCTGTTATCTTTGTGAATCTGAAATATTTCTACAACTAGTAATGAAATCACAGAGCAGAAAAATAAGATCACAAAAGGGTTTGTATTTTCTCTATAAGTTTGTTTTAAGGATTGTAACAGGTAAATTAATTCTGACTTGAAATCTTTCACTCTTTTAAATATTTCTATAGGTATCTTCAAGTAGATCAAAATCTACTTTACAGCAGACAGATAGTACTTTAACACATAACACTTGGTTTGAGAGGTCCTCTTCCTTGTGAAAAGAAGAAATTCCCAAATGAAAGTCACAGGGACGCCAGATTGGAGGAAGATGTTTTCTAGAAATCATACATGTATTAGTAATGAGTAACCACTTACAGTGCTTAGTAGCACATTGAAGCCCTTATTCACTAACTCAGTCTAGTGCAGGCTGAAATAGTTTCTTAATTTTTTTTTAGAATCACTTATTAAAATCAGTGTCCAAGTGTCCAAGCTCTAACTGAGTAAAGATGCTCCATCATGTCCCTAAAACCTATGCTTAGCTCTAAGAATATGTTTCTAATTGTTTTTTAGAATCCACAGGGTGGGTAAGGAGTCCAGCCCATATAAATATAAATAAATATTCCTGACATTCTTCCTGGCATAAAAATTGCTAGAAAGAATGGAATATATGTTTTTCTTTTTCATATGCAACTTAAGAAAATTGTTTATTCAAAACCACTGTTTTGAGAAACAGTATAAAACTTCCGTATTTTCAAAATCAAATGTTTCAACTTCTTCAAATATTTTCATCATTTTTTCCAGATATTCATTTTCCCCAAATTTGACATTGATCATGAACAATTTTGTCCCTTCAGTTATTTGTCCCACTGCAGTTTTTTTAGTACTGCAGTGATGTGATCGTATTTCCTACTTATGATCCTGGGACTCTGTAACCATCCACCATCCTACATGCTTTCCTCTTGAAGGGCAGAATTTTGCATTTCTGAAATACTCCTCTGTGAGCACCACTTCCTTATTCTTCAATGCCATAAAACCCCTTTTCTAGAAACTCTGTGAATCCTCAAGACTAGAAGGGTCAGCTTAAATGGAAATGGACAAGAATATTAGCATTCTTTGATTTTTTCGTTTTCTCAAACACATGGAGTTATACTGCCTACCACTGCCCTACACATAATTACCTCAAGAGGAAAACTTGAAAGTACTTCCAACTGCTGCATTTCAGATATGGGTCCTTGTTGCTGGATGTTCTAGTGCATCTGGGCTGTTCATCATAGTTGGGTAGCAATATGGTTTTAGTTTATCCCTGCTGGGTGAGTCAAATGCTGTTTTCTTTTTGCAGTGTTGAAACTATGAAATCATAGCATCATAGAATATGGAAGGAACCCACCAGGGTCATCTCCAGTTCTGCCACTGGTCACAAGAGTGAAGAGATCAGAATCTTCACCTCTGCTTCTCCTCTTGAGGATGTTGAATCCTTGAGATGAGGTCTCCCCTCAGTCTTCTCCAGGCTGTACACACCATATGACCTCAGCCACTCCTCATTAGGTTTGCCCTTCAGACTTGTCAGTATCCTCATGGCCCTCCTTTGGACACTCTATAAGAGCTTAATGTCTTTTTTATATTGTGGCACCCAAAACTGCACACAGGACTCACACCCCAGTGCAGAGCAGGACAATCCCCTCCATTACCTGGTTGGGGATGCTGTGTGTGTCTGATGCCCTCAGGACAGGGTTGGCCCTCCTGGCTGCAAGGACACTGCCGATTTATGTTCAGCTTGCCATCCACCAGGATCCCAGGTCCCTTTCCACAGCACTTGTCTCCAAGCTCTTGTTCCCCACACTATTCATGCAACCAGGGTTAGCCCATCCCAAGTGCAGAATCCATCAACAAATCACCCAACAATTTCATTCCTCCAGGACAGATCAGAAGCTGCCCATAGGGTTTGCTGGTTTAGACTCTGATTGTGTAAACCAAGATACTTTTAAACACCCTCTGAGATGTAGATGTCAATTTTTGATCTGGGGAAGAATTAAGTCAGAACTATTCTGTCCAGAATTAGTCCCAGGACAATGTTTCTAATGCATGTGCATTACTATATAGGCAGTAGCCTTTGCTCTGCTCACCAAAATGCCACGTGCCTTTTGCAGCATGGCCTGTCAATTATTGTGAAAAAAAAGCATATTGTGTGTATAGCTCTGCGCCGATATTTACCATATATATATATATACAATAGACTAGTTAGAAAAGTTATGCAATATTAACATTTGAGTAATATAATAAATGTAGTTTTTAACATTAAGTTTTAGTAAAACTTGTGTGTAAGGTATTTTCTTTAGCTCAAGGGAACGAAAAGAATGTTTCACAGAGATACGATTTACAACAGAAAAGAAAGACCCCCTCACTCTCCAGAGGGAAAGATGCATATCTCTCAGAACCCACGGAAACCAGACCACCCGAGTCCACAAAGACAGGGCTCCCCTGTCTCCAGGGAGCTTAGCAGTAATCTTGGGGGAAAACAAGTTTGTCTTAGATAAAGCATGCATAATTATGAAGTTTTAGTCCTCAAAAAGGGAAAGATTTCTACCGGAGGTGCCTTTTTCATAACCAGCGGGTCTGGAGAGGAGAAAGGATGGTAGTCTAGGCTGCCTACTTTGCCTTTTATTGTCTCTTTATTTGTCCTGTCTCTGATAACTTTTTAAACTTTTATTTGTATTAATTTTTTTGTAACTTATTTTTATTCTTTATTAAATTTTCATAAATTTCTAAAAGTGAATGATTGGCATTTTTCACAATAGTGCTGTACAGTGCTTTGTCCTTTCCATCTTTTTTACAGCTTCTTTCTTGAGGGAAAGATGTAACTTTTGAGCTTTCAGGGAAGGCCACACAACAGCCATAAAAGAAGACTCTCTACATAGTACAGGTCTGTGAAAAGACTATTCAGAGTTTGTCTTGGTTTGAAATACAGTACCTGCTAAGGAGGGACAGAACCTCCCTAGGAATGGAGAATTCAAATGCCCTCCCTCCAAATTATTATAATTTAGAAAATTAAAGGGTCTTTCAGGCATAGCTATGGGGGTTGGAATAACAGTATGTATAACAAGACAAACAAACAACAACTACAGCATTGGTAATAAAAAGAACCAGGAACCTCGAGGGGAATCTGATCTCTTGGGACTCCAAGAGCACCAAGGTGGAACGGTGGAAAGTCCCGGGCTGGTGGCTGGAACGGCCGGATGTCCCCGGCAGGCAGGGGCGGGATGTCCCAGCAGGGCAGGGCAGTGCTACAGCGTAGCCAAAAAAAGGAGCAGTGCTGAAGAGGCTGTGATGGCGGGACAGGGCTGGCCCAGCTCCAGCAGGGCAGGAGGAGGCAGCACAAAATTCCTATACACAAGAGCAGATGATGGCAGATTTCCCAGGACCGGACTTTCTGGTGACAGCGAACTCCTCCTGCAGCAAGTTAAGCCTGCCGTCCTCTCTCCGATGCCGAGAGCAGAAGAGCGAAGCTGCCCCCAGTCCTGTCCTTTACCTGCCCCCAAAACTCGCATCATCTCCCCGCTCCGAGAGAAACTCCCAGAGAAAAAAGAAGTGTAGCCAGGTGCTACAACTCCTCTCCTTTGGCCCCTTTGTTCTGCTTGAGTACCTATAAGCATCCAGTATTCAGCTTCCTAGCAACTTATGGGAAAAATTCTATAAGAAAAAAACGTAACAAATCTAACCCCCAACGTTGGTTATTTGAGGTTGTCAAGATATTTAATTTTTGCCCACATTTCTACAATCTGTCCTTACCACAGATCAAAATATGCAAAATGCCTTTAATTCTGTACCAGAAACTTGAATGGGGGACGAGCATCCCCCTCAAATTTCTGTCAAGGCTAGAGCCAGCCACCTGTCCTTCACAGAAACAATTATTCATGAAAGAAAAATTAAATGGATGTTGATTGAGAGTTCGCCTAAGCTAATGGCGCGATCAGACATTAATGTGACTAATGGTAATGGCCCCTCTGGATGAGTTACGTGGTAATAGTGCTCCAGCTGCTTTGGCTTTGCAGAAACCAGTCTGATGACTGATTAACTTTTCTAGTATTTCTTCAATTAATATCTTTTGACTGAAATAACAAATTAAAGTCATGAGAGTTCTGAAACTGCAGGGTGGGGGCTTATTACTGTTTCTGTGAGGCATTAAAAGACACTTAAAATCTCCTTGAAATTCAAATAATCACTTAACAGCTTCTCAGATTTAGCATTGCAGTTACCTGAAACCATGCCTGATATGGCAATCCCTATTCAATAAAAAAGGCCATTGTAGCATAAGAGTTGTATCATGAATTTGTTACACAAAACAACTATGTCTCAAACCCCTTTGCAGCTATTTAGCAATGTAAAGGTTACAAATAAAATCTGCAAGGCTATTTACATTTCAAAGTCATTATATTGTATTTCTAATATACTCTTAAATATTTTTGACAAAGTATATTGAACCAAAACTGACTATTACTTCTCACTACCCCATATTTCTGACCAGTGTGTGGGTTCTCAGTACCCCGAAGTTTCATTTTCAAGAAGTCTTTGTCCTCAAATGCTTGAGTAAATACTTCAAGAGTAGAGCTTCTTTTCAGAGATTTAGGGAACCATGAAATTTGGTCTAAGGTAAAATCATTTGGTAACTGCTATGGTGCAAGATGCTGATGGTTACAGATTACCAAAATAAATACTTTGCTTCACAGACAACATAACAGATATCTTAACAAAACTTTCCAGGGCTACAGTATAGATGAATGTCAAGTAATGGTGTGAAGTTCGTATCTTTTGATATAAAATTACTGATTTTTCTTTTTAATTACTGAAATAGTGGAACAAATTCAAGTGTCGTTTGGGAAAAAGTCTTATTTTCCAAAATGCAGTTACTGAGATTAAGTCTGACTGTAGTCTGATTATATACACAATGTATGTTCAGTACAGTGGTTTTGAAAGAGTGCTTGCAATGACCTTGTTATTGTCTATCCAGAAGTATTCATTAGTATTACATACTAACTCTCCTCCTGAACACAGATGAAAAATGGCAACAGAGTTAGGATAGACCTGTGCAGGTTTTTAAAAATGTAACTAGAGACAGAAACAATATGTGGTAAAGCTATAGTGTATGACAAAACATAAAATGTTAAAATTGCCAGTTTTCCCATAAGTGCTGAAAATGCAGAAAAAAAAATTTAAAAAAAGTAAAATAGAAAATACGTTCAGTGGTCTTTTATTTAGGCATCTTAACTTGCCGTAGACAGTTACTTAATAATGCAAATAGGAAGACACCCAAGAAATACCCTTTCTGGTTTTCTTCCATTCCTTTTGCGCATGAGATTTGTTTTGCCTCTGGGTTGGGTCTCATATTGTGAAATCATGTGGGGGAAATAAAAAAAAAAAAAAAAAGCTTTTGTTATTGCAGAGTGTTCTCAGATCAGGATTTTCAACACTTTAGCACCTATAACACCATATTACATAGATTAAAGTGTCAGCAAATTAGAAGGTAAGGAAGATTTAGGTCCACAGCACACTTGCTGTGTGACCACACTTGCCATGTTCCATTGCTCTGGAACATTTCCTGGAGAGAAGACCAGTACAATTGCACTGAACTAAGCACAGAGTGCCTAGAGAGCCAGAGCAGTTTTTAGTGAGACTTGTAACAGTACCTGGAAGTTACAATTCTCTGTCAGACCAGTATGTCTTCCCTGCTGCTTTACTGAAAGAGAAATAAGGATAAAAAATCAAAATATGTTATGATACTCTGGAAGTTGAAATCTAGCATTAAAAAAAAAAAAAAAAAATGCCCCCATGCTTCAATCTAGGAAATAAGAGTAAGTAGAGAACATACATCCTCTACAATTTAAACAAATGCAGGTCCACGCTGCCATGGCCAAGTGCTAGGACTGTCCTCTTTTGTTACATTAAAGCAATATGGGAAATCTCTACACTACTCTGTAGTTACTTCTCTTGCATGTGCAATAGAAACATGACATGATAAAAAACATGGAATGATGTTAAACTACCTTTGTACCTTTCTATTCCTTTTTCTAAGTCCTCATGAGAAGAAAAAAATATAATAAGAAAAACAAACATTCAATGAGACTGATGAGCCAAAATAAACACCTCTTCTGCTATACCTGCTGTTCTCTTCCTCAAAGCAGCCCTGGACTTGGGGAACCAAAACGCCAATTCAAACCAATTTAGGTCTAGCTGGCTATACAGGACACACCTAATGGAATAGAAAACCTGGCCTTTTATTTGCTGAATTAACCTAGAAACACTGCATAGCTCAAGCAGCCAGGACTCAGAACATGATGCCCCATCATTCCTCACCATGCAGTATCCAGAGGTTCTGCCCATGAACTTGAAGACATGCTGGGGACAACCAGGCATTTAGATACCTATAACACATTGAGCTCTTTCAGTATCTAAGAGCACTCTTTGCTTAGGCAAAGTCTATGAAAACTCACAACTGTGCCATTACCTGCCGGAAAGGAAGAGAAAGGAGAGGGACACAGAATTAAATTATAATCTCAAGGATTTATTTTCTCATTGCCTCACAATACATGTTATAATTGCACTACATGCAGCAGAAAACAAAATAATTTTATATAATTTTTTCCTGGGCAGGGTGCTTGTCTGCTTCCTTAAATACAGGTATGGTTACCTTTGAGGCCCATCTATTGGATCAAATATCTACATTTCTAGTTCCCTGCTAGGAAACTTCCACAATTAAACCTTCATCTTAGGCAGTCTTCCACTGAACAGGACTATTTTCAGAAACAGAATATATATACAGTTCCTGAGATTCTTTCAAAAATGCAGTTGATCTTCACTAACTACATGACTTTACCACCTCATTTTAAAAATGTTTATGTTCCTGGGAATAACTATCTCCTATGAGAATGGCAAGCAGAATATGCTAATGGTTTCCTGGTACTTCAGTAACTCTGTGCTGTCCCTCAGAGCAAGATTCAGTTTTGAGAGTTTGGATTCTTTAGGCATTTTGATGTACTATGTTTAACACAAATTATGTTGCAAACTGAAAAAAAAAAAGGATTCTATTGGTTTCACTCTTGAGATTAATGTGATTGCAACCAGATAACTTGGAAAGGGCAGTGGATGAAGATGGGTATATATCCTTGATACTGGTGGAAGGAATATTCTCTTTTTTAAAGGTCATTGTAACTTCCAGAAAAAGCCATTAAGAAGTATTTGTTTCAGTAGGAAAGAGCCCAGCTCCTTGCCAAGATGATAGAATGGGATGGAGAAGACAAGGAGTGAAATTTTTGGATTCTTAACAGCACCCCTTTTATCTTTAGGTGAAAACCTAAAACTTCCATGAGAGAGGGGCACATGTTTGTGCTGACTGATTGTGATTTTTATTCTTATATGTAAAGGCTGAAGTGTTCATGTAAAGCTCTGAGCAAAACCTGAAGAGAGGATGAGGAAGGAAGATGTTAAATGTAGAGACTGCTGGGAATAGTTTATGAGGAACTGCCTTGGCAGCAGTTCACAGTAGATCAAGTGCTGAAAAACTGTTTTTTGAAAAACTGTCTCAGACCATGTTCAGAAAGCACCAGAATGCAGTAAATGCTTCCATTGATTTTGCATTTTTAAATCCAGAAAATAACCTACCTTTGCATGATATGCAATTTACTTGATTTAGTAGACTAATAATTCTGTCTCTAAGACCAAAATGAAAATCACAGTGATTATTCACTCTGAAATAAGATGACTGCAGAGGACTTTTTTTTCCAGATTATGTAAATTACTCAAGAATGTTTAAAAGCACTGCTTTTAAACTATTAAACTGCTTCACCCTTTTTACCAATATGAACTGTTAGTCCCTTGGGGTCTACTATTTTAGGGTGCTGACAAAAAAGTTGGTAGGAGGCAATGAAGTCTTAACAGTGAGACTTGGCTTGGAGCCATAACGGGCCTTGGAGGAGAGGGGAGATGGGTCTTAGTGATACATACTGAAACTGGAAGATCAGATGTCCTTTCAGGCCATCAGTGATCAAGTAAGAGCTACATTGCATTCATTTGTGATTTGACATCTGCATTAAAACACAAATGAGGTCATAAAAACTGAAGCTTTAAGATGGTACTGACCTTATCCCAACAACACTGATTAGTCAGAAATGAAGATGACAGTCACTGTCCCTAAGGCAGCAATGTGACTTTATCTCATGTAATGTATCTCTGTTGGAAGGCATACTGAGATAATTATTACATCTTTAGTTTGTGATTTAAATCTGTTGGGTTTGCCTACAAAATCATCTAGCATGCATTCCACTCCAGGATACTCTATTAGAATATAAAATAAATATTACAAGGACTTAACTACTTTGATGTTTTATCCAGTCTTCATAAACTATATCCTCATGCATTTTAACACAAAATCTCTTTTAAGAAACTATAATTAAGTTCTACATCTGGAAACCAGGATTTTTTTTCCTGTCTCAAATCCTGAACAGAAGGGACCGAGTCCTTTAAATGCCTGCTGAACTCTTCTTTCCATCGCGCTTCACTACTGACCTCTAATGAGCAGTAAGGAAACTGCCTGAAATTATTAGTCCTTTATAGAGAAGAAATGTGCTTCCTAAGACGGGTTTATCCTCTCAGAGTAAACAGGAATGCTCGCAAGAGTTGCTGGGTTAGATTCCTGTGCTATGCTTCCTAAGAAGCTGCTTTCCAGAGGAACAAGTTATACAACCAGGAAATGGCATTTTAAACCACTGTAAGTTAGCAAAACGTCCAAGATACTAGCAGATTAAAACGTATCTGCAACATGGTACATGATACTCTAAGTCCAGTGCTCCTAGAATCAGGTTTACAAATGCCACGTGAATACAGTGAAACCTGAGTATTTGTGAGAAGCAGCTTTATTGTATATTATAAAAATAGCACACCATTGAAATAGCTCACACATCTTCCTCTTGGTATGTGCTTGACTGGTCAGGAATTTTACTCCTGAGGAATACTGCGTACTACGTCAAGCACATGACATTTAAAATTATGTAAGGCTTTGAAAGTATTTTATCGACTTCAGATGGTTAATGTATTTTTATTTTAGTACTTATATTAAATGCCTGTAAATATTATTAATGTTCTAGTTACTCCTTGTCCTAGCTTACAACATAGTTGATATTACATAATTTGACAGTCTGGTAAGAATGCCTAGGTTAACAGTTCTTACAATTACAGTAATTACAGTACTTCCATCTTCAAACAGTCTATAAAGGTTATCATATTTTTTCACTATAAAACTATCTTTACATAACACTTAAAGAGCCTCTATGTAAGGGTAAAAATGAACTAGAAATGTTCCCTTGACCCAAACAACTTTAAATATCCAGGGACTGACAATGTTGTCTAATTGTGGGAATTTCTCTAGGACTCCCACATGTTTTCATCCAGGTTTCCAGGAGAATTTCCCTAGCTGTAGTGTTTTTAGCAGTCCAACACAAAATTTCTGTTTCTAGTGACTGAGCAATTCAACTCCCAGGAAGAATACAGTATACCTGAAAATTGCTACAAGATATTTCCTAAATTGCTGATGATAATAACATTTACAGGATCTAAGATACAAATAATAATTTAAAAGAAATTGTAAGTTTTAACAGTTTCAACTGCCGTCAACAAAATCAAAGGAGGACATTATATTACTCAAAATAGTCTGGTGATAATTAGTAGAACACGAAGCTTTTTTTAAGAAGAGACAGGGGAATACCAGCACAAATGAATGACAGGGTCAGTTGTGTGCTCTGAACTCTCACAGAAAATATTGTGAAATGAGGGTAAAGTTGCACTCTCTCCCAGAGGGCTGTGGCCACAGTCCCCTTGGACCCACAACACACAATAACCTTGACAGAAACCAGATGCTGCAGTAAAAGCCATTTTGCAACAGCCTCAATGGAGCCGTGCATGCCACTACTCTGGAGTAAGCAGTCATAACAGGGTATTATTCCAGAAGTTCTATTGAGTTTTAAATTCTCTATGTCACTGTATAATAATTTTCCTCTACTGAGGAAACTGTAGGCAGTTTTAAACTTATGTACAGATTGGGGATTAATAAAAGTCATGGGAACAGCAGCATGTTACTTGTACCTCTGGGAAAAGGACAAACAACACTCCAAAAAGACACATATTAATGAGCTCTCTGTGTACACAGCACCGAGACAGACACTGAAAAGTGCTGAATCACTTAGTAGGAACTCAGAGCACTCTTGCCCCTTGGTGCTGCCCGTTTAGGAAGCACAGAAATGTGTAGACAGATTTTTTTCAGAGCTATCACTGAAATCAATGCTTTCCAAGTAATGCTGCAGTGTTGCACTGCATTACTGCAGCAGTACTCAACAGTTGTGGCCATTGTGTTACAGTCTCTGTGCTTCAACAGTAAGGCTTCACCAACACTTCACCCGAGTGTTTGCTTCACCCCAAGGTGGTGGTAGGCTCTCACCTATCCACTGAACCTGGGCAGGAACTGAGTCACAGCAGGAGAAGCTTCAGGAGCTTCCAAGTCTGCAACCTCGCTGCCTTCCTCACAGCAGGAGCTTAAACTGGCAAAGAGAGAATCACACTTTTCCTCAGCCTCAAACTGAATATTGCTGTTGGGTAGAAATCTCTTCAGAAAAACTTCAGGAAGTTTTCTAACTCCTGGCCTGGATTAGTTTGGCTAGAAAACAAATGAGTGGGTTTGTGGCATTATAAATGGAAATGTACAACCTCTAAAATTTGAATTATATTTTTTACTTCCTTTGAGACAAAACATATATTCACATCAGAAAACCAGCATGGCTGTAATTACTCTCAAAAAATTCATAATCAAGTAGCTAGCAAAGAACCTGAAAATTTAACATATTTTTGAAAATGATGAAAAAATAATTTTGCCCATACTACAAATAGCAGCTGTTTTATATGTGAGAAGGATATAAATTGTATCAGTGTTTTCTCAATTCTCTGAATAGACCATGAAGAACAAAAGTTAATTCTCCTTTTGTTTTTAGAGACAGTATAATAGCACTATGCTATTATGTATTTCTCCAAAGCTCCACATTTTGTCAGCCATAAAGGTGAATAATTTATGTTAATGAACCCAAAAAGTATTCATATTGATATATGAAAAAGCTCTTGATTAATAGCCTTAAGCAAGATATTTTTCTTTTTCAAAAATAAATAAAATTTCAATCATACTCTTGCTAAAAGAGTAAGCAGCACTATGTAGGTGTCCTAAAAAGTAATCATATTCTCAGCTAGAATAAATAGGACTTATTTGTTGCCATAGAGGCAAAAGACAAATTCCCTGGGTAGTGTCTCAGGTCTCAGTAAGATACTTGAGAGTAGATGAGATGCTAAAACTCCTTGGAGGAAAAAGAAAACTCAGGTTATAGATTAAACACTGTCTTATACTATCTAAGAAGAGCACAGACCTGTGAATGCAAACACAACTTAGGGATTTCAGTGCCTGCCCCATGAAGAATACCCACTGTCTGTTAAAGCCCTTTGTAACTTATATCTGCTCTAAGCTCGAACTAACTCATGCTACTAGTTTTAGGAATTGCAACCAGAAATCACATAAAGGAGAATTTCACCCCAGGACAGAGTTATGGGGTACAACTTGAGCACTGTCAATGGCCTCCTATATCATGGGGTAGTATATAAATCCCTAGAGAAGCTGGTGTTGCAAAACCCTCTCTGCTCTCAGCCTGTAAATGACACAAGACTATTTCCATTTCCAAGGTATGAAAACTGGCTTTTCAGTTTACAATCCGATTTAGCAGTCCCTGGTAAAACCCCAAAAAGGCACTGCCACTATACAAAACAGAAATAAATCTGAGAGGTGAATTAATGTTCAATTGACAGCAGTGTTAAAACATTATTTGGATACAAACATGATACAAGATACAAAACAAAATGTAAGACATTCTTTCACTTTGAGAGCCAAAAGTGATCATACAGACTGACAAGTACCTTTCTCTACCAGAGTGTCCCCATTGTCAGTCCATGGTCTACACTCACCTTCATCCCAGATGAAACATTCTGCATTCTGACAAGTCTTTTTCTGATCTTTGACTGTAAGCAGCCCAGATCACCAACATCACCCAAAATGAATCCAAGCCTCTTCCTTCTTCTAATCCCAATGTAGCCCTAAGGTAGTTTCTTAAGAGAACCATAGAAATCATTCTTAAGCAGAAGTGTGAATGTGTCAGCACAACACCTATAGCAAACACAGAAGTCTTTTTGACACACTGCTGTGGGGAAGGTTGTGTACACCAGGACTTGAGCATCTGCATCAGGGTTCTGAGTCTCAGAGAGGAGATAGCCTGGACACTTCTAGCACAAAGGCCACTGTCTAAATTTGGACTGAAGCAAACTGGAAATCTCTATTAAACCTTCACTTGTCCCACCATGATTTTCTTTTCTTGCAAAAGCCTTACTAAGAGACACAACTGAAAAGAGGAAAGAGCATATCCAACACAAGTGCTCAGTACATGATAATTTATTCATCTCATTATTTTATTTTGTCTCTCTTAATGTTATCGCGTAAGGGTAATTTCTTGACAGATGAATTACATAAACATTGATTTTAAAAAAATTCATTTCTCTCAATAAATTGCATTTATCCAATTACCCATTAAAGTGACTTGCAATGCGAATGCACATTTCTCACATGACATTCCAAAGTAATGAACTGGAAAATGACACCTTGCCAAAATGGCACATTCACACATCTGATAATAGAATTGAAAGAAAAAACCAAACCAAAACAAACCAAAAAACCCACAAGACAAAACAAACACAGAACCCCCCAACCAAACAACAACAAAAACAAACAAACAAAACCCCCAAACAAACACCAAACCCAAAAACTAGACAAAAAAAAAAAAAAACCCTCAGGCAAACAAACACAAAACTACAAAAAAAAACAAAACAAACAAAAAAAACAAAAAACAAAAAAAAAAAAAAAAACCGGAAAAAACCCCACCCAAAACCAAATCCCAAACAAATCCCCAAACTATTGCCAGCTGTTTATATCAGTTTTTGTTGCTGTCTCAGAATCCATGACAGTGTTTTGAACTTAATTACCTAGAATAAAGTAATTTTATTCTCCAGCAAATGGTGGTAAATCAGAAGCCTGAAAAACACTCTTCTCAGTGCCCAAAAGGTAGTTTAGGACTAGGGGATTTCTAAAGAACAAAAAAATCAGACTTATCTGAGACTTATTCAAAGGACACTGGAAACAATCTCCCAAATCACTCTGCATTGATGGGTGGAGACAGACCTCAACGGGCTCTGACTGTGCTGAGCATGGTGTGAGCCCAGCATTCTCACAGGAATCTAAGAACAATGAGCCAGCTCCAGGCCACAGAGCAACAAAGCTGCATTAGTGCAGCTCTGTGCCCCAGTTATCGAGCAGTAGCAAGAGTCAGAGCTCATTAGCTCAGGAACTGTGCTAAGCTCATTTATACACACAGTATCTTCAAAACTAAGCTGCTAAGTCTGTGAAATGCTGAACTGTATTTGTGAATCTACTAGGTCAGACTGCATCTCTGCATTTTGTGCCACTTCTCAGCAAGAAGATTCTCCTCTGACCTCGGACCATGGTCTGAGGCAGTGCAAATTTACTCTAGAATTTAAACATCACATAGACAGCTATACCTCAGAAAAAACCCTGACCTTTTATCCCTGTGCATACAACAGGCCCACTTAAACCCTTTCTACTAATACAAAACATGTGACTGCAATTAGTCTCTCTTTTTTTTTTTTTGGGGGGGGGGGGTGGAGGTCAGTACGGGTACTCAAAATAGTCTCTCAAAAAAGACTCAGACTAAAGTGTAGTCTCTCAAAAGAGATGAGACATTTTAAATACAAAGGCTGAGTCAGCAGAGTTATGTGCAGGTATTATTGTGCAGATCTTATGTGCTGCCTTTTATAGATCTTTTCATATCCTCTTGAGTGACCTGACTGCATCTGCTTTACTTTGGCACAAAAAGCAGAAATTGCTCTTTGGTGCTCAGCTGTACCAACAGTGAGCTAGGAATTGTTCTCATTAATGACAGCCTTCTGAGTATTGCGTAAAGAGTTCTGAGCGCCCCAAATCTTCATGCTACTACAACGGTCTTCTAGAGCTACTTTTTGTTGATACAGGTGCTATGGTTAAATAACACTTAAGAAGGTCTATCCTATTCCAATCCTATTTGGGTTGAATCTTCTCCGTAACACTACTGTGTCAAATCTGCTTTGTATCTTTAGGCAGATACAGGCCAGCCAGGTGATCAGGCCTATGCTTCTGGATTTGAGAAGCTAAACCATCTCCCTGTTCACCTTCTCTTTATTCTCAAATCCAGAGAGGCTTTGTGAGAAGGGAGACACATATTTGCTTGATAGCCAACTGTTCAGAACATCTCTGGTGACTTTATCTACATTATCTAGGAGGTGGCTCAACCACATTATTGGAGGCAGAGTCATCTGAACTGCCTGATGCAGGACAGCCATGTTCTGAAAGCAGTACAGCCACACCTACAGTTTGGCTCAGCTAGAGGTTCTCTGGTTTCCATGGCCAATGAAGCTTTCTCCTTTTTCCAGTCATATCTTGCATTACAGTTTCCTGGATTTGCTTGTTCATTAATTATGTTTACTATGTTTCTGGCTATCCAACCCCTGAAAAACTGAGATCTGATAGTATGTATGAAAAAGAGGAGTGAGGAAAGACACACAATTGTATTTCTATTAAGTATGCACATTTATGAGCAATACACTCAATAAAAGGAGCAAAACCATGTAAGAGAAGTATGTTCATACCATTATTCCTAATGCTATCAGGCTTACTGAGATACAATTTAGTCACAAAAGAATTGTGCCCATGGATCCACTGAGCCATTATCTCAAGTTGGCTTTTTTGTTGGTTTTTTTTTTTTTTTTTCCCTACATCTGTTTCAGTCAAGCAACACATGTATCACACAGTTCTGCTTCAGAGTGCTTTGGCATGATTAATTTCTGTGACACGAACTCTGCCACTGCTGCCAGATTTGTGGTGTTCAGGTTTATGCTGCCTGTTTGGGTAAGAGAAGGCGTGAACATTCTGTACTGCAGCACAGCTACTCTTGAGAGAACTATTCCTGCAAATCAGCTCAGTATTACCATTAGGTAACTACAATTCTTCTTCCTGAGCCAGCCAAAGAAAGTCCCTTCTCTGCTGCAGTACCTGCCACTATTTCAGCCTGGTCCCATGCCAGTCCAAGCCTATAGAATGGCACAGACTACATCTTTTCCCACGTCCTCAAAATGGAGGGTTTGGAACAAAAACGCTAGACTTGCTCTTGTTTATTCAGAGAGTCTTTTCTGATTTCTTGGATGGAAGTACTGATGCTTCCCACAAAATAACAGAAAAACTTTGGCTGGAAGGGAACTTTGGAGGTTATACTGTCAAACTTAAATACCATTCCTAATTCACAATTCCCTGCCTATTATGTCAGGATGACTCAACACTGAAACAAATTACAAAATTTGTATTTGTACTATCATGATTACAAAATATTAACTTAGCAAGAAGATCTAAAGCAGGAAGAAAACAGAAATGTGTGAAACTTGGAATAAATAACAGAATGATTTATGTAAATTTTGTTAGACACAGTAGGTTGTTCCCCTTTGCCTTTGGTGCCAAACAGTTAATCTTCCCTCCCAGCTGTGATGCTTCTAATGCCCAGAAGAATTGAACATATTGATTTACAAACCTCTTGAAAACATTTAGCATTCTTTTGGTTATGTTAGTTTAAAATAGTAAATGCTTGACAGAAGCAAACACCAAAACCAAAAACAGTGGAATATTAAGATTTTCCTAGAGTAAAAAATAATGAATAGATGAATATCTCCCTCTAGGGAAAGAAAAGCTGTATTTCCAGAGAATTAATAAAATTAATTAAATATATTATTATATAAATAAAAAAATATTTATTTAAAATAAAATAGAATTAAAGTTTTTAATAAAAATATATTTCTGTTTTGTGAAATTAGAAGTAATTAATCACCTTTCTAACTAAAGGACATACTATTTAACACAAAAGGGATTTATATTAGTATCATTACATTCCCTGTGACATGAATACAGCACATACAGATAGCAAGATTTTTTTTAAGGGGCTGGATGATTTGTCAGCAACTCAAGAATAGTCACTTGCTGAGCCAGCTGAAGGCAATATGAGCACTTCAGGGTCCCATGCCAGGGCATAACCTGATCACCTACAAAGATTAGAAGGGAATGTTCCTTGCATGTGCAGTCCTGAGTAGCTGGCTCTCTGTAGCATAGATCTTGATACTTGTTTTTAACAGTTTCCTTGAGTAGAAGCTTATTACTTTTTCTAGATTAGGTGTACAACAGAACTGATTCTGTATACTAAATCTTGTCATCTTATCTTTTTACTGTTACAGGATTGTTTGGTGAAAAAGAGTAAAATCCTCTTTTATATTTCAATATGCAGATGACTTCCAAGGTAATTTCATTTACATTAAATATTTTACTTCCAATTTATTTTCATGATCCACCAGGCACTACAAATGAATGTTATACAAAATGAAAATGCATAGCTTTACACTCAGGCAAATAAGCTCAGCATCATAAAGTTATTCAAATTTATAAAAAATATGGAAGATTTCCTTGATTATAACTTGCAAGTATGTATTTTTACACTATTTAATTGATTGTACTTACTAGATAACATGATTTAAAAGCCATCCTTCAATGCTGTAGGCATCACTGATAATATTTTAAAGGTTTTAATAATAGATAAACAAGATTATAAACACTCCTCAGACCAAATCATATAATTGTGTAACAATATAAAGTAATTAGTCCTCCTACTCCCCAGAGCCTCCATATTGCCACTGGCAACCCCCAATAAAAATCCAGCTACTCAAAGTCACGGGGGTGAGCAGAAGGGCCAGCTTTGCAATCAGTCCAGGAAGCTCAGATCTTTTACAGATAAAAAAAAAGAAAAAAAAAGAAAGAAAAAAAAAAAAGGAGTACTTCACCTGTCACTTTCTCTTTTTATTCTGACTTAAGACAAGCTCCTCCTTTGGCAGTATAGGCTAGCATGGGATGGAAAGCTTTCCAAGACACACCTTGGCATATGTAGGTCAAAATAAACTCTTAAGTCTTAGTTTTAAAGCTTGTGAAGCTCTCAGAGAAAATTTTTATCAATAGCCCATCTATAGAAAGTCTTCAGTAAGCAGATATGTATACACATATTTAAGCTCACACACAAAACCACCACGTACAAACTCATACATTAGGACTGCATACAAACTGTGTTTGAACCTGAGCTATTATACACCATACAAACAAAAAGGTGCTATCTATATCCTGCCTTTGGAATGATGTGAACAAAAGAGAGATTCTAGAGTGGGCCGCATTGAAAGAAGATGTGAAGATGACAGCAAAGACGTTTGCTTTGTTCATTACGTCTTGAGGTACACCTCTTTCACTACAGGATCCTGGGATAAAGCAGAGACAAAAGTGGGTAGAATCACCTAAAGAATGACACTTCAAGTATGCAAAGGAGTTTTTTTGTTTGATTTGATCTCTGTGCAGGTTTTCCCCATGGGGCAAGAATGGTCTTCCAGTAGAGATGCAAACATCATTTCTCCTCTCACAGAAATAAAACTTCAGAACCTCACCTGTTTTCAGAGAGAGGAAGATCCTATACCTCCCCTGATGGGATCCTTCAGCCCATTTCTGTCACTGCATTGCAGTTGTGCAGCTCTATTCTCTTCTTTTTCATTAATCCAAATGGAAGTGGCAGCCTACTTTGAAGAAGAGAAACGGACTTAGCTGGATACTTGGATACTATATATAGTACATAGTATACTTGGATACTATAAGTGGAGGAGCTACGCAATTAGGAATTCAAAATGCACTCAGTTCTGTTGTGGGGCTAACCCATCACTGGTAGGCAGCTCTCATTTGTGATAAGAAATTATGCTGAGAAACACCATAGACTTCCGGAGTAGGCAGGTGACTACTAGTCTTGCCTTTTTGTTATAGTAATGTCCTCCAGCCAGACCGCTGATGGCCACTGATGGCTCTATTTGTCTAATGGAATATTAATCCATAGAATCATAGAATATCCTGAGTTGGGAGGGACCCACAAGGATCACCAAAGTCCAAATCCTTAGAGTAATTATCTGCTTATTAATACCTTTGACTGGATTAACTGAGCACAGTGCCATCAATCTACGTTTCTTCTCAGCTCCACTGCATGTGAACTTCTCAGATGCCATTTCTTTGGCTTCCACACTCCCCTTAATGTCTCAGTATTTTCTCTTTTGAAACAAAAACCATCTCTTCCCCAAGATCATGTTGGACACACCATGTTTGCCAGCATTACATTAATGTCAGGTGATGGTATGTTCTACTCCTTGTCTTAGTTCTTAGGACACGTCCTCCCCATGTAGATAAAGCTCTCAGTGTTAGGAACTCGCTGCTACCTTGTATTCTTCTGGTAATGTCCACTCGACATCTATGTTATGGCTTACAGTTAGATTTTATAAAAATGTAATTAAAGAGAGTTGAATCATTTTAGTAAAGTATATTTGGGTTTAAGCAATTAAAGTTTTGTTTGGGTCATTTTTACCCACCTGAGCACAAAAAATTCCCTAACTGTACTTACCACTTCTCACTTGCTCCTTTCTTGCATCCCCACCCTTCTCAGCTCCATCCCAAAGTCAAAATACCTTTCCATTAATAAAACATTTTGTTCCAAATGTACCAGCATGCAAAAGGTTCACAGGCTGTTTTTCTAAATTAACATTAATGCCATTTTAGTAGCCAGTCATGAGTAAAGCAAACAGGTTCTTGAAATAAGATATCTTCTTTACAACGTTAGCCTCAACATTTCATTTCTTCGGTTAATGTGTTGTGATAGGTGTTGTAGGTTCATATTACTATCTTCCTGCACATCTGCAGTGAAGTCTCACAGTGCAGTGTAATTGGACCTTCACCACGTCACCTTTCACCTAGTGGCAATGGATAATGGCCCTGTTTGTAAAATGCCTTACTACAAAGAACGTTGTAACTGGATAAATTCAGAAGGATAAAGAATGACTTTGTAAATGGAAGTCAGTAGAAATTTCACCACTAAAAACTTAATTTGAATTTGCATTGGAGAAATACATAGCAAGAAGTTTGAGAAAAAAGCATCAGAATTTAAAGTCTTTTACCAAGATGAAGATTTAATGGCAGTTTGATCTTAAACTCCAAGTATGTTCCAAGCAGATAACATAATTTGAGGGTTACAAGCCTAGGGCCAGAGAATTTACAGAGGTAAATAAGTAAAGTTTGCTGAAACCAAAAGAATTACAGTTTGTATGATCCAGGTCTATGTGCCATTCAATGCTATCTTGGAGGCAGTATAGGAGCTGTGCTTATGAATGTCACACAGGAAACGAAAAAGCAACAAAGGGCAGATTCTGTTGCTGGCTTTGCTCCATTCAGCTATTTCTCACTCATACTGCTGTAGCAGCTAAGATCAGAAGAACTCTACCACCACAATAAAAGACAGGCTCCCCCTCCCAGCAAAGGAACGCATCCTGTAAGTCAGCACAGAGGACCACAATGGGACAGCCAAGGAGTACTAGGGAACAATACCATCCAATTGATTACAGTGCACCAGTCCTCACCATGGGATATTTTTTTTTTTTTTTGTGGCCAAGAGTTTCAAGGTGGTGTGTGAGGAAGAAAGAAGATAGAAGAAAGTACACCAGTGCTTATTATAAAATGCAACATATGGGCAAATGAAGTCAGCATCTTAACTGATAAGAAACAATAACTTTAATCCTGATATGGAAAGTCAGATGTCAGACAGACAGGCATCTGTCAGCTTGTAGAGCTAGGACTCACTCATGCTCTGAATTCCAGTCTGTTATTCGTGACTGTATCATACTCAGAATTTGGCACCCTGCCTCTATTCCACACAAAGCAAAGGAATGAAAGCTGAAGGCCCTCAAAAATGCAGGAACTTCTGCATGTGTAATGTTAAAAGATTCTGCCTGAAGATCCTTTTAGCTTTTTCTAAACTTGCTATTTTGAATGTTAGTTTTCCTGGACTTAGCCTTAAATTTGACTAGCTTGACTAATGAGATGAAAATAGGAGCAGTTCCAAAGCTCAGAGTCATCTGAATTATCACAAATGAATGATAACCCTTCAGTGTAACTGGTCTTCCATAGCCACAAACCAGAAAACTTTCCTTTGGAATGATAGTGCACTTCCATGGCAAAGTAGTCTCTCCCCATAATCTACAGGATACACTATCATGACCACCACTCCTACAAGATACCTAAATTGTAAAGTGAATTACTACTACCTGCTCCCCAGAGGAAAACACTAGCTTATACCTGCCAGATGGAACTGGCAGCTGGCAACTCAGTGCACCACAGAGACTTTATGTAAATAGGCTCTTAACAAATAGATATTCTGGCTTCCTGTTCCCACTCCATTTAAGTCTAACTCCACTGACTCCCACTCCCCAGCTTGGTTGGCTCCTGGACTTAGCCTTTGTTCCTGCCTAATTCAGACTACTTTATACACACACACACATGCTTTTTTATTATTTACATATTTTATCACAGTAAATATCAATTACATGTATTTAATCAAAGACATTGCTTCCAGTTTGCTTGCAAACAGACTTGCTTTGGCTGCGTCGTGTCAAACAAAAAAAGTCACATATTTCTGTGTCACTGACCTTAATCTTTTGATTACCAAATATATATCCCCATCCTTTCACTGAGGGGGGACAAGATTAATAGTACAGCAAGTACATATGCTGCTGACCTGAATGTTCAATACTGCCAAGTGTTTTCTTAAGTTAGGCTGCACCAGTCTAAAGTAGTTAGCATGCCTAACTACTTTAAATAAATTAAGTAACTGCTCTTTCAGTTTGAGAAGTTTAGCAAAATATTGGTTTTTACTTGTCATTAAGTGCAACCATGAATGAACCTCACTAGTCCAGTAATTTTTAATAGAAATTTCTGAAACTATTATAGTGAAATACACAGGAAAAAAAATTAATAAAAACAACCAATGAAAACAAACAAAACCCCCAGGGGCTATGTAAACAAATAGCAAAATAAACCATTCTTGAAAGCGTTCTGCTCCAGTAGGAGGGAAATACATACTTGTGGAAAACTGAAGCATATCTAATGGAAATGTTACAGCTGGCAAAAAATGTTCATTGCAGAATGCTTCAAAAATACACAATTAAAAAAATAAGTATTTAAATACATTATTTACAGTCATGCAGTAAAAGCTAACCAGACAGAAGATATGAAGAAACTTCATTATCTATCTCAAGGAGTAATGAAATACAGTATTTTAGACCAACTCCTCTCAGATCTGTCCACATCCTACTCAACATCATCAAGCTCCAAAGATTAATGAATAAAACACAGAACATTTTATTACTATAAGTCACT
The DNA here is from genome assembly GCA_027886175.1 of Phylloscopus collybita. Classification (NCBI taxonomy): domain Eukaryota; kingdom Metazoa; phylum Chordata; class Aves; order Passeriformes; family Phylloscopidae; genus Phylloscopus; species Phylloscopus collybita. The sequence goes on from JAJNNQ010000075.1 coordinate 36,147,825, forward strand.
TACCTAATGAATATAGGATATTAAGTGTGCCAAGTCTATGATTAAGTTGTATTTTTTCACTGAAAAGTGAAATAGGCTTAGAGAGAAATTGAAATAGTTTGCTTCATGAGAACAGCAACCTTAAGCTGTATTCTTTCACCTTGTAAAACAAAGGACCAGGTGAGATTTTGAAATGCTAGCACTAACTGATACATCTAAGACTTTGTCTCTTTATTAAGAAGTCCCATTTCTTGCGGGTTTGGGGGTATGTGGGTGTGCTTATCCTAAGCCGAAGTAGTTTCCAGAGGCTGGGGAAAACTCTCAGGTATGAGAGCTCATGCTACATGTTATTTCTTCAGAATTATTTGCAAAGAAACAACATGACAGAGTTCTAGCATTTGATCAGTTGTAGTTTACTGAAATGTGTAATTTTGAAGTGAGTACTATCATCTAATTTGCTGCCTTGCCCCTTTACTACAGCCAGACTGACACTAGCTGTGGGGGATCCCTAAGCAAGTGGCCTGGACTGAAAAAGCTTCCTACAGGGCAAGCTCTATCAATTACAGCTCTTTAAAAAAACCCCATACTAACTATTGTTTACCTATTTCTTGCAGGTGCTTTCAGTTTTTAAATTCTTTCAAGTACAGCTAAGTGAAGTCTCTCAATTTCTTTTCTGGAATGATGGAGTCTGTAAAAGCCTCTCAAGGCTGCAGAACCTTTCATATGTTAAATACACTTGAGCATTATTTATTTATAACTGAAAATACAAAGTTCACTAGAGAGGACTCAGTTCTTTAACTTGCCAACAGGATGACTAATCAGCAAGTATGTGCTGGCCAGAGCATGGCAGCCATTCAGCTGTGCACTAACCAGACAGTACACACAATCTGAATCCACAGGGATGAACACAATTCTCAGTGGAAGATGGGAGGCTACTAAAAACAGAGGTGGGAGAGAGTTTAGGGAGACAAAGGAAACAAATCTTCAGGAATTTAGGCACAGTGTATCTTGATGCTCCTTGGACAATTTGTTTTCTTTCCTAATGTGGAAAATTTAAAAAATTATTTTATTAGACAGTGTGAACTAACAACTAGTTCAGACACGACATCTGGGGTAAGCAGCTATTGGTGATAGATGATTTAATCAGTATATTCTAGGTTGATTTTGGAAAGCTGCCAAGTCACTCACAGAAATGTACCATCCATCAGGACAACTTATTAAATCCATTGCTATTTCTGTTCATCTATTCTTCAAGTTTAAGGATCCTAATTTATGGCCAATAGAGGTTTTTGTTTTTTAAAGAAACTCTAGAGCTTCTGACTAGAAATTTCTGCTATTCAGATAGTTCTTACAATATCACTAATTTTGCTCCAAGGGTTTTTACCAAATGCAATTGTAGGCTACAGACATTTTTGACTCTTTCCTGCTTTTGCTAAACAATTTAGGTATCTTGAAAAGGGCAGGCAGTACATTGGCAGGAAAGCACCTTCTCATTCTTATTTTTCCTGCTAATTTCAGTGGCATGTATGATGGCATGGGTTGGGAATGGCTGACTAAGCCTCATTCTTTTGTTACCACACTAATGAGGACTGTGTTTGGATCTAAGATAATTGAAACAATATTGATCATGGTTTGTTGTAGTCTTTATCTGTAGTGTAGTACTATTTGAGCTCCATCTGTTGCTCTCCTTCTGGAAGGTATAACTTCCTTTATTGAGAAATAATAATATAAAGATATTTAACCTTTCAAGGCTTATTTCTTCTCATGGTCTTCCAAGAATACACATTGTAACTTTTACAGGAACATAAATAAATGTTGCCTCTTTTCTTCTGGGCATCTCATGCCATAGGAAACAAATCCACTCTTTACTGTGTTGGTGCACAGGGACATGACAAAAGGCATCACTTAAATTCTAAATATCTTCACAGTTTATGCAAAATCTAATAACCAGATGAAAAATCTTGCTCTGAGAAGTTTGCTTCACTCTCAGCTTTGAATGCACTCACGGGGATCAATTTACCTGAATCAGACCTGGCAAAATCTGCAGTAAGACCTCTAGAATTCAAGCAATGCTGTAACAAATCCCAGACTACTATGCCACACCACTGATCCAAAGGCCAAATGCTATTTGAGTTACTCCTCAGTGAGGTCGATCAAATCAGCTGAGAGCAATGAGAACAAGTTTTTGACCTACATTTTACCTTAGGAATTTAAAACCAAACTTTACTTCAGCTTTAGCTATGTCTGAACCAGGCTCGGGTTCTTTGTGTCTTATATTCTGGATAATTACATCCTTCTGAATGCCTCTCAAACAAATGGCTGCCTTCTATTTGTCAGTAACACCAACTATTTAGAAAATGTTCTAAGATTATATAACAATGCGCAATTAAAACAACAGGTGTCTACTGCCATAGAAGCACTGTTAAAATAAATAAATTTAAAAAAATTAAACATTTCCTCATTAAGAATAACCAACTCAACTACACCTTACTTTACTGTAGATTCAACTAGTTATAAGTGGAATACCAGCACAGAAATGCTGTTGTTTATGTTTGAATAACTGAGACATTCTTCACCTTCTCTTCTCTCCCCCTCTTCCCAAAACATCTGATCTGTTTCTCCACAAGTGGTCAGTGAAATTTGGCTGATAAATGCAAATGTCTGGTTGTTGATTCTTTCAAGTGCCTGTAACCAGAAAAATGATCAGCAGTTCAAGTGTCAACTTGACAATCCAGAAAACCAACAGTAAAACCTGTTCATCACCTTCTTTGCCCTATATTTACCCAAGGCACATTTTTAAACACAGCTTGCTGGTGGGAACACCTTTTCCAACTGGCTAGCAAGGTGCATAGCTCACTCACCACGCAGGAAAAAAGTGTTATCTAAGCAATAAAAATTTTAAATTCTAAATGCTTAAGTTTTTATCAAAAATCTTATACCTTCTTGGACTTTTTAACATGTTATTTTTAATGCCATCCTGAGAATTCTCTATCTCTTTCCAATGCAATGTATTAAGACATAAAATAATTTTTTCTCTCTCATTGGAGAATGGACTTTCACTTAATAATCAATTGAAACTCATTTGTTAATGAGAAATATACAATTGAATGGACAGCTCTATGTCAGAATGATCAACATGAATAACAGGGACACCAACAGAACGAGGACAAACCCTTTAAGCCTCCAATTATTATACTTTTCCATACAAGAAATGTCACAGCCTATTAGCAGTATAACAGATACCTTCATGATAAATTCAGATAAAAAACTGCAAATGGAACTAAACTCAGAAAACTATAACACTGATTTTGGCACAGGTGAAGGGGGATTTAAAATGTCTTATTCAGCTATGATACAGGAAGTGAAAAAATATAGGCCTAATTTAATTTCATTTCATAATCTCATTTAAGGAGATGTCACTTATACTTTCGTATTAATACTTTTTACTCAGCATCCCATTTCACTGTTAAAGGCAGGTCATATATTTGCAGTTCTTTTGGAAATTAGAAGATGAGACACTGAATTCTCCTCTGTAATTGTTTCATTGCTGCTTCTGCTTATCACCTTCGACGTGTTTCTTTCTGTCAAACAGCAGAGTCACTGTGCTTGAATAAATCAGGACAGCAAAACAGCTGTGACTGCACTAATGCAAAGGTATTTATGGAAACAAAATGAACAGTAAAGACATGCATTTATTTTCCAAGAAGGGCTCATTAATTGGTGGCATTCTTTTAATAAAATGATTTATTATATACAGTATAATTTTAATTTAGTTTAGCTGTAGTCATAACAAGGAGTCAATTAGGACAGTTTGGAGTGATGGTAAACGTGATTCTTGCCAAGAGAAATGATTTTTTATTTTCTCTTTTTAATAGCCTGATACCAGCAGAAAGACTCCAACTGACTGCTGTGTGGTCTGTCTCATGGCCCTTGCCTTTATTTAGAACTCCTGTTTTTATTACTTCTGGGTTTTATGGCTTTAATTTCTTTTGCCTTTGCCTTACCAACTTGCCTTACCAACCAATTGCTACATTCTTTTTCTGCCCTGTTTCTTTTCCTCCTCCAAACAAAGCTGATATTTATCTTTTTGTGGTTTCCTGCATACCCTTACAGTGTACCAAACATGTAGCTCTAAAACAACGAAGCAGATTAAAAAGTGGTGAGCCATTCTCACGCACTTTCACCTACCCACACTGTTGGCTTTTCTCTTTGTCATCTTCCCCAAAAATGACATTTTAAATATTCACTTCCATTTTCATTACATTTCAGATCAGAAGGCATTGTCATATCATTTGTAGCAACAGTCACCCTGGCAAATTTAAATCAAATTAGGTGTTGCTTTCTCTAAAAGATCTCATATCAAGCTGTCCTAAGCCTCTTCAATGGCAAAACACGGATCCCATAGCCTGTACATGAATTGTGCTCAGCTGATCCCAGTAGGAAAATCAGGCCTGCTGCTTTCTGCAAATTAAACTGAACATCTGCTTCATCTAAAACCACGTATCATAATCAGATTTAAAAAAAACAACCAGTCTTTGATCAGTAGAAGACAATAGTCCCTCTTATCCAACATTCCTCTTCAGTTTACAGTTGCCTGTGGACTGGGAGGAAAAAGTCCTGATGCTCTAGGAGATCAACAGAAACATCCAAATGACAAGACCATGCAGAAGGATGGTGCTCAGCATAAACATACAATACTGTATGAGCATTTGTACCTCTGGGAGTATATTATAATCTTGCAAGGGAGACTTCTTGGACAGAAGAGCATACAAGCAGATACTGAATACACCAATAACAAAGTGCTGGCAGCTGTGTGCCAAAGTAAACAGAAGTAAGGAATTTGACAGTCCATTTAAAACCAGAAGTTTGTTCACAGTGAAACAATAGCAATATCCTTCTAAGTGTCCCTGCCTGTCCAGTGGCTTCAATGTTCTCAGTATCTCTTTTCTTACCGAACTGCTAAGTATAGCTTCAGGAAACTGTGTCCCACATTAACCACAAACAGCTGTTGTCTCACACAATTGACAGTAATTGCTACTTGCAAGAATGTACACATCAATTTTTTACTAATTATTGTATTTTCAGTACCAGATTATAAAAATTTTTTGTGCTTTTCTTAAGACAATTTATTCCTTACATTGTACTTTCCAATTTAATAAATGAAATAATTTAATAAGTTAATAAGTTAATAATTCATCCTGTTAGCTTTTCTGTAATAAATTCTACAGAGTCATGAGTACACCTACTCCTCCCTAGCAGCTTTTAAACTTGTCCAGCAGCTTTAGTTTCACCAAACAAAAGGGAAGCATCTCAAAAAATATTAAGTACTAACACATCATGTGAAAACAAGACTCTGGTAGAGTGCCATAACCAAGTGAAAAGTTCAGATACTCAACTATACTAGATACCAATTAACTCACATGAGAGATACCAAGTAGTAGGCTTCGCTATTTTTGATGTTCCCAAAATTAGCTGCTTTTACCTCTGCTGTCTGAAGTGATATCAGTGTGTCCACGCTGATATCCTGTTACTTGACTAAGCATCTAAGTGCAAATCCCATTTAAAAATATTGATTAATGGTCTCCAGTAAATTACTGTTTCTGGCTAGCTTCATGGCATTACAATCCAAAACACAGTTTGGATTTGAGAAAAGGCTTCCTTCTCTACACATCCACTTGCAAGGCTCTCGATTTTGCAAAATTGTTTGTTTTGACTCGAAACACTGTGTTTATGGTCAGGACTCGAAGCTGGGTTTTGCTTTTTTCTTTCAGACTTTTAGTGTCATGCCAAACTGATATTTAACCCAGTCTCAAACTGTAACATCTGTACCAAGAGGCATACAGAACTCCTGCAAAAAGGTTTATTTTAATATAGTCAATTAAATTATTTTTAAAGCCTCAAAAAGCCTTGTTGGGGAACATATCGTCGTATGCAATGAACTTGAAATCCTTTCACTCTGTTGATTGCAAAAGTGCTCTCTGAAAGGTTTGAGAAGCTGTTCCATAGAATCTGTCACAGAATGGGTCAGGCTGGAAGGGACCAGAGCGGGACATCTGGTCCAACCTCCGTGCTCAAGCCGGGTCAGCCCAGAGAACACGGCACAGGATTGTGTCCGGACGGCTCTGGAATATCTCCAGCGACGGAGACTCCACAACCTCTCTGAGCAATCTGTCCCAGTGCTTGGTCACTCACACAATAAAGTTCTTCCTCACGTTCAGGTGGAACTTTCTGTGCATCAGTTTCTGCCCGTTGCCGCTTGTCCTATTATTTGGAACGATCGAAAGGAGCCTAGCTCCATCCTCTTAGACCGTTAGACATTTATGTTAGACATTTATACACATCAACGATGTTTCCCACCACCTGGGCGTTTAACTGGATGCGGAGCGCAGTTTAAGGCACACGGTGGGACGCTTTAGGCGGAGTCACCACGTAAATACCGCCCTCCGGCCCACGAAGCTCTCCCTCCCCGGCCTCCCCTCCCTCAGCGGCGGGGGCGTCTCCGCTCCCCGGCGGAGCGCGCGCCCCCGAACCCTCGCGAGAGGCCGCCGCTCGCGCCCGCGTTTGCCACGTTCAAATGGGCCGGCGGCGGCCGAGAGCGGCGGGCGCGCGCATCCGGCGGGCCGCCGCCCCTCCCCCTCGCGGCCCCGCCGCCAATCGGAGGCGAGCGGCGCCACGCCTCTCTGGTGTGATTGGCTGGCGGTGAGCGCGGGGGCGGGGCCGCGGGGCGCTCGTGGTCGCGCTGCCGGTGCCTCAGCGCGCTCCCGCCTCACGCAAGGCTCGGGTGGCGGTGGCGGCTCGCGACGCGTTCCCGCTCCGCCCCCCTGCGCTGCCCGACGGGAGGTGCGATGGCTTCCCGCAAGAGCTCCAGAGCCACCGGTGGCAGCCCCAGCCCTGGCTCCAAGAGAGGTGAGCGGCGCCGCTCCTGCGAGAGCGAGGCAGTAGCTCTGCGGGGAAGGGGCGGGGGCTCCAGCGGCGGCCGGGGCCGGGGGAAGGGAAGGGGCCGATGCTGCCCCTCCTGCGATGCGGGGCAACCGCCAGGCAAAGCGCTGGGATGCTGCGCCTTCTCCCCGCCTCCACTGCTCTTCTCTCCTCCGGCCTCTCTGGTTCCTCCCGCGCTGCGGGAGCTGGGGAGGGGGACGCAGGAATAGATGGCCGTGATGTGTCCCTCGCGTTTCCGCCCCGTTCCCTATCCAGGGAGTTCACGTGGAGGAGAAAGTCGTTGGGCCTGGGCGGCAGGGACGCCCCTCGAAAGCTCTCTGGAAGGGATGAGATGAGCGCTGGGCAGGCCTCAGCATCTGTGGGTATCCCCGAGACCTCTTCCTTCGGGGGATGAGATAGAACCGGGATGCCCAAATCTTAAGTCTTTCATATTCTCTTATCGAAACTTGGATGTTGACTATCTTCTCAGACTGAGCTGGTTAGGTCAAAATTATTAGATCTGTTGTAGATGGAGCACCTAAGCTGATGGTTTCTGTAACAATCGAAGCAAGGAAGAAGAGACTCAGAAAAATGCAAGCATGAGGTTTTTTTGAGGTGATCCCCCTCCCTGCCAGTAAAGAACCCCTTGACAGATCTGACTGTTCACTGACCGCTGTGTGTGGGCAGTTTATGTAGTGAAAGTTTTATGTGCATTGGCATTTCTCAGCACAGCAGTACGTGCCTGAAACAGTGACTGTCCTTCTGGAGTCACTGTGCAGCCATACACAGTGCTAGAGAAAGGAGGGGTCTTTTACCACACACTCAGTGTTTACGTGTTGTAGCTTATTTGCATTTGAGCTTGGTGTGCACAGAGCTCCAGTGATAAAATGTGGTGAGGACACAGAAATAATACCTGTTATCCCTCTTTGAATATAACAGTAATAGCGAGAATGGTGTTTATTAAAGGCTGAACCTTATAGGATTAGTTTACCTATCACATGATGAATTAAGAGGGAAAGATTTCAAATATACTTAAGCTTAAAAGAGTTTAGAGATAATATTGCAATGTCTGTAATAGTGTTTTTTTTATTTTACTTTTAAATCCTTTTTTCAATTGCTGACCTATGCTGTGCAGTCTATGTTAATTGCATTTTTTGCTGGGACTGGACATGCTGTGATCATTACCCAGTATTAAGCATGCTGAATAAAGATTTTCAATTTTAATGCTTTAAAAACATACATTCTTGTTGTAATTTTAAATACTGAATATAGTAGTTAATATTTTAAATTTGCACTTTACATGTTTGTCAACATTCATTTCATTTATGTGAAAAATAAATTCATTGGTAAACTGAATCTCTGACTGAATAAAGAAAGCATCCCATGGGTTTTTATTTGTAGTCTTGAGTAAAATTTTCTCTCTTTATATTAAAAGATGTCTTTGAGGGGACGAAGCAGTATGGTTAATGTGTTAGGCACTCTGCTGACATGTAACCTCTCAAATTTGTTAGTAAACGACATTCCTAGTTGGAATCCCTTAGACAACCGTAGCCATTACAGTGTGAAGCTGATGCTGTTTTCGTAGCTGCAGCTGCAGAAAGAGGTAAGGGATGGTAACTCCTGTGTGAATAAAGGAACAGCTGGAGGAGCAGAGCGCTCACAGCAGCCAGTAAGCTTTCCACAGTCAAGGGATGTGAAAATGAGATGAGGAAGTGATTTGGAGATGGCAAGTAATTGAGACTTGTGACATATGAAAACCTCAAGTCTGAGGCAGTTTCTGCTTGATAGAAGTATTCACTTTCACAGCAGTTCTCGAGAGAGGATGTGGCCTCTTGCCAAGGCCTTGCTCAAAGCTCAAACCACTGAGGCTAACAGCTTATTTCAAAATCTGTGCACTCAAGACAATGTCAGCATCAGTAATCTGCTTTCAGGTTTTTCTATCAGAAAATATTTACAGAAATCTACAAATAGAGTAAGTCCAAAGTAGTTCTAACTGTAGTTTATATGGTTTATAACAGGTACACTGTATTGTCAGAAGTGGAACTAAAAATCTTCTAGAAATAGAACTCTAGCTTTTACTTTCAGATGTCATATACTAGAAGCTGTCAAATCAGTCCTAATTTAAAAAAAAAAAAAATCTTTATTTTAGCTTTGTAGTGCTACTTATTCTTTGAAAATTACATTTACAGGATTGCATGACTATACTAATGATTTTACTTACAGTACAGAAGTGAAAACCAGGGAAAAATTTGACAGTTTGGGGATACCTGTAGAGGGAAACATGTGTTTGTTATTATCTTTACTGGAAAGTTTGGCTGCTTGTTACTAGCCTGCAGAATCCATTGTAAAGATGTGGCCTCTCAAAAGGAAGAATATGTTTTAAAGACTAGATGAAGTAGTAGATGGTTGCTGCGTTGTTACTTGAGGCATCATTAGACAAGCAACAGTTTTGTTACAGAAACAAATGCATGACACCTGCTCAGGAATCCACTCCCTCAAATTTCATGAGATGTGAAATGTGGAAATGTCTTGGGCATTGGCAGGTGCCTGTGGAGAAGACTTCCAGCAAGGCTGAGGATCAGCAGCCCAGCAAACTTCAGATATGGATGGCTGAAAAAAATTAGATTCCTTTGTAAACTATGCTTACCTATAGAAGTCCAGATCATAAGACAACTATCATTATGCTGCTGTGTGGGTGTATTGGTATGTAAGTGAGGGTTACTTAAAGGGTGGTTACTTAAGGTTACTTACTTAAACATGAGTCTTATTGAAGATAAGTTGTGCAATAATTGTTTTCTTTGCATCTCTAATGTTGCGTGGGAGAGTTCTCCATTAAGCTAAGCACCATACAAACCACACATTTCTAACACAGGGCATTGTCTGTACCTACAGACAACTGTGATTTATATTAAAAACCTCACAGTCTCAGGTCTGAGGTTGTATGGCTTTCAGTCTCTATGATGTCAAAGAACAATAATGACTGAGAATCTTCTGCCATCCCCTACTTTTCTCTGCAAGATCCCAGGAGATGGTAGTTTTCTCATTTTGCTGTTTTAACCATGTAGTTTCCTTACATGTGCGAATGTGTTGCCAAGTTTTTAACTCCTTTCCCTCATCCTTTGGACCCTCTAGTGCCCCTTGCTGTAATTCTTTGATTAATTATCGGTGTTTCAGCTTTCTTCAGATTTGTTTGGGGTTTTTTTGGTATGTGTTCAAGGTGACCCAATGTACTTATCCAAATGTAATTTTGTGTTACCATTACAGCTTTTTTTGATTCACTGTATCACTTCTAGAAAGAAGTTGTGCCTGTTAATTTGCAGGAATTTCCACTTTTTATCTCATCTCTGTTGTAAAGACTACTTTAGAGTGTGCTTTTATCTGGATGAGGATCTCCATTAGCTTTCTAGTTTACCCAAAGAGCAGAAGAAATTCACCAACTAAACAGGTTGTGTTTTGCTACTGAAGTTCTTTTGTTGGGAACACTGAACTTTGCATCAGTACTTCCAGTGCTAAAAGTGGGATTGCCCATCCATTCTATGGTGTTTCTCAGCTACCCAGCTGTGCTATGGTATAACATCTCATTTTCTTACATTGTGGATTCTGTTGAAATATGCTGCTTTTATCTATCTAAAAATGTGGTCTCTCTAATTTCTGACCACAACTGCTGTCCAGTGTGCTTGTTTATGCTCTTTACAGTTGTGAAGGGTGTCATCTGATTTCTTGTATTACAGTCTATCCATTATTTCCGTCTTCATGTTAATTGGAACCCTTAGGAAGAAGGGTCTTAAGGTGTTGGAGGTCATGAGATGTACATTTGGGATGCTCTGTGGGACTTCCTAAATGTTTTGACTTGTCAAACTGTTTGCTGACCAAAGTCCAAGCGTTTTTTGCTGAACAGAAAAGTATTCTCATGACTCAGTTAGTGTGCTGCTTCGTGCTTTGATTTGGCTTTCTAAACTCAATGTCAAAATGTTTTCTTGTAACAGTATCGGTCTTCAGAAAAATGCAGCGAATTGTTATTACTCTGTTAGAGTTTCTGTAGGTCTATTGTGGACAAATGAGAAATACTTTGTGTCTCACTGGTGGAAATTTTGTATACTGTTTAAGAAATTCTGCAGTGATTTCTTCTGGAAGTTTATCCTATTGCCTAATTTAGTTGCTCACAACTATTTGAAGATCTTGTATTTTTACCATTAATGCCAGATGCTAATACGAATATGAATACCATGGAAATGTAGACAGATCTTTATAATTCATCTGTCTGCCTTGGGTCTTATTCAGGGTGGCCTTTCTGGAAGACATTTTAAAATATTGTAAAATAATCTTTCAAGTTAAAAAAATTGTAGCAACAGTAATAGTCCAGACATCTGTAATTTGCATGATACATTGCAGCAGTGCCACTGGTGAAATAACTACCTTTGCTGATTCTCCAACATTCTTCTCTCTTTTATTTATTCATTCATTTATTTATTTATTTATTTATATTTTTAATGTCCTGTACAAAACTGGAGGCAGTAACTCATCAAACAAGTCAGTTTTCTTATCTCTGATTCAATGAAAGTGATATGAAAAACAGTCTTAAAATGGTTACAGGTATTTCTCAGCTTACTTGAGCAGATTTGCATTGAAATAGTGAATCCTCGATAGACTCTTGATTCATTTGTCTAATACTAGAGTCAAGTGAGCTCTAGAAAGACAACCCTTAAGGTTATCTGAATGAAACTTTCTCTACACCATTAACTGTTGACAAGTGCAGTCGTCAGTTTGTAACTACTTGTACAAACTAGTAGTTTGTAACTACTTCCAAAGTGACTCTGGAACACTGGGAGAATCCTCTCCAAACTTCCAGAGATGGTACTAGTTGAAGAAGACATCAAAGTTCTCTTGCCCCTTTTCATCCATTGTGGGCTGAAATCTTGGGCCTGCTCTGTGTCTTCTAATGGATCTTACCTGTATGCAGGAAGTCATTGTGGACTAAAAGAAATAATTCATGGTGCTTCAAATATAGAGGAAGGTTGCACTTCATGTCTGCAAGGATTTTTGCTTCAGTATACTTTTTGAGCATTTTCTTAAGTGTTTAAATGATAACATTTTCAATAGCCTTTTGAGGGTAGGGCTTGTTTAAAATGCTAAGTGGAAAACCTAAAGTATCTCTGGTATCAGGGAAACAGGAAGCCTCGAGTATGTGTTTTCACATTTTGGCAATTACTCTGAGAATGCACATGAGGATTCCCCATCAGAGATCTACTAGCTACTCAGTGTTCAGACACCAAGGATGTACATCATATTGGGGGATTGAGAAGTTATTTTTTTTAGCAGTTTAACCTGCAGGTCTGCAGTCTGATTAATCTAGTTTGAGGTTGTTCTGCAGTCTTCCTCTTTTCAATACCCTTCCCTGTACCTGAATAATTGGTTGTGCAGGTGAAAGGTGAACCACACAGGGAACTGATAAGCAGTAAGCTGATTTTTTTATTTCCCCCCCTAGACTGGCTCAATGCAAGGCTTTATGGAAGGTTATTTGGGGAGGAGGGAAGAGATGACAATGAGTGGGTGGGCATTAGGGGAGGGTGAGGTTAAATTCAGAGTTTTATGTTTGATCATGTAATCATGGAGCCGTGGTGTGAGCACTGAAAGGTGGCTGGTTTGGTTGTCTGTGTTAATGTAATAGCTGGATATATAAGGGCTTCAATAAGGATAACAAAATTTACTAGCAGTGGAAGGCCTATGTGTCAAGATTATTTCTATTACAGAGTGCATGAAGAGGTGACATTTCAATAATACTGTCTCTTTAAACTGAAAACCCCTTGGGCAATCACCAATATGAAACGAAAGGGTTAATTTTCAGCTGGAATCACTTTGAAACATGTAATAAGAATTCCTGTGCTAATTCGTATGTTGAATTCTTCATTGTAGAGAACTTGAGCAGTGAAGTTCTGATTTGTCCCAAGCGGTTCTTTCCTGATGAAGATCACAATCTGGTAATCTGTGTGATAGCCTGCAGCAATCTTTTTCCTAACTGCATCTGTGGGAAAGCTCTTTGCATGGAAAAGTTTTGAGCTATGCTTTGAAGTGGAACTCATAATATTATGTGTCTTGAAACATGTTGGAAATTAAGTATGCAGATAACTATATACTGAATTTGAACATACTGCAATATGTGTGGTTCAACTTGGTTAGAACTTTAAAGATTAAACCAATTGTAGTTTTCTTCATTTGGAGTTGCACTCTTACTATGCATGTACTTAACCTGATGTAACAAATGCTACCAAATTGTTTGAAGACATTCTTTACAAAACATCTAATAGCTAGGGGGAGTTATAACTATTCAGTAGTGGTTTTCTGGTTTTGCAGTTTTATTTCTTGAGGTTCTGTTTGTTAATTGACTTTTAATTACTAGTGCTACATATCTCACTTTTTCCTTCCTCAGGCTGGTGTTTTTTAAATTTAAAAATTCCTAAAGGCAGTTCACATAGCAGTTTGTAACTGTAGTCCTATTTCCTTCTGTGGCAGCTAGAGGACACAGGGTGACTAGAAGACACAGATATATCTTTCAAAGCCAGGAGATTCTGTAAACAGCAATTTCTCTGCAACTGAGATCTCCTAAACATATTTTAGTAATGTATGAGACACCTAAAATCTCTTTTGTACTCCATAAGAGTTGCAGGTGCATAGCACCCCTGTGGACAAATGCCTAATTAAATTGGCTCAGTACTGGACTTAAAACCCTGATAAGTTTTTGGCATTTTACACATTTTAAGGTGTTCTTTCTTTCCATGAGCAGAAACCTGTGAAAAGCAGAGTTGTAGGTGCCTACGTGGCAAATGGAGTTTTTCTATTTGAACTCCCTCAAAGCATGAGAAAAATTTAAAGAACTAAACCACCATAGTCTGTTTTCTTTGTTTTGTGGCTTAATTAGGACTTGTTGCTAAAACAAATTGATATGACCCACATTACAGGATAGGAAAATGGAACAAGGAAAAAATACCCTTAATTTAATACCAGCATGTTATGTACGGAGATGAGGATTTTCAACCTTATGTAATAGAATCTTTTTTAAAGGTCACCACCAGCAAAATTTGCATGTTCTAGGCCCAAGTATTTCTTGTATTTCCTCCCCACATTTACCTTCCCTGAACTCTGCTCTGTCCTAAATACAACCAACTATTTAATTAGCCTAGTAATTATGTAGGACTCTTGGCTTCATTAAATCATTCAAATACAAGATAGGTAGATTGTATAATTTTAGATCTTATTTCCAAATGTTCTGTGGGAGAGAGCTGGTTAATCAAAATAGAAGCTATTAAAAATCTTTATGTAATTTGTACAGTTAAAACCAGTATTTTGTCTACTCATTGGCGTTACAAAGATATTGTTCCTACAGCAGGAGGTAAACTAAAATTTCTTTTTAAGCATGTCATCTTAACCTTGAACCTCTTGGCTTGATGTCTGAGTCAAGTAAGTTTACAAGAGGCACATTCTACATAGTTTTGGGCTTTAATTCTATTTTGCGCTTGTACACACATAAAAACAAAACTAGAGAAAATTCACAGAAGTGTTTGGGAAAAATTTCTACTTTTCTGTAGAAATCTATTTAGATTAGGAAAATGTATAACAAAGTATTTTTGTTCTGTCTTTACAGAACTCCTGTTTTGTTGGTTTTTTTTCCTGCAGTGCTAATTGTCTAAGCCTGTTACTGTACTATCTTTAAGTTTGTGGAGAAAAGGTAAAAAAAAAAAAAAAAAAAGTGATCCAAAGTATTCAGATAGTGATAGATGCATTAAATATTGATTTAAATATATTCCTGTTGATAGTATTCATTATAAAACTCGAGTTGTAAGCAATGTCGGTTTTAGTTATTTAAGCTGTGTGCACATCTGTGTGTATTTCTTCCTTGTAGTAAATCCTGCTTGAGGAACTACCCAAAAAATAGTCATCTAAATTATCAAAAGCTAAAATAAAAAAGCCAAAACATGGTATGGACAAAATTTGACTAGGTTTTGGAAGTGATCATATTTCTGTCACATGTAGAAAAGAAACAAGTGCAGATTCGGGATTTTCTCATAGGGATATACACCTCTGTCTTCTTTTCTCCTTCTCTGACTTGGGTAGTTATGCTTAGATAAACAAGACTTGAGAAGAAAGTTGTTAACAGCAGCAGCTCTTATGGGGCAAACAGCTCTCTCCAAACCTAACTGAGAAGTGTGAAGCCAGCATTGCAAGTCCACTGTTGTGTTGTGTTTAGTACAAGTGCTTTTGACAAAAACTTGAAACTGTGCAACCTCCTAGGACAGAATTTCTCACTAAATTTCTCATTTTCTTTCATTTGTGACTGTTTTTCTCATAGAAACAAATCCTTAGGGTTTTGAAAAAAACCTCTAACAACCAACAACCCTGAATCTGGTCATTATTGTGATGAGTTTTCTGAGTAGATTTCTTGGGAATAAATTTTATTATTTTTGTTGTCTATGTCTTAAAAGAATCATGTAAATGGAAAGCAATAAGATTTGTTTATACCCAGAAAAAATGTACCTACTGAAGAATAATAAATAGATGTAAAAAAAACCCACCCTGAGGATGATGCTTAACTTCAGTCAGCCAGATGATAATCTTATACTTATTTTGGATTTTTTTTTTCTGAAGAATAAATAATTCTGACTTAGTAACACATCACCTTAGCTTGCAACTAAAAAACTCTTCTAAATATTGAAGAATAAGCTATCTGACTCCCTGTGAATCAGAAAGCTAGCTCTAGGCTGAAAAGTACTTTGAAATATAGCAGCTTATATTCAGAAATGGAGTTATTGACCACCTCTTTATAAAGGTGTGTATAAAGGAATATAAAACAGCTAAAAACCTGTATGTGTCTCTTGTATTTGAAGCACATTTTCAGATAATAGGATCTCAGATCTGACTCTTGAGGGACTAAAATGGTTGTGTTCTTATACCTTCAGTTATACTTAAAAATGTCTTTTAGACCTACAAGGAAGAAGTTCGAACAGTTTTCCCTAGAGGAGAGAACTGAGTCTGATCTTTCACATTCTGATTGAGGAATTGGAGGAGATGTTTTGATGGAATCACTTAATCTCTTGAAGGGAGGAGCTTCCTTTAACTAGGGAAGTTCAGCAGGATGCTTATGATCCTAGAGTTTTTTAACATATTTTGTGATGCATCTCTTTTTTTTTTGCCATTTATTTGTTTCTTCCCCTCCAGCTGGCCATTCCCAGCATCTCCACAATCAGCCTGCTTTGTTGTCTAATTCTGAATTTATGACTTTTCTCTTGCTTTAAGTATTTCTTTTTCAATTGTTTGTACAGTAGGGTACTTTACTCTGAGAAATCTTGTAGGGAAAATTAATGACATAAAGGTTTATGTTTGGATTTAATATATGTGAAATAAGGAAAAGTTCCTCAAATACTAAGGTAAAAATCTGTCAAGTGTCAGCAGGAGAGCCAAAATTGCATTTCAGTTAGTTAATTTTTATTTCAAATTTATGTTCTGGCCTTTGTATTTCCTTTGAAGTTAGCGCTTTTTCTGTTCCATCAGTTTCCCTATTCCTAATCAGTAAGTTTCTGATATAGATTAATAAAGTCTTTTGACAGCATGCATCTTTATAACTGTATCGTCTAGATTATACAAAGTCCATATCAGAGGTCTAGTTTTTAATGAGAAAATAATTAAAAAACTATTTCCCCCTCCTAATTTCCCTTGAGGTTGTAGTACTGAAGAAAATGTCTTAGAAACTACAAGGAAGAATCAATTTTATATTGCAAAGATTTTTTAATTGAATTTATTGAAAGTGAATGTTTACCTTAAAACTTCAGGTCTTACCTCTAAAGACCCTGCTGCCATGATTGTAAAACAAAAAAATTTTCTGAGTATGAATATTAATGAAAGTTTAAGGTTGGAATATTTCATAAACTATATCAAGTATTTTAGTAAAAATATCTGTTCCATCTGTAAACACAGAGAAAATAGTAACCTGTCTCCCTTTAAAAAATAAAATAGAGTTTGTAAAATCACAGATTTGTCCATTGAAAGTGTATTATTCTACCTTTGATGTAGAATAATGTTGAGTAAAAATAGAAGATGAAAATAATTTTGATTTCAGGATAGCACTTAGAATCATGGTGAAGGGACTTCTTAGAGTCCAGCAGTTCAATATGTGCTTATTGAGTCAATTATAAAATACACATTACAAAAAGTGTGTGTGTGTGTATACTTAGATGGCTTGTCTCTCAGTAGTGAGAGAGTGGAAAAAAAGCTTATGTTTGAATAGAAAGAGCAAAATAGATAGACAAAAATGAACAGATAAAGCTCTGAATTTCCTGACACACTTCAGTCAATATACTTGTTACTTACCCTAACCAAAAACACCCTCTGTGTAAAATCAGTTTAAAATAATTACCTGCAGATCTATTACTGGAAGGGGCTTGCAACAGTTGCTTTATCATTAATCATACTGGACAAGATAATTCAGCAAAAGTTTCAAGCAGTAGTAGGCCGTGCTCATAAAATAGAGGTTGTTTTCTGTCTTTGCACTGCTATTAGTTCTGCTGTATTGGTGATAAGATGGTTCTTTTGTACCTTATTTTAGCTTTTTAATTCTCTCCCGTATCTGCTTTTTATCGCACTGCATTTTATTCTTAAAAGAACTTGTTTTAAAGTCTCTCTTTAATCTAGCTGATTGATAGTTTTTACTGCTGAAATGTGATTTTTAGTTGTTTCTTTGATGTTAGCGTTTTCTTTTTCTTTTAGTGTGTATTTCTAATTTCTAGTAACTGCTTGCTTTTGTGCATCCTTATCTTCAAGTGATAAATCATAATTTCTTCCATATAACTTCCTTCCTAATCACCTTTGGCTGAAATAATTATGCACATTACAAAAGCTTAGCTTGATGGTTTGAAGTCTGACCATTTGTATTCATAATTGACTATTTTTGTCCTTTCAATTTCTTTGCTTGCACCTTGGTAGTGACATAGAGGTGTAACTAATGTTGCTAGTCTTAATTGTCAATTATGCTTCTGTAAAATTAATTAAAATACATGGGCTGCATAGTTGTAGCACAACTAACTTGAAAATAGTTTTTAAATTTTAGAACGGTTATATAAATCAGGTGAAGAATAATAACTTTGAGTGTTAGTGAAGAAATTTGAATTGCTTCAAAAAGAAGCAGCAGTCACAGCATTTGAACACAGTAGAAATGAGATGTAGTAAGAAGTCTACACTGTTTACTTTGCTATCCCAATATCAAATTGCATTGTAGGTAGATATGTATTTAACTTAACCTTTGTCTTTCATAAAACTAACCAAAGTGATATCATGTTGTATTTTGAGCTAACCTTGATCCATCTTTCTCTTGGTCCTTTTGATGAGTTTGAAGAGTTCCTCCATTTTAGCTGTAGCCTTCTCTTTCAGGAAGGAAGATGTTTGTCATTTTTGCAATCAATTAATTTTTAAAGGGCACAAGATTAAAGCTCTGGTCTAGTTCAGACCAATTCCCCCTAAAATATATATTAATGGATGGGGAGTTTCTCAGCATCAGTTAAATGCTTTATGAATACGCTTGTGGTAAGATCTGGTGTCTGCAAATGCAGGTGCAGCTGAAGTGAATTTGCTATAAATTGCCTAATCTGATGCCTGTCAAAACACTATGTGGTTGATATACAATAGAATGCATATCATTGCATGTAAAATTATTTTGAATATTATTTTTATTTCTCCATGTTTGGTTACTTTCACTCTGTGTATATTCCCCCTGTTTTGCTCTTAATTTCTGGTGCATCACTTATGTTACTGAAATGTACTAGTCAGCAGGTCTTTCTTAAAGCATCTGATCCATTTAATGTATTCAAGTGGCTTTAAAGATAGTTAAAAGATACACTAGTTATAGAATCAACTACCTGTAGTTCTTTTTCATCCATATGCAAAGTCTTAAGCTCTACTGCTGTTTCTCAGTTTTTCTCCCTTGAACTCTTGGGAATTGTGTTTGGTAATTAGTTGCTGGATGTTAAAAGCACAGGAGGTATGTGTTGTTTTTCAGAGTTGCAGTAACATTCTTCTGTTTACTCCATTTACCTGGTAGCTGTGTTATTTAAAAAAACATGGGGATAGCAGGGCAGAGTGGCAGATCTTAAAGCTTTTTTTATGGTTGTAGTGAATGAGAAATTAGTTTGTTTCTGACTTTCACCTAAAAGGACCTGGCTTTTGTTTGATAAGCAATGAGAAGAGAATAGTTTGCTAAAAATGAAGATGCAAAAAAAGTTGAAAAGTTTTTGTGGGTTGAAAAAGAGTGGGGTTTTGCTCTTTTTCTGGTCCTTAAGAAGAGGGTGTATTGGTGATTTAGTTTGTATTAGCTTTAAATTGTACAGGCAATATGCATTTTTCAGAATTTGAGGGAGGGGTGAGTAAGATAAGTTAGTGTTAACCCTTTCTGGAAAGGGTCTTCCAGAAGTAAATACAATCTTCCAGAAGTAAATACAATGTGTACAATTCTGATATGAAAATCCTTTGGCAAGAATGCATGAAATTGGTTTCAAGTAATTCTTTTAGAAGACTCAAAACTACATTATAGAAAGTAGTTGTCTCTTTTTTCTTAATGTAGTTAGCACTTTTCAAATGAGCAGTGTCTGCAGGATACTCAGAGCCTGGTAGGGGAGTGCCAACATGGAGAAAGTTTCTTGGATGGGGGCCAACGTAACAAATGCAAGCAGGCAAGCTTTGTGTCCAGACTTGTGTTTCAGCTTATGCGAATGGATTTAATGTCCTTAGAGATCAGGCACTGTGGCATAAATTGCAGCAAAAGTACTACAGTACAATGTGCTTGGTTTCATTTGCTGTTGTTTTTGATGTTGGAGGATTAAGGGGAGGGGAAAGGATCAACTACCCAGGATGCTCTGTTAGGAGGAGTAAGTGAATTTCATTGTCGTCAGAACTAGATTGCCATATGAGTTCTGAAAAGCGTTTGGCTCCTGAGGATAACTGCTCTAAAAATAGTTTTGGAGGAGAGGTTTCTCTTGGGTTCAGTTTCAGGTTCCAGCTGAGCTGGCTTTAGGAAACTTGTTTGCTCCTGTTACAAACAGGAGGATAACAGTGAGGATATTGCTTATTCTGCCTTCAGCATTAATTTTTGGAAATACTGACACACTCGCTCTGTTGGTGGAAATCGAGCACTAATGTTATGGCTGAAGACACAGGTATAATCCTAACCTTTCTTTTTGTTTGCAAATGGAAAATGTGTACTCGCAAATGCCAGTTATGTCTGATTTTATAATCAACAAACTAACTGGCTTACTGTTGTATGTTTTCTTGTCAGTTTGCTGTCTAGTCTGTGTTACAGGCTGCCTCTGTTCTCTTTGATTGTGTGTTCTCTGGATTAGAGGTATTCCATGTGTTTATGGCTGGTGGTTAATTGTAAATTTTTTTTTGCCTAATAGATCATACATTAATATAAGATATATTATCTTCAAATATATGACTTCAAAGTTATTTTTAGAGTACATAAAATTGCTACATGTCTTGAAGGTAAGCTAAAGTAAAAAGGTTTTTATACATTTTTAGCTAGACGTGACTTAATGGGGGGTGGGTGAGGTATAGGATTTTGTAGATTTGCTGTTGAGCAGTAGACCGTGCTTTAAGACTTTCTGATGTCTGCATAAAGACATCTGGTGGTGTAAGCACAGGCTTACCAGATATGGCAAGTGACCTACTTCTAACATGGCTGGCAGCATGTGCATGGAAAGGGCTTGAGTTGAGAATTAACTGCTTGGGATGAGCTCTGAGCCAGCTTCAGTCCTTCAGTGTTTTGTTCTGGCCCTGCATGTAGCATTGTTTATGCAGATCATAGGTAAATTTTTCGTTGCATAACCTCCATTTACATAAAAGCGTTGCGTGATCAAGCGTGAAGTGCTTGAGTTGTTATTCTGTAATTTTGTAAATAATTTTACTATAAGGTAGAAAGCCACAGCATAAAAATATGACTTTGTGACTATTGTGAAATACATTCTTATAGTAGAATCAATTTTTGAAGAATTTCCATGAAACAGTCTTTTATACTGGAAAAAAATATGAATAGTTCTGCTTGAATAATTAAATAAGTTGTATTTTCTTTCGTTTTCCTGTTCTTCTGACAAGTAAAGCTTCTTTGTTCAGAGGCAAATAGCAGTAAATGGTAGAAAACAGTAAGGCAAATAAGTGTGAAGTGCAGTAAGATCCTCTTTCCTGTTTGCTCTAGAACCAAATTGCAACCTGGAATCATTTAAACCGTTTTTAACCTAAGGGTTTCATTTTAAGTATATACAAAGCTTTCATTGCTTTGCTACACAGGTGTATTGAAGCCCTGCTGTTACATACAGTAATTGTTTATTTCTCAGTATTAACATTACCAGTTCAAGGGTACTATAAATAATTTTTATACAGTTGAGCATATTTCTGCACGCAGATGCTGCTTGTCTGTCCCTCAGTTTTCAGGCTACCCATACATTTCCCACAAGAGAGATGTTACAGTGAGCTGTGTGTATGGACCCTGCACATATGTAGTTAGAGGATTGTGCAGTAGCAAATGGTATATACCTGATATGAGGCTAAGTTGCCTCAGTTTCTGTCTGAATATTATTGGGCATTTGTGTTTAATGTAGAGAAGAAACTAAATAGCTTGTCTTTGATCTTTGAAGGGAGTAGTGTTAATTTTTTTTTTTCAGTAAAATGCTGAGATGAGTAGGAGTTGACATGAGTCAGTGGTTTTTATATTGCTTGGAACTTGGTATAAAGCACAATGAATGTAATAAAAGAGTATTTTATTACAGCTGTAAACCTGCTGGCAAGCAGGGTTAGAGATTAAATATATATATGTAGTTCCTGTTAGAAAAATAAGTCAGTCACCCACCTCTCATTACTTATCTTCCAGATACACCATTTTATTGTAAAAAACAATTGTGCTGATATTTAGCATCTGAGAGTATTTTTTGTCTTTTTCTATGAGCAGTGTTGATAAATACATCAAACATTACTTTCAGTTAGTATAAAGATAACTTCTTGCCTTATATCATCACAATATAAAAGACAAAGTTTCTTGCAACATTCTTTAAATTATGTAAGAAATAGTTTTGCTGGAATAACTGGGCCTGCATGTGGCTGAGCAGGCAAAAGTTGGTTTTAGAATGGAGTGGAATAGACTAACAGACTTGAAACTGCAGCCAAGTGCCACCCTTGCAGCAGTAATGTCGGGGGCAGGAGACCTTGATCTTTGGAGGAAGGCCACAGGCAGGCATCTTTTTGGGTACACATTTACTTTTAGATATATATGTGTATATATATATATATGTACATATCTTTTCCTAAAACAACAGACCAAGCAACTTACATCTTCTCTAGTGAGGACGCCCATTTGAAACTTGCTGCACTTGTAGCTACTTGCTACAATATGCTGGGTCAAGGTCTTTCACAGACATTGTAGCTTACAACTACATATGATTTTTTAATCTATTTACTTTCCATATGTGCAGTTATAAATGAAACCATGATTTGTGTTCTGTCTCTGTGTCATCCTTTTATGTTCCATAGGACTGAAATTCCAGAGTTGTTTAGCATGGAGTGAATCTATGCTTAATTGTAAGCATCAGAGAAGATGGTTTTAGTTCATAAAGTGTTCTGAATTTGAACTCTTACCCTGAACATAGTTCAGGTTTTAGAGTTTTCTTACACTATTTGAATTTTCACGTTGGTTTTGTGAGCCATTTCTACTAGTTTTGAAAGTTGTTTTAGGAGAAATGCTTCTGTTGCAAAGCTTTTCTGCTGGCCATACTGGCCTCTGCTGGCAGTCTGGGAACTTCTGAGGAACAAATGCAAAGCATCTCAAAAATGTGAAGCTCTGTGTAAATACACATCAAAGGGGGACCAAGGCAGAATTTTCAGCTAACTTGTAAGACAGATGGGAGCTTTTGGGTGTTTGGTTGGTTATGAGGCTTTTGCTTAGATTATCATCAAGCTTCTCACAGTAATTTACAGTGAAATGGAAAGTAAGTAAAGGTGATGAAGTTTAAAAAAGCTCAGCCAACCAAAATACTCCACAACAACAAAACCTACCAAGAAATTGTTGCTCAAATGTCTTGTATTCTGTGTAATCATAAGCACCAAGTTTTATAATTGTATCCTCAGTAATAATTTTCTAACTCTTACATCCATTTTTATTTCTTGTTTTATTTTAACAGAGACTAAGCATGGAGGAAAGAATGGAAAGAAAGAAGGCCTCTCTGGAAGCTCATTTTTCACCTGGTTTATGGTAATTGCTTTGCTGGGAGTTTGGACATCAGTAGCAGTTGTCTGGTTTGAACTTGTAGATTATGAAGAAGTTCTAGGTAAGAGTTCTAAATCTTAATTTTTTTTCAGTAATGTTATGATATCCATTAAATGAATGCCAATTTGTGTTTTTAGATAGATTATTTGTCTACTGTAGTGTTTGCAAATTATCTACGTGATAAGAATAGGCAGTATAGATTGAAATGTATGTCTTAATGCTGAACACTTTTGATGTTAAAATGGGGTTCTCATAAAAGGATATTAACATCCTGTAGGATGTCTTTGTAACATGTATACTGTAGTTCATTTGAGAGGTCAGCTAAATATGCAGTTTGAATTTAAGCTCTCAGAAACTCACAGCAGTGGTTGAAAGTGGGGAGCTAATGTTAGCTCTGCTCTGATGGACTGTGGTGCCTGTAGGGTCAGGACAACTGATCAGTCATCCTCGGCCTCAGTTTTAAACTTATAGTGGTGATAATTGTATATCAATATGACAATTTTAAGACAGTACTGTTAATATAATATTTAAGGTTAAAAATTGGTATCTCAAATTTCAAGATGTATGTCCATAGGTACGGCTGATGTTGTAGGCTTCAACATGCACTTTTGCACCTGGTGGCTTTACAAAATTTACAAATCTATTGGTACATGCTTTTTTTGATCTGGACTGATTTTTTTCAGAAAAAAATCTTCTGGTTTGAAACTTAACTGGGTCTAGTGATGCAAATAATGTTTTTTGTATTTTTACCATGCATGCAGCCAAAGCAAAGGATTTCCGTTATAACTTGTCAGAGGTCCTACAAGGTAGGATATTGGAGAAATAAGCTTGCTTTACAGTCCTTTGGCTGAAAGTTTTTGGTTTACTTTATTTTGGTTTTAATTTTTTTTAAGAATTTCTCTTCTTCTGCAATGACATGAAGCTCAGCCATTTCTCGTCTGTCTCATTCTTCATGGGTTTGAAGATGATATAACTCTTATTTCTAGAGAGTTATATTTTGCACCAGTCTGCTGTGTTTATCCATAAAGAGATATGGCTCCTTTCTAATGGGTTGCTTCCATACAATGGTGATGAACATATTTTTCTATTCTAGACCCAAGTCTCAATTTTTTCTTACACAAAACTGTATTCTAATTTTCTAACTACCGTATTAAGAACTATGTTTAGTTTATTTTGATAGCAAGAAAGTTCTACCTCCATTTAGAGAATGACAAGTGTGGCAAGCTGTTGGACTATAAGGACACAAAATTCTACAAGCTCTGCAGAGTTGGATCCTGTTGAAAGTTGTGTCTAAATTTTATCAAGCCTATAATTAGATAACTCTCTACTTGTTTGGACACTTCAAATTCTGGATACCATGCTTCTATGCTGAAAATCCTCTTTTAGTAGAAAAGTTCTATTCTGAGTTTTCCTTTTGTGTATACTTAGATAGAGCTGCAGTTTCAAAAACAAAAATTGAGAAAATTGATTTGTTAGTCATATATGGAAGGATGGACAACTTTGTCTGCATGGAAGGTTATACAATTGTTGGTAAAATTTGTGAATGGTTTTCCTTTGTCTGGGAAGTAGGCTGCTTACTTTCTATTAACTTGGCACTAAAAACTATATACCTATATACCTGTCTCCTTGATGAGAATTTAGAATTGCAGGAAGTATATAATCAGAAAAAATTGGCGATTATTTTGCAAATTTCTGTTTTATTGTTTTCTCTCAAGCATATTGAGGGAAATTGAGGTTTTCTCATGAACTTAAATTTTATTCTGAGCAAAGCATGTCCATTTCAAGTGCATAATTACAGACTTGCTTTAAATCTACAGGCTGCAAAATCAGTGCACAGGAAAAAGACAAACTTGTGTTTGGTCTAAAGTGCAGGAAATACAGAAAGAAACTCGAAATATTTGTATTATTTCCAGGGAAATTTTAAATGTGGTTAAGAATATTACAGCTGGATTATTAAAAAACATATGATAACAACCTAGCATTGACAGTCAACCATCACACATTGACAACTGTGCTGGACACAAGTGGCCAAATCCCTAACTGTCTTTTCTTCCTCTCTTTGCACTTCTAGGCAAGCTTGGGATATATGATGCTGATGGAGATGGAGATTTTGATGTGGAAGATGCTAAAGTATTGCTAGGCAAGTACAAATACAGGTGGAACAATCTGTATAATTTAGTTGGCATGTTTATGTTTGGCTTTTTTATTTTTAAGTAAAAACAATATTTCTGGTTTGTTTGTTTGTTTTTTTCCTAGTTCAAAAACTTAAATTGATTTCACTGTGATGGGTTTTTTCATTTGATGCAAGTTGTAGGATTGAGTATGTACCTCACAGCAATTTTTGTTCTTTTTTCTTCTAATATAGCAATGTTAGTGGAAAGCATTTAATTACAGGATGATTTTGAAATTAGGTGGTGGATGCTACTGTATTGAATGTTGCAAAATGGTTGTGATTATCAATAAATTTATCAGATGCAGGACCTAAGATGCTTCAAGATTGAAAACATTGTTTATGTTAACATGTTAAGCCAAGTCCATTTTAAAATTACTTTAAATGTGCCTTTGTACTTCTTAGATGACTATTTGTGTAGTGTATTTTTGTACTGTCTTTCCTCTTTTCTGAATTCTCCACAAGTCTTCATTTTCTTTGCCCTTCAGAAACAGTACATGACATGATTTTTTCCTCTTTAGCATTGAAACACTGGGTTTAGGCTTCTGTTCTTGTAATTTGTGAGAATGTCTTTCTGCTCGCTGTGTATCTTCAAAGGGAAATTTCAATCTCTAGACATGCTTTATGGTATTATTGTTTATTTACATCTTTTAAAGCACTGCCTTCTTCAGCTTCAGTCAAGATACTTCTTGCATACCTGATGGTAGAAATTTTACTGAAGTTTACTTTTCTTTCGTTTTTCTTTAGTTGATTTGTTCAAATTTAAACCTCTGCTGAGCACATGAACCTGTAAAATTAAACAAATGAACAAAGCAACAAACTCCCCAGCATAGTAACTAACAGCTTGAGCAGAGGACAAAATGCAGTGTATCAAACTAGTCAAAGTCATCAGTAGTACATTAGGATGTTTGGTTTGCCATTTCAAATTCATACTCCATAAAAATCAGCCTATCATAATTTTATTTTTCCTACTTTTATCTGAGAAATAAGCAAGTCTTTGGGAGGATGTGTGTTCATCTGTTCAATCCCTTCACTCTTAATAGAAAACCCATGAGTCAACAGAATCAATTTGCAGTGGTGTGAATGTGAGAGTCACTCCAAAGAATCTCCAGCACTCTGAATGGCTACAGAGCTACAGATTGGATGTTAATTATAATTGGTGACTAAGACAATAGTTGGTATAGGTATAATCCTAATTTTTCCTCTGTCTGTTATGTAGTGTCTAGAAACTGGATATCCTTTTCTTGATGGTCATATGCAGGCAGAAACATTCTGCTGCTTTGTTCCATCTCTGTTTTATGCAGCCTGATATAGCTGGGAGTTCTGCCAGTACATGAAAGTGTTTCTATTATAAGCTTGTCTTACCATGCATTTAAACCTTGTACTTCAAATGTGACCTTAAAAGGTCACAGATCAAAATTTATTTTTATTATTTTTGAGAAGTTGCTTAGAAATAGGATTTAATCTCATTTAAATTTGAAAATATTTTTTGCAATATGAAAGAAATTATATTTTTTAAGTTTTGTGATACTGAGAAAATAATGAATATAAAAATGTATTTTTTCTAATAACTAGCACGTTATATTATTAACTGAACTTCTCTGTAAGTTACTGTGCTTGTTTGAATTTAAAATTTAATACGAATTAAAAAAGGAGCACCACAATGCAGACTGAAATTATTTCATTGATGCAGAAGCTAGAAGACTGGATTCCCTCTTGAGGAATTTGTCTTCCAGAGTTAAATCATTGTAGTAAAGGAAACTGAGTAGTAAGCCTACTTTCTGAATATTGAGTGCAAAGCTCCTTTAATTTGTGAGGATTTTGTTAGTACATGTGCTGTATTTGAAGGCTTATTTCTGGGATTTTTTTCTGGGTCAGACAGCCATAACAGCAAGTGGTTTTTCTGGTGGTATAAAACGAGTTACTGCAGTTTGGTGTTTAATGATAGGAATTCATATGCTTTTTTCTCTTCTGTTCTTTAGTTATTACAGCACTAGTCTTGTGTATTGAAGTTGTGATGTGTACAGTGATTTAATGTTGTCCACTTCCATAACCTTTAGTTTTCACTACCAATTTCAAGGTTGAATTTCATATTAATGGTAAAGTTTTAAGTTTAAATTAATTTAATTAGCATTTTGAGAAATACTTCTATCAGCATGAGTTTATTTTGTATTTCAAATAATGGTTTGGTAGCTGATAATTTAATAATTTTCTTTACTACTTGGACATATCTAAATAGAAGAATAAAAATTTATTATATTATTTCTTGTGTGTATAAGGTATGATAGGATCTGTTCTTTTTTATTTGTTGTAATCAAAGTGGGTTTCATGATTAGGTTCTCTTGAGGAATTTGCGTAATTTTCAAAAAAGTGTGTGAGAAGTTTGTTCATCCCCTCTTCCCCCACTCCCCATGTAAGAGAAATAAAGAAACTGAAAAAAACCAAACCACCTATATCCCCTCCAGTCAACCAACCCCAAATAATTATGGAGTATTGTAGCATTTATTAAACAATTATCTGTGGTAGAAATGCAAAGTTGTTGAAGCTAATCGGCCATTATCTTGCAGATTTTGTCTTTTTCATAGATATTTCTGAGGTTCTGTTTACAAAATTCCTTCTGGTAATGGGAAGAGAGGCTTCGTACTCTGTTCCTTTAGGGGCTGCTGTTTGCAGTACTTTGCTTCCCAGTTTTTGTCCACTTCACTCTGAAGGGTGTTATTCTTAGGGGGAGTGCTACACATCTGACCTTACTTTAAATCAGTACGGTGAAGCAGTGGCTTTAGTGGTATTACCAAAAAAAGTGTATAGGGGAACCAATGTCTGTTGCAATAGTGATTTTGGAGCCAAGCTTTTTCTTTTGTACTTCTGTCCCTTTGAACAGAGGGACAGAAGCACAAAAGAATATCCTGAGAAATTCTCCTTAAATGGTTGCAGTAGTTAGTACAATTTTGGAACTGCAGCTACAGAAAACAATCCCTTTATTATTCTTTTGCGTTTAGTTCAGAGTAGTCCAGCTATACAGAAAATGGCAAAACCCCATCCTCGTGTGTCAGCAGTCAAGTGGTAATAAGCAATAGAATCCAAGTAAAAAAAAATCTTCTTTTCCCTTCGTTCACCTACAGTAGAAAAATATGTTTGCAGGCAGTCACACTGAGATTACACATTCAAAAAATCTGTAGGGAGATAATAGGTGTTAAAAGAATGCTTTTGCACAGTTCAGCTGTTCAGGATAAATTTCATGCTATTCCATATTTTTCTGCTATTCCCTATTTTACCTTTGTTCCACTGTAGCACTTTTAAAGGTTGGCTTGTGCTCATTTTCATAAAAAGAGGTGTTTACAGGAGAGGAAAGGTTTTGTCTTGTTAAATTGTCTCTGCTTTTGTAACCATTTTCAGATACTTGTTACCATGCTTTTTGTGAGCTTATCGGTTTTTTAAAAAGCAGTTCTTCTTGATTATGGGGATGAATTAAGACAAAAAATAGAGTATTAATTAGCTGGCAGGTTTTTTTGTACTTTCTTAGAAAACAACATGTGAAATCCTGTGGTTTTTTTCTTTAACTCAGGCTGAAATGTTGTCTGAGGGTTTTTTTGGTTTTGTCCTTGAGTTTATTTTGTTAAATTCAAAGGCCATTATCTTCATCTTGGATAATTTTTGCAAGGAATTGTAAAGAGAGGGTTTAGGTTTTTTTAGTTTCATGGTGTTTTGACCAATACTGTAAAGACACATTCTTCCAGTTGCAGTGGTTCCCTTTGGAATCCTAGTATTTTCAAAGAAAATATGCTGCTATACTCCATTTTATAAATGTAATTGCCCAAAAGTCTTATTCTTGACTTAGTGCAAGAACAGGGGCATCTATATGATTCTGTACTTGTGTATAAAAATGATGTCTAAAGCCTAAAGTCTTTCCAGAGTAGAGTGGGTTTTTTTGTGGGTTTTGTTTTTGTTTTTGTTTTTGGTTTTTTTTTTTGACTTTTTGTGGGTTTTTTCCCCATTTTGTTTCTATGAGATTCTGACAAGACTAGAATGACACAAGTATTAATTCTGTATTTATAACTTAGATTGTACTTTTACAATTTTTAGATTTAAGTTTCCATTCTTATATTGAGATTTCGTTCTTCAATAAATATCCTTACTTTACTTTGTCTTTACATCTTGTATGATCCAAATTTTGAAAACAAATTAGAATGACTGAGTACTGTGCATAAAGTTGTTTATAAAATTTAATTTTTATAGAACTAAGCCATGGAAGAAGTTGGAGAGGGATATTTATAATACCTTGATTGCCTCCTGGATTCAGTCTGTCATTTTTAAACCTTTGGGCTATCCAGTGAAAAGTTAAAGAGAATGGCTGGTCACTCAAGTAGAGGTTCTGGACATCCAGGTACAAGGATGTGGAATATCATGGATTTGGAAGTTTCTTCAGAATTATCATTGATAATTTCACTATGTGCTGTAAGAAAAAACATGTTGAAATGTGTTAAATGTCTCTGCCATGAACCTCTCTATCTTGAATGTTTCATTAACCTGCATCTAATATTGCTTTGTAATCTGCATGTGCAACATGTTCACTTAATTTTATGTTTCAACAATCTGTCTTCACCTTTAGCTCACTTTTCTGCTTGTCTTTTCAACACAAAGGAAGGTTTGTTCTGGTTAGAAGTGGGGGAAATTCCTCCCTCTGCAGCTTTAAAGTGTACCAGTTGTTTGTTGTTGCCTGGTCATTCTGTTGTGCTTTTCCTAGAATGGAAAATTTGAAATGTTATTTAGTAACAACTGTAAAACAATGATTTTAATTAAAAAAACCAAACAGACCTAGGCAAAACCTCCCCAAAAACAGGAGGGGAAGAAAACATTAGCTATGGCTTATTTGCAGTATACAAATGCCATTTAGATCAGTGAGTCTTGTAACATAAAATAGTATCATTAGTCCCTAATATTAGGGACTTTAGCAGTGATGAATTCAATCTTTGCAGTTCTGGCCTTCTCTACTTTAGCTCTTTATCCTGCTTTAGATTTTCTATGTTACAAAACATACACCCTGTATTGGCTACCTATTCATTTTAATCTGGTGTTCTGTATATCCTCAGGTGTGGAAATAATTCCCGAGGATCAAGTACATCATATAGAAAATCTATCATAGAAAAAAATTATTGAGAAACACACTAAAAAACCCAAACAAGCAAATGAACTGCAAAACGACCTTCCCCCAGCAATTAGAATCCTCACTTCTAAGCAAAATCAAAATTCTGCATGGATAAGAATGTTATCCTTAACAGTGTGTCTGTGATAAGTTCGTTTATATACTCTTTGCTTTTAAATGTTATTTTTGACCATCAGTTGCAAGCTCTTATATTTGAACATGATGGTTTAAAAAGTAAAACAAATTGAGTGATTTTAAAGTAGTAGAAGATTATTGATAAAAAATTGTCTAAATACGAATGTTGTGGCAGAAAACCTGACTATAAATGAGTTTAGTTTTAGGACTAGGAAGAAGGGAAAGCAAAGCTACTGCCGTTTTTCCTCTTCTTATTTTTTAGTAAGATTCTGGCATAATATTTTGCATGTTTATTGCCCAAATTACAGTCTGTATTGGAGTCAACTTCCTTAACATCCTTCTATTTCCTAGTTAGCATTCCTGTAAAGACGTCTGTCTCTGACAAGAGATGTCTTTCACAGATCCTCCTTTTACAGTTTCCTCTTTCCACCTAACTGCTGTCTCTTTTTTTCCCTTCCCTCTCTCTCTCTCTCTTTCCTCTATTCTTGTATAGGCCTGACCAAAGATGGCAGTAATGAAAATATTGATTCCCTTGAGGAAGTCCTTAATATTTTAGCAGAGGAAAGCTCTGATTGGTTTTATGGCTTTCTCTCATTTCTCTATGATGTATTGACTCCTTTTGAAATACTAGAAGAAGAAGAGAGCGAAGCTGCAGATGATGTTGATGGTACGTCACAGAATGAAGGGGTTCAGGGAAAAAAGACTTGTGTTATTTTGGATTTACAGAACCAGTGACTGAAAGACTAATTTGATTGGCTTTTGAAAATGTCCATGAAATCATCAATCTTAATAGAGCGAGAATTTATGGCATTGAGGGGAACCTCCCAAATGGACACTCTAAAGATTGAACTCAAGTTAGCCATGCAATGCTGTTTCAGTAGTTGAAAGCCTTTCAGTAATTTTTCCATTTTTGTGACAAGATGACAAGTATTACGCAGGTCTGTAAATATGTAGAATAAAACATGTATCTGTGGTTGTGTAGTTGGTTTCTGTATGTGCTTCAATTTGTGCATTTTGTGCACAAAACTTACAAAGCTTAAGTGTAATAATCTCTACTGTTAACACTATAACATTTGTCTTTCTAGCAAACATTAACTGAAGCATTTTGTAACAGTCTTGATTATAAAGTATTCTAGCATGACTGCATTTTGTAAATACATATTTTTATGTTAATCCTTAATATAGACAATGATAATTCTCTTGTGAAATATAATTTTAGTAAATAACTTATTTTGTGATTTACTATTTTCTCAGATAAGTTCTTTTTACTTGTTCAAAGAGAAGTACTTAATTTATAAGTGCTTGAAAATTCTGCAGAAACATTTATTTCTAAGTTAGCTAACATCTTGTATTCAGAAGCTACTCTGTCATATGGTTTATTCCCCCTGATTTGTCTGTTTTCAAACCTTATCTTCAGTCATTTCTTTAATATGACAATCACATCACAAGGGCTGTTCCAAATTTCTTTTAATTTTTAAGGTGGGCCTTCTGTGGAAGTGGGAAGCTGCGATTATGTATTTCTAATGTAATACTGAATATATTAAAGACTAATTGGAAATTAGATTTTAATGTCTTCTATTCCTTGAGAAATCGAAGTATTTAATGTAGTTTTGCAAATCTGAATCTTTTTCTTGTTAAACTGTTTTATGACAGTTTGTTCCAAAAATGCTTTCTATGTATGTGAATTCAGTCTGCTATCATGAAGTTACTGGTATAGAAAGGGCAGTTTATAATTGTGTCCTGCAGTTTGTATCAGGTATGAAAAGCTGAAACTGAGCTGTCCTTTTAAAACATGAATAATGTACTCAAACAAATTACTATTAAAATTGTATCAAATTGTTTTTTGTAATGCCTGCTTTGCTTAAGTTTGTATTGGTTTCCTATATGAAGTTGATACCCAAGTTTAAACACTAGTGGTTGCAGGCTGAAATTTTAAATTCTTTTTAAAAGAAATAAAATTTCTTTTACTTTGGCATGCCATTTTTAAAGCAATTTAACATGCCTGTTTGGAAAAACTTCCTCTAGATCATCCAATTCAGGGTATTATATAATCTTTTAAAAGTAATAAAAATGTGCTAGTGTTAATCAAGTGAAAGGTTGTGATGGGCTAATACTGTTGCTCAAGGTTTATTAATTAAATAGAGCCATGAGAGCATTCTTCCAAATATTTGGGGATTAGGATATAAGAAAGCTAACAACATATAAATTCAACGTTTTTTAAAACAAGATACATGAAGTGTAAGGCAGAGAAAAGAAAGGAACCCCTAAACATTATAAAAATAAATGCTACTAGATCTGGAATATTACTGAGCACTTGGTTAGCCAATGCAAGAAACTTGAAGTGTCTGAGATGCAGGAAATAAGTAAGTTTGGGTTGTTTTGTTTGAGAATTTTTTTATCTTAATTTTAGAAGCAGATTTGAATTAGAAGTAAGAGTTTCATCGCTGTTTTGGGATAATAATACCTCTCAGTGTTATTTAAAGATTGTCATGGAACGTTGAATTCTATTGTAGATGCTTCAGTAATGGAATTAGACAGCTAAAGAGAGAAGGGAAGCATCCTCTGTAAGAATTCTATGTAATGAAGTTTATACAAAACAGTTAAAAATTAATTGATAAACCAGAAATTTGGCAAGTGAAATTGAGGTGGATTGCTTGAACCACAAGAAAGCTACGGGTACTGAGATAGGTGATCAGTAAACAGTGAATTAGTTTAATGTGGGCTGCAGATATGAAATGCAGGCCAGCGGAGTTTTTGTTGATATCATACAACTTCCTTGTTGGTTTTATTAAACGTGTAGGCATCTGCTCAAAAACAATTACAGTGGAAATAGTGGTCCGAGTGTAAGTCAGTACCTTTGTAGGGTACTTCATTTCTGGAGAATAATCTTCTGAGAAGTGTTCACTCTTGCCTGGGGTTGTTCCTGTTGAGTTAACAGTTGAACCCTCACCCGTGGTGAGCGGAGCACTCCAAACTCAGAAAGTTTGGGATGGAGGAGTTTGGTTTTCATGTGTTCTATTAATGGTTGTGATTACAAGCAGAATTTGGGTAGTAAGGATGGTAATAAGATTTAGTTGAATCTTTGGTTATATTAGCATGGCAAGCTTTTTTGTTGTTTGTTCATTTGTTTTTTAAAAAAACACTTAACAGCAAAAAAAGTTAAGCTGAGTATGATGTGCAAATAAGCAAGAAAAACTGAGCAGCATCCCAATTTGCTTGTGAGTCTACACAAATTGTTTGAAATTGGTTGACGAACATGAAAACTAAATTCTTAGTTTGATTGTTTGTGACTATAAAAATAATTAAGTTTACTTTTGAGTAAGTAAATAAAGTAATTAAATAAAGTAATTAAATTTACTTAAATTTACTTAAGTATTTTTAAGGTGTGAGTTGAAAGCCATGGCATTTTGCCCTCTATTATTTTAGAATAATTATTTTAGAAAGCAAGGTTGCTGCTTTCTCCTGAAGTTTCTGAAAATTTTGGAATGCTGTTTGCTACTAATTTTCTCCTATTTTAAATTCTGAGAGTTTAAAATAGGAGAAAATTTACTGATTTTATATTAAATTGGACATGTGGTTTTCATTAGATAACCACATACTCCTTACAGTTAACTTATATTAAATTTTCAGAACTTCAGAAATAAATGTCTGTGGCTAAAAGTGTAGTCTTCCAGTTTGTCCAGCCTTTTTAGAAATCTGTGGGATGTTTGACTTTGTCATTTTTTGGTACATTTGATATTTTTGTTGCTACTCTTCAAACAAAATACTGCATTAACCTTCCTAGCAAAGCTTTTGCTTGCTTTCTTGTGATACTAATGAAAAGAAATTTATAGGGGAAAAAAACCCCTTAATACTCTGAAATACATCTGAAATGGCTAAGAACTTTCAGAAGCTTTGAACCCCAGATTTCTGTGACCACCTTCAGCAGTATTTAATTTGAAAGTAAAAAAGTGTTATATGGCAGAGAGAAATCACAATGCTCATAATGTATGGAATAACTTTGAATGGAAGAGAATAATGAGTACATTGTTCGCATATCTGTTAAAATTCTTACTGCAAAAAAAATTTTGCCAGTATTTTCCCCCACCTCCTTTAAAAAATTCTCCTTATTAGTTAGTCTCAATTGACTGGCTATGGAAGAAATCAAATTTTCATACCAGTTAGTTGTATAAGTTGCATTTAGATGGCAACATGGAAGAAGAATATATTGAAGCATTAGAAAGATTTTAATTTCATTTCATGGTCAGATGGGAGAGGTAAAACCCATCTGTATTGTAAATATAATTTGAGATCTGGGGAAAGCTGTTGTGTACAGATCAGTCATTTTGGAGAGATGTGTTATTCCCTGTTAGGTTTCCATCAGCCATCATAGTGATGTCACAGTAGCATGAAATGCATTAAGTATTGCCTTTCTCAGGGTCAGTTAGGATGTATGTCTCAAGATGAGGCTAATAAAGGCAAGATTGGCTTGACAGTTTCTTATATCTGCTGGTACAGGATGCAGCATAAACATCTGTGACTTCAGGAAACAAAAAATGCTTTCTACCACGTGTATCTGATCTGATCTGGACTTTTCTTCTGACATTAGGCAGTCAAACAAGCAAGAGATAATAAAGCAACATATGGAGACTATACTGAAGTCTGGTGTTTTGTTTGGAGAGTTTTTATGCTAGTTGTATAAATTAAAACTTGCAATTGGAGAGTTACAAACTTTGGTAAGCAAGTGCTCTGAGCTCAGTCTAAGGTAAGTGGGTGTTAGCTTTCTGACAGTAAACTAATTTTGTTTAGCAGATGACCTTGTATATCAAATATAACGTTATAAATACACAATCCTAGTAATAATTACGTGCAGGGGGATTTACAAACAATCATATTTTTTCTGACTTTTTCTGACTTTTCCTTCTGGAAAAGGAAAATAAAAAGGGCAGAAAAAAATGTTAATAATGATTTTGGTTTACAGATTTGTATTTCTTCTTTTGGTACTGCAATTTTAACATCTTTCGCTAATTTTCTGTGTGGTTTAGGAGGTTCTTGATAGAACGTCATAAATTTAGGCAAGAGTGAACGTCAGCCCTAGTGTTTTAAAACTTGACTTTTGTTATCCAGGCTTTACTGCAGAAGGGTAGCAAGTGCTGTCAGCTGCTTAGTGTTAGCCTGGCCCATGTGCTTTCTACGGTAAATGCAAAGTAGCCTCTCCTTTTTTCACATCTAAGTGGATAAACTGCCTTAATTAGCTTACATTTGTTTCACGATGCTGCAGGTTAAAAGTGTTTATGTAGGTAGAGGTTGTGGAGAAATTGACTTACAGGAGATTTTCACATGGCAAAGCCTTTCGTCTAGCAAGGCTATTAAAGTTTTCAGGATTATTAAGTGAATAAAGTAGTATTTGTACATGCCAGGTTGCTCAATGTATTGTTAAATATGAGAATGTTGTCAACATCTGGGAAACTGCTAAAAAACGGAGAGCTTTTTGCCTATTTATTTTCGTTTTGCAATGCTTATCTTTCTAAATAAAAATAGTATTTATATGTTTTTCTTCTGATGTTTAAGTTCTTAATCTGTGCTCTCACTTGTGGTTGTTTGTGGAGAATGTTCTTGAAGGTTTTTATGGGGAAAAATAGAGGAAATGACTGGACTTTGTTGCAGAGTAAGAATGCTTTGTAGTATCCCTGGGCTTCAAAGGATCAGTTAAGATAGCATGTTGGCCACCTTTAAGCACTATATGAAGCACAACCACTTTGAGAGGAGTATTTAATTTATAGAATGACTATTTAAAGCAGTTATTTAAAAATATTTAAACCTATCCACCTATGTAAACTTTGAACTCAATTTTTTAATTAGCTAACTCTAGTAGTAGCCATTTCTGACATTTCATTATACCCACATTTGATGTTATAAATTGTATATTTTCTTCTGGCATTGCCAACATTGGCAATGGGATCCGTGGGATTGAATGGAAAAAAGAAGGAACTCTAAAACTAGCTCAAAACAAGTGTGAAGACACTTGAATTGGACTTCAGAATAAGAGTCCACAAGTTCAACTGCATGATTTATAGAATTCTGGATATTTGTTTGTGTGCCCCCTTGCTGTAAGAGCCTAAGTCTTTGCCGTGAATTCCCTTAGATTTTGTCACACGCCCTGGACATTGCTTATCTTGGAAAACCAGGTGGTTTGCACCCATCCTGCTTCAGCCTAATTGGGGCTGACAAGTAAGACTTCCCTGTGCAGTAGGGATTTCCCCTTGTAGGGATCATGTCCAGGTGGGAGTCAAGATGCAGCGGGATTTTGGTCTTGTGATTATTGCATAATACTAATGTTTTAAAATATATTATTTTACATACTTCCCTTGTGAACAGGTCTATTAATAATATGTTTAAGTTTACATAATTTATGTAATTATGTCATGAATTGATTATTTGCTGAGAACTTTCGTGCTATTCATTGCATGAAAGCAGATTGAAACAAAATTACTGCTTGTCTGAATATTTAACATGTGAAATAACAGTAATCAGTGAACAAGGTATTTTGCAATCTTTCAACATAGTGCATGTATCTTTGTTTAAAAATAATCTGAAATATCTCTATGATGGTTTTTTGTGTATACGGATACTTGTAAAATTTTAGTTTTCCTTGCCAACACATGCTTTTAAGAGTATCTTAAAATATTCAGTAATGTTTAATTTTAATATGAAAAGAGGGGAGGAGCTGGAAATTTAAATATGGGTTTGTGCAACTTTTCTGAGTACCTTTTATTGTTTATATTTTCATTGATAATGTAAATGAAAGTTGGAGTCTATTTTTCCTTTTATATGAAAAAAATGCTAACTTATTCTTCCATGCACTACTTAAAAATAGTAAGTCTGAATAATGATTTTAGTCAAGTTAGGGCTCTGGACTTCAGCAATGGTGGTAATTTATGAGGGAAGAGCTTGAAAAGACTCATATCCCAGGTATGAGTTTGTGAGGAAATTAATCTGAAGCCTATATTTTTACTTGACTAACCCTTTTAAAAACGATTTTGGCCATAATGTCAATGCTTGATATTTTGAAAACATGTAGTATAGAAGTTAAATGCAAGGTGACTACAATGACTTTAAACTTTTTTTAACTAATGATTTCATTTTTTTAGTATAGGCTATCCGAATATTGTTTGTTTTTTCGGATTTAGTGTTGATATATGACACAGATATTGTAGATACCGTTTTCTGGAAACCTAAGCTTATGGTGCAGATGTTCAGCGTAGGTCTGAATGAGAAGGCTAGAGTTGAGACATGGGAATATCCCCTATATTATTTATGTATGTATAATCATACATAAATTATGTATGAGTTTAAAAATACACAGTTACTATATTTTTCAGCTTTTCTTTACCTTCTAGTTGGCTTTTAGGTAGCAACCTAGAAGATTTTGTGGTTAAAATTGCTGTTTGTGGGATTTAAGCCTTAATCCATAGCATCATGATAATCCAGTCTCTTTTAATGGTATTAAAAAGACGAAGCTAAATATTATTTGTATTTTTGGAAATGCTTTTGTCTTTATGCCTCTTGGCTATAGCTATATAGCTATATATATATATAGCTATAAAGTACAATCAAAAGGCTGACTGCTCTCAGTTCGTTATCTACAATGGGAAAAGAAGACAGCACCTGATTTTGGAGAATAAGGTTTATTTTTAAAAATAAAAATTCTAACAGTCTTAAGTATTCTGAAGTAATGCAGTAAGTATTTTAACTCTAATGAAATGGTAACTGCTTTTGGATCTGAGCAATATCTTTACCAAAACATTTATTTTCCTTTGGATAAAGAAACATATGTTGTAATTTATTGTAAGAAACTATTGTAAGACTCTACAATACCTGTGTACTTGAAGGCCTTTTGAGTTAACATGTTTAGAAAATATTTATGAAATTTTATTGAAGTATAAATTAGTGCATTTGAGAGGGAGCTGACAAATACTTTGCAGAGAAATCAGAGCGGGGGTTGATTATAATTACGTGGCAGCACTTGTCTGGAGAGAACTGAGCAATCTCCAAGTTAAGACAGTTCACAAGTAGCATGCATCTGGTAATGTGGTACTTTTCTTTGATTAATTAGTCTTTCATATAAGTACTTGTCATGGTTCTGCAACTGAAGTTGCTTTATTCTTAATGAGTTAATATTCTGTATTTTTCCATAGCATTGTAGTGTGCTATGTAAAGTGAACTTTTTACATAACATGGCAGGTTGGGAAATTTCATGTCAAGTTTATTAAACATCACAAATATGTTCATAACCTATTTCCATTTTGCAACTAATTAGGTGAGGAGCCAGGAGGGGTAGCCAAGAAAAAAACTAAGCTCAAAGGTATTTTTAATGTTCTTTTTCATGCAGAACTTTATGCAGATAATGATGTATGAAATGCATGTGCATTACAAATACCAACTGTGGGTTATAATGTTTACTAATAATAGCTGTGTTGGCTAAATATTTTCTAATGGTGCAGCAAACTATTGTTCTTGCAATTTTTCATTTTTTTTTAAATACTGATTGAAATTTAGTGGCAATGCAAGTGCTTTCCTAACTACAGATTATATTTCATTTGTGTGGATTTTTTTTACCACAGGTGTCTTGTTTGGATTGCAAGTAATTTGTGATAACCTGATATTCTGCATGTTTTTAAGTAAGATTTTACTTCTGTGTGAAATCCTCTTTGTTATCATCCATGAATTCATGATACTATTACTATATTGTAATTGGACTCAAGTGCCTAGATTCTTCTAAGGCTGTACTTCTGTACAGACTGTATTTCTAAGGCTGTAATAGTTACGTCTATTTTGTTTTCCTATGAGAGTTGAAATTTAGGCAAAGTTCAATAACTTCCCCTTTAAGGTTATTTGCAGGATTGATTGCAACATTTCCTAAAAGCTTAGTGTGGGATAGCTTGCAACCAATTTATGCCATATATTTATTTATAATTACATTGCTATGTGAACAGGTCAAAAGACAAAAAAGCTTATTAGCCTCAGCAAGCACCAAGGTACCAGACATACTTCAGGTGCTTAGCTTTTTATATCTGCTCGATTATGTCCGGGCAGCATAAGGCTGTGGAAACAGTCTCTATGTTACATTAATGACATACAGACTGTAAGGTGCATTTTTCTAGCAGTATATGAAAAAAACATGCTGTTCACAATACAACCTTCAGGAGGAAAAAAAGCATATTTGCTAAGGAAAGCTTGCTGCTCGTTTCAGTGTGAGTTTTCTCAGCATCCTGCATTGAGTTGAAATTTTTAAGATTTGTTCCACATTGTGCTTGGTATAACTTGGTTGCAGACTGCATGTTTCCAAGAATGTAATAAATGTCACTTAGCAATTCTTTCCCCAGTTTTGGATTATTTTTCAATGTTTGATATGAGAATAAAGAAATGGCATATTCCAAACTTTTTGTGTCAAAAACCATATGGAAGGAAACACGATGTCATTCCTTTTAGACGGAGCTATGTAATTGAATTGTTCACTCCACAGAAATGTTACACAGTGGATAGAGGCAGACCTGCTTTCTTGCCTCAACAGGTTGCAATTTCTCTCAAAAGCCTGAATAAAAACAGAGCTGTTTATATGTATCACTTTCTTAATAATGTGGGAGTATTAATCTCAAAATTAAATGCAGATATTGCATACAGATTTAATGGAAGAATCTCTGAATTTTATTGACTTCAAAATTCCTTATTCTGGAGAATTCTACTAGTACTGACAAATATTTTCAAAATGATGGCAAAATGGAAGTAAATATTGAACATTACACATATTGAACATAAATTTCAAGGATTCTGTTCTGATTGTTCTTATGACATATTATCTGTATACCCTGTCACACCCAAATGTGAAGTAGAGGAAAAAAGCACAGGAGACACAACTCCAAAAGTAAAACAAAGAAAAAAAAAAGTTACTGATAACTGAAAAACAAAGTTGTAAGAACCAATTTACAGTCATTGCTTTGATTTCACTTTAGTCTAACCCAGTTAACTTTTTTGGAGTTGATTTAATTCAGCAGTTCATTGCTGTTTCTTCTTACTTGCACTTTTCAACATATACTTCAGTTATCTTTTTTAAGTCTTTGCTTAATATGAGGTAAATATCAGTAAAACATTGTGTTATAAATTTGTGTAATAAGGTTTACAACTGTTAAACTGATGTCAAAGGTTCAAAATTTTTTGTGATTTTCATGCTCACAGGCAAAAGTGGTTTTAGTATTCTGCAGAAGTTAGCAGTAAGATAGTAGAGGCATGGTGTTCTCTAGATTAACACTTCATTTGGATGCAGCTGCAGTATAAGCCAAGGTTATTCACTGGCTGCATGGTGTGAGATGTTCCTAGAAAGTCAAAACTAATTTGTTTAAATTGCTTAAAGCCTAGGAGTTAATTATACTAGTTTAAATCTAACAAACATTAAATAATAATTTGCTCAAAGCTTTTACGTGGTTGTTCATAAGATGTTTTTTTGCCCTAAGATTGGTTCTCTCATTGAACATTTCCTCTTTTTTAAATGAAAAACTAAAAAGTAAAAGAAGCTATTAAAGAATCACTCAAGAAATTAAGGGAGAAGCAGGAATCCAAGAAGGAGGAAAATGAAGAAGACAAAAAGAAAACCAGGAAAGGAAAAGATGCTACTGATCGAAAGGACAAGAAAGCTGTTGATATGAATAAATTAAAGAAAGATTCTGACAAGGCTAAAAGAGACAGAGGAAAGGAAAAAGGCCAAGACAAAAATATAAAATCCAAGGAGGCTACAAAAAAGTCAGCCAGTGAAAAGGATGGCACTGTTCAGGTGGGAAAAGACAAAGAAACAAAAAAGGTAGTTAAAAGCCAATCCAAGGAAGACAAGAAAGAAAAGAAATAAACAAGAGTTCCTGTTCTGCTAATAATGAACAGACCTCAAGAATGTAAAATTCAGTGTATTTATATGAATGTGGGAAATATGGCAATAAGAAAATAATGTTTTCTGGATATAGGTGTGAACAAAGGCTATATATAATATTTTTTTAAAACTGTTCAGTGTGTACTGGTATTGTAAACACAAAGCAGACATGTCTGCTCAAGTATGTACATATGTTAATGTGCCTGGCTACCAATGTATATTGAAAACATTCAAACATCAAATTGATGCCAGTTACTTCAAGTCTACTCTAAATATGGGTTTGGGTTTTTGTGATTGGTTTTTTTCCTTCCTTGTTTACTTGTATTTGCCTGATGTGGAGATGAAAGTAATGTTCTATATGAAATGCAAGTTTAAAAGCTTGCTTGTTATTAACAGGCTTACCTGGACACATGTAGTGGAAACTCTTAAAATATTTCTATTTCACAGAAACAACCAAGAGGAGCATTAATGGACTGTAGTGTCATAGGAATGAAACAAAGAAATGTAATTTATTTTCGGCCAAACTTTTTTCTTAAGGAAACTATTTTTTTCCTGGGAAAACTATTTTGTACACAAATAGTCAAACCAACTTGAGTGTTGCACTTTATCATGAGACCCCAGGGTATACTCAGTCAAAATGTTCCTACACTTTTGTGTTTTGATCCCATGACAATATGTTTCTGCTTTTCTTCCATTCCCTACTTACTTAATTATTTTATTTCTCTATATTTGTGTTGGAAAGCTTGATTCATTATAACTTTTAATTTGACTGTGTCCTGATTTTTTTCCAAGTTTGCCAACCTTTTGGTAATGAATACTGCTGAAAATTAGGCCACCTATTTAATCACTGATAAATATTGTTGTATTTAAGATGTGATATGCTACTATCACTCTATTCTGGTTGAACTTGTTTAGAGAAGCAGCTTATATATTTTTGCAGCTATTATCTTCTTCAACACTTTCAAGTGCATGATGTTTCTATAAGCGAAATCTTAGTTTGTTCTTACAGCTTCTGTATTCTTAGCGTTGAGTAAGGATTTATCCAGCAGTCTCATTATAGTAAATAAAGTTGCAAAACATTTCTGCAGAGATAATAGAGAGATTTCAGAATGAATCTATGAATGCTATTGTTGCTTTCAAGTCTATTTAGAAATAAATATTTTCCAAACAAATTTGAAAGCAATTATATTGCATGCAATGGCATAATATACACAGGATTCAGAACAAAATTTGTAGTGGAAGTTTAAGATTGATTCTTGGTATACTGCGGCATTAGTTTCAAGAAAACAAAACTAAGGAGTGAAATTGAGAATTAGTATATATATATGCATGGATGGTAATTTAAGATTGAAGTCCTGAAGGTTAATTCTGTCTGTGGTTTTGCTAAAAATTTTGTGTATAACAGTTGGCAATACACTTCCCTCAGCCCTTCCATACTTATGTCTGCATCATGCTTTGAGCCCTAGAGTTATAAGATACGATAAGGTTAAAGATGATTTTATTGTTTTTTTTCAGAGACCATGAAATATTCAAATAGTTATGAAAAACAGATCAAATTAAAGCTGTAGAAAACAGTATAGTATCTTAAGATTCTGGCTGTGATAATTAACAGAGATGATCTACTCTGAGATATTTTCTAAATACTTATAAATTCATGAAGAGAGAGGGAGGGAAGAGATGTACATTGTGAACGTTACAGTGCCTAGCAAAAAATACGAGAGAATGAAGATCTAATAAATGCACTCCCATAGTGAACATTCTCTGTTAGGTTTTGGTGATGGTAGATATATTTATTCAGCTTTGCTCTGGTAAGTGTTAAAATGCATATTTGACCAGAGGAGCATTCAAATCACACTTCTCAAGGATGGTGGCACAATGGTATAGTGCACATCACTTTTTATTTTCTCCCGTAATGTGGCAGAACTTGTATCTGTGTGGGAGTGAAATTTGAAATTAATTGCTGTTCTGATTAACATATTGTATCTATGACCCAAAGTTTATGGGGTTCTGGAAAGGTTGGGTTGTTTTTTTTTTTTTCCTTTCCAAAGAAAATTTTATTTGAGCAGCACTCCAGACTATACAGACAGCGACAAAATAAAGTATTTTTGCTCCAGAGATCTGTTGTGTTGTTGTATATCTCTGTGAAATATTTTTGTCTTTAAACTTAATGCAACAAGTTATCATATAAGCTCAAAAAATGTGCCAGACAAATAAAAGCTAAATGTAATTTTAATAAGCAGAAGAGAGAAAATAATATCTTACAAAAAGTAAATAATTTAGTATATTGCATACTTGATAATGTTGAATAGAAATGAGTGTTAAACATGATAGAGGTGTATAAAAAGCTTGATGGTCAAGTTGAGAAATGTGCAAGTGACACAAAGACACATTCTTGTTGGTTCCTTCTTTCCTGTTGAATACCCATAGTGCTTGGTGGGTGTGGAATATTGGCTGTCTTTTGAAATGGCTTTGAATTCATTTATTGTTCATGAAGCAGAGTATGTGGTTGTCTGGAACTGAACATTTGGGTTGTTGAGGATATGAAGACTTATTTAAAGCAGTGTATGTGTAAGTGTAAAGTAACTGACCAGTATTTGTGAAAGCAAGGTGGCTGTTTCCATGCTTATGGATTCTGAAGTGTAGGAGAGTGGTTAATATGAGTTATTGGGTTTGTCTCTATCCTAAGATGATTGTAGAAGGAAGTAACTTCTTTCTCTTGTAGTCATTAATATTCCTGAAGGAAAATGTGCATGTCATAATAATAATTTTTAGTATTCTAGTGGATTTTTTTTAATGGCAGTAGAAAACTGGCCAAAAACTAAGTGCAAATTTGGCATTTTTTTCTAGCCTTTTATTTTGACTCCACAGTGGTGGACTCTTAGTTACACTACTTTTGGATACAGCCTAACTACCTATCTTCAAATAATTTAAATTTAAATAATATGAAATTATAGACTTATTTCTGTTATCCTGTAACCATTACTTGAAATAAGTACATTAGTTTTTCTCACAGTGCATAAAATAATATCTTTCTAGTCTACAC
The DNA here is from genome assembly GCA_027886175.1 of Phylloscopus collybita. Taxonomy (NCBI): domain Eukaryota; kingdom Metazoa; phylum Chordata; class Aves; order Passeriformes; family Phylloscopidae; genus Phylloscopus; species Phylloscopus collybita. The sequence goes on from JAJNNQ010000075.1 coordinate 36,192,401, forward strand.
AAATTTGGTTTGAGACGTACTAGTCCAATTGACACTGAGATATGTTTGTCTCCAATAGAAATGTGGTAATTATTATTTTTTTAATTGTACTTTATTGAAATATAATATTTATCCATTTAAGAGTTGCTTTTACAAGATTGCTAGTACTACAGGAGTGTTCATTATAGTTTAGCCTCTGCTTTCTTACATACTATCTTTTCTATTGATATCCATGTATACAGCTGTTGACAAAATAGCTTGCTTTGGGCAGTGGTGTGTGTTGAGAATGGAGTCATATCTTAATTGACCTTGGATGTAGGATTATAGGTAAATGCCATTTGGAATTATAGGTAAATGCCAGTTCCAACATCCTGCTCAAAACAGGGTAGTTTCAGAGGAATGACCAGGTTGCTCTGGCCATTTTCCCGTGTGATCTTTCAAACCTCCAGGGATGGGAGTGCACAGCCTTTCTGTGCAGTCTTTTCCACTGACTTTACTGCCCTTGTAGTGGTGGGGGGTTGTGGGTGTGTGAGTTTTTTCTTATACCCATTCTGAAGCTCTTACATAAGTCTTGCTTGAACCCTCTTAAGGGAGAGTTGAGAGGAGAATTAGTCTGATACCAACACATTCTTGAGCATATGGTGTCTTAAGATGTGACATGATCTATCACAGCTATGTCTTTATGTCCTGCCATGATGATGGTGTTGATCATTACATTTATTGATTGCTTTCTTTTCATTGCGTTTTTGATCTAGAAGGAGACCTGGTATAGATGGTCAGGATCTTAGTGGTAAAATTCTATATATATTCTATGTATATTCTATAGTCATTTAGCTGTCAAAACAAACTAATCTTAGTTAGGTCTTCTAAGATGTAACATATGAATTTAAAATAACTCTTCTCATTCTGTGCAGCTTTTCATAAAGTTCAAATGAGTTCTTCTTTTATAGAACCTGTAAAATTGATCATATGAAGCACTTTTTGCCCAGATTGAAAACAGAGAGAAAAATTTGCTGCCTATTTTTTTACTCAATACTGAATAGATGTTGAGAATACCAGTCATTTGTTCAGTTACTTTGAAATAAAGGCAAATGCTTAAATTTCTGTCCCTTTTTACCTCCTCATTGTATGTTTGTCTTCTGAACATTTTGTTTACTATCTGAATACACTTCCGTGTTTTTATATATTACTGTATATTATGGCAGCCCTGTATTTGTGATTGTTTGAATGCATTTTTGGAGAGTGTAACATCTCAAAAGTTACCATTAAATTAAAAGAACTTTTTTTATTTTATAAGTGAATCAGTTTAAAAAGGGCATAAAGTTAACTTTATAACTGAAAAATGCAGGCCTTAAAGAAAGATCTGTCCCAGCACAGCCAACATCACCAGAATCTGAGGAGACTGACCAGCCTGCTGAAAAGTCGTATGTCGAATCAGGTAAGACCTTTCATGAATTGTAGGTGAAACAAAAGACATAATGCTTAATTTGAATTATAATTCTGTGTCATTAACGTGCAACTCTTTTATAGATTTTGTGCCGCTTATCTACTAAAGTTTGTTTTACAGTTATAAACACTGTTTATAACTTCGTATAGATCACTGACCATGAAAAGTGTGAAATTTCATGGTTATCATTGTAGCCATATCACATTAGAATAACTTTCTGATGATGTATAGTTGTGGTTTAGATTGATTTCCAGCTGTATATCCAACCAGAATAACAACCAGAATTGCCTTAAAAAACAAAACCATCTCAACAGCCAACTTAATAAGATAATAAAGTACTCACTTTTCCACTAAAACTTCTAGTATATGACAAATACAATAAATGGAGCTCCTACTGTTAAGAAATAATTTTTAAAACATTTTTAAAGCCCTATACTATTTGTAGAATGCATTAGAATTAAGAGGGATTCAATAAAAAATATTTCATGTCGCATTTCACGTATGTGATTTGCGTTAGTGTTTTTCAGAGAGTACATGTTTTTTCCTGTTTATTGAAGAAGCTTATCCTGTGTGATGCTTATGTGAACCTTAATGCATAAACATACAAATACAGAGCATATAGCCAGTGGAATCTATGGAATTTAGATTTTGTTTTAAAAGATTTGCATTACTTTTCTTAGGATATCATTTATAAAATGGATCAAGATATGATTTCCTGGTTGGGTGGTTTTTTCTGTGTTTGTTTTTTGTTTGTGTGGGACTGTTTTTCGTACCATTTTAGATCATCATTTGAAAATGCAGCTGTTACCTGGTTTAGAGCTTTTTTTATCAGATGTGTCATTATAAGATTTCTCAATGTTAATTTCAGGACATTTATATGAAGACAACACTTCATACAAATTCCTATTATGTCCTAGATGTGGTAGATGACAATCACTTGTTCATGAAATCAGTTTGTGATGTCTCCTAGCAATTAGTAGCAGAACAAGACATTGATATTGTAATGTTAGTATCTATTTTCCCTGTTCATGAAGTCGACAGGACTCTACTTCTGCAACTCAGATTTTGTTATCATATATTGATAACAAAATCTGATATATCTGAATATTGATATCAGACTTGCTAGTGCTGCTGCCTAATTGCCTAATTCCTACAATTCCTAAATTGTAGGAAGATAATGGATGAAGGTGTTAGCAACTTAATTCCTTAAGAGAGAGTTCTCGGTTTGAATAGTTACCTGAAGTTATTACTATCCCCTGGAAAAAATGTATGTGCAAAAAATGCCGTATGGATAAATTCTTCCAGTTCATCTTCAGATGGACGAATCTGATCTGATTGTTGCAATACTTTCTATATTGAAGAGTAAGCAAGACAAAATTGTTTTTCTAATTGTGTGAGTTGCAGAGGTTCACCAGGTCAGTCTCTAGGTGAGAGGGATTAAGAACATTGTGGAGCCTACTAAAAGCTGCAAGTCTTGAGTTAATGTTTAGATTTTGTCTTTTGCACTTACCTTCACTGCAATTTATAATCCTTTTAGAGCACAAGACTCCTGATGTAAAATTGGAAGAGGAAATTCAATCTGTTCTTCATGAAGCTCTCCATTCCCAGCCTGGTAATGCATTAACACTTAGAAATCACTGAAGAGTTTATAAATACTGCCATAGGCTAGATGAATCTCAGAGTCTGGTTTTGGTATGCATTTAAAGTGTTTTTGCCTGCACGAAACATTCAAATCAATTCATTTGTCATTTTCAAGAAAATTCAGAAAGTTCAGTCACCAAATCCTAAAACTGTGTCTTCTTATCCAGACTTGTTTGGCACTAATAGCTCAAATCAGTCATTTAACAAAAGCTTCCTCAAAAGACTGTGTAGAGGGCAAGAGTGGACAGAGCAGAGTTGGCCTTTACTGTGAGCAAAGAAGGTCCTGGCAAGTTGGGTTTATAATGCTGCACTGTACAGATAAGTGTTTTGTCACCCCCCATTCCCTTTGGAGACTGTCTGGAAAGCACAAAGGGTATACTGAAGACTGAATATTTGCTGGTAATGGAATATACCAAAGAAAATTTATTCACTAACAATCTGCATTATTGATTAGGAGAGAGACATGAAGATGTAGATGAAAGTGACCAGTGGCAAGTAAAGGAAGAAATACCTGGAGAAACTTTTGAAGCTCCTGCAACAGATGACATGCTCGGAGAATTTGAGAATGAAATTCCGGAAGCATATGAGACACCAGACTCAGTTCAGAAAGGTATCTGAATGACTAAATATATTTTAAAATAAATTTACAAAAGAAAACCCAACCCAGACAAATGAAAATATGTCTCATTAAAGCCTGGACTTTAATTTCTACTTAAAATAGAGCCTTAGCAAGTGTCAACCACAGCATTATTTAGCAAATAAATATATTTTAAGTCAAAATGGGATATTTTAATTCTATGTGTTTTGGAATCCAGGTAACCATATATTATTAATTACTACTCTGTGGGCTTTCAACAAAATTACTTTCAACAAAATTAATGTATGCTTCAAATATGCATATCTCTCCTCTCAACAGAGGCATGAGTGTAATCATGTAGAATGGTTTTGGTTGAAAGGGGTTTAAAGATCACCTAGTTCTAACCCTTCTGCCATGAAGGACACCTTTCACTAGACCAGATTATTCAGAGCCCCATCTAGCCTTGGGGCTAGAACAATAGGCCTTGAACAATTCCAGGAGTGAGGCATTCACAGCTTCTCTGGACAACATGTTCCAGTGCTTCATTGCCCTCACAGTGAAGAATTCTTACTTCATATCCAATCTAAACCTGCTTTCAGTCTAAAGCCAAAATCCCTTTCCTGTCTCTACATGCCCTTGTAAAAAGTCCCTCTTCAGCTTCTTTGTCCCCATAAGACACTGAAAAGCTACAATTAGGTCATCCCAGAGTGTTTTTTTTCTCCAGGCTGAACCCCAGTTCTCAGCCTTTTCTCACACCTCTGGAGAGGCATTCCACATCCAGTCTTTCACCTACCAGCACTCCCAAATGCTTCTTGGTGTGGCTGCTCTCAATCTGTTCATCTCCCATCAGTAAAACCTGTATGGAGTCTGCTTCTGAACCTTTTGGTTAATTAAGCTAAAGTTTAAGGTTTATTAGCACAGTTTTTTCTATACTTTGTTCTCATTCTTCTTTCATTCAAATATGGTGCCCTAAGAGCATTAACTATATTTAAGTCCTGCAGAGATGCAGACATCATATAAAAGAAGATGGTCATATCTTGTCATCTTGTGGCATTGACTGGACAATGAAAATTGTAGTCAAAATATTAAAGCAGAGTCATATGATCTAAATCCAACTAGGGGGGATATTTTTCTGAATGTTTTTTATTTGTACTGCTGAAATTTTTACCTATCTCTTCATATCTATTGATACCTTTTGATAAAACCCGTGCAACCAATGTAATCTAAAAGTTTTGATTGCTGGAAGTGCATTGAGATTCTTTCTTCGCAACCAAAGTAACTCTTCAGTCTGGGTCTATTGTACCTCCTTGGAACTGTATCTCTCTTACTCATCCACAGCACAAGGCAAAGTAGGAGACGAGAGGAGAAATTCAAATTCCATGTACTTTAAAACTTTGCAATTAAGAAGGCAAGGTGAATATATTCTTCTCTCCTCCAGTTTATTCAGAAATTTCTGTGGAGAGTCATCTTTTTTTTGAGGAAATATTTATGGAGTTTATTCATACATACATGTTCTCAATATTGTATATAAATAAAATAGTAACGTTTTTTTCAGTCTTTATATACATATCCTGCTGCTATTAGGAAAAATTTGCTTAGAATTTCAGTTTAGGAATATTACTGTTCTTACATAACATCTGTTAGAGGGATTGTGGTATTGTTTGTTGATTTAAAAATGTTAAAATTTGTGTGAATGTGTTTGTTTCTCAGATGCTGGTCCCACGGTGGATGATTTTGGAGCAGTGGAGTCTGAATCATATGAAGTTCCAGGTATCTTTTGTTTTTTTCCATACTTGGTAATAATGATTTTCTGCCTCAATATAACAAATTATATGAGAAAGAAAAATAGAAAAGGTTAGACTGGTTTAGAAATATGTCCTTTTGAATTTAGGGGTTTTTTTCTCTCACTAACTAGTTGTTATTGTCTTGGAGAATTTTACTTTGGGATGACTGTATCATACTTGCTATTGAAAATCTTTATTGCAAATAACAGGTGACAGGTATGGAAACTGCTTTCATTGGTGCAAAAACTTTTTATTTACTATGTGTTTCTGGCCTGTTGTGTATGATTAGGGACTGGATAGGCAAGTGATCTGTGGTTGTACAGTCTAAAAAAGTGAGAATGAGATTTATTGCTTTTATTGCCTTCGTACGGTCTGTAATACTAAGGTTCTTCTAGACTATTTTTCTTGGCATTAGGAGCATCCAGTTTTTTTTACCTTTCCTTGAGGACTGTTTGTTTCTTTATGGCTGACTGTGCTATCAGAGAGTGAGTCAACACCAAGGACGTAATTCTGAACTATCCTTTTTCTGTCTTTCTGCACATCTTAATTCATCTTGAAAGCTTTTTGAAATTTGGCTTGGACTAATCCTACTACCTTATAGTCATCTTTGTCTTATGCTTGATGTCATGTAGCATTAGCTCATCTTTCCCATTATGAAGAAGCATTAAGTGGATATTGTACTTTCCCTACTGTCTGATAAGTACTTTCTTCAGGATTCTAACAATGTTTCTTTGCAGTATGGACAGTCTCTTGCATTTACATTAGACATTGATTTCTGTTTGTACTAGGCTTCCTATGTTTGACTCAGTATTAGCTCTAGACTTTGAAGTTGTGTTTGGTGTCGCAGATGTGACAGAATAATAGTTTTGTTTGTTTGGTACAGCTAAAACTGTGTATTCCAAACTGTGTGGGGGATTACCGTTCTAGAATCCAAACTATTATACTTCCAAAGTAAAAGGATAAGTTACTTTACCTTCAGTACTGTGTTTTCTCAGATTTGTCATAGTGAGTATATTAAGAACATTTAAAAGAATTATAGTTGTAGTGGAAAATAACCCCCAAATTTAGCTAGGTAATGAAGTAAATTGCTCTAAATCTGAGATGCCAGAAGTGAAGTACATATTTTGTAAGGTCAGTTTCTGGTTCATATCTTGTCTTCTAATGATCCATCACCAAGTAAACCTCCTGCACGTTAGTAAAGGAGATACTTCGCCATTTTGAAGATAGAGGATGTTTGCATTTTTTATTCATATTAGAAAAAAAACCCCTAAAAATATTGATGGAGACTATTGGCTCTCATTGCTCTAGCTTTCCTACAGAGCGTATAGCAGAAGGCTGGAACATCTTCCATTAGATTGTCATGTGTCAAGACGCAAGTGTCAGTTTATAAAGTTTTAGTTTTTCAGTTTGCAGCTAATGACTGACATTCAGTCATTGACAGACTCATGGATATAGGTTAAAACAATGAAATGTTAAGCATATTTTGTATTTTTATTTCAAGATATTTATTTGTTCATATTTAATTTGCAGCCTTAGATGATTATGTTGCAGATTTGGAAGAGAGAGTAAGTGATCCAGACACTCCAGGTTTGTAGATTTTCATTGCTTCAAATGATAATATAATCACATTTTTTAAAATGTGCTACAAAGTGATGTGTCATATTGACTGTTTCTTCACAGTTTTATTTTCAAACAGTTTTTAGATAGTTTCAAGTAGGACTGATTTTTATGCCACTATTACCATTACATTTGTGAGCATAACGCTCCATGAATCCAATCTGCAAATACTTACTTAAGTGTTTTGTTCTGTCAGGAGTTTCCCAGTCTACTTAATGGATTGATTATCCAACACCTACTTGTATTCCTAACTTTAAGCCTAAATACAAATATGCATAAACATATTTCTCTCTGTGTTTTATGGTGTAGTTCCTGGATGTGTTTTATAATTCAGCTGTCACTTTCAAATAAAATATTACAGTATTAAGTCAGTATGATTACTTCTTTCATTTTTGAGCTAAATATATGACCTTTTTAAGCTCTCTTGTGTTATTTAGCTATTGCATGAGAATTCAGTTTTAATATAAAAATATTAAATATTTCTATTTAAGGTGACTCGGAGGTAATGTCAGAAGATGCTATGGAACATTACACAGGTACAGTCCAAAGTCGTCTTTATTTTTATTGAAGATTCATTGAATTTTGGCCCCAAACCAAGACAATCACACACACAACCCCCACCCGCCCAACAAACAAACAAACCAACCAACCAACCCACAATAACACTCAACACCCAAGACTTTGCAGCTCCTAGGTAGTATTTTTTCTGAATGTAATTTGAAAATACAGACATAAAACCTTCCTAAGGAAATGATGCTAAAACCGACATGAGTATTACTTCTCTGTAATGTCAGCCCAATGGGCAGAATAATATTTTGAGGGTTGAATTTCCAGGAGAATGGATATCGGTATTTTAAATTGTATATATGTGTTTTTGTGGATAAAAAAGAATTTAAATATGCCAGAGATGTTACATTTAGTGTGATGTCAAGAAGAAAGTAGTATCTCTAAGTCTTTTTAAAAGCAAGTAAGCCATAACAACTAGATGCCAAAATTACACTGTAGAAGTTAGCTGTAAGCTGTATATAGAAATGATTCATAGATAGTTCAGAATCAAAATATTTATGAATATTTATGAACTCTATAAGAAAGCCTGCTGATATTGCTTTCTTTTTAAGCCTGTCTTTTGATACCAGAAAATCAATCTGTTCTTCTCACAGGATCTTTTAGAAATCTTCACCTTTGCACTCTTATTAAATTTATTACAGTATGAATGTCTATAGTTTCAAATATTTTTTTTCATCTGAGTTAACTTGACACTGTATTGTGTGTCTTTAATGTCTCAAAATTCCATGAATTTTCCTTCCCATTTTCCTTTTCTTTTAACAGAGGATAGAGTGCATGAAGATTATAGTGAAGACCAAGGTATGACAACTGCTATATTTAGTGAAATTACAGTATCAAAATCTTTCATTAATATGCTAGAGGATAAATTTGTTCTAAAATTTCCTATGCTGCTGCCACATTACTTTGCAAGTTTTCAGCTAAGGTCTTGGGTTGCTGTGTGCTCAAACTCCCTGTGTTTGTAATCAGTCAATCAATCAATCTTTTAACACTGGTCCAAGCGTAGAGTATGCATAGTCATTATATTCCTCTACTGGTCTTCTTTGCCATGCTTTCTGCATACATGGAATAAGAACACTGAAGGCTTTGCCATGCCTTTTTCCTCCTGAAACCCTGGCCAGGTCAGATGTGGTTTATTGCATCTGTTTAGCTCAGTATCACCTTTTCATCTTGTCTGCCACTACCGGTTCTTTGGGAATTACCCTGTTTTAGTTTGATTTGGTTGATGATTTGCTAATGATTGCTGAGACCAAATCAAAAAGTAAACGAGAAGAATAGTAGTCACAGCCTTGAAACAAAGGTGTGTGGTTGTGATTCCTGTTGTGATATCCTGGAGACTACCACACAGAATAGTTAAACATATCCTTAAGGCACTCTTGTTTATTTCCCATGTTTGTGTAACCTGAGCAAAGGACAGGGTTTTTTAACTTCAAAATATTTACAACAGAAAACCTTGAGGTTCATTCTTTGTTATCAGGAGGTAAATTCCAACATCCTTCTTTGGGATAGAAGCCAAAATTCCATTGAAATACTCTCAGTGGCCCAAAGGTGTATTTAGCCCTTAGCCTGTGTCTTTCTCAGTCTGCAGAAAATAATTATTTGCCTCAGTTATGGTGACCTTGACAAAATGTCTCAGCAGTAATGGGATAGAAGAGCAAGAGACTAGGTTTTTCCCCAGGCTCATTTTTTACTTGCCTTTCCAGGAGATAGTTATTTTATGATCAGTTCTTAGTCAAAAATTACTTCTCTTGCTTCTCACACCTAGATATGAGGAAGTGCAGCTTCTAATACTTACTTTTCATGCTCTTTCATACATAGTGATAACACAAACAGAAAATGCTTCCATGCCCTTGTGAAGAGACATCTATATCTGCTTTTTGTCTAAGTTGATCAGGGAGATTACAAAATAAATTGCATCAGCTTTTTTTAAAATCAGTTCCAAAAGCATTTAATATTTTGCAGTCTCTTCTGGCACCTCAGCACAATAACAGTGAATCACTGTATTTTGCGAGTCATTTATTTACTTCAGGAAGAAGTGGTTTCATGTGCAGTTGCTTCTCTGTACTGCAATGAGGGTTTTAAATAGTATCAGATAAATCCCTCTACTTTTTTATTTTTGCCGGTCCTCTGATTAGGATGATAAGGAGAATAGGAGCTTCCATTCTTTTTCTCAGATGGAAATTCTAAGGTAGCATGTGACTGTCAAATTGGGTATTAAATTGCCAGGTGTCTTTATGGAGTAAATTATTCCCACAGTTCAACATAATCCATGGGAAAGTTTCCTCTTGATAAAATTTGCCTTTTCACAACATAATTTTACCTTGCTTTCAAATTTCACCTTGAAGGCATTCTACTTGTGAGAGAAAGCACAATGTATCCTTTGTACTTCTTAGAGGAATTTCGTTTCAGAGCTCCAGCCTGGAGCAGTGTAGAAGAAAAAGACCAGTGTGATGAGGCTGCCTTTCTGTCACACACCATTTTTTCTTTCTCAGTTTAGTCTGAGTACAATCCATGGAGTTTCAGGGCATGTTCATGTTCATGTGCTAGACACCATTTTAGCAGTTGTACCTGTTTTTCATTCTTTTGTCTCTAGGCCCATCTTTTGACATGGTTTTGGTTGGATTGAAAGTGAAACAGATTACCTCATTTTTGGAGAAGAGCAATTTTGGCTCTATTTTTCTAAAGTCAAAGAATGGATGGAGGCCATTGTGGAGATCTGAAATCCTTTCTCTCAAATGTAGAGCTTGTGGTTTTCACATGGGCTTCAGAACTGCAGTTGAACCCCACAGGAAGATTCACATTAAAGCCTTCATAAGCAATTGTCTATGAAATCAATAGAATTGCAGGCTTTGACTCAATTTATCTTCCCCATTTCTTTCACGTTTTCCCTCTTCTGGCAAGATGTTCTGGTGAAATAATTTCTCCAATCCTGGTGTTTTCTAGAGTTCTCAAACCTGAAGACAGTGTGAGATGATTGCTGGCCAGAACAGTCCAATTTCTTTTGTGACTCTTGCTTTGTGAGGCTTGGTTCTTGATTCAGATCAGGAACTGCTCTAATAGGATTGCTGTAATCACATCACGGAGGTTCTTACTAAGCTAAAAATTCTTTAATGGAAATAAGTGCCTACCGTGGAGTGTGTAAATCATAGAACATGGAATACAAGAACTCCGTTATTGTACATAATTTCCAGTTTTATGAAGAATTTCCTACAGTTTATAGCCATAAAACTAGGGAAAGAAAGCAAGTTTGAGATTTTCATTAGAAAGAAAGTGTTCTTGTTTTTGTTTTTTTTTTAAGGATCTTCCAAAAACTTTTTCAAAGGAGTGTGAGGAGAGCCTCACTACCATTAGTTCATAAGATACAACAGTATCTTAAAGGATACAACATATATATGAAGATACAACAATAATACGAAGGTGGTTTATTTTTGGGGGTTTTTGTTTGTTTGTTTGTTTTTGTTTGTTTGTTTTTTGTTTGTTTGTTTGTTTTTGCTTTTTAGTGTGATGTAAATAACCTTTTTCAGATGAGGATTAGAACCTGTTAGATAATGAAATTATCTAAAACTGAATGAACTTTGAACTTTTTAGTCTAAAATTCACAGTAAGTGTATATTGAAAATTCAGACAAGGGATAGCATTTTGTCTGCTTTTAGACATTATCTAAAATAAACTAATGAGTATAATAAATATAATAATTTATTATATTTATTTATAATAATTTATAATAATAAAATAATTCTTGACTTAGTTCTTCAGAATTACAAAAACTAGACTGACTATGCAAAGATTAAGAATGTAGGAGAATTATATCAACTGTACAAAATTATTTGTTTTAATTGTTTTCAACACTTCATCTGTGTGATAGAAATTTTTGAAATTTCAGCAATATGTACACATATGGTTTGGAGTTTTTTAATGTAGATTCTTTTTCTACAAGCTCCAGAAGGGGTACATATATCTGTTCAGGCCCCTAAACTAGGTTTTTTTAAGGCCTCTGCTTTTGTCATTAGAGTAATGAACTGTGTGCTTAATCCAATTCTTAGAATACTTTGTGCATATCAAGCACCCAGGAACCTTATTTTTCTTTCCTTTCAGAACCAAAACATGAAAAGCACACTGAGATTCAAGATACAGGTATATGCCTATATATATATATATACACACAAAAAAAAAATACTTTAGACAAACCTAATCTTGCTGTTGATATATATTGAAGGACATAATCTGTGTGACCTTCAGTCATGACATTGCCAGTTATGGCAAAGGTTCATTACAGTCTGTATTATTATAAAGTTAGATTTTTGACTATGAATTTAGAAACTTTTTTTTAATATGCTGTTCTTGAGGATTCATCTTTAAGGTCTCAGGTGACACAGAGTGTGGTGTCTGAGGTTTTTAATGGACATCTGGACCACAGCAGTTCATCACAGACACTTCTTGCAGTGAACACTGCTCATAACCTTGCAACCAGTGTGTAAAATCACTCAAAATGTGGGCTGTCAGTACTAGCTCTGCTTTGATGCAGACTTCTAGCTGGTGCATTTGTCTAATTAGTAGAAGCAATTAAAAATTATTTGTCTCCAGTGAGATGAAAGTGGGAGTACTTCAATGTATTTAGAAAGATTAAGAACTGGTTTTAAAATTTCAGTTATTGTGTCGTAATCCAAAGAGCAATTGTTTGAAAAGGTACAATTTTCAAATAACTAGCTGATGAATAAAAGAGCTATTTAGTGAAACAGGAAAGAATGTTTAAGGTGTATTTTTTCCCCTGGAATTCATCAAAGTGTCTGTTTGTTAATAGCAGGCAAACATGTCTATGTGGTAGCTGTGTTCTTTTGTGTAGTGTGTAAGTTCCATCACTTGAGGGCTTGACTTCATTATTGCTCTGAATGGAATGTTTTCTTAGCTGTTGAGGACCTTCCAAAGGGGGTGAATGAAGCCACGGGGCCAGATACATATTTTATAATTGTGATCTTTGATGAAATAGGAGACATTGAAAACAGACATTAAAAAAGAAAAAGCAAGCTGATTGTACACTTTTTTGTTTTTTATACTTATAGAGGAAATTAATGAAGATTTTGATATTGCTAAAGACCTCTCAGGTACGCAATTTTATGGTTTCTAAAAACGTTTTTCTTCCATTTATATTTATTAATATAATTTAAAAAACACACAAAAGAAAAACACAGCAGAGAATAAAATCGTGGAATAGTTTGGGTGAGAAGGGCTATTTGAAGATCATCTAGTTCAATCCCCCTGCCATGTCTAGGGACATCTTTTTCTTAGTCAGCTTGCTTTAAACACTTTAAACACTTCCAGGGATGGAGCATCCACTGGTGCTGTGGGCAACCTGTTCCAGTGTCCTACCACACTCGTCATAAAAAGTTTCCTTCAGTCCAATCTGTCTCTTCTCTTTCACTTTAAAATCCATTGTTCTGTTGCTACAGGCATAAGTAAAAAATCTCTATCTTTTTTTACAAGATCCCTTATTGAAAGGCTGCACCAAGGTCTCACTGGAGTCTTCTTTTGTCCAGGCTGAACTACCCCAGTCTGTCAGCCTGCCTTCCTAGGAGAGGTGTTCCAGCCCTCTGATCATCTTCATGAACCTCATCTGAACCTGTTCTAACAGGTCCATGTCTGTCTTGTACTGAAAACTCTGGAGCTGGATGCAGCACTCCGTGGGGGTCTGAGAGAGACTTCTCTTTAGATGCAGCCATGGATGCAGTTGGCCTTCTGGGCTGGGAGTGCATGCTTTTGGCTCATGTCCAGTGTTTTATCCACCAGAAAATCCAAGTCATTCTCCACAGGGGTGCTCTCAATCCTTTCTTCCCCTCGTTTTTATTGATATTGGAGGTTGCCCTGACCCTGGTGCAGGACCTTATACCTGGCCTTGTTGAACTTCATGGTTCTTATGGTTCTTATGAAGTGTCTATTCCATTGCTCAAGTTGGAGCTCTGTGGTAATTTCCCACATTGCTACTCAGAAAGGCTATGTTGTCAATTTTTGTTTGCTGTATTGTTCTTGAAGAATTTTAAATGAGTACTGTGTTAAATCTAATCTAAAGATCCGCTCTAAGAAGTTACAAATTTTGTTAAAGAAGTTTTTTCTCAAACATGATGTTGATTGAGTTACAGCAAAGCAATCTAAGCAGTTTAGCCTGAGCACTGTGTGTAGGATTTGATGCTATATTTTTTTAGGTTTTCTGTTTGAAAAGTGTATTCTTTTATGTATGCATTGTTTCACTCAAGCAACAATTGTAACTAAAATTTGATGTGTGCAGTAGAGGTCCTAGTAGCTAAACTTTTGGATGTGAAATGCGTTTAGTACCCTTCTTTCTTCTCTTCAGTTAACTGAACTTGTTAAATTATGATTTAAGTCTTCCTTTTTGTTTCATACTAATTCAATTGTGTGACTGCTGGGAAATAAAAACAAAATTATGAATGTAATGTGAATAACTTTCAGCACTTCTTTTCTGTTTAGGGGTAGAAAATAAGCACGCAGAAGATGAAGTGGCCATTGAACCAGAGGAATCAGGTTTGTATATTGTATTTTCCATGCATTTGCTACTTAAAAAATTAATAATTAGGAATGGTAAATATTATGGATTAGAATTCTATGCTGCAGTCAAAATACATTCTTAACTTTTCTGCAGCTGTTTTCTTTCAAGGACAAACATATCTGTGTTTTTGGAATCTGCCATCTTGGGCTTTTTAATGACATATTTAATAGCTTAAAAAGCACTCTTCAGTTTTAGAATTTGAGAGTGCTCCCAGTTCAGCAAATCTTGTATCGATAGAAATGACTCTATTTGGTTATATGATGGAACTGAAAATTTTTTTTCCATTCTCTGTTTTCCACTGGACAGTCAGGAGTGCATACTCAGGAAAGAGGGTATATGTAAGGAATAAATTGGAATGTCCCCTAAGCTTTGAGCTCTTTATTTATGGGCTTCCCAAATCAGAGAATGTATTCCCCTCTTCAATTCTTCCTATTATCTACAGCCAGCATCCTGGCTATTGTGAAGTTTTTTCTGGTGAGCCTGACTTCTTCCAAGCATTTGTGCAGACTTCAGTCTATTAGCAGTAGTAGCACTTGGTGATGTGTTACATATCTAATTTAAACAGACGTATAGCAATGAAAGTAACTGAATTTTGAAGCCAGGTATTTCATAGTTACAGCTAGAAACATAATAGGTATATATAGAGATGTTTTCTAAGCCCATACTGTAGTAGCATGTGAAACTGGAATATGTGTCCTTTGGATAGTATAGTTTCAGAAGTTTGAAGTATCATTTTTGAAACTTTGCAATCCTACAATATACTTACTGGCCTACTTGATTATGAATCGTTCTCCCGGAAAAATTCAGCTGAGGAAGAAGTTTGCATCCCACTTCTGCAAAAGTAGTATTACAGAGCATTTTTAATAGGTCACTGCTTGGAATGTAAGGGGGAAAAGAAGGCTTTTTGTAAATGTTTGGGAAGTAGTCCAGTTTGAATTATATTTCCATTTTTTATTTACAGAAAAACCTCTTAAGGCTGAAGATCGTTCAAGTGATGTTCAAGTGGGTAAGTCAGTCTTGGGCACTTGTTTTTTTTTCCTAAAGAAATGAAGCTGTAGCTGCATGAAAATTAGTAATCAAATTACTTTGTGAAGGGATATTATTATTGTCAAAGTTGCTTCTTGGTTTAGAAGCAATGGTTTTTCTGTTGTACTTGATAAAATCAATGATGGTTACTGGGTTATATGAAAGCATTCCAAATAAATTGAGTGGTTTTAATTTAAAACTTAATTTTAATGATTTCAGATAGAGCTAAATACTTTGGAAAGGCAAATAAACAATTTTGGGTCACAATATGCATGTACTTCCTCTCCAGAGCAACCATAGTGGATAATTGTAGTGTTACTTCTCTGTGTGTCAGTGGGATCTATTGGAATCCGACTGGCACATTCTTTGGGCACTGATCTGGAAACAGGGACTGTTTTGTCATGCCATCACATTTTTCTTGGGAGAAATGATTTTAAGAACAAGAGCACTTCCAGGTCTTCCATCTGTTGCCTGGCAGTAGTAAACGTAGATTTTACTAAAACCTTTTTTAGCATAGTTAAGTGGCTTCTAAATTCAAGAACTGCATATTGTTACGTTTCTTGGAGTTAACTATTACAGTTTACTAGTTTGTTCGTCGTACTGAACTACTTGTGTTGAGTGGAACACAGAGTTATATCTCAGAGCAGTATGTCAGAGAGCTGCAATCCAAGACCTCTAACAACTGTGTTTTTGTTTTGTGCTGATTAGCCTGACCCACTTTCTGGGTTAGTTAATCTTTGTACTATGCAGAAGCTCTTACAAGATGTGGTGCCCAGAAACTTCTGGGGGTTTTTTTTGGGTTTTTGTTTTTGTTTTTTTTTTAAATTTTCTTACAGTATTTGTATTTGGTTCTTAGTCATGCCAAAAGTAGCCAGAGAAGTGAAGAAAACATAGGAGGCCTTTTGTGGTTGTCCAGTACAGATTGGAGGCATGGTTTAGTTCATGTTTGAGATTGTATGCTGAACCTCAGCTGAGGTGGTTTGAAATGCTCACATTGGTGTTTAACTGTGTTGTCTGCAAGGTCTTTCCAACCTGTTTATCACAACAGCTGTGTGGTATGCTGAAAATTTTGAAGCCATAGCTATTAATTAATAGATGCATTAGCTAAAAGTATTTTGTTTCATAATGAATATGAAATATTCTTAACCAAAGCTTATCATTTGTGTAGGAACAAACAGTAGTTACCACTACATCCTTAGGCGTCACAGAATCTGGAGCTATGAAAGCTAAAATCTAAGGCATCACCAGCATGGACAAGAAGTTCAGCAAAGATAGCCTTCACTTAGTTTGTTGTGCATTAAGTTGGAACTGCAGAAGAGGAAAAGATATTTTCTCTCAGGAAAGGTTGCTGTTTAAAGTTAAAATAACAAAATGGCTCTTACAGAACTAATACAAAATTTCAAGAGTAGATAATTCCACCACACAATGTCAGTTGAGGATATTAAGATGATTTCTTTACTTACAGATACTATTTTAAAATTAAATTCAGAATAGAATTTAATTGAGCCAACTTGAAATCTTGGGGTTTTGGACCGTATTTCTATCAGTTTTTGTGTTGTAATTTATGGCTCGGTCTTGCAGCTTTAAATTAATTTTTCTACCTTCACAAAAAGCAAAAAAAATCTTAGGTGTTTTATATAGTAGTGATGGATTTTGAAATATGCTATTTTGAATCATAGCATCATTTAGATTGGAAAAGACCCCTAAAGTCAAGTCTAGCTATAGATCTAGCACTGGCAAGTCCACCACTAAACCATGTCTCCAAGTGTTATATCTACATATCTTTTAAATAACCTCCAGGCTGAGGACTCCACCTCTTCCTTGGGCAGCCTGTTCCAATGCTTGAGTTGAGTATCCGTTTGGGGAAGAAATTTTTCCTCACACCCAATCTAAACTTCTCCTGGTGCAACTCAACGCTGCTTTCTCAAGCTATCTCTTGCTACTTGGCAGAAGATACTGACCCTCTACAACCTCCTTTCAGACATTTATAGAGAGCACTAAGGTTCCTCCTGAGCCTCCTTGGCTCCAGACTAAACAGCCCTAGCTCCCACAGCTGCTCCTTATGAGACTTGTGCTCCAGAGCCATCCCCAGCTCTGTCCTTCTCTGGACACGCTGCAGCATCCCAGTGTCCTTCTTGCAGTGAGGAGTCCAAAACTGAACACAGTTTCATGATACAGCCTCAGCAGTGCCAAGCGGAGGGGGATGATCACTCCTCTAATTGCAGATGTATTTGCAAATAAGATGGTGGAATTTGATCTAGTTATCCACTTTCTTTTTTTGTTGTATTGTGCTGCTAAGAGACTCTTTGCCATTTTCAAGCACTGCTAGAATGAGAAATAGCTTGTGTTACTTTGAAATGGTATGTATTTCTGAATAAATCTTTTAGATTTATTCTTTTTTTTTTAAACCTGTGGTTGTTTTCAAAATTAGTGCAACACACCCTTTAAATCAGAAAATTGCCTTGACATCTGTCCTGGCATAGCTTTTGTAAACACATAATAGCAGCAGCACTAGAAGGAATGAATTATTTTCTTCTTTCATTCATAGGGAAAAAGAGAGAATCAATCAAAATGTGTTTTAAAGACAGTTATTAAAGTTCTTAAAGACACAAGTAATTATTAGATGTAGTACAATGTTCATGATCCTTTGCTTAGGAAGTGGAAAATGATAATAATTTGATCAGCACAAAATCTGATCTCTACGCTAACTTAAGAATCCTTATAATTTGTGTAGTTATGTGGGAACCACTCTGAAGGCAGAAAAAACAGAATTTTTAACTTTCTAAAAATCTTGTTTCATCACATTAAGTAAAATTCAGGTAGCATCTTGGGAAACTGACAAAAGAAACATCAGACATAAACTACTGACAATGAATAAAACCTTATTAAATCATTAGTTCTTCTTGCTGTTAAGTATATTTACCTGTCTTTTTTTAATGTGAATATTTCAGTTTGAAAGCAACATTACTCTCCAATTTTCCTCTCAGATTATGACATTCATGTTTCCTGGGGGTTTTTATATCTACTTTTTGACGGAGGATTCAGTATGGGGGATTTTGTAGTCAGGAGTGTTTGTGATTTTATTTCGTCAGTTGTTCAAAGATAGTATTTCCTGTTCTTTAAGCAGTAACAATAACTTCAGTCAATGTAAAAGAAGTTCAGAAATGTTACTATACATTCCTCATCCTTCAGTAGTTTAAATTCATGCAAGTGCATTTGAAGCATGGTGGTCTCAGTTTGTATCAGGTTTGGAGCAATTGTTTGGTTTTTAGCTAAAACATAGGAACTTAGTTTTTTGGAAGGAAAACAAGAGATAGCTCAGAAATTGAATTTAGCTGTAAGGAGCATTCTCACATCACCAGGGAGGATGCTGGGTGTGGGGTTTGATTATGCTGCAGTGCAAGTCAAAAGTTTTTTGCTGACTTCAGGGCACATCACAAGAAAAATCATACTAGTCAAGTACATCTTAGCTGTAAGTACTGCTTTCCAGTTCTCTGAGTTTACTTCTGAAATTATGGCCAGTATTCTTTTCCAGATGCAGGATAGTTTAGCTGCAGTTATGATCTGCACTTCCATAGACTAATGGACTTCATGAACTAATGGTTTGATAAGGTAGCTTGAAATATTACTGATTCAGGTTTTCTGGCTAATCCTGCTTTACCTTGGCACATAAATTGCAGTGGTTGTGATAGAATGGTACTTGTTGGACACATATTTTAGGGGACATTGTGGGTGTAGGGGACACCATTACTCTCTGTATTTGGATTTTGATCCCTCTTGTCTGTGTTTAGATTTAAAATCTAAAGTTACTCCACTCCTCCCCTTCCACCTTGTCTCCTTGACATTTTTGTAACTCTATGTTTATTTTACCAACTGCTGAAATCCCTTATATGTAGAGAAGTGTCCACTTTAGAACCTTGACCCTTCCTCATTCCCCGGCTCCTCTTTTCCGGTTGTCTTTGGCTTTAACAAATAAATCCCCAAATCACACCAACACAAAAAACCAAACCAAAACCAAAACCAGAATGTTTAAATGGATTTGTGGCATGGCCTAGATATCCTTTACAAGGTAAATAAAGTGCCATATGGTAATTAAAAATTTACTGCCTAGAAAAATATTTAAAAGTTTGTTTCCCACCTTATACAGCAACTTTGTGTATATTCATTAATGTAGCTCTTAGAAATTATAGACTTTTCATATTAACTAGTCTGATACAAAGTTGCATTTTTTTAGCATTTAAGATTTTTCTTGTTGTTTTAGAGGAAGTTGTGTTTTGGTTGGTCCTTTAATATAGATTTCCCCTTATTTTTTCAGATACTTAAAGCTTCAAAAGAAAAATCCCTACATCAGGAGGACCAGTCCTAACCATACGCTACAAAAGGGGAGCAGATGGTTGTAATAGACCTTATGATGTAATTACCAAGCAGTTCAGGGTTTGGGGAATGAGCACTAAGATGTTGTAAATGGGTTTTAGCCAACTGTCATTTTAGTAAGCATTTTTAACACTTGTATGTTTAGTTTACATTCCTTTCTGATATTTTTTTTTCCCTTGGTCAAGTTTAGTGAATTCATTACTTTTCTTCTGTGTTTGTGACAGAGTTGCAACTTAGAGCTGCACTTCATGTACTGTTTAAGCAATTGTTAATATTCTATTTATAACATAGCAGCAGGACTTTTTTTTTTTCAGATTTTAATATATATCTTTTGTTGTGGATTCATACAGTATGTACAGAGCTGTTTGGTCAAATGAAACATATAATGTTATAAATTTTTAAACGTTTCATAACTGCTGATATAGCATACAGCCTAATTGCATTTTATTAAAAAACACTAATCAGGCAAACACTATGCTGTGAAGTTTGACTTATATCTCTTTGCACTGATGTTATGTCAACAGTTAACGACATGAATTTCAGGTGATTTTTAAAATACCCTAAAAAGGTATGAAATGTGTGTTTAATTCATTACAAAATTACGGTTTTCAAAAATCCTTTATGTGTGAATTAGCTCTTTTTATTTATGCTCATCTGATTTTTCAAGCAAAAACGTCTAGAGACTGCATGCTAGCCTGACAGGCCTCAGTGGAGATTGCAACAAGACTGTATTGCTGGAATCAGGTTGAATTCAACAAAATTATTCCGTTTTGGTTTGCCCACCAATATAGTGATTTCAAAACTGGCTTTAGTAAGCTTTATGTTCAGTAAATTATTTTAAAAGTCAAATTTGTATAAGCACTTGATTTGCAAATTTTATTTTTAAAAAATGCTTTGGAAATTTAACCTTAAGAAAAATATGATGTCAAAATATAAGACCTACAGTTATGAATGCTTCTAAAAATGGTACATCTGAAATTTAGGTACTGTGAGTGATTTAGAATTTTAATATAACAGGTGTGCTTTTTGCCTGTTCTGTGCTGCTGTTCCACAATTATGAAGACATATTTTATTCTTTGATAACTTGCATGTGTTCCTTTTTGGCTCAGGAATAATTGCTGTGATTTTAGGAAGTTGCCAAGCCTGTTACAGGAGCTTAGGAAAAATAAAGTAAAATAAATTTATAAAAAGAAAAATCAATTTGGTAACCCTAACAGTTGGTTGCCTTTTGGTTTACAGGGAGACTTTTGATTTCTGTAACGCTGTTTTGAAGTCTGGGTTTTAGATGCTTACATTTGTAGTGAAAGGGGCAATCATATGTGCTTGCCCTTTTATTGGGTTTGGGATGTCAGTAAGACTCCACGTGAGTGTTACATCTGATCAACAAACACAGATGTCCCAAAGTGATTTCTTTAGACTTTTCAGGAAAGCAATAATACTCTTAGACTGTGATGTGTTTTGGGATGGGATATTCTAGTAAAATTACCTGTGATTGTGAATTGCAGAGCAATAATTTTTACAAAGCCATATTTTGTGAGGAATCTTGGGAATTATTTTAGAATGGTGAATGGAGAACTTTTTATATAACAGTGCAGCCTATTTGTAGAATTATGGGACTGTGAGAGTATATTATATGCTGTGATTGAATTTTAAGTATTTTGTAACTGGGTATGTGATTTTACGTGCTTCATGTTTACAAAAATATGCCAAGCTGAGCAAGGTCAAGTGGACTATTAAAAATATGTATATTTAATCCATTTTAATGTTTGGCTGCAATAAAACACAGAAGAATATCTTGGTCTTTCTAGTGTCATTATTTATTTCCAAATGTATTAGATATTAGCCACAGGGATAAATATTTGACTCAGCTACTAATTAATATTATTTTTTAATTGTGAATTTGAATATTAAAAATATACTTGAAAGTATTGTTTACAAGGAGGAAATAGCAGGTAAAATAAATCAATTTTATTTCTGGCTACTGTTATGTGAAGGAAATGGGCAGTACACTAAGATCTGTGTCATCTATAATTGTGTTGTGATTGTCCTTTTGTAGCATTAACATTCTGCAACCAGTTAGGCTTGAATCTTTTTCATGAAGCATCATTTCTCTTTGTAATTTATAATGGATGAGATAGCACTTCTTAACAAACACAAATATCTGGGGAAAGTAATATGTCTGCTTTGCATGCAGAATATTATGTTTGTGGTCCATAGTTTAACTCAGATCTAGTAAGGTCCATGCACTTCTGTGAAAGCAGAAAACTTCCTTGACCTTTTCAGTTTTCAGACACCTCCATAGCTTTACTGATCTGGTATTGCTGAATAGTAGTTTAAGAAAAAGTCAGAAGATTACCTTTTTCTTTATATTTTCACATTGCTATACAGCCTAATGTTATATGTCAGTGAATCTATGAAATCTTGGATTCAGTTGCCTTTTTTGGAAATCACAGGAAGAAATACCAGTAAGCGAAGAGTAGAATACTAAAGTGACATTTTAATACTGCCAATTTACTACAGTTTAAGTGATTTTCTAACATTCTCTGTAATTGAAAAGGTACCATATCATGGCACTTTTCTAAGAAGTAAAGAAAATGGCTAAGATTCAGTATAGGAAAGATATTGAAAAATGTAATGATTTTACTGAACATCATTTGTAATTTTACATGTTTCAAAAATTACGTATCTGTAAATAAGTTGTATTGTGCATTTGTAGTGCTTATTGAGATTCATGTAAAATCTACAAGGTCTGAAACACATTTTTAATTGTTACTTGTGTCATTCTCATATGCCGTCAAACATTTAGTTGTATTGTAATATGAAAAATAAATTTATTCTTCCTGGTAGAAACCTTCTTGGGAATCCCTGGTGTGTTCGTTATATAGTGATAGCAGTCCTAGCCTATAGAAATTAGCTAAAGCTGTTTTGTCAGTGATTTTCATCTTGAATTATTTTGCTGGAAATGAAGATATTGAGTAAAGGATGAGAGTGGTTTGAAGAGCTAAGATTTTTTGTTTGTTTGTTTGCTTGAGCTACAATTGGTTTAAGTTGATGAAAAAATAGTCTCAAGATTTATTATCACATCCCTGTCTTTGAGAGAGCACATTTGTAAGTGTTTGTCAGAAATAGCATAATTAAAACCTTTTGCACTACTGAAATATGCTAGGGATCAGTGTGGAAGGAACTGAACAATATGTGCTGAATATGGTGCTGAAGTGAATTCTTAGTGAAATGTGAATTCTTAGCTTCAGAGCTAACAAGATCAAGTTGTAATGAATTTCAAAAGCAGCTACCTAAAAGGAGAAGTGGGAGTATTTAAAGATCATTGGAGAGGCTTTGGTGAAGTCAACGGCAACTAATTTTAGCAGAATACAGGCTGAAAATAGTCTGAAAGCTTGGAGAACTGATTCTAATGCATAAATAGGTATAGAGGGCTGTTGGTTGTACATTCCATGAGTCTCAGGAATAAAGAAATGTGAAGCCAGACAAGAAATGGGAGATAGGAGCAGGCTTTAGAGTGAGGAGGTCATACATTGTTCTTCCTGTGATGGCAAAGAAGTTGCAGAAGTAACATGAGTGTCCAAGATGTGTGGAAGTGGGTTATCCAGTGACCTAGAATGAAGTAGCTAGAAGAGGCCAGGTGAGCATCTCAAGTGTTGCTGATAAAGGAAAGGATGCATGGAAAGTGGGTGGTTAACTAGCATGATGTGTCATGGTAATGGGAGGTGGTGCAAATAGAAATGTGAGTATATAAACTGGTTTATGTGAAAACTGTAAAACTAAACTATTATTTCATCTGGAGCTGCATTATTGCTCTTTTAAAATGTAGTGTTTTGGATGACATATGACCATTTTATTAATTGTGTGGTATGTGCAAAAAAATACAGAAGCCAGGGTTTAGGAAGTACTGCAAAATGCATTCATTAATATACTGCTACAGTAATAATTGTCCCTAGTATGTAATTGACTCTATAGATCTTTTGTCATTTCTTACAATTTAATTGACAATCTAGATCTCATGATGTAATTGAAGAGGTGAATGACTTTCAGCGTGATCATATTTATTTAAATTACCATATAATCAAGTTAATGCTCGTTCTGCCTTGTACTGAATATAAATTAGAGTTATAGTGTCCATACATTCCGGAACAGCAGTTGTCAGCCTATAGTAAAGGGTGAAATTAGAGTGTTAAAAAATTTGATCTCATGTGTGTGCATGATCCAGTTTCTTAACGAAAAAATGCAATGTTTTCCTGCATTGTTAAATGTGTATTTACACTATAATGCTTCTGAGCAGTCAGTTTAAAAAAAAATGAAGACCGAGTATTGAGACAAGGTGTCTCTAAATTACTTGGAAATTAAAGAAAAAAAATTAATATATATAAGAATACATCAAAATTATATGTGTGTATATATATATATATATATATTAAAGGATATGTTAAAGAGGACAGTAACTACCTAAAAAGGCAACAGACCTGCCTGTTTAGTGTTCTCTAAGTTTATTAGGAGGAAATATTGGAAGCTTATTGGGAAAAAATGGAATTGGAAACAGAATAACAGAATAATTCTAATTAGTGTTAGAATTGTGAGACAAGATGCTTTATATGTTATAGAGTAGGGCAAGATCAAAAAGTGTTTAGAGGGGTGGAAAAGATCTTTATGTATTTACCACCTTCATGAAATATACATATATGATTTTTGTCCAGGATTTAGTTTGCCTTTGCTACAGACTGTTTTAATGCTTACTTAACATCTACCTCTGCAGTCAGATGTTTGCAAAACAGCTGTTACTTTATTTTAAAAGGTGAAAAAACAGAAAAGCTTCCAAGTGCCCAAGTCACATCCAAAAATGAGACTTAAGTTCCCAATTGATTTTTTCACATTTTTACCAAATGTATATATTAAGCTAGTGTTTCCAATAGCTTTTAATAAGTGAACAGATTTTCTTTCTTACAAAATAGCTTGCATTGTAAGTGTATATCAACAATATATATTAAATATCTAGACAAGAAATTCTGTGAAACGTTTTGTGATGGAAGCAATATGGTAACATTTGAAGCCTCTGCAGGGAAAGACCTTTTAGGTAACTATATAGTTCAGAAAATAATCTATGGTTATTTTAAAAAATGAAAATGAAACATAAAGTCCTGTAGACTCAATTATGTTTTGAGTATAAATTCTAATTTTCTTGTATCTCTTTCTTATCATAAGATGTTAACATAAATTTATTTCAATTAAATTATATTTTTAATGTTCTAGGAAAAAGTGAGAAAGAAACTGAACAAGACAAAACAGAAAAAGGTAAGTCTGAAAGTAACATTCTGTTTTGAAATTCAAACCCATACTTTCTGGAAGGATTGAATTAAATCAGATTAAAGAGTGGTGAAGCTTTGCTCCTGTACATCTTATGTAGATAAACTGCAGATAAACATCCAGAGAGCATGTGCTTTTATAGGTAAACACTTGGTTGTTTCCAAGGCTGGCATCAATGTACACCAATCAGTCTTACCTGGTCACAGAATTGAATGATGGAATTGTTTAGGTTGGGAAAGACCTTTAAGGTCTTCTGTGGGAGAAGGGAATATAGGTGACCTCACCCCTGATGAGTCACAGCTATACCCAATAAAGATAAGTGTGATAAAAGGGAGTGGGTTAGCTGGTGAGAGGAGGATCATCATGGAGGAGAAACCTTGAGAATCATGAAGAAGAAGGATCCTGGGGAGAGAGAATCACTGCAGTCTGGATCTGCAGTTAGAGCCTGTTGATGGAGCCTGCAGTCACAGTCTAGCTGGATAACAGCCTGCAGTCAGAGTCTGCAAACCAATACATGCAGTCACAGTTCAGCAGGCAATAACCGGCAGTCAGAGGCTGCAAGGGAAACCTACAGTAGGAGCTTGCTGCAGCCAGAGTCAGTGAATAGTTGGAGTCAGGATGGCTGAGCTGTAAAGAGGAATTAACCAGGACCCTTTTTGTGCTGTGGTGAACGAGAAGTCTGTGTCTCGGCTCATTTCTACCCTCTAACAAGAGCGCTGCAGCAACAGTCGTTGAGTCCAACTCATAACCTAACACTGAACCATGTCCCTAAGTGACACATCTTTTAAATGCCAGCAGGATTGTCTGGCAACCCTTTCAGTGAAAATTTTTTCCTAATGTCCAATCTAAACCTGTCCAGGAGCAACTTGAGGCCATGGCTTCTTGTCCTGTCCCTTGTGACCTGGGGAAAGAGACCAACCCACACCTCACTCCAAGCTCCTTTCAGGGCATGTCAAGAGCAATGTCTTGAGCCTGCTTTTCTCCAGGCTAAACACCCCAAACACTGCCAGCTGCCTCATCAGATTTGTGCTCGGGACCCTTCACCAGTTCCATTGCCCTTCTCTGGACACACTCCAGGACCTCAGTGTCTTTCTTGTAGTGAGGAGGCCCAAAATTGACCCCAGGGTTTGGGTGCAGCCTCACCAGTGCTGAGTATTGGGGTTCAATCACTGCCCTGGTCCTGCTGCCCCACTATTGCTGACACAGGCCAGGATGCCATTGGATTTCTTGGCCGCCTGGGCACTGCTGGCTCATGTTCAGCCAGCTGTTGACTGGCACCCCCAGGTGCTTTTCCGAAGGGCAGCTTTCCAGCCACTCTGCCCCAAGCCTGTAGCATTGCAGAGAGTCATGGGATGGTTGTGATGACTCCTGCTGTTTCAGGACTAAAATGTTCAGTGTCATACTCCTAGTTTAGTATTCTGGAGGTCAGAGTTCCACCAAGCTCTTTCTGCATCTGAGGGCAAGAGGCAGTGTGGGCTACCTGGCCTGTGGAGCTGGGTTCAGCACTGCCAGCTGTGCTAAGTTGAAGAGACAGGTGACATGAAAATCTGTCCTTTGTTGACACCATGATTGCCTCTCTGTCTTAGGCTAAGTAGGAAGGTGCAGAGACAGATTAGATGGAAAAGTTAGGGTTTGCTGAAGAGCACTGTGAGTCTGCTCTCCATACAATGACATTTGTTCTGGCCCCATGCGTTCCCTGTTGCTGCACAAAGCTTGCAAAGCCTCCTTCACTGGGTCATGGCTGCTTGCTGACAATGCACAGAATCCTCACGGCCTGTGCCAAGGGATTCAGGAGCTCTACTCCTTTTTCATTTCCATTTTCTGTGTGGCTGTTATTTTATATTTGAGTACTTAGGAATGCTGCTTTTCCAATGTTTTGGTATGGTTTAATTGGTTTGGTTTTGTATATTGGTATTTTAAACATGAGTTTCTAGGACTGACAAACTTCAAACATTTAAGTATTAAATATGTCACGTGTAAGCACTATGTATGAAAAGTAAAAAAAAACAACCAAAACAACTCAAAAAGCTTGACAATTATGCCTACATTTTGATTTATTGGCAGGGAATATTTTACTACAATGGATTTACATATGTGATGTTAGGAAAAAACCTCACCATTATGTGCTGCTTTTACTGACCTGCTAGAACAGTACAATAAAATGACATACAAGAACCATCCAGTATGGGTAAAAAGCAGTCATAGATAAAAATCCCAGCTTGTGTAAGAAAGCTACTATTATGCAATGTTACTCATCAGAGCCTGTACAAGAACTTTAGGACATGAAAGTATGACAAAGTGGAGCTACTTCCCTTTTCTACCCTAGGTGCTTTGTGGTTTTTTTTCTTTTTGAAGAGCAACTGAATAAATGCCACTGCAGATTACGGGATTTCTATAAGGTGGAAAAAAGGATGGTTTTATTTTCCAGGTTAAATTGACAGAATTTTTCATCCTACCAGGAAAAGCAACCCTGCATTTTTTTAAAGAACTTCGTTTATAGCTACACTGCTTGTGTGATTTTCATCCAAGTTGAATTTTGTTGAACTTTTCTCAGTTTGAACCGTTTTAGGTTTCCACTTTCAATAAAAGTGGCTAGGTATAGATGTCCTAGTCACAGGAAATGGTATAAGGTACTAGTGATTTGTTTTAAATTACCCTAATAAGATGCAGCAATAAATTGATGAGAGATGTATTATAAAATATACTGTACTGTGACTGGTATATGTAGGAATCTTGGAAATCTAAGGAGTTGGGAATTTGAAACTTCTTGTTTGGTTTGGGTTTAGGATTTGCTTCTAATTCTGAGAGTACATTCTGATGTGCAAGTCTGCATTTGTTTTGTGGTATTTGGACATACAAGCTCTAAAGAGCCTTCTGTGCAGAAATTATTTAGAGCTTTGAGTGGCTCTTACAACATAAATATTTTTTACTGCAGCAGCCTTCATAGTACTAGGTTAGCAAAGTGTCCTGATAATTATGTTAATTTCCGTATTCAACGGTATTTCATCAAGTTTATTGAAAGTCCTACTGAAAATTCTTTGATATTAACAAAATATCCCTCTGGAAAGTCCTCTAAAGAAACAAAAATGAAAATAAACTTTCTAGCATAGAGTTGCTTCAAAGTTTCTCTGTTATGTTTTGAGTGGATTCTTAGTCTTCTCCACAAGAATATAATCATATTTTATATTTAAACAAGTAATTAAAATGGGATGGGTATTCCAGGTGAATCTGAGAAATAATTCTTTAAAAGGTTTCACAGTACAATGCTGGATATACATGCCACATCCATAAGGTGTCCTTCCATCTGAGGTGGTTTTGTTTTTGATCACATAGACTAAAAAAAATTAAGTAAGAAGCCTAGTTTTTCTACTTTGATTTATATTGGACATATATTAAATATTCATTGCATTGGAGAACAGATATAAAAACTGAAAATAATTTTCAGCTATGAACATGTTTGTTTCATACAGTGAACTTCAGCACAGGTGCTATTTTTATAAATAATAATTTTCCCTTTTCAGAACTGAAAAAGCATGACAATAAAATTGAATGCTATTTGGCTGGAACACTCAGCTGTATTGCATTAGGAACAGAAGTACATGTAAGCCAGGCTTAGGACAATGTCATTCCACAAGTAGCCCTGCCATTTGGTGTCATTTTGATAACAGGTCAGCATTTAACCACTGTTCACTCAAGGTAATTTACCTTTGAAGATATGTAGGATTCCGCTGTGTAGAATCTACTAGTAGAGATCTAATCTGAGGAGGCTAAAGTGCTGTTCTTCCAAGTAAATGTAGGGGTTTGCTGCAGAGTAAGATCAGTTATCCCTTAAATTCCATTGGGAACCTTCATCGGCTTTGTTGTCTGGAGAAAGAGCTTACACAGTTAGCTCACCTCCAGCATTGCCTCCTCGAGTTACATGGGCTGAGTTCCACCCTTGCAAGCTCTGCTTATAAGAGTATACATAGTACCTATTGATTTACAGATTTGATACAGGCTACAATTAAATGTCCGTGAGCTGTGTGCATACTTTAATACCAACACAGAAGTGTAGTTGTAAAAGTCCAAAACTGCTGCTTAACACCATTCTGAACTAAATATATAAGACACTTGAATGTTACAGTATATTTTTGAATAGAAAGTCAATGCAGAAAATTCTTTATGGTTTTGTCAAAAGGTTGCTTGAGTCTAGCCTTTGAGTGAAGCCAAAAGTCTTAATGGTGAAAGAGAGGTGAATGATGGAAATACATGCCAAAACCAAAATTACCATTCTGCTGTTGTTTCTCATGATCAACATTTAACCAACCAACAATAATTTCATACAGAAAGCCCTGTAGAATACTTTTTACTGCAAGGGAAATAGTTCTGGAATAACTGCAGCTAAAGATTTATTATAGTCATTAGATTCCAGCTTTATTAGTCCCTAAAATGCCTCAGTTTTTATTGTCTGATTACTTCCCCAGATAAGTTTAATTATAGTAGTTTTGCCTGTTCTACCAATACAGTTTAGAAAGATCTTTTAATTATTATAGTGCTCCTGGCTTTAAATTATCTAGATGAAGTTTACATGGTTTTACACCTTCTAAGTTATCTATAGAAAACCATAAAACAAGTAGATAACTTACACTCTGTGTATCTCACCTAATGGGCTTCCCAAACAACAGGACAATGACAGTTTTTCATCATCATCAAATTCTCATTCAAGTACCCACTGAGAAGCAGTACAATTTCCAAAACTAATTTGGGTAATTATATGGGGCTCGGATCAGGAGGGAGGACAATTACTTGAGCAAATTTTGAACTCCAAGAAAAAGTCTACAAATATATGTGTATGTTCTTCAGAATATATTTAAAACGTTGGAAGGTGTAGTATTGGTGGTGGGTGGTGAAGGGAATTAGTAAAACAAAATGTCATGAAATTAGTTGGAAAACTACTACAGACCATGGTCATCAATATCTACTTGTCATTGTCCCACAGTCAGAAGTTGCCATTGACAAGTTGCCAAGAGCATCATTATTGAATTTGTATCACAACGGGGATGGGAGGGTGTTTAGGAAATGTTGGGATGCAAAATCCCCCTGGGCCCCATCCACACAGGCCCAGGGACATCTAGAAATGTGAGGGCTGAATTAGAACCTTCGGGGAAACTAAGATACATAAATCCACCCAGAGATGAGGTAGAAATGCAAGTTTAGTTTTAACTAAGTAGAGAATTTTTGAAGTGTCTTAAGCAAATAAGAGACTGAATTAGTAAGAAAAGGGCCTAAAACCTAGTTTAAAGTTCAGTGGCATTGCTTTTTGCAAAGATAGTTAAGATCTAGGCGTAACAAAAACAATGTAAGCCTTGCTAAACATTCCTAGATGGAGCGCTATATGCATAGAATTGGTGTAAGAAATTATGAATATTGTTGCAGATCAATCTGAGCTTAGGATAGGTCCAGCAATACTATAGAGACATTGTGTTTTTACCTAATTGGCTAAAAATAGAATAAAATGCACTGCTTGGAGAATGCTAGCACGCTCGCACTTATGGGACACAGATTACGGGTGCTGTCACTGCTGCTGTTGCTGCTACTACTGATAGATGCTGCTGCTTCTGCTTGAGACTTAGGGACCCTATGTTAGAAGGATTCCAGCATACTTTAATACCAATGCCTTCCTGAGACTGATTTCAATGATGCAATAAAGGACTTTGCTTTTACAACTGCCTGGCTTTTGGTCTTCAGTGAAGATGCAAAAACCTCTTGGTGTCAAGAAAACAAAGCCTATGACCCCCCCCGCCCCTGGAAATTGCTTCCTTAGTTTTTCAAAGTTTAAGACAGAGAACTGACAGGAGGAGCCTTTGCTGCACATGACTTTGAGACTGTGTCACGTGAAGGGGTTTTTATTTCAGATTAGCTTTAGAGATGGCATAATAACATAAGGAGACATAACTATATAGTTATAGCCTCTACAATTGAATAATTATAACTTCTATTAAAACTTTATTTAAGATTCAAATCATAAAATTATAGAACAGTTTGGGTTGGAAAGAACCTTTAAAGGCCATTTTGTCCAACCCCTGCATTGAGCTAATTCAATTTTCTTTCTGACAACATACAGTCAGTGTAGCAGGTTTGTTGCAGTGTACTTTTCAAATCAGAAACTCGGGACCATGTGTTCTCAAGGCGGCTGTAAAGACCAGCCTTTATCTTGAATCACTTATATCTTATAAAGTAATTAAAACTGGAGTCCTAACTCCTCTGTTTTGTATGTAATAGCAGATGTAAGCTCAAGGAAGCTACCAGGAATGCTCCCTTGACATTATAATGACAATACAAATGAATCAATAACTGAATAAAAAATGTAATTACAAGAATCAAACCAGATTTACAAGGTGGTTTGTTAGAAAGAGAGTAGTGTCTTTCCATCCTCATGTTTTCTCCCCCAAGTCCACAGAGGGATTGTAATGTTATTGTCTTGCCGTTTCTGAGGAACTAGAAATTTCATTAAAGACATGTTTAACAAGAAATACTTATGCTAATATGTAATATGGACCCTCATAATCACAGAGCAGGCCCCTCTCAATTGGCTGTAAATCTTGCAGCATTAGTTTCCAAAGACTGACGCAAGACCGTTTATCCATGTGGAAGGCAACCTTCCCCCAAAACTCCAAGTCAGACCAGCCAGGCTGTCACTCATTGCTCTCAGTGAACAGACCAGGTTCAAAATGTCAGCTCCAGCCCTGGAGGTAAGCCTGCCCTCCCACCCCACCAATTTTCCTAGGCTATAAACATAAGAAAGGGAGCAGAAGGCTTAGGAGGGGAATGAGTAGTGAGAGCAAGAGGGAGGAGGAGAAAAGGGCAGCAAGTGGAAAACTGCCTGAGGTTGACCCAATTGAGATTTCCTCCTGGTCATGGTTGCACATCAGCTGGCAAGCTCTCTGTTTGAGGTGTCCTTCCTGGCATGTCTATTGGGTCAGAATAAAATCACAGAATTGTAGAATATCTGCTCGTAATATTTTACAAGAGAGATGATTTGTGTTAAGTGTATGGAAGTGCATATTGGTGCAAACAATAATTGTTCTGGAAGTGGTAATAGCAGCATGATGTTACCTCCTACTTACTTTGCTCAGGAAGAAAAACATACATATATCCTTTGATCAGAGATTCAGAGGATGTGAACAAGGACAAAACAGTTTGTGCTGTGTGTTGTGGTAAACATACCCCATCTTTTAAATTATTTTTTCAGGAAACAAGGAGTTGAAGTCTTTGCAATGTAGAAAATACCTTCACCCTCTTAAATTTGCTATCTGTTAAAATGCCAAGTGCGTGGCATCTCTCCAGGATAAAAGAAGTGTGTTAATTGTGAATGCATGGTAGCATTCAATATTTTTGTCCAATTCTGGCTAATGATGTTAACTGTTTAGACATACCAGGCTGATAACTAATCAGGCAGGTCATCAGAGTTTTCTCTTTTAGGAGAATGAGGTTTTCCTTAGCCTGGATGATGGTGTTTTATTTCAGATGGAAGTATGAAATAGAGAGATTTCACACACACAACCATTCCCACTTCTTTGGAAGCTAGAGAGGATTCATTTACTCCATTATAGAAGGGGTATTACGAGTTATTTGTGACATTTCTATGAGTTTTTTCTCTATTGCTTTGGACTTAGGGTCATGTGTAACAATTTTTTTTGCCATGTACTAGTTATTTCTTTTTGTTTCCCTTGCTATCCATGTAACTGCCTTAACATAATTGTCTGTTTGGTGTTTTATACTGATTTACAACCTTGGGCTCTGCTCAGTTACACAGGACTTTAGAGACATTTGATCATGTGAGGACATTTGTCTAGAAATTTGAGAAAGTTTTAATTCCTTGATTATTATATCTTCAGGCAGCTTTTCACATTAAAAGTTAACAAGTATCAAGAAATAGAATTCTGTGAATAAATCAACAGTTTTCAAAATTATTTTTCTGATGCTGTTTGGACAGTTGCTTAAGGTGAAATATCTCCTTCAGATGAAGATTTACAGAACATTGATTTTTAAAAATGTTTTTAGTATTTTATTTTTACAGAAAAAGCTAATAAGAGCAGTGCTAATTGAGATTGCTTTCTATCACAAGACTGTTTTTAGTCATGACTTTTCTGAAATTAGATCACTGAGGTGAAATTTTTCATTGGGAAAAGTTTTGGAGCTTCAATATTCTATTGCTGGCATTGGGCTAGGAGGATTCTCAGCTACTGTGATGACTGGCACTGTGAGCTTTTGTGGGGATTTCTTTGGTTGTCAAATGAGAGAGTGGAAGATACCTGTGTAATTACAGTGTTGGCACTAAGGCACATTGACTTAAAATAGTATATTACAGAAATTGTAGAACATATGACAAAGTGGGACTCTAAAGCTTACTTTGTCTCTTTAATTGACTAAAGGCCCTATCAGATATGTGCATGATTCTTGGCAGATGCTTACACATCTTGTTACAGCAAATTTTCCGTAATTAGAATTCCACAACTGCCCTCAGCAACCTATTCTACTGTGCTTGTTCGGAGATGGTAGTTCCAGATGTTCAAGTCAAATTTTCTGTTATAGCCATTTTAAGCCTTCCTTATCCTGGCTATGATGATACAGAAAATAATTTATTCTTTTCATTTCTGTAGCTATATTTTACAGAGTAGTGTGTACCCGTCTTCCTGTGGCAAACTCTTTATTACTGCCCTTTTGCCTTTTGTTCTTGCTTATTGTTGCTCCCCTCCCCACCCCAATTAAAGGCAAAATAATTTTTAAACCAGTATTCAAGAGTAGTTCAATTATGTTTAATAATTTGGTTACTTTTCTTTAATTTTGATGTGATTCTCTTGTGGTCTGCAGAGCATCTAGCAGTGTGTTCATTATTATTCAAAAAGAATTTCTCTGTCCCTTGTAGAAGTAAGATTGTCACTGCTTTTGGTGATGATAAGGTGCTTTTCAACATAAAACCAAAACATGCCTGGTATTTTCATATGCCAAAACAATTATATGAAATATTTAATCAAATTTCATTGGATGATGTTACAGGCTATGAAGTTTAATGTACATTTAATGTAATAGATTGTAATACATTGCTACTTCTATTGTTGTTTTTTTTTAAATTGTGTATCTTGGTAAGTGAGATATGAGATTGCTTGTCATCACTGGTAGTTGTTTATTCTCCAGCACAAGAACTAGCTTAGAGTTTCTTATAAGAATTCTTCCTAGCTTGCTGCTTCTTCAGTGGAAATTGTTTTCTCTAAGGAAGTCTTCAGGAATCCTATGACAGCAGCCCTAGATAGAATGCCCATTCTTACATCCAAGGTTATTATGGAAAATCCTCAGTAGTATTCTTGAAAGTCCACAGTATGATACATAAAAGGATTATTACCATTTTAATGCTTAACCTGATTTGGACTACAAACCAACCAAGCAGATCATGCACGACTTTCAGTGTCATGGTAAAATTTGTCATTGGAGAAAAATTACATATACTTTCCTCTGAAAACAGATAAATTAACTTCTTTGTATCATTGAATTTAATATATTGGGTCACATCTGCTAAAGGATTATTGCACTAGAAGGAGGCAATGGATAATTTATTAAAATACCCCTGCAGGGAGATAGCAGGCTATCTGGTTAATATAGAGGAATGCCTGATGGTTACACTGAAAGCTCCCTGGTGAATCCTTTAACATAGGAATAGAACAGGAGATGAAAATGATTGCTCGTTATATAATGTTTACTGTGTTACATTGGTGCCTGGCAGATGAATAATATTTGTGTTAACAGCTCCTTTCCAGCTTTTTATATTGATCTCATGCTGATCTAGGGCTGATATATAACTCTGCTGGAAATAGGAAGATAATACTTTTTTTTTTTTTACTTTTTTTTTTTTTTTTTTTTTTTTTTTTTTTTTTTTTTTCGTAATGGAGGGTGGCAAATAGGTTCTTCTCACACATCACCCAAGTTGGATATGAAAGGAAAGATATCGTATCTTTGTGCCACAGACTTGTAAGATTTTAATTTACCTTTTTTATTTACTTTTTTTTTCTGAGCTGTTTCTCATCTCCATGTAAACTTAAATGAACTGCAGAGAGTGTCCCACAGGCAGTGGGAGTTTCTTGCTGGGTGGGAGAGCTTCTTTCCTTTGCCTCAAAGGAACCTCACTGTTGCCATGCTTACTGAGTTTGAGAAGGACCAAATGACTCTGTCTTTCCATGAATGCTGAAAGTTAAAAAGCTGACAAATAGGTGTCTCACTGAAATACAGTTCCTGGGTAGCTGGCCAACCTTAGATAAAGATTTTAATTCATGCCATAAGAGCTGAGAACTAACATTTTAGTTGCAGTTTATGTTACTTAGAGAAGAGAAACTAAACCAAGTGTTGGGTGGTGATATCCCGTTGGAAGGTCCCCAGATACTGTACCCAGAGGAACTGACATGCCTCAGTTTTCTTACTAACGACAAAGGACAGTTTCACATGGCAGCTAAGTGCAAAATGAACCTAAAAAGTTCTCAAGATCACTTGCTTTCATTGGTTCCTTGGGTTGATGTTTCTGGGTTCTTCCACTCCTCCTGTTAAGCAAGCCAGCCCTTAGAAATAGTAATGGTTGCTTGAAAAACTGAGCTGGCATATTTAAAAAACAAACAAACAAACAAATGCAAAACTCAACAAACCTTTTGCATGTTATGGGTTGTTCTTTCCAGGGCCAATGACACTATGGAGAAACTTCTCACCATACCTATCAGTCCCTGTGGACTGAAGCTTTGGAGCGGAGGGATTCTCGCATTTGTAATAAGAGTTGTTTCTGTGAATTTTACTGGATTCAAGGGGTGTGAACACTTGGAAGAGAGCCAGTGGTGTGCTCCTTAAACATTATTACCACTAAATGAATGAAAAGGCTGTAAAGACATTGATTTCCTATGAGATGGAGGAAAATTGTGTAAAGTAAGTAAAAAAACAGAGAAAGACACATCAGTGACAGACTGGAAAGAATTTCTCCTATATCATCTATGGGGAGTAAACAAAAGGCATTAAAAACATCTGTATTAATGTCATACTTCTCTTTAGTCAGTGCATGTAGTTATCCATGATAACTACATTCCTTAAGCACATTACTGTGTGCTTCAGTATAAATGCTTGATTTCAAATCAGATTACAATAAAAAATTTGAAAGTGTTTAGGGAAGCAAAACCAACATATTAAATTATACTATTTGTCAGTTTAATATTAATATTAATAAATATTAATAATTTTTGTATTTAAAGTTTTATACAGCCTTTGTGAATTAAAAAAAAATGGAATTTATTAGGATAGCTTAAATTCTGTTCCCTTCCTGCTCCTGAAAAACAATGGCATCTATTCAACTGTACATACCAACGCTGCAGAAGAGTTTAAAAAGATAATGTAAGAAAAACCCCACACAGAGCTGTCCAAGTTCAGCATTGAAATGAACAGTAAAAGTCTTACACAGAAAGAAACAAAAGTAGTCAAGGGTGGTTATTTTTCATTCTATATAGAAGTTCAGACTTATGACATCCTCTAATGACTGGATGGACTTAGTATGGGTTTAGCATTACCCAAAGCATTAGTCTTTCTCTGACGTTTAACACAGACAACATGATTTGTCTGCCTAAAACTCTGTGTAGCATCAGAGTCTCAGAGAGGCAGTGTCATTTAATGAATCTGGAAGCACAGCTTCCAGTAGCACGTGGTGGCTCTTGGTCATTCCTGAGCAGTGCACCTGAGGACTTGGGAAGCAGAATAAAATGTGGTTAGTTACTGTAACTTGTTATCCAAAATACTTGCTACAGCCTTGCATCAGATGATGTTAAACTGTAGGATGTTTGATTTAAACTTTACACATACCAGTTACAGCATTCCCTATTTAAACTTCTACAAAGAAAACAGTAATTTTATTTCTTTTCCTGCTATTAATGACCCACTTTCCGTACAGAGGGAAAAGTGCATAAGTAGGGTGAAAAAGATGTACTACTAATTACAGATGTACACAACTAGTCATTCTATCAGACAATATGTATTTCCTCTACTTGTGTCAGAAAAGATGGAATCTTTTTTTCTAATGAAGTACGAGTGCAGAGTTAAGCTGTAGCAAATGTGAAAGAAACCAGTTACCGCTGTCATATCCTTCCAGCAGTGTGCTTGCATTTTTTTAGCCACTAGTATACTTAATGTAACCAGGTAGACATTGTTTAAGAGTAAACTACTATGAAGTAAATAGCTGTTTAAATTGACACCATTTACTTAAATTTGCTTCGAATGCAGTTTACACAATTTATTTCAAGGCTGATTTGCTAAATACTGCTGCTGCTCTACTGCTGTGTGATAGCTTACTAAGCTGTAGAAACTTGATCACTTAAAGGGGTCTTAACCTGACATTTCAGTGTTGAATTTGTTTTCGTCAGGAAGGTCAAGTACTTGACTCTTTGGGTCCCTCCTAACCTGAGTAACTATGATTTTTTTTTTAACTCATCTAATCACAGAATGGGTAAGGTTTGAATGACCACAGTGGGTCATCTGGTCCAACCTTCCTGCTTCAAGCAGGGTCATCCTCTGGCACATGGCAAAGGATTGCATCCAGACAGTTCTTGAATATCTCCAGTGGGGGAGATTCTGCAATGTCTCTGGGCAATCTGTTCCAGTGCTTGGTGATCTGCACAGTAAAGGAGTTCTTCCTCATGTTCAGGTGGAACTTCTCATGCTTTAATTTCTGCCTGTTTCCTCTTGTCCTATTGCTTGGCAGCACTGAGAAGAGCCTGGCTCCATCCTCTTGTCACCTACTTTTAAAATATTTATACACATTGATGAGTTGTCTCTTCTTGAGGCTGAACAGGGCACAGCTCCCTCAGCCTTTTCTCAAAAGAGATGCTCCGGTCCCTTAATCATCTTTACTGCCCTCCACTGGACCTACTCCACAAGTTCCATGTCTCTTGTCCTGGGGAGCCCAGAATGGCACAGAGCACTCCAGATGCAGCCTCAGCAATTGCTCTAGGCAAGGCAGACATATATAGTCACAACTATTGGAAATGACTAGTATGCCCTGATGATCATGGTTTTCATGACACCATAAATGTGGAAAAGTAACAATTCCCTTTGCTCCTTCATGTCAAATGAATCACTTGGAAAAAAAAAATCCTTTACTGTAATGTGATGAAAAATGCTTTGTTTTAAACTTAACTGCCAAGTTACTCAATTGAAATGACTGAAGTTTGCTTTTTCATATAGGAGTTTGTGATTGTAGTAAGTAAGAAATCAGTTTCTTTTCAGTGTAATTTGAAACTGCCTTGCTTGAAAATGATGTACTTTGCCAGCACAGTCCCTTAGCTAAGTGTTACTCCAGACAATTGAAATACAAAAGAAGTAATGAACTGTGTGTTTGTTAAATCTTCTAGCTAAAAAGAAGAAGAAGCCAAAGCTCTTAAACAAGTTTGATAAGACCATTAAAGCTGAACTAGATGCTGCAGAAAAACTACGTAAAAAAGTAAGTTTTAAATGTTTCACTCAGGACTGTAGGCAATGGACAAAAAAATTAATTAAAAACTTAGAAAAAGGGAAAATGAATTTTAGACTACTTTTTGTGAAATTAACTTTTTGAAATATTCAGTGCATATTTGTCCTTGACATTTAATTTCTGCTGGATAGTTTATCTTAATTTTTTTAAAGTCGTAAGCATATGTCTGTTCATGTGTGTTTGCTCACTGTTAACCTTGAAGGTATGTAGCTTAATCATTGAATTTCTGCTTAAATGGTTCACATGGAACAGGGTTAGTTCTGTCCTGTCACTCTTGTCCATTTGACTACTGAAGTCAAGTGCTACCAGAGAACTTGTTTGTGTTAGCAGGTCTCGGGGTCTCTGCTTGCCCGAGAATGAGGGTGGTCGTTGCCCCTGGTCCTTCGGGAAGCCCCGAGCCGCCCACAGAAAACACGAGGAGTCTTCAGATATTCTTTTTCTGGGTTTTCTTCCTTGTTTATTTTATATTATCTCTACAATTCTCTCTGAGCTCTGCCAAGGTCTGGACAGCACGGGCAACAGGCGACGACTGCCCGCCTGCCCACAGGTTGTCATCTTATATACAGATAATTGCGTGTACATTATTTACAATTGTGATCCAATGCATGCGCTTGACATTAAACAGGTGTTTTCTACTTTGACCCAATCCCTCTAAATCTACTTCATGTCATCACCACTGTGCAAAATGGAGACAAAGAAGAAAGAGAAGACTCTAGGGTAACGCCCAGAATCCTCCATCTTGTCTCTGGTCCTTCTTATCTTAAAACCCCTAATGTGAAAATATTATTACTTTCTACTACCTTCAAGGGCTTGCAATTCTTCCCATAGTGTTGGTAATTTTTCCCATGGGCTATAATCGAGACCCCTACCTGTCTGGGGTCCATGCCAGAGTCTGTAACCCCCCTGCATATATCTCAGACCCTTCTGTACAGGTTTTAAACCCCCCTGTACAGGTTTCTGCTCGTCTAGAGTTTCCAGAGGAATACCCTGGACTCCTACAAGCAGGGATCTCAGTAAATTCTGATGCCTCGTGAGCGTTAGGAGCAGATCATTGAAGTAGGTGTCATTTCTGTTGAGATTCTGTGTCCTGGGAGGGCCTCTGCTGCTGTACAGCTGCTTAGAGGACAAAACAGATGTTCCTGCTTCTCACCAGGGGCAGCAAGACCTTAACATCAATCAGTCAGGTCAGGTAGTTCTGAATTTAACAAGTTGACCATGAAAAACAAACAAAAATCCCCTCAAGCTTTTCAGTCATCTCCCCTTATAGCTTCCAATTTTATACTTTTATTTGAATATTTTAGAAGAGAATACCTTTGCAGAGATGTCCCTTTTCCAGATGTGAGATTAAATAGTGAAGCAAGACAGTGTCTGTTAAAAATGAGATACTTCAAGTTTTTTGAATGTAGTTCTTTTAAAGCTGTGATATGTCTCACGGACAGTCCTAGCACATAAAGAATAACTACAGATCTTTGTTGTACCCTTGATTTGAGGTGGATAAGCAGTGAGATACGCTATTTTCAGTGTAGTGAAATAAAAACTAATTTGATCATTGAAGATGCAGGATTATTCTTGATTTTCAGGACATACTGTGCAGTTTTAACTTTATCTTTCCACCTGTGCAGCCCCAGAGTTCTGGTAGGTTTGTGATTAGGGACCACTAACCTCTGGCTGCCACTGCTGCTGTTCCTCCCTAGAAGCCTTCTTTACACGTTGGAATACAAAAAAAAAAAAAAAAAGAAAAATAAAAAAAAAGGAATTTTTGTGCTTTTTGTTACTTAAGCAATTGGTTAATCAGAAATAGGGCTAATAGAAACATTTGATGAGCCTGTAGGGTCAGCTTGTTGACTCTCTTTTCCTCCTATATCTCTTGGCAAGTTACAGATAGTCATGCACGTCGTGAAGGAACCAGGATAAATTTAGGAACAAATCAGACATGTATAATATTTGAAGACAGTAAGGCAGCTGTGTATAATTTATATACATACAAATTTTACACACAAACCCCATATTCATAAAGCTGTAAAAAGGTGGGAGTGGCAGCAAGGTCTATTGCCAAATATTGCCAAGCAGTGCTTAGCACCTGTTAAACAGTGGGGCTGGTTCTTCTCAACTTCCATCTGTACTTGCTAGCCAATGTTCATCACGAGATCAACATCCACCATGAGAATACCAGTTACATTTGGACTTGTGTGAGATGTCCTGAGGGACATTGTCATCCAAAAAACTTGGAGGAAACAGCCAAACACTATGGATGGATCTACAGTATTTCCCTTAGAAGAACAGTGCTTATGATACTGTTCATCATGTATGAGAGGCATGCAGAGGGAAAATTTCCACCTATGTGTAGAATTTTCTTCCTATTCTCTCTTATTTCTGGTCTGGGATTTGTTATTAGCAGTAGGATCTTTACTTTTTTATACAGACAGGTTATTTTTATCTAAGCATTTTGTCCAGTCAACAAAGGGAAAATGAGTAAAGTATGAAAAACCAATTTATTAATTTTAATAATGGAAAGTAGATTATAATGTTTTGTAAATAATGACAATTAATTTCTCTTAAAAAGACAATCCCAACAAAAGTATGAGTGAAAGCTGTTGATTCAGTCTGCGTTGTTTTGTGTTTTTTCTTTAATAGTGAAACTACTGTGTTATTACGTCCTGCATCCTTCAGCATTTTTATGAGATAGAATTGCTGATAAATATCTTTGCTTTTCAGGGAAAAGTTGAAGAAGCTTTAAGGGCCTTTGAAGCATTAGTGAATCAGTATCCACAAAGTCCTCGAGCAAGATACGGGAAAGCACAGGTACTTAGGAAAGAAAGTGATAGGTGTTGAAAAAAGCTAAAACAGGCATTTTGTTTTATCAATAGAGTTATAAACACCATTTGGAATTGATTTATTAATTTATGCAGGTTTCCTAGGTAAAAAAAAAAAGAATCAGTCATATTGTTTTGCTTTCAGTCAACTGAGCTTCCACAATTACTTTGGCAGCTTTTGTGGAACTTCAGTGGGAAGTATTGTAAAAAAAAAAAAAAAAATAAGATGCATCCTGTAGATCTCAGGAGATCTGTCAGGTGAATGGCAAGAGATAAGTACCAACTACTGGCCCAGTGCAGGAACAAGTCAGAATCTACCTGTTACATACTATTTGC
Source organism: Phylloscopus collybita (assembly GCA_027886175.1). Classification (NCBI taxonomy): domain Eukaryota; kingdom Metazoa; phylum Chordata; class Aves; order Passeriformes; family Phylloscopidae; genus Phylloscopus; species Phylloscopus collybita. The sequence goes on from JAJNNQ010000075.1 coordinate 36,233,959, forward strand.
TGTAGCTGGTAAATCAGCACGTCTGTCGGCCTGGGAAAAATGCTGCTTTTTGCTCTAGTGGGAATTGAGAAGAGGATTTGGAGTACTTAGAGAGAAAGAATTAAAGGATAAAGAACACAAATTCTCAGGCAATGGGGCTTGATTGGCTTTACTTGTGGAGTGAGTTATGTTTCAGGTGTTTCCCTTAAAAACAAACAAACAAACAAACAAAAACAACCACCAAAAACAAAAACAAACCCACCCAGAAGGCATCAGAAAATAATCTCTGCATTTACAGTACTTCTAGGCTTCTGAGGTGTCTCAAAAGGGAATAATCTTTGAATTTTCCTAAATAGTAGGATAATCCTGCTGCACTAGGAGTAATAAGAGACTCCTTGAACTCATGTTAATCAGGATGAACAAAGTGAAGGCCTCACTGTAGGAAGGAATGTTCTGTTAGACGATTGATACAGACCTTGGAGTCACAACCAGTTTCCACTTGGTTAATAACAGTCATGCTAAAGCCAAAGTTGTGATTATCCAAAAATCTCTCGCACAAGCACTTGATACACAACAGACCTAATGTTTCCTGCTCTCTGTGGTGACAGTCTGCTGAACTCTTTGCCTCTTTACAACAGGAGACCACTTTGTTCATACACGTGATGAACACGTGAAGTTACACTTTTAGTATTTACCAGTTTTTACAAATCTACTTGTTATATCTAATAGAATATGCTTCCTGCCTCCTCAATGGCTTTAGGGAGAAAGGCAGACCACTGCAGGCAGTTGTGAAATTTATTCTCATTCAGAATTCCCATCTCAGTGACCCAACTTCATTTGTCCATTTACAGCAATTTGTAGTTGCTTACTACTACTTTAGTAATCCATGAAAGGTCAATATAGACCAAGATCTGAAGAAATAATTAGATGCATTTTCTGTGAGTGTGTAAAAACAATGATAAATTCATTTTCTGTAGCCTTTGAAGGTTCATATTAGTAATTTTACTGAACGGTTATATTAGTATTACCAATGACAATTTTATTGAACCCAGTATGTGCAAGTTCAAGCTGTTTGAAGGAATAGGAAAACCATGGGCGTCAGACAGATGAACTATTAAGATTTGTATTGTAACACAGTATTATTTTTAAATGGGTATTCGTAGCAACAAAAGTCAATTAAATTTGCTATTCTCATCACAAACTAAAACTGCAGTGGATAAGGTTAAAGGCCTTGAAGGTTAAAAGTAAAGAAGGTCAGAAATTCACCACAAAGGTGTACTTCTCCATTTCTTTGAAGCACAAATCAACATTACATATTAATTTTGTAGATTCGGTTTTTAATAAGACAGGAGGATTGATTCTTTTTCCTGGATCTTTTAATGGCTTTAAAAGACAACTTTTTTAAAAAAAAAAAATCTGCAAAATATTTCATTATTAGTGTGTTTTTCAGAAATATGAGCAATTCTTTATTTGATGTCTGAATTACACTTGAGCTAGATAAAATGATTCTCTACAGAACTCGTTAATATCTTTACAGCTGAAAAGAACAATAAATAGGTTTTTAACCTCCTTATATGATTTGTACTGGTGAAGTTATGCAGACTTTATGCTGACAATTTTTGCTTTTTTCTTGTGTATCTTTAATATTCTTTGCCCTGTGTGAGGATTGACTGACACATTGTCTGATCTCAGACAGCCCTGCAATTCCTTTGAAAAAAGGAGAAATAAATTTCATAGTGAATGTACATTAAAAAAAAGGTTATTGTTTAAAACGGATTTCTGAAGTTGTCTCTGAAATCTGCTTGATTAACTGTTTGGCTGAGTAACCATATTTTTTGTATTTCTTACTTAATACTAACTTTTAAAGCAACTCAAGGAAAAAAATTAAAGGGCAGAAGTGCAAAAAGATTTCAGGTATTTGCTAGAACATAGACAGATAACACAGTTGAAGCAATTTCATTTAATGTGTGTCTTTGATGCAACAGTGAATTTAAATAGACCAACAACAGCTTCTGCACCATCATGCTTGTGATACATCTGCCGTGGCTCTTGCCTTAAGAAAGAACATAAGCAAATAAATATAGAAATATTTGAGAAGAATGCATTAAACACGTTTATAGAAACAATTCTAAGTAAGCCTTTAAAAATTCTGCATTTGAGACAATCTTTTTCAGCTATGGAAACAAAGACTGAACATGCCCCACCACAGGTGAGATCAGTCATAGCTTCTGTTAGATTCATTGAAGATGTATTTTCACTGTAGAGAGCTCATATGTCCTTTGGTCTGCTTCTGGATTTGATGAACAAGTATAAGTTTTGAAGGAGTAGTAGGGTACATGTTCTATCAATGTATGCAAGGTAAAAGGCAATTCCTAATTCATTTTGCAATAAAGTGTAAATAAATTTGTCAGAATAGATGAAAATGTTTGTTTCTGGTTTTTGATCTCTGTATTGCTTCCAGAGTGAGGCTTAGTATACAAATAGTCCATAGGCAAAATTTCGCATTTCTTCTGTGTTATTAAAACAGCGTGCTTCATCTGCTTTTGAAAGCAGAAATTATGAATTCTAGAAATATTAATCGAAAATCTGCATTAATATATGCTTTAGGTGCAAATTTTCTCATACTTCTCCTTTCAAACAATTTAGGTAACAAGATTTAATGGTAATCCTAGTATGCTTTCCCATAAGTAAATAGCTGATTTTAAGACTAATGCATTATTAAGTGTTCTAGTAATGGTTTTGTTATTCGCTCTAGTCTGAAGATGACTTAGCTGAGAAAATGAGAAGCAATGAGATGCTGCAACAAGCCATCAACACTTATGATGAGGTGGTTAGTCTGCCAAATGTCCCTTCAGACCTGATAAAACTGAGCTTGAAGCGAGAAGCAGACAGGCAGCAGTTCCTTGGTAAGTTTTGAGGGTGGTATAAAAATCACAGAACTTGTCTGAGCAAGGATTTCACAACATCACTAAGGATTTAAAAGTGTCAATTCCATTGAATTTTTGGTTGGACTTGTCTTCCTAGTATCTTAAATGAAAACCATTTTTACATGATTTAAATTTTTTCTAGGGAACTAGTGTCCAATAATTGAGGATAATACTGCCTGTAGAAAGCTGCAGTGGATGCTATGAGAAGCTATGATGATAAGTCGTCAAAAATTTTTATTGACAGACAAAAAAGAAATTTTCTTTTTCTAGTCAAGCTGAAGAAAATCAAGAGGAAGTGTAAACATACTCAGAATGTAAACATACTCAGAATACTTCAGTAAACATAGAGGAGAATGGAATTGAGCATGGGGAGAACAGCCCCAAGATTTAAGTTTAGATTCCAGTTTTAGATCTCAATTCTGTGATGTATGAGAAGTGATGATTAGAATATGAGACACAATCAAGAGTTCTGTTCCCATGAGTTGGGTTTTTAATATCAAGTTGTTTTGATTTTGCTTTTCCTTAACAAGACCTCATTTAGGAAGTCAAGGAACATACTTAATTTTAAGCACAGAAAGTATGATAAACTTCATAGTGGAAGTAGAGTAGAACTGTTACTTAACTCTAGAAATTAATTTAGTTTATCTAACTAAGGTGAAGTTTATTATTATATGTTTACTTAGTTTTGTTCAGTGCTTTCCTATCTGTGTATGATAGAGCAACCTAAGCTTAAATAATGTTACTTCTGCACTGTGAGGGGTTCTCCACAAGAGGCTGCCATAACACTGTGTGATTGCAGCGATTCCCTGAGATATTCCTGGTACAGCTGCACCCACAGTCACAGCCAAGCAGCTGAATGTGCTCCTGTCTGCACAAGTTTTTCCAGATTCTCCTTCTTGATTGTCACTGAAAGTGGACAACTTGATTTGTGTTTCCTTAGATGTTGTGTAAATGTCTTGCTACTGTTTCTTGTATCTGTGCTTGTAATTAAGTCTTGTTCAATCAAATCAGGTCGCATGAGGGGTTCCCTGGTTACTCTACAGAAGTTAGTTCAGCTGTTTCCTGGTGAGACTTCATTCAAGAATGACCTTGGTGTTGGTTACCTCTTGATAGGAGATAACAGCAATGCTAAGAAAGTATATGAAGAGGTGAGTTTCCATTCCAGCCAAGGAAAATCATTGCTTACATTCCTACAGTCTTAATTTCGAAGACTGATTGACTTAAACTTTTTTAGTTGTTAAATATGTGATATTTTGAAGGGTTAATACAAATACAATATTTTTTTCTAATTTTTTGCAGTTATCTTCTAATTTTAATTTATATTTTCTGATAGTGTCACGCTAAGTTTTTCCTCATTGACAGAGGAATGCAGATTATTTCCATGTACTTAGTAATAATTTAACTCTTTTGCCTTCTGGTAGTTAGGTTTGGAATGTATTAACAGCATATCTAGATGTGTTGTATTTAACATGTAATATGTAATGCATACTATAAAAAAGAATAACCAATCTTCAAGACAAGGAAAACAGAAGTAAGCCAGTTTCTTCACAGGAACAGCATCTCTAACCATGTGATCAAGTAGATCACAAAGTTATTTAACCCTAGTTTTTTAGTCTTTTTGTAAGCAGTTTAAAATCTATTTTTCTTTCATGATGTTTGTAGTGTGAACAATTGATTTGATTTATATTTCTGTCTTATAGTATGGTTATCTGGCTGGGGAAACTTTGCTGCCAGGAAAGGCCACTCTGCTCCTGTGATCTAGAAACCCTGGTAACATCTGGAAATGGTCTGACAGATGTGGAGTCTGACATCATTGATAGAGCACAAATTGTCACACCTGACCAGGAATGGTCTTGTTGATGTTGGCCCACTCACAGTGCTTGTGTAGGACAGGCTGGGTAATTGTCTGGTTATGGAGGCTGGAAAGGAATCAGCAGGATTAGTGCCACCTCCTGAGAATAAAGGCCCGATTTTCCATCCCCCACATCTGGGAGGCTGAAGAGATTCTCATCTCTGATAGCTTCTAAAGAGAAGGAGGATGTTCAACCATATGGTTGGAAGCAGAACCCAAACACTAGGAATACCATTTTTTTTCCTCAAGCTCCTCTGGTAGTCTCAGATGCTGCCAGAATAATGTTTGCTTTGCTACCTTGGCTACTTTTTAGGCCCTTCCATAAAACATTTCTGTCCGATAATTTTTGGCTTGCTGTCAAAATTTCTCAGAGGATTGGAGATACTGGCTTTTAAAGGTAGAATTTTTTAAACAAACCTGGTACTCGTGCTGCAAGGAATTTGAGAAAACATAACAAGACTCCTTTCAGGCAAGATTTTCCTGTGCAATTATTCAGTGTTTTGTTGCAAACAGCGTAATTGTTAGAATTTCTCAATAATTGCAGGGATTGTTATACAGGGAGAAGGGTCATAAATTTGCTATATAATTACTTTGATGCTGAGTTTTATATATTTCAGAAGAAATATATAGGGCTGATTAAGAACAGGTATACAGCTGGTGTGCTTTTAACATATTGTTTTCCATTCTTCTTTATCCAGTGTAATTACTCTGTTTTGCAGTTCACTAACACTGAAATAGAATAGAGCATAGTGATGTTCTTTCATTGTAAAAGGCAGACAAATATTTTTTTTTTAAAGACTTGGATTAATTTTTTTAGAAATCATGGTGGATTTGTCCATATTTTAGGTATTACTCAGGCTGATTTCCAACACAAAAGTCTAATTTTTTTTGTTGTAATTCAAGATAAATTTATATTAAGGGTTTTAAGACAGACTACCCAAAGAAACAGGGAGAATCTCATGTGTATCTGCTTTGGTTCTTGGTTCTACTGAAGGCTTCTTTCTTGATTTTGGGCAGATGTCTTAGGGGCTACATGGCCTGCTCTGGAGTGCTTTGCTCAGCTGTTGCAATGCAGATTTAGAAAATGCTTGGTTTTGAGCACCTACCATAGGTGCTCAGGTTCTCTGCATGGTAGAGGAGTAAACTGAATAGTGGTTCTGAGGGCCTCAAGGAGATGTCTTGCTCTTCCCATGATTCTTGAAAAAACCGGGAAACCTCTGAAGTGTGTCTAAGTCCTTCTCACTTGTGTAATCTTTTGATACAAAAATGTTAAGAGAGCACAGACAAGAGCATGAACTCAGTGCTGCAAAGTAGATACCTTCAATATTTATGAATCCTGTATTCTGTTTCTCACTGTTAAGGATGTTCATACATTTTATTCAAGTGTTCTTTAATGCAGAAAGCACAGGCATCTTAGAGTTCAGTACACATCCTCAAGAGAACATGCCCCTTCTTCGACTTAAAATCTCAGTTTTTGTTGATTTCCCTCTAGCCTTATTCATGGCTGTCTAAGATCCTGTGCATGTAGTACTTGTTTCTGCTGCTCAGGAAGATTCCCAGGTAGTTAAACACTCTTCTCTGCAGAGGAACTTCCAGATTTCCTATTTCCTGGGAATCTCCTAGATTCATGGGCAAAATCTTGACTTCCTGCTGTAACATTTCAATCTCAATTCAAAGTTGCTGACCTGTGTTAAGCAGGCACTGAGCACATGCAACCAGATGAACCCTTCACAGGCACTGTTTCCTACATGGGATCACAGTACATACCATTTCAGACCAGACTAACGTGAGCTTGCATCATCTCCAAGGAACTGAATAGAAGCCCAGGGAATCATAGTGAATGAAAACTTTCTGCTTTTGCCTTACATTTAATAGCCAATTTACTTATTTTCCAGTTGATTCTTGTTTTTCTTTCCAATTTTGTTACATTTTAGCAGCTTATTTTAAAAGTGTCTAATATATGTTTCTTCTTTTAGCTACAGAAGCAATGTGTATAAACACTGAACTTCAGACCAAGAGAGTTTTTTCCTTCCAACTGTAGTGTGGTTGCCCAAAATACACTTTTCTAGTTTGTCTTTACCAGAACTTTTGCTGAACCACAGATGGAAAATGGTGTCCAGCTGGAGAGGATTTCAGTTTTGCCTCTAATATTAAATCATTTTCTTTTGAATATTGCAGTTAGGGACATGGAAACATAACGTTACGGGTAATCCTAGTAGAATTCAGAGTTATTTGTATTTTCAAAGCAAACATAACTTTAAAAGTAGTCCTAGTAGAATTAGAACTGTTTTTGGTTCAAACATTCACAGATTATAAAAAAAGAACACAGTGAAAGAGAACTTTATCAGACTGGTTACTCAGCTAATAGCACTTTTTCTGCCTCCATGCTGAGGCATGTGTGCATGGCTCAGAGCAGCATTATAGAGACATGCATAAGCCAGCTCTGATTGAGCTATCTCAGGTACCAAAACCAGAATATCCACATCAACACAGTACTCTGCCCTGGCTAATTAGCCACGGATAGCCCCAGAGGTTAATTTCTATATTCATGATTAGTATTTAATGGGCCATGAGCACTTTAGTAAAACTTATTTCTAAACATAATTAATATTGCATGCAGCAACAGCAACAGAGTAATACAATTTACATTAAATACTTCCAGTGTAATTTCTGCTGATTGTATCTCTTCCCTTCTCTTTAGGGGCTCTGAATGTAGATCATTCCTTAATGCAACTCGGCATAGTTTAAATGAACCGTAATACAGAAAATTCTATTCTGTCTTAATTAATCAGATAGCTTTATCCTATAGTTAAAGAAACTGTAACAAAATTATATGGCTAATAAATATTTCTGTCAGTCATTTCATTTCACCCTGCAGGTACAGATTCTTGGATCAAAATAATTATACACAGAATGCTGTAGTCAAAAGGCATAAGATGCAGAAGGTGGTAGAGTATTCTTATACTAGGGATCAAGCTCATCCTTACTGTGGTACTTTTTCCTAAGAATGTCTCATACTATGGAGTTCCAATAGATTCTCAAATTGTTTGTTCCTTCATAGTAAGTCTTTTTTGTGCATAAGATTTGAGAAAAGAGAGAAATTGGCCCAGAAAACATCTTATGATTTTGCTTGTAATTGTTTTGATTGAAAAGTGATGCCAGACAGTGACTGGAAAAGGCAGAGGGAAATAACTATAATGTCTACAGGCATTTTGTCCATGGCATAAGTTTAGTAGCTTCAGAAATGGATTTAGGCAAGACAAATTGCTCATCTGTCTGTTGTTTTGTATTTAGCAGCTGTCTAGACATTCAGTGGATATCAGCCTCTGTAATTCCACTGCCTGCCAGGCTCCTGCGATGATCCTCACATACTGAGGGTCTATCCTGATAAGACTGTCCACTCTTATTTTAAGGAGAGAAGATGTGTAAAAACAGATTAACTTAACCATGTAATTGATATTGCATAGAGCTACAAATTATATTGAATATGTACATGATAGAAATGCAGAGCTGAAAAGTAGATCAAGACATTCTCTCTAATTTTTGCCCTTGGTTGAAGCAGACTAAATACACTTAAATTATCTGGTGTTGGGGAATGCATGTTACATGCATGTTACAGAATTCAGATTGGCAGCTTCACACCTCCTCCCCGAAACATTCCCCCACACACTGATCCTTTCCTATAGCTGTCCCTGTACTCACAAATCCTTCTCTTCCATAGTCTCTATGAAATATCCGTCTCTGGACTTTTGTCTGTGAGTTTCCCTTTTCTGCAAAATTAAGCCAGTTTGTAACTCAGATATGATCTGAATCTTGTCGAGGGTACAAAATCTTTTAGCTGAATTTAGCATGCTTGGTCTTGGTCAAAGAGTGCAGCACACAACAATACAAGAATAATTTATATATCACCTTCTAATGTGAAAGCACGTTGAGTCACTGCTGCAGTAGACTTTTTATTACCTTCCTTCTCATGGCCAGGAAAGTGCACACTGTTCCAGAGAGTGCTGCAGTTCACCACTGTGCTGAGAGTGCCCTTGGTGTTGCAGGGTTTGCACATCCCCATATCATGATGCTGGCATTACATTACAGCTTCTTTCCAAATCGTAGTCATTATGCTTCACCTATTTGCTCTTGCAAAAAACTAGTTTGCCACCATTGGAAATCTATCTAATTTAAAACTATTTCAGGCGTGTTTCTGCTGCAGATTTTTTCAAGAGTATCTTCTTTCCTTCAGATTAGTCAAACCTGGAATATGTAACTTAAGTGTTAATAGTGGGTTTAATTCTGTAGTGTAGCATGCTCTGCCTCAAGAAAGAAGTGTAGAAAAGGACAGACAAGCGAAAAATAAAGCAATTTTTGTTGAAATAATTGTACTTCTGAGACTTCAAAGTTTGGCTTGTCTGGAGAAAGCACAAAAGTGAATGAGGAAAAGAAAGCACAGACAAGCCAAGAATCCTCGACAAACCTGAGAATCAGTAATGAAAGAAAATACCATTGCATTGCTAAATAGTATTATGTACACAGGTTTGTAATTTGCATAGATTCATACAGGTATACTTAATTCATTTTCTCTCAAACAGGTTCTAAGTCTGGCTCCAGATGATGGCTTTGCCAAAGTACATTATGGCTTCATCCTGAAGGCAGAAAACAAGATAGCAGAGAGCATACCTTATCTACAGGTACTTTTTCACCCACAGTAAATGTTTTACCAGGAAAAATTAGAATTGGAATGTATAAAAGGTGTCAGACTAGAAGTGTAGTAATTACACATCACTGCTTAAGCTATTTGTTTGAGTTATACTGGGGTATCACTGCTTATGAACTGGAACAAACTTGTATATTGAAAACTGTCAATTCTTAAACATCAAGTATTTCTTTTATTAATGGTTAACCTGAAGAGCTCTGAGCCTCAAAAATTTTTTTTTTTGAGGTGGGTAGTATGCTGCAAATCTAAGGTTCTTGAAAGATCCAGAGAAGCCTTACGTATACTTCTGAGTGTTTGGGAAGAAATACTACAAAATGAAACCTTGATCCAGGTTTATAAAATGCTTGTGTATATGTTTATAGGGTCGGGGCAAATATCCATCTCTGAATATGCCTCTGTCTTGAAGGGGCTGAGGGGAGAGGGATTTGGAAAACCAGTAGCGTTTCTTCATGACTTTCTACTGATGTATTCATTCAGCTTAAGTTGCAGGTTAATGTGGTTACATTTTCTACCTAATTTCATAGCCTGTCTCTTGCATAGGATTGACAGGCTATAGCAATCAAATGAACTCTTTTAGAAGTCCTATTGATGTTTTCTTATACCTTTAGTTTTTATTTATTTATTTATTTATTTTATTTTTAGGAAGGTCTGGAGTCTGGTGACCCTGGCACAGATGATGGACGTTTCTATTTTCATCTGGGTGATGCATTACAGAGAATGGGAGACAAAGAGGTACATGTTTAACATGTTCTTGCTTTAAAATCTAAATCTCTGAGTGGCTGCACAATCTAGAAAAGATTTAATGATGGGCTTAATGTTGAAAACAAGAGTAGTCTGATTGCAACAACAATCCAGCACGAGTCTGTGGAAATCAAGATGATCAACAGCAAAAAATCTGTTGTAGCCATTACAATACAATCTCTTAGCATTCCCTGCTTTAGATTTAGCTTAAAATGTTTAAGCTGGCATAGGGCAGCTTGAAGCAAGGGACTAAAGAATTTACGAGAATTTTAAATGTTTCTAGAATCTGTTTTCTGCTTATATCGCTTACAACACAAGTTTTAATGGGAGTTAAAAGAAGCAGTTATGTGTATATTACTGTGTAGAAGTTCTTGTATAACAGTGTTTTGTAAATCTTCATTTCTTTCCAAGGAAAGAAATACCAATGGGTATGTGGTAAAAGAGGATCATGAGAGGACTCAATACGGGGGCTGATTTATGAAATCTTTTCAGTAACAAGATTAACAAATCAATCAGGAAAGCAGAAATTTATTCTATGTATCTGTTGAGTGGCCAACAAAACCAAATATGACAGTGGAAGCCATAAGAGTTTCTATTTTGTTTATTTGAAATCAAATTGTACTTAAAAGCGAAATTTAAATGACCACTGTGGTCATGATAGGGGAGCAAAGGAACTTTTTTGAAGACTCTGATTAGTCATGAACTTTAATATGACATGAATTTAAAAACAGCAGCAACAAAAAGAAGAAAAACAATCCAATTCCTAGGTGAGAAATATGAAAAGTGTAAGCATTAAAAATCAGAGCAGAAATAGCAATGAAAATCTCTGCCTTTTAATTACTTAGCTAGTAATGTGTGCAATAGTAATACCTAAAAAACTGTAAAAAATGCTGACGTCTTGAGTACTGTGGCCCAGTCAGTAAGTGGTTCTCCAGTATGAACTGTAGGCAGGTGGGCTGTGGTGAAGCCTCTGTATGTGATCTTTCTCAAGCCAAGTTCATCAGGTTAGCTTTTTTTTTAGTAATTAATGGAACTTTTATTACAATACCTTATACATACAGTAGATCTAGAACAGTGAAGTGTAATATCTGAATTTTAAGTTAGGCTGCCTTCCCTGTAATATTCTTCTAATGAGATTTTTTTTGATTGTTAATTTATAAGTGAGAATTAGTTTACCTGACTTTACTTAGAAACACATGCACACACAGACACACACACAGAGTCTGCTTTCACTTCTCTCAAATCCCTGTGAATTTTCATGGGACATTCTGGGTTGGGTTGCTGAGCCTGGAACATCTTATTGCCATATTTGACTAAAGATACCACACAGATGTAATTAATGTACATACATCACCTCTAACCCCAGGATATTTATGTGTTAATGTTTATGGAGTTAATGGCCAAGTCTGCTGTAGAAAAAAGTTTAATTAATGACAAAGGAACTTCTTAGGATAGAGGAGACTTCCAAATTTATCAGTGGAAAATCCATTGTTCAGCTAAATTTTTTTCACTGACCTTGCTAGACTTGCTGAATTTCAAGATTTAATCAAGGAAACAGATCAATATTTAAGTTACATGTGAAATTGCTATCACTGAAGGTTTGTTGAAGGGAGATATTCATCTATTAGAGTTAAATTAGGAGTTATGAATGTGGCCTTGGGAGGTGTGAGGGAAACAGTATTGAGTATGCCCTTTCCAAATATAATTTGATAAAATGCCATATTGGCTTAAGAAAAGAAAAATTAAAACCATGGAAGTTATTGCAAAAGAAAGCACTCTTCATACAGAATGTATAAACTGGGTGCATCTCAAACAATTTCTGTCCTGGAAAAGAGAGCTACACTGTTGTAGCTGTCCGTGTTCCGCTGCCAAGGACTGTGTGAGAAAAGAAATATTCCTCACAGAGTTATGGGAATGGAAAGGATGAGTGAGTCAGTCTAACCCTACTCCATCATGGTAGAGGCAACTTTCATAGCATAATTCTTCTAATAAATAAAGATTAACTGTATTATACATTGTAATTATAGCTGATGTATCTTAAAGAGCAGCAGCATTCATACTCATCACTCAGGGGCTGAATCAAGTAATTCATTCCCCTTATCATTTGGACTAACTCCAGACACTGCAAATGGATGCAGGCAGTCAGCAGGAACAATCTGTTGATATCTCACTGGTATTACATCTTTGGGGAACAAATGTTTTAAATCCTAATGCTTTCATTTCAGACAGTTAACCAAGATAACATCAAATTTTAAAGGTATACTTACTGTATTACCTTTGGGTAATACACAGTATTTTTTTGATCCATGCACAATTTTACTGAGCTTTCCTAGGGAGAAAAGGAGATGACAGTTTATAGATGATCTGTTATTCTGTTCATCCACACTACTTTTGTGTACTTCAAATAAATACTGCAAGGCAACAGTGTATTGCAGAGTTTCCCCCATACTTTGGGAGAATTATAAACATCAGAGTAGCACATTTTTTTAAAAACTTGAAGAAAATTTACAGACTCTCAATGAGGACTTTGGCCAGTTTCTGTTCAAGGCAGGGATTGCTGCCTGCTCCAGTCCCTCTGCTCTGGATTTATTATACTCATATTTCCCTACTTAGCTATTGTGGTTTGGTTTGTTGTTTTTTTTTGTGTGTTTTTTTTTTTTTTTTTTAGTTTGTGGTGTTTTGGGAGGGGTTATTTGTTTATTTGGGGATTTTTTAAAATTGTGTTGTCTGAAATCTTGCAGCTGTAGCAGCAATGCTGGACAGGAAGGAGGCAGCTCTGTATAACCTTTTTTGCATATGGTTTGTCAGTACTACAAATGCTGGATCTTTTCTTTCCAAGCATCTCTTTTTGTTGTTTCTTTGCTTTTTTTTTTGCTGCTATGCAGAGGTAAAACAAATTGTGTAAACAGAAAATAAAGAGAATCAAAGGTCCAGTATTAACTTCAGTAGATTTCTGTCATGTGATCAGTTTTGGTGTGGCAAAAAATATTTGAAGAAACTCAAGTACATTTAAGTATTAGGTAATTGACACTTTAGAGCCACAAAGTCATCATTATTTTCATCATCACAGCATCTCCACTGGCAGCAGAAGACAGTCATCTTTAATTTGTAGGTAGAGGATTGAAACAGAGAAAATGAAATTGACCAAGATGAGAAGCAATTGGATATTCCAAGTCCAAGGACAGACCATGAGCTACTGGCCCATATTTGATGTGAAGGTTGTGAGAAGATTATCCTGTTGTGTTAATGTTGGACTGGACTCTCTTGGCCAACTAATCTATTTTGTTATTTGGGTTTTTTGTTCATTTGTGGGGTTTTTTTTTTTCCTTAAAGTATTCATTAGTACATTTTATTAAAAGAATAACCCAAACATCCCAAAGAGACAGTCTGCTACCTTGCCAGGAGGTGTTACTTTTTTCCTGCAGGAGCTTGGCTGATATGAATTTGGTTGTTTTAGGCATACAAGTGGTATGAACTGGGATACCAAAGAGGTCACTTTGCATCAGTTTGGCAGCGCTCCCTCTACAATGTCAAGGGACTGAAAGCTCAGCCTTGGTGGACAGCAAGGGAAACTGGATATACAGAACTGGTGAAGGTAAGGCTGCATTATACTTTTATTTTTATTAAAATTACAGCTATAATTTCAGTTATTAAACAGAGAAAATGCCAGTCAATAAGGTCAGACTCGCTACTGACTACTGAAGGTCATTCACTACTGACTGCAAATTCCAGACACTACTGTCAGACTAAGCACAAGACTTAAGTAAGAAATTATAAAATAAGCTTAGAGATTTTCAAATTTGAGAATGGGGGCCGGATGGCTGAAATTATTACTAAATACAAAATTTGCATGGTAGACAAATGTAACATCTCAAGTGGAAAATGACAGCACAATTTGGTAATGTCTGGAACACCCATTGTGAATTTTTAATTAGTCAGGAAAGGCTGTGCTTTTGAGCCCTTGTGTAATATTTAGTGACTTTGGAAGCTTTTAATTGCACAAGAGAAATGTGTAGATTCCCAGTAATGGATTTAACAAAAGATAATAATGCAGAATTTAAATTCTTTTGAAGGTTTTTTATTTGTTTAATGCAAGGCAAGTAATGTGGTTATTGTTTATAATAATAGCTTTTATTTCCAAAATTGCATTGTTTTTATTAATTTATTATGATTCTAATAATAATACTAAAAAATTTTAAAAAATTAAGAAAAGCCTTTTCTTCCTGTATGTTTCAATTATTGGTGTGTGGTTTAGAGAAACCATTATGGGTAAATAATTTAAATCCAAAAAAGTATATTTGTAAGGGACAAATTCCTTCAGAGTGGTTGTTCCTTTATACTTAGTTACATAGCATGTTTAACAAAACACTATGGAAGAATGGTTATTTTAAAAAAAAAAGTAAGATTAAAAAGGAAGATTGCTCTTTGTTATGGTTTTGACAGCAACAAAAATAAGGCTAGAAGTTTAGATTAAAGTGTGATTCTCCAGTGTAATCTCAGCCACACCAAAAGACAGTAAGCTTTATGGACTAGCACATGAAATGAACTAGTTTTTGAGGTAAGTGTGGGAATCAATGCTTCTTGCCATAAAAGATATGGAGAAACTGGGAAATTCTTAATATGTTTCTGTCAAACAAAAAGGAAATATACATCCTCTTGGTTTGGTGCCAGGTGCTGGGGTGTTTTGCTGTTCCTTAGAAATAAAACTTCCGAATTCCTATGTCACAGAAGGTAACAATCCATTCACCCTTGGCATGAGTCAGCTTTGAAGGGTGAAAGAATTCAGTTGAAGCTATAAAATGGCCAGAGCTTCATCTTGAAGGTTTGTTTTGGTTTGGTTGTGGTTTTTTTTTTTTTTTTTTTTTTTTTTTTTTTTTTTTTTTTTTTTTTTTTCACATGAATCAGGCCATATATGGAGGCCTTGGTTTGGATCAGGCAAAAATTCACCCTTGACCTCCACAGTACAATTGCCTCTCTGGAATTCAATAACACCTTTTCATTCCAGTCATTTGGTGGCATGTTTTAGCCACTGTTTTATTAGCAATATGTCAGTGATTGTAGATTAAATGGTGACTGGTAATTTACTTGCACAGATACCATAACTGGGGAGTGGTACAATTTACATTCTTTAAGATAACACTTGCAGTTTAAAGTATAAAGCCAAAATGTTTATATATGCATCAGGACAAATATTTGTATTATTTTTTGTAACTTTTTTGTAACTCAAGAAAGTACTTGAAAGAAAGCAGGTTTGATTCTAATTACATACAATGCTGCAGGCAAGACTAGGAGTAGTATTCTTCAGGAAGTAGCAAAAAATTATTGATGACATTAGTTTTCTAATTTCTGAGGTACTCCAACTTCTGTGCATGGTTTAGTTTAAAAAAATTATTTCCCCTTTCTCAGAGAGCAAAAACCAATCAACAGTTATTTCCTACTGCTTCATTTCATTACATTCCTCTAACGTCTTTGTGGGAAATGTGGGAAAAGCTTCACACTGGTAGAATTCAACATGGATATATACTGTACACAGCACTGGAGGCCCTGACCCTCTCTCTGAGTTTCACTGCTTGTTAAATGGGAATGAACTATTTTCAATAACTTGCTGGCTTAATAATGCTAACTGAGCATTTATTTGGGGCTGGGGCAGTAGTAAAGCTGAACTCTCTTTGGTTCATTCCATTAACCACGACAGCTGTGGTCAGTGGCATCTTATAGCACGGACCTGGCTTGATTTTCTTTTAAAAGGTCATCTAGTTTCTTTGGCCTAGAGGTGGAGGTATGAATTTTGGCATTGCCTTGCTTTTTCCACAGAAAGCCTAAAGAGAAAATTGTCTTTTTTCAGTATTCTCAGTTTAATATCTTGATTCTGAGGGGCATTCAGTTTAACTAGCTGCAATCATATGGACATGAGACATACTGTCTGTGCTAGTGGCCTTGTTTGCAAGTAAAAAAAAGGGGGTGATTCATGTTTACAATGCTAAGTAACTGTCTAAGCTTGGCAGTCTCCTTTTCTGGTGTTAACTGTCCTACTGCTTTACTTCAAAAATGGGTCCTGATGCTTAACACTCTGATGGGTAAGGTTAAAAAAAGACAATCTCATACTTACCAATTTTAATATCATCTACTTGCCTGGATGTCTTTAGGGAGAGGGTTTTGGGTTGGGCATTTTTTGAGGGATGGGGAGGTGGGGAAGACTGAGAATATCTCAGTAACACTTATCAGAACATGGTCTATCTAAATTAGTGGAACTGTGCTGAGGGGAAGTGGATTTTTGAATCTCTCTGCAGCTCACTGAAGCTTAATGTTTCTCCTCGAAAAACATAGAGAGAGAGGCACCTGATTTCTCAGGGAGAAGAAAATATAAACCTTTATATTAGGAAGGCTTTGGTGAGTGATTTATGTAGAGATGTTCTGCTAATGTCTCTGATTTACAGTATTTTAGGCCTTTGGATCTGGGAATTCAAGAAACTGACTTCCTCTTTTGATCTCAGCTGAAAGGAAACCTTATTTTCCTCTTTGAAAACCCATCCTTTTCCCTCCAATGATTATGTTTCCTCAGCCAGTCTTACTGAGTCATTGCATCTTTCTCCAGTACCTTCTGCAAAACCGGATTTATAGCATTATTCTGGTGCTCATTTAAAAAAAAACAATAAAAAAGATACAATGGTGTTGGATCCTAGAGACTTTTCACTGGTCTGAAATTAATATGTAGGCAATGACTTAAGTAACTTTGTCCTTTCTGCATGTTGTGTCCTTTGACATTTGGAAAGGACCAGAATAATGGAAATTTGGAAAGGGCCATGCTTTGCCAATAATTTACTACAGTGAATAGCTGATTGATTAAAGTAGATCTTGTATTGTTGCTTTTCTCTGATGGCTTAGATTTTATTAATTAAAGTTTCAAGTACAGCAAGAAAAGTGCAGAAAGACAATGAAAGTATTGGCAACAGCACATATCTTTATAGTTTTCCATAGGTTGACAGCTGGGCCTTAATGGTTTAGGTAATAATAGCTAAACATTCATAGGCAAGGGAGAAATTAAATTGAAATGTGTATTTAAAGTGTGGTTAGATACTTTAGGGGAGACTTGTGTTGAAAAGAGCAGAGATGATGCATACAAATGCTGGTGTTTAAGCTCTGTGAGTGATTAAATGGGTGCAAGGAATCTATTTTGGGCAGTTTAAAACACTGCCCCTTGCTCAGAGGTTATCAGCATTACCCAGTGGAGATGTGGTAACTGATTGTGAATGCTTTCCTATTCTGTTTCAATAACAAAGTGAAGTACATTAAACTCTTCACCACAATTGTATTTTATAGTTCAGTGGATTAAAATGGATATGTGGTCAGTAGTTATGCCTCACATGAAGGGTAGCAACCTCTTAATCTCTTCCTGTGTCATTTATAACCACGCATTGAAAGAGTTTGACAGCACAGAGTAAGGATACTTTCAATATAATAGTCTCACATAAAAACCTCCAAAATTAAAAAATCCCTATTTAAATAAAATCTACATTATTGCCAGATGTACAGCAACTGTAAACTTCAATTGTTATTAGGAACTGTATTTATAAAGCCATATGGAGGTTTATGGGAATCAGCTGCTAGCAAACAAGTACATATGCTCCCAGTGCTGGTTGGCGCCTGATTTTTCACTTGTAATCAGGATACTGCACCCAATATAATATGAATTTTTTGCTCTAATCTGGAGCTTGGATCCTTACATATCATGGAGCCATAAGTATATTTAACTTTTTTCCTACAGATACCAACTCTTGGATCAGGAGCTGTAAGTCCAAGTTCTGGACTTAATCATTATGCTTTAATGGTTTTTTGTGGTCTTACTATTCAAGGTATCCCTGAGAGTCTGCAATATCAGGGAGACCAAGGCTGGGTGGTATTTGAACTCCCCACTTTATTTCTCCCTAGGAGCTGTCTGTTAGTCATTATAAAGCACTATCAGTGTGTTTTACAGATGGGGGTCTATGTTTTCAGGACAGAGGCCGTATTGATTTCTGAGCAATTTATGTCTAAAACAATTGAGGATTTAGTTCAAAATCGATGAGATGTATTCAAATAAATTTGTATCTAACATGTTGAGGAGGGAGCCATTAAACACAAGGAAAAACACTGACCTTTATAGGTTAACCTTCAACCTGTGGCACTTGAGAGAGGGTAGAGGTGACAGAGCAGCTGCTGCCTACCATGCCTTGGACCACCAGTGCTCTTCATGTGTCATCTTGTCTGCATGGATGAATGCTCTCTCTTACCTTTTTTCAGCTGAGGGAGTAGGAGGAGTTTGAGGAGGCACATAAGAACTTCTAGTATCTTTTAAAGCTTTCCATTTTTGTTGCTCTATATCACTTTAAATTGAGGCTGGTGTGAGTGTAGGTTATTCTTTTCTTTCTCTTCTCCAGCCAGTGCAAAACCAGGTACTCAAGATGGCATTTCCTTTTGTAGATAGGGTAGTGCTGAATTAGTAGCAGCACTGTTCTTGTATACATCTCTGATTAGTTGGAAATTTTCAATCTTCTTTTCTTACCCTACATTTTGGAAAAGTCACTTTCCCAAAGATATTCTAAAACAAACAAACAAACAAACACCCCAAAACAAAAATAAAAAAGCACCACCACCACCACCAAAAAAAACCCCAAAACAACGCTCTGCATTTTTACTTAATGCTAACTGTTAAATGAGTCCTATAGAAACCATCAGTGAGGGAGAATAACATGAATGCACCAGGAAAAATAAATGTTCTTCCCCATTTTTTGATAGATGAGAGAAAAAACCAACTGTTATGATAGAGATTACTATAATTACAGAAGTGAAATCCATATTTTCATACATTTTAGCCTAGCTAAAATTGTTCTAGTGGGAGAAAGTAGCTGTATTATAGACAACATGTTCTAGCCAAAGTTTGCTTTGTTGAGTCTTTTATGATCTAGCAATATAAACCTATTTTGTCAGATCAACTTTTTCTTAAAGTAAAAAAAAAACCTCAAGTGGAAAATGCAACTGTTTAATTTACATGAGGATGGCTAATAATGACATTAAGTTTTAAGACTAAAAGGGGGCACTTATATCACCTAGTCTGCTCTGTGTTATAGAGACTTTTGAGTTTTACTCATCATATAAGGAGGTAGTGTGGGAACACACCGTAGCTTATTTCAGTGTGAAATTGATTGAAAATGTCTTATAGAAATGCATTGTTCAAGAGCACAAAGGAAAAATGAAAACTATTCACCCAAAATAAGGTTTAGTGAGAAAAGTAAGCTGCTGGGGAATTGAAGTTACTTTTATCCAGATCCATTGTTATACTGTGGGTTTTCCATTTTTATTGCTATAACATTAAAATTACTTATTATTGGTAGAATAAAAGGTTTCTAAGCTATCTGATTTCTCCAAATATAATGTCCTAAGGCAGCAGAGAACAGAAATTTTAATTCTGCTGTTTTGTGGGTTTGTATGTATGAAGTGCAAGGCAGCTCACACGTTCTTAATGGTTGTGTCCATAAATGATCACCTGGCATTTCAGGCTGTATATGATTGTTTTCCATAGCGTCAACACATGCAAGTGAATCTCAGCAAGCCTTTTTGAAGGTTTAAATCATAAATTTCAACTCAAGTGGTGTGTTTAAATTTTGCCTCTTTGGTCTGTAATATTCTGCCAACACCTGGAGTTCTGGGTTATGTGAATGGTTTTCCAGTTGCAGGAATGGTTCCAGGTCACATACACAGCATTTAGGAAGATCAATACATTTAGCTTGCAGTATAAAATGATCATTTAAAGAGCCCTTAGGCTCATCAAAAAGCAAGTCAAAGTGAGGCCTTGTCTGGAACAAGGCTGGCTGTTGTTGAAATCTTACAATCCCAACATAATTGAATCTGAAGAATGGTGTGGAGATTATTTTTCCTGCCTTAATGTGTCAGAAGGGAATAGAATTTAAAGCAACTTGATAATAACGACAGACACTTTCTTTTATTGCTTTTAAATAAAAAAATAAAGTTAATAACAGCAGGAAAAAATAAAACTGGTACTAAAGCCAAACACAGTAATTTCTCAGTGCAGTAACATGGCTCTCACAACAGTCCTTAGAGAAAAACTGGAAGCTCATTCGTGATGAGGGTCTTGCTGTGATGGATAAAAAAAGTAGCCTCTTTCTGCCTGAAGATGAGAACCTACGGGAAAAAGGAGACTGGAGCCAGTTTACCTTATGGCAACAAGGTAAAACATCCTGTATTTCTTCTCTTACCTCAATTTCATGATCTCAGGTTAACATAGTGTAATAAGGAGTAGCAACACAGCTTTTTCTAGAACTGTGTTTATAATCAGTACATACAGAGGAAAGGAGCTGATAAAACAGTGTTTGGGACCCCTATGACAATGCACAGAGCTCTTTATTCTGAACCACATTGTCCCCAAATACTTCTAAGGGTCCCTTGAGTATGGTAACTGTTCAATGAGTGTACTGCTCTTCTGGCAAGATTGCCAACTCTTTACCTGCATAGTACAGATCAGCCTAAGGGAAGAGGGGACCTGGGAGAAGGCAGAATCCTCAATTCTGTGTTGCCAGCTAGGGGAGATCTGTCATTCAGAAATGATATGAGCAAAAGAATATGACTTTAGTAAGCCTGCTGCCCTACCCCTGAGCTGTGCACTGGGAGGCCCAACTCTTGGAACAACCTTAAGTTCTTATAAAACTCCACCTATGAAAGAGTAGTGTAAAATAAAGTATTAAAAGCAATTTATATCAAAATGTAATCTGGTGTTGAAATGTTATGATAGTGGGAGCATTTTAAATAATTTTTTTTCCTGTGCATCCACGTTAGTGATTATACCTTTAAAATAACACTTTTTTAAATGGTAGAAAGCCTGGTGTTCGCAAATAATGTAAAAGTAAAATGTGTAGGCTGCTGTGATATTACAACATGGAGGTACTTAGGTTGCACGGTGTGTAAAATGGGAACGATAATATTCACCTGTCTCAGTGTCAGATCTTTGGCAGCTTTGTGTTCTTCTGCAAAGCAGAAAATGGAAATGTTCATTCATTGCTCTTACCAATGCTCTATCCATTATTTTCACTAGGAAGAAAAAATGAGAATGCTTGCAAAAGTGTTCCGAAAACATGCGCTTTATTGGAAAGATTCCCGGAAGCTACAGGCTGCAGAAGAGGGCAGGTACCTGGCAAACTTCTTCATTCTTGCAAATTCATGATGCTGGGAGCAGGTGATTTTGAGGAATAGAGGGACGTGTAGAGGAATGCACAATTTTGGTATATTTAATGATGCCTCAAGCACATGATAAATGTAACTAAAAAAAATTGCCCTATTTTAACTATCAGCAAATACCAGGTGAAATATGTTGGCTGAAGCCATTCTACGGACTCTTTAGTTGAGCCATTTTATCTTGTGTTTCCTGGGAGCTTGTGGTAGGTAAGTAGTTATTTGCCATGGGTCAACCAATAAGTAATGCCTTACTAAACCTCAGTTGAGGTGACCTGATCTGACTCACAGCTTAACTCTGCTTTGTGCAGGAGGTTGGAATAGGTCCTTTCAACCCTGAACTTTTCTTTTTTTTCTGATCTGAACCTAATGACTAATTTAGTGGGCCATATTCTCACTGTGATAAACTTCACCTGTCTACTCCAGCCTGGCTGCATTAGAGAGAGGGAGAACCACCTTGTGAAAGCCAAATAGTACTGCCACATACTTCTTTCCTGCATGTAAAGGAAAGAAATTGTACATTCATGAGTGTGGGTGCCAACAAAATTTGTTTCAAGTGCCTACAATGACTATTCAGCTATCAGTTAACCTCATCTAATCATGCAGTAGACCTGTAGGACATGCAGTGTAGACCACATGCAGTGGTTCTGTAGGACATAGTTTTCATTTCTTATCAGGTTATTATATTTTGTCTGCAATGACTACATGAGAATATCTTTCACATGGCAAAATTAAGGATGCAAAAGTTGAAAAGTACAGTGCTAATGTGGCCCTAATTCAGACTCTTGAGTGTATGTGTATCTTTTTGACCAGTCCCTTACTTTTGATGTGCAGAACTACACTGGGTGGCCACTGAATGAACAAGGCTTTCACTGATTGGTTGCAAAGTCTGGTTATAGTGAATGTAACTGATGAGAAGTCATCCCACTCAATGTGGCTACAAGAAAACTGCTCTCAGTCATGTCCAGAGCCAAAGTGGATCTGTCCCTGAGAGCAGGTTCTCTTTGAGAGCTACTGTTTCGTTCATCATTTCTTGGTGCCCTACATGTTATCACCACAATATGGTTTGCAGAAATGTTGTATATTTACAGCTGTAGCTGTACTCACATGTTTTGAACATATTAATGTAAAATAATCTGAAAAGTTGTGCTCTAGAAGTCTAAAGTTTTATGTCCATTATTTTGAGATGCCTAGGGCAGTTTTAGTTTTATGCTAGTCATGACTCAGATGTTACTGCTAAAATAAGCCTAAAATATTAGCTGATCCCTATTCACATATAGAAGCACTGGTAAGCAATGGGAACAAACACAATCAGGAAAGAAGGAATTCTATGGTGGATAGACTATTTGGATGCTTTGGTCACCTCATATAGTGGCAAAGATAAAAGAAATGTAAAATAATCAACTACCTGCTCAATGCTGCTGAGACACTGTATAGAACAATAGGAAGTGATCAAAATTATAACATTCTTCTTAAGAATAGCAGTAAGGTAAAAGTATCACAGCAAGTTTTATTTCTGGACATTTCTTACATTGCAGCTATAGTACAACTCATTGGTAGTTTAAATGAATTTATCTCTAGCACTTGAGCACAGCACATACATATATATACATATAGATATAATTCACAGACATATCCAGACTGATCTGCATGGGCAGATAATGTACATGACAGAAATCAATCTTCAGTGCTGGCATATTAGCATTACAGAGATTGTTTATCTCAGGTAAGTATCCTGCATAACCAGTACTTTGCATTGTGTTAGGGTCTAACACATCATGGTGTAGGAGGGTTGGGTGGGAAGATCTGTGTTCACCAGGCCACTGGAGCTGATCACTTGCTGTCATAAGAAACTGCCAGTAAGCTGAAACCTCAGATGGCAAGAATGGCTGAGGCAAGGGGCTCATGCTGTCTTCTGCTGGCTTTGTTAGCAGTTGGAAAGCATGCCAACACCTTATCTGTAAGATTTATCAAAACTACTCTGTCCCAGCCAAGTGTGCAGATTTCTCACTTGAAAAGGTGCTTCTCACCACTGTCATACATTATTCACACTGCCTGTTCTCTGAGTTGTTGTAGAATGAATCAAAAAGGTTGAGGTGAAAATTGACATCTGGGAGAGTACTTGGTCCAACCCCTTGCTCAAAGTACAATGAATTAGAGCAGGTTGCTTTGTCCAGCCAGGTTTTGAATGCCTCTAAGGCATTCAAAAAACTCTACAGCCTCTCTGTTCTTGTGTACAGTAAAAAAAGTGTTTCCTTATGCTTAAATGGCATTTCCTGTGTTTCAATCTGTGTCCATTGCCTCTTTGCCTTTCACTGGATGCCACTGAGAGGAGTCTGCCTCTGCCTTCTTCACTCTTCCCATCAGGTATTTATATTCATTGATAAGATCTTTCCTTGAACCTTATGTTCTCCAGGTTGAACAGTCCCAATTAGCACAGCTTCCCCTTGTGTGTTAGATTCTCCCATCCCTTAATCCCTTTACAGCCCTTCACTTGCTCCAGTTTGTCCATGTCTCTCTCACAGTAGGTAGCACAGAACTGGGTCCAGCATTTAAGATGTCTCACCAGCTCTCAGGGGAAGGATAACCTCCCTCAAGGGGCTGCCAGAGCTCCCTGTAATGCAGCCCTGGAAGCTGTTGGTGGCTTTGCTGCAATGCTGGCTCCTGTTTAATTTGGGCACTGTGAGGACCCCACAATCTCTTTCTAGAAAGTTGCTTTACAGGCAGTTGTCCATCAACCTGTATTGGTACATGCCTCCCTAGTGCAGAATTTTATGCATCTTTTTGTCAAGTATTTTAAGATTTGTGTTTCCTCCTTTTCCCATACTGCCAAGGTCTTTATGAAAGGCAGAAAAAAAAAAAAAAAAAAAAAAAAAAGGAAAGGAGTTTATTGGCCATTCTTATTCAATTTTCTGTCATCTGCAGACTTGCTGAGGGGGATGCACTCTGTCCCATCTTCTGAGTCACTGTGAAGCTCTTAAACCGTGCTGGGCCCAGTACTGAGCCCTGGGATGCACCTCTGATGAGTGGCCTTCAGCTAGACTTTGTGCCTCTGAACATAGCTTGTTGAGCCTGACTTAAATGCCAGGTTTCAGTCCTCCTCACTGGGAACTTGTCTATATTCTACTTCCTCACTTTATTGATTAGGATATTTATGGCAGACTGTTCAAAGACTTAATGCTGAGGTAAACAATATCCACCAAGCTAGAAACCTCACCATAGAAAGCTGGTAAAGTACAGAATCCCCTTCATAAACCCATGCTGACTACATTCAGGTACATTCTTTTCCTTCATGCGTTTGAAAATTGTTTCCAGGGTTACTTGCTCCATCACCTTTCTGAGGGTCGAGGTGAGGGTGGTGAGACAGTAGTTCCTCAGACCACCCTACTTGCCTTAGAGTGGAAACAACGTTTCCTTTCCACCAGTTCTCAGGAACCTCTGCTGGTAGCAGCGACCTTTCAAAGATGTGTGGATTATATATGGATTCACATCATCCATTTCCCTCAGGCCTCATGGATGGATCCCATCGGGAACCACGAACCAGGCTGTTGAGTGTGTTTAGATGTTCCCAAACCCGACCCTTCTTCACAGAAGATAAATCATCTGTGCTCCAGTCTATTTCACTGGTCTCAGGTGCCTGGCACTCCTGAAAGTCAGTCATACCAGTAAAGACTGAGGCAAAGAAGATATGTAGTGCCTCAGCCTTTTCCATGTCCTTTTTCATCAGATACTCTGTCATGTTTAGTAGCTGGGCATATTTTCCCTAGACTTCCTTTTATTGCTGAGATATTACAGGAATGTCTCGTGTTACCCCTCAATTCCATCTCCAGATTCAGCACCAGGAGAGCTTTGACTTTCCTAACCTCGTCCCTGCCCATGCAGAGAGTGTCTCTACAGTCTTCCTGGTGACTGACCCTGCTTGCATTTCCTATATACTTCCTTCTTGTGTTTCATTTTTTTCTGGGTTGCCTTGCTTCCTGCACATAGGAATTATTGAGTTTGGACAAGGTGCTACATAAAAATCAACCATCTATCCTAGACCATTGTTCTCTCATGGGATTTTTCCCAGCAGATCCCTGAGTAAGACCAGGCCTGCTCTCCTGAAGCTGTGGGTAGTAATTCTGCTTTTTTATTTTCTCCATCCTCTCATGATCTTGAACTCCACCTTCTGATGGTTGCTACAGCCAAGGCTGACAGGGACCTCCACAGACGTGTCATCTGAGAGGGGCTGGCCAGTCTGGTGAACACAAGCCTTGTGTCTCCTATTGTCCATCCTTTTAAGTCTTTCCATAGGAAAGAAGGTATTTTTTTTCTGACTGTAGACAGAAGATAATTATTTTTAGCTTGAAATGTGAATACTGGTTATTTTATTTAAAATGAAAACTGTACTTTCACACACAAGCACACCCCTGGTTTCATACACACACACCACAAGACATATGTTTTGTAGTATTAAATGCCTTTAGGACATGATAGAGAATTGCGGCTGAAAATCAAACAAAAGATGGCATTACACTTTTCACCCATCACCAAGGATGAGACTAAATGAAGTTCTGAACTCCCAGCAGCATGGTTGTGAAATGGAATGTGTTGAAAAATGGGCCTTTCTCTTCTTGCAGATCAAATATTCTATCATGCACCCAGGGACTCATGTCTGGCCCCACACAGGGCCCACCAATTGTCGGCTGAGGATGCATTTGGGCTTGGTGATCCCTAAGGAAGGCTGCAGAATACGATGTGCCCAGGAGAACAGGTATGCTTGCTGTGCTGGGTTTTGGGGGTTTTTTTATTGTTTTGGGGGGAAGGGGGTTGCTTGCTTGGTTGTCTTTTTGGTTTGTTGTTTTGTTTTTTTTTTTCACTTTCCTCAAGACTGAAGGAGGGATGGGACTGCATGTAGTTAAAAAAAGAAAAAAAAAAAAAGGGTGATGACCCAGATGTGTAATATATTTCATTAAATAGGCAGTTTGCTCTCTGACTCATGGTACAAACTTATTCCCAGGAGAACCTTTTGAGACAAACCTGCTCTTCTCTGCTATGGCATGGAAATAACAGTGGGTTTGGTCAATGGGGTCTCTGTTTACCTTTACAATACCAGCCTAATATTGCTGCCAACAGAGTTCCTGTATTTATTCTGATTTTGGAGAGACTTAGAATCTGTTGTTTCTTTGGCAGAAGCTGAGACTAAGGTATACCTACATTTTCACTGCTGTGACAGAATACTATGGTACTTCTGGCAGAAACCTCCTTTTCAGATTGTATTATTTGTTATAATTCAGTTAAAATATTGCAGTTGAAGTTGATCTCAGGATGAATACTTCTATGAAGTTTTAGGCCAAATGAATTACACAGGTGGCTTTTCTTTAAAGTGTGCTTTAAGTGAAATTTCTTAACCATTAGAGAAAAATTATACTGAATTTCAAGTCAGTTTTATCTCAGTCCAAAATGAAATTAAATGCAATAGCTTATACATTTACAATCAGGGCATATACTCCCCTTAGAAATATGGGAAAATGTGCTAAGTTTTTTGTATTATATTATTAAACACAGAAAGAAGAACGTAGCATTAACTATGCTGCTTATTGCTTACAGGCTTAATTTGCTGAGTGAAATTCTCATGATGCTTAATATCTGCATATATTATAAGGTTCTTAAATTGTCTGCAGCTTCTGTTGGCAACAAGTGTTAATTTTGAATTATTTTCAATGTAATAATGTAATTAATGGTAGAAATATAATTAATTTGATATTGAGAAATGAAATGCTACTCTTGTCTGCATGACTGCAATACATAACAAAGGAGGGTTTTTTGGTAACATTTGAAAACAACCACAACCGGAAATCTTTGGAATTTTTGAGAATAGAAGCATCCAGCTGTTTGTAACAAAATCTGCTGTTACTATAAGCCAACACGTAGCTTATAGTCAGTGTTACAACCTACACTACCTACATCTAGGAAGTGATGGACGTTTTTATCCATCATTCCAATCCAATATCAAAAACAAGTTGGGTGGAGGGAGAAGTAGCTAATTGCCTTAGAGGACTGATATGGAGGTGTGTAGTCTTTTCACTTTAGGACATTTGTGTGAGTTCAGATTGGTGGTGGCTGCATGGCATCACCATTAGGTCTCTGTTTAGTAGCTGGTGTGAGCAAAATAGTGGTTTTGCTCTGCTGCCAAGAGACCGGGTGTCCACAGCTCACCACCTGTCTTAAGGCTGCCACCCTTCTTTGTCTTAACCTGGACAGAAGGGATAATCCTGTGGAGAATGAATTTAACTACCTCCTTGGTAGCAACACTCCCTCAAAGTCAAGAGCAGAAAAATACCTGTTGCTGCAGACAGAACATGGAGCATGTCAGTGTCCACGTTCCAGAATCTGGGTCAGTCTTATGCATCAGACATATTCATTTCACATGTAAAACACCCAAGAGCTGACTACAACTTCTGCTGAAATGTGTTAAGGTCAGTTGCTTACAGCAAGAGCTGTACATT
Source organism: Phylloscopus collybita (assembly GCA_027886175.1). NCBI lineage: Eukaryota > Metazoa > Chordata > Aves > Passeriformes > Phylloscopidae > Phylloscopus > Phylloscopus collybita. The sequence continues at coordinate 36,261,874 of JAJNNQ010000075.1, forward strand.
CAGAAACAAGGGCGAGATTTTCCCTGGAAGCACGCAAAATGTGTCTGCTGCTGGCAGCGGAAGGGCTTTTATGTATCCTTCCCCCTGGGCAGAGGAGGTGTGTGAACTACTGTCAAAGAGAATGGTGCCAGGAGGAAGACCTACCTTGAGCAATTTCCATTCCTTTCCTCCTGATGGTTCATAGCAGTGGTAAACTGGTAGCTTCCAATGGGAGAGCTGGCTGGAAGAGGAAGGTTAGCATCATGCTTTTTCTGGCCTCCTGTGCCACGGCTGTGTGCGCGAGAGAGCGAACAGAAACAATGAGAATTTCATGCTTGGTTACCTCTGTGCCACCCACCATGGTTGTTTAGAGGGTTACAATGCAACTCATCACTTGATGGACAGGCAAATCAGCACGGTGTAGTGCTGTTTTTTACTCCTTCTCCTGGAGAAGAGTTTTTTGCAGCTGTTTGGAGTTGGTATGCCTTGTGGCCACAAAGACGATCAGGGGGCTGAAACACCTCTGCTGTGAGAAAAGGCTGAAAGAGCCGGGGTTGTTTGGCTTTGAGAAGGCTCCAGAGAGACCTCATGATGGCCTTTAAGTACTTGAAAGGAGCTTTTAGAAAAGATTGGAACAATTTGTATCAGGTTGCAACAGGACAAGGGGTAATGCTATTAAAATAAAAAGGGTCAGTTTAGATTGTGTATAAGAAAGAAGTGTTTTATAGAGGGCGTGGTGAGACACTGGAACAGGTCACTCACAGGGATTATTGATGTTCCATCCCTGGAAATGTTCAAGGTTGGGCTGGACAGGGCTTTGAGGAACCGGATTGAGCTGAAGATGTCCCTGCTGACTGCAGATTTTGACTTGAAAGATTCTTTCAACCCAAACTATTATTCTATGTCTCTTGTTCTGTATAGCATTGGTAATTTTAGTTCACTTGGTCATTTTGAAGTCTCAGCTCTGTAAAGTGCAGGGTATAATGCACAAAAATGGTAGGTGAATAAAATCTAGTTATCATAATCCAACATTGCTGTCGAGGAAGGTAACTTTATGTTGAAATGAAGGTGAAGGTACAACCATTATGCAGAAGCCAGTCTGAGATCTCACCTTTAACAGGTGACACTAGAGCTGATAAGGAAAATTATCTGGAAACTACCCCAAAGTGGCTCAGCACCAGACCAGAAAAATATGGTCCCTGTGTTACCACTGAGAAGTGTTTCTCACACCATCAGGCTTCTAGAAAATATTTATTTGCATGTTAATAGTGGGGTTTGTAGCCTTTTCAAAAGGGGCTAATAGTCCTGTCAGCTTTATGACTTTTTCTTTGTTGTGCAAAACAGCCAATCCCATTATGATGCAAATGATAGATCCTGGGTTTTAACCTCTGGAGCTACTTCATCTGGGTGCCTGGGTTTTTATTGTCCTTAACTGACTTGCACTTTCAGGCTATTTAGAGCAGTTCTTTTCAGGCTTGATTTAATTAAAAAAAATACAACAAAAAAAAACCCCAAAAACAGAGAAAAAAAAATCAAAAAAACCCTAAACCAACCAAAAATCCAGCTACTCCCCCCAACAAGAAAAATAGCACTAGATCTCAATGGCTCCAGACAGAGCAAAACCAAATCCCCCAACCCTCCCCACCAAACACCCCTGGTTCCACCTCCCCAAAACAACCCTACCCAAACCCACCCAAAATCAACCTCTGCAAAAAAACTAAACCAAACCAAACCAAACAACCAGAAACCGCCCCCCCCAAAAATAAACCAACCTCAAAAAAACAAAAACAAAAACAAAAAACAAAACAAAACAAAACAAAAAAAAAAACCCCAACAAAACCCAAACCAATTATACAACCCAAAATCTGCCTGATTTTTTTAACCACATGATAACATTGCAAGTGGTTTACTCCCATGGACTTTAATAAAACCAATGTAACTTTAATGCAGCACCAGTAACTCAGGGTCTGTGTGACATACATTTTTGTTACCAGATAACTGATGTGGTAGCAGAAACCCCCACATGATCATATCTGAAACCTGCAAAAGGCTGCTTATCTAGGCCTTTAAGGCGTGTGCAAGTCAGTGTGATTTTTTTTTTACTATGTTATGCTTCTTGGTTTGTCTACTCTTGTTTAAATTATGTTTAGCTGATTATTTCAATTGATCCCATTTTGATTTCTCTTCAGAACATTACAGCACAACCCCATAAATTTTGATGGTTAGTTTTTCCTTTCATTGAATTAAAAATACAGAGATGATTTGGAAGTATGAACCTAATTTTCATCCTGTTTTTGAAAAAAGAAAATTGTTTTCTCTGTAAATGAATACAGCTGAATGAGCTTAAGCAATGCATTTCCATCTTTGGCTGGAAAGGGCCTTTTTTTCCTTGCCATTGTTACTATTCACAGTGCTTACTTCCCTCTGAAGGCATCCATCCTCTTGGATTGCTTCAGCTCCTAAGGGATCCTTTAAAAAAATAGTGTGTGTTCATGGTTGAGTGCCTTTAGGAAGGAATGTTTCTGTGACCATTGTTACCTTGACTGTTATTCATCCAGTCTCACCTGGAGGTGTATAATCAGGTGTTAAACTTCTTTTCAAAATTATGAATCCAGGTCTCAGCAGGCTGGAGAAGCTGCCAGCTGAAACACGATGAAGTTCAACAAAGGCAAATGCAAAGCCCTGCAGCTGATAACAGATAAACACCTTGCAGCTGTAGTGGCTGGGTGATGACTGCCTAGAAAACGGCTTTGCAGAAAAGGGCTTTAAGGAGCCTTGGGGCCAAGCTGAACATGACTTATAATCTTCTTTTGTATTGATGAAGTCTAGTTGTGTACTGGACTGTGCTAGTAAATTTGTAGGAAGCAGTTTGAGCAGTACAATTTTTTTACTGTTCTGCATTCAAGCCTCTGTAGTACTGGGTCCAGTTTGGGACAGTTTAGTAAGGAAAAAGTCATTGATAAACTAGAGGGACTCCAGCGGAGAACGAATAAGATGATTAGGAGGAGAAACTTAACGAACTGGTTTGGAATCTGGAAACCAGATGCTAAAGAGTAACCGAGTTACAGTCTTAACTGCTAATGGGTGACTGTGAGGAAGACAGGGACAGACTCTTTTCAGAGAGTGCAGTTTTAGAATGAGAGGTAATAAACACAAGTGGCAGCAAAGGAACTTTCATCGAGGTAAAAGGGAGTTTTCTCAGTAAGATGGTAGAGTGCCCATGGTTGCAGATATCTCAGGTTCTTCAGTAATGGATTTTTTTAATATTTCATCTAACCTCAAAGTTGGATCTAACTTTGCAGTGAGTCCTTCTATGAACAGAGGCTTGGATCACATGACCTTCCAAAGGCATTGTTCTGATTTTTAGAAAAATCAGATTGATTTAAAGTAATTTCTTTTTGAACCGTATGACCATGATACTAGTCATTCCCCCACTTATGTACATCCCTAATGTATCTGATTATAAATGAAGAAAAGTGGATTATCATCCCAGTATTATACCCACTCCCTGCTTAATGGACTCAAGTTATTAAAAGTATAATAAATAACATATATCATAAATATCTGAATTTGTTTTGAGCATAACTGTGCAGAATTGAGGGGGAAGGATCCCTCAGTAATATGAAGGTCCATTAGACTGATCTTTCTGTAGTTTATTTAAAGCTCCCATTCTCCAGTCTCTCTGGATTAGGCAGTGAAATCTTGACTATGCAATCTGTACTGTTGAAATCTTTCTCATATGTCAAAGAGCTCTTCAGAACTGATCGGTAGCTTACCTGCTCCATGGCACTTCAAATACTACACTAATGTTCTTTTTTTGTTTTACAGAGACTGGGAAGAAGGGAAAGTTCTTATTTTTGATGACTCTTTTGAGCATGAAGTCTGGCAGGATGCTGAAAGTTATCGCCTGATATTCATTGTGGATGTGTGGCACCCTGAGTTAACAGCTCAGCAGAGACGTACCCTTCCTGCCATTTAGGGGGTTTCTTCTGATGTGTGGAGCAGGGGAGTATTAACTCCTTTGGAGTATGAAAATACGATTAATTTATCCAGCATACAAAATATACAAGCATTTTAAGGGTAAGAAAAGATAAGGATGATGTTCTACAATCAGAGTGGACTTGGCTTAAAAAGAAAAAAAAAGAAGCCATGTTTTGTTTCATACTGATAGAGCACTGATGTCTATTGTTTTTCTGGCTGCAAGTCTGAAAACACAAGTCTTGCCAGCCAAAAAGCAATAGATCTGGATTTTCAAACAGGAATGTGCAGATGTTTTTGCCATGCCTGTATTTTCTTTACAAAACCAGTCAATCACCTGCTTGACTATGTTCAGGCATAAGGTTTATGATTTTACATCTAGGGAATACTTCCTGGCCTTTTGTCTGGGAAGCAGCATGTAAGATATTTGCAAACATATGCACACAATTGACTTTGAAAATCAGTATGCAGGTGTAATGTTAGCTGCTTTAGGCATAGAACATGTCCCTGTGTTATCACTGTAGATAATGTGAATGGATTATGTGTGTTTTGTACTTTTTCTACCTGAGTAGCTGTATTTTTCTAGCTTAATTATGAACAAATCTTCTTTAATTAACCACTATTTTTTAAAAAAGGTGATATATATACAAGTGCGTCTCCAGCTATCAGAAGGAAAACACTGTTTATGAACAAATTTAATTTTTGCCAAGTGTGGCCTTCTTTTGCCTTCCTGGAAATGTAAACAGAAACTTGCATAATAGCTGCCTATGAGAAGGTTAAGCTTCTGTTCTTCTAAAACAGAATAGTTCTCTTAGTTAGCAGGTGACCTTCAGTTTGATAATGTGATTCTGGAAAATGTTGAGTAAATCTGACATTTTTAGGCTCAGATCTAAAAGTACTTGACAGTTTTTAGGATTATATGGTGAACTGCTGTTTCTCCTATCATTACAAAAGCTTCTGGTGTGATATCCTTTTTCTACCCTGCGAGAGTCTGGGGCCCCTCCTTCCAGAGGCTCCTCCTTGGCTGCCCTTGGGTGATCATTCAGCAGGAAAAAAAAAAAAAAAATTAAGAATTTCTTGTGCTTGTCCAAGAAGGACAAGGTCCAGCTTGGCTTCCTGCCAGAATGCAGAGCAGACAAAGAGCTTCAGGTTATTAACTCATATTAACTTCCACTGCCAGCATCCTACAGAGCGCTAGAATGATCCTCTAATTGACCTAATGGTGTTTTCCTTGTCTTGGAATGTGTGACATAATGCTGAAGTAGTCTGATCCCAGTACTGTTTACAGTATGTATTTGCCATACAGAATTTACTATATGGTACAAAGGCCTATTTTCAAGAAAGAAAACTAGTTAGATGTTTAAGCAGTTGGCAGATCTTTTGGGTCTGTACTGTTTAATGGGAGATTAAACTTTTAACTTCTAAGAACACTAACAGGGGAGAGAGAGCAGAGATTGTGCTGCTGATGTTTATGGCTCACCCATAAACAGGTGTCACCTCCTCACCCACAGCAACAGCTCTGTGTGGACAGGTGTGCTAGGATGCTCTGGGCATCATTACTGAGGGTTGTGAGTGACAAACACTAAGCAAGGAGACACTGAGGTTACTCAGTGTCTGCAGCTTTGACTTTGTTGTCCAAAAGACAGAGAGTGATTTTTATTTGTGTAGTACTCAGTGGTTGATTACTGCAGAGTCTAACATCATGGCATTGGGGTATCGTGACCCGAATGTCACACTTGCTGAAGCAAACTGCAGATAAGAGCTTTGCACTCCCATAAACTGAATGCTTTTCAGATTTCTGTATTTTACTAGGTAATTAAATTTTGTAATGCCATATAACACATGGTGACTGAGCCATAAATTAGTGTAACCAGTTTTTGGAAGTGTGCACTTTAATTTCCTTTTTTGAATATTAAACTGATAAACCCTGTCTTATCAAGAGTCACTTTTAGACGGCTAAGTTAATTAGGTTTTAACATGTTGTCCATATCAAAAATAATCATGAAACTATACACAATGTACAAGAAAGTAACAGTTCTCAGTTAATAATAATGAAAACCTGTAAAGATTTATGAATTTCACACTTTGGAAAATATAGAAATACTGTTGGAGATCATTTGGAGAATCATGTAAAACTGGAAATAAGGTACTTCTTATTGTGGGGAGTAAAAATGTTTTTTAAATATCCTGTTAGCTGTCAAGTCGGAGCCTATATTATATGGCTTTTAGAAGTGATCAAGCAGTGCAAATTATAAGGTAATTCCCTAAAATAAAGTCAGTGTGTGTAAAGAAAAAGTCAAGAACTTTAGGTTTAGGCATATTTTTATTAATGTTGCATTTTAATTTCTATAGCTCAGAGTAAATGCTAAAGGAGTGGTAAAAGCTTTGGAGCTTTATTTATGAAAATCCATACCGTCCTTCAGATTATTCCATTGTTCCTTTGAAGGCTCATACTTTATTTTGTCCAATTGCAATTGGCGAATAGATAAAATTGGCAAATACATAAAAGTAATCTCCCCAAGATGTGTGTGTGCCAGAGTAGCACTGTTTATTAGATTGTGTAGTGATACATTGGCCATTTAAAAATCTTAAGTGCCTCAAATAAGACAAGGTGTTCCTGCAAGACTGAAGTGAATCTATTCTATGCCCACCTGTCAGGGAGCAGAGAGTGGATAATTTCGTTAGGTACAGTTACTGGATTAGCTTTATGCGTGGGGAGGATACATAGAGCAGACTGCAGAAATTATGCAGTGAATTGCTGGCATATTGTTTTAGGTGTTCCTGCTCACCAAGTGGTATTCTGACTTGAAAAAGCTTTTCAACATTGGAAATGCCAAGGGAGGAAGTGAATGGCAGTGTTTTTTTCAATGGAAATCCATTGCAATTTGCTTTTTTTGTTGGATTTATTTACAGAAAGAAATGGCAGACAAGGGCAATATGGTTTGTAACACAACTATATGTATGTACTCATCACGATGTTAGGAGGTGGGTTCCACCCTGCCTGTTGTTACCTTGCTTGCACAGAATCTGTGTAAGAGCCTATGGTTAAATGCAGGCTTTATACAGTTATATACAAGGCATCATATGTATTTATTCATATCACAGTTAAAGAAAGTAAATAATTTATCCTTTGCAAGGTTTGATCCTCAAGATTTCAGTGGTATTTGCACTTCTTGGGCAGGACAAGACTCACTTTAATGAACAGTGATTGTAATAGATCATTACAAAGATTCAATGGTAGGGAGGGTAAGTGTATTAACAGAGAAAAATCACAAGCCAAAGTATTTCTTCATCAATGCTGCAGTATAATAGCAAATGTCTGTCTTTTTTGTTTCTTTGGGTTTTTACTTTCTGCATTAAGCACATTCTCTTTGACAAATCCAAATGCCTTTTACTCTCTGTGAGCCCGGAGAAGAGAAAGGAGCTGCTACCAGTACTTGACATCCTTGTTTCCTGTAATAGGTGGTGATAATGTCAGGTGGGGGGAATGGAAGAAACCCCAAAGATAAATGGGCTCAGTCATCTTTTTTTTTTCTTTATGTTCCTGCAAGCTTCTGCTTCTTTTTCTGACTCCTGTGTTGCCTTGCTGGGACCATCCACTGCCTTAAAAACTGGCTCTCCATCATGGAGGCCAGGCTTTGTATTGATGACATGCTGCTGCAGTAAGAGGTTAGTCTGAGTGAGGTTATTCTGTACAAAAACTAGTATCTGGCAGCATGTCCTTTCTGCCCTGTGCAGGCATAAAATGTTGTTGTTGATAAAGGCAGTGTTTTGTTAGTCCATCTATTAGGGCTGGCCATGTCCACTTGAACTATATCATTGCTTCAGCCTAATGCTTGAGAATTCAGTGGGTGTTCCAGTGCACATTAAAATCTCTTGTGCCCATTGTCATCTCATTTTGTATGTATGGTTTACACTGCTACCTTTGATATATGGTTGCCAACTGCTTGTTCTAGTAAATTGTCAATGTATGGCAATTTAATTGAAGATTTGAAGTGTGTACAGTGATTGTAACTGTTTTAGGAAATAAAGTCACTGCACATGCAATTTGATAACGATTGTTCTTTTATTTCTTTAATCTGGTTTCCATTTCAATGAAGGGATGGTGCTCTCTTTGCAGCTAGAGCAAACAGATATAACAAACTGATCTTTGGCATTTCAGTTCTTCTATTCTTCAACATTTCCTTCTAGCAGAAACTTGTACTAAATAATTAATTCTAAGTTTTCCTTTTTCATTTTAACCATGGCCCACATCTGCAATCAGCAGATGCAATCATACCTTTCTGGCTACACCTTTCCCTGACTGCAGGAGGTAAGGGGGTAAATGGCTCTGCAGAGCTTTGATTTGCTGTTGTGACCTAAATGAAACAATCTGGATTGAACCATTAATCACTGCTGAATTTGTCCAATGTGTCTCCCTGGAACCACCCCCTTCACACGTGCATACACATGCACACGCACATGTCTTATAGGCTTCTGTTTTGCTTGTGGAAATTTTAATCATTATTAAAATCAAATAATTGCATTTCAAATTGTGTGTCTGCTGGTCACACTACTCATTCCACTTAGCTGACAGTTTTAGAAGGGCTTCAAAAATTAAGAACAATTTTTGCTAGATACTGAAACGTGACCCCCCGTACAAGTTGCATGGATGAGGCAGTCACAAAGTGTCATGTTGAATGGCATTATGCTGGCACTGGGGTTATTTTTTAAATGCAAAATCCTTCTGTAAAACTCAAGTACTCTATAGATGCTGATGATTCTGCCCTCTAACCCAGATTACACTTGCTGATTACAGTGTAAAGTTTAAATCTGAGATGCTTTTCTTTAAAACTCTCACAACCTTCACTGCTATAAAATGACCATCCCTGATGGAGTCTTCAGGAACACTATTAAGACACCCTGGTTTCTTTAAACAGAGATTGCAGTCCCACCATTTCCAGTATTTTAATGTCACAAGTCAAAGAGAGAGGAAAAAAAAAAAAAAAAAAGTCCAATTCTTTGTCTATGGACAGACTCTTGTGTCAGTAGAAGTTTCTCAGTTCCTCAGCGCCGGCCGCACGGACAGATGGCTGGTGGCAGATGTTACTCGGTCAGGAAACACGAAGGACTTGTTATCAAGCGGAAGGCGTGTGCGCGCGTGTGGCGGTGTGTGGTGTGCTCTGGGGGGTCTGGTGTGGTGGAGGTCTGTTCGTGGATCTCCCCTGGGCACGTGAGAGCTCAGTCCAGAGCCAGCAGGGGCTGGGTGTTCTCACTTTCTCCCTGGTCTTCGTGTTTCAGTGTGCCGGCTTCCACCACAGACTGGGACCTGAATGCAGAAAAACACACATGCTAGCAATGACTGCTGCAGAAGCACTCGCCTCCCTGGGGTCCCCGTGCTTCTTTTTATGATCTTTGCTTTAGTCCATTTTCATCTTTATGGCTTTTTAATTCTTTTCTGTGGAATGCATAAGGAATTTGGGAAACACTCCTTTAAATACAAGCAGGGAAGGGAGTCGTTGAAGATCTCAAATGCTTTCAAAATATTTAGTGCCTGCTTACTATCCCTAGGGCTGAACATGCTCAGCAACTTAAAGACCTGAGCCTGCAATACCATAAGTCCTGTTGGTGCTCAATGTCTTCCTAGGCAAAGCTATGTACAGCTGCTCACTGGAAGGCAAAGTCATTTGCACAGGCTCTTGCAGGAGTGAGTCACAGTTTGTGCTTGTTGCAAATCTTGAGAAATACAAGTAAATCACATTTTCCTGATGTAGGCCCTTATGGGGCAGAGCTTCTGTGAGGTACCCAAGACCAGAAGAGAAGACAGAATTATTATGACAATGTGAGAGCTTCTGGTGTGCCCAGTCCTGCAGTTTGCCTCCCTGTCTACATTCTTGAAGGATAGCTTTATTCAGAGTTAGTGCATTTTAAATTTGTTCCTGTCTTCAACGTGGGAAGCATAGTTTATCCTTTGTAATTATTGGACTACAAAAATCTCAACACGGAAAAAATGAGTAAACACTAGGCAAAGAGGAGCATCATGATTTCTTGCAGCAACAAAAGCTGAATGGGCTCAAAATTGTGGGAAAATTCAAGATTATTTCATTTTTGGAGGTCTGCATGCTTAAATGTTTGCTTGCTGAGCTGTGGAAGGAGGATCTGATGAATTTATTGTTACAGAGATTTATTATCCTCCATTTTCTCTGTTTTGGGCTAGGAGTTGCCTCCAATTTGGAGCAGACAGTGAGCTTCAGAGCAAGATCACTGAGTGAATCTGGAACCTTTAGAAAGGGAACTTTCTCATAAGGGGAGATAGAGTCACCCAGAGCAGGCATTCACATAGTGCCTAGTACTGTTATAAAGAGCCAGTTTTGTCATGGATAGCTTTTAGAATTAGGATCCATTCCATACATGATGCATTTGTAGTTCCCAATTGTTCATTTATGCTTTAGCTATTTTGTGAGATTAGATGTCACCTCTCTTTTGATAAGAATCCTTAATAAATTGGATCCTTTGGTACTGCGGGACTGAATACTGTGACTGTGAATAACTTGTATTATGCTTTCATTAAAGCAAAATAAAAAAAATTATTAAAACAAACAAACAAACAAACAAACTCCAAGGAAAGATAACAAAAACTGGATGCTCAATGGGAAGACTTTATGACATAATTTTCAAAGAAATTATGTTTGTCCAAATGTTTTCTCTGTGTATTTTTTACAGATATGTGACATGAATAGTTATTTATGATTGCATTTTAATATAGAAAAGCAGCTGATTTGGGAGATTATGCTAAATGGCAATTTACATATTTCTAGTATGAGGCCACAAAAAATAATGATGTGGCATTCAAGCTGTTACAGAATTGAAATTGCAACATCATCAGGCTTTGTTTTCTTTTTGACTACCAGATTAAAATATTATTAAATAATACTTGATTAATACTCATCACCTGTGTATTGTTTCTGTCTGATGCACTGCCCTTCAATGGATATAAAAAGTTGTGTATCCTTTGCAGCATTTCCCAACACACAGCTGAAAGTTTCTGCTCTAAGTCAACTGTGAAAAATCTGAAAATTTTTCCTTTTGTGATCACTGCTGATCATCTCCACTCTCATCTCATTACAGTCAAAAATTCTGCCATTCTGTAACAGCAAGGTACCCCACCATACTGGTACTTGGATGCACACCACCTTGGGAGCAGCATAAACCCAAATTCTGTGTGCAGGTCCTATGCTGTTTCTTTCTACACAGAAACAAAATATCCAGAGCACTGAGTAAATGTGTTGTAACCTACCTGACCTCCAAATTCCAAAATGGTACAAATGCTGTTCCCAGCCCTTCTGAATAATGTGGAGAGGGATCCAACTGAAGTTTTTGTATCTACCAAGCTCTGCAGCAACAATTTCTTTCCTGTTTCTCCTAGAAGATGCTTGGATTACTATCCTACAATAAGCAATTCTGATATCTATCTGTAGGGCATAGTCATGGTTTGAACAATCATTGCTATTTTCTAAGACACCGCAAAAAAAAGGATTTGTGTTTGGATTTCCATTTCCCAAATACATCGGGATTTCTTTGCTGAAAAGTGTTTCCAGTTTTGTTTTTAACTTACTTTTTACACAGAAAATAATAAAAAAAAATCAGTTAATTCTGAAAAAGATTTTTTCATATTCTTCATTTATGGTAAAATATTAAAAATGCAGATGGTCAGGAAAGGATTTTGACAATATGAATCAACACAGCTCACCATCTAATGTAATAACTTAGCATGAGATATATATTTCACTAGCCTATAACATCCTGAATGCATTCCATAGCTATACTTTTAGTTAATGACAGAGAAAAGATGGTTTGCAATAGGGCTACTGTTGCAGAGAGCATTTTCAGCTGACCAATAACTGTAGAATTGATAGTATAGGGTTAAAATGAATTCTGTAGAACTGCAAGCGGGTAACTACAGGGGTTGGTAGTTAGGAAAGGTAAGGGTTGGGAAGGGAAAGGCCCGGGCTTGCTGGTCAGCTGGGCCTTGAGAACAGAACATTAGCTTTGCTGTAGTTGCAGTAGCTAAGGCCATTGTTTTAACTAAATCAAGTATGACTTTGTTCGGGGGAATCGAATATGATCACTGTTTAGCTAAATTACAAGAAATTTTGCTTAGGAACAATCCAGGGTAACCTATCCATTTGTAGCTGTGTGGCAGAGGGGTATAAAACGTGTGTGTTGCAAATCACTGTCAGAGTCAGATTCAGGTCTTTGTCTGTACCCCGGCTCCCAGAGCTCCTCAATAAAAGCAGCTGGATATAATCATTCCTTGATTATGTGTTTCCAACGCTAACAGAATCACAGAATCACAAAATATGCTGAGTTGCAAGGGACCCATCAGGATCATTGAGTCCAACTTCTGGCCCTGCACAGGCACCCCAAGAGTCACACCATATGCCTGAGAATGTTGTCCAAATGCTTCTTGAACTCTGTCAGGCTGGTTCTGTGACCACTTCCCTGGGGAGCTTGTTCCAGTGCCTAACCATGCTCTGGGTGAAAAATCTTTTCCTGACATCCAAAGTAAACATCCCCTGACTCAGCTTCATGCCATTTCCTCAGGTCCTGTCACTGGTTAGGAGCATAAAGATATTGGTACCTGCCCTTCCACTTCCCCTCATATGGATGCTGAAGACCACAATAAGGTGCTCCCATCTCCTCCAGGCTGAAAAAGCAAGTGACCTCTGCTGGTACTCATGTGACTTCCTCTGCTGTGCCTTCACCTGATGCCTTTCAGTCAGCCGGGACTTCTCCAGATCACCAAGACCACTCAAAAATCATCTAGAGAGGCATTGCAGTGGCATCAGATAACTCTCTGAGGGTTCTCAGATGAATCCCATCAGGCCCCATAGATTAGCAGGGATCCAGCTGGAGCAGCAGATCCTGCACAAGTTCAGGGTCAGCTGGGAGTTGAGCATTCTCACATCATGGTCCTTCAGCTCTGGGCACTGAGATCCCCTGTATTTTTTGGGTGTAGAAATTAACATAATTTCCAAATTTTCCCTATGTGGAAGAAGCACTTCTCTTGTTTGGCAAGCAGGGTTTAAGCTTTGGCCCTGTCAATGCAGTAAATATTGTTCTGGTGGTATCCCATGGCCAGCAGAAGTTGTTCATGCCACCAGACAAAAGCATTTCTGTTTTGCTGTCTTTCCATATCAGTACGTTCAAATACCTGATGGGGTGGAGTAGTAAAACACAAAAGAATCCTCTCAGTGACAAAAGAGGCAACAGACATAAATGAAAATACGGGAACTTCCATTTTTTTTAAACTAGGGAATGTTTAAACACTGAAACAAATTGCTTAGAGAAGTTGTGGAGTCTTCATGCTTAGAGATATTCAAAATCTAGATGGACAAAATCCTGGATAACCTGCTCTAGCTGACCCTGCACTGAGCAGGGGATTGGGTAGAAGATCTCCAGAGGTTTTTCCTCAACCTTTTTGTGATTCTGTGCCCACAGAAGTACCAACTTTTCTGAACCATCCCAATTCATCTTTCTCTATCCTGACAGGGCAACTATTTTCTTTACAAGTCAATTATGCCTTTGGGGTGTCAGCCTTCACAGGGTAGATGACATTCAGCTGCTAAACATAGATATCTACGGCTATTTAAGGCACCGTAGGGTATCCAAAACAACTGATTAGATAACTGAAGGTTATGGCTCTCAGTTTTATAAAAGACTTGTAGAGGACTCATGTCCTTCTGGAGTAACAGATGGAGGCCAGGAGGCCATCATACTGCCTAAAACCATTTAATTATACTTTGCAGGATGGATGCAGCTACCTTGTAATGTTCAAGAAATGTCCAAGTCATTTTGACCTGAGCTAGATATGAACTAATCATCTAAGCAGGAAAAAGAAATTGCATTGGCCTTCTCCTGTCAATCCATTTTAGTCACTTGTGTTTTGATTCATCTCATCATCAGACATCTATGGTCACTCTGTGCTATAAATGGCAGAGAAATAAACATTCTCAGGGTGCTATTCATCTGACTTGTTCTAAACATATGGCATAAACATATGATTCATGGGTTAGATACATTCAAGTCCCTGCTCTGATGAGTTCTCATCTGTTAAAACCAGGGAGAACAGATTTCATGACTTATGATGCAATGTTGCCTATATATCATAGCCACAACTGCCTCACACCTTCCATATTCACCTTCACTGTATTACCTTCAGTACTCATCAGAAATGTGACACTTGTACTGTGTGTTCTGAAACTCTGGAATTATAAATGAATATATTGAAATCAAAACCTTCTGGTCCTTCCTTTCTCAGCTAAAAATTCTGAGTAACCAGTTTGAAAGATACTTGGCTGTGGAGGATCTGGTTGACTTAAATTTTAACACAAGTAGACAATTGTTTGTATCACACAGATAGGGTCACTGCCCTCAGCTGGCAGACACTGTGCCTGTCTTTCTTTAACATGATCCCTGTGGGAGATTTTGCTCCTGTAAGGGTACATGATCACAATGGACTAGGAGCTAAATCTGAAGTAATTAAAAGACAAGTCAGTGCCCACAGACTTTACTAATCTAGATTCCAAGGCTAGGTAACCCTGCTTAGGAGAACAAAATGAAAATAGAAAGAGAAAGGAATTCTCAGTCTCCCTTCTGAACCCTAGGTACCATTTGAGTGCGGCCCATTTAAAGTGTCAATCAACCCCCCATGGTTGTTTTACTGTTCGGCAAGAATATTTGGAAGTCTGGAAAATCAACAATACCCAGCTGTTTCTCCAGCAGGCTGGTCATATATTTCAAATGACAGCACTGCATAGGTATGTACATCAGTGTCTAAGAGAACAGATGGCTTTATGTGTGTGGCCACTTTTATGCAACTCTCTCCAGTTCAGTCAAAAACCATGTAAGACTGGATGAAGACCTCCTAGCTGTGCTGTTTTCAGAAGGCTCTTCTCAGAGTTTAGCTGCAGTCAATCAGCTCACAGGATTTGATGTTTGTTTGGTATCAGTTTTGTTTCCTGTAAAAAATACAGTACAAAATCCTGGGCTGAACTAACAGTAAGTGCCAGTGTATCACAGCGTGTTTATCTTAAGAAACACCTTTCAATTCTCTGATCCCTCATTTTATGCACTTCTTCACAGGAATGCTGACATGCTGCAGCCCACAAGAGTGAGGATGTCTTTGTGCTGGGCTTCCTTTCAGGGGGGTTGTGAAGGAAAGAGGAGAGTGGAATGTTTTCTTCCCTAAATTCAGGAGGCTTCAAGCTCTCAGAGTGACACGCTGCAGATCACACTGAGTGACTCTGTTTTCTACCTCTCGTCACCCATCTGCTCATTTCCCTTAAATTCCATTCAGATTTCACCAGTACCTTAGGGCTGTTCATCTCCCAATTATTCATTCCCTTTACAGAATATCACAAATATTTTTTTAAATCACACTCGTGAATGTTTGTGCTGACAACGTCCGAGGGACATTTCTTTCTCTGCCTTTCTCCCTCCATCAGACGGTAGAGGGGGGTGCAGCACCTCAGGGTGTGGCCTGCAGAACACCTCACTCAAGTGTATGGGGTGGGAAAAACAGGGCTTCCTCCTTGGTGTCACAGAAACAGTGCAGATGTACAGGTGTGAAGTAGTTGTGGCAAAAGTTATCCTTTTGTTATTGAAAGTGCTTGGAAAGGAAATGCTCCCCAGGTGGTGTGGGCAGATGAAGCAAGCCCTGCTCAGCAGTGCACAACCTCAGTGCAGGAGCCAGGGCATGTGGTTCTCTGCCCAGGCTCACAAGCTCTGCTCAGATCTCTTGCCAATGCAATTTTACAGATTTTACCCTGGTGTTGGCTCACAGCTCTGCATTAAGACAGCAGAGTGTTGTGCCACAGAGACCTGCCCAGAGGGGCAGCTTTGGTACACCAACTGCAGCACTGCAAAGAGATGCAGCAGCACCAATGTCTAGGGGCCCAGGTGGGATGGGAATGATCCACTGGATCCACTGGTATGCTGAGTCAGGGGCAAGAGCAGTATGAAAACTCTGGCATAATCTTGCTGCTAAGGCTCAGCCCTCAGGAGTCCTTGGGCCCAAGGAGCCCTTGGCACCCTCAGGTGCCAAGCTGCTGCACTTCCCAAGTAGAAGCTGGCTTTGTGGCCACCGTGGCAGCAGTGACCACCTTTCTCCCTGGTGGTGAGCACACCCTAGTGAGAGGTCTTGGAGCAGTGCTGCAGAGTGAACCCCAACACAAAACTCCTCATCCTCCCTGTGCCCACCAGTTCTCACCAAGCCCCTTTGCTCCTGAGAGCTGGCCACAGCTGCTTCTCTCAACCACAAACCATGAGCACAGCTCACTGCAGTGTGTGCACGCACAGGGGTGGGGATGATACTGCACCACATTTGCCTTGAACCATGGCCTGGCTGTCTGAGCACCCAGTCCTGACCCATCTCTTAGCCCACACTACTCTCCAACGACGCAGTGCACATTCTTTGGCACTTGCTGTAAAAACAGGATTCTGATGGGCCATGACAAGTTCTCAGCTTATTGCAGAAACTCTGAATTGTATAAACATACAGAAATGCAAAAGTATGTGACACAGCACATACAGACTCCTGCCTTCAGGCCACTGAGACCCAGATGGAACCAGAGCATATGCAGGACAAATGCAGCCAGACTCCTCTGGCAGGGCCTATCCCTGAGAAATGGAGACAGGAGTTGGTCCATGCCATCAGCCTTGGAATTAGGGTGCACATCTCAGTCCTTTTTCATCAGTGTGAATTTGCCTGATATCTCCTGCTCCTAAGTGTTCTGAGCTTCTGTGTCAAGATCCTGTCTCAGTCCAGGGCAGGGGTGGGAGATTTTCCTGTTCATTTCCTTTCTCTGCTATAGACTGAGCTTTCCACATGCTATTTTTCTCGTAGAAAGAATAGGAGCACCTGCTTTGGATAGGAGTTCCTGGAAGACCCTCAGTCTTCTGGAATCCAGTATGTCATCTGTCACATGGTAAGCCTAGTCACAGGATCAAACAAAGACAACACTGCAGCAGCAAACACCAATTCACATCAGATTCAGCAGAGCTATTATGAAGTGTGCAGAATTTGATATCTAAAAAAAAGATTTTCAGGCCAGGTAATGAAAAAAATTTCTTTTTGCACTTCATGAATATTCACACATGAACACACATACTTGTCATGACCATTCATGCTTTTCCTGCTTATCCCCATTTCCTTGCCCACCAAGCTCTCTGTCTAGTCCAACAGCTTCCTTTTTTCACACAATCCAGTCCTTTACTCCTGCCTCATCCTTTAGTTTGCTTTTTTTAGCTCCCATTCCAGTGACTCCAGTTCTCAACATCTCAACCAGATCTGCCACTGAGTCATAGTCTCTTCTCAGCTGTGTGGTAATAACAGGGAGGGCAGAACACCGAGAGCGAAGGGGATCAGTCTTCTACTTCCCCATCCTACATCTAAAGCTTCCTGTCCTTCAGGAGCAGCACTACAGCATGAAAGCAGCCCTGCAGATGTACTATTTAGAGTGCAAAGTCAAGCACCACCGCAGTGTGAAAAGCCAAAATGTAGGTTGTGGGAGCAGCAGTCACTTGGTCAGATGTGTGTGGGTGTTGAGACCCGTGCATTGCACCCTGGCCCCAGGAGCACACTCAGTTCTTTCTCAGAGGGCTCTTTCCTCCCTCAGTGCTCAGCATACACAGCGCTGTGCTAGTAAGTGGCTTTTTATATTGCTTTCTTGTGGTGATTCAGCATGTGGCTCTGTGACACATTCACTGCATATTAGTCCAAGCCTGCTCTGAAGATAGCCTATTTTAATTCCCTCCTGAGCTCTTCTGTGGAATTTATCAATGCAGTACTTGTGTGCCTCTTAAATGCTAATTCATTTACTGCCATGGCATGACTGTGAGAGTCAGTTTCCTTTTAATTTTCATTTTGCATGTGGAGAGCTGAAATGCAGTGAGATTAGGGTACAAGTATTCCTCTTGTAGTGGGGTGCCCAGTGCTGAGGGCCTGATTTTGCTGAGCCCTCAGCCTTAAGTGGCAGCTTGTATGTTCAAAGCACATGTCCCATGGATTTCTGTTGCAGGCAAGTGCTGACTATTTCTGGAAATTAGACCCCGAAGTCTATAGCTTGACAGGTTGAAAATAAGCAATGTGCAATCTCACCATCTGTGTGAAGTTCAGCTTGAGCTACTTGCCAGTTGACATAGGGGCTCAGGGGGAGAGGGAGAGCGGGGTCTGCTTCTCAGGGGTTGCGCCCAACAGACTGAACCTGGTCTCCATCAGCCATTTGCTTGTCCATGAAGTGTGTGTCCTAGCCCACTTGCTTCCAGCCCTTTGTGCCCACCTCATCTTTCAGTCTGCCTTGTGGCTCCCATCCCAGTGACCCAAGTCTCCAGCACCCCAGATGGATCCACCACTAAATCCTCTTCTCTGCAATTCTCCTGCCAACGGCAGGGTGGATGAAGCCCTGAGAGCATAAGGTGTCAGTCTTCCAAATCCTGGCTCCACGTCTTGCCATAGACTGCCCTAGTGCAGGGACAATTGTGATCACAACTAAAAGTTGTAATTATTAAAGCCATCTACTCCCCATGGCCTAGGCAGGAGATGCACATTGTGGGCATTGAACCATCAGCCTGAGCTGAATAAGTTTATTTATGTAGGGAGGCCAAGCTAAAGCATGAGACAATCCGTGGGGCCATTAAATGCTAAAATTAAATATGTTTCTACAGGGCATGTGTGAATTGCCCTTTCAAAGGCTTGTAACTCAGCCAGATGTAGGCAGATTTTTCACAGGACAGCAAAAGACATAAGCAGTGTAAAACCATTTGTTTTATTAAGTGTCATGTCTCTAATCTAAACTACTAAACTTTTGGCAAATTTATAGCCAGTTGAAGACATAATTTATAACACAATATTTTAGGCAGCCTGAACAGCACTGGTCCTGACATTCCCACCTCTAGCCTGTGTTCATGCGCCCATGTGCTGGGAACTGAGTGCTGCAAACAGATGAAATGAAACCTACACTGTCAATGCCTCCCCTAGAGAACAACTGATTTCCTCCTTGCCCCCGGGCATCCTCAGCACCAAGCTACTCATCCCTCCTGTCCTTGGTTCAGCTGTGGCTTTACAACTCACTCGGCTTCTCTCACTAGGGGTTCCTGAACATATTCTGCAGCATGTCCCCTGTGGCCTCCAGAGGACCTGCTAATGTGCCAGACCCACCAGTTGCTTTCCATTTCTTTCTGATGTATTTGCTGGATTCTGTTTCAAAGTTATAAAACTGTTTAACAGCTAACATTCTATATTACTAGATAATGTGTACATTGCATGATAGGCATGTCCCTGGGATACCTGCTTTACTACCAATATGTGTCTCATTCATCATCTGTGTATGGGGGAAGCATTTCTGCAGGAGCATTGAGAAATCTTCCTTTGTTTGAAATCATTTGTAATAAAACAGTGAATGTAAGCCTTGTGATGTAGGTCTCGTGTATTATAGAGCTATTTTGTCACAAGTTTCCCCCTTTTCCCCCAACACAAGTAGAAATGCATCCCAGCTACAAGCAGAGCAACCCAGGTGCCATCCATGGGCAGTGGGAAGTGTTCACACGTTTTCATACTGATTTTTATTTGCTGGTATTTTACTACTTCTGCAGTAAATTGGTGCTGACTGTGAACCGGCATAAAACATGACCCATAAAAGCAGAAACATATGGTGAAGGAACATTAAGGTCACACTAAGGATAACAACTAGAAAGGTCTGCCTTGCACAGCCCAGCTGGGCATATGGAGAAACAAGTCTGAATAAATAAAAACCTTACATAAGTCACCCCCAAGAACGGCCCCTTTTGGTTCTAAAACTGTTCCAGTCGGCATTAGTGTGGACCAGTTGTAATATCCTTCTTTCTGGAAGCAGGATCCCATTTCTGAGAAACAGCAATTACTTTCAGCAGTGAGTTCATTTGAATATCAGGGCTTTTGAAAGCACACACATCAGGAAGCAATAATGGCTAAACCTGCATCTGTACTTTAAAATCCTTTCACTCTAATCTGGGACATAAAATTCCACATGCTCTAACTCAACATCATGGGGCAATGGGGAAATGCATTCCACCAGGCTTTTTCCATGGCATTTTCAAAATGCACAATATGGGGGGCTTTTGATGAACCACTAGTAGGGACATTGAGTCTTTGTGTGCTCAAGACCATTAGGAAACAGCCTCAAGTTGTGCCAGGAGAGGTTTAAATTAGATATTAGAAAAAAACACTCTTTACTGAAGGGGTTGTAAACACTGGAACAAGCTTCCCAGGGAAGTGGTGGAGACACCATTCCCTGGACGTATTTAAAAGATGTGTGGATGTGGTGCTTAGGCACCGTTTGGTGGTGGATTTGGGTTAACACTGTACTTGATGATCTTAAGTTCTTTTCCAACCTAAATTATTCTACAGTTATATGATACATTAAGTTTTTATTTTACAGCAGAAAAACATAATGGTGTCTTACAGGACAGACTGTACATGTTCATAATTAGTGTGCTTGGCTCTACTTTAAAAGTTTTACCCTAACTCTGAATTTACAGAGTCTCTGATAAGCTTGACTTGGTGCTAGTAATGCTGTTGCAACTCATCCTAAGAATAATTTTTAACCCCAAATTTGAATAAAGTTATCATTAATTAAATTTTGATGAAATAAGTTTGGTTAAACAACTCAGGTTTTTTAGCCAGAATATATATGTGTATATATATATACATATATATATATATGTATGGTATATATAAGTAAAATTTTCTTTGCAAGGCAATTATAAATTGCAGTAGGTTTTCAAACCTGTTTGCACTGGCAGCAGGTTAAAAGCTAGTGCTCTTTTGATGCCTGGGAGGGCAGAGAAGGAACATTCAGTTCCCGGGCTGGGCTTGGTGCCTGTGCAGGGAAGTGACCCAGATGCAGCTGAAGAAGGGCAGTTCTTGTAAAGAGAAGTGAGTCACAGAAAGGGAACATGCTGCTGCAGCTTACTTGTTGCTGCTGGACCCGAGTATAAGAGCAGGGGTGACACTGGAGAATAAAAGAAACTTCAAAAAAGGAAGAAACATCTTCCCCAGTCACTGAATCCATCCCTTCACCTGGGGATGCTCACCCACTGCTTTTAGGTACCCAAATAGCTACGAACATGGATCTCCTACTGTTGGGAGAATGGGGCTAAAAAATTGTGCCCTATTGGCACAGTGATATGCTAAGAGCAGTCTCTGACTCTAACTGCAGGCTGAACCATCCACCATAACTATTCGTTGAACTGCTCACCCAGGAGGATAAAACCTCCAGCTGTTCCTAAAAACAACACCTCATCAACGAAAGCCAGCGTGAATGCCTCAGGCAAAGGCTTTGCTTCAGTGTGAGCTCCCTGTTGACTAAAGGGCCCTTTCTGACAATCAGAGATCACAGAAAACTTGGCCACAGCTGAAAGGGAGGTGATATTGTTCCCTGTGCTCCAAATTTTTGCACCATTTACATGGCTCTGAAATCCCAAAGCTCTTCAGTGACAGGATTCCTGGATGGATGCAGACCCTTCAGAAGAGATGGCCCAAGATAAGGGAAGGGTCTGTTGCCATTGCTGCTCCCAGGACTGTCTAATGGATGCAGCCAGGCTCTAAGTTTACTGTATTTATTACTGCTGGTTTGCATGTTTACTGCCTTGCCCATTTCAGACTTCATTGAGCTAAATCTTAATAAACAAACATTCAGAATGGATTTTTATTATTGTTGCTTCCCCCTCCCCTCCCCGCCGGTCATTAAGACTCATTATGTGGAGTCATCAGCTGTTTTGCTTTGTATCCCATCTGTTCATACAGTACTTGGGATCCTAGATAATACTGCAGATGGGAGTGCCATTTCTACTATTTTGATTTTGCTCCAGTGGGACTTTGTGTGGCCACTGGTGGAAAAATTGCCATGGTTTTGATTAAAGACTTTCCATATTATAGACATTTGTCAAATATCAACATTTTCAAGATCGTGTCACTGACTAGAGTCAGTGGCAGTCTTTCTCTAAGAGAATTTTCAATCCTTTCCCCATCTACAGCACCTGCATTCTCTGAAGTCAACAAGGACTCTTTCTTGAGAACAAATCTTGTGCAAGTTCAAGTCACAGGGAAAACCACTCCTGCCTGTGACTGGGAAGAAAATAATGTTCTGGTTCCATTGCTGTTAAATGGAGCAGAAACTGGAATCTAATGAGACTTTGCTATTCAAGTTTAATCTCCTGTAGCCCCTTCACATTAGTCTTTCACTCCTGTATCAATTAGGCTGTTGTACTGGCACGCTGTTTCTGGCCTCTGATGACTAACAAACCAACTCTGATACCTTGATAAACTTATACCCATTTGATGTCATGCTCAATGCCTAAATTGTCCTTTTTCTCAAATACTTGTTCTTTCTCCCCAGATTTTATTCCCTTCAAATCCATTTCAACCTTTGCTCTCTCGAAGCTAAACAAACTTCTACAACTTCTTGCCAGAAAAATATGCTCTCTGCTTTCCTCATCCTCCCCACAATTCCCAGGTGAACTTGTTTCAATTTACATACACCTGCCATGGTGACAGGAGCCAAAGCACTGCTGTCAGTCCTAAAGCCAACCTACAGGCAGGTACCTCCTCCAGCTTCAGCCCCTCTCACTGCTGCTTGGTGCCTCCTTTTTCCTGGTCTGCATTTGGATATTTATTTTAGTTCTCAGTTTGGTCTCAGGAACATCTTGAAAATAGCTTCCTCCTCCCCCTCTGCATTCATTTGCTAACATAGGTTAGGTGGCTACGACAGTATTTTGGTCAGTTATTCTCTGATTCCTTTTCCTGGCACTTTTCTTCCAGATCTATAATTCATACCTTGATTTCTCATCCTCTCTGCTACTAAAATTGGAAGACACTATTTTTGGAGTAGGTACCAAGGGTAAGCTTCTCTCCAGGAGTAGAGGATGGTGGCATTCCATTTCACAGGGACACTTCTCCATGGTCACAATGCAAGACTCTCAGCTGTTATGGCAGCAGTGAGCTCAAAGACTCCAGATGGTTTAACACTCTGCTGGTCCAGTGGCAGCTTTAGCAAGGATGGGTTTGCATGGCTTTACAGCAAGTGGCCACAGAGGCAGGAGGGGCTGCAGCTCTGAGCCTTGTCACACAGCAGGACAGTGCCACAGGGGGAACAACCACTGTAATTTCAGCCTCCCAGGTAAATCCAAGTCTCATAAGCACTGCTCACCCCTCCAGCTGGTTACAGGGCAGGTAAACCTGCAGTGATATCTGGGAAGTCAGAGAGGAAAGGTCCCATAATTGTTCAGGCTTTTCAGTCTTAAATTGCAGGAACCCAAGAAGGCCCAGTCTTTGCATATTTGGCCCTTTCAGTGGTACATGACTGCTAAAGAAAAAGTCAGTGACCTTGACCTGTATTTTTTTTAAAGCAATCATTTTATCAGAGAAACACAAAATGAACATGTTACCTAAGAGTATATGCCATGAAAGGAAGAGCAAAGGAGAGATTTTCAATAAAACTAGAAATTATTTTAATAAGGGAAAGAAATGATAGAAGAATTGTGAGGGAGTTATATTTAAGATGAAGAATAATGTTAGAAGATCACCGATGCCTAGTGCAAACCTCTCTGGAATTCCAGGAATCTGTCATAGCCTGAGTTTCTCATTGTGTTAGAGATGTATGAACCTAAAGAGATATATAAAGACAGGTAATACTGGTCTGGAGACCTTTTAAAATGCCTTATTTACAAATCTGGTCAAAAAAATCTAATAGAGCACACGATCGTGCTTTCTAAACATAGGCTTTTGCCTGTGCTTGGGCCAAACCATAATTTCAGGAGAAGAATCAAAGCAAATACTCATAGGAGAAAATCTGTTGAAGCTGTGAACTTTTCACCTTTAACAGCAAGTAATGACCACGGGGTGCAAGATCAGATGGTTGACTTAACCACCAAGTAACGAAATTAGGCTAAAAGTTAGATCTAGTCTGCCCAGAGGCAACATGACAAATTAGATTCATCCACTCCCCGTATTTGTATTAGTGCACTTTTTTGTTAGTGAACAGATTATAAAAGAAGGCTTTGCCTCAAGGCAGGGTTTTCTGGCACTGAACTAATTTTCAAGCCGAGATTCTCCCCTGAGTGCACAATAAGACCCTCCCTTCTTTGCAGCCAAGGATCAGATCCTCAGCAAAGATTTACCTGTGAGCAGCTCTCAACATACGTGGAGCTTTAAAAAACTGCAGATTTCTTTCCAGAAAGCTACATAAATGGAGATATATTTTATTAATAATGAAATATTTAGTATTTTTCTAAAATGATTCAGTGTGTTTCACTGACAATATTTATTTCAAAATAAATTGGTTTAAACTCAACTCTCTGGGTCAGGCTTTGTAAACTCATGCTGGCTCCCAGCCTTGGCTGGTGGTCAGTAGTGAGAACTGCTGACAATGCAGGTGGCCACCCCTCCTCATGACAAGGCTGCAGCTCACAGCCTGAAAGTCTTGTGGCCCTGTGAGCTCTTGCAGTCAGTCACAAGGGTTAGTGTTTCCAGCACGAGGCCTCACTTTGCAGACACAGCTGCGTGGCATCCCTCTGACCTGGAAGGGAGCTGTGAATAGAGAATGCATTTCTTTTTCCTCTGAAGATGAAAGACTTTCAAAATTAATTGCATGACATTATGGCTCGTCTGTGTTGTCAGCTTTGATTTTGCTGTGACAAAATGATGGCCGCTCCCTGTCACGGAGAGTGACGCTGTGCCTGTGAGCACCGCACTCATCAACTGGCAGCAGCGAGGAAAGCATCACTGTGATCTGCATGGAAAGCAGTTTTGTGGAGTGGGATGCCAAGGGTGAGGCAAGTGCAGATGTTACATTCACACAGGGGAGCCTACACGGCCATCACTCACTGCAGCTGGTGTTGGCTGAGCCATGCCACCCACAGCTCTGTGCCAGGTATCCCACTTCCTGACCCCATCCCTACAGTCAGCCCAAACTACTGAGGGTAACACTCTCCAGAGGTGCCATTTGAAACATTCAGACAGGAATGCACAATCACTAGAACTAAAATCAAAGTATTTTAAAAGATCAGCTCTGCAACTGCCTTTGCAGGGCTTTGCAGAGCGTGTGGGAGAAGAAGCAGAGGGAGAAGACCAACTCCTTTTCCCTTTAGAGGGCAGTGGTGTTCACCATACAAAAGCTGCTTTTTCGAGGAGGTAAATCCCTCATCGATAGCAACGGGGTCAGCAGCAGCAGAGCAGCAAGGAATAGGGCCCAGCACTGAGGTGGTGCCGCTGGATGCACTGCACCATACGGGACAGCGTCTCACCCTGACGTGCTCTCTGTAATGCTCTGTGCAGGGGCTCATTATTTTCCCCTCATTTCCATGCACAGTAATCAGACAAGTAATTACGGTTCCACGAGAGGTTTCCTTTCTCCCACCACACCATGAGCACAGCCCAGAGTGAAGTGCTCCTTACCATCAACGTTTGCCAAATTGCAGCCTCTCCTCGAGCCAGATGAGCCCTTCCTGTGAGATTTATGCCCAGCCTGTTCAGAGAGCCAAAGCAGAGCTGATCTCGAGGGCAGTACTAACCTTTTCATGGGTTTGGGCGAGGCCTCCCGCTCCAGGTTGGAGGAGGCGTGCTTGACGTGCATGGCGTTGTAGGAGGTGTGGGTGTACTCGTTCTCATCGCTGTAGTCGGGACCCAGCAACGTTCGAGCCCACGTCCCCATGTCGTAGGGAGGCAGAGTCCCCCCAAATTCAGAGGGCAGGCATTCAGGGTGTATTAGCTGGTGAAGGCTGTTCAGGTTGTTACCATGAAGAAAGATCTTTAAGAAATGAAAAAGAAAGTTCAAAGTCATCATTGACTCCTTACTTCATTAGGTACAATAACAGCAGCACTAATGAGGTGTGGAGTGTCATTAGTTGACACTGCGGTTTCAGGCGGGAATTTCAAAAGCTCTCGGGGCTGGCTCAGTTGGCAGAAGAGGGGGTATTAACTTTGGGGTGGGCAGCTGAAGAATTAGGCTGGCACTACAAACACTTTTGAGAACTCCGATTCGCTTGCTTTTGGCACATGACAATTTCAGTTTCTTAAGTACCGGATCAAGAGAAGCAGAAGTCAGGAATTATGACTGATTATTGCTCCTGTAAGAGGATAGAGGCTAACATGAACAGCAGTGAGAAGAAAAGGGTGACAGCAGAGCTTACTGAAAGCAGGCATGAAGAGTAAAACTCCAGCGTCTGAGAGGGCCACCAGCCCTGCACGCTCTGACAGACATTTTCAGGGGTGTATCAGACTGGGTCACCACTTGGTGCTGCCTCAGCAACACTTGATTCTCCAATCCCTCTTTGCTTTCAGGTGGGTCCTACCCTTGTCCTGCCTAGTCAGACCCAGCTCAGGGTGGGCTCTGGGGTCTCCTGAGTGATTATTTAGCTGTTGTTTGAGAGACTGCAAAAGAATGAATGGCTAGGATGACTACAGAGCCACCAGTTCACTTGGGTTTCAGTGGAGAAGATCTTCTGCAGTGTGAGCAAGCAGACTTCTGGCATGAGTACTTTTTGTGGAAGCAAATGAATTACCATCATGTGAAAGTTTCTCTCACAAGTAACTTCAGCCAGGCCTGATAATCCCTCCACATTGCCAATTCTCCCTATCCCTGAGCACGTCCCAGTAAAACGTATCCATGCTTTGTTAGTGATAACAGATTTCTGGTCCCTGGCTGAGTTACTGATTCAATCCACACCAAACTCTAATTTTTAATAACAGCAGCGATTCTCTTATACCATATGGAAAATGCAGAGAGAAAAAACTATAAAAGAAAACAGGCAGCTACTTGGAAAATCCAGGTCTGCAGGTTCCTCTCCAACCCCACCCCCATCTAATTACCCTTTTCCTTGTCTTGTCTTTGAGGAACGGTTTGATTAGCGTGTACAGGGCATGGATGTACCAGGGCTGATTGACAAAATGGACTCCTCCGAAACGTGCAGGAAAGCTGTCCTATGGAAAGAGAGAAAGGAAGGCAGTTAGAGATGCAGCACTTTACTCCGGCAGTCAATAGGATGGAAGTCGGAGGAAAAATCTGTCTCTTTCCATCTGTAAACGAGCACTGGGCTTGCTGGGAGGGGCCAGGAGGGAAATGGAAAAACAAAACAAACAAAAAAAGATGCCTGTAAGCGTTTGTATCAGTTTCCTCTGTGGACGGAGGCAGTCCCTTCGCCCCTCCGCACACTGACACATCAATTGCCGATGAGATGCTGAGGATTTAAAGTCGGGTCTCCAGCCACTTCTCATGAACATTTTTTAACTCCGTCAGGGCATCTGACTCGGCCGGCCTGGGAAGTGAGAGGGGGTTGATGAGCACCGCTCCCTCGAGGGGAAGCTTTCTAATTTCTCATTGTGCAGCGCAAGGCAAGCCCCCGGTTCCCACGCACATCGCTGCTCAGAGCTCACCTTTTCACCCTTCGGCCTCCCTGCCTCCCCCTGCTAAAATCATCATTACAATGGCTGACCTTTCGGGGTGAGCAAGCAGCATATTAGAGGGAGGAGGATGGGTGGGAAAGGCTGATAAGTGAAGGTGTGGGGAGAGCGCACCATGACAGCACCATGGAAACTGCCGGCGCCGCGCTCGCTGCGCTGCCGGGCTCGGCACCAACACCGCGGGCATTAACATGCAGGGAGCGTCCCGCTGCCGAGGGGCTGCCGACAGCATCCTACCCTGCCCCGCCAGCCCCGCACGCCCCAGAGAAGAGGAGGCGGTGGCTGGCGTGTCTTTAAAGGTTATTGTACCTCGTGAAGGGTATTTTGTACCTACGATCTAACAAACGTCAGTCAGGGGAGAGCCTAGGATATTTTTTTTTTTTTTCCGCTTGGCATAAATAATGGGACGACCGCTGCTCCTGTGTGCAAATACGCTTCCAAAGGGAGGCGAGGAGCCTGTCTCTCCACCGCGAAGGGAGATTCTGATGAAGCCGTCCTCGTCCTGTGTGTGCTCCTAAGCCCTACAGCTCAGCATGAAAAGCAGAGCATAATCAGGTCTCTTCCTTCAGGGCTTTGGCTCTGGGACCCAGGCAGGTTCCTTCCCCCCACAATTAGCACAGGGTGTCCTGGGGTTTTCTCTCGCCTTTCTCCCGAGCATCAGAGATTGAGCACAGCTGGTGAGAATATGAGGTGGATTTGTGAGATGATATGAAAAAAATCCCCCTATACACCTGCTCTGCAGAGCTTCTGCGCTGCTTCAAGGTCAATTTCCCCCCCAGATTTAGCAATATGTATGCATACACCACCTCCTGCAACCCAGGGCAGATCATCAGGACTCTCCACACTCTTTAGCCGTGGATTGCCCTGGCAGTCATCTAAAACCATTCTAGGGTAATGTTTGCAAGCAGCCACAGGCATTAAGTGATCTCTTTTTTTGCTCTTGCTATACAGTGGAATAAGCCACTTCCACCTCAGACGGGTCAGTTGACCTGAAATCATTTCAAATCTGCATATTGGATACACTGTGAAGGACTATTGGGTACTCGGGCCAACACACAGGAGGACAAGCAGTGTAACATCACAGGTGATCCTGTTTAAAATTCCAGTAAATGATGAATTGGACCCCATCTGCTCTGGGGTCCATAGCCCAAGAAAGATGTCAACCTGTTAGAGTGAGTCCAGAGGAAGGCCAAAAAGATGATCAGAGGAATAGAGCACCTTTCCTACAAAAACAGGCTGAGAGAGGTGGGGTTGTTCAGCCTGGGGAAGGCTCCTCATTGCAGCTTTCCAGTAGCTTAAGGAGACTTACAAAAAGAAGGGAGAGGACAGATAGTGACAGGACGAGGTTTTAAACTGAAAGAAGGCTGGTTTAGATTAGATGTTAGGAAGAAATTCTTTTCTTAGAGGGTGCTGAGGTACTGGAACAGAGAAGTTGTGGATGCCGCATCCCTGAAAGTGGTCAAGACCAGGTTTAATGGGGTCCTGAGCAACCTGGTTTAGTGAATGGCATCCCTGCCCACGGCAGAAGGGTGGGAACTAGATGACTTTTAAGGTGCTTTGCCATTACCCTAACCATTCTATGATTCTGTTCAGTGATTCTATGATTCTCTTTAAGGATGCCATACGCCCTGTTGGGGTGTTCATTTTCAATAAAGAAGAGTGTATTTCTACTGCTTTTCATGAGAGTTTAGGATGTAGATCTGACTGAGATAAGGTACTGCAGTGCTGCATGTTGCAGTGACTTCAACTGACTGCTGGGAAAATGCTGCAGAGAGTCTGAGCCCACCTAGAGAAACACATGGACTGACAGAAATATGAAGCCCAAAGTGAACATAAAATTGTGTTATATAGCAGACCAGAGCCATAAAATGCCCATCTTATCCAAAATTCACAAATACTGTTGCCTTCCTCACACATGGGAATGAAGATTTTGAGCTTTTCATAGACTACTCTAAAAACAAAACAAAACAAAACAAAACAAAACAAAAACCACACACACAAAAAACCCAAACAAACAAAAAAAACACAAAAAACCAAAACCAAAACCAAAACCAAACAAAAAAACCCACCAAAACAAAACACCAAAAAACCAAAAAACACAAACAAACAAACAAACAAACAAAAAACACCGAAAAAATAAATCCAAAACCCTAAGACAAACTGGAATGTTCCATATTTGCCTTTTTTTTTTTTTTTTTAATTAATTCTTTATCTGTCAAGCTGTCTGCCATCCCACAAGTTGTATCTATAAGGAAGAAGTTTCAGACACCTTTGCTCTTTGGGAATAAACTGCCACAGCTGTTCCCAGGCTGTACTGTAGCAGCTAATGTCAATGTAGAAAATCCAATCAGAGCCTGAAGCACAGGAAAATAAAGAAATAAAAGATTGGAAGCAGGGGAATAACTTTAAGACTCAGAGATTTATACTGACCTGAAACAGAAAAAAAAAATTGTTTTGCCTTCTTGCTGGAATGCACAAATTATATTAATCATAATTTTTAATGAGAAACTTCAGTTTGTCTTAATTTTCAAGGGGGAACATGAAGTTTTTAGAAGATGTTGACCAGCTTTAACAACACCCAGGAAGGCCCAAATGCTGAGAATTATAGGAAGCAGCCAGAGGTGTAAATTGGCAGTCTGCCTCTAGAAAAAAAGGAGCAGGATGCTCTTTCCTGCATAGAAAATTAATTTTATGTCCACCCACCATAGATTGTTGAGTCTATAAACTAGATTCTCTCTCACACATCTTTGTTTTGGAAAGTCCTTAAGATAAAAAAAATATTTAAAGGCAATTGCTTTCTTTTAATTTTGAAGGTACACCCAAAAGTGCATAAAGACCCTTGAAAAGGAAACATGACAGACAGAAAAAAACCCAGCAACCCAAGAACATTTTTTGTGTTTGTAACTTCCTGCTAAATTTTGCTCCTTGCCCTATTAAGCACATTAAGTTCAATGTGACCTTCATCCCTCAGTCCACCTGCATTTGTAAGGCTGTCAATTAGAACAAGGACAAAGACTAAAAAAAAAAAAACCACCAAAACCAAAACCAAAACCCCAAAGAAATTTGATATGGGAATCATCCAGACACTGTTTGGAACTGCAACATACTAATTTTGTAGAAGTCCCTAATTAGAGCAGAGCTGTCTTGGAAAGAAAAGCTCCTGTCTGGAGGTCTGCCTTGTGCAGCTCCAGGAAGATGTATGAGACATTTCCCACACCCCACTAAGTGTCTCTGCTGCTTTCCCTGGGGCAAGGTGAAAGTAGCTGAAATTGATTTTCTGCTGGAAAGCTTTTGCTTTTAGGAATTCTCTCTTGATTTCTCATGTCTTATGATTCCTTGGGAAGGTGCATTTTATAATGAGGTACAGTTTTTGGAGTCTACTGTGAAATGGACTCTGGGATCATGGAGCCTTTTCTTAACCTGATTCCTTGTCAAAAATACCCAGTCCTGAGGATATACTTGAGTTTTATTCCAGTGTTAGGAATAAAATATAGTACACATAATTGGTCTAATTATTTTTGGACACTACTGCCTTCTCCTCTGAAAACAAGACATATTAGCACATTGCTCAGCAATGAAATTGCAGAGTAAATTAACACATCCAATCCAGTCCTAATCAAGCTAACCTGCTTCTTAGCAATAGCAGGGAATCACAGAATGGATTGGGCTGGAAGGGACCACAATCATCAGGTCCAGGCTCAAGCTGGGTCATCCCACAGCACATGGCACAGGATTGTGTCCAGACAGCTCTTGAGTATCTTCAGTGAGAGAGACTCCACAGCCTCTTGGGGTAATCTGTTGCAGTGCTCCCACTGGAGCACAGTAAAGAAGTTCTTCCTTATCTTTAGGTGGAACTTCCCATGCATCAGTTTTTACCCATTCTCTCTTGTCCTGCTGAACTTGCTGAGGAGGCATCTGCCCCTTCATTCAAATCATTGATGAATGAGTTAAACTGAACTTTGTGAGGTACCACTAATGACAGGACTCCAACTTGACCCTGTGATACTAATTATGACCCTCTGGGAACTGCCTTTGAGCCAGTTCTCAATCCACCTCACTGTACACTCATCCAATCCACACTTCAGTGAAAGAACTCCAGATATCTTCTTGGGCAGTGGGCTCATTCCACAGTCAGACCAGGCCTCCTTCACTGAGACCTAAATTGATC
Organism: Phylloscopus collybita; assembly: GCA_027886175.1. Lineage (NCBI taxonomy): Eukaryota > Metazoa > Chordata > Aves > Passeriformes > Phylloscopidae > Phylloscopus > Phylloscopus collybita. The sequence goes on from JAJNNQ010000075.1 coordinate 36,293,475, forward strand.
TAAAATAAGAAGTGTATCCAACAATGCTGCTGTGGCACCTTCCCAGAGCAGTATAGGCAAACTGAGAGAGAGAAAATTGTCCAAACATAGAGTTTGAGTTGATTTAATGGAACTGGGGCCATTGATGGGCCTATTCTTTTGCCTGATTTTTCTCTGTTTTGCTTTATATATTTATTTCTTTGGTCTTTTCTGTTATTCTCCTCTTTATCATGCCTAAAGAGAAGGGAATGAACACAGTGGAGCTGCCACAAACTCCCCAAATCCATGCAAGCTTTAATACATCTTTCATTTCAGATAAAAGAAGTGTTTCCAAGCTTGCAGGTCAGAGGAAAATGTGACGTGGATCATAGTTTCCTGTCTCTGCTCAGACCTCCTGTGCAGAAAAAATTCTTGAACTGAACCTGGAACTGAAAACCTTTGCTATACAATATTCCATTCAATAGCTCAGGAGGGGTGCTTGGAAGCTATGAGTTTGATTAGAGACAATTGTTCTTTCTTTCTGCCTGTTCTTGCCATGACAATATCTTGTTCTTTTGGTATGAGAATGCATCAGAAACCTTTTACTATGGTGTTGTTTGGAGCTGCCTGAAAGCCAAAAATCAACATGATTTCCCAGCATCTCCTTGCACCAAAGTGTGTTGGAAATGTGAAGTCATCTTTGGACTATGAAAAATAGGAATGGATCCACCCTGATGCTCAAGGTCATTCCTTTCAAACTGCATGAATTGACATCATAGACCAAAGGCCTGAGCTCAGAATCCATATTAAAGCATATTTCTATGTTACAGAACATCTGAATTTTGAGAAATAAGCATTTTTAAAATGCTTATTTCTCAAAACCTTTACCTTTTCTAATCAGAAAACCAACACACCCCAATGAACTTCTATCTCAATCATACTTGCCAGTTTACTGCAAATCCAAATACAATTCCCCTTGAAAGAAAATAATTGTCCCCAGATTCAGGAAGATATCAGTCATAAACAAAACTATTGAAGGCAAAAGGTCATGTAAACTGAGAATGAAAACAGCATTTTCATGCCTGTGCACTTACATAATCAGTCCCTGAGGTGGATTAAAGCTCCCAGAGATCGTATTAATAGTTCAGGAAGATCTTATTAATAGTTCAGTGATAGTTTCTCCATGGAGAATTTCCATGAGTGTGTGATTTTAATGGATTGGCACAATAAGGGAAGGAGGATTTCTGCTTTTCAGCTCTCCAGCTTCAGATCCAAATTTAGCCTTTGAAAGCACTTAAAAGTTGTTGTTCCCTGATTTTATGACTTCAGCAGATATTGGATAGACTGTGTCCATCAACAACCTGCTTCTGAGCATGTTTGAATGAATTCCATGTAATGCCCTAGGTATGGACAGAGTGGGCTGTTGAAAAGGGCATGCTAGGCAAGAAGGCAGAGTGTCCCCCCATTGCTACAGCTTCAGCTTCTAATTTTACTGCTCTCCTCCTAAGAGATGGATGTTTAGTTTGGCAGGAGGCAGTGGGAGGCAGGACCAGAGCCATGAGGACACTGGGACTGGGCTGTTCCTGCACCTCTACAAATGTTCCCGGGGGCTGCAGGAGCTGGGGCTGCTCTCCTTCACCTTCTGCAGTGCCTGCACAGATCCCAGGCACGTTTCCAATCTCCACCCCGACAAGTTGCTTGTCTTTCCACTATCTCTTTTTGCTCCCCTGTGTTTTTGAAGGGATGGGAATGCAAAATTAATGTTGCCAGTGGCAATAATTGCAAACCATTTGCTTCTACCTTGGCATGCCCTCAGAGCACACAGGGCTTGAAAACAGCTGCAAGTATGGGAAAACCAGTAAAAAAAAAGAGTTTAGTGCCAGCAGTATGGCAATCCTGACCTGCTTGGATATGACCATAGAAAGAATTCTTGCAATCGTGAAGAATTCATTGATTTTGGGTAAGCTGTAACTGCTCACACCAAAATGCTCTTTTCTTTGAAGCACATAATAGCAAAGGATTGGAGCAAAATCACGTGAAATTGTGAGTTCTCAGTTTATTTTTACATCTCATGCCCCCATATGTAGATGAGGATGCTCTGAAATACTTCTGTCAGAGAACCAGAACTGAAAAATGAACATTGGGATACATTCTCCAAGACATTTTTCTCATTATGTTTGTTATCTCTCCTTCTACACTCAGTAACTTTTAAAATTCAGTCATTTGCAGTGGGTTTCTCCCAGTCAGTATTGCACACTAGTGAGGTCCTACAGAGCATCTGTTCATGGGTGTTGGCAGATGGCACCAATAAATCAGGTTATAGAACACAGATTTGCTCAGTAAACTTTGATTTGTCCTGATAGAATCATGCTGTCATGTCATCTGGTCTAACAAAATAAGTTCTAACCTTGGGGCAAAAGGGGAATTTCTTCACCACCTTTTTGCAAGAAACCCTTTACTGAACCAGCTCAGAACAGAATTAGGAACAGAAAATTTCCCAGAAGCAGTAACTCTGTTGGATTGACACCATGTCCTGGTGCTACTTTTTTGCTTGCCATGTACCCCTCTTTTACACAATAAAGGTGGAGAGTAAGACTCCCTCCAGAAACAAATAAACAAACAAGCAAAAAAGATAAATAAATTATACTGACAGAGAAACAGCAGGTTCATTCAGGGGGTTGGTTGAGGAGGTTCACAGGGAGGAGAGGAATTCAAAATGTGATTAAAAGTAAAACAGAGAGCACTGAGACACTAATTTGGAAGTAGCCCATGCATGTGTGCCACTGGACTGCTGCAGTTTGCTCTAGATTAGGTCATATTAGGTAAGGCCAGATCAGGAGGCTTCTGGTGGAGCAAGAAGAGTGACAGTCACCCACTAAGCTAAGGAGGGGCAGTTTGGGTCACAGGCAGCACTGGAAGGGACATGAATTAGCTGGAGGCTATTTTTCAGAGTTAGTTTAGGAACTTGGTATGATCTTTGCAGCCAGCTCCAGCAAACCAGGCTACATTGTCTCCAGTGTTCTGATTTTTGGTGTAAAATGTAGCTCAGAAACCTGTTTATATTCAGCTTTCCTAACGCAGGGTGACTGCAAGCTGACTTCCTTCTATTCCTGTATCTCCCTGAATGCGAACGTCTGAAATTAGCTGTGGGGGGAAGGAAAAAGCAGCAGGAAGATCATCTAGGCTGAAAGCAGTCTTGGGCTTAATTAGAAATGGCAAAAACGTGCTGGGCACCGAGTGAGCCTGGCCTGGAGCCCTGCTGGGTGGGCAGAGGTGCTGCTGGCCGCAGGTGTGAGCGCGGGTGGGCAGGGATGTGCCGCGCTACCACTGTGGGGGACGCACAGGAACGAGGCAGGGAGTGCATCAAAGAGGCTGCGTGGAGCTCTTGCAAGCAAGAGACCCCTCCTTTATTTTCCTGACTCTTTTTGTACATTAACAGATGTGCCCACCCCAGAGGTGGGACCCTTGGGAACCACTGGTCGTTTTCCAGAGACCATCACCAAAGCCCCTCCTCTGGGAACAGATGTGGGAGCTTCGGTAGTTTACAGAACATGACCTTGTGCCTCAAGACCGTGCCTGGGAATAGAATTCCCCAAAACCAAAACATGCAGGCACGAGCATGGCAACACCGCGCTCCCTGCCCCCCTCAGCTTCGGCTGCTCATTTCAAATCTTCGTCACAGTAATGTCCCACTGCAAGCTTTAGGTTACTGAGAGAAGTGACCTCCTCCAACCCCTTCTCCCTGACACCAGGAGATAAAAGAGATGTGTTTTATCTCCGCCTGAGCTGTTGGTGGGTGTTTGTGGGTGTGAGTTGGTCTCAGTTTTGGGGTGTGGTAAATAGGTTCCTTTTCTAGCCAGATTTTAATGCAGGGCATTCTGAAGTAAAATGCCCACCAGCAGAATGAGCACTTCCACCAAAGAAAGTAACAGCCAGCATTAAGACAGATTTAATGAAGGAGCATCCTAATTCCCTAGCACCTGGAAAAGAAACCCTAGGAGCACTGGGGTTGAAAGTTTGGCATTGAAAACTAGACCCAAAAAATGTTCTATTTTTAATATACACATTTTGAAAACGAATGGAGAGAATAGGGATTTTTTTAAAAGTAACTTTTTAGAGTTAAGCTTTAAACAAAATAAATTAGTACTATTAACCACTGTAGTAAAGAACACCACTGTTTTCTTTAGCTGATCTTATTTGAAGCCCTCTCCTAGCTATTTCTATTTCCATAGACAGGCCTTGCACTGATCCTGAAGGGCAGTAGATCTGCAGGACACTGTGATTGAAAGCACAGGGAGTGAAGGAGTTAGGGCAGAGAAGATGGATGGCACTGAGGCAAATCAGTAGCATTTAAAAGGCTGTTGAAAGAAATGAGTTGAGTGCATGCAAAGTCAGTCATGAAAAGCATAACATACAGCACCTTATTTCCTGTCCAGTACTGAGATTTTAAACAAAAAGCCCTGTACAGAGACTGTCTCTTTAGATATGCATTGTTATGTTGAGACTCTCTTATGTTGTCTATGTAAAACATTTATTCTATATTTTTTTCATGTCACCACTTGCATATATATATACACATATACACACATATATACATGTAACACACACACACACACACATATATATATGTGTGTATATATACACTTGCTCTCTGCTGAAAGAGCTGTGTCTGGCCAAAGGGCAATGGAGGCCAAACTGCCAAGGTGAGGACAAATGCCCACAGCATTAGTTAAAGCCAGCCAAAGAAAAGCAATTAAAAAGGTCTTGTGGCACTTGCACTGCTTCTCAGGAGACCTATTGACTTTGCAGAGAAGCTTTTCATCTTTGCCCATGGAAGCACCAAGGTATTAAACAGAATTCCTAAAGTCTCATTACACTTGTGTTGTGATTGAAAGCTGATGATGGAGAAAAGGAGATTTTGTTATTTATAGTGCTAGGCAACCTATTTGGTGCTGAACAGAAGTCTGATCTAGCCTGGCTTGAACAATACATGGAATCATCTTAAAAGCAGCATGGAAAAGAGATTATAAATTATCACTGTAATGAGATTATAACCTAGCATTGTCAGAAGAAAATGATTAAGTAATTTTTTTATTGGCAATTGTTGACTGACTAAAACAAAGTATTTGATGGAAATTATTCCTTTTCCAGTAAATAGTTTTGCATCTAGCTGTAAGTTAAAATAATCCTTTGTGTTGACTCCTCCCTACAAGTCCTTGTAGGTACCACAGGCTCTTAGCACTCATTTTCTCAGAGCTATCTGTTAAACAAGAGCTAGATTCTTGTCTTATTACACTAAGGATTTTGCATTTTACTCTAATTTGTTTGAGATAGAAACCTCATTTTAAAATTGAAGGTTTCCCTTCACCTAGCACTTGCAGAATCCCTTTTTAAAACAATTTTTGTGGTCCCTGTCAGCTTCGACAAATGTCCCATGGTGATAAATGTCCCATGGTGAAGATATTTTTTCAGTTTTTTTTTATTCTCTGTCAACAGGAGTATGTGAATATGTGTGTGTGTGTGTGTGAGCAAACCCCATGAGCTACTTCGTTTTAAAGGGAGTCAAAATGCTAAATGCCTGTGCAATGGGGGACACCCAGTTCTTGGTGGGTGCAATATAAGGCAACTCACACTGCATCAGACAAGCACCTGATAGCAGCAACACCTTTGCCTCCTATACAGGCTCTTATTCTTCAGACCAATAGGAGCCTGAGGAAAAAAAATCCCCCACCCTTTTAGGTTTTGCGTGATTCAGTCTCTGTCCTTGTTCCAGTCTCTGGGTGAAATTGCTTTGCTGTCTTCTCCTTTCACGTTGAAGGGGAAATTGTTCTGTGTATTTGTATTTCACAAAGTCCTACATAGTTACCAGACTGATTTAACAGGAGCAGACCAATGTGTCAGGTCTGCAATAAAATATAATCTCTTTGTGTCTGCCCTTTTGTGATCTCTTTCTCTTTATACTTTTTTTTTAATAACAGAGCAGTGCCTTGGTAATGAGAAATCTGACCATAATTTAATGTCCTTGAAATAAGTTTTGATAATAAAAAAAATATGAGTAATGTTAAAAATACACGTGGAAAGATTTAAAGATACATTGTGGAAAACGTATTTTTAGGAAAGCTATTTTTACAATATCAGACTGAAATTCAACTCTCATGACATTTTCAACAACATGCAGGTAAGAAATGAGTCACGAAGACCATTTTCTTAGTGAAGAGCCTTGTACTATGCAGTACAAAGAACTGATGTTTTTCACTGACGTTTTTCCTCTGTGGTTAAAAAAGCAGGCATTGCTAATTGCACCACCAGTAGCTATGATTGTCTAATTGTCTGACTTGTTGCAACATTTTGGGCCCAAAAATTTCAACAGGGAGCCAGACATATTTTTATGGGAACAGTGTTGGAGGCTGAGGGTGAGGTGACAGTTTCTCCGTGGTCTCGAAGAGAAAAATATTGTTTTCTGCACTTCAAAATATTTCTATGATTATTGGAGGGTGGAAATTTAAATCTCAGAGCTTTCGGAGCATGGACCGAACCTTTCACAAAAGGTTTTCCTGGCACACTTGTCTTTAATGACACATAGAGAATTTGCAACTCTTTTTATGTGTGTGTCCAAACTCACACAGGAGGTGTGAAGCTTGTTTCACAAGCTGACTACTCACAGTGATACCCTCTTGCCTTAAAAGCTATGATCAGTCAAAATTCTTGGAGTTCATTAGCTATGTTCTCCCAACAGAGAGAGAGGCTGCAGCCCCAAACCACAGGTGGGAGGTAGAGCTCTCTCTGCAGGGTTTCTCCCAGAGATGTCATAAAGCACTGGTGTAGTCAGGGCCCCCTGGAGCTGTACTTTGATACTCAGATTTTTCCTTTCCGAAGTGCGTGACTTTGCCATTTCAGAGTTCTTTTTGTGCTGTGTTCACCACCTAAAGCAATGCTAGGCAACAGTCAGTGCTGCTCATTACATAATCGCTCAGAATCAGGGCTTTTGTCAGTTTGGCAGCATTAAATGTCACATAAACTTTGTACTCTTTGCTATACGAAATACATGCTCATACTCTCTGCAACAGCTCTCTCATTTCCACAACACATCCTCCCTTCAGTTCACACTTTTTATTCCTCACTACCTGGCTTGACTGCCACCCTAATCCTGACTACAAAACAGCTTTAAAATATAGCAGTAGAAAAATGGTTTCTGATGTCTGTGTAGGTGCAAGAAAAGCAGAACATTAATGAGTGCAGTTTCTCAGTCTTTCCAGTATCACTAACCAAGCATGGATATCACACTATGTGGACATAGTACCAGGTCACTGTTCAGCCCTTTGGCATCTTGTATATTATCATCTGCTCCCACTACAGTTCCTAACAAGAGGAGTCTGAGGTTTACCAGTGAAGTTTACTGCCCGAGTAGTGTTTGCACTGCCTTCTCCAAAAGGTTATCCTAACCTGTGTTTTCAGGCACCACAGCATCAGTCTGCAAGCTCATGATTCCTTCACTCTCTGGTTCTACTCTTTAAAAATTTGCTCTGGTTATTTTTTTCAGGGCCAAGAGCAGGGAAAAAATTTCTCTGAATTTGCTAAAACTGCAGGTCTCAAGAAGGTGTAGGCCCAGTTCTCAGCCACCTCAGATTAAAAAGCCATACAAATTTTCATTCTCCTCTTTCTTTTCATATTGGGTTAAAGTCACACATTAAGTACTGCTACATGAAGTCTTAAATGAATTAGGGGGTTTTTTTCGATCCAGAGACTGGAGTATCCTCTGTCATATCTCTGGAGGTCATTGAATTTGCCAGGTAGGTACAGGACAGTCTGTCTGTACCTTCTTCTTTGAAGGCTTCCCATAGAAAGCTCTTCCCACCTAATAGCAGGCAGCAGCACATCCTCCTTATTAAACTCCAAGCACTGGGTATCAGTGCAAATTTGCAAATTACTTGGTGTCATTAACCTTGACTTTAGCAAGACTTTAGGCACAGCAGCATGTATTGTCCCTCTAGCAAACTGGAGGGATTTTGTTTGGAGTGGTGGTGCTCAGTTCTAATTTCAAAGTTTGCCCCGCTTTAAGCTATGAATGGGATCTGATCTTCCAAACTTACTTATCCCATGATTCTGTGGTGTTTCACAAGTTGTGGTATATGTGCATCTCAAGTTGTCAGGCTGTTCCTGCCCTGACTGATCACTGGTTACTCAGGGCTTCGGGTTACAGCTTCCATTTAAAGCTGAAGCTTTTGTCATCTTTATAATATGCCACAGAATTTATTATAGAAATGAGCAGGAAGGCAAGGCTTATTTATTATCTGCTTTGCTGCAAAACCCATATCATGAGCATAAATGACAGCAATAAACAAAAGAAAATAACCTGTTCAGACCAGAAGAAAATCTATACCACTAACTCCCTGCATTGAACGGTTGTTCCAAGAATGAAGGATTTCCTTGTTATTAGGAATGAGCCAGGTGAAGAGAAGTTATCAGCAAAGTTGCATTCCCTATTAGCTGCTACAGAATACTGCACATGTGCAATGCATATTAATCCCACTTAGGTCCATCAACTCAATTAAAACATCCCCATTATTGAAATCTATAACTGGCACAGCAAGGTGTCTGAGCTTAGTAAAGAGTGTCCATTTATGCTGTTCACTGGACAGCTCTCCAGTAGTGCTAGGTTATTTCTGGAAGGAAGTAAAACATTTTTGCTGAATGTCCAGAAATTTGAAAAATATTTGGAGACTAATGTTTGTCTGCAAGTGTTGGTGAGAAGCTAATAGTATTACTGGATGCTTTGCAAAGGCTTCATCTGGGTTTGTTTGCTTGTTTTTACTTCTGACAATGACACACTTTTATCATATATATATAATGTGCATGTACAGTACATCTTTGCACAAAAATTGTAGATAAGGTCCACTGACAATACACTTAGAATGCAGAGGCAACATTAATACATTTCCCCACTTCTGAGAGGATCTGTTGATTGAGTTGTGAATGAGTTCAGACTACGAAAGTCTGCTCAGTGTGAAATCCACCACTGCATACAGCAAATTCCTCATTCAATGTGATTATTGAACAATTGATTTTCTCAATAATAAACAGCAAGAAAATGTCCTAACAGAAAAACAGAGAAGTTAAACAACTTGCCAGCATCAAAGCTCTGTCAGACCACAGAAGACAGTTGAAGTACTTTTACTGCCCAGTACTTCAGTCTGTGTCCGTAAAACAAAAGTGCCACTGTTAATTTCTGACAGAGAGGTGGTGAAGCTCCTTGATTGTTGAAATTATTTTGGGAAAAGAAGGTTTATTATGAAATATTATAACAGCACTACAGTCAAGATAAAGGGAAATGTCAGATGTTTGTTTTCAAACAAACAGTACAAGTAAGATAGTATAAATAAAATTATGGCTGTTGACTATAAAAAGGTAAAAAAAGTTTTTAAAATTTTGGAATTCAGTTTGTGATAAAATCTGTGATTCTGGGGAAAAAAATCAAGGAAGTGTGTACTGAAACACCCAGAATCTACTTTAAAAAAAAGCATTTGAAGGACCTACCTGAAATCTGAGAATGTTAAATGTTGCTTTAATGTTGTGGACATGAAAATACATCCACAGTTTTTCTGCAGATGAGACTGAGGCAGGAAAGCATAACACCAGGTAGGTGTAGGAATCCACAGAACCCACAACAGAGAAACCCAGGACGGACAAACAACCCACACAAGATAATATCTGCCATTTGTAAGAGGATCGCACCACACAGGCATTTAAAAGCACCAGCAGAGCTTTCTAGAGGAAGGAACACACTTCTTCATGGCAGCCAAGGAAACAGCATAGCATCATCATGGAATATGCTGAGTTGGAAGAGACCCACAAGGATCATCGAGTCCAACTCCTGGCCCTGCACAGCACCATCCCCAAGAGTCACACCAGGGAGTGTGACAGAGAGCATTGTCCAAATGCTTCTTGAACTCTGTCAGGCTTGGTGCTGAGACCACTTCCCTGGGGGGCCTGCTCCAGTGCCCAAACACCCTCTGGCTAAAAACCTTTTTCTTTATATCCAGCCTTAACCTCCCCAGACACACCTTCAGGCCATTCCCTTGGATCCTGTCACTGGTTACCATAGAGAAGAGATCAATGCCTTTCCCTTCCTCTTCCCCGCCTACCTGAAGGTTTATGGAACACAACTGATTTTCCATGATATTTAGGTGCACCAGGGACACCAGTATTGGCAAAGACAATTCACTTTTGGTAGGAGTGAAACTCTGGTCATATAGAGATTAACTTTTATTATACAAGAAATTTGTGCCAGTAAGTGTTTGGACAAGTGTCATAACCCAAGACAACAAGGAATAATATTAAAATTTACAGAAAAGTTAAAATTTCTAATAGTACCAGGAGTAAAATATGCTTATTATTGAGCTAAAATATGCCAGCTTCTGGATCTCAGAGACTGAATTCATGCAATGGACAGACAATTGTTGGCAGCAACTAAAAGGGAACCTAAGGATGCTTCTGGGAAATAAAGGAACTCTCAACAGAGTATGAAATAGAGATGAAAGGATCAAGATGGCCCATGGCTCACCTACCCAGGTAAGTTTCTCTTGCCATAATTTGGGCTACAATAAGAAAAGCCTATTGCTCTAGGGAGAAAAGTATAATGAAGAAGAACAAGTGAATATATTGTGCTTACAGATCATGTAGAAAGCAAGCAAAACACTGAAATATTTCATTTGCATGCGAAAGACCTGAAAATGGCATCTATCACAATGTCTCTAATGAGAAACTGAAAAGGCACTGACACTCTGGGAGGTGACCTTATGAAACAGAGGCATCCATATATGCATGATCATAATCTCTTCATGAAATTATTTCCTTAGAATACCATTGGGTTGTGCTTGGAGCCACAAGGCTTTTTCTTGGAAATACAAAATATTTGACAGTGTAAACAGTACTAGGTTATACACAAATTATGTTAGCTATGGGGGGAATGTGTAAAAAAATCCCATCTGGAGGCCTCAACTAACTCCGAAATTCTGACATAAGCTAAACAAATTAAGATGTATAGTGTAAAGATGTATTCCAGTGGAACTCCCTGGGAATGTCTCCCCCAGCAGACTCCTCACATGAGGAAGCCATAATGGAATTTGCACCTATCAAGCTGCCTGCAGCAGTAGCTTGAGAGGGCTGGTAAGACACATACAGGAGGGGTAGGTCACAACCCGGTCTGAATTTAACCTTGTGAAATCACCCTGGCACAGTGATGCACTGGAGGTCACATGAACTCTGAAGACAAGATGCCTGTGCTTGTCAGGCAGCTGTCAGAGTCACTTTGGTCTCACAGGTATCTTAAGGCAGAGCAAAGCAGCAAGTCCAGTATGGTTTGTGAAATGTGATAAAGGTGGGAAGCAGTCATGCCAATGTGCAGTGAACTTGTCCCGGGTGCAAGCGACACTGCTGCACCAGATGGACACAAGCTGAGGTGGAATAGGTTTTCTCATCTGAGACAGCTGAGCTCAAGGACCTGAGACAGCAGGAACTGAAGGATCTGGCTGTGGCAGAATTGACAGCATGGATATTAAAACTGAAATCCAAGGGTCCGTGTGATTCTACATCACACCTTAGGAGTTAGTTGAACCTTGATAGCTGATGGTCTTTGAGATTCTGAACTGCATTAGAAATCACTGATGGTGTGGCTAGAAAGGGGGGTTGGGGGAAAATAGCAAACTTGCAGGAGGGCCTTAAAATAGACATTTGGCAGCAAATGATTAGTGGTTCCTTTCCTACTTCCATTGATCCTGCCATGATCAGTTTATTACCCCCTCTTTTGCTGTGCTCACAGTTTGAGTGGAAATCTGAAACAGCACTTTCTTCGTATTTCCTTTAAAAGTGGCAGGAACAGCTTCTTATCCCTTGCAGGGGATAAGATAAGGTCTCCCACAATTGCTTACAAAAAACACATCAGTTGGAACCAAAAGTAAGGAAAAGAATACAAGTAGGAGGCAGTAAATGTGTTCTCCCCAATGGCATTTTCACAACAGGATAATTTCCCTGGCTTCAGATCCCCTGATCATAACAGCAAACCATCTGCTTGTGGAAAGAGGACACTTCAAGAAAGGATATTTGGCTTAGTCATCCTGTCACATCACAGCTCTGCAGGGTTTCTTTTATTCTAGTAAAGAGATTTTCATTTTTAATCCTGTTTCTGCAATCTTTAAATAAACATTTCGATGTTGTTTTCATAGTTCAATCTGACAATTCTTCTAAAAAGCATTATGAGACAAATAATTGAGCATCCTACAGGAGTATAAAGCTAATAGTACCAGCAATTGCAGTAACAATAAAGCACAACTGCAGTTAAAGAATTATGGAATCCGAAAGACAGTTCAAAGCGTGCATAGACTCTTTACAATAGGAATATCAGCCGTGTTTAACACCAGAGACAACCAAGGATATGCACAACACTGGCATTTACAAGGATGCAGGACCCAGCTCCTGTGGCAGATCCAACTCCTCTCCAGGATGCAGTTCCAAATTATGGTCCCGTGTGGGCTAAGCTCTTAGGGCCAGCTCCTCCCTGTGTGACTGGACCTGTCCTATGCTCATGGATGCATACACATGCATGTTACATAGTCTTTCATTTCCTCTCTGAGCTTCTCTCTTGCCTCCTCTGTCCTCTTCTTTCTGAGCTGGCAGTGTAATGTGGACAAGTTGGAGGCAGAGGTCCAGTCTAGGGGGACACTATTGCTTCATTTCTCTGCTTTCTGCTGACTCTTCCTACTCCTCCAAGAAAATCCCTCTCTAGCAGATAAGGAGTATTTGTTTCTGTTATTCTCCAAAGCTTGCCATAAGTTTCAGACTGCTAACAAGGACCTGATGCTAATGCTCATGTGCCTTTTTGGTGCCTTTCCCCTGACTCTTGTTGTCATTTCTTTACACTTCCTATCATTCATGGTCCTCTTCTGGCTCAGCTAAGTTGGTTGAAACAAAATTGGTGACAATGTATTTCAGTGTGCATTTTGTCTTTCATTTTGATTACCTTCACATGAGTTTTTAGAGCTACAGGTCAATAGCTTCATTGCCCCTGCTGCTTTATAAAGCATTCTTCTAAATAAATAGCACATACCACAGACATGCCTGAACATCCTAGCAAAATGTGAAGCAATCCACACCAGCTGTAAGCTGAAGAAAACAGCACCTGCCTGCACACAGCAATTCTGTGTAAATCTAGAGACAAAATGAAAAGCCTTACCTCTGTTCAGACATGGGGAAAACTTACTGTGACCTGAAGCTTGATGTGTGAAAACAAGCACTTCAGAAAAAGCAGGAGAGGTTACTGTCCTATCACTGCTCATAACTTCCTTGAAGCTGCTGATTACTATCCCTTGTGGAACCCGGTCCTCTGAGGGTCACTATGACATGACATATTATCCTTTCACCTAAGGATGGCTTAGGTGAACCTGGTATTTCTGCCCTGAGACATCAAAGAGTATTTATGATCCACAGCTCTGCAAAACTCCAAAATGAGGGGTGGATACTAATATGTGCCCGTCTCTGGGACTGCTCCAAGTGTACGCTGTCTGAGTTCCTCAAACCAATCTCTGCTGAATTGTGCTGGGTTAACAACAGCTACACCATCATTTTTCACCTCCCCCAATTAAAACATGGTAATAACTAAATTCTTATTAACCTATATCTGTTCAATCATATGTTTATTCTCTAAGTGTTTAGAAGAAAATATCTTCTCTTGTGCTTGAGTATTTTAGAAGCCAGGTAACTGAATAAAATCTTAACACCTATCACTTGCTCATTTTACACACAGAAGTATGGACAGTGTTTTTTCTATTTAGAAGACGACCTGAATATAACACTTGTCAGTGCTTGATGCAGTGAAATTTGCTGTGTATTATCTTTTTTTTCCTGCCTGATGAGTGTCTTGGCTTTATGACAGATTTCAATGTCAATAGAAACTGTAGCTCGAAAGTACAGTCCCAGTTCCAGTGGCTTCATGTTACAGATTTGTTTGTCAAAACAACAAAGTTCTCAATGACTCTGGCCTCAAGGCTCTGACTCCAGTGAGCAGAATTGGGAACTTCTTAATTTAATTCTGCTTTCCATCTGATTTTTCCAGATTAAGCTTTGCTTCAGCCTTGTATTAGTTTTGCTTATTTTGTAGTATGTAATACAAGTCAAGTATGTTTTGGTGGACCTGGCAGCAAAAGAGAAGGAAAGATTTGAGCCATGAGTTTTTGCTGTCCCATTCAGCATTGTGTTGTGACTCCAGACATGCTGACAAACACAGCAAGCAATTAGGTGGGTTTCAGTGGTGAGCCAGGGGGCTGGAGAGGTGGCAGATGTGACTTTGCATTTTAAACATACTTCAGTGGCTGTGCCTGCAAGAGCTGCACACACCCTCCCCTAAAGAACCTGATGTTTCTCTTCATACTTTGTGGTATCAGACTTTGAGGAAACACCTGCAATATTGAGGCAGTGTATTTTAAAAGCTGCCTTCACTGTCATGAAGGGTTTGGAATGATGAAATAATCTGACATTTAAATGGAACCAACAAGGAATGCTGACCATGTGATATCTTGAAAGGACTGTGTTTACTGGTAGGTGCCCACAAAGGAGAGCTGACAGTTCATCCTAATGTGAGACCACCAGAGGGAATATTCATCAAGCAAAATGATGGCTTGAGATTCATGATGGCTTGACACCTTGGACATTTGCATGAGAATCTACTCACCCTCTGCTTTACTTTTCACTAAATCATAATGTACATTGAAAACTCTGCCTTGCCATCCTTGCAACCCCTCTCCATTGACTCAGTGGTCTCCTGTGAGGCCATGTTCTGGGAAACTTCTCAGGCTACCTTCCTCTCTAAGATCGCCTTCTAACTTCTTCCCTCGTGCTCCCTCCTTTGCTCTTCAAAGAACATATGGCTCTGGCAACATGTAAAGGTGGGCCTGCACAGGTGATCAATGACCCAGGGGCCCTCAGGTTTGGTACATGAATATTACCTGGTCTTTGTTGTCAGGGAAAGCAGGAAATACAAGAACAGGAAATTTCCCTAGTGACACAACTAGATCCGAACATTGCTTCCTTCCCTTCCATCCTTTGACCTTACTTGCCTGTGTTAATGACTGCTGACACCAGTGTGATGTCTGATTGCCTTTTATTTGCCTCTGAGTAATTAAACAACAGGACAAATATTTAGGAGCTCAACACTTTCTTGCTCAAATTCAATTTTTGAAAAACAACTTTTATAAAAAAATAAGAAGGTCCTTGCTGAGACAAATCCAGCAAATCCCACACCCTATCTCTGGTGGTGGCTAAAGGAAGTAGTACAAAACCAGGACAAAATTTGATATATTCACAGAGTATTCTCAGTGTTCAGTTAAGGGATTCCTGTGTTTGCTTTTTTCCTGAAAGATCTTTTTCTGCCTTGAATGACATCTCTTCTTTAATGACAATTAGGTCACAACTCTCCAATCTATGGATGAAAAAAAGAAAAAGAATTAACTAAAGTGATGGAAATTTTGAATATGCTTTCTGTCTTAGGAGTCCAGATAACCTGCCTGGGAATAAATTGCAAAGCTGAGCTTTTTCTATCAAAACACTTTTTACTAAAACAGACGGGGTCCAGTCATCTGCAATGCTGTCCTAGGTTTGTTATGAAAAAGGGAAGGGGACACCACCATGATTTCCTCTTCTCTGGTTTTGCCTTTTCAGCATATTTTATTTAGTATTGCCACAGTCGGTAGCTAATCATTTGTTTCTCTGAAATACTCCTTTGGGACTCTTTGGATCTTGTAGGAGGATTTTCCACTGGAAAAAATAACAAAAAGCATTTCTGTGGGAGTGGCCACTCCTATTATTGTCCTGACAGCATGAATCAGGATCCCAAATTTTGTAATACAAGCTCTTTCAGTTCCTCTTCCTTCATGTCCCAAGTCAGGTACTATCCTGTGAGTAACACCATGTGTGCTCCAGAAATATTTCAGTGCTAGCCAGGAAAATTTTACCAGCACCCCTCAGACACCAGTGAATCCTGTGAGAAATCTGCACTCCCATGCAGTGCTTAAGCAACAAGGTATAAAAACTTATTTTAAAAAATCAGGATCTTTATGATCACATTGGTTATGTTGCATATATAGTAGATAATTTTGCAAGTCATCCTTGGAGCTGAGAGCTGCTGAGCAGATTTCACAGTGTGACAATGACCTCAGGACCCAAATGTAGCAGATCTCCTTGGACTACCTGAGAACCTGACCTGGCTCAGCACTCTGGTGTTGAACATTTACAAGTACAAACTGTGACTTTCCAAAACACTTGCTTGTTTTTCATTAGGTTGACATTTCCTTTTTAGATTCACTTCCAAGCCTGAGGCGTGTGGGCTTTCTAAGGTGAAAAAGGGTGGAATAAAAGCTGATGATTGATTGTAAGAAAACAATTTGCAAGGAAAGGGAAAACAACAGCCTGTCACTTCACCTAGAAGCACTTGCCATTTGAAAGCTCAGCACCTGCCGTTCTGCAGCAGTACTTCTGGACCTCCTGATACTGGCAAGTGTGTAGTAGAACTCAGTGTAAAGTAAAAAGGTTGAAAAGGGTACTAAAGCTATCTCAGTTTACCAAAATACAATATATTTAAGAATTCCTTACAATTTATTATACTTATATGTCTAGAATTCTAGAGGGAAGTGCTGACTCTAAAGAGATCATGAGTAAATTCTAGAAGGTAGAATACATTCCTTATTCCAGTGCTCTTTATTTTTGTAGCTATCTTTATTCTTGGGAATGCAATAAAGTGTATTTTCTAAAAATTCCACTGAAAGCTGTAGCATTTACAACTACTCAACACATTTTCTGTACAGTACCAAAACGGGTGACAATAGAAACAAGCAGTCGTTTAAAAAAAAAAAATCTATTCTTGTAAAACAGAATGTCTCATCCACAAAACCCTTTGGGTTTAGGAAGAAAATCAACAAACCACAACACACATAAAGCTTAATTCAGCCTCTTAGTGGAAGCAATTCACTGAAGCCTTTCAAAATGCTGGAGGGTTGCAGTGTTTTGTTGAGAGAAGCAACACGGTACAGTTGCCCCTGCTTACCTAGAGCATCTGCACAACCTTCCCTTAGGATCCAGACATGAAAATCCTCACTATAGCTCAGCCCTCTGCCTCAGGATTTCTCTGTTTCCTGATCCACAGGGAGCACTTAAATACTCCTCTCCCTTGGCCCTGGCAGCACAATTTATTCTGCAAAGTAAACAATCTCCAGACCGGGAAACCACAGGAAGCCCTTTATAACACTTAAGCATCCTTGCGTGACCATTTAACCCCTTAGATAGGCAAACAAGAAATGATTTTGCTGACAACATGGACAAATTGAAACTCTGCATCCCTCAATGAAGGACATCTACTCTTCCACCAGTACTATTGAGCTTTTAACACTGCAAGGTGATACAACATGGTACCAATTTGTTTCAGGTAGTGATAGCTGGACCACAACAGCAACAAAAAATTCTTCTGGAGGATAATTTCTAGCAACAACGAGCATTTGCTGTCTGAGTCAAAAGTTGCTCAGGAAAGCTACACAGCTATACTGACATGAGAATACATTTCAAATAACATATATACACACAGCTCAAGGGGCCTTTCTTAGCTCGGTTGTCACCAGAGAAATTATCCAATTTTCAGACTAGCACTAGTGAGTGGGGTGATAGAGCATCTGTCTGCTTCAGCTGTGGAGAAAAAACCCATGTGGTCAAAATTTGCTAAGAAACTGGTTTATTCACTGAAGAAACAAAAGATTGACTGAAATGATGTATTTATCTGATGAAGCATCTTGCCAAAAAAAGGATGAGGAAAAAATCAAGCAAGTGCTCAAACTGAATTATTTCCAAGTTTTGTTTTGATATGTAGCTTCAGTGTGATATGAAAAGGGAAAAAGAAACATTCAAAAGTGACATGAAGCCTTTTACAAGTCAAAGAATGAACTGGATGTTTTCTGTTTTGTTTTGGCCCACAACAATTGTTTTCCAACTGTAGTACTGGGACAATGACTTAGAAAATCAATTTATTCATCTCTAGTCATTAAGTGTGTAATGAAGCATTCAGTGTGGTTTGTGGCCACAGTGAATAAACAACTAATTCAATGTCATTAACATTTTTGGCCTGTGAACTTGTGAACACTTGATAACACTCCTTGTTGTGCAGCTCATGTGAGCTGTCTTCAGCATGAATCACTGTCAAAATTCAAGATAATATTTTACTTTCATTGAGCATTTTAAGTACTTACTTATGTCAGAATCTGAACAAAACAGTCTGGGCAAGGTGGTCTAATGATATACATGTCTTTTTGGCCAGTGGAATATTTGTTGGATTGTGCTGAACTGTCCATTAAACTAAGGAGAAAAAAAACCAGATATAACCAGGTGTAGCAGGAAAAAATGTCTGCATCATCCCGCCAGCCATGTGGTTTTACTGCATTATGTAGATGCCTCCCATATCAAGCTGTTGCAGGGATCCTACTGTCACCCTGAGGATGAAATTTAATTAGGCACAGTATAGGATAGTTTAATTATTAAACTTCTGGCACGTATTTTACATGGGAAAGGTGATATATAAAGCATAAAATTACAGCTTGATTTCCAGATCACTTTCTCTGTAATAGCACAGAGGAACTTATATTGGATCCACAATCCATCTAGTCTCGTATTCTGTGATAAGCTCTCTCAGTTACTGATTTTAGTAATGATACTGAAAATACAGCTATTATTCACAACTCTATAGCTGATATATATTCAAAATCTGTCCAGAAACCAGAAAACCTCAGCACAATTTGGGCGTATGACTTGAATACATGTTAAAGGGTAAGTGCTGTTCCTGCTGTTTAACACAGAGGAGCTGCAGGCAGTGAAGTCCTAGGGCTAAGCAGACATGCCTAACTGAAAACCTTGGAATTTGGGAAGCAATCCTATTCCTCCTTTTGTTTTCAGTGCTATACAATAAGGCCTTAAACAAGACCTGGCCCATACACTGTGAGCACAAATAGAAATTGAACAGAAAATATTTCTCTAAAACCAATCTGGAAACAGTTGAAAATGCAGCCTGGGTACAACAGAGGGGGTAGAATCAGGGTCAGGTGTTAGTGGTTGACCCAAGCCTTTTGGCTGAGGGTTGAAATAAACATTCCTTTCAGGTTATTTCCTACCCCCTCTCATGACAAAGCTAGAGTCCTCCAAGTCTGTTTGTAAATATCCACTGGAAACTGTTTTTGCCTCACCAGGAAGTGGAGGCAGATCCTCTTATCTAAATAAAAAGCCCCCCAAAAAACTATATGTGATACATCCAGGCAGAAAGAGACCACAATGAAATCTGGGAAGACTGTAGGTCTGGGGACCATGAAACCCTGGAATGCTGAGTTTATTTTAAGACATTAGCTCCTACTGGAGAATCCATTCTCGTGTGGGTTCCAAATTACTGGAAGAAAAATGTATATTGTGTGTCCTGTAGCATCTATAGAGATCTCAGAAGACTGCGAGACCCATCTTTGAATTTGTTCTATGGCTGAAAGCATGAATTTCGTGTGACCAAATGACTCATCTATTTCTCCTTCATAAATTAAAGGCAACTTCATTTTGCTCACATTACAGGGACATATTGAGTCACACATGGGGAGAGGGAGATACCAGGACCCAGGGAATTGGGAAGCTAGTGGAAAAATTGTCAGATTATTTTTATTCCTGTTTCCCTCATTTCTTTCAGAGGGCTGTAGCATGGGTGGGTCTAAAGTTGGAGTTGTTCCTGATTGGATGCTTTTGTTTTATTATCTGTGAGTCTGCAAAAAATAATTTACAGGCCTTAGCTATGAATACAGTATGAAGGGTTTTATTGTTAAGTTTAGCATAGCTTGCACAACTCTAGAAAGCCCTTTTGTTTTAGGATGTATTTCTTGTTTTAAAATGTATCTTTTTCGTAGTTTGATAGGAGTTCCTAGGACAGCTATAACCTCTGCCTAGAGACTTTCTTTTATTGGTTCTTCCCTGTATCATCCCCTCTGTCATGCATAATTTCCCTCTTGTCCATCATAGAATTCTTATCTTTAGGGCCCAAGAGTTCTAGCCACTAGCTTAGCTAGATTTCCCTCAGGCCATCCCCAAACCTGTGTTGGATTTGTTAGAATTTAAGTGACTTAGTTTGGCATGTTGTATTTAGATTGTTTTATTGGTTTCTGTAACTTTGTACCCTCCCCAAGAACTGTAGTACAAAACCGCCCACCACCCCAGGCTCGGGGTCTCTCTCTAGAGGCACCAGCCTGGTGGCTGGGGGGTTCCCCTGACCCTTCCTCCCACCCAAATAAAGCCTCTGTTCCCTGGAAGCCTCTAGAGAGTCCCCTCTTTTCCTATCCCAGCCGTAGCAGTGTTACCCAGCTGCCTGAGCAGTGACCCCACAAAAGTGACTTGCTGAGACGTGCCTGAGCTTCCGGGGAGCCCAGGTTGACCGTCGAGCCGGGGCCAGAGCAGGCACACACCTCAACAATTATCCAGTTGTCCTAACACATCTTTACTTGCTATCTGGACAAACCAACTTTGAAATGTACTCATATTCTTAACTTGGTCTAAATTTTTAAATGCCTAGAGCTGCTTGGCTGAACTGACCTGAGCAATCCCATAATCCCATTGGCAAATAGCCTTGATTGCAAACAAATTCAAATCTACTCTTAAAAATCCATCATTCTCTGTTGATAGCAGAAGTCACCTGCCCGGACATGAGCAGATAAGGGATAAAGTTTTGCTTTAGTACCAATATTAACAGATGACTTTGAATTAATCGGGCTGGCTATTATCACTTGAAAATTGCACCATCCCCTGTTGAGTTCAATTTCTCATATAATGAATACATATCTAAGCATCTTCATTTTCTTTCTTGTCACGGCTGTTTCACTTGAAACTGTTTTGCCTGGGACATTTAATACATTCAAAATAATTTTACAGTCTCTAGTTCACTTAAGACACAAAGATCTGAAATTCCTGAGGGAAAAATACAACAGAGGTACTACCTAAGTACATTATTTGAAGTTATGTAGTTTATAAATCAGCATTTTCAAGGACAACTCAATGACAAATATTTTCTTCAAACCTCACTAAGAAAGGGATGACACATGCCCAGGACAGTAACATATATGTGATATTCAGAAAAATGACTTGATTTGTAAAAGGGAAGGAAATGAGTCAACAAAACAAGTTAAGAATACCAAACTCATCCCTGCATCTCATCACAGAGTGCATCCCTTGACCACACATGGCCTAATTTAGTAATTCCACTTGACGCTGTGTGGATGTGTCACACCACACCTGAAGAGCACTACGTCCTTCACATCAATCTCATTTAGCTCATAACTAGGTCTTAAGTTGATTATCTCAGACATCTTTTGCCCCTTCTCTTGCAGTATAGATAAGCTGTACTGTGTGCCCCTCCTGTCTCAGTCTCCAGTTTTAAATGACTTCTTTGTTTCTCCCATTACCTGAAGTTCTTTAGGCTGTGTCCTGCACAGGCATAGGAAGGCCTCCTGATGGGAGAAGTGCTGAGTGCTTTCACTCTGCATCATTATTTTCTGAATTAGTAGGCATAGTTTGCTCTGTGTCAGTTCAGTCACCTTCATGCTAGAATAATGGGGATTTTAATTACATGATGTTAAACCTCTCTCTCCGATGTAGCCATGTATTGGAAGGCTCATCATCAATTCAGCAGTCGATTGAGGAAACCTTGGATAATGAGAGTTTATTAACCCAGGTTAATGAGCCTCAGGCAAAAATGAGGGATTTTGCCTAGCTGAAGAGGAGCACTGAACACAAACAAGGCTACATGAGCAGAACTCAGCCCTCTTGAGATCTGCCCAGGAAATGACAGAGCATTTGGTAGAAATACCAGCAACTGGATGTTGAAAGCAGAACATCTGTGTTCTCGGGAGCTACACTTTTTAATCATGTCCTCCAGACCTCTGAGGAGAGGCAGTTATTCCAGCAAGTGCACTGGCAAACAGGGAGGAGAATGGCTCAGATAAGCAGCAAGCAGGATGAGTGTCTCTCAAGAAGTCCCTTACACTCTTCCCTCAGGGTCTTCCTGAGGGGGTTCCTTCTGTTGTCCACCTTGGAGTTGATAACATCTGTTATCAATCCCAGGAATACCCTCTTAGTCCTTGGATCTCCTATCCTGTCCTAGGTGCAGAGTGGTGCTAAAAATTTTTGGTACTGAACATAAGAAACAAGTTACCTTCCTTCCCTGGGAGAGAGTCTTCTGATAAAACAATTTCTCCTTCACATAAATTCACACAGGTGCAAGTTCCTGTGGAATGACTTAGCAGAGATAGGGAAAAGGAAGAAATCCCATGATATCTGGAACAACTATCAGCTGTACAACTTTAGTCTCTCATGCACTTCTCCCGTCCTCCTGTTCAACCCTGCCCAGGCATCACTAGGTAAGGAGGTGAGAAACAAAGTATCATTGCAACAGAAGGAGCATTTATTTAATTACAGCTTCTCACTCTTAGTTCATAAATGTATGGATTTTTAAAGTTGTTTTCGGTTTTTTTGTTACACTTTTTTGAATAGTTGTATATGCAGCTGAAATAACGATAAAATTATTTCATAAGTCGTTTACTTATTACAAGTTGTAGTAAATACCAATCACAGCTAAAAAGTGACAGACATTAGCCAACAGAGGAAAAATGCATGAACTTTATTGATGTGAACTACTACTCTTTCCTGTAATAACTGCATTAACCATTGAAATTATAAATGAGTGTCACCAGTTCAAAAAGATGGTAGCAATAGATTCCCGGATTCACATTTTTGTGTCCAGCCTCTTTTCTATGAAGTCTGAGAAGGGCAAATAATTCAAAATTACTTACTAGGCTGAAATCTTTGGTTCTGAAGTCAGCAAAAGATTTGCCCTTGTTGTCAGTTCTGGGAACTCGTGTACGCGCTACATTTACTTGTCAGCTCTTGCTGTTGGCAAAATTCAAATGGATACAAATTCTTTAAGCTAGTGGATGGAAGACAAAATGGCCCCAGAGAAAATGACTCTTGGTTTTATCAACTTAAGAAAAAGGAAGTTTCTATTTCATATTTTTGCATCTATTGCAAAATAGGAATCAAAGTATCTTTGCTCCTTCCCTGTAGGGTATCTTGTCAAAATTCAAAGAAGGAAAAAAGAACTGCCTAAAATATGAAGTACCTGCAACTTCAGAAATTGAAATACCTGGTAAATTACTGAATGAATTGTATATAGCCTAAAGAAAGCTGGGTGAATGTAATTCTTATTATTCTTATATATAAAATATAAATATAATATATATATATAATATAAAATTGTAAAACTGTGGTTCAATGAAAATAATGGCAGCCATGCCAAAAATGTGTCTGAGGCATATTTGAATAAGTTTATTGTAAAGTCAGCTTTAAAATTTCCACTGTGCTGCTTCTTCAGAAGGCAAAATCTTGCAGTTCTTGTTAAAGACCCCTACTAAACAAAACACACACACCTACATACATAGAAATGGTTCACAGGTGTTTTCCAAAATTAGAAACTTATTCATCAAGGGAAAAAGCCATCTTTATGATTGTATATTTGTCATGCAACTGTTGACAAAACAGAAGCTCTGCATGGTCATGGGTAAAACTTTGCCTGCACAGGAAAGTAGTCTTTGTGCAATTTTCCCCATAACATTTATGCAAATATTACTATGACAGGAGTGCACCAGTGTATTCATGAGGATGTGCCACTTTGACATGACAGCAGACACCACAGGGCCTTTGGGCTCTTGGAGAGCATGAACTGAGCTGGTTGATCCATGCTCTGACAGTCCTGCAGCAATTCCAGTAACTCACAGAGAGAGGTCTGTAAGGAGCTCACTGGAGCTGCAGCAGAACATCATTGCTGGAAGAGACATCCACTGAGCCACCATCACCTTGTATATATGTACATGTATGGATATATGTTTGTATTTATAAAAATATCTGTGCAGACTGCTGTTTGTACCTCAATTATTGCTGTCAGGAAGGTGGCTACTGCTGAACAGTGCTGTTCCATGAGTTGTGTAGGAGTGTTTAGAAATGCACAGGGGATTAATACTGGATTTACAGTGAAGAGCTCCTGCAGCAAGGACCATGACTGCAAAAGAGGTCTTGCTTTTCACCCCTCACACTCTTAGTCCAAAAGGTAGAAAATGTAATTGTTTCCCCATGCTGTAAAGCATGTCAAAAGCTTTACAAGCCCATGTGGCAAGCATCTTTTCTACAGTCTGGGATATGTGTGCATGTTGTAAAAGGATTTTCTAGTTCTCCGTGAAAGACCCCAGCAGCAAAGTACTGCTGGAAGGGAAGGAGGGAAAGAAAGAGGGAGGGAAAGAGGGGGAGAGGTTTGAAGGTTCAAACCTTCACAGGTTTGAATTGGAGGATATAAGGAGCAAAATAAATAGAGTAGCCCAAGGAGTATTTTCTAAGTCTAAATTAAAATTTAGAAGCCACACATGCCTTCAAATCTTCTGATCAACTTCAAAAAATGTACCTGCATCATAGTATTGACAATTCAACTTACAAAATCCAAAGGCAGATAAAGAACTAAAGGTATTGATTGAACTACGAACCAGTACACCATTCCTACTTAAATGGCTGCAGCTACAACAAACATATGGCAGATTAAAGTTTTAACCCGTTTGTTACCATCACCTGGAGAAGGCTCCAGATCAGGAAGTGAGAAAAACAGGTAATTTAGGAATACAGAAGCATGCGCAGCCAATCATTAGGGGTTTTGAGATTTCAAGGCAGAAATTGTTCCAATCTCAGTAAGTAAAAGAGAAAATACAAAGAAATACCTTGGTGTCTACATTATGTTAAGAGGCTTATGAATTTGTAGGATTTTTTAACTCTAGGAGGCTGACTGGTGGAGAGCAGGGTACTGCAGCAGAGAGCCACGCACGCAGCTGTCCTCAGAACTGGTTCTGGAGTTGACACTGCTTTCAGCTCCAATTAGCTTACTCAAAATCATAGCCCTGACCTTTTTTCAAAGAACTGTTATGTATGAATACACACAAAGTGTGCTAGAAAAAAATGATGATTCAGTGAAATACCATCTTGTGAGCTTTTGGTACTAGAAAGACACTCTAGGAGTGATGGAGACCAGCTGGTGCTGAGCACTGTTGCCAGAAGAAGATCTGGGGAGTGAGAAAGCCCCCCCAACTGTTCATAAGGATGCTAGCTACTTAAAATACTGGTGGTATTTTCCTTTGGATGTAGTGTTAAGATCCTTCTAGCTTCACATGCTAATTGAGAGAGTGATAAAGGGAGGGTAACCTCCACATCCCCACTCCTATTTTAAACAATTCTCCATATTTAGGGCCATCAGCAAGGTCCAGAATAGACTTTGTGCAGTATTATGAAATATAAAAGCTGATTAAATGCTTAATTGCACTTACAGGCTTCTTGTAGACCACCTGACAGACCCTAGTGGCCCTGGTGATATGGAAAAAAGAAGGTTCCTTTGCTGAAGGATGTGATGTGTGTTCCCCATTTCAAATCAGGAACACTGCAAGAACACCTGAGTGCCATAGATATCCCCACACAACCTCTTAAGATTTGTCTATCCCTTTTGGCCTAACAGTCTTGGAGACCCCTTACCCATTCCACTGAACCACAGCCCACAGCTCTTATCACTCCAAAGACCCAGTTCCTGTTTCTTTCTAGTTCCACATATCCACCTTGGATTAGAGTTTCATAAAACTTCTCAGTGAATACCAGACCGCCCATCCTCCTTGACCCAAAAAACCATCTAGAGCACCACCTAACTCCGAGCCTTCTCAGTTCTTCCAGCCTTCTGCTCCAAACCTCCTTTTGCCTAAACCCCCCAGCTTCCCTGCTCTTCCATCCCAGGCTCTCCACTGCCATCCCTCACCACTCTGTGGTCAGGAACCCCAAATGCTCATCTTCTGGCAGTGGTGGCTTCTCAGCTCTCCATCTTTGGACCCCTCACCTCTGCTGGAACCATCTATCAACACCTGCACCCGTTGCAATGAGCTTCCACAGGACCTTGAGCCCCCCTTCCTATACTGCAGCCCCTCCTCCCTTACTGCTCCCCCAGAGGGAATGACCCAGCTCCTGCATCTCACAGGGATTTCTAAAACCTAAATACAGGCTGCAGCTCCCAGAAATGTACCTTAAAAGGATGCAAAGAACAAAAAGTAAGATCTATTTTAGGAAAAGCAGATGTATTTAGATCCTGTATTTCTCTACTTTTACTCTGCAATTAGATCTGGAACTTCATTTTTTACAGGATTTGGAAAATAAAACTGGAGAAAATGCACATGTAATTTTTTTCCTTCTCCCCACCCCCCGCCTCTGACAACAAAGAGAGCATTTTTAGGTTTAGTCTCCTTTTTTAGTCCTTTATTTGTGAAGAAGGTGGGGGAGGCAAAAGGCAACTAAGACCCAAAGAATTAGAGGTTACTTGTTCTTCTTTGTAAATAATTGCCCTGCCATTGACTGAGTGCCCTGAAGCCCAGCTGCCTGCTGACAGACTGCTGTGTCAGCAAAAATCTCTCTTGTTTTGCAGTGGGGTTTAAAGTCCTGATGGGTGGAATACAAGGCAGAGTACAAAAACTCACTACCAGTTTTTGATAGCACACAGTTGCTTTTCAAATTAAATTTTTTCCTTTCCACTTAATACCAGGGGTGCTACCTCAGTGATGCTTGCTTATCCATTCTTCCTTTCTCATGGAAGATGCAGAGTTCTCACTGAACCACTTTTTTCTTCCCTTTGAGATCTATCACTGCAATCAGAATGCAAGTTTCTATTAACCACTTTATTAAACCTGTTTTCACCTTTGAAAAATACATTTCATTCTCCTCCATTTATAGCAACTAAGACACTGTGCCAATACAGTTATAGATCAACACTTTATTAATCCATTTTTTGTGAAAAAATAGCTGTGTGAGGAGGTACAAGGGCCTCACAGATAACAAAACTCTGCTAGATACCTAATTTAGACCTTTTCCTATTCAAAAACTCATTGTTCTGGTACAGAAACACCTGCGCTTCCTCGTAAGTTGTACATGTTAATTTTCCTCCTAGCCTCACATTGCTGCCATTGTTAAAGACTTGAACAAAAACCCCAGGGTACAACAGAGCTTACAGCAGTAGAAACACATTTGGAAAGATACAGAGTGGAACTGAACAAGTAGGAGATCTTGTTTTCCAGCCATGCAGAGCTTTAAATGCTAGAATAAAGCAAGATGGAAACCTGGTCTGGACTATTATTCAACAAAGGTCACTGAATTTTCAGCAAGTGGTGGCTGCAGACTGCCCAGTAAATCCAGCTAGGAATAATAGCACACAACTTCAAGTAAGCCTGAAAGCTTTCGCTAGCATATCTCAGGTGGTGGAGGATCTACTGCACTCCTAGACAAGATGCTGTAGTGACTGATAGCACACATCACTCTTTTCTGGTCAGAATTAGTCTTTCAACAGGAAGAGTAAGGTCTCTCTAATATCACTAGAACAATTTTCTGAATTTATGTTCTCCAAATCAAACTGTGCCCATTTCTTAATGGACAAGATGACCTGTTTTTCCAGCTAAATCAGCAATAATGTGAGGCTCTTCCCTGTTCAATTATCCCCATTTCATGGGAGTTCAGGAGGTGTGAGAGCGGCAGTAAAATCAAACTTGCTGTTCTGGTTTGATTCTGCAGTGTCAGTGTGAACAAATGGCAACATAGCATTTCATGCTCAAGGTAAGCCCTGTTTCTCTGATGTAGAAGGGAGAAAATGGTTTCTAAATATTAACCTTCCACTCAGAGAGAAAAAAATACCCCTCATCGTCACTGCAAAAGTGAGCATTGAGGGTCTTCATACATCTTGTACACCAAAGAGAGTCCTTTTGACTACATCCAAAGGAGGATGCCTTCTGTAATGAGCTACTTTAGCTGAAAATAAACAACATTTCCAATTAGAAAAAACACTGATGTGAATCTGGTGATGAGGGACGTGATGGAGCTGATCAGAAGACCTTGCTTAGGTCTTTGTGTTTTTTGGCTAAGAGAGGTTGAGCCTCTCCATCCATCTCTCCTTCTCCATCCAACCTATCCACCACCCCATTGCCATCACAATTACATCCAACATTGTCTCTTCTGTGAGGCCAGCAGCAGCAGCCAGCTCACAAGTGGGCCTTGCAAGGGAGGGAGGATGTATGCAAAACATATTCTGTGGAGACACAGAATCAGCGCCAGCAGTGAACTTTGTGATTTTCAAAGATTGTCTTAAAGACTGAGCATGAAGTTCCTGTCATATGCATGAAAGTTTGGCTTTTATTCAAATGGGGAAAAAATGTTTCCAGCATTCATGGCAGCCAACAAAATCTTGAAGACATTAACTGAAAGCACCTCAAAGGCTCAAAACCTAGACTGCAAATGCAAAGTAAGGGTTTTAAATTTTTTGTTTACACTTCCATATCTGTTAAAAAAACCAAACCCCATGGGCCTAAGGAGATAAAAGAGAGGAAGAGTATGGGGCTTTTGGATGTTTTGAGAGAGAGACAGAAAGTGTGTTATGAAGCAGTTGCCTTGACTGACAGTCTCCTGCCCACCTGGAGGAAAGGACCTGCTGTGAGATTTCCATGCACCCCTCAAAGAAAGCCGGGTAGAGCGCAGCAGTAGCAGGAGGGGTCTGGATGAAACACTCTCCTCTTTGATTCCTGTGGTTTGTGCAGAGCTCCTGAAAAGTTGAAAAGCACTGGGGAGGACTGCATGGTTTTCTGCCAGAGCACAGCTGGGGAATTCAGGGGTCTTTTGCTGTTCCTGGTTTTTGGTTGCAGGAGTAATAGTGCTGCAGTCCACCTTTCATCTCATGGTCAGTGTCACTGGTTTCCCCGACTCCAGGACATGGGGTTGTGTGTGAGGCTGCTCAGGAGAATGGGGAAAAAGTCTCTGTGGTTCTCCCCTCCCTGCCCTTCCCATCAGCAGTGCTCGCTCCAGCATTAGGAGAGGAAAAATAGACCTTCAGCTCAGCAGCTCCTGCCCCCACCCACCCAGCCTTCACTCTGTCCTCTGCAAAAGCATCGACAGCGCCTCTTTAGGAGCAGGTGGTAGATCAGTGTGGGTGACTGAATGCTCCATGCTTTTGATCCACCAAACTCTGCCATGGTCATGCTTAAATAAGCACAGGGAGAAATACTGTCAGTTTTCCACTGAATTTCAGAATTTACTACATTTTTACTAGCATCTTGTTTGCTTGAATATGTTTATTTTTATCCCTCAGGCAAATATTTCTGCCTCCAGTGAACCTTTTATGTAAATCAACAGAGGCATTTGGCAAGCTATATCAAAACTGCAGCTTTACATATCACTGAAGCGGAAAATAAATGGAAATAATCACTGTTGCCTCCAAGTACAGATTTCTTTCAAAATGAAATGTGTAGCTTAGAGAGGGTGGGCAGTATATATCTAATGATTTCCTGTTAGCTTACATAGTATTGGCTCAGACATTTTTATTTCATTCCAGGATGTATTTTTTCCTTCTTTTGGGGGAGATCAGGGAGACGTAGTGGCTGTTTGTTTGCTCATTTTAACTATATTGGATAGAAGCATATCTTCATTTATTTAATAAACTACTTCCCAACAGGAGGCTTATGTTTGATGTGTTGCTGTGGAACTCATTTACATCATTCTGACACTGAACAAAAAACCCACCCAACTAACTAACTAACCAACCAAAAAAACCCCCAAAACTCAACAAAAACAACAACAACAACAAAGAGAGAGAGAGAGAGAGAGAGAGAGAGGTGTTATTAACTGTTCTGCTTCACAAAATCTCCCATCATGGCAAGGTAACACTACTCCAGCTTGTTAAAGCACAATGCTGTGCTTTAATGATTGGGGAAATGCAAGGGAAAAGTCAGCTCATGACTGAAAGTACAGAAAGATAGATAAAAAAAAAAAGACAAATAATTTTGAAGTTGATGGTTTGCTGCACTTAGCATGTACAAACAGCATTTTGAATTTTTTAAAAGATGCAAGATCTGCTTCACGTGCAACAACAGCTGAATGGCAAAGAAATCAGAAGAAAATCTTCACCTATGTCACCTCTTCCAAATCCGTCCCTACTGAGGTGACAGGTTTCTCAAAAGGATGTAATCTACACAGAAATCAACAGATGTTTCATCGTTAGTGAGATGTTCCTGCCAAGAGTTATTTTACATCTTCTTTTAGTGTGCCAACCAGCCCAGATCAAAGAGGCCTGCCTTGAAAACTCAGCCCCCAGGGTCTGGGGAGAGGGGGCATAGGGCTGCTCTCTGGGCTTGGGCAACACCTCCCGTATACAGAAAACAAAGGAGACAAGGATTTTTGCCTGTGGTTACCACAATCAGGTTTGTTATGCTGGTGACATAATTGAGCATTCACTGCACTGAAATCCTTGATCGCTTGCCCCTGTTTATGCCAGAGGCATGGATATTTACTGACCAGTCCAGGGCAATTTGAGTAGACCCAGATTTGTTATACTGCTCTGAGGGGAAACTGCAGCCTGACAACTAACTGCTTGGAAGTGCCTTTAATTCATGTATTTATTTTCAACAATGTGGGTGTCCAATGAGACGCTCTGCTGTTAAAAGCAAATTTCTGAAAATCATGTCCTAGTGTTATTACAGAGTTTGTACTACCTAAAATTTCCAATTAAAAAAAAAAAAATCATCAGAGGAATAATTTGCAAAATCTCCTATAAGCATGCAAGCGTATTTCTGGATTTTTTCTCTCCTTTCTGTCTAAGCCTGGCATCTTACAGATGTACTTTCTGCATCAGCTTCAAAGGAAAGGAATGCACTACTACAAAGAGTTGTTTTTCCTTTTTTTTTTTTTTTTTGTTTTCCTATATACACACACACAAAGCTGGGCAATCCTTAGGGGTAGATACCAAATAAATTTACTCAAGCTAATAGCAACGTTCACTTATTTTGTCAGTTTAACAAACATTCCTGAGCTAATTTGCATGGAATATCTTTGCAAAATAAACAAGCTCAAAGTAGTGCAAGCAGTCAAAGTAAAATACTTCAAACATTTGAATTAATTTTATCACAGATGGCAGGAATTTACTAGTAAGGTTATTTATACATTCTCAGGCAATACTGTTCAGGCATAACTTATCTCTGGAACAGAGACAAATCTAAGTTATTTTCACTGTCTTTTAAGACAGTTCAAATGGAATTTATTTACCTTCCTCACTCAGCAAACTGGGTAAGAGGTCTAGCTCTTTAAATGCTGTTGTTCCAGTTTTAGAGTAGAGAGGCTATAAAATGGGGGTACTTCATTAAAATACCATAGCTGGCACCTCTCAGAGGCACAGGAAAGGAATATTCACTGAGTAAGTAACACATTATAAATTATAATTGAGATTCAATTCTCCCAGGGAGAAGAGAAGGTAACTTGTCATTTGAAGTGTTGTGAGTTTCTGAGAGTGGACCAGGAGTTTAGAGGGTATAATGATATCATTAAGAAATGCCCTTGCAAAGCAAGCAAAATTATACTGTGCTGTTTCTTGAAAACCACAGGAACTCTTTATTGTTCTGTCAGCAGCAGTTCAAAGAGCTATGTGACCCCATTAACATTCATTCAGGCATGTATAACAAATTGGAGGGGGGAAATTCTTGAATAGTTAATTATATTTTGTGTGTTTGAATACCTAACACTGTTAGCTATAAGAGCTTAGCACCATAGAATACACACCTTGCACACCTAGTTTACCTCACAGCTTTATTTTTCTTTTAACATTTAGAGGAGAAAGCAGCATCAGAGCTAGAGAAATAGTTGGGAGGTTGGAAAGTGGAAAAATTAGATAGTGGCTAGCTGATTTGATGGCTGTGGTTGAACTGCTCTAGTATTCGCAGTCCTTCCAAGAGCAGCAACTATTACAAGATGGTGAGAAAATCCTTTGAACGCACATATCCATGTCAGGTAGGAATATGTGGGGTGATACACTATAAACATAAGCTGGTATCTGTCAGGGAAACCGAGTTGATCTCATTTATGATAAGATACAGCTCTTCTGGCCAAAGTATTTATTTATTTATTTATTTATTTATTTATTTATTTATTTATTTATTTTTGTGTGAAAAGTTGTCCCAGAAGCTCTTTCACACACAATGGCAAATGACTACAGCCCCCATGCTGCAGTGATCACTGACTCAGCTTAAGCCAAGACAGTGGCCAGCAACAGAAACTGAAGTTTGCCTGGTTGGTTTTGAATGCAAAAGTTAATCTTTGTTTTAAGAGGGAATGTTTGGTAGATATTGTCTCCAATGTTAGCAGGAAGCCCACTCACAGTGATTAATTAAGTCAGAAGCTTTATCTGTACCAATTAATTAATTTCAGTTCCACTACAGATTCAGGAATCCTTATCTCCTTAGGAATGTCTCCTTGAAGCTTTCTTCGCACTTAACAAGGAGATTGATAAATTATATGATAAAGGCAAGGACCATCACAATGAGTTCAATGCTCTCTGTGCTGTACTGAGGAGATGTTGTTTCCTCAGAATTCAATTCAGGTCCTCTGTATTTCTAAGTGATGCCAAATAAAGTTAGGATTGTTAATGGGCCTCTTCAGGAAACTTCACACAGAAGTTGGACTAGGACCCTTTGTAGCTACTGCAGGTGTCTATTTACATAAACATTCCCACCAAGCCACAGGAAACCGTTTCTTCCAGACCACAGGCACACATGCTGCTGAGCACACTTATTAATACAAAGCTGCTTCTAAATTCTCTTGGAAAATAGAAGAATAAAATTTATCTTACCCTACAAGCCTAAGCAAGCTTGCATTCTATTTTCAGTTTATCGAAATTCCTGCTGTTTTCCTCTGTAATTCTTACACACCAAGCAAGTACTTTGCTCATCACATATTTATTCATACTTCTGCCTTTCTTCTGAAAAAATGTCAATCTAATGACCTTCTAAATCTATCTGCTATTTGAAGAATATTTGCATTGTAATTGTACTTGTGTTAGCTATGTTTTTTCCTAGCTGCATTTTTATTGTATGTAGATTGGAGTTGGTCAGAAAGCCTTCTCTGAAATGGAAATTATTTTTATTACCCTTTGGCCTTGCTTTAAACTGATCCCACTGCAAACAGTTTGTAACAGTGGGAGTGTGCTGAGAGTGAAAATCAGAATGTACATTCGAATGGTCTAATAGTCTAATATGTGTCTACCAGAAAGTATGAAAAACACATCCTGAATTAATATTACAAAGTTTTGAATTACAGAGAAGTAGAGCTACTGGGCGAATTTCCACCAAAATGATTTTTTTTATTCAGAAAATGCCATTTGCTGAAACCAAAGCTTAGTAGGGGCCAGGGGTAGAGATGAGGGGAGAAGGAAGTAGGCTGAATATTTCTCTCGGTGTTTTCAACATTCCTTGGAAGACTGTGGTGTTTGAGATTGACATGTTTGCATCAAGAAACCCCTGCTATTCAGGAATGCTTGCTTGATTTTAAGGTTCCACAGTTAAGAAGAGAAGTAAAAATATTTGAGAATAAAACAGAGTTCTTCAACATCATTAGGTAATGTTCCTATTGATGTACAAAATTTCCAAAAAGTGCTCAGACACTGAGGGACATTTTCTGCAAGCCTAGAAAACTCTCTTGAAGTGGAAAATCACTTTCTGCCATGGTTTAATAAGGGTGGAATTACAGCCTCCATAAAGACAATGGTAAAAGTTCCATTTGCATCAGCTGGGACTTCACCTCAAACTTACTGAAAGCATTGTAGTCTCTTTTGACCACGTTGATCATACACATATTTGCCATACAAATATGTATGACCATACGAGGTTTGAGGAATTTATAAGTCCCTTTGTTGAAGAGGAGATAATAATAGATGAGGCTTTAAAGAAAATGATTATGTATGAAATTACCTTGCTTAGAGAAGCAGAATGAACGCAGAGTCCTGCCAAGAGCCCTCTCCTGCATCTGTGTGAGCTGAGCTGCTGGGTCTTTCACAGCAGCAGTCAGGGACCCGCAGCCACTGATGCAGCACATCCTTGAAGGCATGTGCTAAAGACAGGGCTGTGAGCCAGAGGTGTAAAGGAACAGCTGATCTTATACTGCCACAGCTGTCCTCCCAGGAGATAGAAATTTCAGTTCTGCAGCTGCTAGTGAAGCCTCCAGCATGAGGCTTCTCCTAGGGAGAGCCAAGTCCTTATCTACCTGTGCTCAGGGGATAACCTATGCCACTGTGTACAGTCATATCAGAGTGATAACTGCTCCTGCTCTGACTGCCTCCATCTCCCTATCCACACGTGCCCCACATCTCACACAAAATAGCACCCATTCCAACTCTGTTGTCACATAGCTCTCACTGAGCTGTCACTATTCTTGTGTCTTTCTGATCTAGTCTTGTATATACAATCCCTTTTATATTTTTGCATAATCACTGTTTGTATTTGTTGCAGCAAGAAATTACCTGCAGTAAACACTCTCTTCAGGAAGCATTCACTTGTTTCCTATGCTAAAAAGGAGAAAGCTTTTGGAATTGTAAAAGAAGTTAAACATATTACAGATGCATTATTCTTGAAATTTTATGAAATGATGAAGGCTGGGGATAATATAAATTAATGCAAATACATTAGACTTGGTCCATAGTTTATGAGTGGAATAAACATTCAATATATAACATGATCGATCTATGCACATGTTGGTGGGAAGGTTTGAGCATGACTGGTGTTAGCTCAAGGCTACTTTTTTGTTATCTACCACTAAGAGACACCTACTTTCTGTTCAAGACAGACTCACTGCAAGAAACTTCCACATTTCCTTGCTGGGACTGAAAGAGTATTTCTTTCCTTTCTAAAGCTTATCAGCAGCTTGGTGAGATCTTTATTAAAATGTAATAACTGGCATAAAAAAATACTTTCCATTTAACATATGCAGCTTGTCCTTTACTCACAGCCAAAAGCCCCAAAGCATTCAACTGGTAAACATGGCAGAGATGATCAATTCTACTGAGCAGCTAATTTCAGTTTTCAAGTGAGAAATGAGAGTCTACAGCCTGCTATCCTTTGCTTTTTCCTTGTTCCAGTCAAATCCCTAGAGATGATAAACACACAATGAACATAGGCCTTCTCTTGCACAGAGCAAAGTCTGTTTATCTACCTCTTTTTTTAAAATATAAAATTAGTCAATCCCTCTTCTCCTCTCCTTTAATTTCAAAGGCTCCCTCACTGGCATCTCAGAGAGTACTCACTCTACATATCCCAACAGCTGCTGGAGAAAGATAGCATGAGCATTTCTGGAAGGATTCAAACTGACCTTCTTTCAATGGATACTAAATGCTCATCATTAGCTGTGGCTTCATGTTCAGCCATCCAACACAGGTCTCTAACATGAAGCACATTCTAATACTGAGAGAAAAGGTAGCAAGGTAAACAGATTTGGGAACTTTTTAGGCAGCCTTTAATTAAAAAAAAAAAAAAAGCTGTTTTTTATATGTACATATTGCAAATTATTTCATTCAACTGCTTGTGTAAAGATGTGATCTGAGATCTCATGTGAGCAGTGGACTTGAAATTAGATTTTTTTTTTCTACATATGTTTGGGAAACAAAATAGCCAATTTTATCTTACAGCATCTGATAAATCCTGATCCTTAGGCACTTTCCAGTTGCTGAATATCATTTGAACTTGAAGCTGTCTCATTTCAGGAACAGTTCAATCATTCTTGCTGGGAGGAGGCCTCTATTACCTTCACAGAGCAGATTTGTAGGTCCCCTTCTGTAGGTTAACCCATGTTTATATAGCTCATATTGCCTCTATGAACACAAGTCTGATTTTCTAGCAGATCTTCTGGAGTTACTGACAGGGACTCTTCTTTGGGAAGCTGCAACATGCCTTTTGGACACATGAACACACTGTGATTACAAAACAGGAACATCCTGCTTTTATATTCTGAGGAAATCACTTGTCCCCTGTACTAAAGGTACAATTATCCATCTTCAAAGACCCAGCCTAGAACATCCCCTGTTCTTCAATTTCCCTATCCTAGGGAAGAGAAGAACAAGGCTTTTGCAAAAATCCAAAACCTAAATGTTTCACCAATTTTTTACAAGCCTTTAAATTCTGGCTTGTAAAAATAAATATGCAAAAAATATCTTCCTTTGGGTAAGTTTCTTTCTAACAGAAAAAAGGGAAAGAGGGACAGAGTCTCAGCTGCCACAGATCATCATTTCTTTGCAGATGTGCACAGAACCACAGCCAGTTACACTGCCCCAGCACCTGGCCTCAGCTCTCTGCTCACTCTTATCAACATGAAAAACTGAGGAGAAGCCAAACAATGGATGGAGTGAGCAACTTTTGAGTTGGCAGTCAGTGTCCCAGAGACAAACTGTTAAATCTACACTTAGGGGCTTTTTATATGAGGTGCTATGGTAAGTTTTTTTTGGCTTGTCCTTGTGCAAGCCAGTGGATACAGGAGCCTATATATGATTTTCCTTGCCCAGCTTCAATCACTGAGGATTTTATGTGTTCTGGCTTCAGTGGGCAATGACAGAGAGCTTTGTCTCTCTATTAATACGACCTGTTACAAATACCAGTGGAGACATAATAGCATCATATGATATTTATAGCACAGGCAGACTTAACCTTACACTACAGATTTCTACAGAAAGGCTGAGTGTTCTTCAGCTTGCTACAATGAGAACTCTCACTCTAATTTTTCAAGCAGCAGCAATGTTATGTTCAGAAACTCTGTGGAAAGAAGAGTTTTATCTTACACTCAGTGTGCCAGGCATCTTATACCCTACATCCTTCACATGACTCATAAAGAGTTCCACTGGAAGCACTTATTCAGACAGAGATTACATTTACCTCAGGTTTCAGGGTACAGATGTGTTTAAGCAAGGAAAGAAGACTCAGTTCCTTGCTCCAATGTCTGGTGAAGGGCTGGTGAAGGAGACATGAAATTTTCAGGGCAGAGGGCTTAGTGAAGTCTCCAAATGCTCAAGGACTGCCTGGATTCTGTCCAGATGCCCAGTTTGATCATAACAAATATTAAATTATGCCCATTAACCCAGGTCACGCTGACCTGAAATAATGTTCCATTGCCTCCACTTGATTTCAAACTTCAAAAAGCAAGAAATACTAAAAATGAAGGCAGAAATCAAATGCTTCTTACCACTCATAATGAAATAGATTATTAAGTATTTTCATTCCCAGATTAAAATTATTGAAAAAAAAATACTTCCAGATATTTTTGGAAATCTATTCCACTGTAATAATGTTATCCTGAAAACACAGCATAGTCCCAGACAAAAAAAATGTTTTTGACTTGAAAAATTTTACCAGCTCTAAAGGCTCTTATTTTTCAGTAAGATTCTGAAAAACAAGCATAGAAAAATATTACACCTTTGGCACAATATTGAACTGCATTTTTTCCTTCAACACCTACATTCTTCTTCATATTTTGAGAATTTTTTTATTTTATAGCTCTTCCTTCTGAAGCACAACATGAAAAATATTTGATTGTATAAGATAGTTTCAAGAGACAAGTAATTTGCTGCTATAATTTAACTGACATTAAGTTTCTTGATCCTATAAAATTACAGTAGGAGGAATTTTTTTTAAAAGACTTTTTAAGTCTATTGCTCATGTTAAGGATCAAAAAGCTTCATATAATTCTAAACAGGCTGAGTTTTTCATAATCTGGCATCTCATTTTCAATTTTGAAGTGGGATGATCTCCAATGATACCTAAATTAACCTGTTAGCCTGATTTTCTGATTTCATCTAAACATTAATTCTATTCTGTAGCACTAGCAAATGTACCTTTGACAATTTTCTAAGACAATCTTATACAATTTTCCCTTGTTTGAAGATTTTTTTTCCAAAGATTTTTATCTGCACCAGTATCTGATCAAATTGTTCTTAAGTCAACCATCATTGATTTCCTTTCATTTTCTTCTCCTCACAAAAATATCAGCTTCAAATTTTTGCTGGATTATGATAAACTGAAGATAACTTAAAAGAACTAAAGAAATTTAATGGATCTCTTAATGTCCTTTGTTGGTCAAGTCTTCTGTCAAGTTATTGCCAATGAAAATCTGGAGACAAATTCCTGTTTGCAGATCTCATTTGTTCCCTCTGGTTACTGCTGTTTGATGCAATGATTGTGAAATTTGAACCAAAGCCTTGTTGAACCCTAAAGATAACCCCTGCAGTGATTCATCATTGTCACAAAGAATATGGTTTATTATGGTTTATTTCTTAAGAGTCACTGTAATCACATTTGAGTACACCTGCATGTGACACAACTATCAGAGAAAGAAAGAATACAGCCTGGAAATAACCATTCACCCTACCTCTTGTTTCAGTACCTTGAGACAGCCTTGGGGCAAGTTACCTGCCAGGTAAGGCAGTACTGGTTGCTCTGGAGTGCAAACCTGATCTTCAGGTCAGTTTTGAATACAGTTTGGTGCTTTGTGTCATAAGCCACTCAGCTGGGTCTTGGTAGACCATGGCCTTCTGTCTTGGCTTTCACCAAAGAAATTGCATGCTAGGTCAGACTTTCTGCTGTTTTGGAAGATTTCTGGATGCTATTGAGAAGTTATTGCATTTCAATTCAGAGTACTAACTGGGGGAATTTCTAAATTGCTTCATACACGCACATTCACAAACTGCAGTATAGCTTTGGTGTTGGATAAGGCAGGAACAAAGAATGATCCTTTATACTCGTTGGTACACCATAAAATCAAAAGCCCTGTCTGGAGGCCAACCAACTGCATCCTCAGAGCAGAAACCAACCAGCCTTAAATAAAAAAATGTCTGGGCTTCACTGGACATGAAGGCTATATTCACTGTAACACTTCAGCCTTGCTTTCCAGGATTCTTAGAGGTCTTTGAATGCAGTGGTCAGTAGCAAACATCCTGCATACTGGGAAGTGACCATTTCTCACATGCTTCACCTGCATCACTATTGTAACATGGGTTTCTGACCTTTGCTAATGGACTCTGATGCTTCTACTCTGTTCTGCAAAGTGCCAAAAGCTCAGTCTCTGGTTAACTTAAGCCACAATTAAATTTTGTCTACTATCATAAGATAATTATAAGCTCAGCATGACACACGAAGAACTGCAACTTCACAGATGAAGAAAACGGAGGAAAAAACATGCTGTGAAGGGGAAAAGCTGTTCACATTAAAAGAATGAAGATTATAAGTGAAAAGTCAGAAAGTTATTGGCAAAATAGGTTTATTTTAGACACATCTCTTCCCCCACCTTCTTATCCACATGAAAATCTTGTGTTTAATGTACTAAAATTCAAGAGATCTGTAAGGTCAAGGAAGGAGTACAGCATGAGCTCAAAGCATACAATGACAACTGTCTTGTGCAAAAACAGCAGAGCTTGTTAATCAGAGATGGCTTAGGCACTACAAAGACATTTGTCCCCACACTGCTGTGACATGATGAGAATTGCCACACTGTACAAATACTTATTTAACATCTGAGCTACTGTTGTTTGAAGTGGAGGCATAAGGCTATTTTAATAACGTAACTGAGATACGATGACCTGTCTTGTGTGATGCAATATGTAGAGAAATCCATACAGAACAAGGAGTGCTATTGAGCAAAATGTGCATTCAGCAATGTGGTGATGTAACTCTTACTTCCTCTTTTTAAGTACTTA
Organism: Phylloscopus collybita; assembly: GCA_027886175.1. Classification (NCBI taxonomy): domain Eukaryota; kingdom Metazoa; phylum Chordata; class Aves; order Passeriformes; family Phylloscopidae; genus Phylloscopus; species Phylloscopus collybita. The sequence continues at coordinate 36,333,124 of JAJNNQ010000075.1, forward strand.
CAGATTTTACAGTGTTAGGAACTGAGCAGCCTATATAATAGCAATATATTAATTTCTGCACCCAAGTCTACTAGATTTGACCAGTGTTTGTTTTATAACTCAAGATGAATTGATATATGCATCTATGTAATACACTTTAGTGGTAATGCATTGTAGCAGTGATTTGAGGAAAAATAAATTGAAGGCAAATGCAAAAACCTTGAATTGCCAAAAGATTGTCTGAAAGCAAATTGAAAGTAAGAAGAAAACCCAAATGTATAAATTATTAAAGATTATTTGTTGGGTTTTTTTTTAAAGTAATTCTATATGTCAGAATGTAATGGTGTGAGACACTGAATGAGAATTAAAAAAAAAAAAAAGATACAGGAAAATTGTTCCGCTATGGCCATTACATAGGGAGAGGCTAAAGTTCCTGGCACAAATAGCAACATATGGGTTCAGCTCCAGGAGAAATTGTAAGAGAGAATTATTTTCCTTCCATCCACTTAATTAGACTTACACAGGACTTAATATAACCCAAAATCTCTTCATAGAAAGGAGGACAGAGATAGCCATGTAATCTGCCTGTCTGAGGATTTGTACTTGCACAGCGCCTTAGCTATGAGAAAAAAACAAGGAACTGAAACAATCTGCTTTTTATTTCTGGACATCATCATCTCATGGGAGCAGGACCTGACTTTTTTACTTTCAGTGACCTCCAATGCACTGCCTTTTTTTCCAAAGTATGTAGGTCTCCTCTGGTTTCCAACTACACATTGTAGAAATTTCACATTCGGATGGCACTAGTTCTTTCAAAATAATAATAGAATGAAGTCTCAATGATGGAACTTCAATAGCAATAGTGAGAGCCAAAAAACCCCAAACTAAAAAGCCCCCATCATCATTGTATGCTAAATATGTGCTTTATAAGCATGAATGACTTGCTTCTAAAACTGGTAAAAAGGATTCACGACTCCTACTACTCCTACTACACACTAAGCTAGTGGTTAGCTAAGTTTAGGACATGTTATCCCAATTTGTACTTTCAGAAGGAGGCATATTTTCACTAATCCTTTGAGAAGACAACAGTAACCTGACTTTAAATAAGAAACTAAATGCACACACACAAGGCAGCCTCCTTAAATTGTGCAGCACAGGATGTCAGGTTAATGACAGAATTACAGCATCAACTTTGGTACTCCCAGGCTTCAGTACTTCCAGTATTGTTGCCAAAAAATACAAATAAACTGGAGGCAGACAATCTGGCATTGCCATGGCCAGAAATGAGATGGGATGAAGGCTGGACTGGTCTCTTATTGAATAGATGGAAAAGCAAAATTTGGACAGGCACGTGGATGCTTTGCTAGAATTTGATTTACTTATGAATGTCACTTGGCTTTATCTTCCTTCTGACTAGAAGGTTTTTTTGAACCACAAATGTTATTCTGTATGAAGTGATGGTATCAGCAGGAGAAGATAAGGTATTGTCCTAACAACTAATTGCACAGCTTGACTTTCTAATTTGTTAGAATAGATGAAAATTCCTCACAAAGAGGAACACAGGCTTAAAGCTGCTGGCAGATTTTTCTGCCTCATTTTTGAATAATAAAACAAAGCAGACACAATCATGATCTACTTGTAGATAATTTGCTAGACAAAAAAATTAGTGGAAGGAATTGTTCCTTCTGCTATGTAAGTTAAAATAAAAATGCACACACCAGAGAGAATTTTTGTTGAGGTGTTTATGACAACAGGTTATCTAGTAAGTACTAAGCAAGAAAAAAAACCCACTATTTTTCTCTCCTTTTAAGTAGGTAGGTGCATTAAGATATGTGGTCCTTAGGCAAGTTGGTATAAGACTGAAGTCATCCCTGCTTTGACCAGGGAGGCAGACAAAGTGATCTCCAGCACTCCTTCCAACCCAAATAGTCCTTAGATTCTATGAAATACCCTCAAATAATATCATGTAAAACTACTTCAGATTTATAAGTCCATCTCAAGGTCTAAAACCAGAGGTGGGCTCAAACTTTGGTGGAAGGGGCTGATGTCCTCTCCAAGCACTACAGTTTATCCTCATCCTCAGGTTGCTCCAACCTCAGGTTGGCCCATCAGGCCCCAGCTGCTTTGTCCTCACTTTCTACCTAATCCTGTAACAGCACGTGGTTTTAGCTTGCTCCTATTTATCTGCAAGCACCAAGTCGACATGCAGCCCCTAAACAGTCGGAACCATAAAGTAGCAGGATCCTGTGTGACAAATGAAGGCAGTCAGAATGAGGGCACAACAGGAGCCCGTCCTCCCTCTTCCTCATTTCTGCCCAGCTCAAATGCATCCCCGTGAACACAACAGCACACTTCCATCTGCTGAGGGATCTGCTCTCATCTCCTGCTACCCTCCCTCTGCATACACATGTGCTTGCATGTGGACTGCACACTCCAGAAGGCAGACACTGCTGGATTCTAATCCCTCCGAATTCTCTGTTGGATTAAACCTCAGATCTCTAACCCTCCTTCTTAATGCTATGGTAAGTAACACATGTACTGGCTACACTGATTTACAGATGAAATAAAAGTGAAAGACAGACAAAATGAGATGTCTGAAAACCAATCTATGCTGCAAGTGGATGGAGCATTAAAGCATTCTGGATTTTCTCCTCCCTTCACTTTGCCCAGTGCCTGATGAAGCAAAAATCACTGTCTACAGCAATAAAACTTGCAGGTACATGTGTTATCCTCCACCTACCTGTAACCCTTCAATGGCCAGTTTGAGGATAGATGGTGTAAGCTTGGAGGCTTGCTTGAAGGAGAAGTTGCTCCAGTCTATAATTAGAATGAAGCCATTTATCTGAAGCTCCTGATCTTCAATGAGCACTTCCAAGGAAAGTAGAATAGCCCGAAGGATATCTATGAAGGAGTTCCTAAAGCAAAAGAAGAAAAAAAAATCAGATAGGTTGCAGCTATCTTCAAATCCCAAGATACTCAGTTTTGCTGTGGGTGGGGCATGAGTGAGGGACAGGTACTTATTCTGGCAGAACTATCCTGAAAGAGTTGTTTCAGAGGTGTCTTTACAGAGCTCCTGCTCCAAAACTGCTTGGTGTGATAAATCCTGCTCACTGATGGATAAAATAAACTCTGAATAAGATCTCCTCAATTTTGCTAGCAGTCCTTACAATTGATTTTAGCTAAGCTACATATTTGTGATGAAATGAAACAAATTCAAGCTATCAATTTAAATCTTTTCTCATTTGGATATACTTTACCAGTTTGTTTCCCTTCTTCTTACCAGTTTTTTGTTTCCCTCATTTTCAGGAAAGGAAATAAATCAGTATAATATTAATATAAAAGATATTGTTAGAACTAGGTTCTGTGCCTTCCTGCTTGAGTGCAGGGAATGATCCAAGGCTTTACACAATAAAGTTTGACAGTTGCCTTATTTTTGCAAACGAAATGCAACACAGCTAAATGAAAAATGGTTACATCCACTCAAAATGAGAACTTTTTATTATCAGTTACAATAGGCTGGCCACAAGACTTCCCTCATCTCTGGGAGACTAACTGAAAAACCTTGGAGGGCCTGAAGCATATAACAAATAAAAGAGAAGAAAATGCTGAAATGTTTTCTTTAATGTGAAAGTCTGCACTGGGAAGCCTGGGCTGCTCACTACTTCCATTTTCTCACTACTTCCATTTCACAAAAACAAGCCTTAGACACTTTAATGACTAATCCATACTTTTACCCAAGTAAGCTGAATTAGGTGCTCTCTTCATCTGTCCTTCTCGTTCAGATAATTTACAAACAAAACAATCTATTAGAGAGCAACAAGCAAGGAAAATTTCAAAGTGCAGCTTAACCTTATGTAAAATGAAATTGTTATATATTGCTAGTGCAAACTGCTTTACCTCAGCATAATTCTCAAGTTTTCATGAGGCCTGAGGTCTTTTACAGAGCAAGGTTCACACCAGGTTCTCCCATGGAGATTTTAATTTAGTTCTCTTCTGCTGTTTTCATTAATTTAAAATAAGTCCTCCCAAACCTTCAAAAGCATTGTTTCAAATTCTGCCTGAGAGAAAAAAATGTATGTGCAGTCACAACAAATTTCTCTACCATTGACCTCTACCCCTGAATGGCATCAACACATGGCAAATTTCTATTAAAAGTAAAGGGTGAAGTGTTCTCTGATACTTTCTCTTTTCTCTCAGCAGATTTTGAGTGGAAATGTACATTCCTTCTCTAAAGACCTGATCCCCTGAAAAAGCTTCTTCTGCAGCTTTCTGCAAAAGTTAGAAGCTTCTCTGAAGTATAATTGTTGGGGCAATAAATTGAGCTTAAAGGCACTTAATATTGTTCTTGTGGCATACCAAGTCAACTCTCCTCACTTACAATTAAAGGACAACCTTGACCTTTTCAAATCCTATTGGAAAGCTCTGCTAAACAGCTAAAATGAAGGAGTATTTCCTTAGCAACATCAGGTGAAGGCATACCAATTGGATTGGCAATTGGCATGTATTTTTAGTCCAAATTTATTTTGAAAAACCGTGATATACTACCTACTGTTTAGCTGAAATGGGTGATGACTTTCAAGCAGCAGCGTCAGATGACCACGCTTTCAATGGAGAAAAAACCCAAATATACCCTGTCTTAGGGTGCTAGTATCCCCTGTCATCTGTTGTGTTTTTGTTGTTCTCTTTATGTTATTAAGTTCTCCACTTTTAAGACTGGTTCCGAGAGAGAAGAGGGGGAAAAGAAGCACTCAGTTTGTTTTCAGAAACTGCATTTTCTCCCCTGCCTTCCTTCTCATGGACTGTGTTGTCTGCAGCACGGACAGTGGGAGAGAGCTCTCCTTGGCTTTTAGTTAGTTTTTAACTAGCTGAGGCAGAGAAGTTCCCCAGACTGTGACTTTTCTTTTTCTTGGAACTGATCAGCCTGCTCTGGACTGAAAACCCAGGAAAACACCGGGAGCTCACACCTGTGGCCCAGTGTGGCAGCCGGGACGTGGCATTTTCCAGCTCAGGAGGGACTGACAAGAGACTGAGAGAACTGAGCTACACCCCATGACAAGGACTTCCTGAACTTGCCATCTCTTCAGAACAGCAAGAGGTTTTATTGCTTAATATTATTCCTTTTTTTTGTGCTTGTGAATACTTTGCTAGTTACATAAACATTTTTTTCCCCACTTTTCTCCAAGGAAATTTTTTCCTGAACCAGTTGTGGGAGGGGCTGCTTGTAGGAGATATTGAGGTACACTGGACAGGTTACTGTGGATTTAATCAGCACAGTCAGTTTGATAACCAAGATGCCTTGGCGGGAAAAAACAGAGCTTTGAAGATTACAAGAAGATTGGATCAAGACTTATGACAGGAAAAGAGGGTTGAATCAACTTCTGCAAGCAAGAGATGTTGTAAAATGTGTAAGTTTGTTTGTGTGATGTTTAATCTAATCACTGAAGTAAAAAATTATTAGCCTTCCTAGAACAGTATATAAGATATGTAGCTAAAATTAAAGATCCAAATTCTGATCACAAATTAGTCTTCCTGTCTCTCAGTCATCTATAGCTGCTTGAATCTGCTTTCTAAATGGACCCCTTTGGAAGTTTCCTCCCAAATTTGCCCTAAACCAGGACATAACCCTAGACCATATCTATTTAATATATCCTACACTACCCCAGCCTCCTCCTTCAGGGTGATCAGTCTTCCACAAGAGATGAATTCCCCGTGGAAGCTCCCAGACATGTACAGTGGCTCCAAAAGTGTCCTCACATACATGTCGGCCTTCTTTGCATTCTTGTTGGCATCAATCAAAAATTAAATTATTGACTGGCTACACAGGCAATGATGGAATAACCATGACCTCAATCCTACAGCTGCAAAACTTAGAATGAGCTGAATGGTTTTTATTAACAAAGCTGTGAAAACATGACCACAATTGTGACAAATAAAGGTTTCATTCTTCATCTGTGGGAAGAAGTTTTCTTAAGAGTACATTCAAACTTATATTCATGATCCTGCTAGCACTGATGATTTCAAAGTCTATGTAATGACTCCAGTGGGGCTGTCTGTAAATGGGGGATACAAGACATCTTCTGTAATCCTCTCAAACTCTAAATGACAATGGAAATATTTCAGTGCGAAATCTTCCTGTTGGACTCTGTGCTGAGGAATTCCAGTCTTTGAATGTCTACATATATTGCCAACTTATCAAGTAAATACTCTCCTGTACTTCCCTGGACTTTCAGTATAAATTATTTATCTGGGAGATATGGCATTCAATTTTCTTAGTTTGCAACTAATCTGGCTGTCCCTGCCTAAATCCCTCCCCTCTCTGTGTATTTGCAATTTGAAGACATGGTGCAGGAGATAACTCAGAGTGAACACAAAGACCTTTTTTCTGGTGAGTACAGGGAGACATGAAAGCAGCACACAAGTCCTCCAGGTGGGTTGTTTGCAGACACGCTGTTCTGCAAATGTAGAGCCTGGATAGAAATCAGACAGAGTGCCACTTGAGGCTGAAGCCCTCTGGTCTCTAGTCTTGGGGCTTTGAGACAAATCATTCAGCTGTGTGACTGATTTGCATCCAAATAATTTTCTATGCATGATCACAGAACCACTTTTTATTAGTCCATTTCTTTTGTTCCTTTGATTAATGTTCCTTTCCCCTCCTCCAATTCCCCTCCTCACCAGATTAACCCTCTCACACAGAAAAAAAAAAAAAAAAAAAAAAAAAAAAAAAAAAAAGTGAAATAAATTACAATTACACAAAGGGAAATGTGTAAGGTCCTATAAGGATTCAGCATGAAGCCTACTGAAGTGAGCCACTAATGAGTTACAAAAGATTTGCACAAGCCCCAGAAAGAGAAAGAGGAGGAGGGAGAGAGTGTGCCTATCTGCCTTGACTGAATGGAAAGGTACCACAAAAGAGGCTCTTCAAATACCCTTTGGAAAATGGGAAGTTAACCCAACATAAACTAGTGGTAAGGAACAATAATGTAACACAAAAAATGAAGATGGTTTAGCTGAGGGATTTGGTAGGGAGATTAGCCAAAGGCATAACATGAAGATAAATAATAAGAAATTATTTAATTATAAGAGGGGTAAGCAGGCTGTGAGAGAATCAGAAGGCTCAGTGGAGTACCAGGGTGCAATGGGAACAATTAAAGGGGATAAAGACATTGCAAGGAAATTAAATGATCTATTTTCATGTATCTGCCACCAGTCATTTTGAGCAGATCCGTGGATAACAAAGCTGAAGGACTGTTGGAAAATAAGGGGTCAACGAAGACATACTGAAAGAAAGTGATACATTTTGGAAAAGACAGCATCAGTAAAGGCTTTTGACATTACTCTTTCTGAAGAGCTAAGCACAGGTTCTGTTTTAGGAATACTAGTGAAATTAACTGGATTATTCAGATAGTTAAAAGTACAAATGTACAGAAGTACTGGCAGCTGAAGCCATTAAGATTGTCTGGTAGTAAGCAAAAACAAACTGTCACTACAAATCCTGACTGTCCCACAAGACAGCAGACTAAAAAAGCTTGGATCAGTGCCACTATCTTGGCAGTTGCAGATAATTCAGCTTAACATCCCATAGTTAATATGTAGTAAGAGTCTCTCTCCTCTAATACTAAAAAGGTGGCTAAAGCTCTATAACATTTGGCAGGCTGCATACATGGCATAGATACAAATCAAGTAAGAGACCACATCTTGCTTTGTTCCCTCCATACACAAAAAATCACCAAGAGAGCAAACATGCACATTTAGCTTCTAAGTGGGGAGTGCTGACACAGTCCTGCAAGGAGGATTCCCATTGGAACTAAAACACAGAAGAGGAAGCAGAAAGAAGGACCAGAAACACATCGTCAGGTTCCCCAAATTATTTGGGGATAATCCAAGTTCAAGAGTGTCACTGTATCTCAGATCCTTTGGGCCCCTCACTACAAGAAGGACACTGAAGTGTGGAGCAGGTCCATAGAAGGGTAATGGAGCTGGTGAAGTGTCTGGACCACAAGTCCTGTGAGGATTGGCTGAGGGAGTTGAAGGTGTTTAGCCTGCAGAAAAAGAAGGCTCATGGGAGATTTTACCACTCTCTACAACTTCCTGAAAAGAGGTGTCAAGGTGAAGGTCAGTCTCTCAGGTAACAAGTAATAGGACAAGAGGAAGTGGCTTTAATTTGTTCTGGAAGAGGTTTAGATTGGATATTAGGAAAAGCTCTTTCACTGAAAGTGTTGCCCTGGAGACCTGTGAAGACGTGTAGATGTGGCATTAAGGGGCACGATTTAGTGGTGGACTTGGCAGAGATGGTTTAACAGTTGGACTCAATCAATGATCTTAAAGGACTTTTCCAAACTAAATGAGTCCATGATTCTAAGAAAAGCTTAAAAAGGGAGACATGAGCAACACAGCAGATCCATGCAAGAGGACAAGGAGAATCCAGGAAGGCACATTTTTAATAGTTCCCAAACACAGCTGAGGTATGTTATTCATAAAATATGAATAAAACAAAGCCCCTGGAATCCAGTCAACAGTGTGCTTTGAAAAGGTGTTCATAAATCATACAAAGTCATTTATTTAATCAGATTAAATTCTCCTTTCTGCTCATGAAGTATTGATAAGAAAGCTCCCAACTTCTATTATTGTATTATTGGAAAATCTCTGTGTTGGTTTGGTTTTTTTTGTTTTTTTTTTTTTCATAATGTGCATATTTATTTTAGAAAATTAAACCTCACTCTTACTGAAATCAGTACTGGAAATTATTAACACACAGTCCTTGAGGATTCATGTCTTGATTCAAGCTCATGATCCTGAGTAACAACCCTGCCTTTCTAGCATCAGAGGGAAACGGCAATCACTCTAGCTGCTGAAAGACCTGATTGTCCTAGGTTACAATGTAAAATTGTGCCCAAAGATGTATTCTATCCCCATGAGCCGTTGGAGCCAAGGCAGGGCAGTGTTCTCCTTATCTTCTGTTAACGAGCCCAACAATGCCTTCCCGGAAAACGTTATCTCTGTTTAATGGGCCATCAAGGACCCATTGCATGACTGATAGGATGAAATCATACCATTGTGAGATGCTCTGCCCAGGGGGAGGAGCCAAGCATTCCCACCTGGATATAATCCAGGGTTTGAGACCTCATGAGCGGCTTTTTATCCACTGAACTCTCAGAGGAGACGAGCTACCAGACGTTTCTACAGGAATCACTGCTTTGACAAGAACATCTCATCTGGATTCCTGGAGGAAGACTGGACCCTTCTCATTATCCCTGGACCCTTCTCTCTTAGGATCATCTCTACTCCAGCAGAACCACATCTGCCTCTCCAGGAGGATTTCCGGACTGCTTCAAACACCCTGACCAACAGGGTGTCAGGTTGTATTGTTCCATTTATTCCCTTTTTTTTCCCTCTCTTCTCCTATTAAATTGTGTCTCTGACTGGGAGTCTCACTGGTTTTGCTTTCAAACCAGCACACTGATCTTCACAGCCTCTTCCTCACTTTTGGTGAGGAAAGGTCTCTCATATGAACCATGCACAATGCATGGCAGCTCTTGAATAAAGAATAATCAGGAAGAAGAAGTTCAAAATGATCACAAATGAACATAGTGACTCACTTGACTAATCCTGCACTAGAGAGGATGAACAGTCAAACAGAGGAGCTCTCAGCTGAGTCATGCGGGCTTGTCTCCTCTGTCTGAGGTCTGAAAAGCACATATTTGTGCAGAAATTAGCAAGGCTTGCCTCCAGTTCACAGAGGAAATGGGTTGCATAAGCAACAAATACTTGCAAAGAATATTTTGGCCTGCTGTTGGTAACTTCCTTCATAGAACCATTCAAAGCCATATAAACTTGTTAGCTGCAAAAAATATGAATAATTCACTGACATGCAAACTGGAAAAACTATTACACAACAATATAAGGGTATTTTTCTTATTTTGTAGGGTACCAAACCCTTCTTTGTCATGCCCAAGCTAAACTACAATTATTTTTTTTTTTAATTTCTCGGTCAAAACAGAATACATGCACAGGAAACTCCTACTGAGTAAAACACGGGTTGCATTAAGTTAATGTCAGCGCTCCAAATTAATTCTTCTGTTGCATCCAGTGCAGCTATCTTTGGTTGTTCCAGTATGTCAGCTTCAAACAAGCATCTCCCCTGTTTTGTAATGAAAAGATAGCAAGTTTTTCCCCAGAGCATCTGTGTCATTCTATAAATAAAATCCACAAGTAACTTTACATCCAGGACAACAGACTGGATAGATAGGTGCATTGTTTTTTTTCCTTCAGAACTGCTTAGTCCAGCAATGCATTGGATACAAAGAATAGCATAGACTAAGTTGAGACCTGAACTGTATTTCACATTTCTAATGTTAGAAATGCATGGCTTAGTTTATGACTGAAAGAAAGCCATTCACACACAGATATCTGGCTGGCTTTGAATTCCTGCTTGGAATGAGCTGGAAGCCTCTGTCACAGCCAGTGAAGAGGAAATGTACAAGCCTGAGAAAAAAAAATTGCATCAGGTTGGTTTGTTTTTTTTTTATCATGCAAAAATTACCTCTCAGTGACTTCCTTGAAGATATAAAAAATTCCCCTTATTATGCTTCTGCTGGAGGTTCTTGTACATAAAAGTATTATGAGGTATTTTTGCCACCACTTTCCACTTCAGTTGGACTCCATAGCAACCAACAGCCCACAAATTACACACTCTGCATTCAAGTCTGTGCCATGAACCTCCTCCTACATGCACTCATTCATTCTGCAGGCACCCTTTCCAAATGAATATTTTGTCCCTGATGTTCATGTGACTGAGCAAAGACCCTATCTTACGTGTCATTTGGCTGACAAACAGGGACCTTCACAGACCCTGGGTTTTGGGTGGGAGACTTCTGGTGGTGGAGCTCTTCAGACACATGATAGAACCAGCTTCCACCAAAGGGAAGCTGGCATCTGTTCTTCCCTTTGCCTCAGCCCACAGAAGTGTCACACCATTTAGCAGGGGATCAGTCCAAGATAAAGCACAGAATTGTTACACTCCCTAGAGTTTAAAAAAAATCCCTTCCAGAGCTCTCCATAAACTTGGTCCCAAACAGAGTAGGCAACTGATTGCAACCTATCACAGCACAGGTTCTTTGACTACTCCTAAGGAGTTCCTGTGGATGCAGCTGGGCTTGGCTGGCCTCCCATGAGCAGTGTACAACTCTGCTCAGCAGCCCGCTGCTGACAGAAAAGGGCAGAATTCAATCTCAGGTGCAATAGGACTGTTCCTCTGGCTGTGGGTTTGGTTTATTCCTTTAGGAATTAAGCATTTCTGAGATACACATTGGTGATTTTCTCACCTTTTTAGTACCCGGGGCCATGTCCTGCTTGCACACTGTGTAAATTTCTCTGTTGAGAAGGAATAAGTGACAATCACAGGTAGTGTGTTATGATATTGTGGAAATTATTCAACGCCCTACACTACCACCCCTAAGAGCAATCAATAAATCAGTTTGACAGAGCCACTGCTGTAATTTGCCTGGCCATTCCCATAGGCAGTGCCCCCCTGCAAGGAGCATGGGGCAGACAGGTAAAGAGTTCATTGCAGCATGAGCAGAGCCAGGGAGTCCACAGTGGTTTCAGTGGCCTCCACTGTTAGGAATTTAGGAGATGACATGGTAACACACAGATCAGGATCCCATTTAGGAGGTAGTTCTTAATCTCCTGTGGCAATCTCACCAATTTTGTGATGGTTTCCTCGAAGCACAGCTGTAGTAATAATGAACAAGACGAATAGCTGGTACATGAATGGCTATGGCTAGAAGCATTAGGATTGATGGCCTCTGTTGTTTATTTTACTCTATGTGATTGCATAGCCTTTTCTTATTCCCTTTTGGCGCTGAAATCCATCCTTGCATCACACTATGCTATTTGCTCAATTTCTTGCACCATTGCATTTCACAAGTTAATTTTTCATTACAGAAAGGGAAGGGATTTTCTTTTGAACATTGTGAAGCTACTGTTTGATGGCTGAAAGCAATTATACAGAGTCTTTGCTTTGTTATTGGAAGGTACAAATGGCACCACTGATTCAGTTTCCCCGGTATCATGTTTCCTCTCTGTGATTCCACTATATCCCCTCTAGTTATATCTCCTCTGCATCTTCCACATCTTCCCATCTGAAGTAGCCTGGAACTTTTTGTTCTCTCCTGATACAATCATCTTACTTGTTCATAACAGTAAAGAATTCCTTTCATTGCCTTTTCTCCTTCTTTGGTCAGATAGTTATATTTTTTTACATCCCCTTCTTTTTAAAATAATACAATGTAAAGTGAATTTCATATTCAAGATGAGTTTGGAATATAAGCATGCATAAAAGAACTCGTTATCTTTTCCTATTTGTTCTCCATCTCATTCTTAATGCAGCCTAACACTTAATTAACTTTTCTGACCACCACTGCACAATAAGTACACTTCTTAATTATGCTGTCCATAATGATACAATGCTTTCCTTAAAAGGTTAAAAGCAATTGAAAATCCAGACGAAAGTGCACAGAGTTAAGAAAGGGTGAAGGATCTCCATATCAGATGTGGCCAAATATTAAAATCCAACATTTTCTTGGACTTCTTTGCACAATAACGCTGGTTTTCTAGGTCATTCTAGAGTTTTCCACAATGTTTGCTAATCCTACTAACCTACATCACTTTTCATTTCTTTTTTTGTCACACCACCATTTACCTCACCTGTCTGCCAAAAGAATATTACTACTGGGCATTATGATAATAGAGTTTTGCCACTTGCAAATCCTGCTCTCTGTCTAAAGTATCAGGAATTCTTTTACTTGCAAAACAAAAGTTCAACTGTATCTTTTTTTTAATTAATAAAAACTTCACAGAAAGATCTTTTATTAGCTAACCAAATGGCGTTTTTACATATTTCATGTTAAAGAATTCCAAGAAAATTATCTAATTCTCCCTTTGCCTGCAATCAGTCACTCTTACAGCAGACTTCAGTGATGACAAGATCAAATAGCAAGGTTAAAATCAAATAAATGCTCACCAATGCACATATTTTGAGAGTGCTGTATTTAGAATGACAAAAGTCTTATTATCGTTTGTGGACATTCAAACTGGTTACTCAGTCCAGAAAGACTCAAAAAATGTATCTCTTGAGAGATATTGGGTAAAAGATTACCATGACATGAGAAGAAGTAGCAGAAAGTAGAAATGCAAGTATATATTAATAAACACCTAAACTGGCTGTTAAATCAGGCAAAGAGCATATACTTGGCTTATGCCTGTACCTGAATCTGGGCAGTGAAAGTAGCAGATATTAGAAATTTGTACAAAACTCATGTCAATCACAATAAGGCTTATAATTTGTTTTAGCTGGAGCCCTTCAGGGCACATAAAAGACGGACATGAAAATATTCTAATCATTTCTTATAAATAAATGAAAATTTGTGTCAAGTATTATATATCATAGAGGTTTCCCACTGGAACAATAAGCAACTTTGCTGTAGCTGACAAGATGGAGGAACTTGATATTATTGATGTAGAAGTAATCACTGGGGAACTCAAAACAGATGCAATAAAGATTCATAAGACAGCAGTCTAGAAAAAATTAACTGCATGTCTCTGCAGAAACAATGTTGAAAACTTGTTATAATGATTCGAGTGAACAGGAGAGAAGGACCAGGGAAAAAAATAAAACTGTGTAGCTTTATGTAATAAAGACTGATAAAAGTGTATAGAATCATGGTGCTGCCAGCCACAAAGAAACCACTTTGCACAGTTATGCTGAAAAGGATATACAGTGCCATGAATCTCAAGAAAAATGAGCATTTTCACCCTAGCTACTTTTGAGTGGATCATATTTCACACAATTTCATTGACGAAAGTGAAGGAATGAATAGCAAAGAACATTCTCCCTTAAAAAACAGATTTATTTTTTCTCCACAGAAAGAGCAAATAAGCCACTTCTGTAGAAGGCTGCAGACTTTACAGAAACTTTAGCAAGATAAAAATAGGCTGTGATTCAACCAACACTGAAGAGTCCGGTGACATGTCACCAGTGAAATTCAAAAAAAAGCTTTGTCCTTTTACTCACATTTTCTACATTTTCCCCAGAGTTCATTGGGCATCCAACCTCTTTTGTGGACAACGGCTGACAGAATTTGCTCTGGGAGGTCTGGATTCCACAGACACATGACTTCCCAATATGTCAATCCATAAAATATGATAACTGAATGAATTTCATAAGCAGCTGGTAGGAAATTAAAATGATGGAACGACACCATCAGTCTCAACCATACAACGTTGCAGTAGAAACCTTAGAAATATTATTCTGTAGGCAGCATAACTGACCACCACTGTAACATCTCCAGCCAGTGGGCAATTTTTTTTTTGGAGAGGAATTAACAAATACAGAAACAAAATATCACCAGTGTTGTTCCATGTGGTGTTACAAGCCTTTCACTATAAGGGTATTTTTGTTTGGTGGCAGCAACAGAGCAAACCTAAAGCTCCATTGAACTTTAGCCTAATAAAAGCTAAAAATCGTTTTCTATGGAAAAATAGTTTTCTATGGATTTGACTACCACTTAAGCAGAATTGGTTGGATTTGAGGAAATAAAAAATGTTGAGATGCTGAGATGGCTACAACCACCTGATGCTGTGAAAGTGAGGATGTGAGTATTCCTGGGATGTGCAAGGTTCCTTTGAAAAAAATAGTCCTTTGGAATGGGCTTTTGGGAGTGTTTGTTTGGCCTTCAAGTTGTAAATTACAGTTTCCTTGGAGAATTGAAGGGCAAAGGGAAAATATGTGAGCTTAGCATGACTCCCCCGAAATTTTTCCAAAGCAGCAACCTGAACACATTAATGTTACTGGCCCAGCTCATTTAGAAACACAACAGTGCTGAGGCTGGCCTTCTCAAAGTAGATGACACAATTATGGAACAAAAAACTTCAAGTTCAGGCTGCAATTTGAAAATTAGGAATTGCCAGGGTCGCAGTTGTTTTCGAAATGCCTTCTGTGCCAGATCAGTGCACAAAATAAGCTAAAATCAATTTTTAAAGTATGATTTTAGATAATAACAAAAGGGAAAATTAAACTAATTTTAAAACTCTAAGACCAATACTCATAATTTTTGAGTACTTCAATTTATGTGACTGCAGAGGCTTAGTGCATTATTTCTCTATTATTAAAAAAAAAAAAAAAAAAAAAAAAAAAAAAAAAAAAAAAAAGAAGAAAAAGAAAAAAAGAATAAAAGAAAAGAGAAAAAAGATCTGTCAATCTACCTGAAGCAATTAATCAATGCTTTATGTATAGTTAATTATCTGGATTTGAAACCTTAAATTTCTGAAATAAACTCTGCCTTTTGACTACGATTTCTAATTCTATGATCTAGCAGCATGGATTTTTCTTGAGTGGGATGGGGTAGACCTTGGTGTAACAAGCTAACAGCAATAGTGGGTAATAACTGCCTAAGTTAAGACCCCAAAGGCAGCAGAAATAGAAATGTGCAGCTTCGTATTGGATGTATGATAATGGAGAAAAGAAGCCCAGCCTGATATCCTTATTCCCCTGAAGCCACTACAGTTTTATGGTACATGCCAGCAATTCCCAGTAGGGTACAGATGAGTGTTGCAGGTGCAGTGTAGTCTTTGCCTTGGAATAATAGTATTGTTATATATTTATTTTGGGGACACCATCAATTTTTCTTAGGAATTTCCAGTGAAAAATAATCTAAGTGGTTTGTAAAATTTTAAAGGGAGTTGAGCTGAAAAGAGAATTTCATATGAATTGCAATGTTAGAGATTCTGAAATAAAAGTTTCATTAATTTCTTATAAAAGAAGTCATCAGCAACCGCTTTAATTACTCTGAACTCTGAAGAGTTGAGTATATCTATATCTGTGGAGATTTAGTCTCTTCTTTCTGGCAACTGCTGTTTCTGATTTGCTGTTTCTGGGGGAGAGGGTTGCATTTTAATCTCTAAACAACTGGAAACTGTAAAATGACAATTCAATTTATACTCTTCTGTTTCTGTTAGTATTTCTTTTTATTATGAAGCTAAAATAATTAATTCAAAATATTTTTTCACACCTCTAATAAGAATTTTCACATAGTCAATAAATACAAAGAATTACTAGAGAAATGTGATTAATGGAAGTCATGATTCTGTACTACTAATTCAATTATGAATAATTGTTAATGAAGCAACTAATGTAAGAATTAAGTTCAGAACACAATAGGAAAAAAAAAAATCTATGCTTTTGAACCCCTTGCACAGTGATGTCCTGCCAGACCTTATGTTGGTATTTGAAGGAAGCAGCTCTGGAACAAGAGAGCTGGAGTAATCAGGTCTTTTACTTCAAACACAAGCACCTAAATAAAGATACAAGACAGCAGGCTGGTCCTGTTTTGTCAAAAAGCAACCAAAAAAGAGGCAGAAAAAGGATCAGCAGACATTGCCACAGCAAATACAGCTACATGGCCTTGAGAAAAATTCCAAAAGGAAAACTTGATATTAAGGGCAAATGTGTAAATCTTGAACAAACAAATCACTCCTTGTTTTTACTTCCTCTTGTTTGCAGAAAACATTTACACGCAGTCATTCATACTAGCTTTTTTACAAAGAAACACCTATTTTTTTATCTTTTCCTTTCCATAAAAAAAAAAAGAAAAAAAAATCAAAAGAAAACCCCAGAAAATATTTAATTCTTTTTTTAACCTTTTAACTTTTTTAAAGTTGCAAAGCCTGCTTTTCAGGAGATGTCTCAGAGATGCTTTCATGGTATTGTGGGATGATTTGTTAAAATTTCCATGATTGTTAATACTACAATAGTTGTCCCTTTTTTGTGTGCTATTCTCTCACTGTTTAGACTATATTGAAAGGGGAAAATTAGGTAGGGACAGTCCATTTTTATAGATCTCTGCACAGCCTTAGGACACATTCATTACAACAGAAGAATTAATTTTCATGAAAGTAACAGTAGCACATACTCTCTTTATTCTAGACAATATTTTGACTTCACCAAAAGATTACTGAAAAGGCCTTATGCAGTATCAAAGAATAACGACAAGTGATCAGGTCTCTGCAAAATGATTCCAATTATGTTGCAGTTAGTTTCACTCCACAAAAACACAATTCAGGCTCTCCGTGATTTTTCATCTTGATCTGGCAGAACTATTGAGCACTCCATTCCCTTGCATTAGGCTGACTTAGCTTTGGTTAATATTTTGCAGCAGTGTTCAACAGCCAAGTAAACGCACTGCTTTTGTTTCTGCATGAGAAGTATATTGAGTTATAAGATATTTAAGCAAATGTCTGAAGCAAAGCGTATCAGCAGTGTCATTGCTGATGAGAAGCCCACATAATGCCACAGTTACCTGTATCTTAGTCATTGCAAAATGCTTTCTAATATTTGGAAATCTAATTCTGTTTAAGATTTGGGATAGTTTTGCTTTTATTCTATATATGCACTGTTTACTACCATATTTTGTTAAGGTAAACTATTATAGACAGAAATAATTGAATCCCATCTCTCATTATCTTCAACTTGTATTAACATTGTCATATTTCCAGACTTTTTGTTGTGCTATTCTTTTTTTGACTTAGCTCAGGCTTGTCTCTTGTGCTAGTACTTGGATTACAGGACAGTTGGGGTGGGTAAAGGTGGGTAACTACTGCTGTCCTGTTGACAACATTCCTGTAATACTGCCCAGACTCTTTGCTTCCCCAATGGTATCACTTTACTCTATATAATTTCATTTGTAGTCCATTCCTTACCCTCAAATCCTTTTGTGCCCAGTCAATATTAGTTACCCATGAAAACCTGATTTAAGAAATCAAGAGGTGAGAAAATCCCAGTAGAGACAAACCTGTCAGCCAAGACGAAACCAGTAATGGCAGGTGTGTCTGGTGCCTCACAAATCTCCTTGGCTTTTAGCATGGAGCCTACATCTGCTAAGCCTCTTTCTGAAGTAAATCCCAAAATGATGCTGAAGTACTTTTAAATTATTCATATAAAATGTTCTCTGAAAGAAAGTGGATGTGCATGTACCTGCGCATACATTTTAGCAGAGAATAACAATAAGATGCTGGAAAAAGAGAAGGCATTCATTGGCAGCACAGATTGCCATTTTCCCCAGACTTTCAGAACTCTTTTATTCAAACAGAATTGAAGGCTTTATCAGAATAAAAGTGAATTTAAATTGTGGGAGCCAGCTAGAAGTGGCTTACATGTAAATGAGAACCTAAGAAATGGAAAGATTTCCCACCGTCACTCCCTAGGTCGGAGTTTATTCCTCCTCCTTTTGTACTTAGTTTTCAAATGAATATTGCAGTACATTTGGAAGCAGGATTTTCCATCACTCTCTTTCTCTTTCAATATAAATCACATTTCTGCTTTTGTGCCTATACAACAGACAGGTAGGATTTACCCTGGGAAAGCAAGGCAATGCACACTTATGGAGAGGCCTTGCAAAGTGGGAACAGCTCCAAGATAACAGGGGAGGACGAAGATGACTTAGATAGGGTTATCACACTCAGGTGTAGATTCTCCCAGTTAGAAATACCCCTACAAGAGCAATCCTGTGCGCTAACACGTAGCCTAGCACTCTGAAGCAGTGTAGGCAGCACACATACTCTGTAGATTGATCTGTGCATATGTAAAATACGTGGCTGGCATCTCTTGGATTTGCTGTGAAAGGCAACCAGGAGGAAGGAAACAGTGAAATGTTTAGTCCTGGCAAGGGGAACAAGTGTTTCTGATCACACCATAGCAGTGGCCTTGTGTTGTTACCCCTTTTTTTCACCTATGTTACTTCATTCATCACTGAATTTATGGAATTCTCTTCCTCTACCGACATGTTACAAAACCAGAGGAGATGAGATTGCAACTTCATGGAAAGGAGCACAGGGCTATCTGTAGGAAATAACAAGGAAGATGTGGGGATAACTTGTAGCTGGAGCACAATGAAGAAAAACATATTGGTTTAAAAAAGTTTAAAAAAATCTTCATGCTTCATGAATTCACACCATCAGGTCTTGGTGTAGTATGTGAGAATACGTATGCTTTAAAGTACACTTGGGACTGGTTGTATGGGATCAGACCAAAAGTTCTCCTGCCAGGAACAGGCCCCTAATAAGAGATTTGATACACAGCAGGTTGGCAAGGTAAAAAATAGAGATCATACTAATTTGACACTGAAAATCAAGTATTTTTTCCTTTTATATATATTAATATGGCAGTCACTAGCTTAGTTTCAATCAAATCCTCAGGTTTGGTCCCTAAAGGGGATATTATGGGATATTACATAAATACTCCATATACCTTTTTCAAATAGGCTGTTATTGAACCTGTAGCATCATAAATTTCCATGGTGCCCCGATTTATATTGCACACGTGAAAGAAAGCTGGCACCACATGTGTTAATGCATGCACAGGCACGTGCCATCCACTGCCCCTCTGCAGTGGAAAAGTGGAAAAGAGATACCATTTCTCTAGAAAGAAAAAGGTATTTGCATATTACCTTTCTCCTTAAAATGAATCTTTACTAGCTTGGGTTTGCTCAGCATGGACAGTTTTCATAAGCAGTTCCATAGGAAATAGTGTCAGCAGGAGGCTAACTGGCTTGCTTTGCCCTCTGTCCCTGCAACAAATGGACCCTCCAGGAAGTTTCCAGACCTGAGATTATCATAGTCTGTGAACAAGGGATAGTTGCCTTTTTGCTGCCTTTCTGATTGCTGCACTTATTAAAAACAAAAACTGTAAGAGTGCAATCAGAATTTAAGACCAAAATTTCCTCTTTCTTAAGAAATGATTCCATTTTCTCACTTTTAGGAAGCAAATCTCCAGTCATGACATATCAATTACGATGCTCCAACTCTTTTATTGTTTTAACCATGACAAAGGAGGCAAAATATGGAAGATCTTTAACAATTCAATTTTTTATCTGATTTATTGGAATGACTTTACTTCTCCACCCCTTCCCCTGTCCTCCTATTCTATCTGCCTGGTTAAATTTTTAGGTGTACGTGGCAGCTGGGTGCTTGTACCACTTAATTTCCCACATCACTGAGAGCTTCCCACAGTCATGGCACTCTCAGCAGCACAACCACAGGACCAACCATGTCTCCCTCACCCTCCACCCTCACCATGGCAAAGAAATACCCTGAAGCATGGTGACTGGTGGCAGGGTAGAATTCATCCCAGTGTGCTGTTCAGCCATTTCATGGAATTGAGCAGCCACCCACAACATTCACATCCTGACCAAATTCCTGCTGTCTGCTGTAACTCCTGTGGGATCACCTGGTCTGCTGACACCACCAGTTCCCAAGTACCCCTTGTGCTGTTCGGAGGGGGCTGGATTTAGAGGATGCTCAGAACTTGCCAGAGTGAAAAAAAGCAGATATTTCAACATAAAATGCAATTGGTACAGGCTCAAAGTTCAGAGGAAAGAGTCTAAAATAAATCATGGCCTGGGGAAATAATATATCAAGGAAGTATTAAAATTTAAAATTTTCAGATGTATTTAAGGATTCCAGCTTATTAGTATTTCCATTCTTCTCTGATGCTTCTACTGCATGTAGCTTATGCATGTAGCTGGCCAGAGAATTAATTTTTTTCCTTCCCTGACTCTTTTCAGTCTGTTCCTGCTGCAATGCCTGAATTTGCCTTAGCTGCTTTTAGTTAGGTTGGCAAGTTAGAAACAGATCAGAATATTAGATATTTAGAAAACTTGATTTGAGGAGTGTTGTGACAGAAAATACAAAGCCTCACCTCAAAAAGCTGCTATTTATGAAAGCATTCACTCATGGTTTCCAGCAGTTTCCAAAGTTCAAAAGGGCAAAGAATCATGCGGGATGTCACATTGCTTGGCTTCCTACTATTCTGTGGATGCAGCTCTGGTATGGTGCTCTTTTGCAGATTGCATCTGTGAGGATGACATATACAGCCCAGGTAGGACTAAGGGTTGCTCCTTTAGGGACTAGTGCTATCACAACTGTATGCAGTTGCTCTTTTCTGACACCCAGACATAAACCCTCATGCAAAAATTGGGTCTTTTGAGAGTCTGGGAAGAAAAACAGGGGATGTGTATGTGTGCCTGTGTGTTTGCCGTGTATATGTTCTTGTATTTTTTTTTTTTTTTTTTCTATCAACTGTCCTTCTTTCCACCTTATAAAGCGTGGGAATTGGATTTGGTTTCCTTTTGCCACAGGAGGAAGGTGGCACAGAGCCACTTTCCAGTCTGCCCTACATTTTCCTGTTATCCTGCGGGTGAGCTCCTGCAACTGTGTTTCTCACCCCCAGGCACTGTCCTTCACAGCTCTTCAGTCAGCCCTCAGCCCAACACCATCCAGTCACCTTTTCCCTCTCAAAATGTGTTTGATTGCCAATCCCTCTCCACGGAATTTATTTTTTCTTTTCAGTCAGGCTTCTCTCATTCTTCAGCATATGCTTCATAACTTTCCCAGCTGTTGTTTTTCTTACTCTTTTTCAGATATTTTCTCTGTCTTCTTGGATTCCCTATGCAGCCTGACACAGGGTTCTCATTTGTGTATGTCATCCTGCTGTCATTCATATGGGCTACAATTGCCTTCCCAAATATGGCTTTTGTAATAAATAGTACTAACTGAATTAAGTTGCTGCCTGCAAGCAAATTAAAACATTTCAAGACAGAGCTTCTTTTTGTCTTCTTTGTCCAACATTTAATTTGCACATCTGTTACTCTTTGAAATGAGTATTCTGCTTATGCTATGCTGCCTTCCCCTACTGTCCTGAATTCTGCTACCATTTCAGACCAGCTCAGTAATGAAATATGAATTATTTGTTTATGCAGTGTACTTCTAAGCTATTTATCGGTCAATGCAATGCTTGAACCACAATGTCAATCTACATTACTGTAAGCATCTCCCAATACAGAATCACCAGCTCCTAACCAAACCCAAAGACCTGATGTGTAAAAATCATTATGGTGTTAGGGCTGGCTGCACTTCAGCTGTAATCTCTCATGATAAACAGACATGAGGCTGAGTTATTGCCACGGTTTGCCTGTGACTATAAATCAGTCTCAACAGATGTTTATTCCTTCATATTCTATTAAGCATCTGAGAATATGGTTGAAATATGTTAGAACAACCAGCACTTGAGAGGAATTCTTTCATACCAGCAATATCTGATGATGATAATATCCTTGTAATTACAGCACTTTGAGCATTCTCAGGAAAGACATACTTGGGTTTTATCATGATCCTTTAAAATATTTATAGCTGTTGGTTTACCTCTATGTCAGAATATTTCCTTTCCCTTTAGCCCCACTTCACTGTCCTACAGAGTGGTCAGTATCTGGTCTTTGAGATTCCCTGGGTAATAAAAGATGGTTTATGGGTAGCAGTGGACTTGGGATTGTATGTTGTAAACAAAGCAGCAGGTTTTCTCTCTCTGACTCATAGAATTTTTGGAGCTATGTGACAGCTTCTAAGGCACAGACATGAAGACAGAAATTAATTACCATCTTACTGAAAAAAACGATGAAAAACATTCTGCCATCTACCCCAAGCCCTATTTGCAGAGGATTGTGATTGGAGTCCTTCTTCTGGTTCTCTACACAAAAATAAATTTAACTCTGCCTGAACAACCTTGAAAGAAACACTTTTGCTTGGAAAATTAATGAACACCTTCTCCTGAATTACTTGTTCACCCAAAGCTCCATCTCCTCAGTGTATAAGCAGCGTGCATTAGAAGACAGTGGCAGATGTAGGAACAGCTGTGGAAGTTACTGAAGGCTTTCCCCAGTCCAACAGCTGGGAAGACCCTCTTGAAACTTCTTGAAAAGCTTCAGTTTCACTACAGGTGGGTCAGAGGAGTGCTTAGATTTGGTGAGGGCTTAGATTTGGTGAGAGTGAGGAAATGAAACAGTGTGAGAAAGAGTATTTGTATTTCAGCACATGGAACATTGTTTTTTACATGAAATCCTTGTTCAGGTCTCATCAAAACTGTGTATATGCATTTGCTTGTTTTACAAACTGGAATTTTTATCGTGCAAATTATTTAATCAAAAAAATCATTAGATGATCAGTTTGATATCCTAATCTGTCTTTATTGCTGCACAAATCTGCATTCAAAATAAGGTGCTCTGTAAGCAGTGATGAAGTAAACTCTTTGTGGGTTACAGGTGGGTTCATACCTTGAGTTCTGATCAAAGTGAAGAATGTCACTCCCCTGTACTAAGGTACAGTAATATAGCTCAAATGTTTTGGGTTTTTTTTTTCCTCCTTCATGATGGAACTTATCTGAGCTCTTTTTTTTTTTTTTTTTCTATTCATCTGCTCATTTTCATTTATTCAATATTGAATAAGTGAAAATGAAGGTATTAAATATGTGATTAACTAACAGATACAAAATATACTATGCAGGACCTAGAGAGAAAGTGATGACATCTGATCTCTAAGGAATCTGCCTGAACAATGGAGAGAAACCAAACCTATGCAGAACATGCTAAATTAGTGTAACTCTGGAACCATGATAGATCTCAGCTAGTGATTTGGCAATAAGAATTACCATCCCCTGTGTTTTTTTCCCCATCAAAGAGGTCAAAGAAACCATCATTATATTTTTTAACTATGTGGAAATAAAAATGAAATTTTTGCCAGTGAGCTTTGCAGATGTCACAAACTCCTTGAAATGATAATTGGGGAGCAGGACATGTTTAGCTCTGCACAAGAGCGTGAATCACATGCTAGACTGTGCCCACATTATGGATGAGAATGTATGACACATTTACCAGCAGCATTTGTATTTTAGGAAACTGACTTGAAAGCAAATTTGAGCTGAACATGAGCTCAAAATGGGATAGAGTAGTTAAGAACAGAGTAACAGTCTTGTGTCTAAAAGGAGGAAACTACTGAACAGAAGAAATAGGGTTATCACTTGATGATTTATTAGTAAATATTTTTATTCAGTTCATCTACCTGCACCTTAGCAACAACTGTCCCTAAGTTGATAGGAACTTCCTAAAGTTTCAAGTTCCTAAAATGATAGGAATAGTCCACAAAAGAAAGATGAAGAGCATTTAAAACCTGGAAAATCTTCCTAATTCTGAGAGCAAAGAAATTAAAACTGTTTAAGCTTTGGCATCTTAAATGTATTGTGATACATTAAGCTAGTGGATTGCTTTGCAGGACATTATCTTTGCTGTGCTGCCTGCTCAGAGCTGTGCTCTTTACCTCGTGGACAGCACAAAGTTGTTTTTTCCTTGAGGAAAAGGGTGTTCGCTGTTTTACTTTCCCCATGGTCAGAGGTGAACACAAGAACCTCTGCTGCAGAGTCACTAATGCACTAACTTCTTGTTGCCTGACAGTGACTTACCCTACAGTGCTGCCTCCCCAGGGAACTCAAAAATAGGTTAAATGTGACGTGCTCAGGACACAGAAGTACAAACATGGGAAGCTGTCATATTTTTGTGGTACATTTAAACTAACACAATCTAGCAGTTGGAAGCTGAAGCTGGAAACATTGAGACTGGAAATTAAAATCTAGTTTGCTAGAGATGTCAGGTCTATCTGTTGTGCTCTGATGGCTGAAATTACAAATGCTTCTAGAAGCTTACATGGAAATTCTGTCTTTGATACAGGGAAAACCCTGGAAACATCTTGGATCTGATTTGTCCAAAGAGTCATATTACACAAATATGGACATTTCCTGTTAAAAATCAATATATTGTTAAGCACAGAAAGTTTAAAGGTTTTTTTATGCCTCTATGACATGTGATGCCAACAGTAACCACACTCCCAGGTGCATAAATGGTAAGGATGTCTGGACTGAAAGTCAATTTATGGACTATAGCTATTCTGATTTTAAAAATTATTATTTCTTTATAAACAACCCCTCATAAATTAGAATTTGATCACAAAGAAAGAGAAGGCACAGCCAGTGGCAAATGAGATTAAAGTAAGGAAGGACAGGCTGAAGGGTGAGCTCTTACTCTTGCATTTCAACATCACAGCCAATTCCATTAGCATTCAGCTGACATGTGAGCTTGTGAACATCTTGCCATCACTGAAGACACATCTGCTGAAAGGTTGCCCAAGATATATTTATGTAAAAAGTGCACAACGCCTGTTTGAACTTTTTTGTAAAATTTATGTTTCTTCTGGTCAATAACCTGCTCTCATGCTGCTTTTAATAGGACATTGCACTCACCATTTCCTTCTCCTTAACAGATTTTCCTCTTGTTGGTGCCTTTAGACAGCAAAAAAAAAAGTAGGAGGACATCCATTTACTTACAGCCCAAATCCTGTCCCAAATCCCTGTTGCACCTGGAGTGCCACAAAAGCCCACAGGAAAAAACTTCTTTTCATCTGAATCCACAGAAGAGATGAGGTTCAGTGGCTGAACTGAGGAAATTTGCACATGATTTTTAATGCCACTGAGGAGTCGCAGGAAAGTACATCCTATGCTATTTGCCTCAGCTTTTCTTCTTTGAAGGGTAAAATTATATTTTCAGAAATATACAGGTTTGCTTTGGTTTTTGCACACACAGACATACACCCACACATACACATGGATGCATATTAAAGGTCATGTCGAAAATATGAGCCAAAATCTGACAGGAATTATTATTCTGTCAAAATTTAATTGCAGGAGCCCTAGACACCAGCCTGCTCAGCTTTCCAAAAGCAGGACCTGATGTATGAGGTTAATCACAAAGATTCATTTTGTTGAGGGATCAGAAACCCAAAGTTGGCTCTATGTAATACCTAAATCCTTTAATGCAACCAGGAGAGCCAC
Organism: Phylloscopus collybita; assembly: GCA_027886175.1. Lineage (NCBI taxonomy): Eukaryota > Metazoa > Chordata > Aves > Passeriformes > Phylloscopidae > Phylloscopus > Phylloscopus collybita. Next base: position 36,358,862 of record JAJNNQ010000075.1, read on the forward strand.
TGTGCTTCTGTCCTCTAAAGCTGATGCTTTCTATTAATTCCAGATACCTGTGCATTCATCTTTCTTTTCAGGCCAATTGCTAACAGAAGAGCTTTGTAATTGAAAGAAAGGCAAACTTGCAGTTCAGAAAGACAGGAGATAAACTGCTGGCCTCTTTGTAGTTAATAGGACTTTTATTACTGCCCTCAGTTCACGATTTCACTAAACATGTTTGATTATGCAAAGTAACACTTCTGTATCATATTCTGTCCATTTATTCACATGCAAATGAAAATCAGAAGCAGTTCTGAACTCTTCTTTTCACATGGCAATGAAAGATTTTCCCAGAAAACAAATAACTTGAAAAATTGCAGGCATATGTGTATTGTTCTTTAATAATTTCTGTGATGTAAATTTGAAACTCCAATCTTTTGACCTAAGGATAAGACTTTTTCATCAAAACCTTTAGACCATAGCAAGATAAAATCCTACCTGGAAATCATCAGAACTGACGGCACTTAACACCTGAATCTGAATTTTGTTCTTTCATATGATTTTGATCAAGATTCAACAGAATACATGGTAACCCTACAGCTGATTACACTTCTTCATCTCACCATGAAGGCAGGGAAAATGGTATGGAACAACTTTCAAAGACGAGGACCATGTGAACGTGATATTCCTGGACTAACTCCTTTTCTCTGTACCACTTCAAATAGGTAGTGAAAGCCAACTAATCACATTAACATTTAAAGGCATTATTTTATGATAATGGCTGGGAGATATCTTTTTTCATACCACTCTGTAAAAGAATGGCCTGGACAGAAAACACTCTTTGTGTGGACTAACAACACAGAGCAACCAGAGTGTGTAGAAATCACAGTGCAGTTTGTGGAAATAGAGCAGAGGCTGCAATTCCCCAAACGGTTCAAACAAACAAACAAACAAGCAATCTGTTTGAAAGTCTGAAGATAGAATAATTATTGTCAGTTTCTTCTGCACCAGGAGAGCTACAAGAATCTCCATATGTTTTTTGAGATGCTTTCTGTCAACCTGCTTGGCTGGTCCATGATACAGCTGAAGTAATTGTATGATAGACATTAATGTACATATAGCAAAAAGACATTATCTGGTTCAAATTTGGAAATATTTCTTTAAAAAAACCCAGACATGAGCTACTTACATGACACACTGATGTTGCCTTATCTCTCAATGGTCCTATGCCCTAAGAATGAGGTCTGACAGGTGATCAGGTGAGGTGGAAGTTATAGTGAAATGGAGATATGGTTACAAAATCTTTTGCTGAAAATGGCCTTGCTGCTTCAAGGATGGCCACAAATATTCCATCACGATTTGAGTGTGAGTGTGTGTAAAAAGATAAGGACACTATCTACATTTACCTACTCTGATCCCAGTTGGCTGCAAAAAGCAGAAGAATCTTCCTGCCACAGTGGTCGCGATTTTCCAGTACTCCTGGAAACCCATCTGTCAGAGCCCGTTTGATTCCTGGATCATCAGCCTTGAAGTTTTTGAACATATCCAGATTTAATTGGCGGTATTGGAAATACTGAGCCAGCAGTCTGAAGGCCTCAGTTTGGTGAAACTTTCTGGCGCGGAGAAATCTCAAGATGAAGGCATCATCTGTACGTAAAAACCCAATGTCAGGCCTCGTGATGATCATGTCCCTGACTTGCTGGATATCCTGGTGCAAAATGTCTGGGTTTTCATTCAGTTCCAGGCGGGCTTTCTCTATAGTCTCTGGACTAAGTCCAGCTTGTAAATGGGTCATCTCTGCAAAAACCTCTTTTCCAAATCCTTAACTTCGGATATTTTAGTAGAAGTGCTGATCCCATTCAACTGATGGTCTGCTGTGACTGTGAGCCATTCAGATGCTTTTTGCTGGCAAGATGATATTTAACAAGTAAAAGCAAAGGGCTTTTCTTATTCTTGCAGAGTAACAGGCAGTTCACATATACTATAATCCATCCAAAGGAAAGTGTTGTTTATTCCACCACTTACTAAAAGAAAAAGAAAATATATAAAAGAAAGATTAAATGTGTATATAAAGCTTGTAGGAATGCATTTCTGAATTTATTTAGCCATAAAATTTCTTTGTGTAGGAGGGTAAGAGTCACATAATTTCAGAATGGTTGCATTTAAGATAAGGCAGTCTCTAGCATCTTGAATGTGTGTTTTCAGGCTTTCAGAAAAGCAATCTGATGTATTGACAATTAACACTAAGCTGTATCAACCTGCTATTAGAATACACTTCTCAAAATTGTCTTACAGAAGTGCAGGAGTTGCAGCATCCCTAGCTTCAAGCCAAAGATGATAACAGCAAGAATAATAGTAATTTTTTTTGCACCAGTAATAGGAGCAGCATTTCAGCTTCATAAGTAGACAGATTTACCCTCATCATACTAAGCAGAACAACTCTTTGAATTGGTTTTATCACCTGTACTATCAGCTTGTAGCTCTCCTTGAGTAAGACCCTTTAGCTGACTAAAAACCTGATTTTTATAAAGCCCCAAAACTCCAACAATACCAGGGACAATTTCTGTTTTTTAGAAATTCACTGGAAATATTTCCCATTGAGATTCAATATGTCCTCATGGGAAGCTTCCCACAAATAATGTTCTTGATGTATCCAATCTGTCAGAGTTGGTGTTTTAGTTGAAAAGAGACGTATTTTATTCAAAATTCCTTTTTTCAGTATATTGTAGCATTCCTGAATACCTAGTTCTGCATTTAATTTTGATTTTCGTACTTCACCTAGAATTTGTTTTTACAAGTGTTAGAAAGAAATCTGCCTAAGCTGTTATGTATGAGCAAAATGGTACAGTGAATCTCTTACATTTCAGTGACATAATTAGCAAGAGGCTGTCATCGAAGTCTGTGTAGCTACACTTGTGTGAAATAAGATCAAGGTCTGTTCCAATGTGATATATGTGTGAGGAAAGATCAAGATCCATACAATTTTTCAGCCATCACAGAAACAGACAAGCAAACCCACCCCTCCCCTCCCCCCGCCCCCCCCCCCCCCCCCCCCCCCACTGCTTAACTGATCTCTCTTTTTAATTTCTGAAAAAGAAAAATTGGTTTTAAAAATTTAAAGGGAATCCCTCAGTGAAAGACACACTTTTTGTATTTGAAGAAAGCTGTTTGGAAAGTTATGAATTATTTATAGGAAAACAACCATTTCATTCATCTACTCCCCTGGGTTCAGCATTCTCAGATCAAACAAAGGGGAGAGCAGCAGCCAAAGCATTTCTTGGTCCTGGATTTGCTCAAAGTTATGTTGCAGGACCTGGAAGTCAATGAGCTCAAGGGATGCCTCGGTTCCCTGCTTTGTGACTTTGCATGTTTTTGATAAAAACTACATTTCAGATGCCACAGCCATAGCCCCAGGATGAAATCCCAAAATTTAAATACAGAGAGTTTTAAACATATGTGCTTAAAGGACATTCGTGGTGGGAGATAAGCTTTTCATTTAACAGCAATATGAATTGAACTTTTCTGTGGGTGACACAAAGGAGAGTTTATTAAGCATCCTTTTTCTGTATTCACTGTGGAGCTGCAGTTGAAAAGAGCTACCTGCAGAGCAGAGTATCTGATGATTGATCAGCCTGGGAAAACTCCAGGAAAGACAGAGCTGGGAGAAAAGAGGTCTTTGAAAAGGCACTATGGAGTGCAAATGTTTCCATAAAACAAGTCCCTATGTTGTGAGGGGTAGTCCATGAGTGCAGGCCATTTAATTCCTAAAGAAACTAGAGCTGTAATAATGGTGGACTCCTTACAGAAAAATAAGCTAACAGCTATTTTCTTTATTCTTGCCTTTATTAAACCGAATTAGAATAACTCCAGTGGTATCAACCAAATTCCACTGACATAAAATTACAGTAGGCCATAGAGAAACCAGGCTAATATTTTTTGACTGAGATCTCAAATTAATGGTGACATCAACACTTTCTTGCATAAATCATGGGTATAGTTACAATGCATCCATGAGCTTGTTAGGAGAGCTAGAATTATTAAAAAGTGGCATTGTCATTAGGGGATTGTGGTGCCAGGACTGGCCCCTTCCTGGTTTTAACAGCAAGAGTAGAGTATGAAAGCTTTGTCCCCAAGAATGTTAAGCAGAGATCTGGAAGCAAGAAGCTTATCTGAGGTCTGCATTAGCTCTGGCTTAGGACCTAGTATGAATTACAGCACCTTTAGAGCTCCTGTGGCTTAGAATCACAAAATTGTGGAATCACAAAATGTTTTACTTTGGAGGGGATCTTTGAAGGTCATCTGATCCAACTTCTGTGTTGTGGGCAGGGACATCTTTCATTGGATCAAGTTTTTTCAAAGCCCCATTCCACCTGGCCTTGAACACTTCCAGTGTTTGAACATTCACAACTTCTCTGGGAAACTTGTTTCAGAGCTTCATCATCCTCATCACAAAAAAAAAAAAAAAAAAACAACAAAAAAACAACAACAACAAAAAAACAACAACAACAAAAAAAAAACACAAAAAAAACCAACACACAAACAAAAATATAAATATATATATATATATATATATATATAAATTATTCTTTATATTCAATCTGAATCTGCCCTCTTTAAGTTAAAAATGTTAGCCTTTGCCCTATTGCTACTGGCCCTAGTAAAAGGTCTGTGACCATCTTTCTTGTAAGCTCCCTTTAGGTACTGGACAGCTGCTGTGGGGCCTCCCTGGAGCCTTCACTTCTCCAGGCTGAACCACCCCAACTCTCCCAGCCTTTCCTCATAAGAGAGATGCTCCAGTTCTCCAATCATTTTTGTGGCCTTTCTCTGGATCTGTTCTGAAACATCCAAGGATTATCAGCAGATAACAGTGACACACACACACAATTCCCAATGGTTCATCCATTTTCTAGGAGTTTATGGGAGTTAAACCGTCCCTTCCTCTGCTCCTTTTCTGTCTCCCACCTCCATCAAGATGCTTCTTTGGCAAGAAGGCAAATCCTTGAAAGGTCAAATGCAGTCTGCTCCAGAAGAAAATGAGATTTGAAATAAAGTCTGGCCTGTTTTTATTGCTTCCCTAACTATTTAATGTCAAAAAATGTTCTACTTATTTTTATTAAAGTTTCCTACTGTTTTTAACTAATTTAAAAGTTCAGGATTATTCCAAGGTGAGGGAGACACAACAGCCTTCCTTCCTTGTCAGATGTTGTTGCCAAAAAACAACTTGCACATACTCATTCTAACAAAAGATCCATTTTTAAATGCATTTCAGTTTTCTGATAGTGAGCTGAGCTATAACCATGGATTACAGTTATCTATACATCACCCTGATTATCACCCGGAACAGACTGCACTAAAATACTTTATTGGTGTGAAGTTATATATTGCAAAATAATCTAAAATATGTATGAACAGTTTTGTCACTCCCAGAATTGTTGGGCAAATCATGAAGGTTGCAATCCACACGAGCACCATTGCCTTCAAGGAGCCTGATATACATCAGTGAATGATTTGGTTCTCCCACTGCTAACTTTGACAATAAATTTGGCACTCCAGAGCTACCCAGTTTAACTGTTGCTGCACTTTCTGAAAGTGTTCTGATTTATTCTGATTCCCAAGATATAACAGAAGCTTCATCTCCATTTTCACCTCCTCCCACACATGGCAATTTCTCCTTCTCTTCCGGTGTTGTGTACAGCTCTGATCCATCTGCCAATTTTTTAGATGTTTACATCTTTGTTCAGTTGGAGCAGGGTTGTTTTTTCTTCCAAATGAAGATACTGGCCTTCTTTTCCTATTTTGAATATTGTTGCTGTGTATTGGCACACTAGAGTGTGTTATGGTCTCAACAGCTGTTTTTCTATCTTGTGACTCTTTGTTCCCAAGGGACTATTTGTTCTAACGTCTTTTCACAGCCACTTATAATAAATCATCCCTCCAAAGGAACAGAATTCAGCCTTAAATGAAAAAAAGTACAGAGGTTTGAAACACAACATACTAAAACCAAGAAAAGGAGGGAAATTTCCACCAAAATTACAGTGTCACATACAATTTTGGCTAATTCATTGTCAGTCCCAGCAAGGGAATGACGAGGGACAGTGAGTCTTCAGCATGGATAACATACTGAAAATAAGATACAATTTTCAGACAAGCAGCTTATATTTTTGCATGATCCTCAAAGAAAAAAAAAAGTTAATAATAAAATGTATAGTAATATTTACTATACAAATTAAAATTGAAATCACACTTTTCTGAAGTATACAAAGCACTTCTCATTCAAAGATGTTAATATTCCTCACTTCTCCCTTTTGTGTGAAGTGACATCTTCTGGGTCAGCATTCAATCCCTATTTGCACTGCCTGCCCTAGAAAATTGGCCAAAACCTGCCTTCAGTGATGATGGCAATTGTCTGGATCATTTTGTTCCTGCCCAGTTACCAGTCCCTGCAACATCACTTGCTTCTTTAAGCACATCATGTCCATTTGACCCATCCAATTCAGTTCCAGAAAGATTTTAGCTGTCTCCTTATCTATGAAGTGTTTTCCATCCAGTCCAAAGCTATCTACCATGTGAAATTTCATTACCACAATTTTTGAGCTGAGAAGGCACTAACATTTCATCCTCACCTGGTATTAAGAGGCATCACTGCTGAGGTTTGGCTCATTATATAATTCCTAAGTCCTAGAATTTATACGGATATTAGCTGCTGAAATCATGCCAGAGAGGAAGGGAGTGGGCAGGGAGGGAGGGAAAATGGTAATATAGAATGATTTTATCTCAGATTGTGGGTGTCATCTCATTAAATTTCTTTTTGAAAAATATTTTGATGTTAATTCTGGAAAATCTCTCAGGGTTATGCTCTGCTTAGCAGGGGTTGCTCCATAAGAACAGGGGAGGATGAATCCATACCTGCACATATAGGAATGGTTCCTATAACCCTTTGTGGCCTCGAGGTACCTTAGTAGAAAGCTGCACTAGAAGTGGAGTAGTCAGACCTAGAAAGGATCCTACCCCAGCTCCATGAACCAATTTCAAAAGAGCAATGAGCAAAAATTACTCTTTTTGGCCCTTGGCTGCAAGACCCTGGCATCTTCTACAGATTGTGGGGAGAAGCACAGGCCTGAGTGATTTGTCTGAGATCCCAGAGGATACATTTCACAGAGCTGGGAACAGATCATATATCTCCTGAGCCATAAGCCTACATGTTAACATCCAGGGAATCTTTCCTCATCATCCCCTTGACCTCCCCATGAACATGTGAGACCTTCTCTCACATGTTCATGTCTCCCTTGTACTGGGGAGGACATAACACTCCAACTGTGGCCTCACCACTACTTCTCTGCAGTCTTTCCTAAGGGACTAGGTTCTCCCAGTGAACATAAATGAGTTAAATATTGCAAGTCCTTCTGCTCCAAGTACTGGTGCTCCTGTAAGTCTTCACTAGGGATTTGTTGCTTCTTGTCATTATGAAAATAGTGAATGTTTGTGACTGTAACAGCTGTGTGGGGAATTTTATGGTTTTTCACATTTTCCCAGGGTAGAATCTCTCAGCTCAGGTACAAAAACTAACATTTCCTTCAGTTCAGTAAAAACAACACATCATGCATTCCTACTCATTCTACAATCTTCTGGTTAGTTTGATTTAGTTACAGCTTGCCCTCAGGCTACATCTAAATGTCCAGAGGTGGTAATTTAGCCATGGCACAGCACAAAACGTGGCAGAAACTCAACTGATCTTCACTGCTTTCTGCACAGTATGTAGGGCAGGCATGTCTGCAACACCAACCTGAAGTCATCCTGCTGTTCCTACAAGCTGCCAGAAAGGAGAGACAGACAAGATTGTCTAGCAAATGTAAAATTAAAAAAAAACCTGCCCTGTTATCTTTTGACCTAAAATGTGTTATGCTTATTAACTACCTGAATATTAAAGAATAAGACCACGTGTCAAGGGGGGAACTTATACAACATAGAAATAAAAAAGTTAAACAAAACAGCATTAACCTCAAGAGTTTGGTTAAATTTTTCTTCAAATCATAGTTTTTATGTTGTAAGTATTCACCAATCACAGATCATCTGCAAACCCCTATGGAAATGTGTGGCCTGACCTGTGGCATGCCAAAGAAGCAGCAGTTTATGAGGAACTTCCACGTCAATCTTAGTGCAAGCATCATCAAGCAAAAGCACCCTGGCCACTATGGGACAGAAGTCAGTTCTTCCAATAATATAGAAACATCTTGCAGGAGAAATTAGCAGCATGAAAAATATGAATTCTGACCCCCAAGCCCCATAATGAAGCCATATGTAGAACTCTGACAGCACACAATCATAACACTGGTGTCTGAAAATATCTAAATGCTGCAGAAGTTGTGTTACAGCATCTGCACAAAGATATACAGAAGAAGGAACAAAACATATTAACAAGATATTCAGTACTGCATGTTTAATAACATGAAGTTTATCCAATTTTGCAGTTCTTTTACTCCATGTTTTGAAAAATATGTTCTTTCAAAAAATATGAAATACAATGGTAATATATAAGTGTTGACTTCTTTCTGCTTTATATGTTATATCAGAGGAAAGCATCTGTGGCATATCATTGTGTGGCAGTGGGGAGGGGAGGGGAAAGGGGAAAGGAGAAAGGAGAAAGGAGAAAGGAGAAAGGAGAAAGGAGAAAGGAAAGAGGAAGGGATACCTGCACCCAGGAATTCATGCAATCCCCCTGGATTTTTTAGTCTCATTCCTACTGAAGTCTGAGCACAAGCACAAAGCACATATAAACTTCTCCCAAACTTGTAGAAATCAAGCTTAATATAATTTTATAATACTGTGTGGGTTTGTTTTCTCAGCAGAGGAACACATCAGACTTAAGGAGTTTATTTCTATAAATATTACTGAAGAAAAAAAACCAAAACAAACTAAGCAAACCAAAATCCCACTAAAGTGTTTGGAAATTCCCAAATTGAATCAATGGAGCAGCATTAGATAAAGAGGGAAAGGAATTACAACTCATCTGACAAAAACCACGTGAACTTCTGCTCAGTTTTTCCACTCTATAAGAGACTAATGTTGCTTCCTTTTTTTTCATGTTTTGTTTTGTTTAACTAGTAGTACCCAGTTGTCACATCTTGTTTGTGTCTTTGCCAGAGAGGCACTACAGTACGAGGCTGTGAGAGAAAATAAAACTCACTTGCCAAGCAATAGCACAATTGCTTCAATAATTGCATGCTTAAGTTAACAACTGCACGAGTTTACAGCCTTTTTGAAGGAAATATTCTCCATCCTGTTATGAGGCTGATCATTACTATTTCAACTGACATGGTCCTTTTTTTGGAATATGAGGAGGCTGCTGTTGCATATTTCAGTGAAATGACGTCTGTGTTCAAGGCACGTAGAGTTTAAGGAATTATGACCCAGTGCTATGGCGTGGATTCTGCAGTTCCTCCACTGCTTACACTACTACTCAGCAGTCCTCAGTGCTACCCAGATGTCTTGGGTTGTGGAACCAAATATGTGTATTCTATTTTCATTTGTTAAAAAGCAGTTGAGAAGATGTTTTTCTTTATCTCTTGTAACTCAAGGGGGAGAGAGACCTGACATCTTTGGATAATGGGCCATTAGCACCTCCCCAAGCTATACCTTCCCCCCCAGAGCTGTGCATCTGCATTTCCATCATCCTATTGTGAGATGCATCACATCCCCCTGGCAGTGGGGGGGTGCAGGCAGTTCTTCTGTCTGGATAAGACTGAGACACAGGGACAGGAAAGTTTCTAGCTTCACCCAATTTTCTGGAAGGAAGACTGGACCCCTTCTCACCCACTGGACCCTTCCCACTACCACTGGACCCTTCCCACCACTACTGGACCCCTGTCACCATCACTTGACCCGTTTTCTACAGGATCATCTTTACCTCAACAGAACCACATCTGCCACTTCAGAAAGACTCACTTTTAGACTGCTTTCAACACCCTGACCAGAAGGGTGTCAGGTTGTAGTTCTGACTCTGTCAGGGTTTTCCAAAATTATGGTTTGTTTGTTTGCTTGTTTGGTTGGGTGGTTTTGTTTCCTATTACATTTGTATTGTTAATATTCTTAGTAAAGAACTGTTATTCCTATCACCAAAATCTTTGCCCGAAAGCCCTTAATTGCAAAATTATAATTTGGTGGGGGTGAGGGCCTTACATTCCCCATTCTAAGGGGCTTACATTCCCCATTCTAAGAGAAACTCCAGCTTTCCTTGGCAGATACCTGTCTTTCCAAACCAAGACACCAGAGTATGCTGTCTCTGCAACAGATTTTAAATTCTAAATTATGATTTAATAAATTAAGAAGGTTTTTTGAAAAGGTTGTAGTATCTTTCATTGTTCTGTGTTTGCCTTACAAAAGTCTCATTTTTAGAAAATACTCAATAGTTTTTAGAGGTAGATGAGTCAACAGAACCCTTAAAATAATTATGACAGATACATGACAGCACAAGCTGCCCCTGTAAACTTCAAGCTGGGATACAGACTGCAAATGATGAAAAGCTCTACAAGGCATCTGACATCATTATAGGAAAAACTAAACCAGTACCTTTGCTATGCCGTGCATGGCATAATACTGTTACATAATATCTCATGTAGATGTTGGCATTGTATTAACTTTTATTACTGGAGATAATCCATGTTATCATCTGATTACTCAGAAAGCACATGAAAGCAGACTTTCTGTAATTTAATTTTTTTTCTTCCAAATATGATCCTGTCACTATTTAGTGATGGACAAGGAGTAGCCATCTGCTCCTTAACTTAATTATTCACAGAGCTTGTTAAAATTGAAGAATCAGCATTTTGAAAAGGGGAAACTCCCTTTCTTCTATGACCTTCCTCACCCTCTCAGGATTAAACCATTGCAAACAGAATTAAAGTCAGGCCAGTAGCACACATGGGGTTTCTCCAGCTGTCATTTGCTTCGTATTTATTTTCTGTATGAACACCCTCACTTCTTGCAGAGACCAAAACTTAATTCTTGACTTCCTGCAGCAAAGGACCCACGTGCTAGATATAATTCACCTCACTTCTTCCCTGCACCCATGGATGTTTACCACAGGGAAAGCAATACAACTGACTGACCTGGCACATTCCCCCTCCCTTTAATTGTTCACCCCTTTTTGGAATGAGTACAACTGGTCAAAACAGGCGTCAGTTTGCTGAGGAGCAAACAGGTCTCTGCTGCTGTTTGACAAGCTCCTGTATGTCAGCTCTTGGCTGTAGCCCTTACTTCATTAACTTAACTACCAGTTTTAGCCCTTTCCTCTACATGCCTCTCATCTCTCCCAGGTCTCAAATTGGATCTGGACTTTCCCTTCCAACTTGTGCTCTTCTCCTTCCTTGCCCAGCTCCTGGGCTGCTGAGCTGATTTTTACAGTCCCATGCCCCCTTTCAGGAAGGATTGAGGCTGGTGATGGAGGGGAAGAAAGGGCAGGAAAGTGAGGAATGTGGAGAAACAGGCACGGGGAGGAAAGGAGGCAAGGGACCAGGGCAGGGAGGAGACCATACAGGGAAAGCAGAATGCAGGAAGGCAGAGAGAAGAGAATCACAGAAGCAGGGCAAGGACAACTGAAGGAAGAAGAGGTAGGATATATAGGAGGCAGGAAGCAGTAAGCAGGGCAAGGAGAGGCAAGGGAGACAGGTGAAACAGAGCGGGGGAGGTAAGGGGAGGCAGCAGGGCAAAGAAGAGAGGCAGGGAGCAGGATAAGGAGACAGGGAGGGAGCAGGCCAAGTAAGAGGCAGAGGAGGCAGAGAGTAGGGAGCCAGGCAGGCATGAGGCAAGCAGTAGAGGCAGGGAACACAGAGACAGGGAAGGCAGTGAACAGGGGAAAGAGGCGGTCAGGGCAAAGAGCAGGCAGGTAGCAAGGAAGCAGATGCAGGAGAGGTAGGTTGGCAGACAGGAGAGGTATGTTGGGAGGCAGGAGGTAGGGCAGGCAGGGAGCTGGGCAGGCAGGAGTCAGCAGCCAGAGCTGGCAGGAGGCAGGGAACAGGAGGAGCAGGACAGGCAGCAGGCTGGGCAGGCAAGGGGTACAGCAGACAACAGGCAGAGAGCTTGGCTGGAAGGAGACAGGGGACGGGAGGGAACAGGGCTGGCAAGAGACAGGGATCAGGACAAGGAGGAGGCAGGGCAGGCAGGGGGAGCAGGGTAGTCAGGAGGAGGCAGGGGAGAGCAGGACAGGCAGGAGGGGGCAGAGGGAAGCAAGCAGGGAGCAGGGCAGGCAGGGAGCAGGGCAGGCAGGGGGGAGCAGGCAGGGAGCAGGCAGAGGGGAGCAGGGCAGGGAACAGGGCAGGCAGAGGGGAGCAGGCAGAGGGGAGCAGGGCAGAGAGCAGGCAGGGAGCAGGGCAGGGAGCAGGGCAGGCAGAGGGGAGCAGGGCAGGGAGCAGGGCAGGGAGCAGGGCAGGGAGCAGGGCAGGCAGAGGGGAGCAGGCAGGGAGCAGGCAGAGGGGAGCAGGCAGGGAGCAGGGCAGCAGCGGGGAGCGGGCAGGGAGCAGAGGCCGGGCGGGGAGCGGCCGAGGCTGGAGCTGTCCGCCCCGCGGTGCTGAAACGCCGCATCCCGGGCCCGGCGGGGGGAGCGCCGAGAGCCGCCCTGCGCAACCCGAGAGAAGGCAAATACAAATACCTGCACAGCGCCGGCAGCTGCCCTGGGGCGGCGGGGGGCTGCGTGGGGTGGGTTTTTTCCCCCTGTAGATGTCCTTGCTGCTGAGCTGTGTGGGCGAGGAAGATCTCCCGGCTCCCGGGTTCCGGCTCAGATCTCTCTAGAAAACTGAATGAGCGAGCGCCAGCTCCACGGGGCTGTGATTTTTTTTTTTTTTTTTTTTTTTTTTTTTTTTTTTTTTTTTTGGTAGGAGGCGTGTGCGCCAAAGCCCGGGTCCTTCCACTGCCGTCCCCCTGGGTCCTAAGCCCTCCTGCCGCCCGCCCGCCCGCCCGGCTCCCGGCGCTCCCGGCGCCCCCGGATGCGGGCTGGGAGCTCCGCGCCGCCCTGGGAGGGGTGGGAAGGGGCTGCTGGCGGCCGGGAGGGCTTAGCTCGGCGGGCTTCCACCCAGCGGCATTGGCTCCACCGCCTGTTTTCTAGCATCGCCTCTTTCCAAGCGAAAGTCGGGCAGAGCGCAGCCTCCTGCGGCATTACAGCAGCCATGGAAAGGGTGATTTTAATGGGCCGTGTATTGTCGATGGGTTGCTTTAATGAACATGGCAGCCTGGGTTTAGGAGAGAAGTTTCTCTGAGTCAGACTGCAGGGACTGTCATCAGCAGCACCCTCAGCAAATTTTTAGTGAAGAATGTAAAAAAGAGGACAAGCTTCAGCCCTGCACTCTCTCAGCCCCTCTTCCAAGTACTTCAGGTTCAGGAATTTCCCCAGCAACATGCTTCTGTTTTCAGGATGAATTTGTCCTCCTTGAATTCTCACAGTGTCTCCTGGAACATTTACACATTTCTAGAATGCCCTTCCATAATGTCCTTTGATTAGGCTATCTACCTACTTCACAAACTATCTTTCGTTAGAGGGATGTGTAAGCTTTAGCTGGTGGTGGGGAAAGAACAGGAGAAGGGAACTTCTGTCCTTAAACTAGGTTCTGAAAATCACTTTCTGTACAAGCCACATAAGACCCATATTAAAATGTACTTGGAAGACTTTGGGTGATGTAATGAGCAAATTCACACCCATCTCTTTATGAACACAGTAAACCAAATAAAATGTGCTAGCAAAGTGCATTTCTGCTTTTGTTATCCTTGTACATTGTGAAGCATAATTCCTGGGAATTGGTGCGTTGAAGTCAGCTGATTTTCTTGGTCTCTTCTCTTTGGACATGTTTCCCATGTCAGTTACTGAAAGATCTTGTTTAGTGAAGAACTAGATGGTAAATGATAAAGATAAGGAACAAATTCTGCATAGGAAGTGTCTAAATAGAGTAAACCTGAACAATATCTCAGTGTCATTTCCTTTTTTAGGAGTAGGAGAAATTAAACCCACTAGGGTCTAGCTTTGATTCTAACAAAAGGACATGCCTCTTCACAAAATATTTAGTGAATCTGTGGAACTCATTTCCACAGGAATTCACACTTCAGAAAATTGTAGGACATATCTGTGGAAGAAAAATCCATTAAGGCTTTTAAACAAGAAGTCATAACCTTTGGCTCAAGAAGACCTTGTTCCACAAATTGCTGAAGACTGGAGTAACATTTGGGAAGGAATTATTATATCTATGCCCTGCTCTTATTCTTTACCTCAGCCATCCAGCGCTGATCACTGCTGGAGATAGACACTGGGCTAGATGGACCTTTGATCTGACCCAGTACTGGCTTCTTGTATTCTTACATACAAAGTAGACTTTGAGAATGTGAGCACAATTTGCTTTCCCTTAAAAGGGGAAGATCCAATGGTTCTGCTCTTTTTCAAAGAGTGCACATCCAGAGTCACTCTCTTTTTAGAGGAAACACCCCAATATTAATGTGCAAAGGCAAAAGGAATCTGTGGGGAAGATGACTTGTGCTTTTAGAATGTTTAAATGGTAATTTAGCCCACAGCATGTGTCAAACTGGAATATGAGGTTTCTGCATCCTGTGACCAACCACATTGACTGGAAGAGAAGAAGCAGAAGCTCAAAGGCTGAGAGCTCTAAACTTTCACAAGAGCATTTGTCCCAGCACATGATGGAAAAGCATTTCTAGCCCCAGGGAAGTCAATACTCAGTTAGTAAGTAGTCTCATTAGATGATTATTTTCTGCATAGAGATCAGTTTGGAGATAAAAGAGTAAGCACTCTGTTTTCATAATCCTGTTCCAAGCTTCCACTCTTGAACATATGAGAAAGATTAATGTACTAGCTACTGTAACTATGCAGTACTTCCCTGGGAATTGTTAATAATATTAAGTGGAATGAACATGACTCTATAAACCAACTGCTTTAGGCAGTCAAATGAGTTGCCAAATTGGATGTATGCTTAATATTTAGGGATTTAATATTTTTATTCCGTTTAATTGATGTGTCTTTTTCCTCCCTTACTGTTGCTGTTAAGTGACCAGTGCCTGCTGAGCCCCTGGGTGATTGATATATACCACAATACTATGATAGAAGCAGATCTCTAAACATATTACAGCAGGGCCTTATATTGATCCCAGTGCAAATATTCTTAGGTTTCTTTCTCATCACCACTTTATCACTTCTTCATCACTTTCTTTGTACAAAATCTACTCTGTACTCTGAGACCATGCTCCAGGTCATATAATTTTTTGCATTGTCCCAATCATTACACTTCATCTGACATTACAATCTCAGAAAAAAAAACAGTGTTGAATATATAAAACATTGGGTTTCACAAAGATATGTCTGGGACATAAGGAACTCCCTTGCTGATGTGCACAGACTGGAGCTGCAGCCCTTTCTCATTTACAGTGTTGAATATACACAGCTAAGGGGTGAGAAAAATGCTGATAATCACAGTTTGTCACTGAAGGCATCAGAACTGACTGCACACATGGAGAAAATAGATTAGTTTTGAAGGGGAGGGTATTTTATGCAGCCTTTTCTGAAAGTAAAACAGAACTTTGATATTAAATTTATTCTAAACTTACCTTCCCTACTGCCACACATATTGATGCTCTGTTTAAAAACAAAACCAAAACCAGAACCAAAACCAAAACCAAAACCAAAACCAAAACCAAAACCAAAACCAAACCCAAACCAAACCAAAACAAAAACAAAAACAAAAAAAAACAAAAACAAAAACAAACCAGGGAGATAACAAGTTTGAAAAGAAAATGTATAGTTTCACCTTCATAGGAAGGATGCAATTACTTTAGCTATCAAGGAAGCCACGAAAGTCAAAGTAGCTGACTGCTCTATAATCTAGGCTTGATAAATAGTTTCTACTCTCTTTGCAGCAAAATATTTTGTCTTCACTCAGTTGGACTAGACAGACATTCTCTTACAGTATGTTTGACTCCCAAGATGTGCCATGAAACTGGGGGTTAGTCTGAACATCTCTGATATTACTGATATTACTCTCTAATTCATACAAAGCCCAAAGCCATTGAAATATTTTAATTCATCACCATAAGGAATGAGTTTTTTAACAAAAAAAAAAAAATCCAAATAAGTGGAAATTTGGTCTTGCTCTGCCATAAGACTGCAACGGAGATATATATATCTTTGTAACACAGACACATATTGATCTTCAGCATTTTATAGGGTTAGTGTATGTGCATCCCTTGAGCAGGGATGTTGGACCAATTTAACCCCATTGGTAGTCTTTTCCAACCTTACTCATTCTGTGATTTTCTGCTATAAGAAGGGGAATAGATCCTTGACACAATTCAGTATATACCTGGTGTAATTTGCTTTCTCTGTGATTTCTCCAGTACTTGAAATGATTTTTACCTCTTGTGAACAGGGAATTTGAGAAATAATATAGTATTGGATGTTCTTGTAGCTTTAAATTTTCTTTTGTGAACAATTTGCTGCAAGTTTCTAAAATTAACAGTCAATTTTAATAATTAATTGAGAGTTCATTCTTTTTCTCTAATCTACAATTACCATCCGGTTTTATTTCCTTTGAAAGTAACCACACTGAAAGCCCCAGTAGGTTAAAAAATAATAATGCTAAAACTGCTTAGACCCAGTAAATCATTATTCTTAAGAGACAAGTAATTCTTAGATCACAGTTCAGAAGGATTCGTGTTTTAAATCCTCCCAGGTTTCCTGAACCTTTAAAATATTTAAAAATTTATACCAAAGAATGCAAAACATATGCAAATTGATTGTTCATATGATTTATTTAATGAGAAGGGTCCAATTTTGCCATTTTTAGTCTTGATGTAGAGAATTCACTCTTTTGCTGAGTTCACATGCAATCACCACTTCTGCCACTCTCAGAGTAGCGTGTAAGTGGGACATGAGCAAAGCTTTGGCCTCGAGCATGTAGAGGGGTGAAGCTGAAATGTTCACAGCTCCATGGGAATTACAGGAGCTGGTGATGAGATCCAACACAGAGCTGGAGGCTAGCAGCAGAATCCAGGAAAGTCAAGCTCTCAGAACTGCCATCCAGAATTTTCCCCCTCAGCTCTTGCTTATCTCTGAACCAGTCTAAAACCTGTAGATTATTTATTTTGGGATTGTGAGGTTCACAGTGTAGACCTAGGCTGAGTACCTTGGTTCTAAAGATCAATCAGCATTCGAAAAACTACAGATTTCTCTCTAACATCGGGGTGTTGGAAACGTTGACTTTAGGCCCAGATGTGCTGTTAAAGTAAGGCTCAGATTTGGTCTTATATCTTTAGTAGTTTTAACTTGGCAGCACTGAGTGGGCTGACTTTAGTGAGATAACTGATTTAAATCACCTGGGGACCTGCTGCTATTAAGTTCAGTTACTTAGAAAGTCAGTGCTAGTCTGTCTAAACAATATAGCAGTGTCTTGCTAAACAACTAAGTGTCCTTTTGCAGAGAGAAATAAATTGTGAGATGTCAGGTTTTGCATAGCCACTTCCTAAATGATACGACCTTTAAAGAATAGCACAGCAAAACTTTGCCATACTGATTAAGAAGGTGAATATCAGAAATAATATTCTTCCTGATGCAGCGGTAAGGCAACCTAAGATAGGCTGGTAGGGCAAAAAAAAAAGTGTACAAGGGGATAAATAGTCCAAAAAGTAGAGGAGATCCTCAAGGTTTAGGATGACTGTTAAAGAGTTGATTCAGAAAATCCTCTTGGGAAAAACCTGGCTGATAACTGCTTCTTTGCTGCATTGGGATCAGTTTGCACATAAGCAACACTTCAGTCTGATTTGTAGCATACTGATCTCAGATATGATTTGTTAAAGACTTGAAATACGTAAGCTGTTTAATGTCAATTCTCAAGTGTGTTAACTTCAGGGTTCCTTAGCTTCCCAAAGTCTGTTGTATATTTCTCTTTCTGTATAATAATTGCAACTTGCTCCTATGCATTTGCCCAAAGTAGCTTTAACAGTTGAGCTGAAAGTGCGGGAATAGAAAATGTGAAGTGATAAAAGATGATTTGAAGGTTGGTAGTTGGATTGGAATAGTTACAGATGAGGCAAATAATAGGATACTCATCTAATTGCTTAGTTTTTTATGTGATGATTTATTTCTGAAATAGTTTTAGATGAATAGTGTACATAAATGCATGCAGCTTCAGATGGCAAAAACATAAATCAGCAACAGTAATAATGACTGTGAGATCTTGCATGTGTAAACAAGCATATGTGCAATATAAATTCTATTATCTCAATGTCACTGAGGATATAGGATAATTTCACATTTGTGACTGAGTAACAGCATAAATTTTTGTTGGAGCTATAAACAGATGGAGGGCACAGTGCTGCACTGGATAGCTGAAGTCTGTTGAAAACTGAAGTATGTGAGTGTATTTGTATACACGTACAAAATTAGAGACAAGAATTATGGCTGCAACCCTCAGCAGATATAGATCAACACCATTTCACTGACTGTGGTGAAGGTGTGCTAACTAGCCAGCACAGGGGTAAATCTCTGTATATAAAACAACTGTTACACCCATCAGCAGTCTGATGTCTTACATTTCTACTTCATCCAGGAGCATAAAGAATGTATCAATCTGCTGAAGCCACTCCACAGAACTCTTTTATTCTTCCTGGGATTCAGCACTGGAATCAAGGTGTAAACAGCACCAATATAATTTTGCAAACACTGGGTATGTTTTAATGTCATTGAGGAGCCCAGGAACAATCCATCTAGAATAAATAGAGAACAGTGGGGCATACAGCAATCATGTACTTTTTAACAGGAGGGAGGTTTTTTGCTTGTCATAGCTGGTGAGCCTCGAGGGAGGTGCGGCTCCTGCCATCCTGGTTCCCAATATATGCTGATTCAGTCATTAAAATGTGCATTCATCTTCCTTCTCCCAGGACCTTGCTGTGCACAGCAGGTTTAACTAAATTGCCAATAAGAAAGCTTCTTAAATCATCTGCAGTCCTGACTGGCAGCCTCACAAGCAGATGCAGCAACTGATCCTGAGACAAACGGAGCCTGTTCAGCAGCAGCTTTGCAATTCTGTGTGTACCAGCTAGGGTTTGTTTGTTTGGTTTTTTGTTGTTGTTGTTGTTTTTGGGGTTTTGTTTTGTTTTGTTTTAATCATTAATGGGCAAGTACATTGAAGACAGGGAGAGAAGGGAGAGAAGAAGTATGAGAAAAGCAATTGGGAAGGGAAAGGTGAGACTAAAAAAAAAAAGGAAAATTCTCATTTCCTTTTCCACTGTGGTACCCTCTCCAGCTGTAGGACAAAAGGAACAACCCCTTCTCTTAAGATCCCCTAGCTTCAGGGTACAGAGAACAATTAATCAGCTTGTTCTCATGCAGCAAGGACCTGCAGGAGGGCAGGCTGGAGAAGTGCCAAGGATTGTCACTTGACGCATCCTGAGAAATCTCCTCCCTTCAGCTGAGATTTTAATGGCTGTGGGACATGCCTGTCTGTTTATGTGCATGTATACATGTAGAGGAGAGAGAAAATGTATTCTGTTATCCCTCTTCCATCTCTCACATACACTGCTGCAAGTACCTGTTTATTCCTATGTGTACACATGAAAAGTTGTTTCAGTAACTGTTAGCAGAAAGTGCTGGAAAGATCTGGTTCCAGCAGGAAGCCCTCACTGTCAGGCATTGTTGGAGCCTATCACAGCTGCCAGATCATCTCTAGAGAGGCATAAAATCCCAGAAACTTTTTAGTCAGGTGTTCAAGCTGAGTTATTGCCTAACTAGCTGGGCACAGTTAGCCTTGCTTCTGCTTTAGTAAAAGGTTAAGATTTAACTATGGGCTGTGGTTTTCCAGAGGGGACTGTGTCTGGCCCTCCCTGATACAGGGCTTATGATCAGTTCCATGAACTCATGCAGCAGTTTGCTCCACACTAGTGCTAAGGTTAAATTATTGGTCTGTCACTCTTCCTAGGATGTGGTGCCTGCGCTGGACCAAAGCCGAGAAACCATCATTAAATTGAGTTGGCTCTCTCCGTGTACTGGACATCTCGTTGCAGAACAGAGTCTGTCCAAGTCCTGCTGTTGAATGTTAAGTGCCACAGACCTGCAGCACCCTTCAGGAGGTGTCAAATACCCTGCATGGTTGAATAACCAGGTGGTGGGTGAATAACCATATGATGGAGTGGATCAACAGGAGCGTGTGTGACACAGTTGCAGTCTTTCCCCTCTCACATGTATTTTTTCCTGCAGAACTGCAGTAAAATATGAAGAGGTGGCAAGTATCTACTTGTCTTAGATTTTGCTGAAAACCATGTGCTTTTCAGCACCTCTGAAAAGCTACAGACAAGTGTAAAACCTGAGGAAATAACAGCAAGACATGTAGTACTACAAATATATTTTAAAAAAAAATCCCTCCTTGAATTCCAAACTAATCCCCTTAATCACATAAGCTTATGAGATCTGGAAAACATGAAAAGAAAAAAAAAAAAAGAAATTAAATGTCTTAAAAGGGTACTCAAGACAGAAGGAATCTTTGCTAGCAGATTTATACATTGCCAGACAGTAACTTGTCTCTTGTGAGATCCAAAGGAAGACAGGTACTTTAGATCTCCAAGGAAATCACTCCACTCTAAACCACTGAGAGGGAGGCATCTGGTAAAAAAAACATGAGCCCAAAGGAGACTTCATGAAGAACATTTGTCAGTATAATTAGCGTCCTAGTGACGAAAGCATCAATAGTTGATGGTAGTTAGTAGAAAAATTATTTTATCTCTTTTGCACCATCTTTAGTGTGAAAAGACTCTCTGTTTGCAGACAAAAGATTTCCATGCAGTGGATATTAGCACCCTAAATCTGATTCCCCAGTTCAGTTTGCTGACTTTTCTTTCTATAGTCAAGTGTTCATCACATAAAATGCAGATCAGAGATTCACAGAATCAATCAGGTTGGAAAAGACCTCTGAATCCAACCTTTGATGGAACACCACCACATCAACTAAACCATGGCACAAAGTGTCCCATCCAGTCTTTCCTTAAACACCTCCAGGGATGGTTACTCTACCATTGCCGTGGGCAGCCCATTCCAATGTCTTATCCCCCTTTCCGTGAGGAAATTCTTCCTGACGTCCAACGTCAACCTCCCTGCTTGAGACTATGTCCTATCATCCTGTCACTAAATCCCTGGAAGAAGAGGGACCCCACCTGCTACAACCTCCTTTCAGGGAGTTGTAAAGAGTGATAAGGTCTCCCATGAGCCTCCTCCTGTCCAGGGTAAACAATCCCAGCTCCCTCAGTTGCTCCTCATCAAACTTGTGCTCCAGACCTCTCATCTATTGTCCTTCTCTGGACCTGCTCCCGTGTCAATGTCTTTCTTGCAGTGAAGAGCCCAGAACTGGCCATAGTACTTGAGGTGTGGTCTCACCAGTGATGAGCACAGAGGGAAAATTCTTTACAGATCACTTAAAAGGACGTAAAAACTACAAGGCAGCTCCCTTAATTTCAGTTTGTTTCCTATGACAAAAGTTCTGTGACAAGTTTTCTTTGAAAAAAAATCAGTTACACAAAGCTTGAACTAAATATGTATTTTTCCCATAAAGTAGTGATGAGACAACTTCTTGAAAATTAGCACATTCCCTAAGAAGTTGTAGATTTAAACCAATAAGTTGGTGATTTGATGTTACAGAATAAATCGGAGACTAAAGGCTTTTTCTGGGACCATTTTGGAAAAGAATATGAATAGAAGATGCTAAGGAATTTGAGCTCAATTTTAAAGCAAATTTCTTTTCCTCCTAAAGTTCACAGCTTAATCTCTGTTTTCTGTTGGTTACAAAACTCTCTTTCCTTTCAACCTGTGTTTATTTTATTTTCTCCCTGCATGTTGTTTTTTTTCCCTTAACATTGCTTTTCTAGGGTAAAAGACAGCTACAAACACCAGTGTTTCTTTATAGAGAGCAATGAAGTTTCCAGCTAATTTTACTTTTTTGGGCCAAGAAAACTATCTTAGGGAGGACATATCTCTGTTGCACCATGGACTTGCACTGTCTGGGGCTTATGAATCCATCAAGCAGGGCACAGCACTGTGCAGGGAACCAGTCCAGACCCGTGGGCATAATAGGGACATTTATGTAGCTGTATTCTCTTTGCACTCACTGAGAAAAAAACCTCCTGTCTCCAGCTCTAAGAAAATCCCAATAGCTGATTTGACATCCATTACCCATTTGAAACTTTTCAAATAAAGAAAATAGGTGATATTTCACATGGTTTTTGATTAATGTCTTGCACATTATCCAGCCCAGGCAATACAAGGAAACTTTCCAGCTGTGGCACATGCTTTTTTCATGACCACACTATACTGGTGGCTCATAATCCTCCTGTAATCAACAAGTGCCCCAGGGTCTCCTTCCTTCCCTGTCATTTTCCTATGAAACTCCCAATTTGCAGAAGTTCATGTTATAAGCTCATTAAGTGTATGACTTTGTACATTATGCAATTAAATTTCATCCCATTTCTAATACTCTACTCTCAAGGTCATTTAGTTTTTCCTGTACAATATTACATTCTCCCTCTCTGTTGAGCTTTGTGTCATCACCAAACTTCATTAGTACATGCCAGCTTCTTATCAGGGTCATTAATGAAGATGTTAAAAAATCAATCCCAAATGTTTAAGAATTTCCACTAGCTGCAGTTCTTTCCAGACTAATTATTGTTTCTTTTCTTTTGCTGATTCCACCCATATTTCTGTCAGGTGTTGGTAGCTAGCTATAATGCAGGTAGATGAGATTAAGTTTTGGATTTAGTGGGGTTTTTTTCATGTATTTTTTCCTGTATTTTACACAGGTTTGGTCCTCCTTGGTATCAAAAGGTAAAATAATCATCTAATCAAACTCTCACTACTAAATCCATATTATATTTTGTCCTGGTTTCTACTTAATTTCCTGCTTTTAAATATTCACCTCTTCAATATCTGTGCTAATCTAATTCAGATTAAATTCTTGATTCTGGATTATTTGACTCTCCCTATTGTATATTTGGGTAGTGTGTTTGCTGTTTTCTAGTCAGATGATGCTCCTCAATACTCCATTAAAAATTCACCATTTTTTTCACATCTCAGTGTGTAAATCACCTTGTTTCTCAAAGGAGCATATTAAGCATACTTACACCCAGATGTGTTCATCTCTGTGCATTCATGTCCGTTAGCCATTTGCCCTCTGCCTTCACCCCATCAATGTCACATTTCTTACTGAAAAATGAGGCAAAGTATTAGTTTGGATTTGGAACCCTATCATTATTATGTTCCATATTTAGCCTGCACTCATTACCCAGAGGACTCACTTCATTATTTATTTGCATGATGAGATTTTCACTACTTATTTTCATCTGATTTGCAAAATCTAACCTTGTTTTTCTTATCCATTTGTACTCCTAGTGCTTTATTGTTTAGAACAAGCATGGCTTACAATCCTTTGTCAACTCCAAATGATGTACAGTTACTCCACTGTTACTTCTAGTGCACTTTCTCCATCACCTTTCATTAATAATCCTCAGTGAGACCACTGTTTTATGGCACCTTGATAGTGGAGCTGGAACTACAAAGGTGAATGAACTCCTGCCAGGTTTCAGAAGCTTCTGGGACTGCCCTCGGTTCCCTCTGGATCCATCAGTCTGTGGCTCTTAGAGGGGGGCAGAGTGAGCAAGAATTTCTGGGAAAGGGTGGGAGAGTGTGCAGTGTGAGCTCATTAAAATCAGTCAAAACCTCTTCAAGTGTATACTGGCATGTCTGAGGTTTGTGAAGTCTACCCCAGAACCAACATTTTCTCTTTGCTGCTCTTGGTATTAAGATATTTAACACAGGCACATCATCACAGAGCATGAGAACATGGCACGTACAACAGCTACTACGCAAGCATTTGGAAACTGCTGGGAGCACCCATTGGTGTGACACATTTCAAGGAACAGAATTAAAACACTGGTTTATATTCAAGGTGCTAGGGGTGGATGAACATATGCCATGAACATTTAAAGTTGCCACGTCTCAGCAGAGAAACCCTAACATATAGGATATGAATATACTCACTAATTGAGCTTGTTTCCTTTGTCTTTAAAGCTCAATGGAAGATCAACGCTTCACAGATGAGGTGCTTTGAGAACTCACAAATGGCCGGTTATTCCAAATTCCAAACGGCCAACTTGCCATAGCCTGGTGGAAAGTGTGAGTCCTCAGTGTAGTTCCTGATAATTCAGGGCCAGTCATTATTGCTTATAACAGTAAAAGGAGAATCCTGAAGTACTGACACCCCAGTTCTGGGATTCAGGAGGTTTGTATCTTATTCCTGTCTATCTCACATATCTGCTAAATGACAGTGAACAAAATTGTTACTCTGATTTCTTTGCATTTCCTTCTCTCTAGACTGAGAATAGCAATGCTAGCCTAAAGCAGGGAGATTATATAGGTCCTGTTTCTTGAATGGAGTAATGTGATTTCTGAATCATTTAAAAATTGTACAGAAAGGTCAATATATTAAAATGGTAAATAAGCTACACATTTTGAGGATTCAATATATAACTTCTTTTTTTGAAAGCTAGTGTTTTAATTCTTAAATAACAGTTTCTCCTAAGCAAATGCTTCTGTGTCTTATAATAGTAAGAAGTGACACTACAAAACAACCGTTTGAGACAGAGCCAAGATAATTTCTACTGCTTTAAACTGGAACGAGAATCTATCAGCCTTGAAGCATGACAGCTATTCAGGAGTCGATTTTTCTGGCTTTGAAATCTGAGTTGTACTTAGCTATGGGATCTGACAAGTTTCTGCTGCCTTATATCATCCTTGCTCACCTGACAGCACAGAAGAAGGTGTCTTACACTAATCTTGTCAAGCTGAAGCTCCACCGAGAGGACAGTGATGAATGTCAGTTTTAGTCTATTGAGCTTGTGGTGGGTGGGCAATGGATAAAGCAGATAAATAGATAAATAAAGCAGCAGGAATTATAAGATGATAGTATATTCATTCGAGTGTATTGCATATAGTCTCATTCTTTGTGTAGTCAAAATGAGGTTTTCTTGACCAAACCGTGATCTTTCCTAAATCAGCTGTCCCTACAAGCCCATGTCCTAATGAGGTTTTTGTCTACTTGAATTACTGGCCCTGGAAGACAGTTTCACACCTCTACAAGGAGGAATACGGTTTGGGGAAAGTAATAACCACTCTGCAAGAAAACAATCATCCTTTGACTTACATACACCTACACCCCACTGACTGTTCTAGTGAATAATCTCCAGCTATGCATGAGGGCTCAGTGTATCACTCCTTAGGTGAACAAATTTCAGCAACTAGATGAGCACAGTGAGTGATTTTTAAACACTTCCAATGCTGCCAAACCAAATAAAAATTCCTTCAGAACATGGATGCTCATTGATGCCTCTTAAAAGGTATTTTCATAATGTTTATAATTAGGTTGTGGATCAATACAGTTGTACTCTGTGGGAATATTTTAGTTCATCACATGGTGCAATTATCCATGACCACAGACACAAAACCAGCAATCACTGGCCAGCTGAACATGTGTTAATTGGAAGCATGAATGCTCTAAAACAACCAACAGCACCAGTTCCTTACATAATCACTGCTTTTGTATTTCCTTCTGATTGTGGATACCTCTTTGTTGTGGCTGCAGCTAGGGTGAGGGTTTTATTCCCTACTTCCAGTTTCAAGGCATTGCTCAATGCCACATGGTAGAAGACACAGCCTTTTCTTTAGATCTCATCAGTCTCTTTCAGTAAAGAGCAGTGCCACAGCTACCACTAAGTTTCAACTCCCTCTTCTTGTCTGTACTCTCTCTTCCTGAAGAGCCACAGGATTGCACCCAGTGAATGTCAGCTGCTGGATATTGTGACAGGATACCCTGAAAAGAAAAGGGAAATAAAAGAGGGAGGAGGTTGTTTCATTAAAGAAACCTATTAAAATGCCTTGATAATTCTTTTTTCACTTTGTTTTGTTAAGCATGTATAGAAATTCCAGTCTGTATTAAATAATAATAATATATCTTTTAAAAAATAAACCCTGGTGTGTTTCAAAGCAAGGAGAAAGGCTTCCCAGCTACACAAAAGAAATTTAGTTAGACACAACCCCAAAAATCTGCTTGAAATTGAAAATGAGAGGAAAAGTAAGTTCAGGAAATGCTTTCAATATCAGAGATAAAACTAATTTTTACTTCTACATTTATTGTGAAAAGAGGAGATAGTCAAGCCAGCTGATCTGTCAGAAAGATGAAACAGTCACAGATGACAGAATCTGGCTAGATAGGGTGGATCTGCCACTTTTCTAGTGTGGAATGTGTCTGAGGGATTTTAGACATTAAATCTGCTAAAACACCCACTTGAAAGACATAGCCTGAACTGTTCTTACCATGTAACCAAGATGTGGTGAGGGACCTATAGGCCAGAGATGTTCTCCTCTCCAGCTCTTGGTTCTGGATCGCTGATCTCTGGGCAGGCAGGATCTCCCCTGGAGTCAGAGTTCTGAGTCTATTCCCCCCTCCCTGCAAGGAGCCAATCTGACTAAGTTAAGGGGTCTAATTGGCTGACTCCAAACCTCTAAACTTCCCTCAATCAGGAAGAAAGCTAGAAGAAATATTCTACCCACCAAGCTTTCCCTTGGGAGCTGGGGCTCTTTAGCTTGGCCATGTCTCTTCATTACAGTTCTGTGATTTCAGCCCAAATACATCCTTGGTCCTGACCCCAACCCTGATCCTGGCAGACTGACTTGACTTTCCATCTGGATCCTGGACCAGCTTAACTATAATGGGTTAGCAGAGCTGTCACTGGACTAATGCTGACCCTCATCACTGTCCCTGGACCTGATCCTGACCTTGCCTGGCTAAACTTCCTGACTTCTTGCTGGGGAGGTCACAACCCTTGCCTGCCTTGTTGCCAGCCTGTGCTCCTGTCCTTGCAGAGCAGCGTGTCCTTGCTGCTCCCTGACATCTGGAAAGCATAAACCCACATTCCTTTTCACAGAAAATAAATGCCTAAAAGACACTTTGTGGCTCTAATGCTCCAAAGCATCCCAGAGATCACAATCTAAGGCTCTGCGGCTGAACCATGAGAACTTCAGTGCAGCAGAATATCAGACTCATAAAAGCATTGTCTGGGAAGGACTTCTGGAGAAGTCTAGTCCTGTCTCTTGTTAAAAGTGTTAATATCATGTCAAATCAGCTGTAGCTTTGTCTGTCTCAGTTTTTGAAATATCCAAGAATGAAGAGTCTCTGTACAACCTGTTCCAGCAGTGCATTACCCTCTTTCTTCTCTTAAACTTTACCTCCCAAGATGCAATTTGTGGTCATTTATGGTTGTAATTGGCACAATACTTCAATTTTATAAGTTCCCCTGAAATCCTTCAAGTCCCTTATTTATGGAATCACTAAAGTCCTTCTGGTACAAAAGTCCGAGTTTTCCTCTGGGCCGTGTCAATGCTCTCTTTTGTCCAGGACAATTCACTGCTTGTTTGGTGTTTGTTACCTTTTTTTTTTTTTAATTTTAAAAAGATTCAAAGTTTCATCATTTCTTTTAATATATACATGGAAAATGGGACCCCTGCAGCACATTTATGCCTTTCCAGCAGACTGCTGAGAGGGTGGACTGCATATAGCAAGCCATGATATTACAACATGTGAAAAGTTCCATCATACTGGGTACCTGCTGGGGTCCTGGGCTGGTGAGAGAGACAGGCATAGCCCTGGCCACAACACCTGGTAGAATTGCCTTTGATTGATCTAACCACCAACCCTCTCATGGGTTTTGTTTAAGAGATACTCAGTTGTTCCCGTCCAGAACAGATTCCAGGACAAATCTGGTCTGCATGCTGTGCTCCTGGCCAGGGAAGCGGGACCCCAGAGTGAAACAATGAGTAATCCAAGCTGACGGGCTAGTGACCTGCTGACCCTTAGATAAAGAGCTCATTATTGATGCTGTTAACACAGGCAAAAGGGTGATCCAAATCTTCTTAAGTATTTCCACTAGATGGACAGTTTGTCAGGGAGCAAGACATCTTGATTGACATCTCTTGGTGAGTGAAAAGGCTGCATTGGCCAAGTGCCACTTTTATTTCTGTCATGTGATACTTAAGGCATACTTTACTAATTTTTCATTACTGTATTTTGCTCAAATGCTCCATTAAGTATTTAGTGAAAGGAATACCAAAATGCTGCTTATTCTTTTGCAGTCAAATGGAATTGGAGAGCTGCAGAATTTACTTTTGATAAGGGCTTACTACAGGCTGATATGGCTGTTTTGGAGCATGAGAAAAGTAATGACAGGGGAAAACAGTGGAAGTGTTCCCTTTCAGTGTTTCTCGTGTAAGAATTCTGAGTAGAGCCCTCCATTCTGAAAAACCTAGTAACATATTTTGGTAATGCAGAGATGGCTTTTGCTGATGTTGTAGGACCTAATCAACATATCTGAAGAATGTGGTGAGGGACTCTCCAGTCAGTTATCAAGCTTACAACTATTCTTTCAGGAGGAGACTCCATTGCTTTGGAGAATTCCAGGCAAACTGCTCTGCAGGGGGCTAGGGGCAATTCTTCTCAATTCTTCCCTAAGTTGTGGCAACACTGAATACTAAACCAAGACTGTACACCAAACACCAAATGAAGCAGCTGAGGAAAAGGGAAAAGAAAAAGTGCAGAAACACAGTGTTGGGTGCTTCAGACTGTGACAGACTGTTGCCAAGAGTGAAAAAAATGTTAAAAAGCTTATATAATAGACATTTACAACTAATATTATCACTGGATTTCCCAAATGTAGGCTTTGCTCCTTTCAGGCAAGCACATTCAGTTTCTACCTTATTTTTGCCCTCAGTGAATCATAAATACTGACTCAGAGAGACAGGAAGTGCTTGATAGCTATTTCTCTTCTGCATTTGGAATAAAGCAGACACACGTTTCTGTCCCTTAGGATACACTGGATAAAGGACATGTCTGTGACAAAGAAGGATAAGAAAGCTAAAGAAGCCCAGAGAATATAAATTAAAGAGGAAGTTTGTGAGGATCTTCCTGAGCACACTAATGGTTAAGCAACTTGAAGAATGTAGCTTTACAAAAGATGGAAGGGTTATTGGTCAAATCCTCATATTTGAAAGGGGTTTGAAGACTTTGGGATCTATAATCTGATTAGCCTAACATTACCAGTATGGAAAACAAGGGATTTCATCTGAAGCAATGCACAGCAAAGTTTACTTTAAAAACTCTCAAACAACTCCTCCCACCCAAAACCCCCCAACCCTAAACGCTTGAAAAAACCACAGCATAAATACTTAGAACTTTTTTTTTTTTTCTGAGAACAAAATAAAACAAAACAAAAAAAGATTCATTGGTTGATAAAGAGTCTGTGTTGACTATCTCTGGCATAGATTCAGTGCCATATTGCATCTTCACTAAAACTTTGCACCCTGAGAATGCTCTCTTATGTGATGCATCCCTACTCTCCATGCCTCTAGGAGACATCTCTTTCAATAGATCTGCTCTTCTTGTCTGACCTTGAGAAAGGTATAGTGATGAATAAAAACACCGTTAACAATAACAAATGCCTTTCTATTCTATCCAGGAAAGGAGATGAAAAATTAAGGTACAGCTATGCAGGTTATTGCAAAAGGCTGCTGCTCAGCTCAGCTCAGCTCAAGTGTCTCTCTACATTGACAACATTTGGCTTGCACTTACGTGTTTTTGAAACTCTTACCTATATTTATCTAACAAGCCTTTTGTTCATGTGTCAGTAGAGCTAGAATCTTGTCTCAGGATTATCTTACTTTATTGCTGTAGCATTTGGTGCTGCAGATAAAGCTTCTTACAAATTATAAAATCACATAAATAAAACAGTTTATTTAGGTCTCCATAATGAAGACCAGAAGCCAGCTGTAGATTTTATGGACTCTTAAGAAGCAGTGATGGCTTTGAAAGCTGGGTGGTCACTCTGCAGGCACTGTCTTATTTTGGAAGTCTGAATGGAGGAAATGTGAGATTTCAGATAGGGACTGCTCAGCAATGTGCCCTCACAAGTCACATTAAAAACAGTGGCTGAATTCTGCATTTTTCCTATACCTGGGGAATCATCTAACACTCACCCTTTAAGGCCTCTTAAAATCCAGTGTAATGAGGGACAAGCGGGGATGGGCTGATACAGCCTGTAGATGTATTCCTGGAAGAACATGCTTCCATATAAAAAAATGTGAGGAAGATCTGACAGTGTATTCACAAAGGGAACAGCAGGTTCTGAAATTAGAGGCAATAAGCTTTCAGCTCAGAAATCTCCTGTGAGGTACTGTAAAAACAGCTACAGCACCAGGTAGTGCGATGTCCTCTGATCAAATGAACTGTAGTACATGAACACAGAAAAAAAACTGGATCAGATAAGCAGCCTGCTCCAGGCTGCTTCCCTCTGCTACAAAAATATGTGCTTCATCCCATGACTTTCCTGGCATTGTCTGCCACAAAAAGCTTTTCTTTGTTAAGGACAGAAAACACCACATGATAATGTGCCGCTCCCCACCTGATGATGCCTGTCCAATATCCTTATCCACAGCAGCCAAAGAGCAGCTGCATCTGCCTGTGTCTGCAGTGTGTCATTGTTGAAAGGATTTCAGATGGATGTGTTGGCAAAGGCTGGGTTGGTTAAACCTAGCTGTAGGCATGAGGTAATTCTTGATGTAAGTTCAGAATATTCAAACTAATACAGCCTGTGTGAAACCAGGATGGAAAGATGTGCACACCAGCTACAGAAGTAAACACAATGATTAGATGAAACCACTCTACCTCTGTCTTAAATACAGGAAAATCAGACCTAAGGAGTTCTGACTGATTCCACAATTAAGTCTCAGGAAGCAGACTAGAAATTCTATCTTATATTAAACATATAAACATGTTAGAACCCTACTAACTGCTCTAGACCTATTCTTTCCATTTTCTTCTCAAGTGTTATCAGTAAATTCCAGCATGAGCAGCTTGCTGCCACTTTGATTAATACCAAACTGACTATAATAGTCACAACTATATCTTCACACAGTTACAGACATTTCAAAACAGTCAAATAACCAGGCAGTATGGCATGTTATATGCTGCTAGCTCAACATGGCATAAACTTGCACAGCCCCCAGCAGAGCACTGGGCAGGGCTGTGTATCACAGTGCACACAGAGCCAGGCATCAGCAGAGACACTAAAAGCAGAGGACACATTTAAGCTGAGATAAAGTACAACCCTTAGAATGCTGCTTATCACTCCTCAATCGCTGTAAATGTAACCAAACAGAAATACTATCAATCTTTCAACTGCTACAGTAAGGAATGTTCTGGTATGTTGTGCTAAAATACCCTTGTGCCAGGCTGTTTTCAAAACAGTGTGTTATTACTGGTGGCCTTATAGGCAGGGACAGGTGGGAAAAGAAAATATTTACCACAGGCTGCTCCAAAGAACTGCCTAATTGCTTTTAACAGCAGTGAACACCCTGTCTCCTGGTTTTCAGAGTGGCTGCTATGTCAGAGCTCTACAGAGCTCTACAGGAGAACGCACATACCCTTAGGTCACAGTACCTGGTACCAAAGAGACAAGAACTGGATATAGAAATGGGGTTTAAAAAAATCTTTAATCTGCTTATATTGAGACTCATCAGTTTTCTTCTTATCTATGAGACTTCTTCACTAGAACTTGATTTCTTGCAGGAATTAATCCAAATTGATTTCATTATGGGAGCTCTTTGGGATAGTGGAAATAATTTCAAAACAAAACTGACACAAGCAAATGACAAAAGAGGAACCTGAATACTTCGGGTCGATTGCTTTCTGTATTTTTCTAATTTTACTCTAGATCACAAATGTGTGGTGAATGGCAACTGAAAGGTGAGGACATCTGTTTCATCTTCTCATATTGGTTATTTGCAGAATCTTTAGGTTAAATGAGAAAGGGAGACATATTACTTTATATTACCGCAGCAAAATTTATCTTTCATTATAGAAATTATTCTCTCATTAATTATTGGAGAAATATCACTTTTATGGTGAGGTTATTAGAAACAGTAATTGGAGTATGCTTCATGTCATAAATTTAGTACATTGTAAATGAGCAGTCATCTATATTAACATTTAAAAGAATCATTCCTACTTAGTAATAACACAAGAGGTGCAGAACAGGTTCAGTGAATTGATGGAGAAGTGGGAAGAGTTGATGCTTGAAGCAAAGGCCACTTATCCCACTCAGCCAATAATCCCCAGGAGAAACACTGTGCCAAGATTTGAAAATATATAAGAAAGGTTTCACTTTTGAGTGAGTGAAGCTTCCATCTTGAAGACATTGAAGAACAGATGCATGCTGTCACATAAAGATGTTGCCAATTTGTCCTGTTTTTACATTTGTGTGCTATTGGATAAAGCTGGCTGAATACTAGCCGATGTTTAAGGCACCTACATATTAAGTTCAAAGATTTCTACCACCTTGGAAAGCAGAATATATGTTTGCTTGTAGCTTACAAAGCACTGGAATGAGAATCAATAATGAGTTTTGATCCAGAGTGCATTTGTGACACCCTGTACATCAGTTCTGTGAGTTCATTGCTAAACATCTGCAGAATGAGGATCAATAAATGCAGAAAGAGAAATTTAACAAATATTGGTCATTATGTTAATTAGCAAAGATGGTTACAAAGGATTTTGCAATCTGTAGAAAATTAAATATAAAGTAAATAGCCAGATAGGATGAAAACAGAGAAATTCAGTTTCAATTAATACAGTTATTTCAACTAATACAGTTCTGTCAAAGCTCTGTGGAAATCAGTGGTAGTTTTTAGAACAGTATCATATGAATACAGATTTATAGTGAATATCATAATCCCCTGATGACTTCTGTCTCAAAAAGATCTGAGCAAATGCAGAAAAGGTCTCTGGTAGGGTAATGTGAAGGTTGAAGCTATGAGGAGGACTAGGCACAAATTAAAAGGGAAAGGTATAACTGAGAGAGGCAATGTCCTGAGTGTATGAGACAACAAAACATGAAAAACAGGCATTTGAACGTGGTTTGGCCAAGAGATTATGACAAGGAAAGGAAATATCCACGCTGAAATGCAACAGACAGAAAATAATATAAGTACTGCATTTTCTACCATTTACAATTAACCTGCGTGGATTGTTGTCTCAGGATTACACTGCAGGAAACTAGTGCAGTAAGTTCCTGAAAAGAGACACATCTGCAGCTCAGCCTGAGATGACCATGGAATACGAGCTATGAATCCTCATGTGTTGCAGTATCAAGCCAGGGCCAGCTGAGTCTCAGAGAAAAGTTCTTTTTTTGTGGCCCAATAGAGAAGTGAGCAGAAGCGCTACGGTTGAAGGGCAGATGTTACAACAGAAGAACTTCTGCTTTGTAATGGCATCACAGCTTTTGTCACTGGTTTTACACATCTGGAGGATAGGATTTGGTATTTACTGAGAAATGCAGTATTAAAATGCCAGCATGCATGCTACGTCTTTTTAGTGCAAGTGATTCATATTCCTCTAAATCACTAAAGCTATGAGAATATATTTAGCTTTTTATTGATTGTAGAAAGTGAAACAACTGAATGGCACTGAGAGCTTTGCATTGAAATCAAGTTAGCAATGTATCATAAATTACACTAAGTTTTTATCTTTTAATCCAAAAGGAAAAACTATTTTAAAACAGATTGTTGGTTTATGGTTAAAACCAAGATGAGGTCTTGGTTATTTTAAATTATATTCTCAGTTCTGAGTCAGAACTCTTGTGTGAATTCAGACAAGTTATTTAACTTCTATGCATTTAAACTTCCTCATACCTGAAAAATGGATCTGCCAAATGAAGATGCTGCTGAATCATTAAGTGCATTCTGTGTTCCAGACATGAAAACTTTATGGAAATGCAAAGTGTTATTACTGAGCTTTGTTTTGAAGCTGACAAATGAGTAAGATTCCTCTAGCTGTCACCCCACATAAAATAAATGTAATTATATAGTAACATCACAGCTAGGGACATTTATCTGAGTGAAATTCTAGAGCTGCAGTCTGGTATCTCAGATACAGCTTGGCATACTCACCCAGGTGCACAGTGGGAATTATGGTAGACTGTTCCCTTAAGATCTATGCTTTTTTGGGGTTCATTCTGCCTGTCTCTCTCTTAATCTCTCTCTCAGGTCATCTCCAAACAATTCTCAGGTCACTGGGCTAGTCACGATTTTCACATTGAAAAAAACACCAGAACAAGGTGCATTGCATGAAGCAGTGTCATGGTGGAACTCAGGCCAGGAGCTGCTTTCCTGTGCTATTTTCCCTTTCCTATCAATAGTCAATGCAGTTCCTTAATAGTGAGGCATGTTATGTGAGTGCTGTTGATTTTACTAGTGTACATCACACAACGATGCCCTGCAACTTGTCTGCTCCCAATTACAAAAAATGAAATTGAAATAATAATCCTCTTGAATTTGGCAGATTTGATTATACCTTGCTGCCATGCCTTTTGGATCCATGCTGGCTCTTTCTCCTTATAAAGAAATCTTTGCCTGCATCCTCACAGGTGCTGGATGATGCTGGAGGGGGCATTTGGTCAACCAGGAGGAGACACACAAGGCTTGGTATTACAGCTGGGAGCCAATTTTCTTCTATCTGCCCAAGCTTGCTGCAGGCAAATGGATGGGATGAAGGTTGTATGCAAGAGATAATCAGAATAAATAGTCCCAGCAATAGCATCATGAGGAACAGACTGTGTGGAAAGTACCAACATAGGGACACTTTAGACAATGTTCATGGTGACTAGATGCCTGCAAGTGAAGATCACTGTGCTGTTCTCTATGAGCAGTGCCACCTCCTGGTGTCCTGGATCAGGCTTAGGAGAAATATTTTTTTTACAATGGATGAAAGAAATAATGAAAATGCACTGAAACCCACACAGACACAAGAACTGCTTCCTGTTTGTGTGAATGTTGTGCTCCAAGGAGTACTGTTTTATTATTGCTATGCTCCTCTTTTCACGTCTGCAAAAATAAACCAGTTGCTCCTCTTGAGCATTAGTGAAGTTACTTGGAATTGTAGATGCCCTACTCCAATTTGTGAAAGAAATATCAAACGTAAACATCAGTTCTAAAATTTTGATTCTGGTATCTCGTGCAAGTTCCAGGGCTGAAGACCATGGAATTGCATCTAGCAAAAGAGTGTTATAACATAGGGACTAAGGCACAGCAACCTTGTTCTACATGGTTCAACCTCAGCCTGAACAGTGCTGCCACTGGGGGAAAATAGCTCAGATTCTCATTAAACATTTGCTCAAATGCTGAGAGAGCTGGAAATGTTGTTGATGGTATGAAGTGGAGAGCAGAATAGATTCCCTCATCTATTTCCCACAGCTGATAAACAGTAATGCCCTTCAGTCTCTCCCCAGCTGGCCCAGCTTCAGATGAGTAGCACAGTAATGAAAGCCTCCACATCCTATTAGCAGTTCTCAGGCCATCCATGGCTCATTGGAGAAATGCCTGCTCCAAGCTGAGATGGATGGCTTCCTCTGTAATGAAAACAGAGTGAAGAGCAAAACTGCACCAGGAAGATCTGCTCCTATCTCATTCCTGGGCAGGAGGAATGATACTTGCAGGGGGGAGTTTTGGTAAGTATCTGGTACCTTTGTTTCACATAACAAAGAAAAGAGAAATGGTAACACATTCATAATTCTAACACCGGTTTTGACATAATAGGACAAAATGGTGCCTGAAGATTCCTGTGTATCAAGCAGATGGGCCATCCATTATTTTCCCTCAGGTCAGGGGTCATCCTAAAACGAGAGTCAGCAATCATTTTGCAGGGTATAACAAAACCATTTTTTTTGCCTGCTTCTTAATCCCAGAAAGCACTACTGTCCTCTACTTTTGTCCACATACATTATCATTTTTGTCTATTATCTGTGTCCCCAGAGACCTAATAGTCTTTTCTTCAGTGCAGCTTGATCTGGAGCAGCTGTAAGCTTTGCTGCAGGCAGTGTCTGACAACTGCTTGCCTCTTGGTCAGTGTCAGTTCCCTGGGGGAGGGCAGGCATTCATTTCGTTATTAAAGCATGGAAAAAAATCCTATATTCATTTAGATCCAGAATGAATACATAATATTTGGAACAAAGGGCCCATGTTCCAGTCCAGCTGGCAGTGCTTTTACCATTGCCGTTCTTCAAGGCTAGCTCCTGCTTAAAGCATGCATTAAGGTCATTTATTTAAAAATAATGGAATGTGCTGCAAAAGCCCTTTTTTCCTCTGTCAGTCTAAATTTCACCTTCCAACATCTCTCATTGATCCTCAAGCACTAAGAGCTTGTGTGGAACACCACTTTTGTGAAAATAAAGATTGTTCAATTACAGTACTTGGGAGAAAAAAGCAATAGCTAAGAACAAGCCCAATGGTGTTTTGTTTTTGTTTTTGTTTTTTTTCAAAACTAGGTCTGAGTCTAATTTTGTCATATGTGTTCTCATTCAGGTGTTAGGTGAGTGCAAATTTTGTCTATAAATGACCTTCTCCATTATTAGGGTACAAGTGGATGTTGATAAAAGGGTTTATTGTTAGCTTACTACAGGACACCCTAGTACTTCACATGATTAGCCAAGGTAAGATAAGTGAGCTTAAAAATGGTTCATGTGCTTTTCCTGAAGTTGTTCAGCACATCTGTTTATGTTCCTTTCAGTTTGAGACTTGGAAGACATGGGCTCTGAACCAGTTAGTTCCTCTTGATTTCAAGAAGCTAACCCTGACAATGTGCAGAACTGTAGAGGATTAGGATGAAATTTTGACCCTATTGATATTAATGGACACAATAATTTACCTCAATGGGACAGGAAGAAGCTCCGTGGTAAAGCACAACTAATATTTCACCCAGATTGTCTTAGGGGCCTCCAAGGTGGGTGGTTTCATCCCCCAAAGACTATGCAAAAAGGTAACCAAAATTGAAATGAAAGGCACTTCAAAGGTAAAATCAAACATCTGTGCATCATTTAATACCAACTTTCAAAAATTTAAGCTGAGATTTGTCTGAAGTAATGGTAGCAACTAAAAGCTATGCATGAATACTGAATTACCATGTTCAAAGAGTGAAATATCCATCCACTCATCTTTACTTTAGACAGTGGGATTATCCCTATTATAATTTATGTTGAAATGAAACCATACCTGAGACTTTTTTTTTTTTTTTAATTGATTAATGTTAGACTGACTTTTGAATTCAGTTTGTTCAGTTTTCTACAGATTTTCACCCCTTGTGAAATAAGATAATCCTGTTACAGGAAGGTAGGAAGGTGTTTTTTTACACTGCTGGTTTTTTTAGAATCTTTTTGGTAACAGAAGCAGGGAAGAAATCCAATGAAAATATTTACTGATATCTTCCTTAAAATTTGTATTTCTGCAAGTATCATATACATTTTGAGTAACAAACAATTTTTCTCCACTTTCAGACATGTGAGACAACATCGTCATAAGTATAACCAATAGCAAAATTTTTACCTCACAAAGACAATTTCCAAATCCTTCTGAAGACATTTTGCACACAGATATTTCAAGCTGTAAGGTGGTGATAATTATTTGGAGGGACTGAGACCAGGCTTGCCATCTCTTCATCATTTACATCTGTTTTCCCTCAATGCACGTACTTCATCTTAATTGCTGTTAATAGGAACTGGTTGTGCAGTCTGAGGAAATCTGAATTCGTTGTTGTTCATTCAGCAGAGATGAAGATGCTTGTGACTGAATAAAACCCTGCCATTCTTCATGCCCAGCACACAGCATTAATTGGGCCACCACCCTGACAATATTGAAAGGGCAATATATTGAGTGAGAGGAACAATTTTGTCTTTATTTGTACAGTCCACATGAAGGTCAAGAAGACTTGCAACTTCTTTACTCTGGGAAACATAAGAGTGGCTTCCTTCTTGCTTCTGTCTTTCCCTTCCCGTTCACCTCCTACTTTCAACAGCAAAACATGGAAAACATACCCAAACCAAACAAACCAGGAAAGGAAAGCTGAAAAGAAATCTTTCAATGGCCCAGTTCTATGCATTATGATGCCCTGGGGGAAATAAGGCTCATCCCAAAGAACACCAGCCCTGAAGACAGGTGGTGTTATGCTTGTTTCTGCCAGCTCAGACACACACATAGCTCAGTTACAGCGAGAGCATGTACTGGCAGAGCTGTAGTGCTGTTGGGGTGGGCTACTGAAGCAATAGGCTGTAAACTGATATCCCACTCTAAGTCAGTCATGTGCCTATGTCCTGATTTAAAATCATATAAAACTCATTTGGGCATTGGTTTTAATCTCACCCTAGCTTTTTTCCTTTATTTTTTGTTTTATCTTGAACATCTCCTATATCAACTTTGGCTTTGTTCATCTGCTCCATGCAAAGTCTCCTGAAAACCCTCTGTCTCACTGCCAGCTCTGAGGACTGACCTGAAGGCTACCTCTCACACCAAGCCCCTTACAAGGTACAATGCCCTGGCAGAGATGACTGCTGCAGAGTTTCCTTGATCCTGACTGGAAGCACCCATTTAAATTGGCCAGAGATGTATAGGTTTGTGTATACCAGGAAATGAAAAGAGTCAGGGCACAGGCTCAAGCTGTTTCCATGACAACTTGTACTGTTTAATTGCATTTTCCCTGCCACATGTGGCTTTGGCCCATGAGAGCTGTGATCTCCATCCAGCACTGAAATGCTTCACAAGGTGACACACACCATGGGCTACTCCACGTTTATATACAGATAAAGATTCCCTGCAGTTTTCCTGTTTTACTTTTGGGATGGAAGAAGACACATAATTATGACCTGTGCACTTACTTTCAGGGTCAGAAGAAGTCTCTTGGAACTGTTCAGCTTAATATGGACCTCGTCTGGGGAAGGGAATGGGAAATCCAGTGAACAAAGAGTCATAGAATGATTTGGGTTGGAAGGGACTTCAGGGATCATCTGCTTCCAACCCTGCTGCAATAAGCAGGGATGACACCCACTAGACCAGGTTGTTTAAAGCCTCATCCTACCTGGCCAAGTTACTACTCTCTAGTCAGCTACATATTTCACAAGAGGGGCTGAATGTCTTGAATCTGGTCAAGACAGGGTTAATTTTTTGCAGTAGTCAGGAGGGAGCATGGCTAGATTCTGGAGGTTATTCTATGCCACCTCACATCATTTTCCAGGGGCAGAATTCTCCTCTGGGTCAAGGTAGGGCGGTGGAGGAAGTGGTTGGGTATTGTAGGGGGTGGGAACTCACATGCGAATGGTTCATTTCTTCTACCCTCTGCAACCCTACCTCTTCTACCCATTCTTGCAATTACTCTTCATTTTCCTATCTCATTGCTGTTTCCAGTAATTTGTTCCCATCTTAACCAAAGATCTTTACCTTTTGAGCCTCCGATGCTCCTCTCCATTCCACTACAGCGTGAGAGGATTGGGAAGAAAGGAGTGAGCAAGCGGCTCATGGTTATTCTTAGTGGGGAACATTAAACTGGGGAGTACCATTGCTTAACTACAGCAGTTATTTAGTCTTTCTTCTTTCCATCTACCTTCTAGCAGCCCAAAGTCACCTGCAGTTTACTCATATCCAGCAATCCTTCCATCATCTGCCCTTCTCTGCTGACTTTAAGAGTTCAGTAGGATCTAGGCTGTGGGCAGGTCTAGGCTGTCTTTATTTGTTTCTGGAAGATTTAAAACATGGTGTTTTGCTTGGGGCAACATTAGCAAAGGGATTTGTTTTAATATTTTATCTGAAATAAAACAAACCAAAGCATCACTTTGAAATGTAGAGTTTACCATAAGAAAGTCAAAATCAACTGCTTGGTTTATTAGAGATCCCTTTTAATTAGAGGGGATTTTTTTGTCAAACACCATAATATTGGATTTTTCAGTTGCATATCTACGTTGCATGCAAATGTTCAAACAAAAGCATTTCTTGTGAGATGAAAATGTGGATCTCTGGGCTCCACAGTGAATAGATACAAAAATATAGTGTGATACGATCACATTTACTTTAACGATGCATAGGCACATTATGTGCATACTATAATCAGACAACTGAATCTTTTAACCTAAATTTGGCTGGAATCCTATTGTTCTTATTTTGTTTCCCTTCAGAGTGATTAAACTGCACGATTTAGGCTATAGCTTCCAGAAAAGAAGCAAATACACAGTGTGCCTGCAATTCAAATTTTGACATCCATCCTGGAGCTGGCATCTGCTACGAGAAACACTGTGGAGAAAAAGGCAAAAGTAGGTGTTGAAATGTCATTATTCTGAAACCATTTTTGTTGTACCTGACCAAATTTTTCAAGTAGCCACTGACCTTATGGAAAAATAAGGTCAGTCCATTCACTATGCCATGTACCATCACGTAATTCAGAGAAGGCACTACATGCTATGTTTGGTCAACACTGCTTACCTTTAGTGAAACAAAACACTTCCAAGGCCTAAGTGACTGTGGTTATCAGGGGGACAGCCCTACCTCTCAAACAGAGCAAAGTGCATAGAAGGTTATTACCCTCTCCTCTGCCCCGGTTTTCATGTGAATGAGTGCCCAGCAAAATGATCTGGAAGGAACTGGAGGTACAAACTGCACCCAGCACCGGGGTCACTTCAAAAAGGTCAGAATGAAAGTGCAGTCCCAGCACTTCAACTAGATGCAAACTTTCAATTCATCTAGAAAGTCAGGATCCCTATTTCTGCATGATTTTAGGTTGTTTTTTCTTCCTGTTCTAGCACATTTTTAAGTAGAAATAGTCACATGTATGGTAATGCTTATGGTTACATATTACTTAAGGTCATATATATTAGACAGGACCTGCAATTACTGAGTTACCCTTTAAAGAAGTAGGAGCTAAAGACAAGCCAAAGAGAGATCCAATCAGCACATAGGCCTTACCTGTTTTCTGAGTTCATGCGCTGCCTTTTGTCACAAAGATGAGAAATTTCTGCTTGTTCTACTGCCACCAGCTGCCAATACCCTGAGCTGCTAAAGGCCAACCCACCTGCTCAGTGTTCCTTCTCACCAGCTAGCAGTACAAAACACCACTAGGAAAATGATGTTTTCATGCTGCAGAAACCAGCAAACCAGAAGTAAAGCAAGGAACAGCTGCTGCCTTGAGAAGCCTCAGCCTGAGCTCCAGGCTGAGCACTCATCCTAGCCACAGGCTGCAGAGTAAAGCAGGAGCCAC
Source organism: Phylloscopus collybita (assembly GCA_027886175.1). Taxonomy (NCBI): domain Eukaryota; kingdom Metazoa; phylum Chordata; class Aves; order Passeriformes; family Phylloscopidae; genus Phylloscopus; species Phylloscopus collybita. The sequence continues at coordinate 36,400,021 of JAJNNQ010000075.1, forward strand.
AAAAGTGAATTGCTCAAGGGAGTGCAAAAGTTTGAACATGAGGCAAATGAAGCATGAAAAATGAGGCAGTGAACCAAACAATTATTCACCACTACAAGAAAATCCATTAAAGAAAAACAAAGCCATCTACAATAGTGCAGCTGAGGGAGGTAGAGATGAAAGCAAGGAAAACAATCCCCCCTGAAAAGCTATCTTGAAATTCTTAGAGTAAGGAAGAAAAGGAGGAGAAGAACAGAGAGGGGAAAAGGAATGGGGGAAGGTAAAATATCAAAATGCAAATTAGTAAGCTTAATCAGAGAACTCATTCCAAGACGTGCAAGGAAAAGACTAAACAAGAGCTACTGCCTCTCTGGGCCTGGTGCCACCTCATCACATGCAAGGAAAGAATCTCAGATAACTGAGGCAGAATAAAAAATGATCATGGAAATGGTAAGATGACTGGTGAAAAAAGGTGGTTTTCCCCTATAACCATATTCAAGATATTGAACATTTGTCACCACTGTGTAGTTCTCTGAGGGTTTCATTAGCAATAAATGTAATTGAGGTCAGTTTACTGGGGTACTCTGTTACTAAGTAAAATTTTGAACACACTAATTTTGTCAAGTGCCTTTTTCTTCAAAGAAGCTGCTGCTTAGTGCATGGCAGCAGTAGCTCCGAAGATAGTTAGGGGCACATCCCCTTTTTTCAGAACTCTCTTCTGTTGAGCCTCATTGACAGACAAAATCTTACCTTTTTTGTTGTTGTTGTTGTTGTTGTTTTGGGTTTTTTTGGTTTTGTTTTGGGGTTTGGGGTTTTTTTTGTTTGTTTTGTTTTGTTGTTTTGTTTTGTTTTGTTTTGTTTTGTTTTGTTTTGTTTTCCCATGATACTCACAAATGATAAGATGCTTGGGGCAATCCATTCACCATGCCACGTACCATCAATCAGGGTCTAAAACTCAGGGAAGTGTACCTAGTGACACCAAAACATGTATGTAACACATTCTGGGATGTCACATGGTTCAGAACAAAAAGGCAAAGGAAGTAAACTGTCTTGGATATATAGAGTACCAGTCTAGAACACAACAATCATTTAATATTTATTGTGCATAGGCATGAGCTCGCTTCAAATGCGAAGAGGTCTACACTGTCTGCCCATTATATCTATTGAATCCTTTTGATTTCCAAACACATAAATCATAATTTGAAACTTTGCTGCCTGACTAGCAGAAAGAGAATATTTTCCAAGTCCTAAATGGCATAATGAGGTGGATCCAGGGGCTGAGGCTTTTTCTGTTACTCTGGATAGTATTGGGTTACCCCACTTGCATAAAATGGCAACACTAAACAGCATATAAGCTACTGTATTGGAACCTGGATATTGGTCCCTAATGAAGAACAGTGCTGGAAGGATGACAGCAGATTCCCTCTGCTTGGTCATGCTATAAAAATATCTATTTAAGGATAACATGGGAGATTTAGAGGTGAAAGCCACAATTTGGATTCATTTTCCTGAAGAAAAATTCCATTTTCCAAATTTTGGGAAAGACCAGATTGCATAAATAGCACCAGGATAAGCTGTTTGCAAGGGTTAAATACTATTAGTTGCTATAAATATTAGCCTAAGATTAACACACATGAAGGCATAATCCATATTTGGAGTCAGCTACCAGTTAAAAAATAATTTAAAACTTGATTTGAACATAGGACTTCACCACCTCCCTACAAGCAGAGACAACATAACTTATCTAAAACATTAAAATCCAGCTAAGGAACTAGATTAGGGAGATCTGAAATGAACGAAGCACTCCGACATTTTAACATATTTTTAAGAATAGAGATTTTAACTTTTGCCATTATTAATTCAGTTCTACTCAGACTCATTCTCCTTTTCTTTTGTTCTCTTTAGATGTCACTCATGCTGCTTCTATTCAGGATGCTTTTTCTGCAAGCCCTATCAGTCTTTTTCCCTGATACACTTCCAGTGTTAATTTTTCTCATGTTAGGAAACATGGTCAGTGTTGCTGGCCACGGGCAAATTCTGTAACTTATCTATGCAGAACACCTCTTTTTTTAGAATTCATTGTCATATTTGGCTCCAGATTCCTAACATAGTTACTGAAGCATTCCCAGAGGAGAAGAGAGCACAAAAACTGCCATGGTGGATGAGACACATGGTCCATCTAGCACAGCATCTTGTTTAAAACAGAGAAAAGCCTGTCTGCTTCCCAGGAAGTGTCTGTGTGGACTATGTCTTCAGAAGAGCCTTCAGAGGAGCCTTTGACTCACTGAATGCATCCTCATTCAGGCATGTCTTAACCTGGGTGCAAGAAACTTCACTCCCTCATTCCTTTTGTGATGTTAATACAACTATTTCTTAGAATCATATAATTATGAAAAAACTGAGGAAAAAAAAAAATCAAAGCTGGTTCAGGATGCCATGAGCATGTGTTACTTGCCAGCATACCCTGCAGGTGACCCCACTGGGCTCTGATCATTCAGCAGCCCTGTGAAGAATAAGTCTGCTTTTTCTTCTCTCTAATTACATTAGAAGTAGAAAAAAAAAAAAAATCCCAGACTGCCTGAGTTAGGAACATGAGGGTTTAGAGCTGCTACTGATTAAACTATTTTTCTCCTAGACTGTAGAAAGTGGGTAAACATGATCAAGGTTGAAAACAGCTGGTGATATCAGACAGGCTTCAGCCTCTTCAGCCCAGACTGAGCAAAGCTGCTGTGTTCAAGTTGCTGCTGGTGCTCTCCTAACAGGGCTGTTCCATACAATTAAGTCAGATTGTGCCTTAAAACCCAGACTGCTAATGCACACATATCCTGCTTTTTTGCTAATTCTTTTCAATAGTCTTTATTTTATAAGGGAAAAGGAGTATACATTACTTGAGGATACAATTCATGAAGAACAAGGGAAAACTGCTTTACAATGGCATGCTCCTCTTTTCCTTATTCTCTGTACTAAAGAAATGATGTTGACACTCTGGTAATTATATCTGGCTATGAAGATTTATGTCCTACAGCTAACAGCAATTTTTAGACTAGCTTGCTGGGGAAACATGAATAGTTACATGTAGTCAAGGTTTCAATTACTCTTACATTTGCATACAGGTCTGCTCTCTTGCATCTGTAGATGCTCTTACCTGATGACACTTCCTATCACCTTCAACAAATATAGATATTTGCAGTAGATACAATGCTTACTCAACACATTTAGGTTCTAAAATTAATGTATGTGTATGATATTGATCATGGACTACTGTTTAGTTTTCCCACTGTTTCAAGAAGACACAAGTCAAACTACTTGCTATTTTTAAGTTAAAAATCAATTCACTTGACTAAAGTCCAGCATATCTGCATTATTATTGATTTCTTCAAGCCGCTGCCCCATGGACTATTTAGGAACAAGGTTCAATATTTATTTCAATAGTATTTCATTGGTTGATTTTTTATTGAACTGGTTGACTAACGTTAAATTCTCTCATATATTCTGAGACACAGTGTATTAAGAATATCACCTTAGTCTCTAAATGTGAAGGGAGTTGAACATTATGTATCACAAAAAAGGAGCCCATGAGATGAATCATTGGTGTAAAGCCCTTTGAAACATTTATTGTTTGGAGTACAGCAGCGGCATTTGTTTTTAGAAATTACAATGTAAGAAAACCCACTTCATATTAGTGAATTGCAAGGTTGTACAGAATTTCCTGAGCTGAATGTCTGGGCCCATAAAAACAACATCTGCTAGAAGAGAAAATCCAAAATCTATAGCAGAAGGAGCCCAAATTGTGAGCAGCTCAAGGTCAATACAACACAGTTTGCTCTGCCCTTCTCTGACAAGGGCAGGTGAGAGGCATTTTGATAGGGAAACCAAGTAGCCAGCTGAGCATGCTGCTGAGGGCTCTGCCTGCACTTGGCTGCACAGGTGTGTCCTCGTGTGTGACTAGAAAGCACCAAGATTTACTTGGCTTTTGGCTTTTAAATACTTGCTTGATTAAGGACGCAAGGGGATCTGTATATCCTTAATACCATCTCCTAAATCCAAGGCTGGGCACAGAAGTGCCCATGCTGATTCTTGCTGTGTTGCATCAGCATTTACAGCAAATGAAGCGTGAAAGGAGGAGATTGTGGAAAGGCCACAGAGGTATTTTGTGGACCAGCAATGCACAAGTGTCTCTGAACTGGGATAGGCTTCAGAGAGTGCTAGAGATCAAAGAAGAATGAGCATAGGGTGCTTGGTGCTTTCCAATATAATATTGCTGTATTTTCTGCTGTTTCTTGTAAAGAAATAATTCCCTTAGATTCAAGACCCTCCCATTCAGGCCAATACAGGCACAGAGGAAGTCCAGAAAGGAAAAGCAGGCAATTCTCTCCTACACCACTCATATAATCTTGGCAGTGCAACTTCCAAGTCATCCTTTTCTCATTGAAAAAGGATATTCAACACAGATCCCCATGGACTGCTATGTCTTAAGAAGGAAATTGCCTCTTTGTTTCCTCCTCCCAAGACAGGTACCTCTTTCATTTTAGTTCAGCAGGTGATGCCTGCAGAGCTCCCCCTTGGAGCACTGCTACAGCAGAGCAAAGCTTTATCCCTTCACATAGCTCCTGCCTTATGCTGTTATGCCAGAGGACCACAAAGTTAAGGAAAAGAACATACACCCTAGTGGTGTTCAGAACCTGTTAGTGTGTACCTAAGGGTCACTGAATTTTCTTAAATTGACTAAAAACTTTAAAATGCTGTGAAGAGGATTTCCCTTTTTCTTTCCCTCTTTTTTTCAGGTAAGTGCCTTCTTCCTCTGTCTTTCCAGGAGTCTGGAAGAAAGATCCCTTTTTGTGTTCACAACAAGAATTTTCATATGGCTTCCATTTCAGTGCACTAAATGTACAAAGTCTCAGTACATAAAACCCAATCCTGTTATCAAATGCATTACTTCTTATATTGAAGAGAGTTGAAAGAGACTCAGGTTTTCTTCAGAGTTGAGAGAAAACTGATTATGTAGAAGGATTAACTAAGGTGTAAATTTATAAAAATTGCAACAAACTAAAGTGGGTTTGAAGAAGAGCAACAATTCATAGAATCATTTAGGTTGGAAAAGACCTCTAAGATCATAGAGTCCGACTGTTAACAGGTTAAAATGCTTCCTTCTTGATGAGAGACTAAGTAACCCTCAGAAACTTCATTCAAGCTAGGTTGTCACTGGAGGGCAAATTGGGAGGATTAAAATCAGGAGTTAAAAGTGTCCAGCTAATTCCTTAACAGAATAAAAATCAACAGCTTAAATTATTAAAAAAAAAAAGAGAAAGATGAGATCATGGCACTAGCTATACCATGAAGATTGATTAAAAAGTCCTAACACTTGGAAACACCAGTGAAAGTATACAAACACAGCCCTCTCAAAACCTCCTGAATCTATGGAAAATGACAGAAACATTAGGTCTGATGTCTGATTTCCTAGAGCCTAGGTGAATCTGTAAAGGCAGACTTCCTGCTGTCATCTTCTAGAGAAAAAGTGATGAGTGTAGAGGAGTGTAGATGGGACAGAGAATATGAACTGCTCTCTGTCCTCTTTTCAGTAAATTAAACATGTTCAGTTTTGGCTTGTTTTAGTTGTTTTTAGATTATGCTGAAGCTGATAGTATCTATTGTGCCTGAAGAGGTATTTAACATTTTATAAACAACAGTCTGATTGAAAAACCCGAGTTCATCCCCATGTTGGGGGCTGACTGGTGGCAGGGACTATCTGTTAGCTGTGGTCAGAGGCAAACAGGCCAGGCCATCCCTTCTGCAGCAGGTGCTATGGTCTGTCTGACCTCACACTTGTCTTTCCTAGAGGAACACAGAGCTGAAAGTTATCTCCATCTGTATTTGTCATTTGAAGCACAGCCAAAACTGAGGCAGCAGAATCTAATCTTTCAAACATGACCTTATTCCACTCCTGTAGTTCAAAGGGTTTAAAATTAAAGCTCTCCATTTAGACCACCTTTACTCCAAAGTAATTTTAATTCTTCTCTGGGGTTCAATGCCTTTAATAATTCAGCCTAGCTAGCCACCCCACAAAAAATACAGTTATATCTTTAATCCCGTTTACTGCCCTTCTTAGAAAAAGCCTGCTACTAAAAAGTTCTGATAGGTTCTCAGTCCTGGATTTTCAGAGGTATTTCAATATCTAGCTAGCCAGCAGTTCAGTACCATTCTGGTATTTAAATTAGTTTTTATTATCTAATGTTGCTTCAGTTGTGCCTTGTCTTGTTTCCTATACGGGTATGCTGATTTGCAAAAGATGAAAATATTACCTGTAACACCTCTAAACCATAGATCCTGTCACCTGTAAATCTCTAGACCAATAGATCCGTGAATTGAATCTAAATAGTTCTCTAATTTTTTTTGTCCTAAATATCCTGAAAGCTTCTGGTTTTTTTCCCTGAATGTACCTATCCTGAATAAAATCTAAAAAAACTTAAACAATCCTGAGAGCTGCCAGGGCACCACACCTAGGGTCATAGCATAAAGACCCCAGATGTGGTGCTCTGGCAGTTCTTGGCAAAGCAGGGACAGCAAACACAACTCAGTCTTGCTAGTCACTGGCATTAATTAGTTCACCAAAATCGACCTGCATTATTTTAACCAACCTCCAACAGACTTCGAAGGGCAAGCAGGACAGAGAGAGGGTATTTGCCAGGTTTTCCCCAAATGTCTAGCCACTCACAACAGCCTGAGCTCAGTGCCTAAATCCTGTGACCTTGTAACATCAGGGGCCTGGATGCCTTCACCAAGTATGCCATCATGCCTGGTCTCTGCATTCACAGCCATTCCCTGTCCTAATCCTTGAAACCCTGGGGGCTGGAAGCATGGCAGCTCTGTATTGAACCCCTCATGCCTTCTGCTGGGTTGACAGGAGAAGGGTGGATGGGTGGGTGAGGATGCCTTTTTGTCCACCATGGCTCTGCTGGTGGGACACTGCAGTGCCTGGCTGGCAGTTTACAACAGGAGTTTCTGGGGTCTGGCTCTATTTCACTCCTACAGATGAAGTGGTTGAAATCCCAGGGAATATGTTTTAAAATTTGAAACCACAGGTTCCTGTCTTTCCAGAAAGGGAATATCTTGGCAGTTCTAGTCTGAGAACAGTTTTCAATTTTCTGGTATTATCCTACGTACATGTAATAGAACTGCCTTCCAGTCACCTTCGCTCGTGGCTTTTTTGAAGTTCACCTTTCAGCCCTGTTTGATATCTTAATACCATTAGTGCTAATGAGATCTCCAGCAAACATGGCATTGTTACTCCCTTACCTACTTACTTTGGGAAGAATAAAGGACAAAGATGCTATGGCTATTAACTGAGAGCCTGCATTCACTTACGTTTTTACTTAAACTATCTCTACTCACTATAAATTCCTTTCACACTCTGTGGTGTCAAGAACACATTATCAGCTTTTCACTGATCTCGGTTTCTCAGGTGCCTATCACTGCAAGTGTTGTAAAATCAGCATCTGTGTATGCATGTGGCCAGGCTTAGCAGATGCTTTTACAGGACAAGATGTGATATATATTCTATATGTGAATTCAGATTAAACCCCAAATCCAACAAACATTTTATTTTAAAGAAATGAAATTATGCCATTTGATGCAAACATATTTCTTTATTAACAGTTTTGCAGCATGCTCCTCAGCTCCAAATTTTCTGGATGTGGGATTGCAATTCGTTCTTTCACTCTAAGAGAAACACTCATTCATTTTGTGTTATGCCTGCTAAATATAACACTGTGTTACTACACAAAACTGCTACTTGCCTGAAGCTCTCCAGCTGTCCAGGAAAAAGAGCCTGGCAGGGCAGTCTGTCCTGGACTGGTCACTATGGGGTCTTGCATTAGTGTCAGACTTTGAAGTCTTCCTAACTTTCTGATCTCTGGTCAGATGTGAAGAAGAACAGTCAAGCAGTAATATTTGTCCTCTGGCAAAGATCCCATGGAAGGCAGAGGAGTGCCCCTCAACAAGAGCACTATCAATATTCATTGTCCCCACCGGTGCTAGAGAGAATGGCTCCAAAGAAGAATTAGGGCACCCAAAACTCCTAACCTAAGTGGAAAGCAAAAGACAATCTCTCTATAAAATGGGCAGATGGTAAAGAGAGATAATAATGAGTGGTGTCACCAGCAGCAGTTGCAGCTCAGCAGCCGCCAGCGCAGCGTGATCGAGTGTGGAGCCATCAGTGTGGGGGTGAGCCCCCAAAAGGACCCTCAGCTCCCTGCAGGTCAGACTCTGTGCCTCCTGAAACTGAGCCCCAACTACAGCCCCCACAAGACAGGACTTGCAATATTGTCCTCCCTCCCCCTTGACCTCCCTGGCTACTTACACATCAGTGGCTGTCGCTGCAGGGTTTCTGTAACCACTGGCAGGATTCAACAGTGTGGGGCTGTAAACCCTGACCTGGTAAGAGGGGAAGACAAAGGAGCTGGGATTTGGGGATAAGAGTGGCCTGATTTTGAGAACATGGAAAAGCAGAGTAGAAAATCAATACATCTAAATGGGGAAAGGAAAACTTGAAGATAGAAAAAAATAATTCCCCAGCCTCCGTGCAGATATGACTAACACTGGAGCACAGGACTGAAGTAAAAAGCCTAAAAGAATTATTAGTTGGAGTTCTGTCAAGATTGTCCCCTTAGGCTTTTCCTAGGTCTTTCTCTCTATATCCCATAGAATGTCATCAACAAAGGAAAGGACAAAACACTTCAAGACATATTTTGCTATCTACAGCCTTCCTTTCTTATCTTCTCAAGCTGCACAGGAAAAGTGAACTGTTATATCTTAATAGGATTTAGGCTATAAGACTTCAAGTCATCTGTTCTTTCTCTAATTCATGCTGAATGGCCAGTTCCTGACAATACTGTAGGTAAGACTTTTCACAAATCCTCACCACTGGCCTAACTCCTCTCTTGTTCAATTAATTGGAAAGATCTGTGCTAAGAAAAAGGAGTGATGCAAACTGCTTTTATCGGGGACCAATACAAGCCCTGGTATGAAGGGCAGGTCACCCTGTCTCTGCTTCAGCCACTTTCTTTCTCAAACAGGTCTGACACATACCAACACAGCATGCAGAGTTACATCTGATCCTTCAGGGTATAGCTAAACACATAACTGGCACAGCTGTTCTGGCACAGGTAGCTCCACTGTATTTTCTATGCATGTTTACAGCAAGATATTTCAGAAAAATCTGGGAAGTTGATCTGGGTGCGTCAGGAGAAGACAGGAACCCTGGGGATCAGTCAGGTGCAATCCAATTTGCCACAGGCAGTGGGACTTCTGACAGAGGTGTGATTGCTGCTGTCAAGATAAACTCCAGACCCACCAGTGGGTGACCTCACCAGTTCACTGCTACCATAGCTGACAACCATTTTTCTGCATCTGAAATGACCTGTTTGTCCATGGGGCCCAGTGGGATCAGTCAGAAGTCCTCACAGACTCTGCTGGGGTTATTCAACCAGTTTTTCTCCCTTGGGAAGCAAAAGAAGGAAGATTTTTAATGTGTTCTCCTTCTGTTGTCCAGGTTCTATCCTGGACAGGAGCTTGGAAGCTCTTATGTCACCTCTGGTTTAGAAACGATTTCATAGGCAAACCCTGTCAGCCCCAGGAGCTGCCCTCCCTATGAATGCTATCAGAGGGTGACTACAGCACCAAGTCATTCACAAAACATCATTGCTTCAGAGGCAGAGGAAGTGAAAGATGCAGTCCTGGGGCCACTGAAAGGAATTAAAATTCCAAAAGAAAGCTGAGGATAGGTCAAATTGAATTACCATAGCTGAACATTGAATTTTTATTCACAGATATTTTCTTGTAGTTATAGTTGTTCAGTTTTCCTGGGCAATTTCTGTTTGCATGAGAGCTTAGAGTGTAGCCAGAATTTGATAGTGTACTCTTGCTCTGGCTATACTGATCTGCCCAGGGGCATGGACACACACAAGCATTGGAAAGCAAAAATTCCTCACTTCTGCACACAGACACCAAGCTATATATGAAAACCTGCTGGTTTTGAGATTGAATTTTCTGCTCAACAAAAAGGAATGCCAGGGCTGGTCTGTTTGCAGAGCTCCAGATCAGAGGCACTAAGACTGTTGAGCTTGTGGTGGGATGTGAATGTATCCTTTACTGCAAGGCCCTGCAGCCAGAACTCTACCAGGAGGAAATGAACCCAAAGCATCCAGCTGCTCACAACTGGAAAGAATTGTGCACTGTGCAATAAAATTACCTGGAAACAGAACATTTTTGTCAAAAATCTTCCAAAGATTTTTGGAAGATCTGATAGATCCAAGTTTCAATCATTTGTCTGTTTTTGGTGTTCATGTTACTCTCAGTCATGGGTGAATACTCTAAATATAAGGTTTGGGGCCCATTAACACAGGCTCTGGCCCATCCCTTCTTTGAGAAATTCCCTAGGAGATCCAATATCTTCTTCTGTTTATGGTATGTAGAGAGTTAATAATCTACTCATAAAAGAGAAGAAGCCATTTATAAAAAAATGGCTCATATGTGAGCCATTATGACATTTGTCAGAGACCTATTTCTCTGCATAAATATGACACATCACCAATCAAATGGAAGCAAATTGGATGGGGGAATTCTTTCACCTTGTGTTTTCTAAAAAATGCCATGGCTTTTTATGACAGTTTCCTTGTTATTTAGCTTCCCAGGCATGTTCTTTCATTATGAAATCCCTTAAGGACTGCTAGGAAAAAGAAATAGCTCTTTTAGCCTATCTTCCAAGGGCAGTGAAACTTAAGAGGCGCTGTTATCTGTCTGTCCTTTGCCCTACTAAAGACTATGGAAATTGTTGACTTAGTTTCAAGCCAATTAAAAAAAAAAAAAAAAAGGGATAGAAGTCTCAAATATATTTATATTTCCACAAACCTTGTGAAAGCAGCTGAGAAAAGGCAAGACAGGCAAATTAGTCTATTCATTTCAGTGAAGGAAAAGTTGCAAATTATATCACTAACTACTAAGGATAGATTCAACACAGAGCCACATGCACAGGGAAAGCTTCATTAAGAGCTAACACTATCTCTCAGAGGATAATTTAATTATACAAGCACCTTGTTTACACAGGCTTAGTTTAATATCAACTAAAATAACATGAAGGTAATTGTGACAATTATTCTGCTGTCCATGATGGGCCCTGGTGCAAGGCTCTACACTGATATTTTATGAGGGAAAATTGAGTGACTTGGGAAACATAATTGACCTGAAGTGGGAAGGAATTTCTGGTGCTCTTCATTCAATCAGGAGCTGAGCAAGAAAGGACAGAGGAAAAGGATTACTCACAGTTTCACTGGTGTTTACTAAATTCACCTTACCCCACAGGCCCTCTGGACTGTGGCAGCTACAGTGTTCCCCATCACATCCAAGAGGCACCATGAAGGCTCAACTCATCCCAGCATACTGGACAGCCACTGCAGTCAGCAGATCTGTGCATGCACAGTGCTGAAGTCCTAAAGGTAAACCCACCCCACAAAGTCTGGCCCCAGCAGAAAACAATAGCCACAACAGCTGTCCATTGTGACCCCTAGCCACTGTCCTGCTGCAGTGGCACAGGAGGATTGTGCATATCCACCCACCTCTGTCGTGGGTGGTCATCTGCTTTGAGTGACTGAAGAATTCCACTGGGGGATCTTGCAAAGCTCTAGGCAGTGACCTAGAGCTGAATGGCCAATGACCAGGAAGTCACTGGCCATTCACTGAAGAGCCTTGTAGCTGCTATAATGTATTCCATGACTTCACCTGCCCCTAATACCCGCACAACCCCTCTCCTGCAGTCTTTTCTTGAAGCATTGTGAGTCAGCAATGCCTTCCTGACCCAGCTGAGATGAAGCAGAGCATGTGACCTTGGATATGCTGATAGCAGCAGGAAGAAGACTCATCTACGTCATAGCTCAAGGGCATCCAGATCCTGTGTGTGACTCAAATGCAGAAATCAGGCAGACCTAAAATAATATCTTTCTTAAAGTGCATTTGGGAACTTTGTCCCCTTCTGTGGCTTTTGACTGCTTTTTGTACTTTCTTTTACAGGCTGGTTCTTCCTTACACCTACTGATCATCCTTATGTTTTCACACTGAGTGATTCTGATATAGTTGTATTCTACACTGCTCCTGCTCCAGCTTCACTTTTTTCCACCTAGCAAAGGATGCTGTGATTTTATTCACACTTTCTGACCTTGGGTGTATTCATCAGACATTCTGTTCAAAAACATTTTGCAAGGACCTAAATCATGACACTTTTCTTGTACTGAGCAGTCCTTGGTGGTGTTTGAAGAGCAGCATTTCTAATGTCACTAAAGAACAAGCATCTAGCTGCCTTTTTCAGATCTGAAGTCTGAAAAATTCCTCTCAGTTGCCTAGCATCTATGTTTCTGCCAAAGACATTTACTGCTGCTAGACAGAGAACCACCTAATTTAGAAGGTGGCAAACAGATACAACAAAAGGCCTGAGTACTGTGGTGAGTAGAACTGCTGTGCCAAATGCTTAGGTGCCCATCTCAGCTGCAGAATGTAGAGAGCTGAGTTAATTATATACTCAGAAATCTTGTAAAATAACTGTGGGAGGATTCAGTGCTAAATCATCTAACTTATACCCAAGTGACAGCAGCTACAAGGTAATAGTAACGCTTGCAGACTCAGGCTGATAGGAATTCTCAGATCTGCTCCTACAGATGACAAAAGAAGAGCCAGAGCTGATGAAAGCCTTTTTGCCCAAGTAGTTTAGAGGATAATGGGCTAGCTAGATACTGGGATATCATGGGTCAAAGGACACTTATTTTTAACTCCCTCTTTTACCTCCAGGTATCTGATGTCTCTTTTCTTCTAAGCAGAGGGTCTCATCACCAGACCATATAACACATTTGTGAATGTGACTGACTGTCTTTCTGTTGAAGTTTTATCAATCTGAACAGCATAAATAAATAGCCTTTGTGCTGGAACTGCATCCAGCAGAAATACTCCACAGTCTAGAGGTTAGAGCACTCAGCTGGGAAAGAGAAGTTCTAGATGTGCAGCCCTGCTCCAGTGAATACTAACACCTTGTACACAGAACACACCACTGTTGCCAAGAAGAAAAGAGAAAGAGTCATTTTCTGGGCAGACTACACCCTGTCAATTTGACTGAGTACCTATGGAAATTGGGGAAGGAGTGATTTGAGATAATCAAGTTCAAATCTCCTCAGATGTAGGTAGGACTTAAGCACTCTAACCTTTTTAGGCTAAGTAACAAAATCTTTACCAGCTGCTGAGAGAGATGGATTTTACTGCTTTTATGCATAGTTTACTTACCTTGTAACTATCTAAGGTCACTCACAATGCCAAAATCTTCCTAGGCTTTTTCCACAGTTCAGCATTGTGCAGAAACATTTTCCACTTAGATTCTCTCATATTCCAATACTGAGGAATCTAATCAGTTCCCAGAAGGCTTTCTGTGGTATATAAACTGTTGCCTATTGTCAACCAATGGTTCACTAACACTTGTAAAAATAACATTAATAACAAAAACACTATTAAAAATAATAGCAATTTTTCACAGTCCACTCAAATTTTCATCTAAAGAAATTAGTCACATAATCCAAACCAAATCTTTACTAGCGAATTTCTTTAATCTTTAATGATGAATTTTGGAGAGATTTGTAAATTAGCATGCCAACAATAATTCATTGTGACTCATTAGTAATCACATAGAAATTTCCAGAATTTCTACTCATGAGATGCAAAACAACCAGTGGATGTAAGCCAGCAGAATGGGTGCAGACCTCTAACCAGATTAAAATGATTAAAAACAGGAAAAGGAAGAATTTGCAATGACTGTTTTAATCACTGGGCAAGGTGTCCCCTTGATAAAGCAACTATTGTTCTTAAAATGTGCATCCTCTTCTTCCTGGGATTGCTGTAGCAAACAAGGTAGCAAGATCACCCCTGTTCTTCCTGAGAAAAATCAAGAGAAAAAGGTCATGTGTGTACTGAACTGAAGGCAATAAAGGAGCTGTGAGTGAAGGTAGCTTTTAAAGTGCTCTTTTTGGGACGATGTAACCCCATGGTCTGGGGAAAATTTCTTTGTGTATGAGTGAAAGCAAGAGGCTGAAAGAGCAGCCATCCTCTTCCTGGGAGCATGTCCAGGGCAAATGTTATCATATCAGTTAAAGCAAAAATAGCACCTGCAGCAGCACAATAAAACATTAATATCTCCGTTGTATAACTGCCTTTGGCAGATCACATTCTAATAAGTCCTGACTGAGGTGTTTGTCCAGGCACCAGCTCAGCTGCATATCCCAGGCAGCAAAGCTGAAGAGACAGGAGATTTACCAGCTTAGGTGTTATTTGGAGCCGTTGGAAGTCATTAGTCTTCTCCACAGGATAAGAGCAGAAGTGAGATCCCACACCTATAACACATCTGTGGCATGAGACAGCAAATCCTCTCTGACTACACAAGAGCAGTTTATAGGGGTTTTCCTTGTCAAACAGAGCTGATCACCACACCAGAGAAGGAGTATCATGGCTGAGAATAGTTATTCGGCAAGGAGAAGGCCTGGTTTCCTGCTGCAGTTATTGAAATACAGGTGATGAAGTCACATGAGGGATGCATTCCTATTACCCAGAGAGCTGCCATCATGGGGGTGAGGCTTTCAAAACACAGTTTTTCATAGCAGTGTTTGGAAGAAAAACATGGTGATAAAACACACCCAGAAATGACAAGATGATCCCCTACAGAAGCCCTGTAACCCCTCCTTGGGGAACTAGGGAACAGCATCTGAGGGAAAGTCCCTGAGTGTTCACAATACAGCAGATACAAAAGCATAAAGCACGCAGGACATGCACTGGTGGTCAGCCGGTGCAGGGGACTCAATGTTTGCGAATAGGAAAGAGTTACTCACACCTCATGATGTGACTTTACACTTCCCCATGTTTCCTACCTATGATGAACACCTGTGTCCTGGAGTCAGCCCTAGTTTCTAAAGATGTGGGGAGCTGTACAATTGCATAATCTTGTTCCAATATATTTGGCCTTAATTCCCATTGACTTCAATGCAAACAGCAGTACAAAAATTCCAGATTTGGAAAGTGCAGCACAAGGTGAGTAAATAGTATCTGTAACATTTTACAAACTCAAGGATTATGACACCAGATTGGAAGGCCTCTTTCCCACTGACCTTTGTAATTCACACAAATCTTTCCACACGCACCTATATACTGCAGTTTCCCTTTTCTGATCTTTTGTAGTAAGAATTTGTACACACTAAGAGCCTGTGCTTTTAAAGGCCGAGGCTTGCCCCAGTAACTATGTGAGTAGCTATAAAGATTTTCAGAGGAATATATCCTGGACTAGGACCAGGATAGATGTCCCTTCACTACTTTCTTTTAAGAAGATGTCTTTTTGGTAAATCAGTTTTCTTGAGTGCTGAACATGGCCTGTTACATGAATCTTTAGACATACTAGGGTTTGTCCTCTTTTAAATCTCATATGGTGCCATATTTGCTGGTAGTCGTTCAATGCCTCTTTTGTCTCAAATATTGAATAACCTAGAGTTACCTCCTGCTTGCCACTTTCCTCCTTGGATTTTGTGATTTTAAAAGCAGTAATTTTAAAACTGTTCAAGATACAAAAAATAATTTTAGCAATTGCTTTTCTCCTTTTTCTGCTACAATGGAGGATTATTTTTTAAAATGGCATCAGAAGTCTGGTCTTGCTTTGTCTCAAAGATGGTCTCTGGGCATATATGAGCCCTGATAATAAGGCATGGTCCTGGATGACTTGTGTATCAGCAGAGTTTGCTGATTTGGAGGTTGCTGTTATTTTCCTAACTGTCTTTCTTCATGGATGGCAAGCCTTGCATCTCACCTTGCTAGGGCCCACCAAGTTGGCTGCTGGTGCTGCTCTCCTCATGGACTGTCAGCCAGGGGACAGCTTGATAACTACCTTGTGTTTCAGCCTCATGGAGAGCTCAGACTCTCAGGGACATGAGGTTAATTGGAACAGATGTTGTTTCAGAAATTGCGTGATGCCCAGAAATCACATCTTTGCCTCCCTAAGCCTTTTCAGTGGTGTTGGACTGCGCGATCTCTCTTGTTTCTCTCACACTGGGTTCCTTTTCATCTTTTGAATCACTCCAAACAATGGCAATCTTTACAAATACAACAAGACCCCCTCTTTATATTAGGCATTCTTTCCTCTAGGGATGCAAGTAATCTGAGCTGAAGCAAGATGTAATTAAGGCCATTTTTAATAGCTGTGTGTTTCCCCCTTTATAGCTGTACCAAAAGTTGTGTCTAATTTATACTTTGGTGGTGTGTTTGTGCTCTCTGCTGGTTTTGACCTCTTCCTTTGAAATATGCTTGTGTAGCTTCAAAGAGGTTTCAGATTTACTTTAAGTTTTCCCAAAAGGATTCATATAAAAACTTTTTGACTTTAGACCATTCTTCTCTCAGAGTGGGAAACAAATAGAGACTTCCTCATATCTTTGAAAATTTCCTCTTTGCTGGTTTGAAAGAATGCAGCAGAAACACCTCTGAGATTACATGCACAATTATGTCCCAGTACTGCTTCTGTTAGTGGGAATGAGCAAAAAAATGTTAAGGGATTCCCCTCCTCCCAGTGAATCAGGTCCCTGAGCTCATTATTATGAACAGCAGATAGAGAGGTAAGAGATGGAAACTAAATCTGAAATCATAAACTCATTAACAGACATGTATGGCCATCTCCCACATGGCCATGAATGTGGGCCATCAGGTAATTCTGAATAACTGTCGAGTGTCTGAAGTGTGCCATAGGGAAAACAAAACATTTCTTCACTGAATAATCCTTCTCAGCAGCTTCGTGGTCACGTTGAAGTGATGCAAAGTAGTAGGTGTAAGCAAAGGAATAGAGTTGAGAAATATTGGTGGCTTGTCTCTCTTAGGAAAGGGCTCAGGTCTTGGCCAAACCATTCATTACTGGCAGTAAAGGGCTATAACTGCAGAGCATGATTTGTGTGACCTCTTCCTTGCCTGTGGGCATTAATTGATCTTTGAGTTTAAATGCTGCTGGGAAGTCAAAGCCAAGGTACAACCTGGATAAAACCAGAGAAACTTCCTCTGTTGTTTGTCACAAACTTTCAGCCAATAGGAGAATGTACCTTGTCATCACACCTCTTCCATCTGTTCACAGGTTGCCTGTATATCACCAAGACTTATCTCCAAGCAGGTGCAAAAGTTAGTGGGAGATCTTCTTGACCCTCTGATAGGGATGGGGGGGAAGGGATAATCTGTAAATGTTTAAGTCACATGCATCTCATTTGGATAGACATAGCAAGTAATAGGTTTTAGTATCATTGCCTCTGAGTTACTCTGCTGATTGCAATAAGAATAGGAACCAGAATTTCACAAAGCCTCTTCATCTTGTTATCTGACCTTCATATTTTCTTGCAAACATGCTGGATATGGACAATTCCTCAGTTTTCTTGGAAACCCTGACACTTTTTCCAAGGATCACTTGCAGTCATCACTTGAATAACTTTCCAGTCATATGCCTAGAAATAGAATCTAGACATTAATAATAATGTGTCTTCCAATAAGAATGCTCACAGACTGAAATGGAAGAAAAAGGTGTACAATGTCTTGTTGTTCCTACTAATAAGAGTGGGTAGGTTGGTTTGTCTTAGGGTTCTTCCTAACCTGTGAGACAATGCTATTGATAAGTGACCTACATGTCCTCCCCAGACTTGAGAGAGTCTAACACCATTATTATGATAGACTAGTTTTCACTGCACTTTATAACTCTAGATTGCAGAAAGACTGAGATCTACCAACAGGCAGCTCTGAGAAAGAGTTGAAGCCTCTTCTGATTCTTCTGATAATATAAATCCAATCAAAAGCCATAAAGTAGGATAACAAAAAAAAAATCTTTAATCTTGTACTCTCACGTATTTTCTCTTTCTTTCTTGACACGGGTCTCAGGTAGCAGTGATTTTCCTTTTAATGTTGATGTTCTAAGAAAATTTATAATAGCAACCCTAAATTCCCCTACTAGGACTCATTCATAGATTCTTATTGATGTACAGCATTCTTTACTTCTGCTCAACAAGGTGAAATAATCTGTGGTGGCAAGATAGAAAAGGAAAAAAAAAGAGAAAGAAAAATATCCTTGTGGAAAAATCCTCAAATATGGAAGAATATTTGTGCAGAGGCACACACATCTTCAATATATATATTTATTATATAGACAAGACATCAAAATCCAGCCTGATAAAAAATCCAACAGTGAAAGGCAGATACATCCTTGTCAAAACTAGCAACATTACGGTGTTATGTTGCCAATAAAAAAAAAATCAGTCTATATTTGGCAAAGTCAGTGATATTTTGGATATACAGGGGAAAGAAAAGAAAGAAGATATTTGTTAAAAATTCTTGTCCACATTCATTAGAAATCTCTTGGAAGATAAGTAAATTATAAACACTATCAAGAGATCTGATGCAGAACTGAGCCTGACAGCTGTTACTGAAAGTAATTTGCTGTGCTGCAGGCATCAATACATCAATATTATGGCTTTAACTTCTTCAAAAGTTTTATTGTGAAAAATATCAGATGAGGAAGAGGCTTCCTCTACTTATTTAAAGGGAAAGCCTGGAGGGATTTAAAATGCAGTCAAACAGAATAAATGTACTACAAAATTTTGGAGTTAAAAGAAACTGTGTCCTTAATGATATATTTCAGGGGTTTTTTTACAGATGTGGTCAACACTCAAAGTAACAATGTTTTTACATACTCTGCTTCTGCTTGATAGTTGTATTTGTGGCTATGATAACATTGCATTAGGGGATAGAAAGAAAAGCCACCTCCATGGTAACCATCTGCAGATTGCTGGAGCTCCTGTGTTGGCAAGTCTTCTTGTAAGTGACCGCTCACGTCTTGGTGGCTCTTCATTCAGGATCAGGTTCCTGTAGGCCATGAGCTGTTGCTGTTGTTGTTGTCATTGTTGTCATTTGTCATTATTATTGTTGTTGTTGTTTTTATTCCAATTATTACAAAGAAAGCCTTGGTGAGCTCTGGGAACCTGTCTCTCTCAAAGGAACCAAAACAGAGCAGTGTCCACATTCCACAAGCCAGAGCTTAGGACTTCAATCACCTGCACCCTCAGCCTGGCCCATAGAAGGCCATGTGGTCATAGGGGCTTTCTAAAGAGAGAAACACAGAAGGGAGGGGGGAGGGAGGGAGGGAGGGAGGGAGGGAGGGAGGGAGGGAGGGAGGAAGGAAGGAAGGAAGGAAGGAAGGAAGGAAGGAAGGAAGGAAGGAAGGAAGGAAGGAAGGAAGGAAGGAAGGAAGGAAGGAAGGAAGGAAGGAAGGAAGGAAGGAAGGAAGGAAGGAAGGAAGGAAGGACTGAAAAAAACTGTTTTTGTGTTCTGGGCAACAACAGTTCATCCTGTGCCCTATCCACATGGCACAATTACATGGTAGAATTGGAGAATTCCATCATCAGCTACCTCTGGCAGAGATAACCAAGGGTGTGTGACAGCTAAGTGTTTAGATTGAGAGATTCGTAACTAAACAATTATATGCTTTTTATTCATATGCTATTCTAGCTAAGGATTTGAAATATTAATATTTCTCCCAGTCCAGGTTGCTCACTGCCAGGCTGTGTTCCCATGATGTGAAAGGTTTACCTTTCTTCAATATTAAAAAAAAAATCATGAGGGAGCATTTCTTTAGTGTAATGTGTGGTGGCATCTCTCTGTGGTAATGATTTATTATACCCACTCCGCATTTCGCCGAATGATACATGTGGGCAAGTATCTTTAATAAAAAGTGATGCCTGGAAAAATGTTTCCACAGAATAAAGAGCATGAAAAGCAACTGCTGACTAATCCACATCTACGGTGATGCACGCATTTCTCCAACACCCAGTGAAGCACGGAGTTACATTTTCCTGATGTAAATTGAACTAAGATTCAGTGTTTTTCAAAGATTCAGTGATATTTTATAGCCATTTTGCATATGGAAACCTGAAGACAGAGTTGCTGGTTATCAGATCATCAGTGGTGCATCCATTTGTTTATACATGTTTAGGCGAGAGAGATTGAAGGGCGTTGTCACGACACAAGTTATTTGAGGATGCCAAGCTTTATTGCTGGTTCCTGCAATACCTTGCTTAAAGGCTTTGAAGAGGTGCTTTTGTTTCTCAGTACATGAGGGCAGTTTTCTGTAAAGGAGTGGGGGGTATTAATTTTTTTTTCTTTTTTTAATATTTTTGATTTTAAAAAGAATGCAACCTTCCAAATTTGTACTGAACTTCAGTGCAAAATTACCATCTGATGGAGGGATTGGAGAATCTATCCCAATCCTGTACTTCATCTGCAGGAGCCATGGGCCCAGCCCACCCATATTTTACTGTGATATAATCATTTTGTGCTGAATTTCCCACTAATATATGAAACCAGCTTCCCTCAGTGTAAAGTGAAGTGTATTCTGGTATTTGCCTATGTAAGCCACAGCAAAAACAAATATCTGTTTTACATTCTGATTGTCAGGGTGCAAGAGGTGAATAGTGCACCAGATAGACTGACAGACCACAACTACGACTGGTGAGACTCAGAGCATCAGAACTCCTGTAGACCCATAGGAAGTTTGTCCCTTTTTAGAGAGATACATTTTTGACTGCATGCTGATTTCCTCTTCCAAGTGTGGGAAATCCCTCTACTGGAATCTCTTTTGTTCAATGTGCTCAATAAACATGCATTTAATTAAATAGAATGAAAAATTAGAGAATTTTTTTTTTACCCTAATACAATATTTCTTCCTCCCCATCTGATTTTGTCCAGGACTGTGCTGATTCAGGCACAGTCTGTGCTGTGCTATTACAGGCATTCATTTCATCTCTAAAGCCCCATTGCTGACACAATCGAGGTCTTCCAGAGGTTTGAACATCAGCTTCTATATGATCTTGCTTTTCTCTAAGATGAATGAAGTCGAGTTTCTTCAACATAAAATTTAAGCCTGATAATCTTTTATTTTTACTGAAATTATGTGATAAAACTAAGACCAAACTCCTTTAATTGACAACATTCTATTAAGCAATGCTTACAATTTAATAAGATGTAATTGTCTTGCGCCTCATCCACATCTTTACCTTAAAAATATTTCAAAGACTGTCTGACACCAAATTACAGTAATCTGTAACTTACTGTTGTTTGAAGGAACAGTCATATGCTTTGTTTTCAAAGATCTTACTGATAATCTTCCTAGAATGCAGAAATCAAACATTAGGTAAGTAAAAGGCTGGGTCTTTTTCCTCTACAAACATAAACATGGGGCAAAATTTCTTTGCTGAATTATAGCAACAGACTCTATTTTCTTTCTCTAGAAAGGTTCCCAACCTGTCATTTATCACTGCATCATTGTACTCAACATATGGAGAAAACATTAAGGTTATTTAGAATTGAATTTATGTTTAGTGTTTGTGCAAGGCTGTTACAGTAGCTTTTTGTCTGTGCGGGCTATGCAACACATTTTGTTGCATTTACTTTTCAGTACCAGAAAGTAGATTTTCCTTTCCTCTGTTATTTTCCTGGTTTTCAATCAGAATTCCCACACTAAAGGTAATGTACCAGGTTTATCCTGATCAGTAAGTGAATATATAGAGGGTGATTTCTGCTGTAGGGAGACTTTATTCTTCTTATGGGAAAGGTAATGCATATAATATTAATATATGAATGCAATGCAGTATCTAAAGATATATACCCCCAGGAGGCAATTTATCTGAAGGGCTGTTTTTCTGGTGTTCATTCATTTGTGTGAAGATGGTATTCCCAGACTGAAAATGAAGCAAATGAAGGGACTTCCCTGGTGCAAAGTGATGGATGATGATTTTGTTGCTACTGTCAAGAGATGCATTAGACTAGGTTTCTCATTCTGAAAATGCTAGATGAAAAGGGATTAATTTCATGACCATTTGGGAGACTGAATTTCCATTCTTAATTATAAAATAATGCCCTATTATAATTTTCTCTGAGGTACCTTGATGATTGAAGCTGAGTTACTTGACTCAGGGACACAAAGAGATTCCAGAAGGCCCAGAGGTAAAACTTGAGGCACATGATTTACATAGCAGCATGTACCATACCATGAAAATCCAAGCTCCTTTCACAACAGGAACCCAAGGAGACTGTCTCTCTGGCCCTCACCCTCCCTGCCTGTTCTGGTAAGAACGGATTTTTGAAAAAAGAGCTGCTTGCTGGGAATTAAAAAGTGAGTGCCATGATCCAAAAATATAATTCACATGAGAAACTATGGAATAAAACTTTCCATATATTTCCTTGATGTTTTACCCTGTACTTTTCCAAGACTGACACAAGTTTTAGTATGAACACTTTTATATACAGCATCACCATTTTTTTCTATCCAAGGCAACCAGTTTGTGTTGTTAATCTGTTAACCAACCCTTTGCTCAGAAAAGAGCAGGGTGAAGCTCTCTGAAATCAGAAAAGGTATCAATGGTGGGACTTAACTGACCAATTACAGTATTACTTTAGATACACTAAGACATCATCTAAGGCCTCCATTTGCAGCCCTAGCAGGTTGCAGATCCGTGGTCCAATGGCCTCCCTGCCAGGACTCTGAAGATTTAAAATTACATGAGACATGCCCATCTGAACACAACTGAGTCTGGTTCCCACAGCGATGGGTTTGAGCCAGGGGGTGTGTTTAAGGGAAACAGAGAAAGTTCAGCCTTTTGGCATTGTCATTTCATGTCACTGCGTTGGCATCACCAGAAACACACTCAGCCTGTGTGATATTCCCTGGTGAGAAATGCTGGTGAGATCTAAGGCTGTGCCTCATAAATATGTCATGACTGACAGCTATTTTGCGGTTTTGAGGTTTGAAGGGGTTTTTTGTTGGCATCAGTTTGTGTAACAAGAGTGCCCGAGTGGCAAGTGGCAGTTGTGTTGGTTTTAGCAGGAGTAAATTATAATGACTTATCATACCGAGTGTGATACGATGCCATGCAAGGATCACCCAATATAAACTGATGCCCAGTTCTGAATTTTCATGAAACAAATGGATATGGCTACACTTGCCTGAGAGCCAGTGATGGATGAGGTTAGGTTTCACTTAATGTTCCCTGATGCATGGTGCTACATTTCTTTAATATAAACTAATCCATGTCAAGCAGTATCCTTGACTCCATTTGATATATGAGATTGGGTTTTTCCTTTTTGGACAGAATGGGAATACACAGACACCTTTTTTGTTGTGCTGTCACAACTAATGCTGTGTTTCCCTGTGCTCAGAGCTACTCATTCTTATGCCTTTCTATGTATGAAGGAGTTGCAAGGGTTTTGTATTACAATAAAACCCAGCTACATAACATCAATAGTTATCAGAAAAATACAAGGTTGCTCCAATATTTATATAAGTAATAGCAGTTCACAGGCAACATTTTCTGTCAAATATGCCAGTCCCATGCAGGCCTAAAAAAATAGAGGGGAAAATAATTTTATTACCCATTTTGCTGCATATTAATGGGGGTTTTTTTGATATCCAAAATGTCATATTTTTTTCTTAGGGTAGGAGGGAGCCCTACAGTTGCATAACAGCTCATCTCTTTAGCCTTTGGTCTTATTCATCATCTCTCTCATTTAGGAAGTTTTACATTATTAAACAAACACTGATTCTGTTTATGTCACAGAAAAAAAAAAAAACCAACACTGCACATTACTGATTTTAGACAAAAAGAAAGCTAATGGTGATAAGCTGCATTACATTTTCCTGTCTCAGACTTAAATGGTTTCTTCAAAATGCAGTTTTCTTTGTTCAACTCCTATCAGGGAATTGAGGCCTTAAACATCAATTGGCATCAGAAAAATCCAGCTCCAAGTGTTTCTTTCCGCAAAAAGGGACAAGTGATGCATTTTACACACACAAGGGCATTGTAACTCACTTTCAGCTGTTGTGACCTCCACTCTCTGGGTCTGCCAACAATTACCTTGAAAAATGGAATTTTTGTCTGAAAACTGAAGAAGAAGGGTAAATGTTTAGCAGTCCAAAACAATTTCTGTGCCTGGATAATACCCAGGATCTTATTGTTGTTGGAGTTTATTATGGATTTAGCCTACAGTAAAGGCTTTTGTATAAATTTTTGAGGTTACATTTCCACCATATGATGGTCTGACACAGCCCTCTGAGTATGTAGTGTTGCCCTGTTCTTCTCTGTTTTTCTAAAGTTCATTTCAGCCTTCTGTGTTTGCATTTTTCTAATGGAGTTTCTCACACACTTTTCATGTAAATAATGATTGTTCTGCATTCCTTTCTGGAGGAGGAGAGAATTGATAGACTGTTGGTCTGACCAGCATGGTTGTTTTCATCCTCCAATCCATGGTCACTGTTGGAATTCTATAAATGTCGAGGTCTGTAAATAAACTGCCCTTTTTTTGCCTTGGACATCTCAGCGTGTGAGTGTCGTTCTTTTCGTGTGGTATTGCGACACTGTAGCTGTGGAAGTCCTGCTCTTGCAGTACTTCCACTCAAACTTCTCTATGAATGCTGAGGACAGACTTTATAAATATCTTTACGTTTCTGCCCCTAGATATTTTTCCACTGGGTGTTTCAGGCTAACCAATATTTAAAACAATAGCAGATAGTCCTCCATGTCATGTTAGTCCAAACAAATACTCTGAGTTAAAAAATGGTTCACAAAGTGGAGCCCCATATCCATTTTGCAGCTACCTCAACCTTGTAAGAAATTGTATCTCTACAGATGCTGGTAAATTCTGTTCCCTGGGGACTCAAATGAGGAATATGCCCATAGTGTCCAATACAGTGGATACCAGAGTTATCTAAGCTTGTGCCATATAAGCACAAGTTCTGGAATAGCAAGCAATTTAGTCATGTAGATATCACATGCCTAAATAATACTGCTGTGGGCTGGTGAACATCAAATGAGGTGGAAAACACAGTTAAAATAGCTCTACTGCTTCCAGGCCTGTGCCATACCTCTTTCCAGTGCTGCATCACGCCATGCTGGTTTGGCAGCAGGTACAAAGCTGCCCCAGGTGCCTTTGCACAGAATTCATGCTGGATATATTTCTCTTTCCTCTCTTCACATGAGACACCAGTGATGATACTTATCAATTTAAAGTTACTCAGTTCTATAGTTTTGTCTACTGGGATGAAATACAATTTCACTTGGATGTTCTTACCAGTTCTTCAGAAAACCCCAGCCTCATATAACACACACCATGAAAAATCACTGTGTCTCATACTTTATTTTGGAGAAACACGAATCTAAGTTTCCATTGATAGTGTAAATATTGGATATTAGAGAAATCCAGCCTCTTTGGATCTGGAAAAGAATACACATCATTTTAAGCAAAGCACTCAATCAGTTGTAATTCTTCTCAGCCAGGAAATCACTGGCATGATATCGCATGTACTACTTTAGGCTTTGCATCATTATGGTTTTTAATTATTTTGTAACTCATTAACCGCAAGTTCACACTACTCTGCTACAACCAAAGTTCTCTTACAAGCACTGCTCCACTTCAGAATGATGTGAAGCAAGCCCTGTCTATGTTTCTACATCTGACCTCCCTTTTTTATTGGGCATTTTTGGCACTTGCCATCTTTTGCTGTGTAAGGAGCCCAAGTCCAGCATTATTTCCCAGAGAGACAGGTGCTATGCATCACCTTACATTAAGGAAATCCAGTTTCCTTCACTAGCTTTGAATCAAGTAATCCAGATGTAAAATGATTCATGAAGCTGAGCTTTCTTGGAAGAAACAGCTCCAGGAAGGAGGGTTCTACTGATTAAGTCTGATGAATGATGTTCTGGCTCTTAAGTCTACAATGTTCTCTGAGAACCAGTGCTGTGAAAGAAAAAGGTGCAGCAGGATGGGTGTCTTAACAGAGTGACAAATTAGATTTCTTCCATTTTATATGAACTGTAGAGGAAATTTTATTGCTGTGAAAGAATTTAGGTGGGAGTTTTTTCTCATCCAAAGTGCTATGTCAAGCCACCTTCTTGAATTGGGAAAGCACATAGGAGGTCAGAATAAAGAAAACACCAGTGCCTGCTGCTGTTTTGCCCCGGGACGGAGGATGGAGCGTGCCGTTCACGCACTTGGCAGGAATTAAGTTCAATTCCTAGCGGGAAGGGCCGCGCCGTCGGCCCTGCAGCATCCCGAGGGCAGCAGCAGCATCCCGGCGGCGGCTGCTCCATTCTCCCGGCTGTGCTGACCTCTGCTGGTTCTTTTCCGAGGCGCGACGTTTCCCAATCTCCCTCATTTTCAAGCCTCTCGCATTACATTAACGCAGCGATGCTTTTCTTTCACGAATCCGTCCAGGTTTTTCTAAAACTTTTGTTCCACCATGCGAAGAAGTGATGAACTCATTTGCTGTTGATGGCGTCCTCTGAGGTGCAGAAGCACAGCTTCAGACTCGGCACCTCTTCATTGCTCTGCTCCTCAGTCGTGGACCAAAAGCAGTCTTCCTGCTCTCCTTTTCCCAAAAAGCCATCATTCCACGTGCTCTGTGACACTCCCAGTCAGGGAAACAGGGCTTGAGCTCTGTTGTGAGCCAGGCCCTCCCTTCTAACACTCACTTCCATTCCTATTTAAAGTACACTGATTTACCCTTATTTTTAATTTTAAGAGCTATGCTTGCTGTATTTGATCAATGAATTGGTCAACTGTGTCAACTGCTGCGTTATCACATCCTCTAGGCTTTTCCAGTCACTCCAGTAGAACAGTATAACTTTTGACAGGGGCATGTAATGATAGGACCGGGGGGATGAATGGATTTAAACGGAAAGGGGGTTTAGGTTGGGTCTTAGGGAGAAATTCTTAACTTGTAGGGTGATGAGACACTGGAACAGGTTGCACAGAGAAGCTGTGGCTGCCCCATCTCTGAAAGTGTTCGAGGCCAGGTTGGATGGTGCTTTGAGCAGCTTGTTCTAGGGAGAGGGGTCCCTGCACATGTCAGGGGTTTTGGAACTAGTTCATCTTTAAGGTCCCTTCCCACCCAAACCATTCAATGGTTCTATGAAAACCCTTCCTATTCTTAATAGAGTGGCCTCATTCAATTGACTGTGCTTTATGTTTAAACTGGCCTTTCCATTCATGCAATAGTTCAAATGTTCAAAATAACAAGATTTATTCCAGGCTAGTGGTTCCTCTCTGGCAAAATAAGACAAAACTCTGTACAGATTCATTCAGAATATCAGGCATTTTCCATGCTCCGTTTTCAGTGTGATTCATGCCATTTTCTTTTCTCCAAACAGACAAAGAACTACTTTTCAATATCTGAAAAACCCCTCCTGACGTCTCACTGTGAATTCTAGATGTGTAAAATTCAGGTCTGATCAAGGACTGCAGATTAAACCCCAGAAGAATTTCAACACCTCCACTTGAACCCAATTCTGAGTGTGTGTTGTCTCAAGTCTCTCTTCTGAGTAAGGCACCTTGACTATTTCAGGAGGTATGACTCAGTACTTTGGACACAGATTCTGTAGGTGCCTCCTGTGAAGCCAAACTCAGTTCCTTCCTTCGCTTGGGAAACTGAAATCCTCACCTCCCTTCAGCATTCAGTGAGGAGCTGGATGCCAGATCTCTGCACCTTTGCTGCCACAGTCATCCAGAGGTGCAAGAAGAATTGAGGATTCATGCTAAACAAAGTGGTCTCTTCTAATCTAGTGGTTACCCATTAGGCAATGCTTACTTTTTTTTTTTTTAATGAATTTAGTGCTTCAGGATTTGACCTCCAATTAACATGACTGTCCTTTGATGTTGCCTTTGAGTGTTCTGTCTTATTTTTGGATATTCTCTTTGGATATTCTCCTTTCTTCACAAGGAAAAATGGATCATTATGAGCTTTCCCAAAAAAAAGGAAAAAAGAAAATACTGTAATTTTTTTTCATTTTGGTCACTAATGATAGCATAAAAGCAGAATTGGAATCCAAACACTAATAATTTTCAGAGAGCACTGGCATAATGATCTCTTCCCAACTTATAACCTTGTTTGTCTTTTGACTGTAAAATTGCTCTTTCCTTTCAATTTCTCAGAAAGAATGATCTTTCTCCCCATCCCCTGGTTTAAGTGGCCATCCTTTCATTCATTTGTCACCTGAGCAAGGAGAAGGCTGAATCAATTAATCAAAGGCTTGCTGAGCAACACTGAGCAAGGAAATGGTTGGTTAAACCTTGTTTTCAATGTAGAACTGAGCCTTAGAAATTCCAAAGTAGGTGTTTTCTTTTTACAAAAACAACCTTGAGACTGAAAAACATTTTTTTTTTCATTTCTCTTCTGGCATCTCCTTTAGTCTGGATCAAAGTGTAGAGCTGCAATAAAAACCATGCCTGCAACCTCACTTTTGGGGCTTGCCTGTTTAAACATGATACTACCACAGGCTTCTGCTTTTGTAATTGCAATTTAATGGAAGGGTAAGTTAAGGGCAAGAAAGAAGAAAACTTCTGAAGTGTTAATTAATGGCTATGTAAATAACATATCTTTGTCCCAGCTGTGTCCTAATGCTTCATTATAATGGTTTAGTGTGTATAGTAGCAAGGTCCAGAACTGAAAATGGTAGTAGGCCAGATCTTACTGGATTTCCAGTTGAAGAGTTTACTAGATCTTGAGAAAATTTATCTGCAAAGAATAATTTAAAGTAATGAGGACATTGCTGTCAGAGACTGCTGGATAACTAAGGACAATATTCATACCTGGGAGGATGTAGAAGAAAAACAGATTAACCCTCCTTGAGCCCAGGGCTAGAGGAGAGAACTTTCAGGCAAGAGACAAGATGGAAAGCTTCTTCAAAAAATGGGACACAACTTTGATCCCTATGCTCAACTCAATGCTTGAGAACTAGAAGTGTACACCAAAAAAAGACCTGAAAACAACTGAGAGGAATACTTTGAGCAGTTCTTCCCCAGAAGGGCTTCCAAATGGATAATCCTGAATGCCTTCCTAAAAATGTCGCTGGGCTTAAAAATCTCCTATATTATGCACTTCATCTCGAGCGTTTATATTTAAAATGGAGATATTCTCAATTTCTTTAAAGACTGAATGCAGGAAGTAACTTCAGCTGACACTGAAATGCAAAGTTATGCTATTAAAATTTCATGTATCTTTTATTCTACTTAAAAAATAATTTTGTCTACTCAATTTAATGGTATCTGATTCCAATTTTCTTTTGTACAGTCATCAGGAGCTAAATACTCTGTGCACCTGAATGCATTGACCCTAATCACAGAGGACTGAACACAGAGACTGATCAAAATATTTCACTCTAAAGCTGTGTGTAAATATTATTTCTGCATTTTTGGATGGGTCAAGCTTATATTTAGCCAGTAATGTTCATCAACAAGTCATGATACACAGTAAAAGCAAGAATGATCTTTACACTCATTTGCTTTTTGAAATTAAAGAGGAAATTATTTTTCATGGCTCAGTAAAGGTAGTAATAATTACTGACAGGTTTATAACAATTCACAGAAAAGGTATTTGCTGGTGGTTGATTTTCAAATGCAGAACCACAAGCAAATGAAATCAAATTACTTTGGATTAATTTGGAAAGCATCTTGAGGAGTGGCTACCTACTGTTCTGCCTCAAGGCTGGATCAAGCACTCAGCCATTTCTGACAAATGTCCATCTTACCTGATCATATAAGACTTTCAGTGATGCTTACTCCCAACCAGGAAACCTGTTTTGGGGTTTGAACAAAATAAGAATTTCCCTGAAATCTAACCTGAAGCTTCCTCACTATATTAAGACACTCTACTTCTCCCTAACCTTTGAGATGAAGAACAGATTTTTCTTTTCTTTTTCTGAACAAATTTTTTATATTTTCAAAACTGTTACAATGTCCTGTCTGTTTTCTTTCCCACTTCTCATCACCTTCTCTTCTTTAGGTTTTCATTTTCACGTCCCTTCGTCTTCCACCTCTTACAGGCTTCTGACTGCTCCTGTCACTCTTCTCTAAGATTTCTCCAGTTAGCCCAGATCTCCCTTGGAGCGTGATACTTGAATCTGGGCACAGATCTCCAGCTGAGGTTTTAGTACAAATAAAAATCATAGGTCCTACATCCTGCAGATTTCTCTCTAGTTTTCTGTGTGTACTTGTCTTTTCTGAGATAACACACCAATGTTGAATCACAGCCATCTCACAAATTTCTGGTACTTTTCTGGAGAAGTGATTCTTACCCAATCCAGGTTAAGGTACCTAATCTTGGTCTATACACGTCTTTTAAATTACTTCAGTCTAGATGCAGTATTTCACACTTCTTTTTTCTATTGCTTTTATTTACCTTATCTCAGTCTACAACCTCCCCATAAGAGAAAGAGGAGGGGCAGGCACTGATCGTTCTCTGTGATGCAGAGTGACAGAACCCAAGGGAATGACCTGAAGTTGTGTCAGAGGATGTTTAGGCTGGATATTAGAAAAAGTTTCTTCACCCAGAGGATGGCAGCACACTGGAACAGGCTCCCCAGGGAAATGGTGACAGCACCAGCCTGCCAGAGCTCCAGAAGCATTTGGACAATGCTCTCAGGCACATGGTGTGACTCTTGGGGGTGGTGCATTGACAATGATCAATGATCCATGTGGGTCCCTTCCAACTCAGCTAATTCTGTGATCCTACGATTCTATTTTCACCTCTTCCAAATTATTGTTTTCCAGTCATTTTCTTTCTTCCCCGAGTGCTTCTCATCATAACATTACCTGAAAGCTTAAGAAACAAGATATTATTACTTATGGATCACTCAAACTATTTAAGAAAATATTAAATTATACCAGACTCTTGCATACTTAAACTCTATATACCCTCGGATTTTGCCAGGGAATTGCTCACTAAACAAAATTGTAAATACTGTGATTTCTGGGCAATGTTGTATCTGCTTTATATGACTTAAATGGAAACCTTATTTTCTTAAAATGAGAATCAATGCCAAAAACTTTGCTAAAATCACCGTATATGACTGTCCTCACTTACCTGTAAGGCCTGGTGTCCTACAGCAAAGCAAATGAGATGGGTTTGATATGACTACCTAATGACTAGAGTGGGTTGTTGTGGACTGCTCATTTCTCTTTTTATGTTCCAAGCACTAATAAATATCCTCTTTATTCCAGTGAGGAAGTCAGCCTTAGGTAAATGGATATCTTTTCTTCATTTTTTTAAAGCTGTGTGCTGCGGTGCTACTGCATCACAGCTGCATCTTCACAAACCCTCGAGGCATTGTAGATGAGCTGTCCCATGAGTGGGTTCTGTGGGTACCACAGCACGCAGCTCACAGGCCTCTGGTGTGAAATCACGCAGCTCTCTACCCACTCTGCTCTACTGTTGCTCTGTCATCTGTATACAGCAAC
Organism: Phylloscopus collybita; assembly: GCA_027886175.1. NCBI lineage: Eukaryota > Metazoa > Chordata > Aves > Passeriformes > Phylloscopidae > Phylloscopus > Phylloscopus collybita. The sequence goes on from JAJNNQ010000075.1 coordinate 36,431,362, forward strand.
AGGGCAGAAATTATGTGTCATATGTTTTCAAAATTTCACCATATGATCTTAGTCATATAAACATTTCATGTATTACCAGTAACATTGCAGATTCTCTTCCACCTAAAAAAAAAAAAATGAAAGGTACATCACATCAGGGTTATCAGAGACATCAGCACCTGGAATGCTTGTAAGGATGATGCTGTCTAACACCTATTTGTGCCCCTGAAGCCTCCCTGTGGGCACATCTTTCAGCTGGAGCAGAACACTATAGAGAAGCTGCCAGCCAAGTGTGGTGCTGGTACCTGCATGACACAGCAGCTGGTGGGGGACACACTGTGCTTCCTCCTGGTCCTACCCTGGGGAGAAGTTGAGGAGAAATGAGGGACCCAGCCACCTATGCACCCTCTGCACCAGCTCCAGCATGGGCTCCTCTTCATGGGGTCACAGTTCCTGCCAGGAACCTGCTCCAGTGTGGGCTTCCCACAGGGTTACAGCCTCCTTCAAGCACATCCACCCACTCTGGCATGGGTTCCTCTACAGGCTGCAGGCAGAAATCTGCTCCACCATGGACCATAGGCTGCAGGGGCACATCCTGGCTCACCATGGTCTTCACCATGGACTTCAGGGGAATGTCTGCTCCAGTGTTTGGAGCACCTCCTCCTCCTCCTCCTCCTTCTTCACTGACCTTGGGGCTCTGCAAAGCTGTTTGACATTTTCTCACTCCTCTCTCTGGCTGCTGATGCACACCAGGTTTTTTTCTCCATGTTTAAACACATTATCCCTTCCACCATTGCTCGTGGGCTCAGCCTGGACCGGTGATGAGTCCATCATGGATCCAGCTGGCACTGGCTTCTGCAAGACATGGGGGAAGCTTTCAGCAGCTTCTCATGGAAGCCCCTCCTGCCCCCCAGCCTTGCCAAGCAAACCTGATACACATGAAAGGGTTATAGCGCATTTCTACATTTCTATAGTTGACTGTGTGTGCTAGGTGAAGACTTCCCAGATGTTGTCCTTAAAGACAATGGAGACATGGGCTATACTTTGAAAGTCTGAATGCTATATGGAAATACATGCCTCTATCAGCATGTCAGGTTTTTTTTGACAGGTTGACTATTACAGCTGGAGAAATCTGATCATGATTGCATTAATGTGTGTCACCAAAAGCTTTAATTGTAACACAAGCTTCAAGGAAGAATTACCAAATTCTCTGGTTATAAATGAATTTCTTCTTTAAAAAATCAGACTGTTGAGATATGTTAGTGATCCAGTCTTTGTCTGGAAATGAAAATTATTCACGTTTGACTAAACTTTAAATGCTAAGGGCTAAATATAAGTTTCTTATTCCTTTGAGACTATATTGCCCTTAATATCTTCAAGAATTTAGACCTCCACCTGATTATGCTTTATCTGAGATGGTGCAAGGAAATAGCGTTACCTTTAAAGTCTGTGAACAATTTGGGATACACTGAAATTAACAACAAAAGCCTTTGGTGAGGGCAGAGCTGTAATCATGCCTAATAGTGAAACTAAAACAATATGAGAGAAGAAACAGTACATTGGTTTCATTTATCTGTCTGATGTTTTAATGGTGTCATGGCATTATATTCAGCAGAGCTGGGATCTGACACTGGCTGACAACACTGGTCACTTGGGTTATTTACAGTAAGCCAACATCAAGTCACCCCATTATAAAGCAGTGCTTATTACTTCCAGTCTCTTTTTCATATCACCTAAAATCTGATTTTCCTTTCAATGTTTTATGTTCAGAAGCAATCATAAATTAAAAAAAAAATTAAAGAATTTAAAAAAAAGGGGTTTACAATTTCAGCCAAGCAGATTAAATGTTTTTGATGGTGGAAGGAGAAATATTAAAGCTGCTGAAATAGTTGCTGCCATACATGCAACTTCAGACCACAGGGCAGAGACCTGGCTTTGGAGTGGCCCCTGCCTCACTGCTGTGTGCTCAGAATCAGTTCAAAGTGCTAAGCTATTCATCGAGGTTCTTCCCATATCCTGGGAAGACACACAGGAAGGTCCTGAAGCCAATTCCTTTGAGAGTGCCCAGCTGCCACCTCAACCAGGAGCTCAGGAAGCAGGTATGAAGTCCCACCACCTCGATATGCCCTAGATTATGGCTTCATAGCCTCCTGCACCCCAGGGTAAATGAGCAGGGAAGGCTGGCACAGCCCCCAGCCTTGTCCTTGTAGGTTCAAGTTGGGTTGACCCAGAGAATGGAGAACTCAGCTCATGAGGGGCTGGCAAATAAACCAGGATGCATCTCCCTTCCACAAGGGCCATGGGGCCCAGCACAAGCCTGTGCCCTTCTTTCCCCACCCCACACGGTAGGAGATGTTGGTGAGTTAATAAAAACCAGACCATTTTGCTCAGTGGCCATCTCAGTTTTTGCAGAGCTGTTGGCAGTGCTGCAACACGCCAAAGAGTGTGTCACTGAGCTCTGCATACTTGAGAGGTGGACTCATTCCTGCCCCCTGGGAATCTTAAGGAAGACGACCTTAAATGCCTTAAATACCGGCTCAGCTCAGGCACCATCTGGAAACAATGAGCTGGTAGAAGCCAAGGTGCTGATGCACCGAATTAACACAGATCCCAGGTGCTGACATGTTACTTCCTGCTCTCCCCTAGCCTTGTTGTGTCCCACACATGGATTTCGTGGATTTGGGCAGTGGGGACACTGCAGTCTCAGGGGCTAAGGGCTGCTGTGCTGGCGTGCTCAGTGCAGCTGGGGCTGGGCGACAAGTGGTCAAGACTCAGAAAGGATGCTGTTTCCCTTCTCTGCAATAAATCAATAAATTTCTGCTGGATTTTTCAATTTGTAGGTCCTTTTCAGCCTATCTCATACTCTCATCAGTTTCCTTAACTTTGTTTTTCTTAGACTATGTTTTCTTTTTAGTCACTCCTTTGTTTCATTCAAATGTAAGATTTTCTCATTATTTTTTCTTTCCATTTGTTTATTTTATTCCATTTCATTTTCCCCCTATCTTTTCTCTGGTTTCATCTTAGTTTTCCCCTCCTCCTTTCCATCACCATATTTACATTTCTCTTTCAAGGCCCACTTTCTATAGCCCTCTTCACATAATCCCTGGATACACACTCCAACCCCCATATCAATCCTTTCTCTTTTTCTACTTATAACCTTTTGTCCTTTTACTGTTTTTTTCCCTTCCAATGCACATTTTCTCTCCCTTCTCATATCCAGATGTTTTTCCCTCTCTATCTCCAGCTGTGCGAATAAATGACTTTTTTGTTTGTTTCAAGGAAGTTAGGTCAATCCTGAATAAAAGTACTCATATTTTCAGGAAACCAAAACAATGCAAATGATCATTTTGGATGAATGTTTCAAAAAGAAGAAACTGAAAAATGGTTGGGTTTGAACTTTGAGAAATGTATAGTAAATCACAGCTGAAGTAAATTTGTAAATGTTGGAGTGACTGAAAAAAAAAGAGCAAAAGCATTTAGGCTTCGAGGACGGAGGTGATGGCAGGGCAAGTAATTTGCCATTTCCTTTTTGAAAGGAGTAAAGGAAAGATTTCTACCCAAAATAACTCAGATAGCTTTCGCTATACCTTCAAAGGGTATTTATTTTGATCAAAACAAATGTTTTGGGAGCAAAACAAGTTTGTCTGAAAAAATTGTTCTGCCCTTAATTTCCAATTCTTTCTCTTCCCCTGTCCAGACTGGCTAGGTGCAAATAGCAGGGACGCACCGTTCACTTTTTGAGCTGATATTTGGATGTTGCTTTAAAGAAAAAGAATTTATCTATTCCCAAGCAGGGAGCATCAGCTGTACTTTCGTGTGTTCCCCAGTCCTTACTTTCTTGGGACAGCAATTAAAATAGATCCCTGGTGGCTTAAAAATCTTGAATCACATCAAAAGCACAGAAGCGTCTTACTATTGACAACACTTTCTTAAAAGGGGAGGCAAATAAGTTTCTTGTCGATATTCTGCCCTTCAGTAGACAGCATTAGTCTCAGATGAAGGCTGCAAAGTGAAAGCCAGCAGCTGAGGACAGCCAGGCCCTGCCCTGACACATGCAATATGATTTCTAGTGATTCAGATCAGAGTCACATCTGGGTACCTGGGAGAAGAATCTGGCCCAGACATGGCCCTGAATGCCATGTGTTTTCCATCCATTGTGCCTAGATCACAATCAGCAAAAAGATTTTGTGGGAGAGGAGGGGAAAAAGAGGAAACTGCCAATGAGAGGATATTCTTCACTCACAAATCCCAATGCATCGAAACACAGATTAGACCCCTGCTTCCTTTTTAACCATCCCCTGCCTAGAGTCACTCAATCCTGAAATTTGCTGAACTGTTCAGCTCATGTCTGCCCTGAAGTAATGAATTGGCATGCCTATTTCTAACAGTGATTAATGAAGCTTTTCAGAGGCAACCCATTATTTGATCCGAAGTTAAAACAGTGGTTCATCATTAATCACTACACGACATAGGCTCACAGATTCATAATTCTCAGCAAGCCCATTTCATTAAGGGTCCCTCTCTTTCTTTTGTTAAGCCAGGGCTCCCCTGTCTCCCCACCCCTCATGGATGCCTTCCTGGCACTCCACTTCCAGATTTGTTTGAAGAAAAATTCACATGCTCTCAGGGATATTTTTCAGTCTCCACAGCCTCTCAAAACTACAGAATTTTCCTTTAGATTTTAAAAATTTCTCTTCCCTTAGAAAAATGTATCCAATTATCAAATATGAGCCAACATTGGCACCCAGTGGCTGAACAGATTAATCACAGATACATATTCCCCTGAGCCCGCCTTTTCCATTCTTCAAAGACAGATTTTCCCCTGGGATGTATGTGGTACTCTTATGCAGCCTTCCAGCTCTAGGCCATCTAGGCATGGCTGTGGACTGCTTATGTTAAGTGAGGAAAATGCAGGTTGTGGCTGGTTCTCCCCAGGGCCCATCAAAGTCACTCCACAGAAGTCCCAAGGTGGGACCAACCCATCAAAGTGCCCGAGGCAAGGAGCCCTTCAGTGGGCCCCGGGAGGTTACAGCACTCACACAACATCATTTGTCACCCAGCAGATGTCCTGGATCTGCTCCTGCAGGCATCACCTGCTTGGAGAAGGGCTGAAGCTGTTTGTTAGCCCTGCTCCCCCACAGATCCTCAAGACACTCGTAATGGTATGAGTGGGCAAAATCATCATGAGCTTTTTATTTCTAACTATTTCCCTGAACTTGCCAATGACTTGCCCCAGGGAAATGTGGTGGGTTGACTTTGGCTGCATGCCAGGTACTCACATGCCACTCTTATTACCCCCTTCTCAGCTGAGGAGGGCAGGGTGAGTAGAAAATAAGGGAGAAAAACACTTGGGTCAAGATAAAGACAGTTGAATAAAGCAAAAGCAAAGCTTTGCACAGAAGCAAAGGAAACAAAAGTTTTATTCTCTACTTGCTACCAGCAGGTGATGCCCAGACAGTTCCCAGACGTAGGGCTTCCAGTTGCTCTGGAAGATAAACATCTTCTACATATCTTGAAATTCTGTGGTCAGAGACCAGGTATTTTCTGCTTCCGGCTTGAATTCTCTCACTGCCCCATCTAATTCCTTTGTTGAAGGATCACCCTCTTGATCAAACTTCCCTCTTCTTCCTCCTCCCTTACTAACAGACGATATGGACCTGTTGTTTTCCTTATCCACTGTTCCTTTTTACCGCTGCAGAGATGACTGTAGTGTTTGGGTGTCTGTCTCAAACACAGTCCTCTGAGAGTACTGAACTGTGGCTCAGGAGGCACAGGCCAAGCATCAGGACACTGATGGAAACTGGTTTTCACCAGGGTAGGCAAAGCCTCTGTCAGGTGGCACGCCAGTTTGTCAGGGTTACTTTCCTGTTTGGGTTTCAAGTCCCAGGCTATGGGACGTGACAGCCATTCTAGGAACCAGCCCAAATCCTTTCACACACCCTGCCATCCAGACAGACAAATTTCAGTCTCTCCTGACCTAAAAGTTGTCTTCTCTTGACACCAGGATGTCACCAGATTCCACAGACTACATACTATTCTACAGTGCTGATTAGCAGTATTAAAGAGCTCACAAGGGTAAACAAGAACCTCAGGCACCTCACAATAAAACCATCCACATCAACCCCGGGTAGAAGGAGGGAGATGCATTCCCTCACCATCTCCAAAACATAGCTCCTGCAGCACAGCAAGGCCATCAGTGCCAGGGCAAAGCACAGAGATGTTGCTTGTACTAACATGTTCCCAAGCTCAGCAAACTGGAGATGAGCAGTGCAGTCATCAAACTCCATGGCCTCTGTAGGTGTTTGCCACTTCACAACTACTACAGCTGTAGCACACTCAATAAAAAAACTGTCACTGTCTCGTGTCTCACATCAAGCACCAAAAAGGACTGTGATGGGCTGGCCTTGGCTGGATGCCAGGTGCCCACCAGGCTACTCTACCACTCTCTCCTCAGGAGCACATGGTAGAGGAGAAAATGAGATGAAAACAAAACCCTTGTGGGTCAAGATATAATAAAAGAAAAAAAAGAAAAAACAGGTTGCATGTGGAAACAAAGGAAAACAAAAAAATTATTCTCTAGTGCCTATCAGTAGGTGATGTCCAGCTGCATCCTGGGAAGCAGGACTTCAGTACACAGAATGGGTGCTCCACAAGACAAACATTGCAGTAGCAAATATCCTCCCCTCCTCCCTCCTCTTAGCTTTTGGAATGGAATTAGCTTATGGTATGAAACATCCCTTCTGTCGGTTTGGGTCCTGGCTGCATCCCATCCCAAGATCTTGCCCTTCCCCAGCCTAATGATAAGAGTGGAGTCTGGAAGAGACAGCCTTGGTGCTCTGCGAGAGCCGCTCAGCCGCTCAGTGCTGATAACACTGGTGTGTTATCAGCACCTCCCTAGCTACCAATGCAAAGCACAGCTCTGAGAGGGCTGCTGGGGGGAATATCAACTCCTGCTCACCAGACCCCACACAGAGAGGCAGTGGCAGAAAAGCTGGATGGTGGCTGGTATGTAAAGGGGCCATCCCGAGCCACTGCTGTAGCAGGTAGTGCCATGGAAGCACTGACTCTGTCTTATGGACATTCATTGGCAGTACTTTGTCACAGCCCCCAAAATACACCAAGAGCACCTAATCCCTGGCCCTAGCCACGTTGCAAGTGCAGAAACATCAGCAAAAGGATCCAATCCTTTCAAATTCAGAAGGTAAAGAGCAAAAAAGGAAATTTCCAATAAGTTTGCAAAAGCCTTTATCTCTGTAAAAGCTGAAACATTTAATTAACAAACAGAAAACTAGTTAATTGAATTAATGTAAAAAATGTTAAGGCATGATATTAAAATGCTTTAATACCTACAGGATATACAGGGTGATATTCAAAAATTCAATAAAATAATACAGTAAGATAATTTACACATGAAATTAATGAACATAACATGAAATTAATACATATCAATTTCAAATAAATCCATTCTCTGTCTTTTAGAAATGGACAACTTGGATTCCTTGGCCCCATGGAAGGAACAGCTGTGAAATATTCCTTTAGTCCTTTTAGCCAGAACCAACTTCTCCAGTCATTGAATTGAAAATGCTTCATCAGCTTTAATCAAAACACCTCTAATCAGATGTAAAAATTAAGGCACAGAGGAGCAAACAGCTTTTGGTTCAAGTCTACACAGAAATCTGTTTGAAGTATCATCAACTGCTTTCCCTACAGGACTGTTCCTTCCAGCACTTATTATGACCGTGTCCATACAACTGTAGTGTTAATTAATGAGAAGCTATATTCAGGTTTTAAAACAGTGCTTTATAGCACCCCAGCCCATCGAGAACCCCTCTTTTCATTCCTACCCTTTTACATTTACCTCCAACACATTAAGCAATACTACAGATGGAAGGAAGAGAGCAAGACACTTGTGCCTTCCACTGCAAATGCAGATATTGCATGGGATTGAAAACCCCATCTGAACACAGATGTTCATTGGCTTACAGAATCGAACACACCTGGATATCAAAAGGAAAAAATGTATTTAAATGAAAAGGTCCTAATGCGGTATTAAGAAGACCTCAAACACAGATACATCATTGTAAAGAACTTACCACAAATAAAAGTTCTCTATGAAGAAAAGTCACATTAATTTTCCTTCCAGTCTGAGAAACTTACTTCCCAGCAAGCACTTTCTGTACTGCAACCAAGGCTGTAAGCTACAATGTAGAACAGCACAAACAAAAAATGCTCCATCATTATGCTGAGTAGGGATGCTGAGATCATAATCAGTTTTTAAAAGAAAATAATTCACATGAGATAAAACAATATCCATTCTGCCTGCCGGTGACCTTGTAGCTTTCCTGGAGAGCTTTCCTGGAGCTGTGAACTGGTAATGGTTTGACCTCAGAGGACAGTGGCCAAGTGTCCCACCAGAGCAGAAGTGCTCTCAACTGGGTGAGCTCTGAGTTGCAGTCTGGGGCTGGCCCTGCAGGAATTCCAGGAATGTGCTGGTTATGACTGCTCAGTGGGGTGCATAACCTCCTGTCCCTCTGAGACATCACTCCTCCCAGGACAGCCATGTGTGCTGCCCAGCACTTGGGTGCAACCAGTGACTTGAAGTCAGACATCCGATAAAGGGCTGCAGGCAGAGCTTAGGCAGGAGGCACTGTGTGTATGTGTGTGTGTGTCTGTCTGTGGGCATGCACTTAAGGAAACATCACTGCTCTGAAAAAGCGCCCCAAACCACCAGAACTCTGCCTTTGAAACACCAAAAGGGCTTCTATGAGAACAGGCTCCCCTCACCGCAGCCCACCCCTGCACAGGCTGCTTTTTAGTGCGCAGCTACACGTGCCTCCACACCCCTCCAGCCTTCACTGGCTGGCTCAGCCTTTGAGAGCCCCACCTTACTGGCAGTCAAGGTGTTAATGTGATACTGGCAGCCACTCGCCAGGGAAATTGGACAGCACTCCAAACCACGGGAAGTTCCCAAACTTACGCTGTTTTTTATTGCTGGTGATTTGGTACAGAGCCTGCTCAGCCCTGTGGCTGACATGTTAGCCACATCTCAAGGGCAGCTCTGTGGCTCAGCGGTGCCGATATGTGTCTGAAAGAGGTTCTTTCCTTTATGCTCCACAAGCTTACAGAAGGCAGGGGGAAAATTCCCTTCCCCTCCCCCACCCCATCCCTTTATTTTCACAGGCTTTGCTCATAAACGGATTGGGAATACTCGGTGGGAATATATTCTCTGTAAATAGTTTCTTCTGCCTGCCTCCTCTGTGCAGCCAGGAATGAAGCCAGAAAAAGACTGTTCAAAAGAAGCTTGTCTCTTTAGTACTAGGAGTTAAGATATTCAGCTGGGCTGAGCAGATCTCAGTCCTGTCCCCTTGGCATTTATGCAATCTACGTTAGATAATGAAGTAAAATCAGACATGATCTGAAGACCACCTACTAGGCTGCCACCCACCCTCCTCATCCATCCATTACTGATGTATTGGCCTGAGCTCTCCTCCCGTTCCCAGCTGGCCCAGCCCCGCAGGAGCTGGCAGCGGCACTGGGAGCAAGGCCACAGCCCTGTGCCGCAGCACGGGTGGGGTTTTGCTCCCCAGAGGAGCCTTCCCTGGGCATCTCCCGTGGCACAAAACCTGCACCTAATTTGTGGCCCTGCTACAAGACTCCGTAGACGCACAAAGAAGCTGGGACAACTCGAGAAGTTCCCCCGTGCCCGCTGCCAGGTGTGTGACCATTGTTACTGGTCCTGCAGCAGAGAGCACACGATGCTGACCGACCTGCCCTGCTTTGCCAGGGCGACAGCCCTTCGGAAGGCATCAGGCAGGCAAGCTGCGAAGAGCAAATTAAGCCTCTTTGTTTTAAGCAGCTCTGACAGAGTCAGTCGAAGGGAGCAGCTTTCGGCGGCTTCCTTGCAGGTTTCTTTCCTTTAGGTGGCGGTATGTGTTTGCAGCTCCCCGCAGCACCGCCTGCGCTCCCAGCCCTGCGCCCAGCATCCTCGCCCTGTGCTCAACCAGCGCCGGGTTAATTTTCCAGAAAATCCTGCACAAGCAATTAAAATGTTAATGTTGTGAGGGAAATGCCTCTGTTGAAGTAAACTCATTCGAGAGTCGGTTGTGCTCGGTGGAAGGGGAACAGTCTATTGATTTTGAACAAGGTCATATCTCATCAGACTTGCCACCTGGATTATTTTTGTTTGCGCTGATCAGCTACAAAGTCCTTGATTTCCCAGTGAGTTTGAAATCACCTTAATGAAGCAGAAATTTAAGGGGGGGGGGGTATGGTTTCCCTCCCAAGACTTTATTACAGAAATGTGCTCCCTCACCTGTTTATCTCTGACCACCTGCTCACCTCTATGTTTGTTAACCTTATTTCACTAAGGCAGCAATAGCTGATGCAAAATCTCAGTCCTGGCAGCTGCCAAATGAATTCACACCTTACACTGGGATTTGTGCTGCAGCCAGCCAGCAGTGCCTTCCCTGAGTAGGATGAGAATGCCTCAAAGTGGAATTATCTTAGAAACCCACAAAGTCAGCAGCAACATTCACGTGGGCATAGGGTAGTGCTGCATTGTACTGTATTTATAGTTGAAAGAACTATCATAGAAGGAAAGTTGTCCACAGTTGTTTTGGTTTTTTTTACAGCAGTTCCTGCTGATGGAGGCTGCATGTGAATAACCCCATTTAGACAAGGTAAGCTCTGTGAGATCATGATGGTATTTCATTATGAGCAAGAGACACCTGGGACAGGAAGCAGAAGAACCTAAAGTCTCATTTCATTTGCAGATTCCTTATGGTCTCTGCCCAGAGCTTGTATTCTTTCCTCCCCAGGCCAAAGGTCTTACAATGCTCTCTTTTCATGAATGTGGTCACACTGGAAAAGGTGGATGTACTTTTTCATCACATCTAAAATAGGTTATGCTATTTCTAGTGATATGGGCTATGACTCTCCAACCCAAATGCTAGGGTATTTGCATGCTTAATTCACAAGTCTAATTGCCATAATTGCACATGCTCATTAGGCAATTTTGTGTGCAAATGCTGAGTTAGGCACATAACTAGGCATAGTCTTTGCAGTGTGATTTGGTTCAATACTCGTGGAAAATTTGTGAACAAATTAGACATGCAATTGAACGCACATTTTCTACGCTAAGGAGTTGGGCAGGGCCTGGCACCAGGCAGACTGCAGTCTAAATGAATGAGCAGAAAGTACTACTCTTATGAATCCTGGTGCAAGAATGAGTCCTTCAAGCAGAGAAAAAAAATCAAACCTGAGCTGTCCTTCACATTATCCAAAGATCCACACCCTCTTTTCAGGCTGAGCTGGAATACTGGGAAGCAAAACAAATTTAAAATTCATCTAAGAGAACAAAACAAAACAAAACAAAATAACACCACAAACCCACCAACAACAATTGTGAAGCTCTAATTTTATGATCTGATTGCTGAGGACGGGTAGATACAGAGCCTCCCTGTCAGACGGGAGACAAAGCCAGCCTGTCTCTTCCTATGTTCCCATAGAAGACACAACAGTGAGTAACCCAAGTAGCTCAGTGTTAGCAATAAAAGATACTAGCACAGCTTTAAACCGGCACAGCTGATTTGAGTTAGAGCCCGCCTGTGCAAGCATGACTATAAGAAAGCCCAACTTTCACGGTCTAATGTTTGTAATTTCTCTCTCTCACTAAAGATATATGTTCTTTTAAGAAAAAACTACTGAGGAAAATCCCCCAAAAGTAAGAATTCAAGGCACTGAAAGATTGAGTTATGGTTTGTTTAATCCTTCGATTTTATCCTTCCCAAGCCAGTCTGCAAACTCTCTTGCTCTGAATTTATGACAAGCAGGACTAAAGGGACTGTCTATAGATTAACATTGACATTTCCTTTGTGCATTAATCCTTTGAATCTCATTTACCATACATTTCTGCTGAATGACATAAAAATGATCATTTTTTTATTACTGAGTAGATTATGATGAGGGGCATTTTCACCACCATTCAGAAAAATATCGAATGGGAGTCAGAGCTGTCGTTTTACCTTTGCCTGTACAGTGGCAATGTGAGCTCCCTGTGAGGGACTGCTTTCTGGAAGACAACAAGGTGCAGCTCCATTCTGCCCATTCCCACGAGCCAAAAGCACAGGATGCCACAGGGTCAGGGATATTTCAGGGCCTGTAACACCACTTAGCAGTGAGCCCTTCAGATGGAGACACTCAAAGCTGGGACATGCTCAGCTTTGCCACGGCTGCACGGAGGCAGTCCTCCCTGCCCAGGACAAAGGCTGCAGCTCCATCATCTCACGTGGCTCCTTGCCCAAAGCTTTTTGATAGAAAGTACACTTGCTAGCTGTAAGTACGTACCATCGCACTTACCCACCCACCATGAGGCTTCCCTGCCACCAAGAGCACAGCCTGACACATGTAGTTTCAGAAGGAATAAAGGTAGTGATGGTCCTGTTTCCTGTAAACTGCAGATTTGCATTCAATTTCTATAGATTTAAAAGTATGAAGAACCTGAAGGTGACATGTATGAGAATACATACATCATGGATACAGATAAAGAATCATAGAATGGCTTGTGTTGGAAGATCATCTAGTTCTAACCCCCTGCTATGGGTAGGGACATGTTCCACTATTCCTGGTTGCTCAAAACCTCACCCAGCTTGGCCTTCAACACTTCCAGGGTGAGGCATCCACAATTTCTCTGGGAAAACTGTTCAGTGCTTCATCCCCATAACAGTAAATAATTTCTTCCTAATATCCAACTTAAACCTACCCTCTTTCAGTTTAAAGCCATTGCCCCTTGTTCTATCACTTATAAAAAGTCCTTCTCCAGCTCTCTTTTAGTCCCTTTAGGTACTGGAAGATGCTCCAAGGTCTCCCTGGAACTTTCTCTTCATCAGGCTAAACAACCTCACCTCTCACCCTGTCTTCATATGAGAGGTAGGTGCTCCAGCCCTCTGACCTTCTTCATTGGCCTCCTCTGGACTTGCTCCAGAAAGGTTCATGTCTTTAGATTCTCTAGGTGGGGGCCCCAGAGCTGGATTCCAGGTGGGTTCTCATGAGAGCAGATTGGAAAGGCAGAATCACCTCCCTCAAACTGCACATTTCTTTGACACAGCCCAGGATATGGCTGACTTTCTGGGATATAGATAGTTATACATATAGATACAGATATATAGATACAGAATTAGACTAACTTAAAGAGTTTAGCCCACAACACTCCTGTCATCCCCACCTCTTGTTCTTCTCCACAAGAAAGGATATTTTGAACCCATACAACTTCAGAGAAGAGATATACTGGCTTGAATAAGCTGTGGTGTAGGGCTGGAAACTAAAGCAGAGAGGCTGAGGGATGAGTTCTTTTTGTCACCAAAATTACAGCCTCATGAAACTGAAGGAGGAGAGGAGAGGAGAGGAGAGGAGAGGAGAGGAGAGGAGAGGAGAGGAGAGGAGAGGAGAGGAGAGGAGAGGAGAGGAGAGGAGAGGACTGCAGTCATCACATGAGCAAACACAATGGACCTCTATTCACACAGAGCCAAGCAGACCCTTATGGTGCTGTCCTTGAACATTTTGTCCTGCATCATCTTTAAATGGACACAGTTACTGTGATATTACGTGGAGCTGACTGGGAACATCCTTGTGCTCAAAGTTATAAAGGTAGCATAGAAAAATATATACAAAAATGTTGCAACTGTCTGGGAGAGGTGGAGGAAAGGAGGGAGAGAAGGAAAGAAGGGTGAGGGAAGGGAGAAAATCCATTGTATGTATAATATTGCATGTGCCTATGATGTTAGCAAACGTTGACATTAGGTTTCCATGGTTTGTGAATACAATATGCTCAATTAAACAAAAACTATAGAACATATAGAAGTTGATATTGTATAGTAAATGAATGTGATCAGGAGAAAAAGACATCCAAATGAAAATTCAGGGGCTAAATACCCCATCCTGCTTTATAGCACATAGAGCAGAGTAAGCCTAGGAAATATTCCTTAGGCTATAAAATTACACAAAGGACTAGAGTGTCCCATTTTTCTTTTTAATTTAAAGAAAATAGCCAGAGCCATTGAAGAGAGGGAATTGACCTCTTTGGGTCTCTCACTTTCTCAGAGACATTTCTGGTCAATCAAGCCCGTACATCATTCCTGGAAGAATGACCGCAGCCTCCACACTTCTGGCCTCTACCCTGGAAGCCATTGCTTATATTTCCATTATCCCACTGTTTGTTAGACCTGTCCACAGCCTTCATCAATGGTGAAAGGTCAGAAGTCTCCCAAACTTAGATATTGGCATATAATCTTCAATAAGTTAAACACAGAAATTTCAAAATCCATATTCCTGAGTGATGGGACATGACATCCCCCCTTTATGCTTCTTTTCAAGGGGTTACAGGCAGTTTGGACTGTGCAGCTTTACAATCCATTCATTTTAAAAATAATTAAAATAATATAGAGATGATTTTATTATTTTTTTTTAAGCACCACAGCTTGCAGGAGTGCTGAGTGTGAATGTCTCCTTCCCATATAAGATAGCATGCGATGCCCTCCTGGGGTGGGGACCACAGCCAGTGAGATCCCTGCTTTGCAGGCATGCCCCACTTTCCTGACACTGCGAATGGGAAGAGACAATGGGTTCCTGTGTGGTAGCAAGGAAACACTGCAAAGCCAAAAGCCGTGCCCAAGCTGCTCACAGATGTGACTATGCCCAAGATGATCAGAGAGACGTTTCCTAGTGCTGGCTGTGCCTCGGGTTATAAATAATTTCCATTTTCCTTTGCTAAGGGTTTTTTTTTTTAATATATTTTTTTCCTTTCTCACGGGGAAGATAAGCTCCCCTGCGAGGGTGGCACAGCTCAATAAGAAAAAAGCCTCCCTCCAAATCCTCCGGGATCCTGGGTGTGCTAAAGGGCTGCACTTAGCCTCAGCTCTCAGAGCAACGAGGGTGCTTCAGAGCCAAGGCTGTGCCTAGCTGGGGGGGAGGCAATTATCCACCAGGAAATGTGATGGGGGAGACACCACACACAGGCGCAGAGAGTGACAATGTGGGCCTGATCTCCAGAAGTGCAGAACACTTGTGAGGCAGCGAACACCTCCGGCACTCTACGCCAGGAGTTAAGAGCATTCAGCACTTTAGGAGAGTTGCTAAGCATCCCCAGAATCCGTGTGGGGGTTTTTACCTGTGGTCGGAGCCTCGGTTACCCTGAGATCCGTTTACACCTAATTAAGATAAATCACAGGGAAATATACAAAGATGCATAATTTACCCTCTCTTCGACTGATTTAAGTGTATCCCCACAGGGAACTACACCCATTTAACTAAAATCAAGTTAGAAATCAATTTAGTTACATTAGTGCATTTTCGGTATGGAATAGCCCTTAATTTGAATGGGAATAAAGACCCACTATGGGCCGATTGATTCTGTTAGGTGAAGGAAAAGCTTTTATACTCAATATAGCTACAAACAAAATCTATTTCAGAATGCTACAGGATATTATATATAGGAAACATGAGGATCTGTGGGTATAGGCTTGGCTTTTTTCACACTGCTCTCAACATCCTCATTCCTCCTGTGATTTCAGGCATTCCCACACAGAGTTATCCCAGAAAACCCTGAAAAGGGGGACAGTTTATCTTCCAAGAACCACAGGGGCTTACTTTCAGTGACAGAATGTGTGAGAGATCAGGAAGGTCTTTCCAATTTAATGTGTGAGCTCAGGAGACACAGGAGAAAGGAAAAGCCTGCCCTCCAGGAGCATTCAGGGGGAAAATGACGCACACTGGCAGGGAAAGGAGTCAGGATAAGAAATCCCATCTCAGCTTGCTGTGTGCAGGGACAAGGACTGAGCATAGCATTACAGGTTGAAGGGGGGGAGCAGATCTGTTTGCATCCAGCAGGACCTGGCAGGGAGCGGGTGTCGTGCATGGAACAGCTTGAGCAGCACACGTCCCCAGAAGGAGGGTTGAAATGTCCCTTCAGCTGGCTCACTTTCCTCCAAGGCACAGAGGAGGCTGATGGGTGCACTGGGGGAGCCTGGGAACACAAAATGGTCCTGAGGGCATCTTTGCAGCCACCTCTGTCTAACACAATTCTGGCTATGTCTGCTGTCCGAAGCAGACCCCACAGAGGTTGCATCCTATGGGATTCCCATTTGACCTCATTGCCTTCCCACATCTCTGTGTGTGAGGGAGAGATCAGGCAAAGGAGAAGGAACAATAATCGGGGGTTTCCAGCACCAGTGGACTGCTTAATTTTCACAACTGTAATTTCTTAGACCTCTGAAGATAGCTTGCTAATCTTGTCCCTACTATCAAGCTCTTGACCTTCAAAAACGGTCCTGGGAACAATGTTATCAAAGATATATGAAGTAAGACTCTAGGTGGCACTTCAAGCTGCATAACCGTGACCTTGTCTATTGAGACATGCAGCATTTAAATCCTAAGTTTAATCAGGTAATCTTTAGGCAATCAAGGTGTTCAGCAAAAGTGGGTAGTCCCTGCATCAATTTCCAGTATACAGTTCCAGTCTACCCAGAACTATAGTTCAGTTCCACTTCACTGGCAGAAATCAAGAGACATCTCAGTCAAGAAAACCAAACTACTCACTGGAATAAATCAGATACAGCTCCATGGAGCTCTTGCAAGACCACAAATTTGTCACCTATGCAGAAGCAAGAAACCTAAATATATCTGCAAGCCTCAAATACTAAAGATGAATGCTTTAGTAAAACCACAGGCAACTCAGCAAAACACTGCACCACTCCAATACCTGCTGAAGGGGTACACAGGCTGTATATTTAATTTCTGTTCAAATTGCCTTGTCTATTTGCTACCCATTTCATCAGAACAGAGCTGGCAGTATTTGCTTTTCTCCTCTCTCTAAGCCCCAATGACTAGTCAGTGGGTGCCTTGGACATGTGCTTACCTGACACTTTACTAAGAATGAAGAAACAGAGCAGCAGTGAAGCATGCTGCAGCATGTTTTTTGGAATTGGGGCCCAAATACCAATGCATTTCTCAGTGGACATCTGAAGGTGCTTTCCACACCACAATTATCTAACGGCAAAGCTGCCAAAGAAGGATTCTGCCTTTTCTCACCCACAGCTATTTGTTACTCTCCCTCCTCCTTCCCATTTATCACTCCTAAGTGTGCTGATACCCTTTAAACTAAATCAGTGAAATAGCTGGTATTAGCAAAACCAGAAAAACCCTTCTGGTCTGTTTTAGATGACACCAGAAATAGCTGCCTTAATGTAACCATGGCAGGGGATAGGAAACTGCAGTAGGGAAAGGAGCAGAGAGGAAATGCATTGGGAAGGACAAGGACCTCTTCCAATTGTTTTCTTCCTACAGAAGCACTAATGGTGATTAGCAGCCAGCTGTCTATACTAAACAAAAATTGTCTGCTCCTTCCTAGCTTCTCTTCACTGGATCTGTGTTAGACTAACTCACAATTCAGCATCATGAAATCCTATAGAGTGTCTGAAAAAGGGCACAAAAGACATGCAGGTCCTCTTTGCATGGGGTCTTTTGTCTGCTGCAGCACGTCTCCAAGCCCTCCAATGCAACACAGCCTTTGCCTCACCACCCTTCCCATGCCTCGTGCAAGGCCCCCAGGAGTGTTCATGTACCTGGGAGGGGAAAGACTGGTCCTTTTGCCTCTGGGCTTCACTAGCAAGCAGCAAAGCTGGGGCAGCTGCTCCAGGAGAATTATAACACCTTCTCCCACTGGGCCAATCCTTCCCCTTCGGCTGCTGAACAGGCAGCAGGCAGTTGGCAGCTGCAGAGAAAAGCAAAAACAACACGAAGCGGAATCCCAGCCAGCTTGGCCCTCATTTATAAAATGAGGGTCAAGTTTTGCCAAACTTCTTTTCTTTCACAGTGAAGCTAGTGGACCCAATTCAGAGTGGTTCCCACAAGTTTTCCTCTATTCTCTGCTAGTGAGAAGGAGTATAACCCATCAAAGCACCTCCATGCATAGTTTAGATATTCCCAGGTACACAGAGGTATGAATATACAGAGTAGAGGTAGAACAAAAGCAATAATGTATTCATTTTTTATCAAGTTCTCTCCATCTCCATCTGAGTCCGGCTTGCCATAGCTGCAGAAGCATTGAATAGTCGTGGTACTGGGCAAAGTCAGTTCACCTTTCAGGAGAGGGAACATCAATCAGTCCTGCCTTCCCCACCTTAGTCTCTCTGTTTCAACAGCACCAGAACATTTCACCATTATTTTATTGCTCATTACCCTCAGTTTATTGCTCTCACAGTGTAACCACAGTTTACCCCCAAGGATATAGTGAAGGACTACTTCACCCTTTGAGCAAAGCTATGAGCAAGCTCCATGGCAGTCCCAATAGGCATTTTGGTCTCTAATTCCCTGTGAGGGTCAGGAAGGCTGATGTTGAGTAACACTGATGCACACTCTATGTGACATGCTTGTGGTCCTACAGATCATGTGCACATTCTCACAGTGAAGTCTCAGCACTCTGGGGTCCCTTGGCCAGGTTTCCTCCAGAGAGCAGGAGCCTGAGGGCATGCAATGTCACAGCTGTCACTCTGCCCACTTGGGAAGCAAGGCAACCAGGGCAACCATTATTGATACCAGCTGAAGGATGGAGGACAACAGGTTCACAGGACAGGCTCCAAGGTCACCCCTAGCATCCTGACTACCTTGTCAAGGCCACCAAGAGGACCTGTTGATGAGACAGCCTGGCACTACGCAGTGTGCGCAACACTGAGAGCAGGGAGATGTCATTCTAGGAAAGAGGGGAGAAACACAGATGAAATGTGGCAGGTAGAAGGTAGTACTTGCAGGACTGAATCCTGCTTCACAGAGCTTGGTTGGTGCAATACCCTGCTCCTACCTTTGGTACCTACAGAACAGCTCTTCCTTTAAAACTCTTACTGCTATTGTCTCTTTGAGCCTGAGTGAGAAACTCAAACTACAGTTTTTTCATGCTTGTTTTAATATATATGGAAGTTGTAACCTAAAAATTGGGGGATTTTGTCCTCTGGGCCAGCTCTGGACAGTCATGTCATAATGAGGAACACCGTAAATGTCAGTTTGCCTTAGAAGACACTCATCAGGGATTTAGGTTCACCATCCGCAAACAGTATTATCTCCAGTGCCATAATCAGCCTGAAGGAGGAATGGATTCCTAGGACCTTTGGCATTTCAAGTGAAGTAAAGTTACACAATTAAACTCCAGTTAGGAAATATCCATAACTTACCAACAGGGGAGAGCAGTTAAGAGCATTACCAGCTGTCAGCACCTGGGAAACTAAATTAAATGGCCAGAGCACTGAGATATGAAAACTGAAGGAAAAATCACATGTGCCTACTTTCTTTACGGCTGCAATGTCATAGGTCATATGTTGTGCTAACCTGTAAGAAATAATAGGAACTTGGAGATAAAATATAGCTCCAAACGTGAACTGGGGCATGGCATAGAAGAAGTTAAGCAAGGACAAACAGATTACTAGCTTT
The DNA here is from genome assembly GCA_027886175.1 of Phylloscopus collybita. Taxonomy (NCBI): domain Eukaryota; kingdom Metazoa; phylum Chordata; class Aves; order Passeriformes; family Phylloscopidae; genus Phylloscopus; species Phylloscopus collybita. The sequence continues at coordinate 36,450,814 of JAJNNQ010000075.1, forward strand.
CTGAAGTATAAAATCACTGTCCCAGAGACTGCTCTCTCTACTCTTAGCAGCTTCATAAAACAAACCAGCTGTTGCAAATAACACTGTTAGATTTTTAAAGACATCAATTTCCTTGGCAGTAAATAGAAATATAATTTCTTTAAACTAAAACTACTCTCCCACGCAAATTTGTTTGGGGTTTTTTTAAAAATTGAATTAGCAGCATATGTAATGAGAGCCTTCCAGGGATGTGTGATGCATATACAGAGATTCCTAAAACATTTGCTATCACTCTTATAAATTTATTATTCCCTTCCTGAATATCAAATTATCTAAGCAACGTAAGGCAAAACAGAAAATGAAGAAGCAACAACTAAAGTAATTTGGGTGGGCTTTATGTGTGAGAAACTGTGGCTTCACACACAGAAAAGGAGATCTCTTAACCCAGGTTTGTGAAATGGGAATAAGCAGTAGCAATAGGGACTGGTTCAACCTGTATTGGTAGAGAAAGAGGATGAAAGCATTGAAGCATCTTCTGACTGAGATACTGAGTACCCATAACCACCTCCCACCCTTCCATGCCATGGAGATATTTGCATTCCCCAAAAGCATCAGATATGGGGCACCAACTATCACATGTGCAGAGAGGGTTGTATCATCACTGTGTGGCATCAACAGCCTGATTTGGAGGGTTGGTGCAGGACAGAGGCTTGGCATCATCCAACAAGAGGGGCTGGGAAGAGTGCAGGAGCAGGTTTGGGGAAGGACAGCGGTAGCAGAGGAGAGGCTAGTGGGAGCTGGGGTCAAGCCTAGTGTGATGTGAATTAAGGGCCTGTCAAGAAGCAGGAAATGTTTACCCATCTCAGAAAGCTTTATAAGCACTGCTAACGAAATAGCAACTCCCAAAACACTTTTGATCCAATTCATTTTTCAAAGGCATCCATCTGAACAGCAGCTCCTGTCTCAGGGTGCTGCTGTGGAGTGATGGGCAGAGCACGCCTACAGCCCGAGAGGAGCACACTGATTCTCTCAGCCAGCACTTGCTGGCCACAAGTACCAGCCTGTCTAATGAGGCCCTCCATCACTCCCTGCCCTGCTGGCTGCACACTGTGGGTGGCACTGGCACAGATGCCTTCACCAAAATGCTTGCTTCATATCAGGGAGGTGCACCCATTTGTAACTCCACACTCCTGGCTCTGCAGGTGCCTCTGGCCACACACTATGTTGAGGGGGAGGAAATGACAATGGTTGTGATGGAGCCTTCAAGATAATGCTGACTCACCCCCTCCAGAGGTTGCAAGAAACACCCAGAAGTCTCTCTCAATGATTTGCTGCAGATGGGGAAACGTAGGTGACAAGCACAGTAGTTCCCCAGCCTGCCATGACTTTGAAACACCATGGCCTCACACAACATTGTTAAAACAAACACAGCAATTAAAAACCTCTGCACAATGGGTCTGGTTCTGTGGACAAATGGGTGGCAGAGTGGTGGCAATGACAAGCGTTGCCTTGTAATCCAGTTTCTCCGAGCTATATAATGGTCACGTCTATAAAGAAGTAGTAGAGGAAGGGGAGGGAAGCACAGGAAATCCATTACTGCCATAAAGGGAAGGAAACAGGAGAGGACCCTGGACCCCAATTTGGGTCCTCCTGGATTCATGACCTCCTGCCAGGGTAAGATATTAGAAACCAATACTGGGATGGAGCAGCAGTAACTGCATCAGTGACTCATTCCCTTGGGAAAAGGAAAGCTACCCAGACAACCAGCGCAGCATCTCACTGCATGGCCCCAGAGAGCTCACCCATCACGTAAGCAGCGGGCATACTTCCTGTGATGAACAAAAAATGCAGATCACTTAGCCTGGTTACCTGAATGTTATCCCTATTATTGTCTCATAGAAATGGAAACAAAGTCTCCAAAATGAGACTTTTGATCCAAAAAAAGCATGTAGTATTATGTGAGATATCCAGGAAATGGAAGTCCAGATGGAAAAAGATTAGGAATTGCTCTTTGAGTTGTTTAAAATCACAGCTGACCTTATTATTCAGTGTTCAAGCAGGAGAGAGAACTCTGAGACAGGACAACACTCAGGCTTTCTCCTTCCCCTGCCTATCCTGCTGCCGCCCATACACGATTCTGGTCATGTGCTGCGTTCTCACAGTTCCCACACAATTCCACCCTTGTGCTCCCAACTCGGGGACGAGGAAGCTGTTTATCACACAGCATTCCATTTGTCACATTCGTTTCAGGCGACGATAATACCCAGTTGCAAGTAGCACATTTTGCATCAGCAAATATTGCAGGAGTTCTTCTCCAGATGGGGAAATGAAGGCTTAGAGGGGCAAAAAGACTTTCCTTTGGTCCCCTAGTGCATCACTGATCTCCCAAGTTCCAGTGCAAAATTAAACATCACTCCCTAGGCTTGCTTTTAGATTTAGCTTGCCAATATATTCCTCTGAAGTCCATACATGAGAATCGTGCACCTAGAAATATACTTTTCTTGCTGGGAGGGGGACTTATGCCTTGGTACTGCAGTTGATCACTCAAAAACCTCTATGCTTTCAGCATTTGTCTGATCAGATTTCAGTAGAATGTACATAGAACTGAATCCAATCTGTCTATTTGTAAAACTTGACAAATTTTTGGCATCAGCAATAGAGAAGCCCATCTACTACCATCTTTCCCAAACTGTGAATTTTGCTGCCTGATCATTACAGCTTTCCTTCCTGTGCCTCACATGTCTCAAGGAAAGGTTTTGCCTGTAACTGCATCTCTGAACACCGGTGGGGAAGGTCTTTGTTATGGTAGGTTATATCCTTCCTGCACATCTTTTCTTTCTCCTCCAAGCCTTTATCCAGTACTGCTAGCTGTAGGCAATGCCATAGAGATCCATCTTGACATTGAGTGTTATAGGGGCTGATACTTGAGACAGAGTTCCTTCAGAGTTCAAGGCTGGCTTGCTATGTGTTTTGTTTGCTCCTTGAACCTTCTTAAAGCCGCAGCTGGGAATTTTAATAGCTTTCCCAGCTGTCTGTCCATGATGGGGGAAGACCCGATGTGACTAAAGGCCTGGTATGACTGCTTCACTCCAAGGAAAAATAAAAACACCTTCCTGAAAGTAGATGTGCATTTTGGATTTGAAACTACACAGCTGTCAAGATGAGCTACTGTTTAGTTTTGGTGGCACCTAGTAGCTCACTGTGTCCTCCATCTGACCCATACCAAAACTGGTCAGTCGAAGAGGGCTGCTCTAGAAAAACCTCCCAATTCTGCTCCAGGCTCATGGGAATACAGCCCATTCTCACCACCCACAGCACCACTTCCTATTTCCCCAAGCCCCACAAGTGCTCATGAGCCCTGACTGGCAGGTTTTGCCAGTGCTTCACAGCTCCTGCTTTTGCACTGAATGTGGACATGCTCTAAGTGTCCAGGGTCTGATGCTACAGTCTGCTTCAATATTATTACTGTGGCTAGGACAGTTATTAGTATTTTAGTATGACTTTATTTTCTTGGTTCATCATAGCAAACAAACAAGAGTGTGATCTATGGCCGTTTCCATTACAGTGTCTCTGCAGCTCTACTGCAGAATGCCATCATCCACACCTCTGATCCCTGAGAGTCCTGTTAGCGCATCTTGTTGGCAGCAGAAGCATTCTTCCACTGCAGGTTTGATCCAAAACAGCAGATTCAACCATCTGCAGCTACCTGCTGGTGTCCAAGACGTAGTGAGGTGCTTGCTTTCTTTATCCAATAGCATTCGCCAATATTTATCTCTGGCACCAAGCGCCGAGGCTATTTTTGCTTCTGCCAAGGCAGGCTAACGTGTCTCTCCTTACAGGCACTTGGTAATGAGCAGTTTATCGTACTCGGAAGAGGTCGCCAGGCTGAGGCAAAGGCAGCCTTTGCCCGTGTGGAGGGCGGCCCCCAGGTCAGCACCTGCAGGGGGTGCAGCACCTGCAGCTCTGCAGCTCTGCAGCTCTGCAGCACTGACACTGCCGCTCTGCCTGCAGTGTAGTGGCTGCTGCTGCCCCTTCACCCCTAGTGCAGTGGTTACACCGGTGCCATCCTGGCCAAATCAGTGCCTCTGTTTCAAGGTGAAATATGTCATCCCAATCCTTTAAAAATATCTTGATCATCTTTCAGCCATCCAGTCTCTGCTCTGGCTCTTCGTGGGCCAGCTTTTCTGCTTTGCCTGTGTGGACACAGACCATCCCACCTCAACTCATATTCAGGTTATTTGTTGTTAATACTTTTTTTTCTCTCTGGTGTCTTACTCTGGAGAGTATTTATTCCCTTTTTACTTGTTTTCTTTCACAATTTTCCCCCCTCCTTCCACCTCCAAAACACAAGCTGAAGAAGCACTCCATCTCTGCTATGACTGTGAATTGGTGTGCACTTGCCTTCCATGTAATAGCCATATCTCTCCCAACATCAGGATGAGCTGTTCAAGAACTCCCACATCAGCTACTGTTTCTTTCAAGCATATCACAAATTCCTTTATTTGAATAAAAACTCTGTTAACAAAAAAAACCGCAAGTTTTTTGGGGGGCAATATTCTGATCTATGTATGACTTAAATTCTACTACACTCTTGGAAGAGATTCTTTACTTATGTTTCATTTGCCAAAGAGGAAAGGTTACAATCTGTTGTGATTTCTTCTAGATCTTATATGAGGCTAACTGACGTGCCCGAAAACCACTGCAGTATGACCATAACTGGTACTAGAGTGGTTGTTATTGGTTTCATTTCTCTCCCTTTTCATCTCATTTTCCCACTGTCCAGAAAGAATCTAGTTGACAAATTTGTTCTTTTTTATACCTACCCTCTCAAATATTGGGATCTTGGATAATGTTCTTGGTCTTTCTTGCTCCTTTCTGTCCCTTTTCCTTGTAAATAAGCATGATCACAGCTGTCATTTGACTACCTGGGTAGGGGAATCAGACCACCTCTGAAATCATTCTCTCCATGAAAAAGAGATGAAAAGGCCTAACAAGCAAAAATGACCTGGAAAAAAAGAAAATGGAAGAACCATGGACTGCTGCCAGCAGCTCTGCTGAGGACCCAGCCTGCTTGCCAGCAACTGAAAAGCTGCTCACCATTGTAGGTGACTAAACCTAGGGCACAGTTTCAATGTCTGCCAAAATCAACAGTGGGCCAGAAGATAGCACATAGTGATTGCTGGACTTATCTTCCAGTTCTGATGACTGGCCAGTTCCCAATCCTGTGCCTCAGTTTCCTGTTTCTGGAATGGGTAGAGCTGTTAAATTTTGTTACAAAAAACAGAACACCCTTTATGTATGCCAGGAAATTAGCAAGCACGGCAGCGGGAAGGGATCGATAGAACAGACCATAATGATGAAAGAACTAAACTAAATGTCTCTTCCTTCAAATGCTTCATGCACAGCCAAGGCTGGAGGCTGGCAGACATCATTGAAAAAATCCCCTTCCCATAAAAAGTACAAAGTATTCGAATTATTTGCATTTTATCAGTAAGTGCAAATAAATGACAGAGAAACAGGTCCAGTTTCTGTATTGTAACCTTTGCCTCCTGCAAGGGTTTTCCTTACAGGAAAGTGTAAAGCTCTTCTACAGGGGTAGTTTACGGGGATGACACGAACTGGCCTGGCCTGGCCTAAACTCCTTGGGAATGGGCAACTGCCTCCCCTTCCTTGCCAGCCACCATGTCCTTTATTTGACTTAGTCTCAAGTACATGCAGATCCCTATTTCAAGCTACTTCCCAGCTGTGTCTAAGCATACTTTGATGAATTAATGCATAGGACATTAAAAACTGTAACTATATAAGAAAGGAACATAACCCAAAATATATTTAGCTGTCTAAACAGATTGTACTCTGCAACATGGACTTCTGGCTCTACAGAGAGATATTTTCTTCTATCTCCAGCTGTTTAAAAACTAACCATGTTTACTGCCTTGATGCCTTAATTTTTAGCTTTCATATTTTCCAGATTCTGTACTACCTTAGTGTGTAACTCTGAACTTCATATAAAGCATTAGAAAGTTCTCTTCATAGTTTAGTTACACAGAACAATCCTTTTTCAGCCTGAAGACCAAGGACACTGTTGCAACTTCAGGTCCAAAAAGTATAAACAACAGTGAATTGAGGAGAGCAAACTGAGAGGATGGCACTTCATAACCTGAAGCTGTAATTGGACAATTGACTCCAATATGTAAATAGACCAAAATTTATAAAAATGTCAAAACTCATGACTGGTCATCTATCTTGGGCAGACTGCCAGCTAGGCTCTTGTACTGCCCAAGGTGCATCCTTTGAAGGCCTTTCTAATAAATACCTACTTTATTCCTTTAGCACTGCCTAGCCTCTGTTCTAGGTGGCCTCTCTAGGCATCAGGATTCAAATTTGTTCCTTTCACCCCCATGCCTGTACACGAGGAGCAGCGGGACCACAGAGCACCCTGTTGAATTCGCAGGTCACACAAGGCCACATCTGACCTTGACCTTAGCACACTCATGACCAGACGTGGCTCCAAATGTGCTGTGCTGGTTTCACAACACCCAGGCATGGATCCAAGATCTGGCCAGATTCAAGGAGAACAGATCATGGATCAAAACCTTTTTCCAAGGTACTGTACAAGCACTGGAAACAAAGAGGACCTTGAGCCTAAAGAAAAGACATATAAAACAGGAATGCTAAAGATATTTCAGTAATGTTAATGTTCCCTAGACATTTCCATGTGCTATTTTATAAATTAAGACTTTTAACAAGCATTGAATCAAAAAAGGTACCTTGGGCAGATGAGCCAAAGAATAGGCAACGGGTAATAAGAAGAATGAGTATTTTATCTTCCAGAGAGGAGGTTCTCCTTTTGACCACAGAACAAGATCAAACTGGTGTAATCACAGAATATAAATTCTAGGCTAAAAAGCAGATCTAGTGTGCCTAGAAAGAGGACAGTCATTTAAGTACACCCAATTACTGTGTTTGTAATAAAGTAGCTTTATTTAAGATGATAAAAGACAGGCAATGCCCCAAGGCATGTTTCCTCTGAAACTCAATCCATGCTCATATTCAAACTTACAGGTGCAATGATCCCCTTGCTTCTATGTAGTGAATGAATTCTGGGCAACAAATAGCCCTCACAGGCTCACTGCTATTGCATTTTCTTGTCATTTTGAAGCATTCCATATTGGGATTACTTTCTTTTTTAAGTCTAGATGACTTCTTTCATTCACTAGGTGTTTTGCTTCAGCTGTTTTATTCAGTCATTAACCTTTTCAGTAAATCATTTGAAAATCAGTTCCTTACAGTATTTTGTATTGCTTTTCTGGAAGTGGTAGACCCCAAGTTATGTCAGGGGTCAGCACAGACAAGCAGAGCTGCTTCCAGAAAAATTTATTTGCAGATAAGCAAGAAAAAAACCCAACTATTTGCAGATTAGCAGAAAAATTTATTTTGTGTGCAGGACAGAGCAGAAGAAGAGTAAAAATGAAGTGCAGGCACTCACAGTGACATACACATTCATGAGAACCAAGATTCTGGGAATATCTATTAGAATATTTTTTTCTTATGAATACTTCAAAAACTAAAATCTTCTTGATATATTCCTTCTCTCCCACTCTCAGGAAGGGTTACTGTCACAGATACTTTCTTTAGAAAGTTTATATTTGACTCCACATTTCCAGAACAAAACCTCTGGCCTCAGTTGTCCAGGCATCTACACATGTGCATTGGTCACAAGAAACTCAGGAGGATTATGCACCTGTAAAAAGCTATTTTTAGCTATTTATTTTTGCAGCTATTTTCAGGTTGATAGAAACTATTTCTTCCCAAAGAAAGAAATGCTACTGATGGACATTCTACCTCCATCTTCTTGTGACAAAAGTGTCTACACTTCCTCAAACACATAGCTTTTACACAGCTGAGGTTGACTTACTAGAAAAGATCATGTACTCTCATTCAGTGGTGCAGACCACGTTTAAATAAAATATACTTACCAAGAGAGAGAAATTAGTGTGCTGCTACCATTGTCATCTGTGAAAATTTTTGCCTTTACCTCTTGTCCAGTTTTGGATTTAGTTTCTAATCCCCTTAACAGGCTTTCCCAAATCCTGAGTAGTTTAAACTATTACTTAATATGTTCTTTGCTAGAAGGATTTTCTGCCTGTGTCTATGTACATTATAATATGTATGCACATACACATAACATTATTATTCCCTTAGTGGCAATTAAGCAGCATAATCCACCTCAAAGATATTTACAACAATTTAAACTACCCTGAATCAAGGAGTTCAGAGGATTAGAGATGAGATTTAAGCAGTTACTAAAAGGATAAATTTTGCAATTCCTGTGCACTATAGCACTGTTTGACTTTAAGACCAGAGAACGGAGGGTGTAAGTGACTGAAGCACAGAAGGAAATGAATCAAAAGTTGAATATTAATCAAAAGCCCAGAATACTTTGTTTGTTGAGACCTTTTAACTTTCATGTTTAGAGGAGGGCAGACAGCTGGCTCCTTGAGCAAGTTTGTTCAACTTCCTTGCACTCTCCTTTCTGTGGTAACTTGAGGACAATCGGTGAGTGTGTATGTACTCCCACACCATCTCCAGCACCCTGCACGTCTGTGTTGTGAGCAGGAACAGTGGGTCTGGCTTAAACTGAAAGCTCTGGAATCTTCAGTAACATATGGCATGCTCTGGGACTGAGGGCACAAACTAGCACTGAATATTCAAGCCACACTGGATTTATCAAAGGAAAAAAGTACCCAAAGATAAAAATTTGGCTATGCTGTAAAAGGGTTCAACTCATACAGAATGAACAGCCCTGCTGTTTGACTTTTCCAATGTCTATGTAATGAATCAGCACACCAGGATTGTTTATGGGCACACCCTGTCTTGTATTCATACCAACATATTTATGGTTTTCACTCTCAGACTCCTCAGCTGAAATAGTGTTTGGCTGAAATAGTGTCTGAAGAAAAGCTCACCCAATGTATTTATCTCTTGCACAATCTGTGGGGCCAGTTCCTCCAGTCTACCTTGTCAACGGAATAAGAGTAAAATCTCTGAAGCTGCCCCTCCTCTGTATGTAACACCTGGGATGCTATTTTCCCTCTCTCTCTCCCAGTGAGAAGCTACCACTAAAAAGTGACAAATAGAGGAAAATTATTGTTGCCACCTGGTGAACTAAATATACCTCCCACATAATTCCCCATTAAATTCCTTGTATTACTCTCAGAGGGCTTTCCCCCACCCCCACCCCCCCCCCAAATTTATTTTTTCATGAGTAGTATCTTATATACACAAAAGCATCAAACCTTCCTGTCACACCCCAGGTGTCAGCTCCTATTATCCACTCCAGAGGCGAGCAGCAGAGCCAGAGCAGGAAGTGGAGTTCTCTGAGGGTGTGGACTTTCCAAGCTGCCAATCTCCCAGATGTGACTCTGCCCAGCAGCCCAAGGGCAGCCTTGCCAGCATTCCAGGGAGTAACCTCCCAAAGATGTGGTCCTGCTCCCTTTCCCACGCAAGGGTCTGTCAAACTTGGGAGCAGCAAAATCCTACCCTCTGCACAGTCAATTTTGCGTTGCTAATGAGAGCGTGTTGGAGAGGATGAAGCAGGAGGACCCTGCAGAGATGATTTATTAGTAAAAGATTCTAAGAGTATGAAACCTACAAGAGGAATAGAATTGAAAGCGAGATTTGAACTGTAGGGTGCTGGGCAGGAAGAGGGTGATTAGGTTAGCTGAAAAGACTGGGCTGGGTGTTCCAGTGACACCCCTGCCAAGACAAAAGGATGAATAAGGGGTTGGACCTTCTCAGGTAGCAGGAAAAAGGTGGGTTTCACAGGTTTTTGGTATGTAGAGTAGTACTGTAATGTTGTAGTTCCCATAGGCTATATGTTGATTCTGTAAGTTTTGTATCTTGAGGTGATTGGTTGATGCTCATTAGAATATTCACGATAGAAAGGGTTAAAATGGAATGTAACAGGTAAATCGCTCTCTTGCTCTCTTGCTCTGCTGGAACCCTGTCCCCTTAGACTTATGGACTCTTCCCCAGTTAGGCTGCCTTCCCACGACCAATAAACCACGTGTCCCAAAAAGTATCCTGGTCTTCAGATCATCTCTCTCATCGGACACCACCAGCGTGTTTTCTAATAAGAGCGTGCAGCAGCTTCTTTCTGAATGGTTTCCTTCCCTCTCTAGGAAATGTCTTCTAACAGATCTGTGTTTGCTGCTTACTAGAAAGAAGGGAGGAATAGGAAAATGTGTGTGGAAGACATGAGGATGTAGAGGCCAAGCACAAGGAAGCCCTGTATCATGAGTGTCATGTCATGTGTTTGTATCAGCTTCACTTCCTGGAGATCCACACTTGGTCATGGATGGCACAAGCTCCCTGTGGTCTCCAAATGGCAACAGGAAATTCTCATTACAGCTCCTCGTTGTGACTATGGTTACTTCACTTAAGAAAGACAATCATTAAGGGGAACAATCTATTTGCAAAGCTTGTAGAAGTTCCAACTGTATTTGTGATGTTTTTCCTCTTAAAAAGTATAAATTATTTCAAGCTACCTTGAAGTGCTTGCAGCAGTACCATGAGACAGTGAAATGCCCCATTCACATACCAGAAGGAGAAACAATCATTTGGATATGGCAGTTGATTTCATTCCTGAAGTGCTCAGAAGTTTATTGTATTTACTGGGGAGTGGGGTCGGAAATTACAAAAATTATGATAAATAGCTTGCCATAGCCCATCTACACATTTCACCTGCTGACATGGTTTAGTGGGCAGACACTAATACCGCCCTCGGGAGGAAGAAGGAAACCAGCACTGGGACAGGAAGGGGTTAGGCAAGATTTAAGTGAGTGTACAGGAAGCAATAAAGGTTGTGGAGATTTAGCCGGGTTCTGGTGAGTGTTTGATTGAATCCTTGGTTAGGGAACAAACTTGACAACATTCTCTGTTTTTGCTGTAGGAACAACTGTTCACTTGTCTAAATCCTGCCCTCAGCACTGATATATATCAGCCTTCAATTTACTCTCACTTCCATTCGAATCACAGTATGAATCAAGCACATCGCCCCTGCTACTATGCAGATGGTGCGCAGAAAAGACTACACAGTTTGTTTTAAGGATTTTTAATTTCTTTTTTTTTTAATTATTTTTAATTAGGCCTGATTTGTTCTTCCATTTCCTGCCTAGGATGAATTTAACACAGGTGGTGTCTTCCAGGGAAGGGCAGGGGATTTTGGGTGAAACCTCAAAGCTGCCTGAACACGCCGCGCACTTGGCTGCCAAGCTGAGCCCGTGTTTTATGAGCCCGAGGTTGGCAGAGAGCGATGCCAATGGGACCAGCCCTGGGAAGGGCTCTGGGAGCTCAGCCCCAGCCACCAGCAGGGGAGCCTGGCCAGCCATGTCTCAGCAGCCTGAGCCAGCCTCAGGTGACAGAGTAGATCAGATCAGAGGTCCAGCTCGCCTGAAATCCTGCCTCTTCTGCTCACCAGGAACACATGCAGAAGAACCCCCCTGCAAAGGACAAATGCCCATCCAAAAAAATGTTGAGCAGCCCAGCTTCACTGTAAGAGGGAAGTACTCACTGTCACAAGCCCTGAAGCAGAGATCTGAGTTATTAAAATAATATTACATTAAATTATGAGTTCATAGATTAACTTTTACCCTGGATAGTTTAACTGCAGATGTAGGCAGTATTGATTGCAATGTCTAACATTTGTTAATCCTGCTGAGCTTTTTACCTCAGTATTTTCTCAAGGCCATGGCAGAGCCACTGTCTTAAAAATGCATTTGCTGGTTTAGATTTAATAAACCTGTTGCTTTTATTTCTGAATCTCTCTCTGATATTTATTACAAAAGAGGGTACACAGGAGTGACCACATGACCCCTTGGTACCATCTGTTATTTTATATACTGCAGTGACATCCCTTCCTTGCCACCTTCCACTACTCAATCGTCCATATCTTCATCTCAAAGTGTTTCCATACCTCTTCATCACAGGTTTTGTTACTCTTCTCTGGATGTAAAAATATGTCAGCCATATAATCTTTTATGAGGTGAAGCTACCCTTACCTAAAAACAGCATTCTAGCTGAGGACATGCCATTGATCTTTCCATAAAAAGGCATTGTAATTCTCACAGCACTATCCTTTATGCCTCTCTTAATAGGAGGATAACGTGATTCTGGGAACCTATTCCCAGGGAGCAGCTAGCTGGAAGGAGGTCCAGGTTCTCTGAGTTTTGACCAGAACCTTTTATGATGTGGCAGAGCCCAAAGCTGGTGTCAGCAAGGTCACCTTTGCCACGCACACCTGTAAGGTTCTGTCCCACTGTCTCCACCCTGCTCCGTGTGAATTTTGGTTGCCAGGCATGGCCTTTGTTTGCCTGCCCAAAATAAAGTGCTGAGCAGCATTGTTGGCTGGGCATTGTCCTCTGTGCTGAGGAGATGGCTGCAGTGCAGGAACAAGCAATAGCAGCAGTTCCAGGGGGCCCGGGGCAAAGGTGGAGGTCACGACCTCTTGTGTATCATTAGGCAATTAGCCGGGGCCCTCTCTAACCTCTCAAAACACAAGGCCCTGGGCAAACTGTCCTCCTCTAGCCAACCCTCTCTATCCATAGCCACACTGGGAGTGTTTTGACACCCTCTCAGATATTCTTCTGTTCTGCATATGAACAGCACTATTATATGCTTTTCTATCTGCAGCTTGCAAAGTTGCCAGATTTTGAGGCACTGGAAGACGACCTTATTCAAAGAATTTCATAGAACTGGCACTCTCAGAGCTGCCATAGAAACAGGCTGGGTATTTATAGGTTTTGTCCAAGGTGCTGTCCCATCTCAGGATCCTGCTGTCTGTATCTAAAATGAAATGTTTTTGCCCAAAGGGGCTTAGCAAACAGTGGCCAGAACCATGTGTGAAATGAGAAGATACAGAAGGGAAAGATTTAAGGATTTAGACATAATTGAACCTAGCCAACTCAGCTAAGCAGACCCCATTGAGGTAATTCCTGACTCCCCTGAAAATCTACCCAGATTTGGTCATAATAAAACAGGCGAATTTCAAACGCCTTTTTCTCATTTTAATTCTCTTCACATATGTGACCTCAGTCCAAGAAGCTATATGCCCAGGTACAGCCGGTATGCTTCTGACTATACATTCAAAGGCTAAATGGTCTGAATATGCCATTTCTGAGACTGTGGGGCTTTCTTCTAGTGTAATTGACACCAATGTCCTTCGCAAGAGACAGTGAAAACAAAGGAAAGGGAGGATAAAAGGAAAGATGAAGGAAGAAAGGAAGGAAAGAGGAGTCAGTCTGATAGAAGAGGAGAAATCAGAACACCAGATGTATGCTACACGTATAGCATTTTATTAGATTACTCTGTAAGCAATGGTGCAATTTTGTGTATGGCAGTACAGGCCCTTCCCTCTCAAGGCTATGGCAAGAGAGAGAAAAGATGGTCTTGTTGTTAAGGTAGTGACACAGAATTCAGGAGATCTGGCTCCCATTCCTGGCTCTGACACAAACCTTGTGTAAATCACTTAATCTCTCTGTGCCTCTGTTTCCCATCTGTGAAACAGAGATAACACATCCTTTTTCTCACCCCAGTCTGCCTTGTCTATTTAGATTATCTGCTTTTCTGGGCAGGGAAAGCTTCTTACTGCATGGGCTTCAGTTTTCAGTTTGTTTGTCCTCAGCGCTTTTTGCTAGATCTTTTAAGACCAGAGGGAACCAGAGTGATCATCTGGTCACAACCCCTTATACAAGACAAGTCCTGGGAGCTCCCAGAATTAATTCCTGTTTCAGGAGCCGAGATTGACAAAAGAACAGACTTTAGGAGAAATAGATATGTATGTGTGTTTGTGTGTGTGTGTGAAACATAAAAAAAAGAAAAAAAATACTAAATTCTATGTAATCTTTTATAAACTACTATCAGGAAGCTTCACTGTTAAAAACTGGTGCTTTTTTACTTGCTTACTTTTGTCTAGACTCTTTTCCCACTACTAGAATGATTCTTTCACCAGCGACCATTATCAGTGCTGAACTCAAGAGCTCTCTCTAATCAATGTGTATGTATTTATGGTGGGGCTTATTTTCCCTAACTTTTACTATGCCTGTAACCCAAACTAGCTGTCCCAGTGGTGGAAGAACCTGAATATAGGAATTCATGCCATAGATCTTGGATAATTCTCTTGAAATAGGATAAAATGACCTCTGAAGGGGTCTGTATTGTCTTTCTTGTGCGTGGACCTTGGATAAACTTATTGTTCCTATTTCCACCCTCAGGATAATTCTTGAGCAGTTACATGGTGTTCCCCACTCTTCTTGACATAGCATTTCTTTACAGAATTTATACTTGAGATTCATTGCACTTCATTATGAGAGCACAACTGTGATTATAGCTTGACTTTGGCCGTGATTGTTGCTCCTGTTAATGTGTATTCAACCCCTCCTTTCTCCATCATCACTACACACCAATAATCAGTGACATCCAGTCAGATAGGTAGATTTGAATTATTTTCAAAAGAGAAAAGAATTCTATTTTGATTTTTTTTCTAACCTGGACAAGCTTTAACCACAGAGTAATTGAATAAAAGACCTTTTCCTGTGGTCATATGTTAAAGAAACCCTGCATCTGCTTTTGCATTTTGTGCACAGACTGATCCTTGAAGTGTGCCATAAGCACACTCCTTGGATCAAGCTCTGTATGGGAAACAGACAGACAAATGTATAGTTATGACATTGGTACTGAACCGCTCAACCTTGTCAGGATTGAGGTGTCTTCTGGGAGTGCACAAAAGCAGAACCTCAGTTGCCTTGGAAACTTCTCCAGCTGAAAACCAAGGAGATTAAGGTGGTTCCGGGCAGCCACCAAGCTGAGCTTTCAGGACTGCCATTTTAGATTCAGATGCCTAAACTCCTCCTAACTTCTCTCTTAAACCACAGCTTGGAGAGACAGACTCTATTTGAATAATCAAGATGTCAAGCCACACAAACACATTACAGAAGACTAAATCTCTTACATATCAAAACTGTGAATTAAATTGCCCCATTTGAAATCTGATTTTAAATGATATCAAGATAGTTTGACAAGAACCATCCTGATTGTCTTTAATTATATCACCTTTTTTTAATTCCTTATTACTCAAGGTCCCTATCAGCCATTCCATTATTTTGCCTGGGATCGAAGGCAGGCTGACAGGCCTATAATTACTCGGGTCACTGCATTTACCTTTTTTAAATATTGGTACAACATTAGCTTTCTTGTAGTCCTCTGGAACATCCCCAGTGCTCCATGGCTTGTTAAAAATCAAAATTAATGGTCTGTAGTGCTCCTGGACTATCGATCTTAAAATCTTGGATGTAAATTATCCAGACCTACTAATTTTAATGTATCTAACTTTAATATCTGCTGTTTAACACATTCCCTTAGTTACTGCTAGAATGAAAAGCATTTCATCATCATTCTGTCCTGAATCATCTGGCTTTTCCCCAAATACCGAACAGAAGTATTGATTGAACACCTCTGTCCTTTCTGCATTATTATCGAGAATTCTACCAGCTAATAAATGATTAATACCATATCTAGGACAGGTTTTATACCTGAAATCCTGCAAAATTTCCTTTTGTTCTGTTTAAGCATTTCTACTTGTCTTGGTTTTTTTGCCCTACTAAATTTTTCTGGTGCTTGGTGTACACTCCCTTTCTCATTTTCCTGTTTACACATTTAATCCTCTGGTTTAGGGACTCATAGCAGTTCTTTGTTTTATGAAACTGACCCTTTGGAAGGCAACGTGGATGTGTTTGTGTCCGTTAAACTGAAAGGAGGATAAAGGACCTGTCTTTGCCTTTCTTCATCGAAACCCTTTTGAAACTTGGCCTCAGACACGAGTCTATTGTATCCAAGTCTGCATTTCCTTGCATTCTTGGAATGAACCACCATTTTGTTAAGTGAATGAATCAGTATTTAGCCTGTGATCCAAAACTTCAGCTGATTAATGCTGTTGAAGAATTTTCTGAGATTATTGGAAGAAATTAAGTGAAACTGGGCTCCTCCTAGAACTTCAAGCATGTACTGTTGACACATGTAAGTAATGTTTTGGAATCAACAGCAGCAGATCCTCTTTCTCTTTCACTGAGGAGGCTCATGCTCTCCTCCTGCAAAATCTCAGGATTCTTCTTCTAAGTGAGCAATGGACCTCCAACAACTTCCTACAATGTGCCATGCAGAGGAGCAGCTTTGATCTTATGCAATAATGAGCATGAATGCTTACATAGACATGTCTTATTTTTAAGCACTTCACAGGAAAATAAGATAGATGACTTTTTTTTTCTCAATCCAGTATTTGAGACAAAATGAGCATTACAATTAGTTGTGAGTTAAGAGCGAAAGAGAGTTTTCTAGTGGGAGGTAGCAAATTTTGTGTTGGACTTTGGGTAAATCCCTTAATGTCATTACCATGTAAGTACCTTAATGATCTTTACCTATGGCATATATGGACCAGACAATACACTGGAACCAAACTGTGTTGCTCCTTTCAAGTCACCATTCACATCACTGAGCTGCATCACTAATTATTTTCATTAAATAAGAATGATATTTTGCATAATAGGCTCCCTGAAGGACTGGGATTGTTCTATCCTTCCATGGAAAGAAACCAGCACTTGGTCCCACAAGTACCTGCAGGGCTGATGAAGGGCAGCATTCCTTTCTCATCATTAGAGCTACAGGAGCTGAGGTGCAATGAGTATGAGACTGCACGCTGCTAGCAAGAGGAGTGAGAATTGAAGTGACAAGGTTCCAACAACTGCAAAAAGGATGCAAAAGTAAAAAAGAAATAGCACTAATTCAGAGAAGTTCAGGGTAATAGAGAAAGCTCCACTCTTGGCCTATCCAGATGCCTGAAGAAGCATGGGAATTTCCACAGTGTGTCTGACCTCACCACCTTCCATACTGCAAAAGCAAGTCCTAGAGCAAGCTTACTGTGGAGATGAAAATGGCTGTTGTGTAAGTAGCTGCAACAATAAATTCAAAGCAAGTGAATTTATTATTTTTTTACCATTCGTAGTAAAATAAAATATCAAAACTAATTTCCACTTCTA
The DNA here is from genome assembly GCA_027886175.1 of Phylloscopus collybita. Taxonomy (NCBI): domain Eukaryota; kingdom Metazoa; phylum Chordata; class Aves; order Passeriformes; family Phylloscopidae; genus Phylloscopus; species Phylloscopus collybita. The sequence continues at coordinate 36,467,880 of JAJNNQ010000075.1, forward strand.
GAGCAGCATTAGGAACAATAACTAAGATGCAGAAGCTCTTTGGAGCTCACAACTGTACAAACAGAACCTCAACCCCACTGAACTTAAAGGGAGTGTTCATTTATGAGCTTACTGAAAGAGCAAAACCAAGTTCTGCTGACAATACTTTGTTGTTTAAAATGGCAAATACATGGAAGGAAGAGCAAGTCTGTTGCTCCAGAGAGATGTTAGGGCATGCCCACTTGTATCAATATGCAAAGCTGGGGCCTTATCAGAAAACTCTTCAAGGCAGACACATTTCTTACTTAACCACTTTAAAAAATGCCAGCATGTTGAAGTTGCAGTCATTTCTGAAAATGAATGAAGAATATGTTAAAGCACAAATCAACCAAATAAAAACTAGGAATCACAACTTCCTAATGTGTAGGAAACCTTGTTTATAGGCAAGTGCTGGAAGGAAGAGGTTGGTAGCTTGCCTAATTTTAGAGCTGAGGGGCCTACAGATGCTGAGAGTTGTACATCTGCTTTGTTTGTCTTCTGATGGACAGGAATCAACTCCAGACCAGGAGCTCTGTAGGCACAAGTCCAAGGTAATAATCTCAAAGTGGCACAGCTGTGGTTCTTGATCAATTCAAGTGTGTTTTACACTCATGATGAGCAACAAGAGCCTACAGCCAAGGGGACTTCCGAGTAATCTGAGTTCCCAGCTGTGGCAATAACCAGATCATCAAAGGATGATAAAGTCAATATTGCTTGGTTGCCTTGGGAACCAGACAAATGCCCAGACCTGTTCCCTTTGGTAACAGAGTAGGATAAGTCATTGTTTCTCCCTTTCTGTGAAGCGTTCCCAGAGCTCCTGCTCTATGAGTTATGTGGGATGTGTCTTGCATGTTTTGGAGAGATGAGCATTTCAGTGCTAGGCTTGTGCAATCAAAACTTTGGTTACAAATTTGCAGTAAGCATGCTAAGAAGAGAGATACAGTTGTTTGGGTTTGGCACCACAAGAATGCAGCTGCTGCTTCAGCGCTGGCCCACATGTGGCTACCTTGGTGTGTGGGTGAAGAAGAGGTGGGATTACCTGCACCCATCAGATGAAGCTGGATGACTCAAAAATTGGATTAGAGCCCCTACATCTGACTCAGAGAAGTAACCCTTAACCATCAGCTACTTCTCAGAAAATGTCCCTGAATAAAATACTCAAACTGTATTATTACGGGCGAAGGGGGGCGGGGGGGTGGGAGGAGGGAGAGAGAAAAAATAGGCAGAATAATCTAAGAGAAACCTTAGTGCTCACCTGAAGGACCCTACCAAAGTTCAAAAAAATTCCCAGATTTAAACAGCTGCAATCCAGTTTGACCAGCAGCATCTGAATAAAGGCAGACCAATAATCCCTTCTCCAGGTCCAAATAAGACTTGCATAAGTTCACTGTCTTGCACTTATTTCTCATTCATCTGAAACTGCTAAACTACCCAAATCAGAAAAACACAACACATGCATAGAAAGAAAGGGTCCAAAAATTCAGTCCTACAGCTGTTGTAACCACTTAAACGTTTCAACAGTGTTTATAAATGTATGCCAAACTGGAATTATTTCTCTCATAATATTATGATTACTATAGTAAAGAACTCCAGTTTCAAAAATAATTGTGTAGCATCACTCATAAAGGAATATTATGCAAGGAATATTTGCCTTAATGTTTTGGTCCAAAGATTTCAGTAATGACAGTAGAAATCCAAACATTGACATTAGTCTAATTTCTTTGATGCTATCTAACTGAGAGATACCATAACATTCCTCTGTCACAAATCATCATCAAGACACTTCAGAAATTACAATAGTGTGGCTATCTTTTTCCCTTTCTACATTAAATTCTTTACAAACTTGAAGTGTAAGATGTGTAAAACAAGAAGCAATTCTTTAAAATTTCTATTGACACCTAAAATAAGAACATCTTAGTAAGACTTCCAGCAATACCTTAACATATGCCATTAAAGAAAAAGGGAAAAAAACCTCTAAATTAAATGGAAAGCAAAGGGGAAATATTCTCTTAAGAAAAAAAAGTTATATATCAAGAGTTCCAACAGAGAATAACAAATGCAAATTTAGGAAGACTGAGAAGGGGAAGTTGAATTATATTGGATGGGGAATATAAGGATGGCAAGCAGAATACATACCTCAAGACATCAGAAACCCAAGAATTTGTTGCCCACTGTTCAAAAGGTAATCTCCAGCTCACAAAAAACTACCCTAGGTAGTTTCTGCAGGATGTTTCTGACATTTAAGGAAACATCTTCCAAATATAAAGCAGTAGGTGACAGAAAGTACAAATTATTTGAGCCTTCATCTGAAAATCAACAAAATACAGACCCAGAAGATCGGTTGAATTTCTAAATATTTTTTAATCTCACTAATTCCTCATCAGTCTCAAAGGCAAAAGACTACCAACACTCAAGCTGAACAAGAATGATCTAAGTGACATTCAACAGGGATTCAGCACACTCTCTCCTTGAGTTTGATTTATGGCTGGTCATCTTTGCTTTAATGCCCTAGAAGTCTCTCCTACATAATATATGCTATCAAGATTGAGTAAATTACAAAAGAAGCATCATGCATAATTCTAATTCTCTTCTCACAACAGGATGTTTATTTCCTGTTTCAAGATAGCAAAAAGGATTTCCAGTTATCATATTACAGCAATTTACAAAAAATGCCTGTAGGCAGGAAGTTCATGAAGAGCGAAACTGGCTCATAACTAGGTTAGCACATGTGAATGGACTCTGAAATGTAAATTTATCTTGTAAAAAAAAAAAAAAAGGGGAAAAAAAAAGGAACATCAGCAGATACACCCAGGTATTAAATGAACCAAAGGTCACAGTGGCAAGATTAGTGCCTAGAACAAGAGGTCCCTGGTTGGGGATGGAGCATCCAGGCACCCATTGTGAAACTAATTACAATAAAGCTAAGCCAATCTTTTAAATAAATAACTCTTTGTGTCCTAAGGAATAAAAGAGAAAAGACCTCATCTTTCAGTCTCTGACTTTTCATCAGCCCCTTTAGGCAGAACTGGATCCTCACTCTGACCTCCTGCAGATGCCCATGCACGTGCCTGAGGCTGTCTGAGAACAGGGTTTGGCCTCTGGTGGACTTCAAGCAAAGTTATGTGCATGCAGAGAAAATTCAGACTTGCAGAGAGTCTGGAAACTTATAGGAAACATAAGCCCCAGGAAAAACTGAGTGGTTTGAAAACACTGCATACACTCTTCCGATGAAACCTGAAGACTTGTTCTTTGAAGGTGAGATGGCATCCAGGGAAATGTCCTGGATAGATAAATAAATAAATAGCCTGTTCGCTTTGGAAGGTTCAGTGTGGAGGGGTGGTGGGTGCTCGAAGCATGTCATGCCTCCTCAATACTTAGCAATGACCCCAAATAGAGGCATAACAATCCTAAACTCCCTTAGTGTGTGGAAAGCCAGAGCCCACCTTCTTTGTTGTGCCTTTCCTTCCCACCTCCATCCCAGCATGCCCCTGGAAGGGAGGCGTGGGCCCTGCTGAAGGCCATTCTCCAGGGCTGCTGCAGTACCACGTAGGGTGTCCCTCTGGACTTCTGTGATGTGTGTGGGTGCTGTAAGCGGCCACCTGCAGTCCGGCCACCTCTCTTACTAGGTTCTGCCCTGGACAAAGCAGCACTCACTCACTGATAGCAGAGATAAAGAAAATTATCATCAGGAAATGAAATTCCTCAAGATTCAAGTGCATGTTCAAAAGAATCATTAATCAGCTGTGTGAAAGAGGGATGGATGCTCTGCTCCACTGTAGGCATACATGTAATGTAAAGGTGCACTGCAACATCACAGATACCATTAATTAGAAGAGCAGCCATTCTCCGAACTTTGAGCTCCTATTTCTTTTAACTTTAGGAAACCCACTTGGCATGAGGCTTACAGATCAGGGTACTTGCCATTCTGATGATTACACCAGGCCATCAACATTTCCACAGAGTTCTCCAGGAACACATGCCTGGCAAACTACAGGGGAGTGTTTACCAGGTATGAGCAAAGCCTCAAAGATAATTCACTAGAACCAGGGAAGCATCCATCTTTCAATAGGATGAAATAAAATACAGAGTAAATGTCACTAAAACAATCTCATCCTTTTCAGAAGTTTAACCTCAGCTGTTATCAGCTGAGAGAATTGCACCATTTTGCAAAGAGCAACCTCAGACCCAGCTGGGTATCTGGCTAAAGATTGCAACATCTTAAGTACAAGTCAGAGAATTGGAAATAAATTCCTCTCACTGAAAGTGGTGTAAACCTGGAGTAATACCACTGATGTCAGCTGAGTAACACAGACTGCTACCACTGTGCTTTAAAGAACTTGATATTTGATCTCATTCTTTTTCATGAATTCACCTTAGAAGCCCATCAGGCATAGTCAGTTCTTTTGTCTTTGCTATGCTGCTATTGCTGTAATTAATCTTTTTCCAACCACCCTATTGGCAATTTCCCTAATGCACACATCCTCCCTCTCCCTCCCTCCCTCTCCATCTCTTTCTCCTCCAATTCCTCTCTGCTGTGCACTTCCTCCCTCACCAGCCTTTTGGGAACAAATCATCTTTTCTCTTAGCCTGTGAGCCAGATTGTCTTTAAACTGTTCTTATCAAGGTACAGAAGTCTTTTACTCAGATGTATCTGTGCCCTGAATATGGGCTTGGATATTGAAATGGTGATATAAATTAAACCTTCACATTAACATTAGTACTAATATAGCTACTTGGCAGTGTGTGTGCAAGTAAAATCTTGTTAATACACTTTAAGTTCTGACCAGAGAGGTACATGTAATTATTTTACATAATCTCTATTTTCTTCTATCTAAAAAACTTTTAAAAGTAACTCGTTCTGAGTCACATGCATCATTTGACACTACAAATCTTTCTTAGTATATTTTTATCTATCAAATTGAAGGTTATTTCAAAGCAAAATATTTTCAAGCAAATAAAATCAAGATTTTTTTTTTAAAAAAAAACTGATTTTTTTCTAAAAAATACTGAGATGAAAATTCTGATCAGTAAATCAAAATCAGCATCTGAAATGAAATTTTAGTTAACCCCAACAGTTCTTCATTTCGAAAAACAACTTTCAAATATTCTGCTCAGGGGGGAAACAGTCCTTCAATTCTCGTTTGCTTTTATCGTGTGCTGTAGGCAAAGCAAGGCTGGAGGCTTTTGCCAGGACTGGTGAGTCAGTGAACTCCTGCGAGAGGTGTGAGTGTGGCCAGGCAACACCTGCTCACCAGTGCCTTGAGCTCTCACAGGTGCTGGAGTCTGGGGACTTGCCTGCCACTTGTCCTTGCCCATTGAACCTTTTGTTTCTATTAACAGTTGCCCTCACTATTTGACAATGGCAGCGATGTCTGTGTTTGTACAACCCACCCAGTTTCACATTCTACTGATTATGTGATTCTTCACCAAAATAAAAAGGCAGGAAGTTTAAACGAATACTTTTAATAAATTCTCATAATAATAGTAGTGTATAGACAGATTGATATGTATACTACAGCACTTTCCCAAACTGCTTTTTTCCCTTACCAAGCAACCCCTTTGCTGCCTCTGTGGTGACAGGTGAATTCTCTAATTGCCTCTATCAGGCCTGTGAGCCATCTAAATCCTCTTCTTCCTGAAGGAAGCCCCCCCCCCCGCCCAATCCCTTCTCGATCCATGTGTCATGCCATGCACTGCACACCCTAACAGTACAAATAACATTAGTGACACAGGTGGAAGTGTACAGGCAGCACACCTCACCCACACACCTGCACCCTCCCTGGACACTGAGGTGACTGCAACCACTTTTTCCCAGGTGCTCTTTCGTCCAGGATCATCTTTAGAAACCAACACAAAATGTGGTCAGTGGCCACTTGAACAGCAGGAAGGCAGACATTCCATTGCTATTCGTGTTACTGTGGGATAACATTGATCCTCATGACCAGAAAGGTTCACTCCTGAAGATTTTACACCTGCCTTCTGTAATGGGCACATCCAACATGGATGTTGGTGGTTGTCCAAGGACTGGATAATGGCCAAGTAGGATTTTCTTAATTTTCAGTTCTCACTCACAGATGCAGACAATTAACATATTCCTGCCACTGATGTTCCCAGCACAATTTTTATTTCTTCAGTGGTAAGCATGATTTTGGTGGGAAAAGCAGCAATAATAAACCTTGAGCTCTTCTATTACCCCATCACTGACATCTGGTTTGACAATGATAGCCCAGACAGAAACAGATTTGGAATAGTGTGGCATACATTGCAGATGATGATAGAAATTTACCTCAGGACTTCCTGAGGGTGTCAGGTTTGAACTGTCCTAGCGCTGAACTCTTTGCACAGTTTCTTGGAGCTCCTGGCCCTCCTAGATCCAAAGGACAGGCTGGTGCATAAGGACTCTGAAACCCTCATGGATGCAGATAGAGGTCCCCCAGTGGTCTGTATGGTCCCCTCACCAGTGTGTGAGATGACCCTCTGAACATCACCAGAAAGTTTTATACCTTGTCCCATGCTATCTTCCCATTCCCAGCCTCACACCAGCTTTAGTCTTCCTATCTCATAACCCTTGGGTCTGCTGAAGGCAGTGATGGGATGAGATTTTCTTCCCGTAGTGTCAGGCCTGCCTGCATTTGCTCAGCAGTTCCACACAGGAACAGGCAGTCACCATTAGAACCACAGTATGAAAGAGGTCAAAGGTCTTCTTCAGCTTTCCAGAAGACAAGGTACTGTGACAGCACAGCCATCACTAAAAGGGTATCACTTGAGAGAAGTATAGCAGAATGGGCACATGCAAACAAGCTTGAATGTCCAAACTCAGGTAAACCCTGTGGAAAAGGGTCAGTGATGCTTTTCCTGCCTTCTATTTGCTTCTTCCCTGCTTTCCAAGTTTCACTGCTTTACTGACCGTGCACCTCTCTTTAAATTAATTTCTGTCCAGTGTTGACTTGCTACACTGATTGGATTTTTTTTTTTTCTGAGCCTGTTAGGGAGATGCAGAGACTGCCTTCATTCAGGTTGTTCAACAATCTTATCCATAACCTCTTCCTAACAGGTGTTCAACACATCCCAACAGGACACATTAATCCTGAAGCTTCCTTGCTGCTTTAAACAAAACCTCATATTCCCTATGCCTTCCCTTTCTCCTTCCTTTGATCCATCCTTTTTTAAGCTTTGTTTGTGCTATTAATAACCGAGAGTTCAGCGCTGTCAGCACATTCAACACAGCAGAGAACAAAGGGCAGAAAACAGCCCCACCCAAAATGAGTTTACAGCCTAATGAAGGCAAACAAAACCCTCCACTTGGCTGGCTGAGCAGGGTGGCAGGCTGAATGGGAACTCCCGGGCTGGGATGGGGCGGGGGAGGGAGGAGGGGGATGTCCTTCAAAAACCACATTTTTAAGTGGACAAGAGCCTGCTTATTCAAAAAAAAAAAAAAAAAAAAAAAAAAAAAAAAAAAAAAAAAGAGTGTAAGGGGAAAGTTCCTAAAAGTGAAAATGAAAGCCTGATGAAGCAATTTTTGGGCAAAGGGATGCCAGACAGATGGAGATAGGGAGATGGGTGGGAGCAGAATGTAAGTGAGGAGAGATATGCAGCCTAAAGAGCTAATCAGTAAGAGGGCGAAGGCACCCAGACACCCTGCAAAGACACACTCATAAAGAACCAGGGACAGATGGAGCCAGAGCTGTGCAGAGCCTTTGAAGGAGCAGATAAGCAGGTTGAATTTAATGGGGGAATGTGAGAGGTTGTAACTGAAGAGCTGAGGACACAGAGGATCATTAAGATTTTGCAAGGAATATTGAGCACTGCATGAGGAGCTTGGAAAATCTCCTGTATTTGAAGGTTTTAAGGACAAGTTAGATAAACATCTGTTGGGAATGCTGTAGATGTGGCTGATCCTGCCCTGAAGCAAGTGATGGGTCCGATGACCTTTTGAGCTCCCTTCCCTTTTCTATGTGGGTGTGGTAAGCCAAGAAGATAATTTGCCAGATGGTAAATACATTTTTGCCCAGATTGCAGCTGAATGAGGAGTACTGGATTTGAGGGACGAGGGGGTCCCAGGCTGTACCACTGTGCAAAGGTATCACATGAAAGCTAGAAAGGAGGAGAAAGAATCAGGTTACTGCACAGTCTTTTCTGCTGAGCGTCAGCCAAGTGTATCGATGGGAGGGAATGAAAGAAAAGAGGAGATGAAAAATGGGTCAAAGATTGCAAGTGTAGATTCAGTTGTGTTCGATATGATGAAATTGTTCCTATGAAAACTATTGTATCATTGAATGCCACTGTGCATTCACTCACAAGGCCATAAGTATGTCTTTCCCAGACTAGCTATAATAGAGATCCTCATGTCTCTACTCTAAACAGACAATGCCAAGGGGGTCAGCAGAAGCAAGGAGAAGCACTCTACTCCAGCTAGTCTGCAGGTGAAGTAGGAAGGAAAGAAGAGTCAGCAACAAAACAAAGGAATCAGGTATTAGAACACACACTCACGGGAGACACTGAGATGGCAGCAAGACAGAGTTTAAAGAAGGGAAGGAAAAGATATGCTTTTGTAATAGGAAGACCCTCTTTATTGGCCAGACCAACTATACTAATGTGAGCTGAATGAAACTTTTGGTTTAAACAACAATTTAGTGTTGCAGAGAATATATTTTCTTCTTAAATGGCTCTGAAAGGAGCTCAAAGACTGTATCCAGAATGAGGGGGGAATCGAGGCAGTGAAAAAGCATGGAGGCACTGTAGTTTTGCTTTATTAACCTTACCTGGATTCCCATGCTTCTTGTATTATTTAGAAAAGATAAGTAAAATCTTAGATTCTCTAGCAAGGGGGTCTGTGTGTGTGTGCATGTGCAAAAAAAATTTTACATTTTGTCCTTGGAGAAACAAAATGTAAACCAAATGAAAACTGGTATTCCTCTAGTGGGATACAAAGAGGCGTAACAACTACTGAAACTGGGCAGAGAAAGTTCCAGAGCTAGACTATTAGACTGAGGACTCCCTCCTAGTGTCAGGCATGAGGTTTGCTTCTGAAATACAGGGTAAATGCTCAAAGCCAGGAGCAGAGTTTAGCCCAGGGCTTAGTTCCAGTGAGATAAGGCCTTTGGGCCTCCAGAATCTGGGCACTATCACAAACATCTGGTGAGAATCCTGTTGTGTCACTCTTGCAATTTGCACCGGTAATGGAGAAGGAAGGAAAATAAAGAATTAGAATTAGATATAAAGCTGAGTTTGAGTGGATGAGTAGATCATAGCAATGTCAGAGCAATGGGGGAAGACTGGAAACAGAATGGGCAGGCAGTGGGTCAAGGCCGGGGAAACGGCCGTGAGAGCTATCAGCAAGGACAGGGGAATGGGTTGCCAAGGGATTACCAGGCAATGGAAAAAAGAACAGGCTGCAGACAGAGCAAAAATAACAAAGAATCACTGAGTGATTAGTCATAAATGAAAGGTTGAAAAGGAGAGAAGCACACTCAAAGATATCTGAGGTGAAAATAATCAATGAGAAATTGATTATTTGGATTATCATTGGTGACTTGGTAGTCACAGACTGGGCAAGATGAAAATAGCAAGAAGCCATAGCAGCAGCCAGAAAAGGTCATATTGACCTTGCCCAACACCTTGTTAGTTGATGAAGGTGCCTCATTTCAGCCCCATAACAGAGTAATGGATGGAACATTCAAGGGAAGTCGTGTGTGCACTTTCACAAGGTTTGAAGTCAAAGGTAGATAGAAGTTGTTGAGGAAGAAGAAGTCTGGATTAGATTTTAAAAGAAGAGATGAGAGGCAGGTCAGATGATAGAAGGAAAAGAAATTTAAATGTTGGGAGAGTAAACTGTCTGTGACCTGAAAGATAGGGATGAACACTGCACTTTCAGGTCTTTGTTGATGGTTACGTATCCTATCTATTAGCATTTCTGAAACTGAAAACATCTTCGCTCAGATGTAGTGGCAACATTGAGAGGCTGCTGAACTAATGACAAGAGAACTCTAAGCTTTCAAGAGAACTCAGGGCTATTGCTACTGAAAAGAGGCTCCTGGCTCAACCAGCCGGTCACTGGCCAGACCTCTGCTGCTGGAGAGTAAGTACCATTTAGGCGCCCAGCTTCCCCATCCCATCTGCATAGCTTCAATAAAGTGTCCAAAGTCCATACAGAGTGGCTTTGAAACAGCATCAAAATTATGTCTCTTCTTCTCTGTCTGTATATTTTATTACAGAGGAACCAAGGATCACAGCTTTCTGACAGTGACTCACCACCCGTACCTGGATGTTATTTCAGCTAGTTCTTCTGCCTCCATTTTGCCCAGCAGTAGGTATAATACAGTGCTAATCTCACTGAAAACCAGTAGGAATTCTCATCCAGAGCTAAAAATCACAGACCTCACTTTTCCATGCAGCAGGAGCAAATCTGCTATCTTCAGTGTGTATGTGAGTGTGTATATGTGTATGTATATATATATATATATGCATGAATCATAAGTGATCTATCATCATTAATTCATTAGATATTCATTGTAATTACCCTGCTTGTGATGAATTAATTTGTCATTAATTTAGATGTCACATGTACAGTACTTTTTCAAGGATTGCCATATGATTCAACCTTAATTAATCTACCTCTAAAGCAAAATGCTAACAATCAATTCACATTACAGGGATGCTTAGGCTGTCAGCAGGAACATGTTTATTATGATTATGATTATTTATGGACACAAGGAAGAAGACATTACAATATTTGCAATCATCTATATGTTCCATACGGTAGGATATTTTAGTCCCAACATAGCTATATATCTGCATGGCCTTCCTTAGCCAATTTGTCTAATCGATTTGTGAATGTCCTTATCTTTAAAGATGTCACCTTGTATTTACAATCATTGGCAGGTCATTATCCATAAAGATACCTCAACTAATTTTTTTCTTCAGCAGTGAATCCTATTACTTAGCCACTGTACTCCAGAATCTCTTTTCACTCTCTTATGGTCCTTTTTGGGGGTAGAAAAATTTATAAGGTGTATCAAAGGTTTAAAAACAATCCATAAGATATTTGTATTCCAGAATAGGTCTTATGTAAATAATGAAGTGACTCTCAATTTAGAGAAGGCTTTATTACTAAAGAAGGAAATCTTATTTCAATCACATCTTGATTCAGTTGAACTCCAGTTCAGTTTTCTCAGTGCTGTAGTAAGAACACCAAGTGCAAACATTGATTACAGTAAGATATACAGAAGCATCAAATAAGAACAAGCTATATTTCTGTTTAAATGCACCTCGTCCTTCACCATAAGAAAGCACAAAAGCTATCAAACTGGAAGCACTTTTAGAATAGGTAAGAACTATGAACTCTATTTAAATTAAATGTAAATAACTAAAACCAAAGTAAAGCTGCAATACATAAAGACAGGAAACAATGAGATATGGAATTTCTGCCTTGTATAGACTTCCATATTATTCTTACAATGATTTTAGATACATCATTATTCCTTGTAGCTCTCTTGGTTCTTCAATTTCCAAATCCTGGGAACAGTATACTTATGCCTGCTGAGTTCTTTTTTCCTAAGTTTTGTTTCCATTTTCCTCTGATGCAATGTTGCATTTTTTGTAAAGGCAGTGAATAGCTTATTGTAAAATACAGGATTAATATTAATGCACACTCTTAACAGCTTTTATCAGGAATACAGTGTGAGCCTCCTTGAAAGATTTTTTTGTCCTTTTCTTGGGGTATGACAGTATGATGTATATGATCTATCATGCTCATTTCCTTCACGCATTCTTAGCCCTACTGGAGCAGCCTCAGAGTGATGGTAATCTTATGAAAACTCAAAATGATTTGTTTATTACTGAAGGTTTATTTAAGGCTGTCACCATGACCTATATCCATTAGTAACCTCAAGAATTCTTAAAGGGACACCGGTCCCATTACCTGCTATTTTCAGCTGTACTCCATGATAGCAGAAAGCTAAGGCTGTTGCTTCTAAGAGCTTTTGATAAATTATATTGCTATCCTTCCCTCCCCATCAACCTTCTATGTTCTATAGATGTCTTGCCTGGAAAAATGTTTAATCCCTCCCATATCACTCAAGCAGCACATATAAGGGCATTGAAAGAAGGGAAATGAGGTAGCAACATCCATGTATTCCAGTGGACTGGCTTTCAACAATTTGACTCCATAGGTGAATTGTTTTGAATAAAAAAGAGCAGGAGCCCAGATTCACTCAGAGGACACAATGACCTAGCTCATCACCAAGGTCCACTACCAACATGGCCTTCACATTTACCAGTTTACACTCCAGCTCCTTTACAGATCAGCCACCCAAGGTACTCCCTTTCTGCCAAGAGGGCTGTGCAGCCACTAGAAAAGCCCCTGTTCTGCCTCCCTAAGTTGGTCTGCCAGACCCAGAGTATTGTCACGAGAGGGTTTTGTGCAGCAAAGGTGGAACAGAAAACGGCAGAGTTCCTCACCGTCTCTAGGCTTCATATTTAGTAGCTTAATTGTCATACAGAAAAGTATAAATATTTTCTCACAATGTTCTGAAGAACTACGTCCCCATTTCCCCAGAAGAAGCCCTAAGTTATGATCCCTTGCCACTGCAGTCAGTCCTGTCAAAGACATTATACTTTGCATTTCACTTACATTCAGATGACAGCCAGGGCTACATCCTGACTAGCTGCTACATGATCCTTCTGGCATACCTTTAGGCTGAATGACTGTTCCAGTTCATGACATCTGAAGTGAAAGTGAGGCAACAGCTTCAGGTTTTGGCAGAAAAGGGCAGGCACTAACCCCAGAGAGGACCTGCAGCCATGAGTTCTGGGTAGTGAGAAGTGGCCACTCCCTATGTGAGCACGGTCAGGAACTATTTAGGATCTTCACTAAGGACGGCCATGGATGTGGCTGTCATATACCACAGCTATATTATATATAACTATATTACAACAAAGTGATGTGGCTGCCACCTGCCCTGTGCTGAGTTTTTATGCTGTTCTGGTAGTAAAAGATTTGTGTTTAGGCTCTCTTCAGCCTAAGAGGCACTAAACCCTTGTCCCAGGTAAAAACCCTGTCCACCAAACTGTGACAAGACAGTCTATCCCAAGCCTGCAGCATAGGAACAGTAAGATTTTCTCCTAGCATTCAGACTCAGTGTTACAGAATTCCAGAAAGAAACTCCAGTTATACATACACTGGATCAGAGGATGACTCAGTAAGGGACCACAGAAAGTCTCTCATCTCAGCTGAGATCAGAATAGGTTTGCCATGGCCTTGTCCATTCTGGTTTTGAGACCCTCCAAAGATGGAAATTACAGCCTCTGAGTGACCACTGCTTGGCTCTCATAATGGGGGAACATTTTTTCTTATACTCACCTGACACTCCTTTACATCACCTCTTGACCTCCTGACATGTATCTCTGTAGAGAACCTGGATTTGTCACCTCAATAACATCCTCACAGTCACTGGCAGGCTTCTAGGAAAGCTTATGTCCTGACTCAGTCCACAGTAGTCAGGGACCTCTGAAGTAACCATAGATCCTTCAGTCTTTGTCATTAGGCAGGAGCTCCAGACCTCAACCACCTTAGTGTGCACAATGATGCAACTTTGAAAGAAGGAAGAGAAAACTGGAAAGTGCTGCCACACCAGGTATGCCATGATGTGGTGTTTACTATGCCCTTCTAATCCTCAGTCCTCATAAAACTGATGAGAATTTTCTTGCCATGCCCTTGTGGTAGGAAATTATGTAAAAGATGGGCACCAGCAGAGATAGTCTTAGTCACAGTCTTCGGCACACCTAGCTTTTCATGATTCTCCATAAATTACTCCTAAGTGGAATGCATAGACCCATCTACCCTCATAGAAGGGTGATCATCTACACAGAGCAAACACTTCTGAGCACATGGGGAAGTCAGAAAACTTCCAGGTTAAGATTAGGCAAAATCTACTGGCATTTTCCACAGATTCATGCCTATAGCTTCCTGCTCAGCATGCTGTTTTCTGTATTGCCTATTCTCAGGCATCTAATTCTTCTGCACTAGATAAGCAAGTCTGTCATCTCACCTGGGCTATGATTTCCCCAAGATGATAGGACATAAAAGAGCATAGGTTTATGGTATGAGTTCACCTTGAGAATGTAGTTCAAAATTACAGGGTTTACCTCCATAGTCCAGACTATCACAATTAGTACATATGCTCTTCCTGCCTGGCTAAACCAAATTATTCCCCTCAGAGATCTCATCTCTTGTCTTTTCTATCTGAAATCTCACAGTTTATTTTACCTTACCCATCGACCTGGCTACATTGAGCTCTGCATAAATCTGCTGAGGAATTAAGAAATGCTATTAAGCTCTATTTAATGTGTTAGCATGCAAGAAAACAAAATCCTTCTTCTTCTGTCTTCTTTCCTGTTGAAGAAGAGAAAAATCTGCTGCCCTCTTGGAATCTGACTTCACACAATGCAACTCTTTACCCCTGAGTCCTGGTGTAAGGGTTGAGATCACAGGCTTTAATCATCTCTTAGGTTGGTTTGTGAACTTGTATGTTTCATACAAGACAGGCATGAACAGGCTGTGACACAATGTTAATCTCCAGAGTCTAGAGGCTGGATCATTTGAAGTCTGTAGACTGTAAAGCTGTACATAAGGAAAGTACAGACAAATGTAACTTTACAGTGGAAGTGCAGCTGGACTTGATAATCTTACAGGTCTCTTCCAACCTTGATTCTGTGATTCTGTGAATGTCATCCATGCATCCAGCTCAAAACATGACTCTGTATCCAAGTGCCAGAGCTCACCTGGCCAAAGCGTGCCCTACAAAGATGCCCATATCCTTGAATTCACTTCAGCTGATCAGGTAGCAAAAAAATACAAACCCACTAACTGGAAGGATCAAGGTGCCTGACTCTCATTTCCCTAAGAGTTAGGAATGCCCACAACATGGCTTAAGGCCCAGGCTTCAAAGTACATTTGGGCATGGAGGTCCCTAGATACAGATGATCAGCGAAGAAACCATGTAGGTTTAGGACTACAGGCCTGTGGCAACACTCTGTAGCCATGCAAAACTATATCTTGTCAGCAACAGCTGGGCCAAAGAATTTCATACACAATCACAAGCTTTATCCAGACCTTTACAAATACTTTGTGTTAGTTAATAAAATGGAGTTGTTTGCAAAATTCAAGGAGATAATTAAAACAAAATCTTTTAGAAAACATTTTTATATAAGAAAGAAAAAAGAAATTTTCTTGTGTTAAGACAAAACACAGGCATATGTAATGGCTGTGCTCATAAGGTGCATTGATAGAGTATACAATTAAAACTAGTCCCTACAAATGTTTAAATGTAACAATGATATCAATAAATAATGAGAAGAGGAGTCACTTTCAAATAAATTACTATTTTAGTCATACCAAATTCAGGACACCAGGGTACAAAGACAAAAATAAGGACTCCTCTATGCTGTGTCTTCAAAATCTCCATTCTTTCTGATTATAAGGGTATGATAGTCCATATGGTGAGAAATGATTTTTAAAGTTTGCAGATTTCACCCTTCAACTGTTGGGAAACATGTTTTCTTTAGCAGCAAGGCAAATTGAGGCATCATTTGAAATTCTTACAGGGTAAGGAAACTTAGACTCACTTTTAGTAATAAGAAAGCGGCCCTTCTTTGGGACACTACAATTCCAATCACAGCAAATGGCCCGCAAGGACCATCTGTTGCTCTGTTGAAATGCCTGAATAAGAGGGTGAAAGAAGAGGAGATAGCTGATAAATTAGACCTCTCCTGAAACATCTATGTGCATAAATGTTACATCCAAAATAGCTTCATGCTGTCAAAGGAGGACAAGCAACTCTTCTGGCATGGCTTGGCGAAGCACGGGTGGAAACTTCTAATGGAGTGCTGTGCTTCAAAGAAAATTTAAAGTCCAGATAGGTTGTCAGGAATGCTACATAGAGCTGTGTGCCTTTGGACTACATTTCTATAAACTGTGACTTAGCTCGGCTGCAAATAAATTGCTTGCGTAGATGAAGAAATCACAGTGTGAAATCGTATGCCTGGTGCTATGCAGGAGGTCAGAGCAGATGAACACAACAACCCTTCTGGCCTAACAATCTATGGAGTCTACCAAATCTTCCAGGGAGGTAGTCTCTATGCAGACAAGAAACATTAAAAAAATCACCTACATAGTTACAGTAACAATATATGAAAAATGGGGAATCTAAAAAAGTGTGAATTAGTCAGAGGTCATTTTTTATTTACTGAACCATGTATATGTGTAGGTGGCAGAGGTAAATTAAACTGATCCTTAGATTCAATCACCTACCAGCTTTGTCCAAACTATAGAGATTATTCCATCTAATTCCTGCCTATTTATATATTTTGGAACAAAACTCAAAATAAACAGCAGCGTTGGTGGGTACCATCACAGAAAGGCCTTTCCAAACCACCAGCATCTGCCTCTAAACATTAACTGGCTTGCTCATAACTGAAATGCACACAAGAAAGATTGGCACCTGCTAATGAAAGAATTGCTTCCCGGCTATGTTGGGTAAACATCAGTTTGATTAAATCATTTTGGGTTTAATAAAGAAGAACGCGTTAGGGTTAGGAGAGACACCGCAGAAGTGGCCGGATCCCCGTTAGGTGCAGGGGATATGAATATCCATATATATATATATATATGTGTGTGTGTGTGTGTTTGTGTGTGTGTATGGACTCTCTAGTGCAGGTTTTTGTCTGCCGTGTGCTCGGCGGAGCCCTCGGCAGCGCCGGGGCCGGGCCGGTGGCAGCGGTGGCCCCGGTGCCGGTGGCAGCGGTGGCCCGGAGCGGCGCCAGCTGGGTCCCCCCGCCCTGTGCCCGAAGCCCAGTCCCGCTGGTCCGGGTAGAAAGCGGGGCGGCAGCCGGCAGATGGAGCACAAGGCCAGAAACCGGGCTGGGGAACTCGCTAGGGGGGGAAGGGGAAGCTGCAAAACTGCCCGCTCCCTTGATTCATAAAATACATAAATCCTCCGGGATGAATAATAACAGGAAAAAGCAGTGACTGTGCGCTTCCCACGAGGCGAAAATACTCAGAAGTCCCAGCAGCCGCACGGTGACTGCCTGTCTTTAGCCTGGAATTCATCTTTGGACGGCAGTTCCGCGGGGTGAATGTCGAGATTCGCGCACCTTCTCCGTGTTCCTGTATCTGTTTCACTGGCATTCGTGGAAAAGTGTGTTCCCTCCAGCACCCTGCAAATTAACAGCATAGAATGCCGTGACTGCTGCTTGGTGTGGTGAGACCTACCATGCACTGTCAATGTGGCAGCTTATAAACTCCATGAAGTAGAATAGTTCTGGCTTTTAAAAGAGCATTAAAAAAAAAAAAAAAAAAAAAAAAAAAAAAAAAAAAAAAAAAAAAAAGTTTTTAGATAAATGGCCCACAGGCAGAGATAAAGCCCTGAATTTCAAGGTCCTATAACTCTCACAGAAGCTTCATCATCATTGTCACAGCTGACGTACAACATTGATTTTTGTGTTATTATCCAGACCAGCCAGGACATAATGTGTGAACATCTACCACCTATTTTTCCACTGGCTTTTATTTCTAATGTGCCCCAGACCCTGAGCAAACGTGAATCCGAGCCCCTTAGTTCAGTCAAATTTATTATCCTTAAGGGAGGGGGACTGAAATCACAATTGTAAGTGCTCCCTCCACTCACACACGCATGCACGCACACACACACTAGATGTGCTGTCTGTGCACCACTCCCCTATTGTTTTCACTGTAACTGATTTTGGCACCAGCTCTTTAGCACTTTGGAAGGGCCTTCATTAGCACTGGGACACTGTCCAAAAGGAATCCAGAAAAATCAACACATGGCTGCTCTTGTTCTCATGATAAATGACAGCTTTGGCTGAAAAACAACAACAGTAAGGAAGCAAAACAAAACCCAAAAAGCAACAAGGGTAGCCATAATGTGAATAGGAGAAGTCAGACATGACTAACTCAGCCTGGATGAGGGAACGGGCTTGGCTAGGAGGGGGCAGGGGAATTCCTCCCTCGGTACTGTATTAAAAAAGTGGTTTGGCCTTTATGCTGACACGAGGGGTTCGTTCTTGGAGCGGAGCGGAAAAACACTGCCAGACCAGACCACAGCACTTCGATGACGTGAAGTAAAGGGCACCAGCACGGTGCACTATGGAAAATAAAATGTCTGCCATCCTCATGAGGAGGAAGAGGGACCCAGATCCCTTGTGTAAAGCAGAGCTTACAAATGCAGGGAATGTATTAGGCTGCCGTATTAACCCATTTATCCCCCAATGGCTGTGTTTACACTCAAATCCTGAAGTGCTTACTCAGGCAAAACTCCCAGTTGACCTAGTCCTGAAGGCTTTAATCAGGAAGTATGCCCAATGACTTCAATGGGAGCTTTGTCTCAATAACTATTCAGGATATGGCCCATAGGGATCTTGAAACTAGAACTAATTGAATTTTTTGCACGACATGCCTTTTCACTTGAAAAGAACCCTTTTTATCCAAAAACAATTCTTCACAAAATGCATCAGTCATTTTTCGTTATTATTGGAAATTTCCTATCATATTTTACCAGAATGCTCTCAAACTTCTTATTTTGTACAGTAAAAAAAAAAAAAAAAAAAAAAAGACAAGCAAATAGGTTTGAAACAGTGTTGGTGAAAACTGTGGAAAACACCTAGGGAATGTTAAAAGAAAAAGTAAAGTCCTTTTTTAAAGCAAGGAAAATTGGCTTACTAAGTTTATTTTTGTTGCTATCGTTAAAAATTAATTTCTTGTGTTTTGATTTCTTACATTAAGAACTGTGATACGCTACCAGTGAATACACAGGTTTGCATATGTAGTTATCTTAATTCACCACAGACAATTTTAAAACTGATTTTGTAGCCTTTAAAATGAAACAAATGTCAGCCCTGGCCTGTGAAGCCTTCCATACTCTTAAGCATAGGAGCTACAGAGAGTCCTTTAAGTCATACAAAATTCAACAAATATTTCAGAACAGACTGGCATTCAGAACAGAAGACAGATGTTGAAAGAACCACCATAAAGAAAATTTTGAGGCAAACATCCACAAATCTGTGAAAAGATGTAGAAACCCACCCTAACTGTGACAAAAATGTCCTGGACTGCCGAAAGTGTAGGATTTGTGCCTTTATTTTAAAGTCTGGGAATAGCCTGCTTTTCCAAAAATGTATTTCAAGGTCTGGGGTCCAATCCCAGAAAGTTTTAAAATACATTTTGATCTTACCTTTTCAAATGAGAACATCTATTCAATTTTGTGGGGAAAAGAAACAAAGGAACAAGATGAAAATCTGCTGTATATAAACCAAAGTAACATTTCCCAAAAAATCCTCCTTAGGCTCTGCACACCACGTACCTCATCCCAACTTGGCACATATCAGATGGCTGGTCAACAGTGACCCATGAGAATACACACAAGACCCTCACACATCAGCTGCATTACAACTTGTTCATTACCACGCACAGCATCCCACATTGATCATGAATATATATCATTAGGAAACAGGCTGTACACTGATGAGGAGGAGTTTGGAAATTGTCCTGCTTGAAATTCACATGAGAAGTACATGCCCGATAGATGCTTCAACTGCTGACTTAATATGGTTAAAAGCTAAGCAAGTATTATATTGGAACTTGCACCTGGACCTCTATCTATTCAAAAATATTTAGAGACAAGTCCTATTAACTGATTTTTATTTTGCTACAAAGTGAAAGGCCTGATGAAATTTGCTGAATGATCCCCTCTGGTCTCTGAATTTAAATTGAGCTCACATCAGGCATTTGTTCTGAAAAAACATGAAGCAGCACACCTCAGTGTTTTCAGATGAGCTTCATGTAAAGCTAGATCTTTGCAGAGCTACAATTCAAACAAAAATTCAGGGACACTAGTAGACTTGAGTTTATGCTTTCCCATATCTCCCTTGTGCAGCTAAATCACTGGGAGCAGTCAGTTGAGTGACTCCTAAATTCCCCTTCACACCCACCCAATTAAACTTTTATCATATGGGTTGATCCTGTGATATAAAACGCAAGTGTGTCTTAATGCAATTTGAAGTCACAGGCAGCCTTCTGGGAGAAGGGCAGATGCCTGATGTACCTTAAGCTGATGTATTGGATGCTGTTTTTTCCTGCTTTATGCCATTAGTACACTTGTTCACCATCTCCCCTACCACATTGCCATCAGGGAGATCTAAGCTTGGCAGCAGGCTGGGATCCCTGCCTCTAAGCTGAAAGAGGTTGAGCTATTTGCAGAAATAATGCTTTCCAGACGTACTAAACAGCACTCATCTTTCCAGATGGAGGGGCATTAGTGTTGCTTCCAGCCATCTCTTCACCTTCTGGTGTACTTGCCACTCCTCCTGTATGCACCACGAGCCTTATGCTTCAAATACCTCTCCTGCATGCTGAGAAACTCCGCGAGCTGCCTGCACCTTGCAGCCCTTGGAGCCAGCTGGAGGAGGCATGTAGCCCACCCCGTTTTAGCGTGGGACTCCTGTCAGATGGGAAATGGGACAGGAGGGAAATGGGGGGCTCTGAAAGGAGCCAGAAGTTCAAGGGCCCTTTTTTTTCTTCCGTGATCTATATTCCTACTTAAAGGATTTAAAAAGGAGAGGATTTGGCAGGTAGACGATCTGCTGAAGAGAAGCGTTGATAGCAGCCAAGCTAAAGGGGGATGGAGAGAGAGAGAGAGAGAGAGAGAAAGTCAGTGATGAAGAGGTAAACGGCCCCACTGCTAAACTAAAGCTTTTAATGGTCCCACAAGACCTGCAGACTGTCTGGTCCAACAACTAACGGCTAAGAGCCAAGCCTTGAACATGCAGATCTTGGATCTGTGGCACACCAGGCTACATCAACCCTGACGAGGTCATCTGGATCACATGAATGCTTCAAGTCAAACAGCTGAAAAAAAAATTTATTTTTTCTTTCTTTTTTTCCTTTTTTTGTTCTTCATGTGAATCCCCAATGGAAGAAATCCACCGAACAAGCATGTTGATTTTGGCAAAGGCACACACAGTCACTCTGTTCTAAAGATGAGCTGACACGTGCAGATTCACAGATTAGCCATTTCTAAAGGTTAATTAAATATTGCCATTGTTTTCCAAGCTATTAATGTATGTTATTCTATTTTTCTCTGTTAAAGAACATCTGGGTTTTGGAGTTAAAAAATATGTAACCCTTCGTCCCCCTTTGAAAAAGGTCTTAAAAAACACACACAGAGTGTCTCCTTTAAAAATATGGCATGACCGTCTTCAGAGTCACATTACAAAGTTGAGGAAAAAAATCTTTGAAAAAATATTAGGAAAAATGTTCTTCCATAGATCAAAACATTTGATGTGCATTCTCGTCTACCGAGCGTGTCTCAGAACCAGCTCACACAGTAAATGAGCTGTAGAAGAGGCTCCTGGTATTAGTCAGCCCTTCATTATTTGCCGAAGTTAGGCAAAGTGATTACATTCAGATATGTTCCTGCTCCATCCTTTGGTGCCAGGATGTATGACACCAGTTTTGTTTACAATGCTGGCACTGCTAGGCAAATTAAGTGGATCTGCACAGCTTTCCTTATCCCTGTCCTGTGTCCCTCCTCAGCAGTCTGGACTCAGTCTGTGAACAGGCTTGAGGTGAAAAAAAGAATAAGTAGGATTAAGAGAATGAAGGTATACAAACACTGATTTGGTAGAGTTTTCTTGGCAGAGATGTAAATGATACAGAACACTCAAGTCAGTCCTACCCTAGTGATCAAGCTTGGCAGCAGAAGCAAAGGAAAGCTAAGCTTTGCTTGCAGCTTTACTCTGCTGTTCCTGTGATACCTGAGGCAAACCAGCTCCATTCCTTGCACCAAAACTCCTTCACTACATCTCCATGCCTCCACATCTCCACGTGGCAGTCTGAACAACCAACATGATAACATGCGCCTCCTCTTTGCACAGATAATAATAACTGCTTAAGATACACATTAAAAAGGGAATTCAGTCTAGTACCTTCTGTGCCTCCATTTACCTCTCTATCAAACAGTGACAGCCACATGCAGGTAATTCACGGCTGTGTCAGAAAATTCAAGCTATTAATGCAAAAAAGGGCTTAAAAATTCTTAGTTGTGAGAAACACAGAAATCTAAAATATGGTTCTAAGAATGAGAATGTGATTTTTCATATTCCGTGGCTATTTCTCATCAACCAGGCTTTGAGCTTCAACCTATGCTATCTGTACTAATCAAAGTCCCTTGCAAATCCTAAAGAGATGAACCCTCCCTGTTCTTGACTCTGGCCCCAACTGTGTTCACTTCCCAGTCACCACCTAGAGTATAGTCTTGCCAACTTATGAATGAACTAAACCTGCTGATGATACAAGTCAAAGACCAGTGATAGATCAACTCACATTCTTCTGCATGACCTTATCATCTTTGCAGCCAAGCTGTAGTAGTACCTGATCCCTTTTTCATCTCCTTTCTAGGATGTCAAACTGTGGTGGATCACTTCCTCTGTGATCCTGGCCACACCAGCAAGAGATGAAGAGAACTCTGCACTGTCTTCTGCATCCCTCTATAAGGCATCAAGGGCCAGAAAAGCAAGGGCATAGAACTCATGGTGAGAGGTAAGCCTGGCTTGGAGCAAGACCAACCAGCATTTGCAGTGTGCCTGCCATATCCTGTCCTGCCATGGATTCAGCAACACCACCACATGCAGCTGGTTTCCCTACTGCCCAGTGCTATTACATTCCTGCTGGGATCACAACAGTCAGATGAAATGAGAATAACTCTGTTATTTATTTCTGTCGTGTTCTTCTTGGAAGGATTGACAATTCCTTCTAACAAGCATTTCACTAGTCGACAAAGTTATCCACATTGCAGCGCCTCTTCTGACCTGCAAGTTAGCAAACAATAAATCTTAATTATACTTAAATGCTAGAAATTTGCAATGAATGGGTCCACATTAGTCAGTTGTGAATTGGTCCTGACTCCTGCCTCTGCTTTGGCTGGAGATGCAGCTGCAGGAATACATAAATTGGGTTTTTATTTGTTTGTGCCAGTACAATCAGTTGTAGTTGTTTCTTAAGAGCATTTCCAGTATTAGTGGGCTTACTGGCATTCATCCTATTAGCATCTCTGATGCAGGTGCCATCTGGAAAGTTTTATTTTAAAAGACTTTTAGTATTGTACTTAGGTTAATAAGAAAGCATTATTTTTAAATATCGCGGCAGTTTTCCAGAGTGCAGCTCAGTCTCATGACATCTGCTCAGTGGATACTTGTTACCTTTGGGTTTATTGAAAGAAACCCTCTGAATAACCTTTTTGTTAGCAATCTGCTTTATAGGCCCTGCAATGGAATAGTGCTGGAGTGCAAAAGGAGTTGCTAGCAGAGGGGATTTTCTATGCTGTAACAAGCTCTTTGGTATTCCAGCACTTATGTGTCATAACGTTCTATAAAATCACACAGACCTCCTCCCTACTTCCTTCTTTGTGAGATTTTGCCATCTCTATTCAAGAACTGGAGCTCAGCTGACAGCCCAGCCCAGCTCAGTGGATGCCATGAGGTTCCTTCTCTGGAAATGGGGGTCTGGGGAAGATTTCACCACGGCAGCACGGGCAAATCTATCACGTACTGTTTTAAACCCTGCGACGAGGCCAATCTCCAGTGACTGCTCCTACCGTTGGGGAGCATTGACAAATCACACTGAATGAGTAATGGCTCATTCTCAACAAATTAAAAGAATCACCCACCTCCACTTTCAAATTTCACCCATTCCGATATTTAGCCTTCAACGGGAAAATGATTCACTGGAAATCCTGTTGGTGAACAAAAGAGTTTCATTTATACTGAGCAAAGTGGGTGCCATTGCCAGAAAAAACCTCATATCCGTCATGAAATTCACCTTTATTAGTAGCTGACAGAGTATGGCTGGCAACCCAAACGAGATATTCAGCAACTCCCATTCATGAAACCAGAGCAGAAACTTCTTTTACAAAAGCATCAGCTGAAGCTTGGGCTCCTGTTTGGAGACATCATGCTCAATATACGAAGCCAAATTTTGCAGAGTAAAGAGCAAGGAAGTTGCAAACATAAACCAAAGTGAAAAATTTGAAATTGTCTTTTCCTATGAGACAGTGGTGTAAGAACTAAGTGTCACTCTGAAGACGTAGTCAGGGCCAAAACCTCTGATGGGTTGATTATAGTATGGCTCCACAGAAATCAAAACAGCAAAAGTGCAGAGGCTGAGCTGATTCACAGTCCTTAAGTGTTTTTTCTACAAAGTGTAATTTCTATTTTGGCATAAGGCCTGGATCTTTTTAAATACAGTTGAGTAAAAATTAAAGAAATAGTATTCTCAGAAGCTGTTTCAGGTCTTCTGTAAGCACTAGGAAAACATAGACATTCTTACTGAATGAAATGGAAACCTTAGATTTGTGAGTGTTCCTAGCATACAGACTGAAGAAATCAAACACAACCTTACGAGGCTCCTAAAGGTGCACCATCTATCTACACTAAAATAGCAAATAGTACAGGAGTCACCAAAATGTTGGGCAGAGCACCAAAATAACCAGGTTCTGCTTCAGCTTCAGTCAAAGAACACAGACTGAAGTAATAAAGAATTGTGTTTGGGAGTGGCAGTGGATAGTTTTCTAACCAAAGGTTGGATTTAGGCTCATTTCTAAAGAAGGCAAAGTTGAGTTAATCTTGGAAGAAAGAATGTCACCAGTCAGCTGGCACCAGTGTGATGCTGTTATTCTTTTATAGAGGGTTTTTTTTTTCCTTCTGGTGCCATACCTGACTTTATGAATAGTTTACAAGATAAAAGTTTATAGACAAAGTCTAGAAGAGAGAGTTGAGATCAGCTTTGTGGTTTAGACAATAGCTGTGAGAAAGATGGATTTCAAAGTGAGGTAACAAACAAGTGATATAAGAAATATTCCAGGAGATATTTTATAAGTCTTGGATACATTAATTCTGGATACAAAGCCAAAATGCTGTCTCTAGCCACTGGGCAAGAGCACTCAGAAAAGAGCAAGAATAACTAAAAATATGCAAATCAGTTCAAACCAAGATGAACAAGGTCATACCAGTCAGTTTTGTACTGCCTATAAGGAAAACTTTCTCCACTTGGACGAATATATTTCCTCCCATGTTTTTCCACATTGTGTCAGGATCCCTACAGATGTAGGGGGATCTGTGTCTCCAAGTGCTACTCAGCCAAGCAACAGCAGTGTTGTCAGGTGCAGTGACTCTGGGTCTGCACAGAGTATCT
The DNA here is from genome assembly GCA_027886175.1 of Phylloscopus collybita. NCBI lineage: Eukaryota > Metazoa > Chordata > Aves > Passeriformes > Phylloscopidae > Phylloscopus > Phylloscopus collybita. The sequence continues at coordinate 36,493,159 of JAJNNQ010000075.1, forward strand.
GGCTGCAGGACTGGGAGATCAGGTCCAGGCAGTCCAGGAGCTGGATCAGAGGCTGATGACCATCTGTACCAAGTCTGTCAGCCAAAACTGTCTTGGCCAGTACAGAGCTGGAGAATGATCATGTCTTTGTCTCTTTTTGATCTTTCAGATTACCCTGGGAATCAGGGGAGCTACTGGAAAGGCACAATACAACGTTCTGAAGGAGAAAAACAATCTGATAAAAATCCTGGACCTGAGCCTCCTTGGAGCAGAATATCTTATTCTTGGAAGCAAGCAAATCTCTTCTGGAGCCTTCCCACTGTTGCCTCAATATATAAAAGTTAGTATTTACTACTTATGGATTGTCTCTTCAGGAGGATTCTGCAATTTTTCAGGCTCTTGAAGATGAAGGACCATTTGGATTCTCCCAGAAGATGTCATCCAGGTCTGATTGTGAAGCCTTCACAGAGATGGTCTCTCATAATATAAATCAGTCACGACTCTGTGAAGTGTCATCCTGCTGAGGTTTGAGATCAGAATGCACTTCTCTATCTCCCACCTCCAGGAAATTTGTATCTAATTTCATAACATAGTTCCTGGGCCAAAGTTTTCTGACTACAAAGGTCGTAAAAAAATTAGTGGCAAAATGTTAGTGATACAGCTGTGATTAAAGTCCTTATCAAGGAAAAGCTTTCCCATGTACTTTTATGTTCAAGCCACCAAACCAGTTCTGCAACAAGATGTGGCACCGAGAGTTTCCTGTCTATCCGATGTCTTATCTGAGAAAAGGCTGACTTGACTCAGAGCTAATGAGGCTGCAGACTAAATCCATAAGGCAAATTCACATATATTAGGCTGGCATGAGATCTAATAATAGGGTGTTGGAGTAATTTTGATACCCACAGGAATAGAAGCACTTGTAATAAAGGAAATATGCCAACAAGGAACTAAGATTTTACTGATCTGCAGTTAGTCATTAGCCCCATAGGCTGAGAAAGAATTAGCAACAGCTAGTAGGATGCAGAGAGATGTGCATATTTATGTGATCTGAATGCCATGCATTCTTAGATGGGTACTCACCACTGCTGGGAACTTTATAAAGGTTTTTTTGTTTATGAGGGGGGAAAATAGCAAGGGTTTTTGCATACAATTATTTGACCTGCCTCCAATCTACTCTGCTCTTTCTTTTTTTCTTGTCTCTCAGTTAAGAACTGACAAATCTGTCACTCAGTACAAACAGCAGATGAGACAGTCTCCAGTTTTTGTTTCAATGCCACCAAATAGTCATCAAAGGTGAGGAAACTAAGCAAGAACCACAAACACCTACCCTTTCTTTATTTTTGGCTACCTACAGAGACACATACATCCCAGGGCTGCTGCTGTTTTGTGAAATCCACACTTGAGTATAGATACAGTGAGATCCACTCTCCTACAGACCTGAAAAGCAGCAGCATGCTTACAGCTACTCCTCAAGCTCCTCCTACAGCTACTTCTTGGGGGAGGAGAGGTGAGAGGAGAAGTGAAAGGGACAAGTTCTGACCTGCTCCAGGAACAGGGGCTGGAGGTGGTTCACAGGGACACTGACAAGGCAAGGTAGATAGAGGGAAGGAACAAATGAATGCATTTCCAAATGCAGAGCAGCTTCTGCCAAAAGCAAATCCATTAGCAAGATCCTTTGAAGAAAATGTGTAGGTAAGAACCATTAACCACTCCTAGGAGATAAAGAATTGGCATTGAATATTTACTCTACATAGAAATGTGTTCCTATACACCTGACATGGTTAAGCAAGCCTAGGACTCCAGCTCACTTATTATCCCCCAGTGTTATCCCCTCCTTTCCTATGCTCACCCAGCTGTGGGGGGAAAAAAAAAAGAAAAAACAAAACAAAACAAAACACAAAAAACCAAACAAACAAAAACAAACAAACAAACGAACAAAACCAAAACAAAAACAAACAAACAAACAAAAAAAACGCAAAAAAAAAAAAGGCGCCCCGAAACAGCTCTATTACTCCAGTGGAATCAAGAGATGTGCACTGTCCCTGAACTAAACTCTGAACTATTGGAGAATGCAGGTAATTTCCAGCTGTCCAATATCCATCTAAATTTCTTTCAGTCTGGGCGTCACAGTGGTGACACCACTCTGTCCTTCACTCTGGCACCACTTCTGAGCTGTTCTCTGTGTATTAACAGTGGTTTGTGATACAGGATCAAATGCTAATGATCTCACCAACCGTGTGCCAGTACCACCTAACTCTACCAGAAATACATCCAAAGTTACAGGCTCTGACTGTAGATCCCAGTGATCCTACTGAGTGACTTTGAGTGCCAGCCTGAGTTCCCACCATATCTTCAGACTACAAGTCTGTAGGCATGTCTGGGCATGGCTGAAGCATGTCCTCCAAAGGATGCTGAGATTCAAATACCAAGTAGCCACCTGGTCTCAAACTGTCCACAAGAAGGCTGCAAAGAGAGCAGGTGGTTAGGGTACAGCATGGGCCATGTTTATGGAACCACATATACCTATTTTCCACAGTCCTCTGAAACTGCCTAGTCCAAAGGAAGACCCATCAGTGTTCATCTCAAAGTATTTAGTTAGCACTAAGTCTCAGTTTATTTTAGCTCTTCATCTGCAAATCTGCTACAGCACACCACATAAAACACCTTTCTTCCTTTGCAGCTTTTTTCCCCTAGGCTGACCTCGAGATGTGTAGATAGGGGAAACGGTGGCAGAGGAACAACGCTGCGCTTATCCGCTTCCTGCTGCTGACAGGCCTGCATGGCTTTACCTAAGGCTTGACCCCTATCTCTCCTGCACAGCTGCCCCAGCAGATGCTGTGCCCATCGTGGAGATGTGCTACTCATCAAGATAAAAGGAGTAAGAATCTATCTCAAAGCACTTAGGTATGATTAAATAAAGGAGGCCATTTCCTGTGCTGCTAATCTGGTGCCTTTCAAAATCACTAACTTCACTTTTTTTTTAAAGTTACCATCTTTTAATTCTCCTGGGTCTCCTCTATAGTTCTCCTCCTCCTTCCTGGGAAGGGGTGATCCACTTCATGATACAAGAGTGGCTCACAGGGCTGATTAAACTGAACTCTGTGCAACACAAACAGCAATTTTTCATGTACAAAATGAAAGAATTGTACTGCTCTCTCTTTTGAGTTTTGCCTGGGTCAGGATACCCAATTAACCTGCAGGCTCTTGTACTGGCAGCTACCTGCTCTTCACTTTGAAATCAAGTCACTCTCCTGTTTTGGGAGCTCTGCTGCTCTGGAAGTCTTCCTGTCCTTTAATATGACAGAACAAAGCTGAAGAATCCACTGTGAAAAAGTGAAAAAACCAGACTCATTCAATATGGCCTCTTACTTTTTGTTGGAGTATTGCAGTCTAAAGTTCAATAACATCTTAACTGCTTGGCCACTAAGAGACAAGGTATTTTAGGACTCTAATATCTGATAAGTATGTACAAAGTCAAGTAAACCTCTAGGTTGTATCTTCCCACAAACAAGAAACCTCCATACATGTCTGGGTTTGGGGTTTTTTTTTTGTGTGTGTGTGTGTGTGTCATTCACAGAAACTCAATCAGATTATAGACCTTGCTGGGCTTTCTTCATCAAATACCAGATACTACATACAATTCCCCATGGAAAGCTCTAATGTTCGGTAGTTCTTTTTTTTTTTTTTTTTTTTTTTTTAATAGAACACCTCAGAATTTGCATATCTATCAACATGCGAGCATGTGAGAGTGAAGCAGTGATTGTGACTAAGCTGGCTGTCATTTGCAATAACCATACCAAATGTGAGGAAGGACTGCACAGGCAGTGAAGCCCAATCTGTTCTAGGCATAATACAACCCCAAAGCTACAACCATGGGGCTTGACACTTGAAGTGCAACAGACGTCTGATTGCAGTGAAGGCATCCCTTGCCTTTGCTTTGGAGTGCTGATCTGTGTATGTGTCTGCTGAGCAAAGACATAGGCAAAAGAGGGTTGACTATATCTGACAAAGTGTCAGATGCAGGGAGCATGTGCTGCACAGAGCACAGTCCATATCTCCATCTCAGCCTAGATGGGAATGTGACTGCCATAACTTGTTCAGAGCCCACCTTTACTGCGCCCTTCTTAGGGTCACCACTAGTATGTGGGTAGTTAAAATCTACAGAAATCATATGCAACTGATATTTCCCTGCTGCAAAGTTGAGCACAGAACATAGTTATTTACACACTGAGCCTGACTTTCTCTTATCTTATGCCATAAACAGCCCTTTACATTTGTGCAAAAGAATGATAAACTACCACCAAGTCAGTATGGTAATAAAAGGTGCAGGAAAACAGAGATTGAGATTGCTGGCTCAGAGAGATCTATGTCTTTCAACAGGATTTTCTTTTCTATAAATACAGACTTTTAGCCAGAGCTAATTAATGGTTTGAAGCTGGAGACTTGGGAAACAAAGAAATAGCTAAATCAGAGTTCTTTCCTCTTCCTCAGTCAGACTCCATTCAGTGTGATTTCAAAATACATGCAGTGCTTTGGAGTGGACATTTTTGCCCCAGCTTTTAAATTCACACAGATTGTAAGGCTATGCCATACCTTGAAATGTGCTTGGTATGTGTGAGAATGTCCTGCACTGGCTGCATGGAGGCTGATTGCTAAATCTCCCAGGAACCTCAGTTTTTCTGCAGCCCAGAGCTTCTCATCATTAGAATTCCCCAGGTTTCCACCTCCTTCCTCGACAGCCATCTGTCCTGTCCACACTCCAGCTGCAGTCAGACATCCCTCACCACTTACACCTGATCTTTTGACTCTACGCACCTGAAACAATTCTCGCTCAATCTATCAAGCAATATACATTTAGACAATCAGGGAAGCTCTTCCAAAAGCTATGAACAAATTGCCCAGTTTAAAATCACCACTCCCTTTCCATGATATCCCAGGCAGTGTTAAAATGGAGGGGAAGATTTATCTGAGGAAGAAAATTCCAGTGTATTTCAATACCACAGTGCATCCTGATGTAATAGTGTTTGTAAAAGTTTGTAGTTCTCTCACAGTTGTTCTTTTGATGCTTGATGCTTGCTGTTGGGATATTCTCATGGAATCATAGAATCATTAAGGTTGGAAAAGACTTTCAAGTTCATAGAGTCTAACCTTTGACTGAATAGCACCAGGTCAGCTAAACTAAAGCACTAAGCGCCATGTCCAATCATTTCTTGAACACTTCCAGGGATTCCACCACTTCCCTGGGAAGTTTGTTGCAACACTTAATCACTGTTTTGGCAGGCAAAGTTAGCAGGTCAGAGTTTAACATGCAAAGGAAGGTGGTGTCTACGCAGAAGGGCATTGCAGAAAGGGAGACGAGCACAAGTATTGCTCACGTGGCCATCATGGAGCATTTCAGATTGCCACTGAATAGTGGTGGGATGTGAGACTGGGAGTAGAAGCTCCTGTGCTTTGAGCCTACCTTGTCTCAAAGCCTAAGGATCTTATAACACGTCTTCCTTTTTTTTTTTTCCCTCCTGTTTCCACCTTTATTTTCCATATTGAAATCCATGCTAGATTATTTTCAGTATTTTTCCCATGAAACGTTTGAAAAAAAAAAAAAATCAAACTTTTTTTGATGGAATCCTCTTGAAACCCTTCCAAACAGCAGTCTTTGGTTAGTTTATGGGTCAGTTAGGCTAGAATGAGCTGTTCTATATCAGCAAGGAATCTGTTACAGGACAGATGCCAGCATGATTACAAGAGATGAGTAAACCTCAAAAGGCCTAAGATCTGGTTAGGTTTCCATGAAGTCAAACCTCTGGGGATCACTTTTTCCTGCTGGAGAAAGTGGTTTTGGAAACAACAAGAACAGGAAGTATTGTTTTTACTGCTATTTTCTGCTCCTGGTTTTAGGCCAAATTTGAGAGTACAGAGGTGTTCAATTACTTTAATGAACAAATAAAACAGTTTTTCAGCCTGGAGAGAGATTTGTTTGTGGTTTGTTTTCCATGGTCAATTTTAATTTTATCATTGAATAAGGTGGCCTACCTCTAGAAGTCTGTTGCATCGTAGACATATCAGAGTATGCCAAATTGAGAAAATCTGACTCCTTTTTTTTTTTTTTTTTAATTATTTTATTTTATTTTTATTTTCCAGCCAAGTAAAACAAATCATAAAGGAGATTTCTTTACTGGTCAGCCTGGAGACCCTGCATCTGCCTCTCAGATCGTTCCTCTCTGCACCTTTCTTGTGCCCAGTCTTCCCTCATCAGTCCCTCTCACACACATTGTTTTGTAGTAACGGGGTCAGTAGGAAACACAGAGTTCAGCACTATAGAAGTGGAAACAGAAAGCAGCCATGGGCAATTAACCAGGGCTGTGACTGCTTATGTTTGGTTCCTGCTTCCATTTCTGTTTCCATGGAAATGGACATCAGATCATTGGAAATAAAGTAAATTCTCTACTTCTCCTCACCTTCATATCAGCCGAGCTATACAATCCAAATAAATCTAAACTTATCTAATTAAATATGAATTTAGAAATGTTTTCATTTCATTGAAACGAATTGACAAAAACAGCATTGTTTTTGAAATATTCAGATGCTGTTGGCTATCCTTTGGGAAAGGAGTAGGTAAGTTTGCCCACCCCTTTTTGCTTTGTAAGGTATGGAAACATGCAAGCATCCATCTTAGCCCTTGCTCTGTGCTCCTGCCTGCCCATTAATATTGTTGTGCTGAACAGTACTCATCACTTGCCCATTAGGGGTCATTTAAGCATAAATGACCCCCCTTACAGAGACTGTGTGGGTTAAAGACCTCTTCTTTGTCTGGCTGCTAAAGCTTTGAGGTTCATTTGTATTGCAGAGCAGCTGCATAAAAAAGGTTCAAGCCCACCTTTAAAGGTCATATGGTCTCAGAGAAGGAGCTTTGACTTAGCCCAGGTGAAAAACTCAGGGTTTGGGAACAAAGAAAAAAAGTGAGTTTTAAGCTTTCACATTCCTGTGAATTACTCAGAAAGATAAGACCTGTGTCTTTTGTAAACAAACATATTGGAGACAGAGCCTTCATTTCTCTTCTAGAGGTGATGATGATCTGCAAATCTGCCACACCTGTAAAGGAGTAACAGTAATTTTCAGTTTGGCTTCTGAGGGGACAGATGAGTCACACAAAACCTTGAGTGCCAACTTCAGCAGAAATGTCCCACGTCACAAGTCCATATTCTTCCAAAAGTAGCAATTGCCTTTGCTGGTCAGACAATGAAGGCATACTTTTGCCTTCATACTTTTCATACTTCATACATGCTTCATACTTTTTTCTCAGAGAAGCTCCCTAATTCTGTTAAACCAAATGAACTAATGAAAACTTCCTGACACAAAAGTACAGAATAACAACTCTGCTTGAATTGGCATCACACTTTGCAGTTTGCAGTGATTGGAAGTACAAATATCATTACTGTATTAATGCAAACTCAATGCCAATAAATGACTTGTTTTCTAATGAGGTTCATTTTACAGCAGGAAGAGGGGAAAGCTGGCTTTCCCAGCATCTACCAAAGTGTTAATTTCTGAAGTCCAGTAACAAGAACAGTAAGAAAGCAAGCAATCAAAGTGGATCTATATGGGACGGTAGATTTAAACTGTTTAATTACTGTAGCTGTAGCTGGTTATTGCTAATACATGGATCACAAAAGCATCACTCCTGCAGAAATCAGTCATGCGAGGGAGATCAGGAATTACAGATACTTCACCAATGTGAGGGATTTGGTCTGGTCCTTTAAAGTGATTTCCTTCAGTGACAAAAGCCTCATGCCTGATACGAATGCAGAGTATGTGACAAATTTACTTTAAAGAAAAGCAGCCTGTAACCTAATCATAATCAGTCCTAAAATATACTTTTTAAAATGGCTCGTATCAAACAGTTCAGTCATGTAGACTTTTTAAAATTTAAATCCACCTCTGTCAGATGGATAAAATATAGAAACAGCTTTGTCAGACGCTGGCATGTCTTGGGGAAGTGAAGAAAGCCAGAGAAACGGTACCTAAATGTGGTCAATGGTATAAGGTTCGATTTTTCCCCTCTAACCAGAAGGCAAGCTTCAAACTCTTTTTCTACCATAATCCCAATCATTATGGTTGCCATCATGAACATGAACACAATCTCCTAGACTGAGCTATCTGTATGAGTTTCTTGCCCCCAAAGGCACTGCACATGCATTTAAAATATAAAACAAACACACAGGCCATTAAAACTGGTATGATCACCCACAAAACAACATGGATTGGGATCTAACTTCACACCACTGGAGTCACTCATAAAGCACTGGTAAATTAGAACATTACAGAGTGTGCAGAGAAGCCTATTAAGTATTACTTTGGTTGGCACAGAGAGGCAAGGAGCAAGGTGCAAAATATTTAAGGGGCAAATTAAAAGAAAAAAAAACAGGTGGAATTGTGGGTTGCGGTCCAGGTTACAGTAGAAGGTTTTCACTGACAGTACTTCCTAGGAGTGATGTAATACATGCTGATGAATAAGTAGATACAGGCCATATTTATTCAACAACTCTCATCAAGTTGTGCAAGACAAATCATATTTTTCTGACAAAATTGCATCTAAACTTTAGCTTTTTCTTCAGTAGTTTAAAGAAATGATAATGCCCTCAATCGCTGTTACGATCAAGCCCTTTAGATCTTGTCTAATTGTCATTTTGTAGATTAGATCCCCAGAGACCCTTCTGCTATTGGTTTTGTTCATATCTTAGGAGACCTTTTTTCAAGTAATAAGAAAGATTTAAAGTAGATGTCTCTTAAAGGATAATAAATACCTGGAGAAGAATGAGGAAATACATTAAAGCTGAATCACTATTGTGTCACACCAATTTTCCCCTTCTACTCCTGAGATTCCACTGAAATCAATGAAGTTACAGTTACTTAAAGCTGTAGGACTACATGAGTGAACCAGGTATATCACGCTGCAATAAATTACTAGAACTTGCTGGCAGACTTGCTTGGAATCAAATATGTCCCCTTAAATTTCACTCTATTTTCACAATCTTGTAGCAGCAAAGCAAAACAAGAAGTTCACTGTGCAGTCAAAACAAAATCTTTTTTCTCTGGTCTAAGTATTTAGCCAATACAGTATCACAGAAACATTGATTTCTGTTCCCAGCCTAAGAATCCTCCTGATAGTTTCATACAGAACCAAAGACCCAGCACAATCTCTTCTTTTATGGCTAAGAAAATGCTAGGAGAATCGTTATCCCTGGGAAAGATTTCTCTGATGGACGAGGAAGGACTGTTCATTAGTGTCATGAATGATGCTGCCTCTTTTTTATGCAACTTGCATTCACTGATGCTGGCACTGTCAGAGCCTCCAACTGTGTGCACAATTCAGTTCATCGAACAAGGCAGCATCCTTTCCAGATACACTCAACGTGAGGTATTATGGTTGGGAAATTCATTCCACAGAGGAGAAACATGAATTATTTCAATTCTCAAAAAAAAAAAAAAAAGAAAAAAGAAAAAAGAAAAAAGGCAGTCTGTGCCTTCTTTTTCCATGCTATTAGAGAGATTATCAGGAAAAAACAAACACAGCAGTTGCTCAAGGTCCCACACAAACAAAAACAAGGACTACAGGCCACTCCATACACAGTGCTGAGCCATTGCTCTTCTTTGTAAGATGTAAAATAACACATTTTTCAATTATTATTTTTTAATAATTATTCTGGGCTGACAGAGCAATTTTGCAAAATTTTAAGCATGAAAATCAGCCCCAAATGTTCACAGTTTTAAGTATGCTCTGTTTTCAGCTCCTCCTGTTCAGCCATTTCCTTTTGGTGTATTTAGTGTGGCAGTGACACGTCAATTTGTCTGCAGGGAATGGCTGCCTATCACTGATGCTGAACATAGGTAGAGGCCAGTCCCACGCTCCTGAGTCACCTGCAGAGCTCAAGGTGCATGAACAAATTACATCTGGTCCCTAAGCATCAAGGACCAGATCCAAAAAACAGAGCTATAACACGTGTCTCTGTGTGTGCCTTGGTGCCTGCCATACAAGAGAGCCTGGAGCTAACGGCAGGGAAGCAGATACATCTACTCTGAGAAGCAGAGAGCCCTGCAGAGATAATAGCTCACATCCCAGAAGCTGGGTAGGTGCTTTACATCAGTAATGCTGACACAGGGCAAAAAGCCCAGTTTTCTCCTTAGGGATGAGACGGTACCCTCCCAGCATGGTGCCTGGTTCCCATTTGGCCAGGATTCTGCTGTTCAGGACAGGCAGGGCTTGGGGATGGGCTGCTTTCTGTACCCCCTTCACCCTCACTTCCTCCAGAAGACAGGGAAAATGTGCAGCTGGGGCACAGAAGTTTTGAGATTAGCAGCATTTGGCCCTGATCTACAGAGCTCCATGCCTTCACTTTAAAAGTGTTGGACTGAACAAGGAGCCATCATAGCTTATCTCCAGGAAATCCCTGAGGCTGTGGAATAGGAGTACAGCTGAAGTCCTCTTCTCTGCAGAGCTTAGCTATTTTTCTCTGTATTTTCTCATTTTGAGAATGAGAAAGACATTTGCTCTGCCTTTCTTTCAGAAAGATTTCTCTTTCCTGCAGAACTGAGCAGTGCCATAGAGGGTGTTCAGGAAAAAAAAAATCACGTCACTGAAATCCTCCATCTTTTGCAACAATTGAATAGTCCTACCCAAAGTGCTTTGTTCCCTCTTCTGCCTGATAAGATTTGCTTCTGTGTGGGGAGAACTCTCAGTCCCTCTATTGGTAAGGCACTCAAGAGAAAAACCACCCTTCTCTTCTTTACAAAGCATAGGAAACATATACATACATATATTTGTTAGATAAAGTAGACAAAACACGAGAAGAAAGAAAAAACCTTTGGCCTAATGGCCAAGGAAGGATCAGATCTGGCAGAGCACAGCAGGCAGATATGAAGTGCCCTTGTGAGACTGAGCCCTGCAACAAGATAAGTGGATGAACGCACTGTTCATCGTTTCTAATCCGACTAAATGTCACATAAGTACCCTGCTGCACAGCCTGGTCAAGGCAGAAGCACTGGCTAGGCATGCTCCAAAATGGCATTAGATGCCTCAGGAACTTTAACAGCAAAGGACTCGCATGGTCCAAGTGCCTCTGAGGCCATACAGGATCTGAACATGACTTTCAGGGAGCTTAGCACTCCGGTCCCTAGTTTCATTCCAGTTGGTTTTATCATGCCTAATTTTCCTCCTTTGTCTGGTGCAAGATGGTGCTACACCTGGGATGAAGAGTTTATATGGAAGCACATTCCCCAGCCTTTTCTCACAGGGAGTCTTACTGAAAAGAGGAGGAATCTCTAAACCACTTGAGAACCACCTGATAAGGTCTTCTTTGGGTCCTTTGAGACAGCTGCCAGCTTTAAAAACAAACAATAAACAATCCAGTGAAAATGCATGGGACCAACAGAGTAGACTGGAATGTGGAGCATTAATTTTTCCATTATCAGCCATCAAGGTAAAGGGAAGGAAGGGAATAAATTATATGCCTGAAACATTTGTATGGAAACTTTTCCAAGCTAGATAAAAATTCAATTATTTATTACTTCAGGAAATACTCTAACATCAAGCAGTGACCCCTGACTGGTGTCAATGCTTCCCCAGAAGGATTGTCATTCAGAAAGCTTTATGATTACCACATAAAGTTTAATCAGTGCATTAAAAATAAATTAAAGATTTGCTAATTGTAATGTAATTAGCTTAATATAATTACATTGCTCAGTGACTGAGAGTTTTATTGTTATTGTGAGATCTTTTCTCATTTGGGGGGCCTGAAGTTAAGTGGCACGGTATTGACAACCATTTCTTCCCTTAATATTCAGTTTCAGGAATGGGCTGAATTTTTTACCTGAATATTGCAATTTATCACAATCAGTATCATCACAAATTACAGAAAGCATCCAGCTACATGATAACTTCTAAATGAAGTGTCTGTAACCAGGGCAGTAGCAGCCTTGGCTGTTAATTTGTCATATTTCATAGCTAGCCTGACACCCTGTCCAATTTGCTTGTAAGCTTTATCACAAAGACAGCTATAAGAGCTGCCTCTGACTCTGAGCAGGATGGGGGAGATAGACAGAAATTCAGCAGCACCAGCAGCTTTGCTCTTCAGATTCCCTGTTTCTGAGTAAAATCTGAATGCAAAATAAACACCCCTATTTCCTGATGGTGTTTGTTTTCTCTATTAAAAATCTCTCCCTTCTTTTCTCTGCTCCCCCCTTCCTCATTAAGACAACCATTTTTTTTTCTTTAAGACTCCCTGCTGACCATAATTTGATGGTTATCGTAATTTATTAGCAGTTAGAGGAGTTGTAAGAAATAAGAGGGATAACAGTACTCAGGGAGCATCATTACCTATCTCATACAAGCTTTCCATTTCAATCCAAAGAATGTCCTCCTCTCAAAATGACCTGCAAGCTTTTCCTTTTGGGCAGAAGTTGTTCAGTAGTGTAAAAATGGCCATGAATATCCCTTCAGGATATTGGTCTCTCTTCTCCTGTTATCTTCCAGATGCTCTGAGGCCCTCAATCAATTTGCATTGATTTAAGCAACATTATTCAATACATATTATCAGTCTGATCTGAAGGGAATTGTGTGAAGAGCAGGTCTTCTTTTCTATTCCTGACATGCCAAACACAACACAAGATGCTAAAAAAAAAACCCCAAAAATGGTTTCTAATAGACCAACAGGTATTAAATGATGCCTGGACTTAAAAAATGCAAGAAACCCCATTTTCATTTGTCTGACACTTTAAAGTCAGGTTGGCCAACTTGGAGTGCAGAGCAAATGTTAACTTGGATGGATTTTGTTGATAGTATTGGATCCAGGAACAATTTTTAAGATCCTGTTCTGAGTACCTGCAACACCAACCACTTCATACAATATCAGGGTACAACCAACACCACCCTGACATCCAAGGGTTTTTCAGTATAATGAAAAAATATGCCTCTCCTTGAGGCGGGAGATACTATTCTCCCTTCTACACTTGCTCCATCAGGTGAGCCCCAATACCTGCCCTTCTCATCCTGTTGCTGGCTGCCCAGCTGTGCTGTTGGGCTGTGGACTCCACCAGAATACACAGGAGATAAGCTCTGCAGAACTCACCTCTCCTGCCTTTAAGTGGTTTTGCAGATCTGTCCCCTACTACACCGGCAACCGAGAGAGAACGAGTAGGAAATTAGCAGAGAGCATTCCAGTCTTTAGAGCTGAGCCTCCAGAGGGACTATAAAACCTCTCATGCTGTTGGGGATAAATAAAGAGCTTGTGGTGCCTGCAGTTAAAAGGAGGAATTTGAGAATGGGGACTGCCCAAGGACACAGAGGCTAAATGGAGGCAGAAGAATGAGAGGACAGAGAAGAATCAAATAAGGTAGGAATCAGTCAAGAAAGGCCACAACTGTAGAAAAGGCAGAAAGAAGATAAAAATTAAGAGAAATTTTCAAATTTGAAGGAGGTTATATGAACCAAGTGACCATATGTCAGTCTCCTGAGGTTTTGCCTTTCATGTTGAACTGCAAGCCCACTGATTCTGTAGGATGCAGTCTTCAGCACACGGCTACCACTGTGAGTGAGTCATTTGGTACAGTTCCTGTGGCAAGAATCCCAAATGTGTCAGGCCTGGACTAAAAAGCAAGATGGAGAATGAATACACCTGAAGGCACATTTGGCACTTTAATTCTGAGCAGATATCACTTCTAATTATAGCCAGCCTTATGCCAGCTTACTACCGTTCAAGCGCTTGTGGGTTCGCACATCGAGTGCCAGATTTAATCCATTCAAGGTAAAGCACAAGAGAACCAATTGCATTTTGCATGCCTTCTACCTGAATGATTTGCTTTGTTGTTCCCAATTTGCAGTTTGACTCGAAGATTTGCACCCCTCTGGTTAGTTCTGGTTGGCTTCTCTGCAGCCACAGGGGCATATTTTTCAGCTGAATGAAGCCCAGCTGGCAGGCTCAATTTGCCCCACCAATGAGTCATATCCTTCTCTAATTTCACCTGCACGAGAGAATTGCAGCTTCCTCTCCTAATTCCTTGAGTTCAAATTTCTTCCTGCAAAAAGAAAGTTCAAGCTCATCCCAGCACACAGAGCCATAACCCTGCTTGCCTGGAGGACAGTGGCAAAGCTGAAGAGACATCCACTAGTGAACATTACTTTAATAGTAAGTTTAGTTAGGGGAAGCCTTTCCCAGCCTGATCCTGTATCAGATTTTGATATAATATGGTGCCTAGCGCTTCTCAAGGACCAATGCTCAACACTCCACAAGGACATGTTGTTTTCCCTCATGATTTAGGGCTTGGAGCAGAGGGAAGGTTTAATACAATCATGCATCAGTTTTCTTTCCAAACAGCACTGTGAAACACAGAACAGAAGGAGGATTGCCTCTTCACCCCATAAATCCACTTAAGCTTGGATTATGAGCCATATTCACCCAATTTTTGCTGGGAGCTTAAGGCAGAACCATGCTTCTGTTTCTCTGAGGGATGCTGGGAATCTGGGGTGGTTTTCAGGAGGCTCCAAACTTCCAGGAGTGCTATGGCCACATTCTTTGATGTGCAGGGGTCAAACAGCATAAGTGTGAGATCAGCCCCACTCTAGGTCTATGTATGGAAACTGATGAAGTGCACAAAGAGCAGGCAGAAGGGTTTGTTTTAATAACTAGTAGCTTTCAGAGCATGGGGTTTTTAGCAGCTCTGCCATATTGAGTTGACAAAGAAATAAAAGGGAACACTTCCCCACACACAAATCTATATTGATCCAAATATGGATCTTGTTTCAGTTTAGAGAACAACTAGCACTGATGCTGTCAAACAGACCCATCTGGAATTATTTCAGGAGCTCCATTTTCCACCCTTGTGCACAGAGAGAGAGAAATGGAGAGAGAAAAGAAAGAAGAGAAAATAGAAAGAGGGAAGGGAAGGGAAGGGAAGGGAAGGGAAGGGAAGGGAAGGGAAGGGAAGGGAAGGGAAGGGAAGGGAAGGGAAGGGAAATAGAGCATGGCCAGTGGCAGGCTGTATGAAACCTCTGCACACATCACCTGCTCGGAGCACTGTCCTTCCCATACTCATCCTTAATGAGCCAGTTCAGTTGTGCAAGGTAGTTCCTAATTACCTCTATCCCGGTTTGTCTCTTTCCCCCTGAGAATGGCCTTTCCAGGAACTTACTTCACATGCACACACCTGGTACTGTGAGATAGGGAGCCTCACCATGGATACCAGCCCCCCATTCCCAGCCTGACCCACGCTCCTGGGATTCGGGCAACTATCTCAGGATGCTGTAAACTCCAGATGTGCCTTACCTACTGCCTGGAGACACTGCATGCAAACGCTGCTCACAACTATTATTCTGCACTCACACACACACACACGCGCACAAGAACTGGCTATGCAGATCAAGCTCTGAGAAATGAAATAAAGCAAAACGGTAATCTTAATCTTCCCTTTAATATCCTACCCTGTGCCAGATAAGAGCAGCTGTGCTCACACAATGTGTCCAACTGGACATGATAAATAGCCTGGGAGAAAAGAAAAATACACACAGACACACAAATATATATGTGCACACACACATGCTCTAAGGAATTCAAAATATGTTTGTTCACAGAAGTGGTGGCCTCCAGCTCACAGCTTCCTCGATTAAGAAAAGGGTTTATTAGAAATAAAAATGGCCTGGCAGTGTTGGAATTGTACACAAAATCCTAGAGTAAATATCTGCATGGGTAGCCTGAAGGGTTAACCTTACCAATGCACAAATACTGACTGGCTCTCCTCCTGTTACAGTGTAAATGCTGATTGGAAGGAAGAGATCATTCTAGGTCAGTATGTCCTTTACATTGTGAATAGCTTGACAGGGGCTAATAAACTCCTCCGCCTATGGCACCAATAATTTATTATATACTCCTAGGTATCACATGCAATTTTTTATTTACACATGTATAATTGGTTGGTTTGATTTTAAAGAGGTGAAGCAGGACAATCTGGGTCAAGAAACATGTTTAAGCCAGAGGATGCCAAAGGCTCCACTCTCCTAGTCTTAACCTATGGTGGAGAATAACATCCCTGTTGCTGCTCCCTGCACTGCTGCCAGGACTTTACATGGCAGCCAGGCATCGCCAAGAGTGGACTGCGGGTCAGCACAACTGACAGGGATGATCTTACAGGGATCATCCACTCGTGCTGCAGAGCAATCCCAGCTGATTTGAGGAATTCTTCGTGAATTGACATGATTGTAAAACTAACAGATTTCCAGCTGCTTTCCTGAGTAGTCACTGCTCTGCAGCCGAGGGAGTCATGCCCCAGAGCAGCCTGCCTTGCTCCTGCCTGCATTTCACACCGATGAGGTAATTCCACTGCAGATGAGGTAACCCTGCGAGTTGCCCACCAGCTAGAAGAGGCTACCATATGATTCCTCATGTAAACACGCAGCGCGGTCCCCCCGGACGAGAGCTGACAGCTGCGCTCTGCCGATGCCGAGCTGGTGGCCGGCGGCGGCCCCGGGGAGCCCGGGCCTGCGGGGCCTTGGCGCCTCAGCGCGGCCTGCGCGGCGCCTGCCACGCGTGTGCCGCGCTCGGCACAACCGCGCCGGGCCGCGCTCGGCTTCCAGCCGCTCTGACAGCGCACCCTGCTCCTCCGGCACTCCGGCAGCCAGGGCCAGCGTTCAGATGGCTCTTTGTCTTCTTCCCCCACCGCCGTTTCTAAACGCGTGTGCCTTCTCACGCCCTGGCGAGGTGGTGCATCTCTTCGGAACGACTTCCTCCTGCGGCTGCAGGTGTTAGACCGGGGGGAAATCCCTCCTTCCTTGCAGGGTGGTGGGGAGAGGAGGGGCAAGGATGCTGCAGGGCAGCAGTGTGGGGAGCTGCCCGGGCAATCCCCAATGGTTTGGTGTGCGAGCACTGCCATTTTGTGTGAGTGCACTTTGCACAGGTGGTGTTCCTAGAAAGTCCCCTAATTTGCAAGCAGCATGAAAGTTAGTTTTGTGGTTAGGCAGTGAGGATGGCTGCAACCCTCTTCCACCTACAAGTGTCAGAGGATCTGCAGGCCTCTGCTTACCCCACCAGCAAAAAGCTAAAGCCAAAGCCCCCAAACCCAACACCTTGTCTTCAGAGTCTGGAATCATTGCCATTTTCAGTCCTTCACTAGCCAAGGAACCCTACTAGCTCCTCTGCGTTAAGTATTCCCAGTGCTGATTCCTACCTGGGTGCTGGGTGCTGTGTGATGAATGCTTGAGAAGAAGGAGAAATTCACAACTAAAAGAGAGCAGGACACAGGCTTGTCAACTCCCTAAGCTTATAGAGTGCATCTGCACCCTGCTCAGTGCCTGGAGTTCTCAAAGCCTCCTTGTGAGTGACAGGGCAACTGGGATCAAATCATACTACAGCTCCCAGTAACTACCTGTGTCTCCATGGACTCAACCACAAAAATTGTGTTTGAGAAGTTTAACAAACGTCCTCTCACCAGTGGCAATCACTGATTTGGAAATCTGTTCTGGGCAGACCTCGACCCAAACTGCATGTGACAAGGGACTCAGAATGACCCCGAAGACTAACTTGTCATTAGATGCAGGAAAGCAGCTAGGATGAACATCTCCTGTTCCATTCCCAGTTTACAAACCTCAGGTCCCCTGGTCTGTCCAGTCTGGAGGAGGTCTAACCAAGCACTCCTGGTGAGTAAAGCGTGCCTGTACCAAGCACCCAAAGAAAGCTGTTTCCCTCTGCCCTGGGGATGTGAGGATCAAGGAGCTTCTGGCAAGAGGGAAGGGCTTTCCATCACCCTCTGGTGAGTTTGTTTTGCCAAAAATGGGAACTACTATGTGCAAGCCCTGGAGGAAGTCATGTCTTTCTTTCCCCTACCTCCCAAAGGAGCTCTTTCACAAGGAACAGATCAAAACGAATTACTATTATAATTGGAGTATATGAAGGGACATAAATCCATTACTGCTGGGGCTGAGCTCACCTCACTTTGCAAGGCTGAGATCAGGAATCTTCCCTCTACTCTGAGCTCATAAGATGCCAGAGGGACAGACAGATCTCCTGAAGTCCACCCAAAAGGGATTAAAAAAAGCCAGGGGAGAACTGGGGCCACATCATATTCCCATCCCTCCCAGCCCAGAGAGCCAGCAGGCTCTGCACCAGCAAACCTGTATCACAGCCCCAAGGAACTGTGCAGTGGGACATGTGCTGGACTCCAGACACCACAGCTAGATTTTTAAAAGATGTGGGTAACTTTATAAGCTCTAGCAGTTGCTGTCATGCATAATGAGATACAGTTAATCATTCCTTTGCCTCATGCTGTAGCTGGATCATCTGCTACAGATGATTTTCCCCTTTTGTAGGGAAAAGCAAGGTGCATCAGGGTTTACAGTCCCTCTCTCAGACTGGGTGCCGGTCACTGTTCAGTGGAACACTGAGCCTGGCAGAGTCACAGCTTCCCTCTGCTTCAAAGGTGCCTGTCAACAGCAGATGGCAGGGGCCTGGGGCATGCCTGCCATGACAGACCCCAGCTCCTTGTCTGCATGCCACCCACACCTTTCATATGTGCACTGGTTTAAAAGGCAACACGTCAAGGTAGCCTGAGTGGCCTGAGTTCTCCCAGACCAGTGTGACCCCTGCTTCCAGCATAAATGTTACCATCTGAGCTTGTCATTCCCCCTCACAGTCTGGGAGACTGTGCATCCTGTGGATGACTCTGGGAGACTCTGGGAGAGCAGGCATCCTGTGGGCACAGCCATCTTAGAAATGGTTATAGCCCAGGATGGATCACCCTTCAAAGGTGTCATAAAGGGTCTCTAAGGTCATTAGCTTGGACCCATCCCCAGAGGAAGCCATGTGTTTGGTGAGACCAGATCCACCTTTGAACCTGCTCAGCAGCCAGGCTGGCATCCCCAGCACTCCCATGTGGAACAGGTCCTCAGCCCCAGGGCACAGATCCCAAACCTCTGCTGCCCTGCCTTGGGACTCAGCTTCCCCTCTGAAGGCCTGAATACAGGTGCTGTAAGGCAGGCAGGGCATTAATTATGGCAGAAACTGATGGAGAACCAGCAGGAAAAGGGTTAAGAGAGCCAGGGCTTGTTGCTATCCAGGAACCCAGGCTACCTCACCTCCCAGGATAACCATCAGCCAGACCTTTCTCAAGCCTTTTTTGGCAAGCTGCGTTGTCAGAAAACCACCTGTTACTTGGGAGAGATTCAAATGCATAATGAATTAAAAAAGCATATTGTGTGTTACTATCTAGCCCCCAGACAGATGTGTTATTTAAGTGTGGGTATGATCTGTGCTGTTAATTTTAAACAACATATGATCAAAGATCATGTCTGGCTTTGTGCTTTGCTTCCTTTCAGGTTCTGGCTTGTGTGTCCATGCCAGACAGTTGTGGTTTCTGTCATATGGCAGGAAAAGCTTATTTTACATGCTGCCTAAATTTATATTTTATTGCACATTAAAGCAGCCCATTGGAATTAAGTTATCGCATTGTTTATAATGGTGAGTGAATCGTGGCTGTGGAAAAGAGAGTGCCATACAAAGGGATTTTTTAGAAACACCTACTCCCTACACTCAGGACTTTCAGCCATTTTAAAGACAGCAGCAGAGTGAAGAGCAAGACTGAAATATATAAACCACATCACCGCTCCTATGGGAAGGCTGGAAACTGTTGGAAATGGCAGTACTGCCAACCAATCAGTCCAGAAGCACCAGTCAGGCCCTTGGCAGGCAGGGAGACATGCTTAACAGATCATGAGACTTTTAAAAAATAATACAGTTGAGGTTCTTTTATTTGCTTCTCAGCCTGAGCCTTCAGGCTTTGCTGCCCAGCTAGAATAGCTTGACATCTGCCCTGGACGAATAGCTAGGTAAATAAACTGACCAAAATAAGGAAGAGCAGCCCTGTGTGATTGTTCGGCTCCGCCTCAGAGGCAATGCATGTTTGAAGATATCAGGTAAAGCAACAGGAGCTCTGGCACACTAACAGTGGTAGAGGGGTAAATTTCTTGGTGGATGCCTAGCTACACTGCTTTCTAAAAAATCCACACAATCTAGGGCAGATGTAAAGCACAGCAAAAAAAAAGTCATTCTTGCCGATCAAGAATCACTGTGCAGGATAGGGGTTTTATCACCAGCGTATGAGGATACAGAGATAATATCAGTTCAGGCTTTCCAGGTAAATATATGAAGTGAGATTCATCATAAGGGAACTGAAAGTGCGAGTACTGGTTTAACATCAGTAAACAGGGAGCCAGACCCAGCCCTCATCTGCACCAAAGTAAATGCTGCTGCCATGGCAAGCACAGGAGCAGTGAGCAGCTGCTGCTAGTTGCCCACCTCAGAAACATGTTGGGGTTCCAGCCCTCCTTTCACTAACAGAAGGCAAGTAAAGCTTCTGCCAGGCTGCAGACAGCTGCCAGGCTTTGACCACCCTGCTGGGGAGGCAATAATCCTCTGACATACAAGTTACTCAGGTTCATTACAGGAATCAGTCATCTCTTCTGCCCAGGTGTGCTGGGAGTGCTGCTCTGACTAAAGGCTAGGGGTTTTCTGCTCCTTCTCTACCTGGGCCAGGGATTTTGGCCCAGATTTCCTTCCCAACCTTTTCATCTGCTGAGAAACTGCTCTTTCTTTGTTGTGGGATTTCAGCTCTGCCCACTTCAGGTGCAGAGGAGACCTCACGGTCCCCCAACACCAATGTGCTCCCAATCCCACACAGATTGAACAGGGCTAGCCACTGGCTGCTACTATCCCTGTGAGAGGCAAGCCAGCTCTCGATCTCAGCTGTCACAGAAATAAATAAAGTGAAAAGACATGGACTCTCCCCTTCCAAGGCTGTATTAAGAGTGGCTCCAGCCAGCCAGCCTTCGGTGCTACTGCTCTTCAGCCACTTGGAAGAGATACCACCCATCCTCCTGCTGAGGAAAAAATACTGCCCTAAAACCTCTTCCTGGAGGGGACCCAGAGAGGAGCTATCTGTGATATATCTGTAAAGGCTGTCCCGACCTCTGGGAGCCATGAAATGCTGTGCAAAGGCACAGAGGTGAAGCAGTGAGCATGGGTTAAAGGGATTGCACTGTGCTGCTTTAACATAGAATAATCCTGCTCTGGGGCTGCTACTGTTTGAAGACCCGAAAACACCCTCATCCACACACACAGTACTGAACAGGAGAGTATAAGGGGTAAGAAGGGATTGTTGGAGAGATGATACCAGAGCTGAGGAGAGGATTTTAAAGAGCACAAACTCATTTCATATGGCTGAGTGCTGGCGACACTAGGAGAAATTCAATGGATTATGTTGCACCAGAGGTCAGAATATAATTGTCCCTTCTGGCCTTTAAAACCTGTGAATGTATAGAGATTCCTCAGGAATCTGATTCCTGGGGTTTATTTATTTATTTTCTTACCAGCTGCCAGACACAGCATGCTCCTAGACAAATAAGGAGGTGGTAGCTATGGGGTGAGTATATCAGTAGTGCTAATCTCTTGTGGGGCTTCCTGGTAGAATATCTATCTGCCTCAGATGAGACAAGGTTAAGGGATATAAGACAGTTTTGTCTTAAAATACTAAGAACCACATTGCTATTTCAGAAGTGATTAGATGTTAGGGAGAACTAAACAACTTGGAGCACAAGTATTCTCCTAGATTTTTTTTTAAACAGAACTTTCCCAGCCCACATATTAAATAGCTCTCTGTTGTCCTTGCAAAGAGCCAAAGAGCTAAAGATAGCTCCACTAATTGCTGCTTCCCTTTGTCCCTTAGCTCTAGAGATTCCCAAATTCTATATTATTACTTCATCATTTTAATTGTGCAAGAAGCTTTTCACAGAATTAATTAGAATAAAATAATGCTAATACAAAAATAAACAGTTATTAGTATCTAGGTAGCACCATTTTTAGAGCAGGTACTTTGTGAAAGACTATTACCCAACACTTCTGTCTGCACATGCTCATGCTGGGCAGCCTCATTCTGCAAACCAGGGACACACCCTGTGACCTGCGCTCACACCAAGGAGCCGTACCAGGAAAATGCATTGCTGTCACCTGAGACATGCACTAAAGAAAGGACAGAAAAGTAAGGGGGGCTGTTCCAGCTCTGAAACAGGAAGAGAAAGCCAAGAAAGTGTAAGGTGACTTACAGCCACTGTTGTCTTCTCCACAACCCTGGGCGTACAGGACCCAATCTACTTTATAACTGATATCCACGCGGGGAAGCAACTTGGAAACAGCTGACCCTCTGATGCTACGCACAGACATTCAGCAGACCGATTTACCAGTGTCATTCATTTGCACCTTTCAACTTAATGATACCTTACAGGGAAGAAAAATTCAAATTAAAAATTGAAGCTATTAATATATCTTTGAAAATGGTAAAGGAACAAGATTAAGACCAATAGCAGGCCACTAATCTTGGCATACTTCTGATTTTGTACCCTTTAAATCACTGTAATACCTTGTTCAAATTCCAGCATAAATAGGATTTTTCTGTGAGGGTGTTAGTGCTCCTGCTGCATCAAAAGCTATATTATATTTTACAAGTCCTAGAGCTGAGAATCCTCACTCCCAAAATAGGCCTCCTCACCAGATGATATTAACACAGCTGACAAAATAACATTGCATTGAAAAATATGTCTGTAGAAAGTGAAATAGAAAAGCAGCAGTTTTCTCGTACTTGAACCTTTTGGAAGGGTTCAAGGGGCTTGCAAGGTAAGTAGAGTGCATATTACAACTTTCTAGCAGAGATACTGTATATTGCAAGGTAACTATGTCCTCTTGGTTCTGCTACTTCTGCCTTCCTGGTGACTACCGACGGACGGACTCACATATATATAACAAGCATCAGCCAAGAACAGGCAGCAGGAGGGAGCTCCTCCCAACCACCTAACCACATCTTTAAATTTCTCTTCTCCCTGCCCTCCATTGTATTTGTCTGCCTGTCTCTGTGAATGCCTGTTTCCCGGGAAGGGAGGAGGAGACCCAAACAAACCCTGAAGCAATTCCAAATTTCCTTGGTAGGGGGAAAAAAAAATCTATTCACTGGGGATCAAACCTTCAGTGAATCATTTTCCACTGCTCTGACATGTCAAATACTCCAGTGATTCACCAGTTATGGTGCTCTGATTCACCTGCAATAAACAGGGCTGATTGCTTCCCAGAAGCACTGGGGTTTGCATCATTCTCAAAAGGCTCTACTTCCTCCATGCAGCTTCTCATCTCCCTGCCACACACCAAAGCCACAGCAGAAGCCAGGGCAGTGACAAGGAGCAAAAAATTCAGACTAGTGGTTTTAGATCTAGGGGCCAAGAGGGAAGACTGTCTTGGATAAAGGAACAGCACGAGGAGGAGTTGGGGCACCCATGGATCTTCTTGTTCCTGTTTAAGTGTGAAAATGGGAAGGACAGAAAAGAAGGGACAGGAGGAGTTTGGTATTTATTTGTGGCTCTCATTGGGTTCATCTCCCTGCCAGCACAGGACACAGTTTCTCCAAGAGGGAACACCAGAAATAGAACTGAGTTACATCTAATGAGCTTTTTGGTGGCACATTCATTAAACTTGTAGAAAGGGTAAAGAAATGCAGGAAGCTAAGTCTTGGAAAGGTTCCAACTGGACCCCTTTGACTCATTAAAGGAGGGAGTAAAATGAACCATGCCCCAGGGCAATCGTAAAAGGATAAGCAGGAAAGGGTCAATTCATTAAGGACTGGGGGACCCCGGCGGTCCCTGGCTGGGCAGTGTGGGGATACAGCCACGGGGTGGCTGAGGCATGATGAAGCCCAGTGCCAGGGATGTCCACTTGCCCTTGGCATGCTGGGGAAGCCACCGGTGCTTTGTTCTGGCTGAGTCCCAAAAGGCAGCAGTGCGGGGATCTCAGAAAAACCCTCGCTCCCCACAATTGCCATGAGTTCCCCATCCACCACCATCAACAGCTTTCCTGCCTCCATCTATGGCTTGGACTGGCCTTCCTGCCTGCCAAAGAGAGGGGGAAGGGGGGAAAAGTCACGCAGACCCTCCCGAGCCTTGCAGGGGCAAGGGGGAGGGAGGAGGAGGCAAACTCAATTGAGCAGCTTTGCGGGGGGCCCCAGATTTTCTCAAACCAGTCACGCCAGCTGCAGCCCAGCCATGATGAGAAAGGAGAGGAGACAGTGCGGCAACGGCTCCTACGACCCCGAGGGAGGAGGAGGAGGCGGCCCAGGCTGCTAAACTGACACCAGGCAAAAGTTGGCCACGTTTTCCCCCAGCCACGGAGGAATAGCGCAGGCAAGTCAGATGTGACCGTGCTACAGGAGCCAGGAGAAAATAAAAACAAGTGACAGCTGACTCTTGAGGACTTTTGTAGGGGGTGAAGGGGGGAGAGAGGGCGAGGAGGGAGGGAGAGACCTACAAATACTGGGGGAAGGGCAGAGCGCAGCCCAGGAGCCTTCTGCAGCAGCAGATGGAGAGGGAAGCTACCGCTGATTCCTGCAGAGTCAGGGAAGGAGAGAGACAGCATTGCACCGAGGTGATCACATGAATAGGGAATGAAGGCGCAGAACAAAGAAGGGGTTTTGGGGAGAGGGAGCAGGAATTCTTCACAGGACCCCCAGAGCTGGGGCATCCCATTGCGGTGCCCTGGGGTGCTGCGGTGGGGCAAACCTGCAGAGCAGCTTGGGCACAGCCAGCTGAAGCTGCTGGAGGACAGAGTCAGTGCGAGCGGAGCGATAGAGGAGACATTTGTGCAGTTACTGCGGGGTGAAGCTCACTAATACCCGACAGAAGAGCTAATTCCTCTGATCAGGATGCAAGCACATGGTAGAAAGTATAAATTCCCTTGCTCTGGGCTCCTCTAACCTGCTGCAGGATGAAGCTGCGGAGGCTGTGAATAAGTGCTGCCTGTCTTTCTGCCGGTCCTGAGGTCCCCGATGTGCCGGCGATGATTGTTATGACAGTCATTCTCGATGTGATTGGCACCTCCCGGCTAGATCAAGGTCACTGTTAGAACATATTTTTTCATTAAAATGGCCGAGAGCCTGTCAATGACCACAGGCCATGGCTAATTAAGGGAGGACCCAACGCCCCCGCAGGAGTCAGCAATCAGGGCTGATGCTGAGCCACCCACCCTAAGGGAGCCGGCAGAGCGATCCTGCCCCCAGCGCCCTTGCATGCAGGGAGGACATACCCACCCCCGGCATGCCGGGCCACCCACCAGCCTCGCTGCTGCCACACCAGAGCAACAGCATCACCTCCTGTCACACAGCTCCCAGGAGCATCCCGGGCACCTGCAGATGGCCCTTGTGTCCAGCTAGGTTATGGATCCTTGAAAGGGGAAGGATGGATGACAACAGACTCCTTACAGTGAAATCAGGTGCACATTTGAGGGACAAAGACCCACAAACAAGCTTTAGATTTTAAGAAAATCCTTTTACAAAAATGTCTCATTATGACCACAGTGTAATAATAACTAATTCCTGCAAAAGTATGAGGTTGCCTCTGTGCAGACCTTAGCAAACATGACAAGGTCTTCTTTAGGAAAGGACCTGATGGGAATGGGTTCACACTTCTGGGATAGATTTTCAGCTCAAACTCCAACACAGGTGGGATGCAAGACACTGACCAAAGAACTTTTTGGTGTCAAACACTGTGGTGAAGCCGTACACTACCAGAGATTCAACACATAATTTGGATAGTACCTCCCCCTGGTCTTAGTTTGGCTAAACAGCTTATTTTAAAAAGTCAGTTTCTTCTCCAATTAAATATATGTGTATATATATATTTCTTGAAAATTGAGGGAAAGAGTTTTATTCCAAAGGCTGTTGTGTCTCAGTTCTGTGCCACAGCTCTTCCATCCAGGTTCTTTACTGGGCTCTCTTGTTTATTTTCCCGCCACTGAACAATAGCGGAATAGTTCCTTATCATGGAAAAATGGGTCTCTGGGCTGCCTCTAGACTGCCACAAAATATCATCTATTTACTTTTGCTATCAAGACTGTCTCCAAGCATACATACAAGCATACATATCAAGGCTGTCTCCATACAGCCTTGTGTTCTCATTGCCAAATTCCTGCCAGTTCAACGCCATTTGTACCTTACAGACAGCTTGTGCAAATCTCAAGAGAGCTATGTGAGCTTCTTGCAATGCAGTTCCACAAAAGTTTGTTTGCTGATGAGCTTTCCTCTATTTTGGTAAAATACTTCCACTTTGTGTCCATCTCAGAATGAAAAGATATTTTAGAATTATTGTGGCATCCAGGTGTGCCTTCCTTGTTTTGTGTTTGTGGAGACTCTGCCCAACTTCCATCTAGAGAGGAAAGAGAACCAGTTATTGAAATTTGGCAACAAATAGGTTGTAGAATAGGACAAGGGGGAATGGCTTTAAACTGACAGGGGGCAAGTTTAGATTAGATATTAGGAAAAAAATTCTTCACTGTAAGGGTCATGAAACACTGGACCAGGGTGTCCAGAGAAATTGTGGATGCCCTATCCCTGGAAGTGTTCAAGGCCAGGTTGGATGGGGCCTCGAGCAACCTGGTCTAGTGGAAGGCTCTTGTCAGGGGCATTCAAACTAGGTGATTTTTTAAGTCCCTTCCAACCCAAAACATCCTATAATTCTATATGAAGCCTATTCTGTGTGATTCTATGACATTTTTGGCCCGCTGAATATGGGAAAGAAGCTTGACTTCCTAAACACCATCTGATATACCTTCAACAGGTTCCTGGTAGAGAAGGAGAGGGAAGCTCAATCTCCTCCCCTGCCCCCAATAAACAAGTGCTTTTTCAGTCCCTTCAGTTTCTTCCAGCTACTGTGCTTTACATATTAGGCCCTGCACCTGAAGATAGTTTTGTAGAATATCCAGTCCAGTTGGGGCCTGGCCTCATTGCTTGGCACAAGGTTAATAATGACAATGTTGGTGCTTAATTTTGATGGTGATTGTGGGTGAATGGCAAAAGACACAGCAGGGGTTTACTCCCTTGCTCAGGAGATGTGCTTTCCAATACAACTTTTTTAAAGTGTGTTTTAAAGAATTTTTTTAATTGCTTTGGAAAGAAGGTAAGTCATGTGTAATTCAGTTGGAATCTCACTCTGATCTGCCTAATCCAGGCCAGGACTTCAAGAAACCCATTACAGTGACACTAGGCACCGACTGTGAGAGTCAGTCTGGGAGCTAGACAGCTAGGAAAAACTACAGCTTTGGTCTGTGTCCAGCAGCCTAAATAAAAAGTTTCCTTTCCATGCTTTGCATTCATCACAAAAGAGCACTAGCTATCTCTTTTATACAGTAAATATGCACTGCCACAGACACATATCACATTAAAGTCACACTGGTAAAAGCTCAAGCACAGGATGTTAAAAATGAGGTATTGTAATTATGTTATCTCAGATGAATTTCTCCTTTTTAATGACACATGGTATTCATGCAGAAACGTCAATCCCAAGCATACAGAGTGTTTGTTGCTTTCTCCTCTCCCTCGTAAAGCATCGTAGAGTTGGCTTTAGAAAAATAGAGTTGGCTTTAGAAAAAATTATTTTGGTATGAATATATATGTTCATGTGCATAGAATTGTGATTGTTTTTTACTTTTCATTGTCCATTGGTGCTTTATGTTCTTTTCACAAAGGTGTAGATGCTAAAACTGAGATTTATTCACGAGACTCCAGAGGCTTGGGCTTAAGTAAAATATCAAATGTTCCGAGTTCATGATGAGATACAAGACCGACCAACATTAGTAACATTTTACAAGATAAATTATATATACTAAGCCAGCAAAGAAAGAAATACCTTGAGAACACAACTCACCTAAAATGCCTCTGTGTTACCATTACTAGGAATTGAACAGCTGTACCTTCTGACTTCAGTATTAACAGCGCTTTTCTAATAGTTTGCTGTACACTCAATCTTTGTGATGCTGTTTAAAAAAGAGAGAAAATCAAGCACTGAAGTTCAGCAGTCTCAGAGGGGAATACAGTGGGGAGTAGCAAATTTTGAGCAGTGCTAATTCCCATGCTGCTAATTGGACAGAGGCCATTTCCTGCATGCTAAAGTCAAACAGGACAGGAGCATATGGGCCTTCAGAGAGAGAGTTGGGTCTTTGCAATGGAAAAGAAAACACACACTGAAAAAACACCCTAGAAGCCCCACAGAATATTGGTGATTGCAGAGAAATTACAGACAAATTACAAACTTAAAAGCTATATGCACAGATGCTGCTCCTATTGCTTTTGGGAGAACTGTGCCTTTGAAAAATGGTACCTGTTCCTTGGGGATATGCCATTTTCAGTGCCCAGTATTCTCCCTTGGCCCTACCATTAAAGGGAATAGGGTTTGCTTTGGGTTTTTTTATTAATTTTTAATTATTTTTCACTTTATCTGCATTTCTTATAGGTTTCAATGGCAGGATGAGATCCTCATTGGTAAGCTTTCCTGAGAGAAGCCAGTGTAGTCAGCGGGCGGGAGGCTTGCAAGCTCCATAATATTGCAGAGGGGACAGACCTGCCCTACAAGGCTGGAAGTCTTAGGACTCCATATCAGTCAGCCCAAATCTTTTATTCAGCTGTGTCATATTCAACCAAGTAAAACATTTATCATCAATGAAAACCATATCAGGACAAGTATCAAACATTACCTCTCTTCTTTAAGCATGTTAAATCCAAGCACAAAAGACTTGAAATATTATTTTGGGACAGGCATAAGGAGGTAACACTTCAGGGATGTGACAGAGCTGGGATCCTAGGGGTGAGAGGGGTGCTCTAGGAGGAAATGCTGACTGGCTCACTTCCCTGTATCTTCCTGCAAAGAAACTGGTATAGGGCAGGGTCAAAAATAGGGCACTAACAAAGCATCATTCTGATCCATTGTGGCAAGGATACTGAATGGTCCAAAAGAGCTGATTTTCTTCTATTAGCTGTTAATCAAAGATGCCTCTTTTACTTTGTTTGACAGTTTATTCTGCCTACAGCGGTCTCTCCAACACAACACCCTGCCAAAAACAGATGCACAGAAGATGTTGGGCAGGGACTGAGCATGGAAGATTTCAGCTGCCAGAGTGGGTGGTTTAAAAAGTCAATGGCCACGGAACAGAGGGACGGACACAATGGCTCTCATGATGGAGCCAGTCACAACGGGCAGCACAAGCAGCAGCAGCATCCCTATAAGAGGAGTGAACCTGCTGCATCTCCATCCAGCTTCTGCCTGCAGCCACAGCTGCCGGCTGACTGCCTGGTTTAGCTGCTGCTGGGACTCCCTCAGTGGCTGTCACACCTGCTCTGCCCTCCCTTGGAAAGCTGCCAGAGGAGAGAGCAGACAAAGGACGAGCAGCACAGCTGGAGCTGCTGGAAGCTGCACGCTACCCGGGTTGGTTTAGCGCTCGCCCAACACCCCTCTTCCGTAGGAAGCCTCTTTCCTGCTGCTGAGTTCGGCTCTTCAAGCTCCCTCGTGCTTATCCCTTGCCGTCGTTTTTAAGGCATTACTGCAGAATTCCTTTGTGCTTTTCACCATTATTATCGCTGTTTCTCACTGGTTTCGCCGCTGCAGACGCTACATCTTCATTGCTGCCTGTACCCACAACGCCTGTTTAGGTGGGCTACCTTGGTGCCCCACTTGTTTCAATGGCCCAGGACAGCAGGGCCCTGCTGGAGCACATGGGCACCGGAGCAGCAGAGAAGGGGTTAATAAAGGGTTTAATACCAAGAGGCCACACAGCAAAGCCCAAGTTAGGGCCAGCTGCACCCCTCCCCCCGGCCTCCATCCTGCTGAAGGAGCCCTGGCAGGGATGCAGCACTCAAGTGCTTCTTTCCCCACTTCCCTCCTGCCCCACTTGTGTGATGTAAAACAATCCTTTTGTTTCCTCTTTAAGACATTAGCCTCAGGGGCCATTACAGGGAAAAAAAAAAAAAGGTAGCTGGGGCTCTTTTATCTGAAGGAATCCATTAGGAGCAGGGGTCTTTTCCTTCCTGCATGCCCAGGGAGCAGCTCCTGCCTTTGCACTGCTCCAGGAGCATCTCTCTTGCTCCATGGTCACCTCCTCCCTGCCCCACGGCCATCTCCTCTCTGTCCCAGGGACATCACATTACTGCTTCAGGGACATCTCCTAACTGCACCATGGCCTCCTTCTTGCAGCTCATGGCCAGTTTCTCATCCCAATCCAAGAGCGGCTCAAACAGTGTCACTATGCAGAAAGCATGAGTCTGCTGTTCAGAGCCTCCTAAGCTGAAAGGAGGACATGTTTAAAATACACCTCAGTCCAACAGATTGGCTTTCTCTTTGCTGACATTTTGGGGGACCGAGGGG
This sequence comes from Phylloscopus collybita, assembly GCA_027886175.1. Taxonomy (NCBI): domain Eukaryota; kingdom Metazoa; phylum Chordata; class Aves; order Passeriformes; family Phylloscopidae; genus Phylloscopus; species Phylloscopus collybita. The sequence continues at coordinate 36,523,391 of JAJNNQ010000075.1, forward strand.
TATTTAGTGCTCTGGCACGTCTTTGTGGCTATAGAATGCAGGAATTCATTCTTGCTCTGTTTATTCTTGCACTGAAAGCAGCAGGCCCTGTGCATTTGCAAGATTCCAGGACCTGAGGCTTTACACACTGAAATAATGATAAAGAAATTAAAAAAAAAAAAAAAAAAAAAAAAAAAAAAAAAAAAAAAAAAGACAGGGAAACTAATTAGGTAGTGGGGGGGAGGGGTTCTTTTTGAGCATACCCTTTGCACTTCCCCAAATCAGGAATCACAGAACAAACATTTGTGCTGTACAGTGTATGCCACCGGGACCCACAAGGACCTACCTTAGGCTAATATAAATTGCCTGAGTTCCAGGAAGGCATTAGCAACAGATAGGAGCCTGCTCCAACCTCACCGGAGACCAAGCAGCCGTGGTCAGCCCAGAGCCAAACCAAGCCCTCCAGCCCAACTGGGTGTGTTTACCCAGGCTTGGTGTTAACTGCTAATACCATTATGTGGCTTTACCGCAGATAAGAGCGGGCTTGCACGGCAGTGATTCAGAAAACAAGCAGGGCGAGGACACCGAAATAATCCTAGCTAAATACAGTGTTCAGCACAAAAGATGCAGATTAGGGCAGAAAAGGTGCCAGCGTGCCTCGCTCCTGTTTAAGTTGTGAGATACTGGATGTATTTGAAAGCCCTTACTCAGCACCTGTCTATATCCATGCAAGGGGAAGCACCTCTGGAAGCCTTCCCCATAGGCACAGTCATGATGGCACCACCGAATGGTTAAAAATAGAGGGAACACACGAGAACAGCTGCCAGGCCCATGGTGAGAGCATGCGTGTGAGCAGAAATACATGTGAGCCCTCAGCCAGAGCTGGTATGAGTAGGAGCATTACCATGTCTCCTTGTCAAAGTCAGTGGGGAGAGAAATGCCAGTGGGCTGACAGCTCCCTGGGCCCTGCCCTGTCCTGCCCTGCACTGCCCTGCCTTATGATGGCTTTAGGAGGGAGGTGGAGGGTGAGGGAAGGAAGGAAGTACAGGCTTCCCTTTCCAATTTAGTTGCTTTAGAAAATATGGGGTCGTGGGGAAAGCCATAGGGGGGATTCACACCTTGCTCTTCAAAAATCAATGGTTGTACGTGCCTTGAACCCACGTGCTCAGGCTCCAAAATATTTCACCCAATAGGCCCAGAGAATAAAAAATAAATGTAGGAAGACTCCTCCCAGAGAGCACAGGTGGGAAGGCCAGTGTCTATGCTGCTGCCCATTCTGACAGGTCTCCCTCTGCCGTCTCATGAATGTCCTCCCCACTCACCATATGTCACACACACCCTCCCTGGGCTCACAATTATGCTGGGCCTCAGCACAACATCACCTTCCCATCAGTTCAGTGCTGTTGTCGGTGGCTGGGGAGATGAGTGACCCCCAGCTAGTTCTGTCACAGCCAGCGAAGAGTGGGAACAGGGTTGAGCCCAGTTGCTCGAGGCAAGACAAGCAGAAACACAAAGGCAGCAGGAATGGCACTGGTGTGAAAAATATTTAAACATGTATGATACAGTAGAAGCAACCTCCTTTGCTATGATGATCCTATTTCAGCACAGGCTAGTACCACAAAAACAAGTGAAGATGTGTGTTTGCTGGTAGGACTGCACATGAGCACTGACCTTGGCAGCCACTCTGGTAGTGCTTAGGCACCAGGATCCACAGCTCAGGTCTGGTGTCCCACTGTGCAAGCTTATCAGCAAAGTGTCTACACCAATTTAAGCAAATTTACACAGGGAGAGGGTCCTACAGCAGGTATATACTTTGTGTTAGGGTTTTGTGTTGAGAAATAAGACGCAGGAAGGGGGAGGCGGGTGCCTCACGCACACTCCACCTGCAGCAACAGCCTGGTGGGAAGCAGGTGTCAGCAAGCATGCAGGCTGCAGGACTGACCCTGAACATGTCCAGTGGTGCCTGCAAAGATGTGTTAAAAAGCAGCCAGATCTCCAAGCCTGGGCACCTCCCTATGGATTTCTTTCAAGGAAGGAAAGAAAGGCCACAGCTGCCCATTAGTGTGACATCCTGGCTGCACTCTTCTCAGGGCTGTGCTGCCAGCCCCTCAGTGCTTCAGGGTGCTATGGCTGAGCAGGACTCCACCACTGCCATGAAGTGGGTGTCTGCTGGCATAGCAGAAACTCATTGATCAGCCACAGAGCTACATCTGGTGCTGGAGGCAGTGTAGCTGTCTTGCTCATCCTAGGCTGATGTTCCCAGCAGGGCTGGTGAGCAAACAGAGGTTTATTGCCTCCAGTCAGGGAGGATGGTTGCTCAGGCCTGCCCAGCATTGTGCTCAGCCATGTAGGTATGTGCTCCTCGAACCATGCAAGTCAGGGTGATAAGAGCCAGGGAGAACTGCAAGGGATTTTGAAGAGACTTAATACAAATAAAACAGGTAATCTTTAGGAGAATTGCAAACAAAGCTTGTCTTTTGTCTACCTGGAGAGTTCCTGCTGACACCGAGAAACTGTCCTAACAAAGAGCTCCCATAAGACAGTGGAGGGATGTGATGGAAACCCCACCATTTGAGATGTGATTGACTGGACAAAACATTGAAAATATGACGGCTCTGAAGCTGCCAGAAAAATACATCAGAGCTGATCTCATCTATGACAAGTGTATTATGTACTTATGGATGGATCTATACAATACCCCACATATGACCCGGGGTCACAGGCATAAAACAGTGGGAGTCACTATAAACACACTTGTAATTATTTGGGAAATTCTTCTCTTCCTTCCATTCATTAGAGAATACTATTTTGTTTCTCTTTCCACTACTTTACTCTCAAAGAATTTGAACCTTAGCAGATTAGGGTTTGCAGAACTTTGTGGAGTTTGGAAAAGACTTGTAAAAAAAGCTACTTACTGGAGAAATCTGCTCTGCCAAGATGTGGAGAAAATGTACTCCTTATCCTTGGGAATCACTTCTATATCTCATTGGTGTGCAAACAATAAACAACACTAAGGGTGATGTTTCTGACAGTCTTTGCAGCCTCATGAGCAGGATTTATGTTGGTGCCTGTTACACATTGCTGTCACAGTCCTGTTGCTTCATATGCAGTTATACTCGATCTTGGGAAGGTGCACCTGGCATTTTTGCCAAACACTGCTTTGTGCAGAGGCCATATGAAGATGATGCTATGTGAAGGGATAGAGAACTTTTTTCACCTGCTCCCTGCCCCAGTTACAAACATTTCCTGGGGCAGAGGCCAGACATACTTAGAAAAAGGGCTCAGGCAGTCCAGTTAGCCTAGCTGGTGGGCTGGCACACGCTGGAATATAGAAAATAACTAACACCCAGAACATGTTTAACCCAGCATGTTTTAACCTGTTTGGGTGTCACTCTGAAGTCTGACCTTGGGTGCTCCCCACCCTCATAAGAGCATCATGCACTTTCTGCAGTGGTACCCTCCAGTGCCAGTGCCTGGGGCTGAGGTGGCCTGGGAGAGGCAGGTGGCCTTTCCTCAGCCCTTCCTTGGCCACTTCACCCTTACACCCACAGAGGAAGGTTGTTGCCAGGCCAGTCTCCAGGCACTGCAGCAGCTGGGGCTGGACTGCCTCGACCTAGACTTTATATCATTCATTTCTCCTCCACTGGGAAATGGCTCTCTGAGGCCTTCGACATCTGCTGCGGCTTGCCCAGGCTGCAATGTTGGCATGGGTTATTGGATTACTGGAGCTGGCACGGGTTCAAGAAGGGACTACAATATTTTATTGTGCCAGTGCTGGTTTTCTGAAACCTACCCCACAGGCTAGGAGGAGGATGGCTTGGGAAGATGTAGGTTTTCTATATGGCTTTCTATATTTCTGTAGCATGAAGGGGGCTCCCATTCCCAAGGGTGTTGCAGCTGAAGCACCAGTCTCCGATGGGAAGGGCATTTTGCTTGCACTTGGCAAGTGGCTGTGTGAGGGGAGCACATCACTATGAAAGGAGGAGAGGATGTTTTTCTTGGCTTGGCTAGGGAGGGCTGGAGGTGGGACTGGGGAGAAATCCTCCTGACAGGCAGAAAAGTAGGCAAGGGAGGGAGATAGGAAAGCCAGGAAAGTTCAAACAGGAAAGCAGCATCAACAGACAAGCAGCATACCAGAGGTCACCTGTTGGAAAAGCTCCAGGAAAGTTCCCACTTATTCAGGGAGTCAAGAATGTGTTGAGTCAAAGTCTATTAGGAAATGAATCTGGTGGGCTGAGTGGGAGGTGCCTGCCTCCATCTTACCCTCAAAAATACTTTGGATAGTGTCTCACAGCTACTGCCCTGAAAGGCCAAGAAACCCATTGTAAACTGCAGTATGATCCCCAGGACAGCAGTGCCCTCAGCCAGGAGTGACTTGTCAGCAGGTAGACAGGGAAGGGTAGTAACAGGAGCCATGGACTCCTCCCTAATTCAAGATTAGGGAGATTTTTCCCAGCAGGATCTTGACAAGCCCAGCAAAGGACCCAACGGCACACCACTGAGGTTGTGTCAGTCTGCAGTCTCCCGTCCCACATTCACACATCTTGGGGACAGAGCCCTCATCTTTTGTGGGTATTTTCTCAGCCCTGCCCAGGTAAAACCCAAGGGACATGTGAAATGGACCTGTAAAGTCCATTGCTGGGAGGAAAGTGGCTGCATCCATGGGATGGAGAAGGAGGGCTGGGGCTATAACAGCTTACCCCATGAAAACCACTGCAAACACCACACCAGAGGATCAAGGTCTCCATTAGATGGTTTCCCAAGGCTTTACAGCTCAGCTATAAAACTGTGTGCTGGGACAAAAGCTGGCAGCAGAGAAACAAAGTTGGGGCATCATTTTTCCTCTGCAGATTTGCCTCAGCCATTTCTCAGCCCACACCTTACTCAAGAACTGAGCTGGAGTGATTACATTTGAGCACCACATGGCCAAAAAAACCTACATGTGCAGGGAGAAGTAGAGAAGAATCCAGTGCAGGATTGGCATTACCAAGCTGTCCCGTGCCTCTGGGATTGCTTCGTGCTGAAAGAAGACAATAAATAACAGTGACTGATGGCGGTAGCAGCATGCCCTGTGCAGAGGGCTCTGTGGAGGATGCCAGCAGGATCTGCAGGCGCAGGGTCCTGCAGGCAGGATGGTGGCTTGGGGTGCCCAGGTGGTGCCCAGCCCCACACTCTGTGGGCAGGCACTGCTGCCTCCCACAGAAGCAAATTAATGCCTCCTCTCCCTGCTTCCCACCCGCTCCTCGCACCACCTCAGTGGCCACCGGGGAGGGAGCCCGGGGGGCGCCCGGTGGCGCAGGGACACAGGTGCCAGTCACCTGCTCCCGGCGCCAGCTGGGATAGAGGAGGTTGAGCCAGCAGCCTGGTCTCCCTCATCCCCTTTTCCTGCCTGACTGGGGGAGGGTCTGACCCTGCAAGAGGGGAAGTCGGTTTCTAAAAACCACAGCCATTTGCAAGGCATAGCGGGTGGAGTATTCGAAATTGCTTGAAATCGTTTTTTAAAATAAGAAAGAAGGAAAGGAAGCAGAGCTGCAGTGTTCAGGTGGGAAGCAACAGGACAGCAGCCCCAGGTTCAGCAAACTGCACTGGCAGGAGGTGAACCAACCTGCCAAGGCCGCATGGTGACATCACCACTGCACCCTCTGACATTCCCTGGGCTGCAGAGCCCCCACCGCCCCCAAAGCTGTGTCGCTTCAGACAGTGCCCCAGCACAGGGGCAAGCAGGGCTTCCTGTCCTTGTAATCCATGGTAGGCTTTGGAAACCAACACCTCACTGGCACCTCCCCCGGCCTCCTGCTTCTCCCTGTCCAACTTCAGCTCCTTTCCCTTGAAATCGAGTTAGGGGGGGCCTGGGCTTTTCCTTTTGCACAGATGAGGTGGAGGGTGCTGCGGGGGAGGGGTTGCTATAATTGGATCACTCACTGTGTGACTAATCACAGCGCTGGTAACCACAGTGACTGTGGTTTTAACCTTACTTGGTCATTCCCAAGCCACCGGATGACCCAGCCATCTGCAGCAGGGCAGGCAGCCGTGGCGTGGGCTGGGGCATGCACCCCACACCCTCATGCCAGCCTGTGCCTGGCACAGAGGCTGTGGGATATCAGCACTAGTCCTTTTGCCATCTCTGTGCTGGTGGCCTTCTGGACAGGTGTGGGTAGGTTTGGGAGCATGGCCACAGAGCAGGCAGGACCAGGAGCTTGTGGTGGGAACAGCCAAAACATCAGCTCCAGATCTGAAATTGGCGTGTTCCCCAGAGGAAGGGCTCAGGCTTGGCCCAGGGACAAACCCATAGCTCTGCACCTCTGTGTCTGGATGTGACCGGTGACATCCGTGCTTGCTGCAGAGGTGGCATCTGACTGCCCTCAACTTGCCCTGGTGCATCTATTTCTGGCAAAGGAGAAACAGCTAGATTATAGATGGTAGATCAGATTAAGTTTTGATTCTTATTCATTTGAGTAAGAACAATCCTTAAAAGCCATTATTAACCTCTTTACCTTTAATTACCCAGCCAATTGATGGGCATCCTGGCAGTTCTGCTTTTACCAGGCGACCTGGTGAACCTGAATTCGGATAGGGGCAGCACAGCGTGGGCTGCCACAGTTTGTTGGGAAGCAGAGCTACAGCGAGGTGTGTCAGGACACTCACCTTTCTCTGTGACAAATACAGGGTAGCAAGGTGAGGCCAGGGCACCCCCACCTGCCCCGTGCAAACACAGCCGCATGGGAGAGCCAGGCGGCTGCTGCCACTGTCGCTCCTTTTGAGCCCCGTGTTCAGTTTCTCCAAAGGAGGACGGAAGGAAGCAACAAATGGGAAGGAAACGGGCCTGCTTGTGAAATCCAAAACCGGATCGGTAAGAAAAACATCATAAATTATGGATCCCCTGGAGCCGCCGGCAGCCTGTCACTGTGCATGATCTGTCTCCATTGTACTTTTCTGTGTGGGTGAAACTGTTGTAAACTAACACAGGGCGAGCTTTTTCTGCCGAGGATCGCTGCCCACTGCTGGAAGAGCCCTCTGCCTTCCAGCACAAACAGGCCATTGCAAACCAAATGTTTCGTGTAACCGATAGCGGCCCCAGCGGATAGGCAAGCCCTTGAAGAGGGTGAAGGGGAATGAGGCTTTCAGCTGATCCTGCTCACTGGAGCTTAGCACCGGTGGACGCGCCAGCTGCAAGGACGGGGATGAGCAGCCTGGGCCAGCACAAGGCTGCCCATTGTTCCCCAATACGCTGCTGGAAAAGACAACCGGATTAGGGGGGACGAGTGGCAGCGCTGCAGTGCAGGGCACCCGTGCTGGGGAGCCCGGCTGTGTCCCGACCCTCAGCCCCGGCTCCCAGGGCGGTGTGGGGGAGCATCCCGTGTATGGTCCTCCCAGAGCAGCAGGGGTTATGGGTTGTGCGGAGGGGGGTTTTTAGCCCCCCAGCTGCACCAGCCTGTTTCGGATACCAGATGCAAGCAGGCAGGGGGAGGAGGGGAACGGGAGCAGAGAACGAACTCAAGGTCAAATAGCGAGGGGAGGGGAAGGAAGAGGAGGTGGCGGGGAGGGGAGGAAGGGTGTCCCCCATGCGGGCGGAGAATCGCTCTTTATCCACCCTCCTTCCCCCCTTTCCACACGCCAACCACAGAGGCAGCCTCTCATCAGGATATTTATGAACACACACACAAATGGGAGGCTGAGGGGAGGCAAAAAAAAAAAAAAAACCACCCAAAAAAAAATCCATCAACAACCACCCAACCCTATTTTGCTCATTCTCTTTCTTCAAAGAGCAGATGTGCTGTGGCCTGCAAACCGAGAAGGACACTCCCTTGCTGTTAGCTAATTTAGGCTGACATGTTAGGGTTTTGTGGTTCGAAAGAAGAAGTTTAGTAATCAGCCACTAACATTAACCAACACCTCTCACACAACCACCCGCGCTGGGCTCAGGCATCCTTATACGTGGTGGGGAGACAAAAAAAAAGATTCTTTTTTTTCCCTTTTGCATAAGATAGTGCTGCAGTGCTGCCGGCAAGTCCCTGGCCGCAGGAGCTGATCCAGCAGCCCACTCTCACGGAAGCCCAAAGAGCAGCAGTGGCAAGGAAAAGGCTGTCACATCGCCCTGGTGCTCGCCAGATGCGTGCCACCCCCATGGATTCAAAGAAATAAGTCTTTCTAGCAGGTTTATATAATTTTAAGGGGTCTTGTCTCTCTTGTTAAGCCACTTCCCTGCTTATTTTCTCTATTTCTGGCCAAGGTTCAACAGCTCATCAGAAGGTGGGCTAGTCCCTCATTGAAGATTCAAATGTGCTTCTCTGCCAAATTGACCTGCTGTTATCCCCCCTTTCAGCTACTGTAACCAACACTGCACAAACAATGAATTATGAGATTAGAGTTACAGAAAAATGGCCTCATTCTGCAGATGTTGTGTCTGGAACCGGCTGCTGCTGACTCGTGTTTGTTGTGTCATCTTCCTCACTTCCCTCCCCTCCTCCTCCTCCTCCTGCTCCTCCTCCTCCTCCTCCTCACAGTCCCACCTTCACCAGGTGATGGTGCGCGCCAGGGACACTGTTATACAAAGGGTCAATTAGCATCTTCCAACTCTGATATATCTCTCTTGCCAAAAAAAAAAAAAAAAAAAAAAAGAAAAAGAAAAAAAGAAGGAAAAAGAGGGGAAATGAGTGAGAGAGAAAAACATCATCAATAAGAGAATAGCCATTGCACAGACGGACAAGCAAATAATTGAACTGGAATTTAAAAAGCCATAGTAGAATTATTTTAAGAGATATTGGACTTTCAAGTGGGAGCTGCATGGTGGGGACAGCGCAATGTGGGGAGGCTGGAGAGGGCACACAGGGTTCCTTTGTTGTGTTTTGGGAGAGGCGGGGGTGTACGTGTGTGTGAGAGTGAAAGTGCACCTCTGTGTGTGGGGGTGTCACCCCTGTGTGTGTGGGGGTGTCACCCCTGTGTGTGTGGGGGTGTCACCCCTGTGTGTGTGGGGGTGTCACACCCCTGTGTGTGTGGGGGTGTCACACCCGTGTGTGTGTGGGGGTGTCACACACATGTGTGTGTGGGGGTGTCACACCCGTGTGTGTGGGGGTGTCACACCCGTGTGTGTGTGGGTGTCACCCCTGTGTGTGTGGGGGTGTCACACCCGTGTGTGTGTGGGGGTGTCACCCCTGTGTGTGTGGGGGTGTCACACCTGTGTGTGTGGGGGTATCACCCCTGTGTGTGTGGGGGTCTCACCCCTGTGTGTGTGGGGGTGTCACACCCCTGTGTGTGTGGGGGTGTCACACCCGTGTGTGTGGGGGTGTCACACCTGTGTGTGTGGGGGTCTCACCCCTGTGTGTGTGGGGGTGTCACACCCCTGTGTGTGTGGGGGTCTCACCCCTGTGTGTGTGGGGGTGTCACACCCCTGTGTGTGTGGGGGTATCACCCCTGTGTGTGTGGGGGTGTCACACCCCTGTGTGTGTGGGGGTGTCACACCCGTGTGTGTGGGGGTGTCACACCTGTGTGTGTGGGGGTCTCACCCCTGTGTGTGTGGGGGTCTCACCCCTGTGTGTGTGGGGGTGTCACACCCCTGTGTGTGTGGGGGTATCACCCCTGTGTGTGTGGGGGTGTCACACCCGTGTGTGTGGGGGTATCACCCCTGTGTGTGTGGGGGTGTCACACCCCTGTGTGTGTGGGGGTGTCACACACACATGTGTGGGGGTGGGTACCACACGCATGTGCTGGACCTGGCACGCTGCTGTCAGTGGCTCGGCATTGCAGCACCCAGTACCTGTGGACTGAAAGCCCCACACCATGGCAGCATCAGAATACAGCCCTGCAGCCTACAAAGTACATTTGCTACCTGAGGTGCTTCAGGGTGCTCTGGTTGGTTGTCCTAGGGTGACTTTATGATGCTTGTTTCCTCCCAAATTTGCCCTAAACCAAGACAAATACATTTGTAAAAAAACCCCACACCATCAAAATGACTGGAGATTTGGGGATTTTTTTTTTTTTTCCCCACAGTGGATGTGAATTTTCAGGTTATAAAGGACATTTGGGGACAAGAAAATATAACAAAATAAAGCAAACACCTTAAACTCCTGATGCTGCTGAGAGTTTTGCTGATGACTACAGCTGGGAAAGGAATTTGCCCAGGAAGCCAGTGACTGATGTGGATTGAGCCTGGCAGATACACTTCATCATTCTTCTTTTTCCCACTATGCAAGGATTATACAGCTCAATAATTATATCTTATATGCAATTTTTAATGCACATTAGGGAGTGATGAATGGAAATAAAAGCTTCCTGCATGCTGAAGAACCAAAGTTATGCTCTTGGTTAGTGGTGGGACAGCTTTGTTTCAAAGTCAGTTGGAGCTATTTGCCAATTTCATTATATTTTTGAGGAACAGCTTTGACAAATAAAAATTCACCAGCATTTAATTTGAAGTTTTCAAATGAAAGCATCTACAGTTTTCAAAATAAAAAACTCAATTCCGTGTTTTAAAATTATGTTTCACTTTGGAAATTATTTATGTTTAAGGACTTTACAAGGCAAAACAAATGAATTTATCTTCTTTGGAGTAAAACTAATCTTTACTTATTTCCTGTAAGCAATTGCTGAGCATTTTTTTCCAGTTCAATTAAGCCTTTTGTTGTTGTTGTTGTTGTTGTTGTTAAATTTAGGTAAGACAGAGGAATGGGTACCCCACCCAGCTGGCTGTCTCCCCCAAAGCAGAAGGAGGTGTCATTGCAGGGGAAGGTGATCATCCACATGGTGACAATAACTCTGAGTTCATCAGGATGCAGCCATGTATCCCTGTGAAATCACAGGAGGCACCATGGAAGTGGGATGAGTGCAGTGCTGGCCAGGAGAGGGAGGAGGGCCACCAAACCTCTCAATCCTCCACTGCTCACTAGCCAGCCTGGGTGTCCCAGCCTGCATGGAACATCTCCTCTGCCTCTCCAGAAAGAGCCTGGAGGTCATCCTGCACCAGGAAGCTGGGAGTTTCTGCACTGAAGAGCAGATGGCTCCTTGCCCCAAAGTGGAGCAGTCCCATGTCCTCCAGAGAAGACACAAGTGTCTCTCTGAATTGCCTCGGGTTGCATCCATCCTTCCGCTGCCCCCCACGGGCACCCTCTCCGGCGCACTCTGGTGCTGCCGTGTGCCTTTTTAGTAACTGGGACTGCCGTGGCACTCCAGAGGATGAGAAAGCACAAGACGGGGACAGGAAAGCGGCTGTGAGAAGAAGCCCCATGGAGATGCTGCATCTGCTCCATCTCTTTATTTTCTGCTGGTATTTTAATCTCTCAGCTAAAACGAGCAGCAAGATGCAGGATTTGGCTTGATCTTTTGTGTTTTCTGCAGATTTCTCAGTCTATCATCACATCCTGTTGTGCTCCAGGCAATGTGTACTTCTGGGCTTTGTTTGACACCAGGCTGCGCAGGCTGGAGCTATAGGTAGGCTCCAGTACATTAAAAATATGTAGCGTTCCTGGAGGAGAAACACAGTTTTCTGAGAAGCTGCAGTCCTGTTAGGCAGCAGGTTCAAGATCCTCTTCTCTCTGTGTCTCTGATCTCAACTTCTCAACAGCATCAGTTCTCTTTCCACCCAGTGCTTTTGCCCATTGTTTTTATTTCCATTTTTCTAAGGCAAGAATGTTGACATTCTCATCCCAGTCCTGTGCTGGTAAGACAGGTTATAAGCATCAGCCTTGCTATTAGCAAATTCAACTAATAATATGACAAAGCAACATTTGATAAACACCAGTTATTAAGACCCAACAGTGACAGAAAAGGACATTAGATTCCAGCAGCCTGAGGTCCTTATGCCCTCTTTAGTTCCTTTGTCTGTATTCACAGCAAGTGTTTTCTCCTGTGCCACTGAGAGGTTTTATATCCTCCAGTCCATTTGCCCTGGACATTTCAGTAGAGCTTAAGCTTATGTATTTCAGTGGGGTTTGAAATGATGCTCAGAGACAGCCCAGGAGGAAAAGATGGGGAGAAAAAAAAAATTAGAAAGGTGCTCAGGAGCTGAATATGTTCACAGTTGCATGGTAGGTATTCCCCAGCCCATTAATCTGGCATTGCCATTTCTTACACTGAAGGAATTACTTCAGTTTTCTTGGAATTTGGATTGTTCCACAGGGATTTATATGGCTGAACAAAATCTATTTGGTTTCATTTGGAATATTCAGGCCAAATGGTTGCATTTGGTTAAACCCCTCTGTAAGAATCAAAAAGGAGGCTGGATTTCTGGTTGCATTCCTGCCTTTTTTCCCCTCCCCCACCCCTTCAAACAACAAGTCACTCATGAGGAGAGCTCGAGCAAGAAAACCTAGAATTAATCTGAGAAAGTTGCAGGGAACGATAAAAAGGTCTAGTAATGGAAATTGCATTAACTTGAGTGCTCAAATCCACTATTAATCGCAATCCCCATGCTAAGAAGCCACCATTTGGTGCTACGATGCTCTCAGCAATACCCACTGATAGGTCAGAGGGGTCACTCGCAGCAAGGGGACCGTTGTGGTCACAAGTGTTCTGGCTGGATGGTGCCAGGACTGCCGTGCCATCACCTCGACTCCATCTGCTTTGTGCTGTAGCCGTTTTCCTTCACTCAGGTAATATATGAGCATTCAGGCACCTGGCAGCATCCATTGCTTGATTTTAATCTATTTTTTTTTTTTTAATCTGCATTTGAGTTACAGCTTTAACCTTTGCAATGGCACCTTTTTAACCCTTTTCACAATCACCCCATGGCTCACACGTGGCATCTCTGCTATTTGGTATTCTGTCTCTTTGTTGCTACCCATATGCATTTTAATATCTCACTGCTCATATTGTCCTTATATAGATGCCATACCAAACTCCTCCCCATCAACTACAGCAGTGAACACCTGTTCTCACATCATTAACTTTATGTGCTTAAATTCTTCAAGAATATCGCTCCTGTCCTGTAGCACTGCTGCGTGTTGAACCCTGATGGATAATCTGTAAAATCTGCAAAATAGCTTCAAGGATGTAATATGAAGGATTCTCCATCCAGATTCACTTGCTGCTTCCCAAATATCCCATTTTAATTTGTAATATATATGCTTGTCTGCTTGAGAATAGGTTTATTAAGCATCTGGGGTTAAAAAGAAAAATAAAAATTCCAGTTTATCCATCCATTATTCTTCCAGCTCAACTGGTGGTAAATCAACAGCCTTAATAAAGTGTTGCATTTTCCAAATGAACAAAAACCACTTCAGGACTCCTGGAGGACAGCACAAGAGTCTTTCTAAATCTCCATACAGCCAGCATCAACTTCATCACCTTCAAAGCTCCGGGTTTGGGTTTTTTGTTGTTGTTGTTGGCTTTTTTTTTTTTTTTTTTTTTTTTAAACTCGGGTGGCAATTTGCACAGGAACACCTTGATGTGCAGCCTGGTGCTTGCTGTCCCTCATCCGACATATCTGCTTCCCGTCAGCAGCAGTGTCACAGATCCTGGGGCCAGCCCCCTCCCTCCCTCCCCTTTCCTGAGCCTTCCCCAGGAGGTGCCGAGTGGGCTCTCTCCACGTGACGGGAGCAGCTGCACTCCTGCTCAGCCCCCCCTCGCTCCCCCTGTGTTGCAGCTGCAGCCCATCCTGCCTACAAAGGATGAGGAGCTAACTTTTTGTGGCATATGCTGTTACAGTCGGCTTTGCTGCATCTTTTGTCTGGATTTGTTGTCTTCAAAATAGCTGAAGCCCCTTTGCTTTCTCAGCATTCACTGAGCCTGAGCATTCAGCCAGCACACGCATTAGTATTTTGTCTTTGTAAAGCGCTCGTGGCTGCTGTGAATGCGGACAGGAGTTGTTAGAGCTGGGACATCCTGGCAACCTCTTCCCTTCTCTCACATCACGAACTGGTGCTTCCTGCTTAGAGAACTGACTTCAGTCAGCCACCTGCTTGACATCAGACCATCCCATCCCATCCCATCCCATCCCATCCCATCCCATCCCATCCCATCCCATCCCATCCCATCCCATCCCATCCCCAGGTCATCACCAGAGGCTTGCACCTTCACCTTTGCAGTGCTGGGGTCCCTGTTCAGCCTTCCAGAAGTTATGAATAGTGACCTGAGACCCTTCCCTTCCCAGCATCTCCATGAACTTTGCAGTGTTGCAAAGACTCCAAGGTTTGCAAGAGCAAACATTTTTCCTCTCCTTCTGTCTGCAATACTCCCCGAAAAGAAAAGTTTAGGAAGATTCACTCAAAAATTATTTAGAAATGACAGATGTGCCTTCTTCACAGCCTGATGTGTAGGGAGGTTTGCCCTTGGTGTAAAGGTCACCTTTACAAAGAGAGGCAGTGCTGGAAGCCCTCTAGCATGTTCGACAATGTATGTGCCTCCCAGGGTTTCGGGCATGTGGGTGTCATGGCACTCACCAGGAGCCCTGAAAGCAGCATGCCACCTGGGTTTTGGAAAGCTTCCACAGCCACAAAGCTCACTGTGACTTCTGGTGAGAGTATCCAAAAATGTGATTCCAAATTCTCTGTGCTCTCAAGTATTTTTTAGAGTACATAGAAAAATATTGGCCTTTTCTAAACTTCCACGGCGTTCCAAAATGCAACTCTTGCTTTTCTCAGATCTGTCTTTAAAGCCAGAGGGGGTGGGAAGGCTTCCTTACACCCACAGACAAATGTGGCTCATGCGTAGGGAAAGAGAGACTTTACAAAATAACACCAAAACACCTCATGTGGTGTTGTCACATATGAGAATACAAACACAGCTTTGGTGCAAAACTGTTTTATGCCAGGGAGTCTGGAAGTAGCTGGTGTAGATAAATGAGTTTCAGAGGCGGTTAAGTATGTGCATATTAGGTGAGAAGTCTTGTGCTCAGGAGAGCCTTGCGGCGCTGCACTTACACACGTTAGCAGCTGCAGAAGTCGCGAATGTGCATTTAAAAACAGGAATTGGAGGAAATGATTTTTTTTTTTCTTCAGCATGCATGGAGAAAATGAAACGTTTTTCACACGAACTTTTCATGATGCCTCGTTTATTCTGCATACTCTGCGCATAATACCAGTCTTATTAACCTCTGCCTCCTGCACTCACCCATCAAGTACAATAAAATGGCTCCTCTGATGTCCTTGGTCTGCAGGGAGTTTCCAGAAATGGCATCTGTGCTGACATTGAAATAATCTGCAGTCTGAGGCAAGTATGCAAGTTATTGACGAGGCTGCCTGGCAGTGGCGGTCAGCTCTGTGAACTGCTCTGTTCTTGTTTACTTGAAATCCTTTTCCTTCCTCTCTTTATTTGAGAGCACAGTATGGCATGCCACAATGCTATCTCATAGCAGTCCCACACACAGAAGGGCTGGCCAGGGACCGTGGCCCGATATTGACAGTGTCACAGAGGATTCATTGCTCTCTGCTCCTCCAGCAGAAGCTGTGGGCTTTCACTGCCTCTGAAAATCCGGTTTCTGCTCTTGGTCTGCTGGCATCGGTCCCACAGCAGGGTCACAGTGAGAGCAGATTATACCCACCACATGACAGGAGTCAATTCCTACTGACTCCAGGTAGCCGGCGCTGCCACCGTTTCAATCAGTGCACTGGTAATTAAAAATTGGTCAAGATCCAGCCCCTTCCACCTGATACATTGGGCAAAAGCGTCTGGATGAGATGGACGGAGGGGTCCCGAGGCACAGATGGCTGTTCACAGGTCCCGCACAGCCTCCGCGGGGAGCCGCGGCCCTGCAGAGGCTCTGCACAGCTCGGCCCGTCTCTTCCAGCAGCCTGCAGGGCAGGAATGAACCCAAAAAAATGCACACTGGGGACCGCACCACCGTGTGACACAGCATGGACTAGAGCAGAGCAGGACACAAGCAGGCACGTAGGCAGCAGCAAAAAGTCGTGGGGCTGGATTTGGCCATCCTTCAGTTGATACAGACCACAGGAAGTACAGCTCTATCTCATAGCAACTCCCTGCACTTTTCAGTACAACAATAAACATGTATTTATACAAAGACATCAGCATGAGACTTTTCTCTGATAGCGCTTGTAGCCTGCTATGGCTGTGAAATACAGAGCATAAAGTTAAACCCCCAGAAACATCATTAGCAAGCCATAGTATCTGGCCTCTCAGCACACCCCTGACTGCTCCCCACTTATCCCTTACAGAAAGAGGTACAAAATAAGAACACTGTTGCCCAGGCCCTGTACAGCCACTTCCAGCCTGTCAAAAACCATGGCTCAGTCACAGCATATTGAGATAAACCTGGCGCTCCAGCTTTGAGCCTTTGATCTTCAGCTGGTTTGCGAAGAGAAAAAAAGAACAAGGTTAATCACGAACAGCTGATGGAGAAGTTGCTGGTCAGATAGAAAAATGGCAGATTCCCCTGTTACCATGTACCTCCCAGAAGAGGAGCTTTCACCAGAAAGCAGTTGCCTCCCCATTGCAGGAAATGGCTGCGTGACAGGTATTTCCAGAGAAAAGAGCAGATTAAACTAGTTTTCCATTTAACTTGAGCATTGGCTCATTAGGGATACCAAGAAAGAATATTCCTTGGTAGGAGCTCACATCTCTAGTCAGTGTTTATAACACGTGCTGCATGATTTTTCCAACTAAGCTGCAATTTCAGTTTCTACCCTGAGGGTTACACCCAGAGAAATTAAAAGGGATGCTGAGATGTCTCTAAGTACCAAATGCCTGTGTTTCCCCTGGATCTCTTTCCCTTTTTGCATAGGCTCATACACCTCTGGGTAGATGCAGAAGCCTGGCCCTCAGTGCTCCTTCCGTTAGCTCTTGGCTCAGCCAGCCTGACCAAACCTGTGCTGGGTGTCATGCCAGCGTCTTCTTTACCATGAAACCTTTCACCAGTGCCTGTGCCAGGGCCTTTTCTTTATTATATCCTTTTGGGGAAATTGTGACAACTGGAGCTTAAGTGGCCTTACAAAGTGAGGGTCACCCTCGTTCCCAACACGGTGCCCAGCTGCCGGCACTGGCTGGTCCTCTGCCCCATAAGACTTCGGGCCGGTTGCACAGGACACTCACCAAGGAGGTTTTGGTACCACTGCCTCATTTCTCACCAGGCCACTCAGTCAGTACTGGAGGCTGAGGCTGTAACGCAGCAGCGGGGGCAAAGCTGGTCTCTGCTCTTTCTGGTGCTCACTAAAAATCCTGTAATGCGGGAGAAAACCTGGACTTTGCACCAGGCTCAAGCCATTCCCTCTTCCATCCCAGTTTGCCGCTGAGATAGGCAGCACTGGGTGAAACAAAGAGGGAGCAAGAGCAGCTGCGGGAAGGTTTCCAGAGAATAAATATTTCTATTATTTCCCAGCCTGACTGGAAGCATTCATGGGCTGTGAGGAGATGGTTACTCCCTTCACTGCCTCACTTATCTCAGCCGCTCTAGGTGGTGGTTGCAGCAAATGGCACGCTTGCGAGATAACAGCGGCTTTAAAGGGCTGCTGCCTCGCAGGGAAAGGGAGATGCTGACTCAGCTGCTGGAAAAATCAAGCAAAACATGGAGAAGGCACACAAAAGTTTGTTCACAGCCTGAAGAGGAGAAAATAAGGGAGGGATTCTGAGAATAGGAAGACGCTGAATTCAGGGTGCATCCGCTGGCGAGGGGAGGGGGGAGGCCGGGCCAGCCAACAATGGAGCAAAACAGAACAACACAAAGGCAGGAAATGCAGAAGTTCAGGTTCACACCAAAGTTCAGGTTCACACAGTGTAGCTGAGGCAGTTGCCCACCGCACAGCACAAGTACAGCCCCTCCTGTGGCCACTGCACCCCACAACATGGCTGTGCTCACCTGGGGTTTGGGGGGCTCTGTCCCCACACAGTTAGGTGGTGTTGTTTCTGTTTTGTTCTAAATAAACGTGTAACACCTAGTAAGAGAGCTGTGGAGCTAAGCTGGTGTTGTGAATGGCACAGCACGCAAAGTACCAGCACAAAGATGGTTTTATAGTACACGGGAGAAGCAGAGTATTTTATTCAAAGACAAAAATTATTAAAATGTCAAAACAGTGGATGCTCCCTGTGACTTCTGCTTTCTGAAGATTTGTTAACTCACTAGACAAGTTTTGCAGCCACTCTAGTTTTGATGAAATAACCAGACTAGTAAAAGGTGAAATCTGCAGTACTGTGTATATTTGATGCTCATATTTCTATAAGCATTTAGGGAGATACATTAAGTACCAAAGCAGGGGCATATTGGCAGGTAATTCTCACTCACTACTAATTGTGTGTGTGGGGGTTGCTATAACCTTCATAGTAAATAATATTTACGGAGTCCTCTTAACCAGAGAGTCTTCACAGTTTTATTTCCATTGGAGAAACCAGCATCTCTGGATGCTGAGCAAGTCAGCAGAGAAATGACTGCGGACATAAGGGACAAAACCTCATGAAGCTCCACTTGGTTAGCAGGTGTAGTTAGAATTAAAGGTAAAATGGTTGATGCAGACTTCCAAACAAAACATGTGCGGGAACTGAACTCATCTGCATGGCTGGGGGCTGAACTGTGAACTGCCCTTGGCCTTCAGCACAGTGACAGTGGTTCCCAGGGCCACGCTTTGTGAAAGCTCTGCAGTCAGCAGAGAGGAAAGGACGCTGGATGCCCTCAGCCCACCGGCAACCACTCTTGCAGAGCGGCATCACCCTTGCTGCCAGAGAGGTGGGTTACAGCTCCCAGAGACTGAGCAGGGAAGGGCTGGTTTCCATCCCGGGGCTTCTCTCTGTCCTTTTGGAGATGCTGTTGCCAGTTTTTGGGGCCGCATGCAGCTCGCAGCTGAGCACCCCCCCGCCCGGCTTTGCTGCTGCCAGAGCAGCTGAGCTCATTAGCATGGAAAGGAAAGGCAACTGCGGCTCCGGCTCTGCTGGGGGTGCAAACCAGGGGACCACGAAGGAGACGCACAGATCCCTGTGCATCCCCGTAGGAAAGCAGGGAGCCGTAACCATTTCTGATGGGGCGGCACCATTTGCCGAAGAGACCCTGGCAAAGGAGAGGTGCTTTGCTCCCGTTTGGCGTCCGCAGTGCCACTGGAAGAGGGAGGGTAGAGCCCTGTGGAGGGGACCCTCTCACTGGAGCCAAGCAGCCCAAGTCCTCTGGGCAGCCGGGGGTCTTACCCATTGTCTGTAAATCTCCACATAAATGTACGGCACTATATAAAAGTTTTAAAAGAAGGAAGAGGCTTCTGTTCTGTTCGGAAAGGAAGTGGTGGGGAAAGGAGTAGAGGCGGGCTTAATTTGTGCAGTAGCCTGGAAAGAGTCCATAGGGAGTTTAAAAAGCAATTGTATTTTGGATCCTGAAATTAAGCAGCAAGCCGCTCGCTGTTTGGCTGAGGGTGAAGTGGTCAAATGTCATGACATGTGAGGGAAAACAGCAGCTTTCCATCCCCTGTGGGAGTGCTGGAGCTAGGGGTTTGGATGGGGAGGGTGGGTTACTGCACCAGAGGAATACAAAAAAAAAGAAACAAAAACCAAACCAAACCAAACCAAACAAAAAAACCCACAACAACAACAACAACAAAATAAATAAAAAACCAAAACAAAACAAAAAGCCAAAAAAAAAAAAAAACCCAAAAAAAGAAAAAAACCCCAAACAAACACAAAAAAACACCCAACCCCAAACCAAACAAAAACCCCCCAACAACAGCAACAAAAAAAGAGGACAGGAAAGCATGGACGGAAATTTCAGCAGAAAGCCCCAGCCTGCCACAGCAGCAGCACACACAGAGGCTGTAGTGTGGCTGGAGAAAGGAAGAGGATGCATGGGGCAGAGGGGGAAGGGTGAGAGGGAAGGAGGGCTGGGGATTATAAACCACTGTCAGCTTAATTTCATTTCCCAGGAAAATAAAAAAAGCTGTTTGTAGGCACACAGATGAGAACAAGGAGATGAGATTCAGCCAAGACAGGTTTGTTAAGAACATATTGCATCAAATCAAATTAATTTCATTTTGTGGTAAAGTAATAGGCTTTGTGGATATACTTGAGGTTAGCAAGGCTTTTGACAGAGTCTTCCAAACATCCTCCTAAGCAAATTGGGGAAGCACGCTCTAACTTGAACTCCTGCAAAATGATGGAAAATCAAACTGGAAACTGTATAAAAGGATTTAGTTTATAGCTAAAAGCAGATTCTTCGAGGTCTCTCCCAGGACCTGGTACAAACAGCATTCAGCAAGGAACAGAGATCACGCCTTCATGGAGATGCTTAAAATATTTTGAACAGCAATGTTCGTGTTTGAAAAAGGTCTTCATTCAAAATAATGCAGTGGAGAGGCACCCATGCAATCTAGTGAGAAGCAGAACAAAACTGGAATCAGGCAGAAATAAGACATGGAGACGTGACCAGCCAGGGGACCACTGAGAGAACATTTTGGGAAACAGGATCACAAGCTGAACACAAAATGACATGACACCATGGCAAAAGAGGAGCTGGTTAACGGGAGGTGTGAATGGGAAGAACTGAAACATGAACTGTAACCTGGCTACATGAACTGTCCTAGCCCAAACAGGGGGCCAGTGCCAGGATATGCCTTAAGGGATGCCTAAGGGAGCAGTCTGGAGGGGAAACCTGTAGAAAGAGACTGGGACAACCATGAATCATTCCAAAGACAAAAGACTGAGGGGAAACAGCTGATTTCCAAGCTAGAAAATGCCATTGCCAAGGAAAAGGGATTGTTTGGTTCTCCATGTTCACAGAGAACAGGAGCAACATATTTACAAAAACTACAAGGAGAGTAAGGTAAAAGGCAAGGGAAGCACAGCATGGTTTGTGGGATCTGTGTCTCTCAAGGTCTTTAAGAGCAGGTTAACTGAACATGAACAGAGGAGCATGAAGGATGGTTGGCCCTCTTTCAGGACATTGGGCAGGTTAAACCTCCAAAGGCCCCTGCCAGGCCAGTACTCTTTGACATAGTAATGAAACAAAATGGTTGAGCACAAGCCCTTCAATAATAACTCCAGGTATGCAGTCTAATAGCTTAATAGGACAGTTCAGGTTATTTTGTTTGGGACCTGGATGTTGTAAGAGCAGAGTCCATAGTTAGGGTTAGTTTTACTACTATTTTCAATACGGACAAATTTTCACCCTGGGATTCCAGCTCCCTCCACCATCTCCTGCAACCCACAATAAAATGTTTATACCATCCATTTTTACTGGCTTTTTGTCTACTTCCTGGTCAGTTGCTCTGTGAAATGCCTAAGAGAGCCTGGCCTTTTAAAGTCACACACAAACACCTAAGGAATCAAACAGATTTTCCTGTACCCATAGGCACCACTGCCTACATCCAGGTCAACATATCCTATTATCTTCTTGTTTTGCTTTGCTGCCATTTATGAATGCCACTGCTTAGTTAAAGAAAATTTTACTGGGCTAAGAAAGCATGATATGGTGATGTTCATTACTGATATAACTTCTCCTTTCATTCATCATAGCCATAATTAATTTTCTAGCATGGATATAGGCTGAGATTTAAAGCCATCCTTGTGAAATGAATTAGCCCCTTTTCTCATCTTATTTGGAGTTCCCTATTGTGAATATACTCCAAGTGTAATAGAGAGGCAATTTATGAGAATGAAATCTCATCTGTGTCCTATTCCTTGCCCTCTCTCTGGTGATTTTATTATGCCGGGCTGCCTCTTGCCATTTGTTTAGAGGCCGGGCTGCATTTGTTATTTTAAGTTCAACAGGTTGTTTAGCATACATTAATGCACAGCGGGGAGCAGAGACAGACCTTGGATGTGTAACATCAAACAGTCGAAGCATGCAGTTGGGGTCCGTGCAGTGAGTGAGGGGTGTTGCTTCACGTAACATTCAGCACCAAGGAAATCCTTAGGAAAGGCCCACAGCGGCCCGAGGCTCAAATCCCACTAAGCCACAGATCAATCCTGGAGGAAGAAGTGGACACAGCAACTTGTGGGCATGAAGCTTGTCCTGGCCCTGGCACCAGCACACCTCCTATCAGGCCCAGTTGGGTGTGTTAACACAGCTGAAAATGCAAAGATGGGGTGGATCAGCTGTTTTCATCCAAAGAGAGGTCTGCTATTAGTGCATCTGGTAAGATTTAAAGACATCTCTCTGAAATGAATTAGCCCCATTCCTCATCTTTTTTGGAGTCCCCTGTTGTGAATATAATCACAGCAGTGCGTGGAGAAGCTGCCGACTTCCTGGGGTTGAGCATTCAGCTTCAAGGGAGCTCAGGAAAGCTGAACGGAAGAAGCAAAGGTTTTTGCAAAGCAGTGCACTGCAGTGACAATTCTCTGAGGCCCTGCTCAGGGACTGTGGTGTTTGCAAGCAGCTACAGCTCCCCAGGCCTCAGCAGAAGAGCTCATATCTTTGGCTTGAGTCAGAAAGTTCCAGTTCCCTTGGTAAAACAAGGGGTAACTATTCAGCAACTTTAAAAACGCCCATGGCATCAAATGGTGACTTCAAGCTGTCTTGGGTTATGGCTTTAAACAACAAAAACTGTCTTGCACAGAAGAGCAGATCCTGGCAGTCACAGTTACTCTTGCAGGAGAACATGTGGATGTAGCTGGAGCCAGGGAGGAAACAACCACAGCCACCAGCAATGCCCCTACCAGTGGCTGGAGCTGCTGCACAGGGTGATGTTTCGTGACCGCCATGCTGAATTAAAAAGAAAAATTAGCCTCAGTAACTTTTCAAATGTTTTTTTTTACCTTTGGAAAGTGGCTGCATTTGATTTTCCAGAAAACTGGCATGTAGCTGATTAAAACTGCACATATCATCCTAACATCATATCCTCACTACTGAACTTCTAACCTGACATAAATACATTGCATACTATAACCTGTTTCTCTTGATTATTAACCTTGAACATGGCAACCTATAAATCATCAGTGAAACAGCTGGTGCTCAGCATTGCCCCAAAGGGGTATGATTACGATCATTTTATATATATCTTGCTATGCAGACATGAAAAATTCATTGAAGAGCTTGGTATTGTAAGACTTATTGTAATGAATTTTCTTTAAAACATAGATCATACTTAAAATAGGTGTCTGCTCATTATAATGTAGCCATTTATATCTTCTTGAATTACTGGTGTGGTGCTTGGCTGATTTCTAAAATTTAAATGTAATGCCTAAACAAATTCAGAGTGGTCAGTCTGCCTGTACTTCATGATGACATTTTCATTTTTAGTTTTACGCCTTTATTTCTATTAGGGTAAGGACTCACACCTGCAGAAATATTGACAGGATTACAGACTTTTTTCCTTGCAATACTTGGTGTTACATCCATCACTACTGGGATCTCGGTAGCTGCCGTTGGCACTTTAGCTTTGGGGATGGTAGCAGTAGATTCTTCTGAGGTTTGGTGCCAGCAAGCACATGAATCGTACAACTGTAGGTCAGTAATAGAACCAAAGGGAATAAACAAAACATAAAACAAGATATAAAGCCAGAACCTGAAAATAAACTTCTAAAAGCCACGAAAACTGATGGCTAGGACCTCAAAGAACATGGGGAGGTAGGCCAGAGGTAGCAGGTCATCTGGTGATGTTTTGCTTTTGGGATGGCATCCTCACCTTTTCTATCCTCCCAACAGCCATGCGCATAAACACAGCCTGTGTCAGCTAAAAATGTGCTCAGTGATTTAAAGCTACCAGCACCCATCTAGTGAGCACTGAGAAGCCTGTGCCACATGTTCCCATCCTACACACATTTTACAGAGAGGCTCTAACTGTTCGTGTCTAAACTTGAGTGGTTGTTGGCAGGTGACGGGAATCATGAGAGTGGCCCTGCATTTTGCTACTGATTCATACCACCAATTTATCATCTTGCAGATGAAACCATTCTTTTCCACGAGGTTATGAGAGGATTTTGTCACCTCTGGCTCCCCTCCCTCATGCAGCTGCTCTGCCAGAAACCCTACCTAGGATGGGATGGTGTGAGAGCTGCTTTGTGCCAGCCCTTCCCATGCATTTTGCTGAAGATAACAGCGTCAATGCAGAGGCTCTCCCTGCCCTTGCTGTAGCCTCCATTAACGAAGCTCACCAATACCTGCGGAGCTCCACCAAGGACTCCTGTACTGTATCAGCCACAGACCCCTCCAGTCTTCATCTTGCACCCCAGGGGCATTGATGCCACCTTGAACCTGGCAGAGAAACCACAGTATTCCCACAGAAATCTCTACATTCCTCCCTGAACTCCTGGTTGATTTTGCCTGTGACAATTTTTGTTTGCTGCAAGCAGCAGACACAAAGACATTTGCGTGCAACCTTATTGCACATTGGTCATCAAAGAGATCTGTGCAGATTAAATTTGCTTTTGCCTGCTCACAACATATTCTCCCTTACCTCTCTGGAAGAGTGAAGACAAGCATAAAAACCAGCTCCACAATTGCTCACAGATTATTTCTGTAGTGCAAACAGTAAAGGCTCAGCAAGAAAACCTGATACCACTGCACGCAAATGTTGCTTGGGTCACCAGATGCATGAGGCCTAAGAAGAGATCTAAAAAGCCACCTTTCTATGAGGAATAAGCGAGGAACATGGCAAAGAAGCATAATGTGTTCCAATTTAGTTAAGATTCTTTTGGCATGTGAACTCACAACTGCTTTAGGAAGACTTCGTTAAATGGTGTGCAAGGAAGCCCACTCATCCTTTAACTTGTATACAATAAAATCCACTGATAGAAACAGTTTTGCAAATCCCATTCCAAATTCAGGTTGAAAGCAGCCACCTCTGAGATGGTTGTGGTGAAATGCTGCACACATTGGAGTGCTGTTACTGCATGGTGTGATCCCTACTAGCCATCAACAGCAGAGAAGCCGATCGAAAATCATTAGAGGCTGTTACATAGAAAGGGTGCCAAGAAGAGCTGACAAACATGAGGTATTTAGCAGCACATACTGAAAACAGGCTGAAAGATATTTTGGAGCTTGCCTCTCACGGTTTCTTGAAAATTGCTGTTTTTCTTTGGATTAAATATAAGTATACAGTAGGCAAGAAATTATGGCAGTTCTTCACATGGCAAGGGAAACTAATAGGGCAATGAAAAGCTTGTTCAATTCAAACACTGAGTATTAAAGCCAGCAGATATCTTTTCCTGAATGCTCCTTTTCAGTGCAGTTGTATAGAGCCAATGACCGGTGCTCCTTGGTAGAAACTGGTTTTTGGAAAGCTAGACTTTAGGCCTTTTTAAAACTACCAATTTCTGCTAGAAGACCAGTGGACACTGGAAGCATCATCTAACCACTTCTTGCTATCTGATAGAAAGTGGATGAGGATGGAAAATCCAGGAATATTATCTTCCCTCTGACTGTCCCTGATGTATCCACAAGCTCCCTAACCGAGGCAGCTGTAAGCAAAGCCAAGGAAGCACTAAGGGAGGCCTTTTCAGCATACCTGCATGACCAGGGAGAAAGAGAAGCTGTTAGCTTACAATGTACTAAAGCTTTAGCATTCTACCCTCTTAATTTCAGATCTACCCCACCAGCAGAGTAATGTGTGCAGCAGAAGCCTTTTGAGGAGAACACGAAGCTATAATGATGCAAATCTTGCCTCTTAAAACCCGTGCTCAAACTTGCAACTTCACTAACCGTGTCAGTCAGATGAAGCAGTTGCATCGTATCCAGGGAAGACCAAAGGAATATTAAAGAAACATGAACTATCACTGTCCTGAAGAAGTCAGTGTACTGATTTATGTTCCCATTTCTGTGATGTACTATGCAGTCTGAGCAAAAAGCGGCCCCAAGGTCAAGTGGCAGCAAGTTGTGCAGCAAAAGCAACAGCCATGGCCCTGCCTCGACAGTGGGAACTCAAGGGGACAATGAGAAGTGAGACCCACAGCTTGGCACGCAGATTTCCGTGGAAGCGGGAGAGAGAGGAGAGAGGGTGGCAGATTCGGTCCCTCGCAGCAGGGTAGCAGGTTTGCCGTCGTACAGTGGCAGCCATTGATTGAGGGGGGCCGTACTACGACAGCCCGAGATGTAATGAAGATTGTCATGTTCAAGGATGAGCTGGAGTTCTACCCAGGCAGTCCTAATCAGGGTGGTTTGAGTGCTGCATGATTGTTGCTAACATTAGCCTCACAACATCTCTGTGAAGAAGGCAAGTGTCATTCTCCATTCGGAAGATTGGAAACCGCAATTAAAGCAACCGCCTCAGGGAAGCAGACAGAATTAGAAATTGAATCTGGAGTCCTGGTCTGCTGACTCGCCCACGGGTTCACCTTTCAAACTTGGGAGAGGGCAAGGTAAAGCAGTCGGAGGGCACCTTTTACCTGCAGCCCGAGAGACGCTCCCTCAGACTCCAGCGACAGCTCCAGCCTAATCAAACAGGCACAAAAGAGCAAACGCTGCTTGCAAAACAAAGCGCATACCCCACTGGTCACTAGAGTGCTACAAGCTGGAATCAATGCGATGATTGTGACAGCTGAGAACAAATTCAGCTATGTTTGACAACTTCCAGAAAATATTGGCAGAGGACAGGGAGTCTGCACTGCCCAGCAGCACCTTTGTGAATTGATTAGCCATATAGCAGATGGCAAGCCTGCTGCAGACTGAGACAGCAGAAGATGGCCAGTCTGGTTGAGAAGAACTTGAAGACGACTGGGAAGAAAAAGCATGTCCTTACAGTGACAGCCCAAAATGATATTTCAGAAATGTCATACGCATGGCAGATGAGGAACACGACTGATTTTTAACATTTTCTTCAGCAATTTATTACCAGCACCTGTCTGGCTCATAAAGCAAAATTATATAGCTTAGTTTAAACCCTTCACTTTCACCTCTTTCCTTCACAAAAAATCCTTAATATTAAAAAATCTATTTTTTTTCTTTTAAAATATTCTTCTAGAATCAAATGATATGTTTGAGAGAACTTTTTGCGCCTTCTCTGAAAGCAGGCATGCCTTGAAAGTTTCATT
This sequence comes from Phylloscopus collybita, assembly GCA_027886175.1. Taxonomy (NCBI): domain Eukaryota; kingdom Metazoa; phylum Chordata; class Aves; order Passeriformes; family Phylloscopidae; genus Phylloscopus; species Phylloscopus collybita. The sequence continues at coordinate 36,550,190 of JAJNNQ010000075.1, forward strand.
TTAGGAAAATATATTCTGGACAAAGAGCAAAGACTTTGCTCTCCTCCTCCTGCCACATATTTTTGGGAGGGGTTTGGCACGTGTTTGGGGAAAATTCATATTTTCTAATGGTTTTAGGAAATGCCTTAGGCTATTCAGAGTCTGCACAGCTGCTCATCAGTAGCTAGCCATGGCTGAAAGAGCAGAAACTATGGTTCAGAAAAATATGCCATCTTTGTCTGGTGCAGAACAATGCTGCTGCAGTGAAATACAATGGCCGTCTCTTATTTTCCACTAGCCCTTAGAAGGGGGGGAGAGGGAGGCGGGGGGAAAGACGAGGTAAAAAAAAAAGGGGAAGGATCACAGAGTTTCCTTGCAGGGCCTCTGAGCAGAGGGAGGGAACATCAGCTCTGCACTCACAGATATGCAAATCCTTCCCCAGGCCCAACAATAGCAGAAACCCTGTGGGAGGAGGAGACCGATGGCTCTGCTGCTCCCAACTCTTTTGCCTGCAAAGCCCACAGGTTCCCGGCACTTCCCGAAGGCCAATGCATCATCCAAGAAGAGGAGAGCTGTAAAAGCTGTGGGATCAGAGTTGACCACTCTTTGCCCATGGAGCTGTGCACCATCACTGGACATTTTAAGGTGTACAGTTTGCCTGCCATTCAGTTCATGGGTGCAGCAGCCCAGAGGATTGATGAATCCATAGTTAACGTCTCCATATTGCCCCTTAGGTTAATAAGGACCACATATTTTTAAAAAGCTGGAACTAAAAGAAGAAAAAGACTTTCTGTGGTGAGACCCAGTTAACAGCATTTGCATCAACATACTCCAGGCAAGCTTTCATAATGGAGGGATGGGGTTTTTGTTTCTAATGTAACTAACAATTAAAAGAATTTAATGAAATCTCTGACTTCCAGCTATCACTAATATCTAAATTTCTTAAGCAAAGACTGAGGGAGGACAAGTAACAGATAGGAAACTACCTGCAGTAAGCCACTGCAACAGAAATAGTTCAAATAATTAAGTTTTGATGGTTTTATCAGGGCTGACAGCAATCCATAGGAGCTGGAAAAACAAAAACATCTGGTGACATGGATTTATCGCCTTCTAGAAAACACGTATTTTGCACTATAGTTCTTTATACTAGTAAATGTTTTCTCTTTTGCATCAAATCTATTATCTAAAGCTGCATGCAGACTGAGCTGGGACATCCACCCTGCATTCCAAGGGAGGTTTTTATAAGGCCCATCAAAGTTTGATCATAGTAACTGTCAATCACAGAACTGAATTTCCTTCACATATTCTCCTCAGAACAGCCAACTCAAGCTAGTGATTAGACTAGACACCTCAAACATTGCCTGTCTATGTAAGAAGCTGTCTCCAGGTCTCTCCAAGGCACCACTTGAAGCCAAAGGGGTACAACAGGTTATTTACATAGCACAGAAGCTATGCACAAATAACCTGTAAATAATCTGTAAATAGCTGTAGCCAGCACTCTTTCGTACTGAGGAGTCAGAAGCATTCATGGGCTGGCACCTTTCAGGTGCCCAGAAAACAGTGTGGAGGAAATGTGAGAGCCCTCACATGTCCTAACACTTCCTGATCCCCAGCCCTGATGTTAAGGATTCAGCGGTAGCTGAAATGCGTGGTGTAGAAGCAACAGAAGTCTAAAATGTCCCAAGCAGTTTTGTTCACAGAAGTCAATGGGAAGCTTAGTACTAAAAATACAATTGAATACCCCTCCCTCCCCTCAGTCTTAAGCCCTTCCCAAAAGAGGAAGTGCTCAATGGCAAAGGTCCTCCATAGAAGTGTGAAATTCCAATAAGCAATACTTTGATATTAGACACCAATACAAAACAAGAGACTGAAGCTGACTAAAAAAAACTGGGACTAGTTTAGGAATTTGTCCCCTATTTCATCAGCAAAAATTTTCAAGACTCACACTTGAACTGGTTCTCCTTTATAGTCCCCTTATTGTGTCTGTAGTAGCCTGAGCAGATTTGTTGATGTTGGGTTCTTTCCCTTGGCAGGATTGCACACCATGCACACAGAACAAGCTGTGTTAGCATGCAGACACCTGCTGTACTTTGACACAGGTGCTTTCTGTTTGAAAGCAACACAGAACATAATTTATATTCCTTGATAACCCCATTAACATTTCCATGGCCATTAGGAGGTCCAGCAAAAAATGGTTGGTGGCAAAAGAAAGGCTCCTCATTACGAGAGACAGAAAGGATGCTCCAAATGTGAATCAAGTGCAGAATAGTTTCTGATCTATGCATCTTACTCACATAAGCTTTTATTCATTTAGACACACTTTTAAAACTCCGTAAGAATCTTTGCAATAATTAACATGTAAAAACCTCTGTCAAATCAAAGAAAAACCTTCATATTTTCATGTAATACATTTCTCGGACATTAGATGGCAATCCCCCCACTTCATTTTTCATACCAGGGGCCCATATCCCTTCCAAAAATCAAATGTCACTACCTTCCCAAGAGGTGGGGGGTCTGTTTGCCTTCTAGGAAGCAAGGCTGTTTGGAAAGCACAGAGCATGGAGGCTCTCCCATTCCCATGGCATTTGTTCTGTTTCAACAGTTCTCTGGTTTTGCTTTTTTTTTTTTTTTTTTTTTTTTTTTTCTGAGCAGGAAAGGCAGATGAGTAATGCCATCATGGAAGATGCTTGTGCTAGGGGTAAGATTCACACATTTGTCACCTGGACACTCTACATCATGAGCTGGATGTTTCCATGTCAAAAACCTATAGGCAAAAATAGAAGTTATCAGAACTTCCCCATTTTGACAGAGAAAGGGACTTAGTATGGCATTTAACAATATAATTTCTAGTCTTGCCAATTAAAAAGGGTTCTCCCAAGGGATATCATTAGTCTGCGTAAATCTTTTCTGGAAATTATAAAACTGAACTGAAAAAACCCTGCTATTCAGTACCATGTGTGGAATACACACAGTGGGGAGCATCTACAAACTCTTACAGTGGGAATTTTATAGGTAGAAAAAAAATAAGACTAGGCATTTGATAACAACTTAAAAAAACAGCTCAAATGAGTACAACAGAGTATGCAACACACCTGCCCAAGTTAATGTGCCTTTGCTTTCAGCCTCTCACTTTTTGCTGTGGTCTACGTGTAATGTTTAAGAAAGAGGCAGGAATAACACACCTCATCAACCATTCCGTGATGTCCATGCAGGGGGAATCCTTCCTGACCTTCATTAACTCCCTATGATCTATTTAAGTGGCAGTACAAGACATCCTGACATCTATTCATTTCAACAGTGTGTGCCTGTGATTCATTCACACAAAAATCACTTCCTAAGCCTTCATTTCTCATCTATGTTCATCGCTCATGAAATATTCCTTTCAAGCCAAGTTCACCCCTTTTCATATATCCCCCTGGGGACCAAATTTCGGCCTTGCAATACTTGCCCATTTGAGCTCTTGTGCAAATTCACAGTGTACATGAGAGTGAGGTTTGCAGCTCTCCAAAAGCATTCCAAAAGCACAGATAACGTTAGTCCTAAAGACAGGGGTCCACTCACAGCTGGCTACTGAAATAGCTAATTTTTCATGTACTCCAGTGAAAATCTAACCTTTTATCCTCACTCTGGAGCTCGTTGTGTATGTGTGTGTCAAGGTGACAACACCATGAAAACAGAAGTTCTCAAATGGTACATTATCTCGAATATCAAAAGGTCACAAAAGGGTACAAATCGGTAGCCCTCCAGAAGAGACACTGGTTTTTATAAAAAGTGGGTCAGTTTTAGTTTCATGTAGGTTGTTTGACACAGTGGTTTCTGGCATCACAAGCTCTGGTCTACAGGATACCACAGAGCCTTTGTATCCCTTGCTGTCACTACAGCATTGTGTTTTTCTACCCATTAACCAAGGATAAATGACCTAGATATTGTGCCTATTAAAGCCTCATTTTTCTTTTGCCCTTTTGTTCTTTAGTGTACCACATTATCACATGCTGAACACATTTAAAGTATTCTCAGTCTCTCATGCCCCTTTGAAGGAGTAAAGTAGGGATTTTAGCGTGCATTTCTGTAGAGTTACTTAGAGTGGAAAATATGAAGGCAATTCAAGGTTTCTCTTCCTGCCTAGTCCCCTGAAGACGATCAGTTCAGCATTTACAGCCACTAATCTATAAAGAATATAGCAGGAAAATGCTATAAAAAAGCCACAAATACAAATACAGAAAGTGAACACCAGTTTTGATGTCCCTAAACACTACATTCTATAATTACATCTCTGCATATCATGGGTCACTTTTATTAAAAGCATCATTACTACAGTTGGCAGCAATTTACATCTTATCTTACATGATAGCAGTTTCCAAAGAAAAAAAAAAATAAAAAGACATCACAACAAAGAAAAACAATACATTTACAAAGTCATGTCTGTAAACTTCAAGGCTAGTTTAGAGTTGAGGTAATGCTGTTTAGCTTTGTGGCTAAAGTAACAAAGTCCTTTAATTTAAAAAAGGTACCTGATTTTTTTTCTTTTTGTTTATACCAGTGCATTACAAGATCACGAGACGATTAAACTGTAGCTTTATCCTGTAAGAACCTTCTCCGCGGGTTAATTTCCAAAAGGTACTCTTCACATTCAACAGCTGCCTTATTATTGCTGCGTCTCAAGACAGAGACATTCACACTATCATGAAGATTGTCAGAGAGAGAGTGTGTGTGTGGGTGTGTGCGCGCATGTGAGCGGGTGAACTCCCATACAGTCAAAATGAAGCGCGAGTACGATATGTATGGTAAATTTCATCTTGACCTTCACAGCAAAAAAAAAAAAAAAAAAAAAGGAAAAAAAGGAAAAAAAGGAAAAAAAAATTAAAAATTAAATATATAACTTCATCCTTCCTTTAAGCAGCACTTCCTTCTATTAGTGCCACTTGATTACAAATTGCTGCTTAATTCATAATACCAATGGTACCAAAAGAAAAAAAAAGCAGAGCATTATGTCAATTTCCTTAAAAAGACATGATCACCTCTCAAATTTCATCTCTCCTAGGGATAATAAATAATGCACTGCACAATACTTAATGACCAAGATACCTTTTGACACATCTGTATAACATGACTTGAACTTTTTTTTTTTGCTACACTATGTTACAGAACAGCTTATAAAAACTAAGTATGGACATTAACTGTGAGTGTAAACAGTAGGACTACCACTTGTCAAAAGTTTAAAACACTTTAACTGTAACTGGTACTGGTTATTCATCATTTTCATTGTTTTCTATTTCTTCCCCCCCATCAAGTGAGTCTAATTCTTCACCCTGTGCTATTTCATCTTCTAAAACGGAGGAATCTGCAGTTTTATCAAGGCTCTCCTCTGCATCACTGCCTTCGAGATTTTCTTCATCTTTAAAGGCAGCTCCTTCAGTTTTGTCAGTAGCCTTCTCTTCATTGGAGCCCACTGTGTTCTGAAGTCCTGCTAGTGCTGGGAAACCGGGCAGAGTCAATCCTCCCAGTCCTGGAGGTAGAAACATAGATGGATAGAAGAGGCCAGGAGCCATGGTAGACAGCAGGAAAGGATTGAAGGCCAGAGGGTTTGTGGGCAATCCAGTGTTGGTGGTGGTGGTAGTGGTGGCAGTGGCGGTAGTCGCCGCAGTAGCAGCACTGACAGATCCATTCGCAGAGTCAGTAGCAGAAACAGTGTCTGTGCTTTTCTCAGAGTCTTTGTTCTCCTCTTCATTCTCATTTTTCTTCTCTTCAGCTTTCGAAGCGCCATCCTCAGTTTCTCCTTGACCGGAAGCAGTAGTGGCATTTCCAGTAGTAGCCGTTATCGGGTTATTCAACAATCCGCTTAGTCCAAACATATTGGGCAGTCCTGCCATCCCTGGCAACATCAGAGGCAACATGGCAGCCGGATTTTTAGCGTCCCCTCCAGCAGCAGCAGCTGTTGCTAGCCCTGGTGGAAAGCCCATGAGGCCTGCGAGCTGGAGAGACTGCAGGTTCTGTAGGTTCTGGAGGCTTGTGAGGTCCATTCCAGCAAACAGACTGTTCATTAGTAGTGGGTTGATTCCCGAAGTTGATGCTACAGCAGCAGCTGCTGCAGCTGCTTTGGCAATTTCACTTTTTGGCCTTCTTCCTCTTCTGCTTGCTCCTTCCTCCCTCACAACAGGTCCAGTGAGAAGACGGTCAAACATGGACTCTGGAACAAAACCCTAAAAAGGGAAGGTGAAAAAACAAGCTTTATCCTCGATTGGCTTTTTTAGCTTTCAGCAATTAACTGATGATGATAGAAGAAACAGAAGGGATTTCAGCATACTCCAAAAGTGGTTTGTTTTTTCACCCTGGCAAATGGTGACTAGCTTAGAACTGTAGTGAATGGCATTAGAACAAGTAAAGAAAGCTGAAGAAATCAAGATCACAGATTTTTTTTTTTTTATGTTTAAACACAGGAGTAAAATACATGATGAAAACTCTGTAACTTCATTAAAAACACCCACCCTGATATGCTGCAGTTGCAAGTTTATATCTTCGTAATTTGTACTGAATTTCAGAATAGTAATATTCTATTAAACTGAGTACTTGCAGAATTTTACCCTTTATTTTCAAACAAGTGTTGTAAAATAAAAGGCAGAAAACCTATTCCTTTGATGCTGCCTGTTACTGAGACAATGAAGTGTACTTCTGTTATGAATATGACAAATATTTTCTTAGCAGTTCCTAATGTACAAACACCTGTGCTTTTTAAGGATTGTTGCTTGTAAGAAAAAATGATGCAGAACAAATGCTGAAGGCTGCCTTAACTGTAGCTGATTTTTTGAGTGCATTTCAATCCAATTCTACAGCCTCCTATCACCACTCCCCCCAAGTGGGGTAACTACTACACAGACACCACAATTTTCCCAAAACCAGCTATGAGATAAAGACTTAATAATCAATTTACATAGCCTTCAACTTTTCTGTGCTACAACCTACAGTGACGCATGGAAAGAAGTTTCACTTACAGACTGTTTAACAATGTCAGTCCAATCTGGAGCAACAGCAAACTCAGGATTTTCTTCCAGCCATCTTGGCAAGTCCTTCATTGGAGGGGCCATAGCTCCACCCATCTAATGCAAAAGACACGGTTATGACTTTAACAAAAACTCAACAACAAAACCAAACAACTACTTACATGGATATTTTCTATCTACACATTTTCATCTCTGAAGGACGGCAGCAAAGACATTCAGTTTACTGTGGAAAACTACACGGAAACCAGCTAGTGATACCTCAGTTGACAAAATCATGTTTTAAAAAAAACAGTAAAGTGCTGCAGCTCAGGCAGGTCTGGTAACAAATTTTGTATCTAAGGACAAAATGTGCTACATAGGTTCAAAAAGTGAGAGTTACTCACTCAGGTGATTAATATGAACATATCAGAAGAGCAAAGAAGGAATTAAAGGAACCAGGTGGCACAGTCCAGTAAGAAAAACTGCTGGTGCCAAATTATTAAACTTGTAAAGAGAAAGCTCAGAGTAGAAAACCTGCTTTCCACATGCAAAGACATTATTAAAGACCTCAACTGAAGTAACTTAATTTTTACCTTCTTTCCATTTCGTTTATTTACAACAGGTACCCTTTCTTCTCCTGTCAAGGTGTTTATATCCAGTTTATTAGGGTTTCGACATCTGTGTCGTTTTTGTTTCGGCTTCTGAAATGGGGAAAACAGCACATCTGCACTCTTCTGGAAAGAAGAGAAATTTATTGCTTTTTAGCTTTTCATTTCTTGACAAAAATCAACAATCAAGGAACCCCTTCCCACAACAATTTTAAGAAAGAATCTATTATTTCACTCTCAGATTACGTGAGAAAAATATTTGTATCAGATGAGGAAATTTTGCAGAACTTGTCAAACACAGTTCTGACATGCTGTTATATACAAATATTAAGAAAGGAAAAGAAAATCAAACACCCCAATGTCACTTGGTTGTGGATAAAATAGGAATGGTGAGTAAAGAGAAAACTTCTGTTGAAAAGCAAGCTAAAAAATTGAATTACTATGTCCAATGCGAGGAAATCCAGTCCGACGTCCATAAAACTAACTTCTGTATTAATACAGTAGACCAACACTTTTAGAGTCACATACTTACTGGTACATAACTTGGCATATCTACAGTGTAAGTAGGATGCAACTTAAGCCATTCAACTAGATCCTTGTTTTTCGGGGCATCCTCTCCCACCAGCCTGGTCCCATCCTCTAGATTGATTACAGGGATGCGAGTGTCTGGGTCTAATTGACCAGGAGACGGAATGTTCCTTGCTGGTAGGGCTTCCATATCTTCTTCAAAACCTTTGGTCACTTCCGCATCCTCCTGAAAACAATCACATCTGCGTTAGTCTTCCCTTCACAAGAACAGCTGGAGAAATAATTTCAGGGACTGACTGAAGTGAAATATTCATGATTTTGCATACGCAAGAATTAATGGGGTTTAAATACTCCTACTACATAAAAGAGTATCATGGCACCAGGGAATTTTGAAAATTTAACATCTTTGAACACTAAAGAACATAATGCTAAAGGCAAAGCAGTTTTTTTGCATTTCCAGTGTCCTCCAAGATTCTTCAAGACCCTCTCTTTTCCAACACATCAAGAAAGACATACTTAAGCCTCAAAACATATATTGATAGAAATATGCTTTGTAAAAAAAAAAAAAAGAAAAAAAAAGAAAAAAAAGAGGTTAGTAATTTTGATAGTACAAGCTACTTAAAACTCAGCTACGATTTGCTAGAGTAAAATCTTGATGTGCACATTTCTTTTTGGTTCAAAAAGAATTAACAGCTCTAAAGGAAGAAAAACCTGGTTGAGCAAAAACTGTGTGTTTCTATTAGGCAGAGTACAATAAGACTTAAAACACATTCAGGAAGTACCACAGACAGAAGAACTAAAATGAGACAAAAGGAAAAAGGTTGTGGTCTTACTACAGTCAACGATGTCCGTTTGTTGCTCATAAATAACAGATCAAGCCCTTCTACATTTTTCCTCCTTCCTCTCCTCCTCTTCATGGGTGGTTCTCCATCTATTAAAGAGCCATTTAGTAGATGCCTTGTGGGTGTGCGTGAAAGACCTGCTTGCAGCAGCTCCATTTGAGTTTTAAAGGCATCAGACACGGGTGTGGAGACATTAGGCAAGATAAACTTTGAAGTAACAGATGAAAAATTTGAGGTAGAACTTGTTGCCTCTCGTGAGGCCTTTGATAAATCTACAACCTTTTCTTGTCCATTTTCTGACACCACCTGAGACTCACGTAACTGGGCAACCATTTCCATAAGATTTCTCCTCTTGGCAGCTCTCTCAGCCTCAATTTCAATCTTTCTTCGTCTCCTCCTCCTCTGACGTGGAACTGATAAATTGAGTGCATCTTCCTAATAAAAAATATGAGCATTTCCAAACATTAGCAAAGCTCTGTTTGCTACGCTGAGTTTAAAATAAAACCCCAAACATATAACTCTGAAAACAAAGCCTTCATTTTATTCAAAGAAACACTTTTATGTTTTTCCTATTTTATTCATGCTGGTTTATTTTCTCTTACGCAAGAGAAGCTCATGCAAGATAAAATGTTTTATGTAAAAAAGAGGACGCTGCAGCCTTGCCTTTGATAGCTGAGGAGAAGCAGTGAGATCTTCACTGCCACTGACGCTGGCTTGACCAACCATGGAGAGCTCTGCAAAGCTCCTTTTCTGTAGAGGGCTGTCCACAGCTGTTGGAGTGTACCCAGGTATGAGCCCCTGGAAATCAAACATCTGGCGCCTATTTACTGGCCACTTCCCTTTCAGCACTGCTTCACAGATGTTGTCTAATCGGTTGATCATTACTCGGTCCTGCATAAAGGAAAAGTATGTAATGAACCTTCAGTGTAAACGTCACCTTTTAAACTCAAGTAAGCCTTATGACACAGTCCAGTTTCCAGAGCTTAAGGAAGACATTCAGAAACAGCTATTCCTGCATGTTAGGAATAAACTGATCACCTTGCAAGAAGCTAACGCAATTTTATAGAATAAACTTTAATAGGATTTAAAAGCTGCATTTGTATTGTGTGAGGGGAAGGAGAAAAGACAGACCAAGTTTTCTGTATGACAATGCACCAATTGAAAAATTTAATAGAAACTCAGTGTTGTTTTACAAAACTTCAGTAGTTAGCAACATCAACAGTTAGGAAGGGAAGATAAACACATCTGCAATCAGTATCTTAAAGCTGCAGTTCTCAAGATTCAAGAGGCTGGATCTGTAATTCTGTCCTAGGAAGTGGATCCTCATTAGCGTCACTATTAATAAAGTTCAACATTATGAAACGGGCACCAACCTAGGGACATCTAATGAATGTCAATTTTCATTCCACGCCCATTATCACTTCAAATTTCACTGAAGCGTGTACACTAAAAATCTCTAATTATGTTTATTAGTCTACTTATGCTGAACCTATACAGATGAAAGATTTTCTGTTCTACTTTCACACTATGACTGGAATAAGATTTTAGCCCATGTTTCCAAAATACTTGCTGAAAGCAGAGAAGATGAGCATTATTTGATTTTTTTTGCCATTTCAGTATTCAAGCACATTCTACACTAGCCCGCCTGAAGTAGTAGCGGAACTTTGGAACTCCAAGAAATACTGCTGGTTAGGGAATATGAGCATCACTTAGCTTCCTGAACAGCAAAACAGTGCAAAAGCCACTAGCAAATCTCAGCAGCTGCAACAGACTGCTTGCTTTCCCCAGAAATAAGCCTATTAAGAGCAAGGTCCTCTTGCCCTGCTACCCCCTTCCCCCTCCCTGCCCCAACCAGATGGCCCTGTTATGGTGATTAGTAAGCTTAAGACTATTACTACTTTATTTTTCTCTCTCCCCTTACTGCAAAGGAGAGTACTAAATTAAGTATGGATTTATTACCAGGTTACAGTTTTGTATTTTTAAAACCATTTCATATTAGATAATTTTGTGTTGTTACCAAAATAAGATACAGCTTTATCCTATCTAAAACTGCTGCTTATGTTTGCAGGATACCTTAATACAATTACATCTGTCAACATTACATAATGGCTTAGATCATGTAGGTCACCAAAACTCTTCCCTACAATCACCTCACCCCAAAATAAAAAGGTGATCTTTGAAAGTCTCTGCTCTCAATTCTGCAAATTGCTCTCCAGGAAAATTTCCTAATTCAAAACTGTACAGTGCTGCAAGAGGTGTGACTCTGCTGACAAAAAGTTATGGACCCTATGAAGAACTCAATGTCTACCAGCAGTCCATTGTTTTACTAAATGACCCTATTTTACAAAAAAAGAGCAATTTCTTTCATTTCCACTGCAAGTGTGTATGAGCTTGAAGAAAAAAGTGTCATTCCACAAATCATCGCTGAAAAAGGTCTTGCCCCCCAGAAGTGCAGTATCACACAAAAATCACTGTTACTTTGCAAGCACATTTCCCATATTTTACTTAAATTAAAAGAGGCACGTGTCTTTCCACCCCTGACCAACCTTAGGCCAGAATGAGAAGGCAAATGTTCTCTCGTGAAGCAGCTGAACCACAGAGGGATCCCCGTCTTCCATGTAGAATCCATCACGTGTTTCATCCCTTGCGGTACTCATAGAGGCATTGCTTTCTTCATCAAAATTCTTACCCTGAGAAACTGCTCCTGCTGAATAACAATCATGACCAGGCATTAACATCCAGTGTCTATCCAGCTAGATAGGCTAAGGCAACCAGGCCTGACACAACATTTCCAACCCAGGCTTTTGGTCAGTAATTACTACAGCAGAGCCCCAGCCTTCCACATTTGGCACAGAGACCATGCTTATTGGCTCAGCTAGCTATCCTGGAAATCATCCCTGGTGGGGGAATGCCCTGCTGATGCTGGATGCTTCTTATGAAAGCTTATTTAGCCACCAGATATGTGGAAGGGCAGAGGAACTGCTACATGTAGCCCACCCCATACTCCATAATGGCGCCTTGTGTGCCACTTACCAGCTGGCACGAGCTACAACAGCTGTGGGGCTTGTGCTAAGCACACAGAACTGATCTGACCAATGTATTACCTTCAGGTTGGGAGGATTCTTCTGATTTATCATCATCTTCCAGTTTCTCCTCTTCATCTTCTTCTGAACCTTTCTCAGAAATAGATTTTGGATCTACATCTGTACTCATTTCTATGTCCTTCAATTCACATTTAACAGAGCCAGGCTCAGCCTCAGCATCACCGTCTGGTTTAGTGTCCTTATCTGTAGTATCTGTCTCCTCTTTGATTTCAGGCTTTTCTTTGGCTGCTGGATTTTCAGACCCTTCAGCTTTAGACTCTGTTTGTTCTGTAGTCTTTTCCTCTTGTACTGGTGTGGATGGAACAATTGGGGGTGTTTGACTAGAGCCAGCACCCAGAGGGTTTACAGAAGAGACAGTATTTGCACTACCTGTCCCTCTGTTTTGAGCAAAATTTTTGTGAGCCTCAAGAAAAGAGAGCTCAGGATCATTCAGAATGTGATAATCTGTCCTACTGACTCCATGTTTAGCAGCACCAATCAGTAAGTCTTTATCATGTTTACCACACTCCCACCACTCTGGAAGGTCCAGACTTGGCTGGCAAAGCTTTAGCCTCTCCCCCAGCTGTGGGTGATGGAGAACCTGTTCCCGGATCTTGCGCAGCAGCTCGATGCGATATAAAGTTCTAGAAGCGCGCTCCTCTGTGATGGGCTCAATCAGCGTGGAAAGATCAGGAGGTTCTGCAAGGACACAAAGTTGTACTGTTTAACATGGATTGAATGCACACCCATTTCAAAATCATTACAGCTGGGCATGAAGTTTCAACAGTCCTACAGTCTCACAACATTCATTTTGATTTCCAGGGTCAATTAAAACTTACCATCATCTGGTTTGACTGGCATTCGGCACACTCGTCTACACATATTCACAAAGCCATTAAAATACTTTTCCAAGCTTTCATCGGACTTTTTGTCAAGCCTGGCAAATGCTCTGAATTGATTCCACTCAAACTGATGCTTTACGGGATCAAAAATAACTCCAAAAGTAGACACCACACGATAAAAATCGGCTTCTTCTCTTCTTGTCCATCTAGTCAAAGAACAAGCAAGAGAAGTGAGGCCACCGGATAGATAAGAGTGCAAACATGTTTAGAAGCCCCAAAATCCCCTTAGTTTGCTCTTTCAAAACAAAAGAGCGGTATGGGTGACACACAAGCTCAAGTAAGATTTAAAGAAAGATATCACCGGGAAACTCACTTTTGCCGTTTCTCAGTTATTATAGCTTCCCTTTCTGCCTCCAGTGCCCTCACTTCTTCTCGAGGCCGACGTCTCCTGCGGTCAGTCTTCATTAGTGCCTCTTGCCTCATTTGTTGCCTTTTATAGCTGCGCTGATAGGCAGTAATGAGGCGACGCAGACGGGTAGTCAGGGTTGAAGTGTTGGGCCAGTAGAGTTGCCCTAACTCAGCGTTGCTTTCACTGTGCTTGTCTAGAGAACAGAGAAGTATTTGCACTGCAAAACCAACACTAAACATTTCAAAGTTTCTATGGCTATAACTGTTTTATCAGATAAGAATATGTGCCTCTAATAGTGGCACATAACGAATTAGAAACAGGATAACTATTGGTAAGAGATAAAAATGGAATCAAACCCTCCAACTCTAAGAACTCAAAAATGCTTGTGAAGCACTTAGAGATAACCATCGAGCACTATGATTCGATGTTATGAATGCAAACAAGTTCGGAACACTGTAAGTATTTAAATTAATGCAAAGCATCTTTAAATACATTACTAAGAAGATCATTCTGCCTCTGAGGAAACACCTATGCTTATTGTTTCCCAGTTTATTATTCTCACTTAAACTTGGCAATTTTCCTCCATACTGAGGAAACAACGTATTTGTAACTTCCAAGACTATCTCGGCAAAACCATCAACGGCTGCATTATGAAACATCCGGTCTTTATCGTCACGGTTTCTACTATGTAATTAGAAATCCAGAGAGCCATAATGTGGATTATTCCAAGACAGTATGTAATTGTTTTGAAGAATGTGAAGCATGACGAGATTTGGCAGCAAAAAGCTTTCTGTGGTATTGTCCCAAAACATCTCCTATCCCCTCATGTGGTAATATAAACAGTCCATCTTTCACTAAACGATCCCTTTTTGCCCTTTCTATTTTTTTGCTATAGTCTTACTTGGGTGTAATTCTATGGACTCCTCTTTGTCTTCTGGAGGTGAGTTTGCAAATTCCTTGGGGAGAAGACAGAAGTTATTTTAGTTTTCAGTTTTGACCATATGTCATAATTTGAGAAGAAAAATATGTCATCTCTCAAACACAGCAACAAACAATCTTTGTAAGGTGTGTTTATCTGGCAGCTCTCAAACTTAAAAAACACACATTAAAATAAATATGGAGAATCAATTATAATTGTACATATTTGTAATTACAGAAAATTGGGAGTTCTTACATCAATTTCATCCTTGAAAGGAGTTCTGGTTGGCTTATACTCTGGATCTTCATCCTCTCTGTCAAATTCACCCCTATAAAATATTTAAAAAATATTTTCAAGAAAAATACTGGTTTTGAGTGGGGGCTGATATTCTGGAGAAAAGCAAAAAAGCTACAAAAACCATCAGCATGATGTACCAAGTTACACATTTGTATTTCATGCTCAACTCTGTAAACAAATCTACGTACTTTGTTCATCATACGATCACTTCATATCCTCAGGCAACATATAAGTATAAGATGACATATGAACCCATGCCAACATATACAATGCTGATAAAGTTTATTAATTTTTTTGTGTCCTCCTTACCCATCGCCGCCATCTGCTAACATGTCTGTCCCTCTCTGTTCAGCAGCTATGGCCTTTGCATCAGGCATGCCAACCCGTTCCAGAAAGCACAGTGCTGGATCAGCTCTCATAGAATTGTACTTCTCATAACCTGTGTGCAGAATGGGAGACAAATGCTTTTTTAAAAGCTATAACCAGCTGTGAATAGAACAGGTCCAGACAGTAGAAGTACTATTTTCTGGATTCATTAATTTATTTTTAAATAAAACAAAGGAGCTGCCACCACGCTGTAAACATTTAATCCATGTAAAAAAAATTGTTCATGTTGGTAAATTCCAACAGCACAGAAACATTTTCCCATTGATAACATTAACACATATAAGATAGTGAAGAAAGCAACAAATTTCACATTGTTATAAAGTAAAGTAAAAATCTTTCACAAGTGAAAAACCTTTAAGTTTCCTATATGACTTTCACAGTAGTTCTCAACGTTCAATACTCACTAGTGGAAACACACAGACACAAATGGAAGCGCACACACACACACACACACACACACACGTATTTTCAATAGCTCCAGCCCTGCTGGAACCCTCAATATAGGCTGCAAAAATGCTGTATACATGGGTTATACGTAAGGCCAACGAACCTGTCTTATTAGGTTTAGGATGATGCATGTCAGTAAGATGACACTGTTCCCTCTATGGTTTTCAAACTGCTGTTTGCTTTTTTACTGCCCAAGTTGACTAGATGGAAAATGGCAGATCCCAACAGTGCACTGCAGGAAAATGATTTTTAGACTAGACTTGCCTCAGCTGAGCCCACAACACAGAGCTGCTGTACATAGGCAGAACAGCACAATTCAATTAGGATTTGTACTACAACACACTGCTCCTAACTGCTGTAGAGCCTCAAGCCAAACTGTAATCATGAAAGGTTTTATAAGCCATCATTCTCCCCTTTAGTCAGGCTGGGCTGCTGAGAATACCTCTGCGACCTCCAGAGAATTGGGATTATAATCAGGAATCGCTCACTGTATATATCATGCCAGCTCTGCATCCCCAGCCTTTCAAAGTTAACAAGGCTGCATCCCACTCAAGGGAGCCGGGAGTTCTCAACACTGACATTTGTGAAATATTGCTTGGAACAAAGCCCAGGAGGCACTTGTACAGATTAATAGCAGAGGTTAAGCCCACCGTCCACTTTGACACTGGTTGGCAGAGTTAGCAAGTGAAGCAGTGCTGGAAGCAAAGTTTATGGAGATCTATCTTACTATTTGGCTATTATTTAAACAAATATGGCTTTGTTTTATTTACAGCCAAGAAAGTAATGTTTTCTTCTCAAATGTTCTGCAAACATTTAAAAACAGCATCTGATATTTACAGCTCATATTAGGTTTTTAATGCAGGCAAGAAAAAAGGGAGATACAAGCCAACAGTTCTTTGGAACAATACTTGTTAATATTATGACTGAACAGTCCTACACACTGAAAGCTTTACAACTGAGTTTTGTTGAGAGTGAGAAACCACTTACCGTGTTTAAATACTCCAATTAAAAGGGATTTATCTGCCTCCTTATCCCACCAGTCTGCAGGAACTTCGGCATGGAATGGCTCAGGTATCCATACATCTACTTCACTGTGAAGACAGTATTTTATACATTCTCAAAGGTATTAGTGGACACAGAGTAAAACAAGACAAAACCAATCCTAAAAAACCCAAGCCATTTATGCTGTTCTGTAAATATAAATTTTGAGCTAGAAAACCACCCCAAAACCCAATTCAGAAATTGAAATACCCTAAAAAATAATTAGGATGGTTAAACAAACAAACTACAAAAAATAATTAATCAACAAAAAGCCCCACAACAAAGACACCACCACCCCCCCTCCCATTAGGCTATTTTGAGACTCAAATGGTTATCTAAATACGATTCATTTAGGGTCTTAGTATTTTTTAAATTTTTTTAATTGAGATAGAATAATCCCTCAATATTAGCAGAACTGCAGATCCACTTCTGTTATTTCCCACACCGTTTCCTCCCCCAAGAAAATTACCCACTGCGCTTGATAAAATAGTAAGGCTGCTTGAGAACGGAGATAAAGTGAGACCACCTTTAAAGGCTGCATTATTATAGTACGTGTACTTTACAAAAGCCAGAGTCATAAAGCAGAAAATAAACCTGCACTTGCACTAACCTTGAGTCAGCACCCTCTAAGATCTTGTCTGCTTGGTCCCCTATAACTTCTTGTCGTAGATAGTAGAGCATGCGGACACGCAGCAGGACCCTGGAGAGGAAGGC
Source organism: Phylloscopus collybita (assembly GCA_027886175.1). NCBI lineage: Eukaryota > Metazoa > Chordata > Aves > Passeriformes > Phylloscopidae > Phylloscopus > Phylloscopus collybita. Next base: position 36,567,263 of record JAJNNQ010000075.1, read on the forward strand.
AGAGGGGGGAAAAAGTTCTTAACTTCAGGACTGTTTGCCAACAGTGGCTTTTGGCAGCTGCTGCTGTTCATCCATCATCCTGCCAAGGCTGATTAGCCATGCTGTATGGTAGGCTTGAAGCGTGACAGATGGTGGCACATAATCACCTCTGTGTGGTGCTTTCTGCTGGCTTCCAACAGGCCTGCCTGGCAACTGCTTACACTGCACAGAGAGGGACCCAGCTCAGCCCGGCCCCAGCGCATTTCATTTAGTTCTACCTAGTGCAGCTTGTGAAGTTTAGACACGTACTCTACCACTGCCTCTGAAGTATTGAAGCAAGTTTGTAAACAACTGAGCAGATGGCTTTCAGTAACTGTTCTGCTTCATTATCTCATAAAATTTCCTCAGCTGCTGCCTTAATACCATTTTTGGAAGCACATCAGAAGTTGTAGGAATAAACGAGATATAAAATCTGGTTTTACTACCTTACAATAAACCCTCAATATGGAATGTCAGGTTTTTCAGATTATACAACTTTTTGCTTCTGCGAATGGGGGGGAAAAATAATCCCCCGTTTCCCTTGGGAGATATTAACTATTTTTACTCTTTATAGTTCAAACTGCTATTAAATTTTACCTACGCACAACCTAACTGTTACAAGAAAGTGAAAAATCTTTGTTGCCAAGTTTATTTTTCCCCGTTTCTGCAATACTGCAGAAGCACTGTCAGGTGTTGTGGTCACACTCGAAGCTGGCAGGAGAGAGAAAAGCAGACTGGCTTTTCAAGGAGACTAGAAAAGAGGTCATTTCTGTAGAAAAAGTATCTACCTGAAAACAATCCTGCTCTCCTATGTTTACCCAATTCAGGGCACCCCCTGCTGCCTAGTTCATGAAGTAAAACCAGTATCAGCTAAAATGGAGATTACTCAGCCTGCCCTTTCACTGTACCCAAATCCATCACAGCAACTGTTGAATTGCTGCTGCTCCTGGAACAGCAAGGGTGACCAGGGAAGCAGTAATCTGATCACCCACTTGCATGAAAAATTTAGACCACCACCAGTTTTGAGAGCTCCTTGTTAGAGATCAGATGCAACTGGAGCAATACCCGGTTTCATACGTGTTATTCAATCAAACCTCGGAAGAGCAGGGATTTGAATGAAGGTCATGTCTGCAATTCAAAACATGTCAGACATGCTTCTTTCTGTAGGCACAGTAACTGGGACCAGTAAGGTGTCCCTGCTCCCTGTGTGGCTATGTAAATAAGCTGTTGAGGGTCTCTATCATCTTAGTATTAAGCAATAACAGCTGTTACATCAAGCCAAAGAGGAGAAGCACGAAATAAAACCCAAGATAAACCAAAAACCAGAGGCTCTTTGCACCTTTCAGGAGTCCTATGCATTAAACCAGCATATATGGTACTGAAGGAAAGGACACCAGTACTTAAACAGCCGACTTCAACTGGTACCTTTTAAAGGAAATTACTCAGATTATTAACTGGCTCCACCTCTGTTTGATTTTACCTGTGCTAAAAACATGTGGCTTCTACAATTCATTTAGTCCTGGTGAATCTGGGAAGTGAAGGAAAAAGATAGCAACAGAAAACATTCTTGCATATTTGCCAGTCTTCCCAGTCCTTGTAATTGTTCTATTGTATTAAAGAAGTAATATTTAAAAAATTAATTTAAGTCAGATCTGCAAACTGATATAGCAAGCAATGAAGACATGTTACCTGAGAGATTAAAATAATGTTACAGGAAAGATTTTTATTACTTTAAGAGCAAGTGAAATGTAATAACAGATCCAAGTGACAGTTCAGAAAAATCAGAAAGCAATTTATTTGAAAGTGCACTCACTAATATAATTCTATGAGTATCTGTTGTCATCAGCTAAGAATGAAGCTTGGTTAGCATCTGGGAATGAGCTAATAAACCCCTTAAATGCCTTTCCTCCTTCACATCACACCCCCTATTGACAGCCCACAGGTACTTTTCAAATCAATATCTTTCCACTAAACAGTATTAATGAGACACAACGCATATTCAAACCACAAAAGTAATGATGACCTTTCAGTAACACTGCATTAGAACCATATAATATATATACAATGAAGAGCAGAATTTTAAAAGCAAAACCAAATATCCCAGAATCCCAAAAGCAATCAACCACATCCCCAGTTCTAAACCAAGGTATTTTTGGGACAAGGTTCAGTGTCTATATAGTAAACAAAACTGAGATGGCATCAAAGAAAGCTGACACAAAAATAAGATATTACAAAACAAAAGCCAGAAAATATGTAAGAAAGGCTCTTACAAATCACTTGTGAAACAATAAAACATTATATACAATCACCTTTATCCCCAAGGGCTTTTGGTTTTGGTAACATGTTTAGAATTTCAGAAATCTTATCAGGACAAATCAATTCATGTAAAAGAGTTTGGTGAGAGATTTCATCTCAAAGGAGAAAGAATAAATATTCTGTATATTTATTATAAATTCTATTATTGTCTATTTATATATATAATTTATTTTATATACATATAAAATATATAAATATATATATAAATATTTTCTGAGGAGAGCAAGAGAGGAAGGGAGAGAAAGAATGAAGAGAAAAGATATGCCCACATATAGGTGAACTACTACATGAAACTCCTGAAACTAAGAACTGGATATATGAGTTTAACATCTATGGAACAGAACTTTAAATACCAGCCTGAGGGACTCCACAAGAAGGTAAGGAACAAATAGCTTTTGTTTAAAGATAGCCAATTGTCAAGTGAAATAGGCTTAGTGTAGGAATGTAGTCTTTACTTTCTATGGTAAAAAAATAACCTTATCTGATTCTATTCTTATTTAATAAGTAGAAAACAATTTTCTTCAGAACTGTGCTGATCTGCCATAAAGAGCTTACAGAAGTATCCAGATATCTTTTAAGATGATTATCCCCAAATTAAAAAGTAATAATGGCCTTCACATCCTATTAAATGGCCTTGTGTTCTATTAAATATACCCAAATGAAGTTGTGGACTTTCCAAAAGCACATAGTTAAAAAAAAATCCCAAACCTCTAAATGAAACATTTATCAGTACTTACTTATTACAGTGATGTTTGAGATGTTTCTTATAGCTGTCTTCTTGAAACAATACATCTGGATTACAGGTTGTGAGCCAATCAGCATCTTGCAACATTGGCTGTGAACTCTGGGCCTTTACTTTCTTCCCTTTCCTCCCTCTGGGCACTGGTGCAGACAGACCTGGAAAACCCCCCAATATTTCTTACACGGTCTGAATAAAAAAACTCTCACCCCAAAAAACATTACAACATACATTTAAAGCTAAGTATTCATTACTTTGTGGGCAACACAACCACCAAAAACTGAACAGCAACATAACCCGGTACAGAAAATTGCAAGTAACAAAATCAACCAAAACTTTCATGCAAATTTAGGTGTGAAGATTTCAAAAATTCAGAGTGCTAGCCAGAAAATGGTGTTATATAAATATTTCTTGTAAAAACTCTCATGAATCTAAATGTCCGTAAGGAAACAAGCTTCAATGGCAATTAAAAAGAGATTAAATTCCAGCAGTAGGTGCCAGCAAAAAAATTATGCTGGAATATTTGTTTAAAACTGATTTAAAGGGAAGAGCACTGCATTCTACGAAGTGTCTGAGGGAGACTTCCCCTTTAAGTACAGACCAAGTCAAAGCCCACCTTACTCATAAAATCTGACAAGATCCTACGACATGTCAGAATGGCTATAGTTTAAACCAAATACATAGCACGACTGAAGCAATTCTTTCCTATTTACTAGCATCATTATTTGATTGTGGTAGACATACCGGAATGATTAACCAAAGCTCGAGTTTGCCCATCTGCAGTTGGAGTGATCAGATCCCAGATGAAACTTTTGATATTTTCATCCCCTTTGTAATGATTAAGACAATACACCAGGATAGTCCGGCAGATGGTTTCCACATCTTGCTCTGATAGCTGACGTTTATAGCGCCCATGTGAGAGGATGTCAGTCCACCGACCCCAGCTATAAGAAAAATATGTTCAATACAACAGCCAGGGTACTGGTATTTTAATTTGTGACTTTCAATTTAACTTCTGGTATCAAGCAACTTGGGACCTCCTGTGTTAGCACTAATGCATTTCGCATTTGCGGGTTACGTCAGGGAATCCAACCTCCAGCACCAAAGAGTTAAGAATGTTTATTTTACAGAACAGGCAATAAGTTCACTGCTCGTAAAGCTGCAGTTGAACTACACTCAAATTAATAAAGTACATATGTTTAACTCTAAAGGTACCAGTAAGCTACAAACAGGAAGCTCTACCAATTCCTACAATTATGGGATTTGTGGAACCATTCCTATTTTGATCCAGAAACCTATTACTAGCAACTGTTGTACACTAATTTCTAAAAAAAGACAGTCATTCTGAAGGCCACCATGTGAGAGGTAAGAAGTCAAATATAGCTACCTGCTTGCAGAGATAAAATTCAAATTAGCACATTCAGTGGGAAAATATCAAGTATCAAACATCTGAATTTAAGTGGTGACAAAGTCTAGATTGACTGTTGATTTCAAAACCATTTTGTCCTTTACAAATACACTATCACTCTCTTCAACACTTAGAAAAGAGAGGTTAAAACTCATTAACTCAAGAATTCTTTACACTGAGAAACCAGAAACAAATATTCTGTAATCACAAAACCACTTATCTTACCAGTGAGCTCATAGCCATCTGTGAGACACTCAGATACTTTAAACTAAGTAACACATATAAGCACAATTTATATACATAGTAACCAGAAAAAGTCTGTATGTATAAGCGTTATACAGTATGATAGTATCTGAATGTATCCAAGAGAAGGATGAGTCATTTACTATAGAAAGTTTATTTTCAGATCTTTAGCCACAAATAATATATTTTATTTGCATATCTTACCCATAAACCAACAAGTTCTTCTCCACCCTGAAACATTCACTTCTTGCATAACCTTGTGATTTGTCCTGTGGCCTGCGGGGCTTTGTGCTAGGCTTTTCCTCAGAATCGCTTTCCAGGTCTGAAAACTCCATCAGCTCATCCTCTTTGACTGCACTGTAGAGTCTGGTTTGCTTCCTTACTCTTGGTGTATCAATAACTAGGTTGTTCTAAAATGAAAGGGAAAATGTATAAATTTAGGAAGGGGTGGGTGTGGAAATCTTCAATTTAATTGTGCTAGAAAGAGTCACAAAGCTCTTACCCTTCCATTTAGAGCATCAATATCCAGCTCCGCTTTCTTTGCCCATTTCTGCCAGAAATTAGGGTCATCCAAAGAAATGTCTGTCCTGTTCCCAGATGCAACAAAACTAGCCTAATAAAAGTAAAAACACATGGATTGGCTTCTTAACTGCATGCTATCAAGAATACCTGTTTTTCACTAGCAAATACAATACTTAGGGAGAGGTAGTGTCAAGAAAGAAAAAAGACAAGTACACTGAAAAAAATAAATTGACACAGAAGGCAATTTAATATACTGCCATCTATTCTGGTCACATTTTATTAATTTTCCTCTGAATGTCAATGCATACTTTTGCAAACGTTGAGCCTTTTCCTTCAGATTCAATAGTAATTGTGTGCGTTCGCCTTAAGAGAATCTGATCGATATCCTCTTCACAAAACTTAGACCCTTCATCTTCCTCATCCATCAGAGCACCATATGCTCCCTTTCGAAGAAGATCTTCTATTTCTTTTTTAGACAGCTGTTGCACCTATAACACATAAGAGGTTACAGTTTTGGGTTTTTTTGACGCCAGCCAATGTATTAATTTGATAGCACAATCAGATGGATTGTCCTCTTATTTGGCATTTTAAGAACTGAAACTCTACGATTATGTGGTGGTGGTCAATTAAACATTCATGCTGAAATCACCTTTTAAAGAAGAATACAAACAACAACGTTCTCAGGGTGAAGTTATATGAGTGGTTTAAACAACTTAATAATTCATTGTCACTGAATCCCTTTAGCTTTGATGACTGCTAAACTCCTCCTGGGAGCAGATTTAATATACTAATCCAACAAAAAAGCTAAAGCAAAAAAAAGTCCCAAAGCAAAAAGGCTACACCATCAAAAGCTAACGAAAAGAACTCCATAAATTGCCAGGATCAACATAATGGAAAGGGTGGAATGATGAGAATGGATCAGGATTGAGGGAACATGACTCCACCTGCCCCCTTTTGGCAAGGAGTGAGCCATTAGATAGGCTGAGCCAGTTCATGTAGCCAATGCCCTTATTTAACCCGACTTTAAACTATCAGCTGCACTCCATCTGAAAACCACTGTTCTCCAGCTAAACGCAAACATGCAAGCAAAGTGTAACACGTCCATAGCATTTATTGATGATGCACCTTAAAAAAAGAATCCTTACCCCATTTGTGGCATTTTCTCTTCCACTCATAGACTGTAGCACAGCCTTATCAAGGCCCAGCTTCAAGCTAGCTTTGTCAAACATTTCCCTCTCATAAGAATTCCTTGTTATCAACCTGTAAATTTTCACTGATTTGCTCTGCCCTATTCTGTGACATCGTGCTTGAGCCTGAAGAAACAAAGACAGATATTCAGTTACAGGTTACAAATGGAAGAAAAAAAGAATTTGAAATAATCAATACAGAGAACCTACTTTAAAAGTGGGTTTTTTAAATATAAAAATTATTGTTCGTGCTTTCAAGGGAGCAACAACAGATAAATTCTGTTGTAGGTGAAGAAAATTTCACAATAAAAAGGCAAAGAAAATTTTCAATAAAATAATCTCTTGTAATATTACCTGGAGGTCATTTTGGGGGTTCCAGTCTGAATCAAAAATGATGCAGGTATCAGCAGCAGTAAGATTAATGCCCAAACCTCCTGCTCTTGTACACAGCAGGAAAACAAACCTATCAGAATCAGGTCTTGAAAACCTGTCAATAGCTGCTTGACGCAAGTTGCCTCTCACTCGACCATCAATTCGCTCATATGGGTACCTGAAAAAGAGATGCATTATAAGGATTGCTTTACTGCAGTGGCATTGCTTCTTCAAAAGAATATGCAACTAAAAACAACAAAGACAAATATGCTACTATGCGTTAGAAGAACTGCAACAAACTAAGAGACTAACTTCATCAGTAAAGACAGACTACTTTGCCTCTTTCTTTGGTAAAGAATAGACTTGCACTCCAAGGAATGCAATAAAAATTTAAGCCTAAACTAAAAAACTCTACAGCCACCAAAAACATTTAATTGAGAGCTAAACTGAGAGGTTTAAAGCTCTCCATATGAGGTCATTTTGTATTCACTCCAAAGAAAAGGCTCAGTACTTGCAACCTCCAGGTTTGCTCTTTCCCTTAGTCAGATCACTATAGAAAACACTGGTTTCAGTTCTTCCCTTTCGATATGGATTACTCACAGGTTAAATGCAGTGGTCACTGAGGAAGGCACAGTTTATTTATAATTGTATTATATTGTTGCTCTCACCGTCTTTGAATGAGGTAGTCTTCCAGTATGTCCAAGCAGCGCACCATCTGGGAAAAGATAAGCACCCTGTGGCCACCAGCCTTCAGTTTTGGCAGCAGCTTGTCAATCAGTACGAGCTTGCCAGCAGCCTGGATCATTGCCTGGAGCTGAAAATCTGGAGAGTCGGCATTGTGTGTTTCTTTAAACTCTTCCAAAATTTTCTCTTCAGCACCTGCAAAGATTGGACAGCAATACATGAACACTGCAAAGGGTTTTATTAATAAACAATGAGCTTGCCTTCAATACCCTATAGAAACTGCAGGAATGTTTTAAGCACTATGTGAATAAACATTTATAAAAAAATAAACATTTATAAAAAATATTAAGCTTAAATTTGAAGCAAACACATACACAAATACAGCATAAATAAAAAATAACTCCGAGAATTCATTCCTTTTCTCTTTTGAACACTAAACTCTTTCCTAAATAAAATCATAGAACTATTGACACACACAATTCAATTAAAAAAAATTAAAAAGATGAAAAAATTCAACATATTTCAACTGATTAAATGGATTTTTTTCCTTTAAAAAATGTAACATGAAAGAAAACAATGTCTTGTTTTACAGGAAAATCCAAGGGACACAAATCACATTTAATGTCTGTGCCTCTAAAATCAGCCTTAAACACCCGCATGTCCCGAACCTGCTCATTTCATTATTAATTACAAAATCAAAATCCAAACAAAAACTAACTGGGGAGGAAGCAGCCATGAAATTATTATTTTATCTTTATTTAGTTTTTTCTCACTGAAGGTATTTTTTTTGTTGTTTGATGAAGCTATCCAACGTATTTATTCTTTCCAGCATCAGTCAAAAGTTCTCTCTTGGCACTTGCTTTGCCTATGAACGATATGCACAGCAGCAACTATTTCCTTGTTCTGCTCACTATTGGAAGACTACAGAGCATGTTCAAGCTTTCTCTTCAAGTTCTCCTATGCTTTTATTCCATTTTTATGTCACTTCTACAAAACAGGCAATTCCAAGAACTATCAGATTGCCATTCTTGGCATGTAAAAGCTTAAGAATATTTGTTCTCAGTTTATTTCACCTCCAAATAAGCCCATTTTTTTGAGCCATCTTTTTTTCCCTCTGCTTTTTTTTTTCCCAACAAAATGTAGTTTATAAAGTATTTCCAGTTTGTCTAATATTCATCTCCAATACTGCTTTTGAATAGCACAAGGGAAGATGGAAAGGCTGGGGGAGGGGGAAGAACAGCTTACTGCCAGGCTTCTGCTGAGCATCTCTCTCTCAAATCCCAGCTCTAAGTAGATGCCTGTAAACAAACAGGGAAAGGCAGCCTCCCTGGGCGATGGCTGGTTCAGTGCCTGCTGTAAGGCGGTGCCTGAACCGGCTTCCACCCAGGGCAGGCTGCCTGACAGCTCCGTGCTGCTCCCTGCACTCGCACCGCTCGCTTCTACAGAACCTGATGGACTCAAGATGGGACCGCATTGCAGGGTAGTTTTACATCCCGGGGTTTTCCTGATCTGGATCCCCCGCTCCCAGCACTACTCATCCTAATGGTTTGCACATAAGAAAAGTAAGCCCAGGTAAAATGAGTGTAAGCAGACACTTAAAGTTCCCTTCAATCATATCAGCGCCCATCTTTGTAAAACAGGCAGAATTTTGGGCAGTAAATCTTCAATTCTGTATGAACTTTGACAATTCCAGGATACAGCAGGCTGTCAAGCATTTCATATCCAGTAATTTCAGTCACCTTTCCAGGTGGCAGCAATTATTTCTGACTCAACTGTGATATCCAGAATAAAGTTTCACTACTGTGAAGCAACCCAATATGCAAGAACAGCATCTGCAAAAGCAAACCACACCACAACAAAGCCACAATCTGGTCTAATGAATGGTGAACTTACAGCATCACAGCCTGGTCTCAGCATCAACCAAATCCACTACAGATAAGTCCAATAACCTGTTCTTTCTATAACTCTGTCCTAGCTAAATCCTGTAGAAGACCATCTTTTTTTTTTTTTTTTTAATTCCTACTTCAATTTCTATTACATCATGTCCATTGAGTAGCCTGTTACCCAAAAGTTACTCGATGCAGTACTTGCAGGTCTGTAATATTACTTCCTACTCTAGCTGATTTTTAGCAGGGGATGAAAGGAAGGTATTTGAATGTGTGGTTGGTCAATCAGGGAAACCTCCACTTCTACTCTTCATTAGGAGAGACTTCCAGGGCTCAAGAAGGCACAACAAACAAAGTAAGGAGCCTTTCTGGCGTTCAGCACAAAGATGTGTAAGTATAGAGGCATTCCCCACTGCTGGTTCTTGGAAAGAGAGAGAGGAATGATGTATAAATACGTGAGAATGGTTGCTATGGAGAAAACAAGGAGTCCAGCCCTAAGAAAAATGACAGACAATGCTTGGCAGGAGAACACCCAACATGCAGTAACTACCTCTAGAAGTCTACTCCCAGTCTCAGCAGACCACAGAACACATCTATCTATCAAGAAAGAAACAAAACCCCCACTTTACATTCAACTCCTACCATACTACTTCCATCATACAGCCTTAACTGAAGGTTATATAGAAGACTTTCTTGCAGCTCTTACACAAAATGAAACATGTTCAAATGTTCAAATATATGTGCTTGCTCACAAACCCCACAAACTGGGAAGAAAATGAGGATTCAGATACACTTTTATAAAAGCAGTTAAGGTTAGAAAACAGAACTTGTTACTACAAGAAATCATTCACCAAGAGAATACTATGCAACCATAAGTACTCGCACTGCAAAAACTCTTGGCAGAAATAAACATGTGCCATTACACTAACTACAGAGTTGTTAAATACAAATCAACAAAATAAAACCTTAGGCTCAAAAGACTATAGATTATGTAGAAGTATTTTCTGTCCTAGAACTACAAAGGATGTATTTGTTTAGTTCCATCTCCACACTAACACATCAAGATTTTTCTCCTCAAATCTGAAGGCTCAACCCACCTGCCATGTTGCTGAATGATACCAAGCAAGCCCAAAGGTTCAAAGCATCACAAAAATGTTAGAAAGGCAAATGTATTCAAGAGACAAACCCACTTCTCTTTATTAAGATTAAGATACAGTCATCAAAAATATTTGAGGTTTTTAAATTAACACCTGAACTTTATCAGTCTCTGAATTATATTAAATGATACAAGACTGAAGGAAAAAAAATCACTGCTGTAGGCAACACTGCAAGCACTGCTCATAAACTCTATTTGACAAAACAAAGTAGCAGCAAAATATTCAGTTTAGTTTTTTTTTTCTTTCAACAAACATGAAATAAGGCAAAATAATAGCAAGGTTAAAAACTAGCTGAAAGCCAAGAAGCATCAATTCAGACACCCATAACCTGAACAGCCTAAACTATGCTGATAAACTCATTTATACAATGGATTAACTTAAGCCAAAAAATCAAGTAAAAAACCCCAACAAACCCTGCACCAGAACCACAAAGCTACTTTGCTGTATGTCATATGAGTTTATAAACTGAACAGCCGCCAGTATGGACAAGTTGAAGGACTTTGGAGTAAGCCTATATCATGTCTTTGGAATAATTACCTCTGCATGAAATATAATTAGATGTAATTTCATTAATCAGTTAAGCATTCCCCCCCCCCCCCCGCTTTAAATAAAAAGTGTCAAGGAAAAGATCTTAAGTGCTGCAATATGGAAGTCATACAATAAAAAACCTGAAATCACATATGGCTCTGGAACAAAATGGTCTTTCATCCTGAAGCCTACGACCAGCATAAACCAACCATAAATCTTACCTAGTAAGAAACAGAGTTGGGAAACAAGAAACTAGTAGAATGCAACCCTGTATGGAGGCTTGTGTTACATCCTCAAAGGGAAGAACTGACCAGCACATACAAGTTTAGCATACTCCAGACAGTTAGAGCTGGCTGGTTCATCACAGGGCTGGTCATCAGAACAGCCTCCCCAGGAAAGTGGTCATGGCACCATGAGTCAGAGTTCAAGGACCATCTGGTCCTTAAGTCATATGATTTAGTTTTAGGTAGTTCTGTGAGAAGCAGAGAGTTGGACTCAATAATCCCTATGGCTCCCTTTCAACTTAAGATATTTTATGATTCCATACTACTTGCCAAAAATAATCCTGATCTAAAACCAGTACCATCATACAGAAAAAGTCACTGAAGTCTAATATGACATTCAACCTAGTCTTTCTCTTACTAGTCAAATTAAGTAAACTAACTGACAACACGTGGCCATAAAAGCAGGCTTGATCACAATTTCTTACTCTGCAACTTTTATTCAGAAATTTTAAGTTACGACCACATGACATTTGACAGCAGGAAAGTAAGTAGCAGCTAAGTAACAGTGAAGAAAAAATTACCATATTCATGCCAGCATCCCACAACCTGCATAATAACTGAAGTCTTGTTTGTTCCAAATAACAGAAAGAAAAACTTTATCATATCAACATTAACTCAGTCAGGGTTAAGTCTGTCAGGAAGCCTTGGAAAAAAGCAGCAGAGAAAAAAGCAGCTGCAACAGCAGCACTGTCCTGGCTAGCAGATATTCATACTTATGAGAATCTAAAAGGTTATCTCACTTTTCTACTTAAAATAAATGAATAAACACAAAAACCACACTAAAATAGATTTTATACCTAGTGAACATTTTTACAAACATTTTTCAAATGAGGAGAAAAGTAGACAGCCTACCATTAATAAGGTATGGATGATTGCAGCATTTTCTTAGTTCCATCATAGTGTTTAAAAGATTAGGTACATTTGCCTGACCTCCACCCTTGGAAAGAAATGTGAAATTCTTTTCAAGAATAGCACGATAGTATTTCTTCTGAATATTTGTCAGCTCAACTTCAATGATGGTTTCCTCTTTGGGGGCCAGGTTCTTTTCCACATCCTCCTTGAGACGTCTCAGCATCATCGGCTTCAAAATAGCTTGCAGTTTTTGCACCTGGAAAACAGATGTTTAATAAAATCACTGAATTAAAACTGCTAGAAATCAAATATTCATTTTTCAATTTCCTTAATTCTAAACCCCTTGTTTTCTACCTCAAATGCCAAGTAGAGCGCATTGTAAAAAATCTTTCCTCAGTGACTCAGCAGCAAGTTCTCCTTGTTAACTCAGTGACATACACATTTCTAAAGTCTATTTTTGGTGTGTAGCCCTTCTGTTTAGTGATTTCGGTTATTAAATAGACCTCACTCAGAACTATCCTTCTAGACAAGGGCAGTACTGCACACAAATCATGCAGAGCTAACCCTCTGTTAAATAAGTTAATCCAACACTTTTAAGATAACCTTTGCAGTTCATTTCTAATTACTAATCAGTATTTAATGCTATTTTCCCACTTCAGTATCTGCTTCTAATTATTTTCTTATTTCCCTAGTTTTGACATCCACTGAAGTAGAAAACTATTTAGGACTGGTCTAAAACTGAAAACATTGTATTTCTGTTAATTTTTATGACACTGATAATTTTTAGTGTCCCCAGGTTTTGTGGCATATTCTTTATGACACATCCTAAAGGGTGGGAGGGGCAAAGAAGAAAATGACAGTTTTCTTAAAAAAAAGGCTAAGTTTAAGTTTTTGTAAAATCACTTACACAAAAAGCTCAAATGTATTCCATACTAAAAAAAAACCCACCAAAACAAAACACCTGGCATTTAGGTTTTTTCAGGCTGTATCTCAAAGTACAAACCATCTCAGTGCTGAAGAGCTAATAATTCACCCTGAAAATGGTCATCATCTCCTGATGCAGAGCTGCACAGCAGAAATATGAACAAAAGGCACTTTCTCCTGAATTTACCAATTCTCTCAGTAATAAACCAACTACAGAACAATAAAGGTAATTAGCACAGAGGGATGAACAATTGAGAAAATACATGGAATATGACTGCAAGGAATGGAGAGGAAACCCCAAGTCATTAACACATAACCTGTCCCACCACTTGAAAGACAAACCCAATTCCAAAACATCTGAGTGTAAACAGATAAGGAAGTTCTCCTGAACTTGCTGAAACAAGCAATCCAGGCTCTAATTCTGACCATAGCCAATGGCATTATTTTAATAATAGTTACATGTATGGCTTCAAAAATCTCCAGTCATTTTGAGCTGGCCATACAAAAGCTATGTTGAGAGTTAGAATACTAGCTCCAGTTCAAAAACTTCATTAACAGGGCTACATGGCTTCTGCATCAGAGCTGGCTCACTTTCAGTCAGGTCAGTGTCCATTCTGACTCACGTATAATAGCATGCACAACCTATGGAAACATATCCCATTTTGCCAGAAGGCCAGGGGCTAGAGGAAGAGCTATTTTGTAATTTAGACTATGATTTATGAAAGATTTGTTCTCAAAGAAAGACAACAAATTGAAGCAGTCAAAAGTTAAGAGATACCAAAGACTGAATTTTCAGACATAGCCAACAAAGTTACACACAAAACTGCACGCAGTTCTAGGAAGCAGGAAGCAAAGGGCCAAATTAAGGTGCCCTGGTTCAGTTAACTCCTAATATTAAGGTGGCTTGGCCTTTTAAAACATTTTGATACATACAAAGAAACATTTTACATTTCAGATATAAAACATGGTGCACCTAGGCTCTTTCATTTTGTATTGATTTGTGTATTTCCTTTCTTGGACAGCTCAAAAAATCTATTTCTGAAAAAAAACCCCTCCCTCCATTTGGTTACCTCTTGCTAAACTGGGTTTCAAGTAGGTTCTTGTTCGCACTTAAGTCACTGAGAAAACTCTCAGATGTAAATTCCACAGAAGTTACAGGGACAATCCCTTCACTCTGATGCTTAAGGAAGAATGTCAACTGACAAGTTAATTCTCATAGAAGTATTTTCATCCAGAAACCATTACAGGACACCTCACCTCTATTTTTAAACACTACATTTTAATAAAGCAATTTTTTTCCTGTTTCTGCAAGACCAATGGTCAAAAGACTAAAAAAAACCCCAAAAAACCAAAAACACCAGAACAGTGATAAGGCAGAATTACTTTTGGCCAAAAGAAAAAAAACCTCAACTAAATAAAAATAAAGACAGAAAGAAAAAAAAAAAACAAGGGAAAAACCCACCACAGTGTTCCAGGAAGCAAATAGGTATTATTTGAAAAAACAAGTAATGAAATTCAGATGTAATAAAATGGATAAATTCACAATATCTAAATAGAAAAGATATAGAAAAGCGTGCAAGATACATTTACCTGCTCTTCAGTTTTAAGATCCCCAAATTCCTGCATGAATGTGGTTTCTGATGGAAAGCGACCTGGTTCCAAGAAGTGAAGCAAGCTAAACAGCTCTTCTACTGTATTTTGCAAAGGGGTTCCAGTAAGCAGCACTTTATGCTCCTGAAAGGTTAAGAAAGTTGCTTAGCAATCCATCACTATAATCTCCAATGGAAAAAATACACAAAATTCTTTCCCCTTGTCATTGCATGTCTGTCTCACCTTTGCTTCCTCTCCCCTCCCCCAGCTACTTACATAAAACTCTTCTCAAGACATTTCTAACTGGTACTCTGGTGTTCCTTCAGTGATAGCCCAGAAACACTTCACTACTTAAGCAGCTTCAAAAGTCCTCCAAGATACAAGACCACATTTTACTGGCCCACAATGTCCCATTCCTTTCACAAGTACAATGAACTTTAAATGGCAAAGTAACAGTTGAACCTATCCCATCATTTCCAGCAAAAATTCATTGATTTACCACGCCTCCAATTGACCCCAGTGAACTGATCTCCTCAGGCCAGGAGATCAACACAGGATCTAAGAGGAAACCTGCAGCAGAGTTCTACCTTCCTACTACATGCTAAAGAGCATCAGAGTGGCAGAGACAAAAGTAGCATATTGCTTTAGAGAAGGAGCCCAGACAGGTTCAGCAACTAGCCCAGAGCCAAACATAAATTTAGCAGTGTAACAAGAACTAATGTGAAATGTCTCATATCTCTATCTGTAGTCTGTAAGACTATAAGCTCTGCTTTCCTCTAACAGCAACCATAGTAAGAAAAACAAAAGGTACACAGCACTTTTACAAACCAAATTACAAGTATTAGCTTTGCATGACTGCATTATTCTCACATTTTCAAAGAATATACTGCCCAAAATGAAGTAATTATTGTGTCTTTTAAATAGTAAATATCTTCACTTTATCTTACTTTTCTCTATGTGTTTAATACACCTGTTTCATACACATGACATAATACATATTTGTACAAGCATCAGAAACAACTCACTTGCCCTTCCTTAGTCAATATGAAAGAACATCCTTATGGCCACACAACAAATTAACATTAGAGGTGATATTAATGCAGAGCAGTTTAACTCTCATGGCCAAATTTGGCCACCTGACCACATTATACTTTTAAATAAATGTCTACCTGAAGAAGTGACTATGGATTAAGTCACATGAAGGGAGAGAAAGGAAAGAATAACTTTATTTTGATTGTCTTAGGAGAATTCACATAATTCTTCATCTAAATCAATGAAAAAAACTTATTAAATATCAGCACTCCAAAACTGAAGGGATGCATATGCTTCCAGGTATTTTATACTTTCTCATCTGCATTCTCTTATTCTTCTTAACACTTGATGATTTACTTGAGAAAACCCCTTTTATTTTACTTTTTGATTAAACCGTAAATCAGAAGTAATAAAAATACAGAACACTCAAGGATAAGAGATGTTCACACTGACCAGGTCCATCATCTTGAGTCCTTCCAAAAGCTTACAGTTCCTGTTTTTCAGCCTGTGGGCCTCGTCAATGACCACGCAACGCCATGGAATGTTACGCAGCTCTGGGCAGTCAGTCAAGATCATTTCAAATGTTGTGATAATGGCATGGAACTTGTAGGACCCCTTTATCACACGACCCTAAAAAGAAAAGCAAATGTTCAAGGAAACTCCCTGGCAAAGAAAGGAAGCTATTTGTTTCACCTTCAAATTTTATCTTTTGAAATACAAAACAGTACAATGGACAAGACATTTAAAGCAAATTAGGTCATTATTGCTGACTAAATGGGGAAATACAATTCTGTAAGTTTGCTACTAGCTTCATGATAGCTGTTTTTAATCCTGTAAATAGGTCCACAGAATCACTGCACATTGATTACCAAGAAGTTATACAAGTACTTCAGTTGCAATTCATATGGATTATACTAATGCCTTGAGGCATTAATGTATTGCTGCAATATTGAAATAAGGTTTTCAGACTTTGTCAAGAGAATTCTCTTTTCACTTGTGAATTGAAGGTACATGAAGGTCCTCCCCAACAATCCAAATACAGTAGAAGTGCATTAAGGTTTCCTTTTTACTACTATTTGATTATTGTGCTGACTGTTATCAGTTTGGTTTTTTTCCCCCTAGACAGTCAGGATTCAAAACACCTACAATTCATGGAATGGTTTGGGTTGGAAGGGACCTTGAAGACCATCTAGACCCAACACCTTCGCCATGAGCAGGGACACCGTCCACTAGACCAGGTTGCTTTGTTCCATCAGGCCTTGAACACTTCCAGGGATGGAGATTCTAGAACAACTCTAGTGAACAGCTTTGACAGAAGCAAATATCTGAACTTTTAAATAAAGAATGTGTATCTCTGCATACAATTTAATAATATTTTTGTAAGTCTGTGTTAAGCAAAGTTCAACAGGACAATTAACTTGACGTCTGACACCATATTCACTGGTTCATTAGTTCAGTCTTATTTTCAGCACTGATATAAAGATGGTTTAAAAAAAAAACAGGCCTTGAATAAACTTTATTCAGGACCATGAAATGAGTATCTTTCTGACATTATGCTATGCTTCCTCCCAATGCTGTTCAAAGAAAAATGTAATTTGGTACCTCCAGTGTCACTGGGTCTGTGCAGAAAAACTGTCTCTGTAAGGATGAGCATTGCACAAGTTCAAAGCCATTCCACATTTTCAAAGGACTCTGTCATGGGTTGTATATTGAATACATTTCAAAAGAAACACATATTTTACAGTAAGGTGACCATTTCTTCCTTTAGACCTGTGCAAGACTGAATCCTTTTATAAGTGACCTGCATATAATCCTCTCCAAACCGTGGGGATCAGAACTGGCTACTGACTCAATGAAATGATTTAAAACCTGAGATCCTGAACTCAGCATTAAGTCTGCCTACTCAAATCAAGAACATTTCAGAGAGAGTAATGACCTGCTCAACAATGCTTTCTCGTGGCATAGTCCAGAAATATTTATCTTGTTAGGGGCAAAAAAAGCTGTTACTTAACAAACAGCAGATGAAGATACACTAAGTGAGCAGTGTTGAAAGCCAGAAAACTGAAATGCTGTAACCTTTCCATGAGCCAAGTAAATTTCCATCACAAACCAAGTCAGCTCTTTTCCAAGGCGCTGTCATTAGCAGTATTTGGCACATACAGTTTCTGTAATCTTAAAGCAGAACTCCTTCTCAGAGGTGGACAATACAGAAAAGCACATGGTTTATTTGATATTCCAACCAGGGAAGGGCCCCTAGGAAGACCTTTATTGACAGTTATATTGCTCAAGAACACCAGAACAGGCTTCTCTATGTGACCCTCACAGCAGAATGTCTCTGATAACACCATGCCCTTACTGTTAAAGTCACACCACTCTAGAAACTTATTTTGTTATTGACTCCTCTCTAGCATTTCACAACTTGACTCTGGTAACTGGGGCTGACTCTGAAAAATCACACTAATGCAGATGGGGTAGGTGCTTCTTATGCGTGTTCTCTGTTGTTATTGCCCTTCAAAAGCCACTCACACTTTCTCAATGTTCAATTGTCCTTTTGAGAAACAGCTCAGATTGAAAGGCCTCATTTCATATTAAGACCTAAAAAGCCAAAGATGCCTGATGTTGATGTGTGTGTCAATGGAACTAGAAATGATGCTGCTAAATCATATCTTCTTTTGCTCCCTTTTTGTCTCCCATCATTTGCCCAGTGATGGTACTTTGGAGAATGCCAGAGTGAACACTACATGGGGACTGTTTTTCTCAGAACATGAAGAGATTTTCTCCCTGTAATTTGGTTTCTACCATGCGTTTCACAGCTGACACAAAGAATGGAACACAGAAGGTGATTTTATGACACATCTAAGCTAGCTGCCACCAAAAGAATGAGTTCTCTCCACTTCTCCTTTATTCTTAAACATAGTAATTGTCTGATTCTCCTCTTAAGACAGTTCATGGAGCAAAGCCAGCAGAAAATTATTCATTTTTCTGTGTCATGAGTGCTTTGTCATTACTCGCTATGGGGTCAAATGACTGCCATGCTCACGGCAAGAACTGAGTTAAGAATATGGCAATGGGGAGAAAAAAACCTTCTGCTGTATCTTGCTGTAGATCCTTTCAGTTACCTTTAGATCAATGAATCAACATTGCCAAAATAACTAAGAATCTGCACAGTAAGTGGGATTTTTCAGATGACATTCCTTCAAGTTTCACACTAAGTAATTGCTAAGGGAAAGAACATGCTGAGGACAAGCACCACCCAAACAGCAAACAAATATAATTTTTAACACAAGAAACAATTCAACAGAGACAGCATTTGTATAAACTCAAATTTTTAAATTATATAAAATGTCACTCTCTGCTAAGAAAGTATTTTAAAATCAGAAAAACTGATTTCAACCCCATTTCATTTATGTATTATACATCTAGCTAAGAAGCTAAATGTGAGAATTTTCATAAAGAAAATTAGAGATTAATAGAATGGCATGGATTGGGATCTTAAAGATCACCTAATTCCAACACTGCTGCTGTGGACTGGGACATAGACAAATTCTCTAGGCCAATAGACCTCAATGAACCAACTGTTAGACAAACAAATCTTCAACAAACATAGATATGATTTTAATTTGAAAGTTTCTGAGATAGATTGCTGAGAAAACAGTTATTTTCTAGATCACTCAGCTGTAACTTCTAATATAAATTATTATGTGTTTCTCTACTATATTTAAGTACGTAGTTCTATTTCTGTTTGCCCTAATGGCACGTCAAGTTGTGCTACAGTCATCACCTTCAAAACAGTTCTTAATCAGTTTTTTTACATATAAAAGCATATCTATCTTGCAATCTCTCATAGCTTTGTTTTAAGACTCTTTCTCAACACACTTTGAGGATATGAAGTAAGAACCAAGCAGAATTGGACCACTCATCACATCACTGACAAAGAGGAGAATGCTGTAACTTATCTTTATATTAAAGATTTGTTTCCTCCCACACACTTGCACTACTCTAGCCCTTTCAACCACTGCGTCACAGTAAGAACTCATGTTTAACTGGTCATGTGCCATGACAAAAAAGAATCTGCTTTTGATTACAACATTCCCAGAGCTGAGAATGGTAAGAATTGTCTTCATCCCTTGTCTACAGACAGCCCTGTATTTAGCTATTCTGAGTATTGCTAGATTGGATCTAATTTATTAAGTAAGACAGCTTACTCTGTATCCATGAACTGTCTTAATCATTTACCACTCTCCACATCTTTGTATCATTTGAAAGCTTCCTCAGTAATGATTTTATGTTTTCTTTCAGGTCATTGCTAAGTTATACACCTCATGGACATGAACCCATGCCTGAAGAACTATGCTGGAAATGCAAATCATTTCTCATTAACAATTACATAAAGAAATATCAGCTAGCCAGTTTTAAATCCACTTAATGTGTGCCATATTGATTTTATATCCTTCTAGTTTATTAATCAAAATGCCCAGTGGTGTAAAATGAAATGCTTTAAAGAAAATCTAAATGTATGAATTCACCACTATCACTTTTTAAAGCTCAGTTGAAAATAGTATTCCACAGGTTGAACTTCTACAATTTTTCTCTCTTATGCAAGGAAGATTTTATTGTTCTGCAATAACATTCAATGCATGCACATTTTATTTTCCCCCAATTCTGTTTACTCTGGGAAAAGCCATGCACTTAGGAGTAGGGGTCTGCTGCTCTTCTTAGTTTCTGTTTTCCAAATAATTTTCTGTTTCTAACCCTAGTCTTTTCTGCTTTCCTTCACTCACAGCCTAAGAACAGTAACAACACAGATTCAAAATATATTTGACTTAGAAAATTTGATAAAGAGGCATTGACAAGTTTAATTTCTGCAAGCAGGTCTTTCCTGGAATGGTAGGCAAAAATTGATTTTTAAGCTTAGTTCCACTTAAAGGAATTTCTCCATTAAGAATCTCTTCTGCCAGATCCCTTCAGAAACACAACAAAAACCTTGCATGAAAGAACAAAACTCTAAGCAAGAATTGGTGCCACCTCTTGGTGCCCCTTTATTCCCAGAGAGATAGACTGGCCACTATTAAAAAGCATTCTTAATATTTGCATCTGTATTTCTAACTGAAACCTAACATACCAGGACTGAAAAACTAATTGATGCTTAAATTAATAAACAACCGTAAAGCATATACAAAAAAAAAAAAAAAAAAAAAAAGAAAGAAAGGAAAAAAAAAAAAGAAAGAAAAGAGAAAAGAGAAAAAGAAAAGTCACGAAGAGCTTTTACCTGTGGATCTTTGAAATACATTTCATACAACTGAATGGTCCGCCGACTCGCTTGACTCCCATGATACACAACCACATTCAACTCTGTCCAGGTGCGGAACTCCCTTTCCCAGTTGGGAATTGTGGACAACGGTGCAATAACCAAGAAAGGACCATGGATTCCTTTCAAATATATCTCATAGAGAAACGTAATGGACTGGATAGTCTTTCCCAACCCCATTTCATCTGCTAAAATGCAGTTTCGTCTGAAAACAAGAATAAAACCTGGCTGAATTATTTATTCCTAACTTAAAACATAGAAAATCAGTAAGGCAATAACCTAAATAAGCCAGATATTTCTAGAATGAAAAGGCATCATAACATTTTGCATTTTAAATAAATGTTATGATTAGTGACGCATGGATATATCCCTTCTACGTAACTCTCAAGTTCACAAGAGGGAGGAAGGGGCAGCAGGGGCATGCATGAACCCAAAGCACTTGCCACCGGAATCTATCTGAAATATTCATGTTCCACCCCAAATTAGTTTGACTCCTGCAGCAAAAAAATGAGCCATGTAAATGATTCTAAAATCTCACTTTAGCAGGTTACTTCAAAAGGTTGCTAATTCAAATAAGCTATAAAAGCTTTTCCAAAGCAGGATTCAGCAGAAAGCAATGTTTTACGTACGTGTTGTACCAATTGAAAAGAAGCCAGTTTACTCCCTCCAACTGGTATTCCCTGAGTTTGTTATTGTTTTTATACTCCCTGGAACTCTCCGATTTCTTCCAGTCATCGGCAGGAGGTCGCTCCTGTTTCAAATACAGCAAATCCCATTAGTGGTTTCTAAAAGACCACATTATTTTACTATTTTCAAATAAAATCCTCTATATAGAGCCAATTCTTACCACACGCTCCATTTCTGGCTCCCTAGACATCAGCTTCTCAAATTCTTCAATCTTGGCTTGGTCGATGTCTTGCTTGAGCTCCCAAGTGCTGTCTTCGTAAGGAAGCGAACACCACTTCACCAGATAATGTGTTACAGGCTTTGTTCAGACAAAAATTACATTATATTACAATACAGAAAGAATACAATTGTACCCATTCCTACAGGAGATCTGCGGGCTAGATGAAATTCAAAAAGCTTGATCAGACCTCAATATCTGAAACAGCAGGCTGACACCTTGATGACCTAACCCAGTAAGAGAACCTGGAGAATGCACACTTACCACCAAAATGAGCATAACACATTTGAAATCACTACAGTTTGACTAAAATTTAGAAGGAAAACAGTATTCATATTTCAACCAATACAATTCTATGCTTTACTGCACATTTAAAAATCGACTGTTTTCTCTTATCAGCATCATGAGAAACTTCACAACAGACAAATCAACCATTGCCATTCACTGACAGAGCAACACAGAAATAGTGACACTGCCAGTGAAGCTTTCTATTCCAGCACGACCAACAAAGAATCTCCTGGAAGACAAAATCATCTTTTTTACAGAGTAAGTCATTAAAAATGAAGAAACAGTGAGCTCAGGACTTCTTCTTTAAAAGGTAGTCTAAACAATGTCTAAACCACTATGACATTTAGCTAAGACTCTTTCTTGCAATTTTCAGATAAATTCTGCATTACGTGCATGGACATCATATTTCCACAGTATTAAATATCACTTCTTTGTTGTTGTTGCTTTTTGGTTGGTTGTTTTGTGTGCTCTTTTAATATAGGTATATTTAACTTATATATAGCTTTGTAAGAAGTTTGGAATTGTCACTTAATCCCCTTTATTTAAGGGAAACTGCTACATTAGCCAATGCTTTTTCAAACACGTTCCTATTTTCTACACGCATATACCTTGGTAATTTCTGTAAGTGTTTAATATATTCTAATTAATATAGTTCTGAACAATAAATTCTAAACACAATGTCTATATGTCTACAGATGCACTAAAAGCTTTGTTTACCTCTCCATTATCATCTGTGCTACGTGAAAAATCCATGATTCGATCAACTTCCACATAATCTGGATTAAAAAGCTCATCATCAATCTGTTCAAGGAAAGAGGCAAAAATATAAAAGATATCTCTATTAGCCCTTCCTGAGAGGAAAAATGATTATATATTTCACCAGGCAATAATATTTTGGGTCACAGTGACACAGAATTTATATTTGGCAAACTTCAACATGTTAATTGAAATGCTACAATTCAGCAAGATCATTCCCCGTGAGGGAATCAGACTTCTCAGACTTTGTTAACTGGGCCTCTTAATTACTGTGTGAAACCTTTTACTGTGAGAGAATGTTTAAGAATATTTTAAATGAAGTGTGAAATTACAATTCACTAATGAGCAATCGAAAAGGCTTATGGCATGCAATGCATTTAGCATTCTTGAAAACTACAGCTTGCAATAAAGAAATTAGAGCCTTGTACACCAAGTGCCTTTGGATTATTTTAACTACAGGAATTGTCTAACTGTTTTTCAAGCAAGATTTAAAGATTATGATTTCCAAAGCAGAGAAAACACAATGCATGCAATACACAGTTTCTCCAAAAATCACAATTTGTCTGGTTTGTTCTTATGCCTTTAACAACTTACAGGATTCTCTTCCTTACTAAAGCATTGCATTTCATTTTACAGTTTTCAGATCTACTCCAAAAGAAGAGACAGCCAAAAGAACTAGATTATATATTTTAAAAGCTTTTTCTAGAACAATGACAAATTCCAAGTATTTACAATAACTTGTGATCTACTTGGAAACAGATTAAAAAAAGAAAACAGAAACAATTCCGGGTATCTTCACTTAGAAGAGACAGAAGTTTTCAATTTGCAACAGGTTTTTATTTCAGCTTGAATATATAGCAAAACTAAATATAAATAAATAAATGCAGTAACTCATGAACACTTTTTTTTTTTTTTTCTTAAAGGACAGCATTTTTCTAAAAGGTAATCTTTCAGAGACGCAGATCAGCAGATCTGGTCTTTTATTGACAGGACCCCTGCCACATTACTGCTTATGGCTCTAAGTGAAATTAAATTGATGATAAAAAGCTTAGAATCCCTAGTGAGCAGCAGTCCATAACATAAAAAAATGGCATGCATTTCTTCTGGCATAATCAGCTCCTGAGAAAAAAGACATGGCACTGATTCAGTCAGGCTTACAAGGCTAATAACTGGCCACTCACTTCAAGGAAAAAGATCGGCCAAAACAATAGGAAAAAGTACACAGTCAGGACAGATCACTTGACTTCCATAAACTTGCAAGACGTGCATCCAGAATTCTTTATGCTTTATACCAGAATAAGTGCTGCTGATATATCACACAGTTATTCAAAATGTTCTGCTTGTATACAGAACAAGAATTTCTAAGAATATTCCTTAAACACCCAATAGAAACAAATAAATAAAATCGTACTTCAGAAAGGAATTTATTCTGGCCCTGTTTTGCCTTAAACCGCTTAATCTTCTGCTGAATTCTCTTGTCTTTGTCCAGCTCTTCCACAGATGCCCACTGACAGTGAAGGTAAGAACTAGAAGATGAAACAGAAAAATCTTACTCAAAACTCTGCTTCCATTGCACTCCTTATGTATTCCACTAGTATAACTAGATCTTTCCAGCACAGCGTAATGCTATGCTTGGAAAACTTGACACTATCTTCTTTACCATACAGGTTATTAGCCAATCATTGCACTCAAAGTAATTTTACTTACTAATAGAGAAACTTGTCAGGAAATAGAAACAACTCCCACTCAAATTTTGAATACATACCCTCTATACTTAGTTTGGCACAAAGCTAGGATGATTTTTATTGGGCATACTTAAAACATAATTACTATATAAGACACAATAAACTCACTATTTAGCACCATATTCTAGCAAAGAGTAGGATTTTTATAAGTTAATGAAAAGATGCAAATATTTTAAGTACTACCATCCTACATAATTTTTTGAGAGAACAGCATTGTAACTCAAAATTGCTTGTAAGAGAAAAGAAAACCCCCTTGTAAATGCAGTTCCCACAGTAAAAACATAGAAGGAATAGTATCTCTGCCAAAGTGACCTGTCTCACTCCATAAATTTAGTCTGTCAAGAGTTCTAACGGTAAGACACAACAGTTAGCACAAAAATTATGTCTATGTAGTAGAATTAAACAAAGCATAATTAAGCAACTAAACATTCTATGATAAACAATACAGTGCAAAGGATACAAAAATGACAGCATATTTAAAGTGAAGTCAACTACACACAGCTAGCTGCCATAAGCTCCCTTAATGCAGATTTCTGTCTCTCAGACAGAAAATTTGGCAAAAATACACAAGGTATGCTATTTTCCTACAAGAAAAGCGAGCTTATTGAGCTATGAAGTGTTTTATTTTAAATTCTGATTGCATTGCAGTTTCAGAGTCCAGAAGTGAAACAACATGCTGCTCTCACAACTATCATGTTGCTCTCATGGAGGGGTAACGATCTGCTGGAATATTGAAAACCATCCTGTTTGTTTCTTATCTTAGACATTTTGTTCAACATAAATCTTGTTTTTGAAACAACATCAAGGATTATTTTTGAGCACTTTGTATACACTTAATCTACACTTGCAGTTAGATCTACACAGCACAGGTGTGTGCTCATGAGCCTGCATGCATAATGAGCCTTAAGGCATTTAATAGCAGAGCAATTTTACCTATGGATTTAATTTTGGAGAGAACACAAGTTAACACAACATTGTCAAACCCTGTACCAGCAATGCAAGGTATTCCCCGCTTTGTCACTGTTTTGGATTAAACATTAGATACGTTTAAAGTTTGATAATAATTTGTATCAATTACAAAACCAGTTTCGAAAGCTATTGAGAAGCTACATAAACTTAAGGATAGCAATCAAACCTGTAACACTACTTACAAGTTTTTGTACTTTACATAGAATTCCTCTACTTCTACTTCCTCTCCGTTCTCCATCTAAAAGAAAAGAAATGTTGAAACATGAATTAAATCTCTAAAAAGCTCAATTTCTTAAACAATTTAAAAACTATCTGAGATAAGGACGACGGTCCCCATACAGAGACACAAGTGGAGGTGCAGGAAAAGATTTGTGGGGGAGGACATGGGTGAGGAGTTTCCTCCAGCTGCTTACCCAAGTACATACTGCACTGCTTACTACAACTTCCAAGACATGAATCATTTGAACTCCTCCCTAACCACATGCAGCTTCATTCACAACCTCACCCCAAATCTGGCTTTCTGCCAAACCCACAGTGTTAAGTAGAAGCCAAGTGTACCATTTTCTCAGGCAGCAGCCAATTAGCAACTGCACTCCTGAATGCCATATGTATTATTTTTGGCTGGCTCATGGCAACTTTACATTGTGGGTTTTGTAATGTTTTAAAAAAAGAGTTTTAAAGGGGGTTTATTCCTCCATATAGTTAATAACTCCAAACAAAAAGCCATATAAAACTAAACCTTATACCTCTGCTAGAATTGTAGTGCATCAGTGTTCATGGCTTTAGTTTTACTCAATGGTGCAATTAAATTCACTCAGGCAAGATGTCTCACATACAGAGCAGCCAAATTAAATTAACACCCAAAAACTACATTTAAAGCAAGGTTAAAGTTGTGACATAAACCAGCAAAACCAAGGGCATTCAGTGCTAAGGGTTGAGCTACCCTTAACTCACCCCCAGTGCCAAAGTATTGCATAACATATGGCATGTAATACTTTGTTGAATTACTCCTTAACCCAGCCATAGGACAAACTAAGGACAGTGCACCAGGCACACATTTAGAATTCAGTTTATGTCACAACATTAACGGTTTGTTTTTACTAATGAACTTCAGGAAAATTTTAAACAGAGCAGCATTTTCTGGTTCATACATTTCACCAGGGACAACATCATCTGTAATAAATACTGTATATACAGCATTAAACAGGCAAAACTGTTAATTGCTGTATAAACCAACATATTTGTATCTTCATACATACACATATTTTAAAGATATTTATGTATACACACACACACACAAAAGAGGGATTACTCTGAAACTTGAATTTTCATCTTTAGTTGCTGGCTAGATTTTACTTCCACAGCAGTGCCACTAAAGAACAACAGTAGCAGCTGCATGAAACTGTGTTCTAGCACAGGGAAGTTCAGGCACTCCCAGTCCCTGATTCACACAGTATTCCTTTACTTCCCGACTAGCAAGGAAGTTTCAGTTTAGCATTTATATCATTCCAGTACAGTCTGTATTCCTTCCTAGAGAGAAAAGCAACATCAGATTCCACCTATTTCTACCTAAAGAAATGGAAGATTACTGATGCTACTTCTTTATCTTGAATCTTCCATCAAAGAAGATAAGCTCTCCAAACCATCCTCTAAACCCAAACACAGGGAAGAAACTTCTCCGACACTTACAAAGACACTGTCAAAGGAAGGAATCTGAAGACCACCAAGATTTTTTTTAAAACAAAAAATTTAGAAGAGTCTTTCTCAAGATTATATTAATATTTAGAAACCAAGACTGCATTGAAAAAAGAAGCTGAAGATCACATTATCTGAACCTATTCACTGCCCTGAGGCCAAATTAGTCTTTAAGAAGTCAACCTTAATTTTAAGACATTAACTTATTTTATTATCTAAAATGTATTACAGCCAAGTCTCTTTGATTAGTGTTAAACTAGAATCCTTTGAGATCTATCAGTATTACAGTGACAACATCATTAAACACCTTTACACAGAGGTTTCATATTAACCAACTTCACTCCCCTCAGCAGCATTTCAGTCAAACATATTTTCTGTCAGCTGCCAACTTAATAACAATAATTTACAATGCAGATCCTGATAAATTCTGTAACTCTCACGAGTAAAACACACTTTTGTATTGTCTAATAGGTAATAACTGGTCTATGTTATTAGGTGTTCTATGAGAGTGCATCAAAGATCCACCTAAAGAAAAAGTACTCCAGAAAAAATATTTTTAAAATCTTAGTCTGGCATTCAGCACTTACACCCTCCTTCAAAAATTTAATCATATATAAACTGTCAGCACTCAAGTGGAGGTTAACAATACATCACTTGAGGGTGTATCAGACAGAAGCTTATGCCTCTAATGTCACTGTGCACTCCTCACTACCTGTACATTTACATTAACCAGGTTAAAAGGTGAGATAGAACACTGATGCAAAATTCTCCCCAAACTGATTACACAGACACTCTAAAATAACACATGGCAGACTTGGGCAATGCAGGACACTTCAAATTATCACTTCCAGGTGTAACCAGGATCTGATTCACAGTCTTTGCAGATAATTAAGAAATAAATGACCCCTTCATTCAAGCAAATACTTAAAAGCACAAAATCTTGTATGTCACTGCCAAAGAGGTAATACAGTAACAATTTTGCTAATGCAAAAGTTAGTTGTGTAAGCCACTCAGGTGTAGAGACAAAAGCTTGGGGGGAAAAAGCCCAAAAAACAACCAACCAACCAAAAAAAACCTAAGAAAAAAAAACAAATCGTGAAAAAAAAAAACAAACCACCACAACAAACCACCACAACTACCAACTACCAGAAAAACAGCAGACAGAACACATTAATAACAGATGCAAAGCAACACAAAACCCAACCACCTCAATTGATACACAGCACTAAATTGTAAACTGATCAGTTTGAGGAAGAGATGTAGGTGTTGTACACATTTCAATTAGTTCTAATCCTCACATGTACCAGTAGGCAAAAAGAATCATTCACATGTGTAACATGCAGGTACAAGATTCCATAAACTCCCTTTCTTTCCATAATATGTGCTATTTCTGCTGGATAGCATAATCAGGTCTAGCTATTCCTTTTCAAAGTTAAGAAGCGGGAATTCAAAGGAGACTAAATGAAAAATTTCAACATCCAAACTCATCAGGTTTGGAAAGGAGTGATATATAAATGCTTTACGCATTTAAATGCTTTCTGCAAGAAGAGTATTCAAGGGAATTCAACATTCCACGTTAAGAGCAACTGTGAAAAACACTGCCTTTTTTACTTCAAACAGGAACTCAGTTCTACCTTTTACTCTGTACGTTTCAAAAATGGCTGCAAGTACAGAGCTGCATCCTATCTGGTAACTCCAGAACTAGACTAAGGCTATTCTCGGAAAACCAGCATGATTTTATGATAAGAATACTGCTCCAAAAGCATAATCATTATCTAATGTCCTTTACTTGAATGCAACATCTTTGTTACAACCTAATCCACTGAAAGGTTTCCTAGTGAAGCCTCTCCTCATGTTTATTTTATGCACTGGTCCTGATCGCAGCAATTTTACTTTGATTAGTAATCTAACAACCAGGGTTTTGATGACGTTAGTAAGAGTGTAAAAGACCTTTAATAAAAGCACAGTTGGATACTTCAGATGTTAAATATTAACATCCTGAAATCCATTTTTTTTTTTTAAATTTGGAGAAGAGGGTTGGGGAGAAGAGCAGGGAAAGAAGAGACACCCCTCAAACCTGCAAATACAATCCATAAAAAAACATTAAAGAAAAAGCTCAAAATAGAGCTTGCCTCCAGCAGTGCTTGCAATCAAAGACATGTAGGCAGCAGACCAACCACTTCCCACAAACTGCAGCAAAATACACACTCCCCATGAGTAATCACACCTTTGTTTGCAGGGGAGAGGAAGAAGGGAAGAATAATTGGTGAAAAACAGCTTCCCATGTAAAGACATTTATGAAAGGACCACATTCTCCTCTCCTGCCTAGTAGACCATCAGGACAAGTAAATACTCACTTTATATTACCTCAAGTTTATCTGAAAAATAAGCCTATGATTTGAAACACAAAATACAGCTCTAGACTTAAAAAAAAAACCAAAAAAAACCAAAAAAAACCCAAAAAACCAACAACAACCAAAAAAAAAACCAAAACAAAAAAAAAAACCCAAAAAAACCCAAACAAACAAGGAAACAACAAAACAGGAAAAAAACTCCAAAAAGCCTTAGAAGCTTATGCTGTGTAAGATGCACAAACAGGTCAGATTGAATCACAGGCACTCATGACATTAAATGAATGTAGGTTTACAAAACTGTAAATAATGTTAGGACAGTAGTAATAAAATTGAACACACACACCCCGCCCCGCCCAAGAAAACCAAACAAAAACAAAAAAAAACAAACCCCAAACCACGCTGACACTGAAAAAACAAATATCCATGAGTAAAGGCAAATTTCCTTTCTCCAGTTTGAAAATTAACACTGAGGCAAAGAAAAATTGCTGGTTAACAAAGATCAACATGATGCTGTATCTATCTAAGTCAGACCGTTTTCTGTCCAACTGTAGTACAAGTCAGAGAATTAGCTCCACAGAAGGGTCTATAAATATACTCATGCCCTTTTTGGAATAAGTTCTTTTCTATTTCCTTCTCAGAGTTCTAATACTTTGGAAGTGCAAAGGCCAATCAAGTTGTGAAGCAGATTAGAAAAATCTGTAAACAAAATAAGAACTTAACTAGGAACCAGGGCAGAATTATAAGGGAAACCCCACAGAACTTGAGTGTTTCTTTAATCACCTTAGCATAGGCACAAGGAACATATTCATCACCTGTGTATGCAACATACTTGGTCACATGTAAATTTGTTTCAGCTGCTAAACCCAACTGCCTTCAAAAGATGCAAAAATTATGGGCATGGGTTTTTGTTTATTAGAAAAGGCAGAAATTTGGGGTACAGGAAAGTTCTCTTATTCCTCAAATTCCCATGGAATATCATTCTGAAGAGCACCACAGACTTAACTCAGGCATATATAATTGCAAAAATCAAATTTTTTGTCCAAAAAAAAGGCGAGAAACAAATAAAAGATTAAACAATCTGTTTTGTGTGTATCTATTGAAAAACATGTTCCACACCATCTGAATACACTTTCAGGGAATCTCCTCTATTCAACAGAACAGTTTTTTAATTGGGAATAGCCAAGGTATTTTAAGAACTCAGAGAGGGCTTCAGGAGAAACGTACTATTTAAAAATATGGGGGGAAGGGGATTTGTTTTACCTTTTTCTTGACTAAACGGCTACTCATGATTTTCTCCACAATGGGACCTTCAGCATCAGCAGATTCCTACATCATAAATAGCATACAAGAGTTATTATGGGAGTGTATCTTAGTTAAAGACTTCCTTTATTAGAAAAACCCTAAAATAATTTTTGTAACAGAAGCTTAATACCAAGAGGACATTCTCACCCAGCATGAGAAGTTTGAGGATTCAAAGAGATTTAATACCATAATAAAGGATTTAAGGATACTTGTTTAAGCCCATTTTTAAGACCTAGTGCAATTCCAGCTCTCTCAGCTAAGAAGGTTGACACGCACACATAAACAGATGTAACAACATGAGCAGCTCCCCTGTCCTAAAATAATACATGCTTTCAGCACCGTACAGTCTAAACAGCAGATGATGTTCAGAAGCTCTAGTTGGCTGTGCAGGTGTCCACACGATCACACTCCAAACTGCCTACAGTTCTCTATTACATTAATTCACCATTACAACAGGAGGCAAACCATCCCAATTCTCCTTCTGATAAGGCACAATTAATAATGGAGATCACATACAATATTTCACAAGGCTTAACAAATTGCCAAATGAAATACCAAAGAACATGTATATATTATCCAATAGGTCATCAGTTAAATGAAGTAGTTCTTTGAAAAAGCACTACAAAACAATGAGATTGTTGCAACAGTCATTCCTGCAGTATTACCCCTCATCTTATTCAAACTATTTTATCCATCATTTACATTGCACAGAGAATAAAGTGTACCCTGCTGGGTACTACAAGGCAGTAATTTCATAAAGGAGTTCTTATGGTGCCTAGCAGCAGGGGACAAGCTTGAGTGGTTTATTAAAGTCACAGAAGCCAGACCACTGAATTCTGAAGTACATTCTAGATTCCTAGCAGTACAGTTTAGCTAGGGACCACTAAATTCAAAGAACTCAGCTTGAACTTTCAAGCTGTAGATCATCAGCTTGCAAACAAAACCATGAGTTGATATATTCTTTAAGATTGTAAAAAGCAACGCTTTCTGGCACACTCTATCAATCATGTACGAATATCATTCAGGAAAAGGGCCCATATTTGATCTCTGAATGCTGCAGTTACAGCCACCTTTCCAGTCTGTTCATATCTGACCTGTTGCTCTGACTGAGAAGTATTCGAAGGAGAGTCTCTTCCAGCAGCATCAGCATCATCAGCCTCCTCATCTGAAATCTTGAACTCCAGGTCTTCGGTATAACGCTTCCTCTTCACCTGCCTGCTGGAGCGTCGCTTCTGAACAGAAAGCATTAATATTTTTCATGAGAAACAAAACTGATAAGAAGCAGAATAACTAAGAAAATCTCTCTGTGTGTCTTAAATACAGAAGTGTGCAGCAAATGTTATAATTTCTACAACACCCTGGTAGAAATAGTGGACTCAGGACACTACTATTCTGAATTCCTGCCTGTTTGCCGTTCTTAAATTCTGTAAGCAAAAAAACAACAAAAACCTAAAATGAAACAAAAAACCAACCACGAACAAAAATTGACTTTATGCTTGTTCCAAGGTGGGAAGTGGGGGGAGGGGGGGGGAGGGGAGGGGAGGGCGGGGGCATTTTCTCACTTTTTTAAACATTACTAAAACACCATTAAAAAAATTAGGAAGCCTATCTCGGAAAGCAATTAAAACCCAAGAAGCTGCACCTCTCCATTCACATCTGTAACAAACTTTGACAGATGGCCAATGCAGGAGCCAAACACTACCTTTCCACAGCATGGCCCACTGTGTTGCTAAGCAGTGACAACACACTTTCTTCCCCTCCCCATCCGCCCAGTTGTACCCAGGATTATCTTGTAGGGGAAACACAATGAAATACGATTTCCTCACTTCACTGACCCAGCATTGCTCAGAAAGGCATCCTGCAGCACAGCATGGGAAAAGACCCCAAATACAGGAGAATGGAAAACTTGAACCACCTCAAATTGAAAACATGATTTCTGTGCTCCCATACCCTCACCACCAGGATGAGAGAAAGCTTCAGCAAAACAATCTCTCAAATACAAAAGCATGCATTTGACAGAATTTGCAACTTGATGCTCAGTGCTGGGTATTGTTTTTTGCAACAATAAAATTCACCTTCCCAGACAGTCTGCATCAGGTTATATACTTGAAAAGCTGTAAGTATATGTTGTTGAAGGAAACTGTCAGCTGAGCATCAAATATCTTAATGGAGTAATGTATATATTAAAATTATGTTGAGTATCAACTGTTAAAAAAATCCCCACCTTAATGTCTTGATACACTGTTTATTTATATTACACTACTTATTTACACATCTTTCTCAGCTACTGCACATCTTCACTGATACATGCAAATACTTATGTAGCTTGTTTAACAGACTTACACACCTGAGTCTCTCAATATACACAGGCAAAGTCAAATACTTACTTTTAGATAGCTAATCATACTTTTAAAAGCATAAATACCTGATGCACTTTAAAAAATTAGAAATTATTTATTTAACTGAAAATAAAAATTTTGAGCCAAGGTTAAGCTTACATCACCCTTTTAAACAACAGTGATGTGACTTCTGCCTTTAACACAGTAACTTATGGGGGTTTCCACAAAACAATATTTTTATACTTCAGAATAGGTAACATTTGACAAATTTGCATCTTGATTTACATGATCACTGATGGGAAAATACCAATTTTCTTCTGACTCTGCAGGTAAGTCTTATCATAAATTTTGGTGTCAAAAATCTCTTCTTCCATTTCCCTAACCGAAAGAATACCTAAAACATAATGGTAGCCTTTATTTGATATTATTTGACTTGATGAACTTCCTGTTTCCTCTTACATTCATACGTGGTTTTGTAACTGTTTGTTATGCACTGTTTACTGAAAGTACACTACCTGCATCAGATTATCTCATTAGCTGATCTACAGGTAGGAAGGTGAGTAAAAGGTTGATAATGGAATATAAAAAATCTGCATGATAACACACAAAGGCAAGCATTCCTCCTCTATAAAGAAAACAATGCATCACTGTGCATTACTACATAATATCTCTACAGAAGGCTCAGGGTTTAGCACTAAGAATGCAACTGTGTTTTAGACAACTGACTAACATCAATCTCGTTTAAGAAATGCATAGCAAGTTTATTAACTGCAGTTGTCCTAGCAAACATGGTTGGAACCCCTTCCTAAGTTCATGCAAAGAAGTGCAAGTGCAGTACAGCATGCACAGTACAAGAAAGTACTAAGAAAACAAAAAGTTTCCTGAAATACTTTGCTACACTTAATTTAAAAGTGATGCAAGTGCCTTAGGACTTCTATTTACAAAAAATACCCCAATCATAATGTTTATCACCCAATTGTGTTTGACAGAGGTTTTCTTCCTCTAGACTGAAAACAAGTAAACCATGTAGAAATGTTAAATTGTAAATGGAATAATCACCTCCAAATAAACCCAGAAAACCCATTCGAAGCCCTGAAGTCTCTTCATCTTTTGCCAGAGTCATTGATCAGGCTGGCAGAGATTTTCAGCACAGAACAGAAAAGTTAATTCTTCAAACATTTTAACATCTGCATGTTTTAATTCAACTTCTCAAATTCAGAATACAGTCTGAAGGAGTCAGGAAGAACACACTCCGCTGCTGCTTCTTTTGTTTTTAACTAGAATATACTTGATCCCTCACATTTCATTATTTACTATATTCTTCTTGAAAATAGTGGGAGGAAGGGCATTAACCATGCTTTTTTAGGACAACTGTTTGCCAAAGTCTTCACCAGGCTACTTTGACCATTCCCAGCTAATCACTGGTCTGAACATTTCTCATAACCAGAAGCAACCCATCCACAGACTGATGTGCAATGGACAAATGCAGTGGATTTCATGTACACTGGTATAATTACATAGGAGTCTCATACTTTCCCCACCACAATTTATCCCCAGCTCTTCATGAGGGGATTCTTATTTTCAGTGTCCACTCTAAACATTGTCAGCAGAAGCAAGCCAGGAGCTGAT
The DNA here is from genome assembly GCA_027886175.1 of Phylloscopus collybita. Taxonomy (NCBI): domain Eukaryota; kingdom Metazoa; phylum Chordata; class Aves; order Passeriformes; family Phylloscopidae; genus Phylloscopus; species Phylloscopus collybita. The sequence goes on from JAJNNQ010000075.1 coordinate 36,602,294, forward strand.
CACTTCTTAAAATGTCAAACGATAGAGCACACAAAACTTGTCGTATACGTTACTCCATTTACAGATTTGCTTTACATGAAACAAAGTTTGGACAGAAGGTATTAGGTGTGCAGTGGCCAAGAGAAATTAATCAGTGTGAGCCCATGACAGGTAGTCCTGCAAAAAAAGCCCTTCATCCACTAAAGCAGTGTAGCTACAAAAGCCTGACATGCATGTTTCCAACACTCTGCTTTGTCATGTCTCACTTTGATTTCATAAGGTTTGCAAAGCCAGTGCAAGAATAAACACTGAGCTTATGTGCAAGACCTTGTAATAGTGCATTAAGTCTACAGAACAGAACATTCAGCATCAAAACTGCAACAGTAGTCAAAGAGAATGTGTGAAAACTCAGCAGCACTGTACATATACCTGCAAGTAACAAGACTGTAAAGCTAAACTATGATGAAAAATACTTGTTTTCATAAAATATTCACCACGGTGATGTTCATTTCTCACCTTCTTTGTAAACAACACAGAAATTATCCAAATTCCTATATTTCTGTAACAAAGACTATGAGAACTATTGTTTTATGCTTTTAAGTTTTCAAAGCCTACAACAAACTTCAGCAATAGCATTACCTGAACCCCTGGATCATCTTCATCTTCAGGATGAGGTGATGGTGGTGGAGTTTTTTCCAAATCTGAGTTTTCAGAACCTTCCTTTCCCTTGTTAACCTTTTTCTTCGCAGCACTGGCTTCTGAATCTTGCTTTTTGCTACTGAAACAGAGGTATTTTTAATCAGTATTTGTAGAAAAATATAAGCAAGAGGTGCTTTAAAAAGTAGTTGATCCATGAGATGTTTGAGTGACTTCATTATTTTCAACTGCCTTTCTTAAAATTTCAAGGTAACTGCAAAATCAATGATGCGTGGGCCCTCACTACACATGCCTCAACAACAGACACCTCGCTTCTTTCCTTCAAGACCTTAGACAGCGACACTCGATGTGTACTCAACAAGAAACAAAAAATGAGATGGGAAAGGAAGAGCTGCTCTCCTCAGAACCTGCACTTTCTGAAAGCGGTGTTTGGACAACCTGACACATGAGAAGAGAAACAGGATTACGCATGTGCTTGTCTTATATCAACCGTGCAGCCCAGGTAAGCAGAACCAGAGTAAGCGTTCCCAAAACAAAGGACTGAATTCATCTTCTTCTACATTCCCTGCTATTTCCAAGCAGGAAATGCACTTTAGTGTCAGCACAGAGGGCATTCATACAGCCTCAATGCATGCAACTGCAGCTTGTACAGGGGGAAAAACACCCAGCTAGTATCTCAGCATCTACACGATACTAGAAAGCAATAGCCACTGCCAAAATGTTTTGAGAGTTGTTCCTTCCCTTCCTCCCCCCATAGAAACGTTCATCACCTGAAGAGCTGCACTCAGAGGCTTGGAAATGGATGAAGATGTATGTAACAAAATACAGCTTTGAATACTGTCAACAAATCAAAAACTGAGACAATCTGCAGCCTGGCAGGGGTGAAATTTTTTAAATGGCAACAAAAATTAATGGTAGAAGTTAGTATTTTAAAGCACATTCAGCCTTTGAGTCTGAGGCAGGTTTTTACTAGTTTTTTGTGGTCAGCTCCCAGTAGCCCATTACCAATGTGAGGGGCTTGCTAAGGGAAGTTGTTAAGACGGCTGACAGCAGAGCAGAGCTGTGCGCTGGTACCTGACACATGGCAAGCACAGGTCACCAAGCACTATATCAGACACTTTTATATGGCTTCTGCATTCTCATCACTTTAATTTCATACCTGGGAAACTGCCCAGGCTTTGTTTTTTCTTCATGATCCTCACATTTGTAATTTCTCATTAAAACATCAGCTTTAAGTTTGTTCAATTTGATCAGCACATTAGCCCACCAAAACTGTATTTTGGAGCTGTAATTTATAATTTTCCAATACAGCCACATGTCTCTTCAGGACTGTGACAAGTCAGCTACAGCGTTATTTTCTCCTTGCAGCCTATGCTTAAACTAACACGGATTTCCAAGTTAAAAAAACAAAAACAAAAACAAAACACCAAAACAAAAACCCAAAAAACAACACCCCAAAACTCCCCACATACAAAAAAATATTTACACACAAAAAGACTGTGAGTTTTGAACATCAAAAATGTTTGTATTATTGCAAAATTGTCCCTATTCAGCCCTAGTGAGGCCATATCTGGAGTACTGTGTCCAGTTCTGGACTCCTCAGTGAAACAAAGACAAGGAGCTAGTGGGTAGGATACAGAAGAGGGGCACAATGATGATTAGGGGTCTGGAGCAGCTCTCTTATGAGGAGAGACTGTGGGAGCCGGGCCTGTTTAAAGAGAAAACTGAGACTAGATGATCTACAGAGGTTGCTTCCATTCCTAACAATTCTATGATTCATTAATGCATACAAGTATCTCAATAGTAGGTATCAAGAGGATGGTACCAGACTCTCTTCAGTGGTGCCAGTGACAGGACAAGGAGTGACGGCCATAAACAAAAACAGAGGTTCCACCTCAGCGTGAGGAAGAACTTCCTTACATTGAGGGTGGCAGAGCATTGGAACAGCTGCCCAGGGAGGTTGTGGAGTCTCCCTGTCTGGAGACATTCAAAATCCACCTGGACACCTTCCTGTGTCACTTGCTCTAGGTGACTCTGCCTCGGCAGGGGGCTTGGATGAGATGATCTCCAGAGGTGCCTTCCAACCCTAACAATCCTGCGATCCTGGGAAATTAACAGGACTCGACATAGCTCAGAAAAAAAAAAAAAAAAAAAAAAAAAAAAAAAAAAAACCACCACCAACAACAACAACAAAAAAACATCTTAACATGTGACAATTAAAAAAAATATTAAAGATGAAAAGGGGAGCGGTGGGGAGAAGAGTCCGACACGGCGGAAGGAGCGCGGGCACAGCGGGGGCAGAGTTTGGCACGGCGGGAGGAGCGCGGGCAGAGGGCGAGCCCCGAGAGGCAGCGGGGCCGGGCAGCGCGCGTCCCTCCCTCCCTTCCTCCCTCGCTCGGTGCCCGGCGGGCTCCCCTCCCTCCCCGCCGGCGCTTGTTTCCGCTCTGGCTGCCACCAATGGCACAAAAAGCCGCAGCTGAAGCGGGGCCCCCTTCGCCTTTTCATCCGCACGCCGAGAGCGCTGGCGTCGCCCCGGCAACCCGCGGCCACGTGACCAGCACCTGCTCCGCTGGCCGGCGGCCACCGAGCGCTGCCATCTGCTTCCCTCAATCAGCGCCCGCCCGCTCCCGGCACCTGCGCGGCCACGGCACGGGAACCCCCGCCGCACACACACCGGCTTTCATCAAACCACCGCCAAACCGCTGCCACAAACACCGCCTCAAAACTAAACACCCAACAGCAACAAAACAAAACAAACAAAACAAAACAAAAAAAAAAAAACCAAAACCCCAACACGCTTCACGCGCTTCTCCAACTTGTTTAAATGGAAGGTGAAGACCGCCGCCAGGTGAAGCGCGCTGACAGCCCGGCGCTTTTCCCCCCCGACCCCCGTAAATCGGAGCGGGGCGCGCAATTAAAGCTCAGCCGTCGTGCCGTGCCCCCGGTGCACGGCCGCCTGTGAATAACAGGCTTAAAGCCGGGAAGAATAGCGTGGGCTAGGCAGGATAAAACACCAGCCTGCTGAAAGGCCGGGCAGCGCTAACGAGGGCCCGCCGACCCGCCGACCGCGCTGCGCTCCCGGCCGGCCGGGCGCAGACAAAGAGCCCGGCGCTGCGGGCAGGTCCGCCCCGACACGGCTTCCCTTCTGGCCTCTGAGAGACCTTTCTCTCTCCGAGCCACGACTACTTCATGACCTATATCTACCCCCGCGCCGTGCGCCTCGGTGTACACAGGCACTCCAGGCAACGAGACGCGGTCGAAGCGATTCGGACAGTTTCAAATCACTTCCCTTTCCAGACCAGTTATAAACACGCACGTGGAAAGAGCCACCAAGTTGGGGAGAACAAAGCCCGTGTGCAGCTCAGCCGGCAATTTTAAGTTCAAATTCAGCAACAGAATTGCTCTTTTTAAATGCACAGCTACAACTTCTTTGAAGGAAAGGGGAAAAACAACAAAAAAGGTGAAGTAGAAATAGAAGAACAGCACCACCCTCTCAACGCGGGGACACACTGCTTCCCAGTCCATCACACATGCAGGAGCTTCATCTGGCCAGTGAGAACATCAGCTTCCTTGCCTTGTCAGCAACTGTTCTTCATCTTCCCACAGAGGCAGTGTGATTTGCTCCTGACAATTAAATGTACCCACTTTTAACTCAGCCTTTGCACTTTCCAGCAGATCACACTCAGGCGATCCAGGAACAGCATTAGCCTGGAACAGAATTGCCTTTCCACGTGAAGAACAGGCAGGTACTTTGAGTTGTTCTCAGAGAGACTGCCATTAGGTCTCCCTGCCAGTGCTCAACACTGGGTACACATGATTAGTACTTTCCAAGTCTGGCAACAAGGAAAGTGAACTGTAACATACACATTTAGACAACTATCCCTCATATCTGGTTTTACATATGCATAAATGCAGAATTTAGCCAAGGCCCACTAGTAAGAAGGTAAGTGTCCAGTTCCAAAACAAGAACTATAAATCTAGGACAAACTAGAGCTGAATTTGCCACACACAAAACTTTGAAGTATTTAAAAACTGTCAGTTAAACTCGTCCCTCAATTCAAGTGATATAAATACAGACATTTCAGATTAGATATTTTACAATCTCACTGTCCAATATCACTTTCTGGTTTCACCCTCTTACCCCTGAGGACTGCACACCATACTGACCAAAGGGGATCAGTAGGAAGACAACCTGCAGAAGGTCAAACAAGCAAACGACATGAGGAAGAAGAGGTTGAATAGGAAAACAGTAAGTAGGACAAGTGAAAAGAGAGCTTGATTTACAGTTTGAGAAAGATATCCAAACTCCAACACAGTGTTTTGTACCAGCTCAGCAACCCCCAAGAGAGCTAGGTGAAGCTCCAGAAACTTAGAGGGGCAAACATCTGACTCAAAAATGACCCCAAAATCACGACACGCTTTGAAGGATTAAGAGGGGAATTAGCCCATATTTACCCTGTGTAACTACTTCACCTGATCTGGGTAACTGATAGATCTGTTTATTAGTATAATTTATAACAACTATCATGACTTGGATGATGGTTTTTTCTATAATCCTAAGATCTAAAGTCAGTCAGATGACTTACTGATTTTTATTTTACCATCTGGGAACGTTGTTCTGTAACAGATTCATGATTACAACCTAGCTTAGACAAACTTTACATATTCACCGTGGAGCATAAAAAACATTGAAAAACAATCCAACCTTCTCAAAGTGTCTGAGATGTGAGACTGCCTTACCCAAGGAAAACAATTGTTTTTAAAAGTTCCTGGTGTAATCAAAACAACTTCTTTAAAAATCAGGTTTTACGCATCACAAAAGTAGGAAAAACAAGAAACAAGGTGTTTTCCAGCCTGAAAAGTCAGCCAAATTACTAAAAAAGCTTTGGTAATAGTGAAGCGTACAAGGCCTGCCCTGCAGCACAAGCAAAGGTAAATATCAGGCATCTGGGCTGGTTCAGAAGGGAGATGAGGACAGGTGTGAACAGGAACAGCCTCAGCAGACACATGCATGGAAATCTCGCACGATTTCCTGTTCTCTCCCAAAGGCAGCCCCTTCCTGCCTTGCTCAGGATGATCTGACCTTGGGAGTGGAAACTAGCACCACTGCCTCGGGACCTCTCTTCCTGTCCTCCAGCTCCCCAGGGTGCTGTGTCCTGCTGCCCGCACCGCTCCCCCACGCAGCAGCCTCTTCCCACTTCCGTGGCCAGGAGCCATCCCCTTTCCGAGGCAACAAACAGCCGAACCATGCGCCAAAAAAGCCTTTCTCCATCTCCCTCTAAAAATTTTAATTATGCTCATGGTTAGCACCCCCCTTGTAAGCAACAACCCACTCATCCTACACTGAATCCCCACTCATCCTACACTGTATCCCAGGCTGCTGCTCAGAGCATGGGGAATATGACATTCTCCCTGCTACAGGGAGGGGAAGAAGCAGATATGAGCAACCCTGCGAAGTACAGCACAGTGCTTTGAGGAGATGGGACGAGGCAAGAGCTCCTGCAAATAGCTGCCATTTGGCCCTTGCAAATAGTTACTGCTCCTGCCACTATAATCAGTGGCCACTCTCTAGGGTTTCATAGGAAGCGGCAGGAGAGGTATCAGCTGTGCTGCAGTGTGATCTTCTCAAACAGGTGGTCCTCATCTCCTCCAGGGACAGGCACAGGAGGAACAGACATCTGAGCCATGACTTTGCAATTCAGTAGGATTACTTGCCTTTCCCTGTCCCTCTACTTTTGGAAAAATCTGCCTGCTTGCATGTGCCTGAAGCTGGCTTCATAACGTTTAGAGCCCACATAATACTCAGCACCCACCCAATTTAACGAAAACCCTTCACTCATGATCCTAGGCTAACCTACATTTTGCTTTCAACTTCACTAGTTTGGTCCACAAGAGATTTGTTTTGCCAATGTTATTTTTTTTTAGCCACCACTATATTTGTCTTTCAGTATTGGTAGGATTGGGCTAATATCCATTAAAAGTGTAATAGTACAATTTTAATGTGTGTTCTTTCTTTCATTATGCAGTGTAACATACTAGCAGCCTATTTGGGCTTTTTCTTTCCTTTTGAGATTCTGTGACACCATTCAAACCACCATTAAATTAATCAAGTTCTTTGATTTTCCAGTCTGATTTGTCCCTCACATGAAGGTGCATTTCAGTGAGGCAGGCTGCTCATTTTGACACAACTTGCACCAAAGATAACAGAAATGTGAAGGATAAAGTTTCTGGGGTTTTGTTTTCATTTGTTACATAAAAGGATTATACTTTTAGCTGAAGTTGGAACTAAAATAACAGGGTTATGAGCTATATTAAATTACAAAATGGTTAAGATAATTATTTCATCTATGTGTATGCTCTAGTACAACCTGTGTCAAACTTTACTGTTAAGGACTTGTTATGCTCTATCCAAAAACTATTGCTCTTCAATAAATATCTATTTACCTTAATTTTACATGAAACTTTACATTGCAAAACTCTTCTATTGAAGCTGATCATCTTATACAGGGATGAGGACCATTGGTTACACCCAGCATTTTTAGATTTCTAAACCACACTACTCCTTTCAATGCTTGGAAGCAAAATACTGAGTAATATAAGCAGTAGCAGTAAAGACATGCCAGATACTAACTTTATCAAAATATTTTACTTCTACATAATCATCCATAATCTGTATTAACTTGCATTAATCTCACTCATCTCAGCTACTGTAATATTTCCTTTCCGGAGTTAGTGCTGCTGAAATACTGTGGCTTATATGATTAAACATTTGGACTGTTGATTTATTTGAAAACTTGATTCAGTGATCTGTCACTGGACAGGTTCCCCAGTCTCTGATGTTGCCAAAGTAAGCAAATTTCTTTCATTGATTTAAAATTCTTTGGCAGCCTAGCATCCCCGCACAGTCTCTGAGTTCTTCAAAGAAGCTTGATACTGAAGCTGACAAGACCACAAAATGAGAAAAACCTTGTTTTCAAGAGAGCATTTGGTAACAAGAGACACAAGCCCATTACAGCAAAATAGGACTTTCTCCACACCCCTGAGTAAGCATAAGGAACACCAAATGCTCTTGGCTGTTGCTCCAAACATATTTCTCTCACAGGTGAAACAACAGGGCTTAGTACTTGCTAGAATACTGTAAGTCACCTAGCTAGCCAGGGACAAGAGTCATTGCATGGGAAAGAAGATAAAGACTCTCCTACAAACACAATTAAGAAAGCAGTGTTCTGTTCCTTCAGAGGAAACACTACTCCTTTAACCTGCACAGCATGTCCCAAGACTTAGAGAAGATGTGCACAGAGGTATTAGGATTGAGTGGACAGGACAGACCAGCCCTGAGCTTGGATGTCCAGACCATCAGCCATGGGTGTTTTTGAGGCAGACTCCTTCCAACCATGGTTTATCAAACAAGGCTTCAATGTAGTCCATTGAGAAATCCTGCAGTAAAAAGTTTTTTACTTTTTGGCAGGAAAAATCTGGGAAATGCCCAGTAACTTTTATTATGTAGTCTGGTCAACCTTTAAACCTGTGAGTCTAGGGAACAGGAGCACCTCTCTTTAGAGTAAAAGCTGAGGAAGATGTGCCTCTTTAGACTGGAGATGACTGGAATGAGATCTTATCAATGCATACAAGTATCTTAGGGATGGATGTTTAGACAACGGGGCCAGACACTGCTCAGAGATGTCCACTGCCAGGACATGGGACAGTGGGTACAAACTGAAACACAGGAAATTCCATCTGTCTAAAAAGAAAAACTTTACATTGAGGGTGACAGAGCACTGAACAGGCTACCTACAGGGGCTGTGGAGTCTCCTTCTCTGGAGATACTCAAAACCTGCCTGGATGGATCCCATGCAACCTGCTGTGAGTGAGCCTGCATTAGCAAGAGGGTTGAACTACATGATCTCCAGGGACCCCTTTCAACCCCAACCATTTGCGATTCTATAAAAAGGCTATTTCATGATACAGTACTTTCATTTCAAAAAGTCATACTGGGTGATATATAACTTAAGAGATTTTTCTAAGCTGTGAACTGCTGCTGTGTATGTAAACCCAATCCTTAGGACAGTCTGGTACACAGCCAAAGTAAATGCTGCAATAGGGATAGGTTGATCAACTGTAAATTACTGATATGTTAACATAACCTGTACACAACAACACTTGGTTTTACAAACCAGTGTTTAAAAATTCTTCAGAAAACATCATCTCTGCTGGTATAAAAACTTTTCTGTCTTGCTAAAGCAACAAGTAACATCTTACTGTCCATCCTCATTTAGCTATAGAGCTGTAGCAAACCTAACCAATAAATAGTCAGTCTTGTAGAATATATGCAAAGCTGATTCATTAAGTGCAATTTTTAAACTCTAATACAAATGGATTTTGCAAACCGATTTGCATTAACCAAGTCTGGCTGTGCTTCCATCTGGAAGTTATATTTTCTAACTCTAGCCACATCTTGAAAAACAGATTCAGATGTTTGGAACAAATTCAGAACAGTTGTAAGAAATTCTAGGTACAAATGAAAAAAAAATAATTGAGCTTTAATGTCTTTGTGGTCTCAGTTTTCTTCCAAGTAGGCATTTATAACCACAGTGTTTAGGGACTTGAGGGACAAGGAAAGAATCTGTGTTATTACCTATGACATATTTACTCATGTGTAATGACAGTTTATTCTTTCTCGTACTACTCTGTAATGTTTTAAGCCTATCCTGATAAAGGTACACGATGCTCAACAGCAAGTTAAGAAACCCAGTTAGGAAATGTGGTTGCACCATCTAGTCTATCCACAAAGAATTTCTGCTGGGAAAATTTTATTTACGTGAAACAGGAAAATGGATAACATCCCTACAGTGAGGACACATCAATATCCATATTTAAAAGCCTTTTTAACAGCATAACTTAGAGCCCCATGAGTTAGTATAAAACAGTGTCTGTAAGGGTTGTACAGCATACAACAATGTGAAATACCTAACTTCTTTATGGAAAAACATCATCAAACCATTTTACTCTGAGCCTTCATCTCTGAAACCCTACATTAATGTTGAAGCAGTTTAATTTCAAAAACCCACACAACAAGGGACAAACGAGCATTAGAGGATAAAGAGTTAGTTTTGAAATCTAACACATCCAGAAACTTTTCTTCCTTGAAAGGAAAAGCTAACCTTCTGCCGTTCCAGCTTGCTTAAAATAACTGTGAAGCCATAAACAGGAAAGTCAAACAAGAGAAATGTGCCCAACCTTCTCAAAAACATGATGTTGTAGATGGTAGAAGGCAAACGACAAAACAAGATTTCCTCTCCACCCACGCCATTTAGCACAGATGCTCTAGAAATCCTACAAACACACTGTTTTTCTCTCATCACATATACAAGTTTCCTGACTTACCTAGCCTTTTTGCTGGTCTTGGGTTTTGGCGTGGTATTTTTTGCTTTCTTTTCCTTTGGCTCTTTAGGGGTCTTAGGGACTTTGGGGGTCTTGGGTTCCTTCTTTTCCTTGGGTTCTTTAGGATCCTTCGGTTCTTTTTTTGCCTTGGGCTTTTTCTTTTTCTTTTTGTCTTCTTGGGAGCAATCCACTGAGTTTCTGCTTAGATTCTGGCTGTCAAGTCCCCCAGGAAAGTCTTCCTTACCAAAACCTTTACTGGGACCTTCTGCAGCAATGTGATTGTTTTTCTTTTTCTTTTTCTTTTGCTGTGGCTGCGGCTCAATTGACGGCAGATAATCATCGCTTTTCACTAGCTGGGTATTCGGTCCACTAACCTGAGTCATATCCGGCACTGGTTTCTCTAAAAAGGGTTCCGACGGAGAATGCTGAGAGAGAGAAATAGAAATAAAAATTGTAGATCTGCAACTTTGATTTCTAAAACTTTGCTCTTTTGGAGCATGAGGTAATAGAAGGTGAAAATATTAAGCACAAGATTAACCTATTAACAAGAGTCAGCATATCTGAAACACTGTGCAGTAAAACAGTAAAAAACAAAGCTCTTTGCAGTCAGAACAGTAGCAAAATGACCAGAGATTCTTGATATAGCAAGGTAAAATTATATGCCTTGATATATCAAGGGTAAAATTATTCTAAAGCTTGTATAAAGTGGAAATATAGAAAATATTTAGTCTTCAACACATTGATGCAAACTAAAAGCAATTGTTTCAGATATTTCAAAATAGTTGTTAGTAGAATGATTAACTTCTTAAAAATTATTCAGCTGCACTGGAATTTTGTCCTTTGGGAAGAAAATTGTTAAAGTTTGTTTCTAGACATTCGAAGGAGAATAAAAGTATATTTACAGGCTATATTGATAAAAAATTAATTAAGGCAATTTATATTGGTTCATCTGTGACAGGAGGTATTTTGATTAGCAAGTGAAGGGTTAAGCTGCTTGAAAATGTAATACAAGGTTACGTTTTATGTCCAAGATCCACAGCTTCCAGCTTCTACTCGAAACAGATTTGTTCCTGCTCCAGATTGGACAGAGAACTACGGTAAGTGCTCATGAACCTGCACAAACATCCTATATCAAAGTCTCTACAGCATACCAGGCTTACACCAAACTTACAAACTGCAGGAAAACCTATGTATAATTAAACAAATGTTAAATGCCTAGATTAAAATATATTGGATATATTGACAACTATTTTCCCCTCAATGGTTCTGTTCTACACAAAGATCCATGAGTCTGCAGTCAAAAGATATCTAAGCTCTACCATGACTCTGCAGCACAGCAAAGCTCTGACCTGCTTCTCCCTGCCTGCCCATGGCTATAAGTGCAGGACGACAGTGCTTTTCTAGAAGAAAAGTAATAGCATGACGCTGTACTGATGCCTTTCTTGCACCTACATATATGGTCAGATCATTTTATCCACCCTCTTTCTCTCTCTGTTTCTCCTCCTTTTCTGTTATAATTAAGTCAGGATGATTCTAGGTGGACGAGTTCCCCATTAATCATGGTGTCAAAGGACAGCCATTTGAGATGGTTGATCTGTTGAATTGTGGAGAAGAAAAGTTTATAACAAATAAGAGTTTTACTTCCACAAAAAGCAGTGCCAGTGTAACTGTAATGTTCTTTGCATTTCCTTTTTCTCCACTTTTTTTTCAAATGGCACTTACTGAGAAGTGGCAAGCAGGCAAATGAATGACTGCAAAAGCAATCCCTGAGCACAAAGACAACTGATGGGTATACACAGATATATCTACTTCAGCCACCTAGATCTAAATAGAAACGCACTTAAGATTTAGGAAACAAAATTCTTGACAATATTACATGAGAAAGTGAATGCGTGTATATATTTCCAACTACATAAATGTAATTTTCTCAATGTGAACAAACTGAACAAGTGCAGTCTTAACTACTTCTGCCATTTCTTCACAGTAACATAAACCCGCTGTGCACTGAACACGCTCACATACTCAGAAGCAAAAGAAGCAAGGTTGTCAGGAAGTTAAGACAAGAATTTTTTCTGCTGTCTGGGAGAGGTCCGAATGGTACATGCTACACACTACAGTTATCCACGGAAGAGACAGAAAAAGAGGGACGGCCTCAGTGACAGACTGATGGTCTGGGTCTCTTGGCTTAACCAAGATCTCCCAAGGGTGACTTCTGCATGTTTCTGTCCTCCACATGTTTGTTAAGATCCTTTTCTGTGCAACAGGGTCTAAGTTGCAGTGGAAATCCATCTGTAATGAAAACCCGATGCACTCATTACATTAGCACTGCATCAATCAGCCCCACCTGAAGACCACCTCATGGTTAGGCATTGTGAAGTATGAATCAGCACCTGTTCTAGAAATCTGTAGTCACCACTGGCACATACAGCTCCATGCTGGAAAGTTCACAAAAACAGGACATCTGTATAGAAAACACTATCCCAGAAAGTCAGTGGTAACAATGAGTTCTGCAGTCCAATTATGCATTACATAAAATGGAGATCTTTCAAAATGTTCTGACCGATTGTGAATTTGGTTGACTGAATTAAGTGTCTCAGATTTGTTATATGACACAGAATAAAACTGTCTTCTCTGTACCTTGGACTGTTGTGTGCTTGTATTAACCATTATTTTTAGGTAGGAAAGTACAGGAATATTACCAAGATCATCTGTAAGTACTCCTTATCCCTGCATTTTCAGAGCAGTACTTTTAACCTGTATTTTTGCAAGATAGTCCATATATTTCTGCATTATCTGCTATTTTGTATCTCAGGCATCCTACATTTTGCAGAAATTTCAAGTGCAAGTTTCACTGATTTTTTTCACTGAGCTGTCCCCTACCATCCTCAGTCCTGTTTTAAAATACTGCTCATCTGCTATACATAACAAAAGAACTCCAGGGTTTTCTTTCCATTATTTGTAGATTTAGTTTTGAGCAAGTACCTTGAATTTGGCACTACATTATTAGTTTGCCATATTAAGAGAGACTTTTATAATTACCTAGAAGTTTATGTATAAGGCACAACTTTCTAGAACAGGTCAGAATCAGTAGTTTTATTTTCTTCCACATATTAAACAGCCAAGCCAACAAATATTAAAAACCACAAGAAATCCAGTAATGCCATCTACATTTAATTTTACAAAATTGTCAACATTGCAACTTCATTAGTGGCATGACCATCACTGAAATCAGTATTATATTTTATAAATGCTTCAGTATTCAAAAAAATGATTCCTTGCTGCCTTGTGAGTTGTTTTTGTTTAAGTCTGAAAAACAACTTTCAGCAAAGTCATACGCAAATCTGAAAGCAAAGCTTTCCAAATCTCCACAACAGCAGTGTCAGCCCTTCATGACTTGACACTTGCAGTTTTAATTTAAGGTCTGGCCAGAAGGTAAGGCTCTGAGAATGGCAGTGATTGCTGCCACACTGTAGTACCCTGTGAAATTTCAGATTTTTACTTTTCAGAAACCTTATCCACAAGAGTCATTCCCAGGCTCTAAAACAACTGAAGACTATACATTAGACTAAAAGAAATACTAAAACCCCCCAGACTTACTGCCTTTTATTTAAAGGATCAAGTTATATGCATTCCCAAGCATAATAATGCTATGATTTTGGCTCATATCCATCAGAACCACTGAAACATTGAAGCTACAAAAAGACAATTCTACCCTAATTAGGCTTTGTAGGTTGTATTTGCTATTACTTGAAAATATATTACTTTTGCCATGCACCACTCCCCTTGCAGTTTGGCACGTTTTGCAATTCACTTATATGTGATTTTCTAAATTTTAGCACTCTTTCAAAGAAATAGCTCTGAATACTTTTATTTTTCTAGGAAGTCCGTGGCTGTACTTCTGCAATATGCTAAAACCGTTTATCCCTAACTGACAACCCCACATTGCTCCCTAGTGTGAAGCTGTGTAGGAGCAGCACAACGCAAATCTACTGAGAAGGGACTGGAAGCAGCTTGAAAGATACATTTTCTTACCCCAAACCAGTCTGCTCTTTCTTACTAGGGAGAAAAGGAAGAACAATATTTATTTCACTATAAATATTAGATTAAGCCTACCATAGGGAATTATGTCAAATAGTTCTACTTCTTTAAATCTAGAAAGGATTAGTTCTAGTTACAGGGTCACGATTTCTAATGCAAGAACCCCATTTTCCATTTATAGAATTTAAAAAAAATATGTATATTACAAGTTTTTATCAAAAGATTGAAAAAATTATTTGCATACTTCACAGAAATGTCTTCTCCCACTGCTTTTAGTAGTAACAAAGCCATAATTTAGTATGTTAGTACAGAATTTAATCTTCCACGGGAAAGAAACCAGTGGAGATTAAACACAAATAGGTATTTATCCTATTTGATATTGCAGCAGAATTATTTTTGGTATTATTTGAAGTAAGGTGAAAAAGGTGCTCAAAAATATTGGTGTGTTTACTAGACCCACATCTCTTTAAATCTTTTAGAGAAAAGCTGTTTTTGTAAACATTTAACAAAGAACAGATGGCCTGTTTTAATCATGTGAAAAAACCTGGAGCTCACATTAATACTCCTACCAGCGACTACTGGGGCTAGTCACCTCCCTAACCAGCAGCATGGCACAGTCTTCAGTAATTCCATTTAATTTTACAATGGACATTTTCTCATCAGTTCCCACTGCTCAACAGTCAATCAAAGCTATTAACATGCAATACCACAATGCAGGACACTCCTAAAGATCACAGCTTATTAGAAAAAGACAGAGATTCTTCAAGAACTCCGAAGTGTTAAAACAATTTGTGGCACAACAGGCTACATAGCATTGCCAGTAAGAGCCAACAACACCCAAGGAAATAAAAAATGAACACACTATTAGAGAAACAGAATTGTCTGTTTCTAGATGGCAAAATTTCTGGAATTCAAACCTATTTTTGAGCTTCCAAACAGCTATCACCAAGACTTGAAAAATTAAAACCAATTTGCCTGTGTTTCACAGCTGCTTACACTTCTAGAGTGTAAGCTCATCCTCCCCAGCCCAAAGCACAGAGAGCTGTCTCAAACCAGGCCTATCACGTGAAGTAGCAAATGGGCAACATGTAGGATTAATCCAACGAGGGTGAATGGCAGGGAGGGAGGTTAAGGAGGAGAGTCTTTCTGTTGCTTGAACAAGAACTGAACCATAATGAACTGTACTGAAAGCAGCTGAGTGTCACTTCCCTAACAGAGCAGCAACTTGAGCTAATATTGAGCTTTACAAAGTATGAAGCAAGAGCAGCAAAGTATGCGATATGACTCAGCTAACTTTGTGAAATTTAAACATCAGCACCAAACAACAAACAATTAAAAAACCCCAAACTTTTTACCAGGACTAACTTCCATTTTCCTCATAGGTATTATTTCCAGTTTCCATGGTCTTTTCCATATTTGAATAAAGATCTACAACAACAACACCACTTCATTTAAATTTTCTTGAACGTTGGTTTACTAAGTTGTCTAACAGTAAAGCAAGTGCTCAGTCACTCCCCACTGACTTCAAAATACAAACATCTTTGGTATGATTTCCATACAATGGATAATTTCACTTTAGTTAAATCATTGCAGAATATTCTCAAATGCAAGTCTGTTCAACTATCACCTTCACTTTGGGGAAGTTAAAACAGCAACCTGTGCAAGTTCTTTGAAAACAGAAGACAGATTATAGCATGCTTCCAGCAGCAGCTCTACCTACTGCCACAGAGATCACTCATTTTGAATTTGTATTCTTCCTGTTGGGACAGCCCAAAAGGTGTTAAAAGCCATCACATAACCAAATTGCTCCTTTGATTCTTCCTTTCAAAGGTTAATGACAGGATTCATCCTCCCTCTGGATTATTTAGAATGAACTATTCATCTTGACTAATTTGGAAAGTTTCTGCATCCTGTCTCTATACATTGCTTTGTCCCTGCAATTCTCAACTCCTCTCATGAATACTTTCAGGATTAGGCCTCTCTTAGTGCCCCCTTAGTATGTCACCCTTTCTAGACCTCCATAAATACTTTCCTGACATTGCCCATATGCAGAGCTCACATATCAGTAAAAACTCCAGAGTAAAGAGGAATCAACACCACCTCCAAAACTCTGGTCAAATGCCAGTAGCTACATTCAGCAAAAGCTGTATAGTATTTTTTCTATAGTAGGTGAAGTCCAGAAACATCCTCAAGACTACATTCACACCTGTAATTGTTTCAAAAATATGTTTTACCAATCAGTGTCTTCTCCTTTATTGTGAATAATGATCCCTTCCCTTTTCTGTGAAACTACTACCTTGAAGATGTATATGTTTCTTTTACTGTACTATATGAAAACACTTAATATTAAACTTAAAATATTTTGGGGAATATGATTCTGTTTAGAAACAACTGGTATCTCAGTAATTCAGAAACCCTCCTAAGAAAATTGTAGTTCCAAAGTGACAACTGGGATTTATAAACCAACAAGTGCTGCCAGTGACCTCTACAATAAAGGGAAAGATGTCACATAAGAATGAAAGTCTGTTTTGCAAATGGGCTTGAAAGGAATCTTAGTTTCTTGACATACCTCTTCAGAACACAGATGAGAGTGTATAGATAACAGAAGTTCTATTAATACCTTTCTAGCAAGACAAAACTACTGTGCATGAAAAAAAGTTAATGTTTTAGCAAAGTGCTGCTGCAATACCATTTTATTTCTGAATCAAGTGTTAGGAGAAAACATAATAATCTAAGTCATCCCGCTCTGTTACTGCTCCTGGAAACCTGTTAAAAACAGTACAATTACAAACAAGTTATAGCTTGCTGATCGAAAGTTTTTTAAAAAACTCTGAATAATAATAAAATAATTCTGATGTCAACAGCATCTTAACAGTGGAGTGGAAGTGATTAAAACCAATCTTAGTGCCCTCTGCTACCACTGTAAAACAACTATAATTTATGATTTGGTGGAGCTGAAAATACCACCCAGTAACAATATTTGGAGGAAAACTAAAACATGCTATGCAAAATACAGAGTTTCTTAATTGAGTCTCAGCACAGCTACAGTAATAGAATTATTTCTTTACTGGTCATGTACTCTGTGAAGAAACACAGATCACGAAAGACTAAGTATTACTAATGTGGCTATCCAAAAAGCAAACATCCCATTATAATTTAACAGTAATCATATGTAGTGTTTTGTGCTCACAGAAAATATGAGACACATTACTAAGCCTATGGAATATCAGCCAGTGCAATGAGTGCTGGCAGTTTGTCCACAACTCAACAACTGACTTTTCCTATAAAAGAGTTCCTAGGTTGCTGTCCATTGATCAGAATTGATCAGAGTCAGTGTTGATCAGGCAGTCTCAGACAACTGCCATCCCTACAGTAATGAAGCATGCATGCTCCAAATTGGCTCTACATGTAAGACATTGCAACAGCTACCACAAGGATTGTATGTGACTAGTGATGTGATGGTCAACAAGACAAACATTTTATTAATACTTGTTTTGGCCAGAGATTACTTTGCAATATAGATTGACTTAGCAGTATAAGGTTACCCCTAATGCAAGCAGGGCAGGTCCTAAATATTACACAACAGCAGCCTGACTCTCTACTCTGCATCATCGCTACATAGACTGGTTGAGGACTCATGATTTTGGCAAGTTTTTACTAGCTCTAGCTGCAGAGACACATAGAAAGGGTGGGATAATTAGTTTTACAATTTAGACAATTAAAATTACTGAATTCTACTGATGACAGGTTGACAGCCTGTCCACCTCAAGCCTGTCCTCCCTGCATGGCCACAGTAAAAGGAAACTTCACTTTGCGTGTGCTCCACTATCAAGCAGAAGACATGTCAGAACATGCCAACATGTTTTACCACAGAAGTTGTTGGCAGTCAAGGCTTGAGGATCTTAAAGGTCTTTTCCAACCTTAACAGTTTTTGATTCTGCCATGTAACATCTGTATTTAAAAAATGTGTGCATTCTCTTTGTGAAGTTATGTCTGTGAAGTTATTCTCAGGCACAGCTATCAAGATACCTAGTGCTTACTAGAGAATTCCTTGGATCAGAGAATATCCAGATTTACCAACAGTCCTTTCCAACCCTTCTAAGACAAGGTGCTGGCTGCTCATCAGCAGGCAAGATAGGGAAGTCACACAGTAAAGTAAGAATGTGTCAGGATGAAAGAGTCTTCAGGGAATCTAGTACAATACTTCAACTTCTCCAGTTAAGGAAATATAGGGGAGGAAACATCTGCATATACTCAAGCAAAACAGTAATAATTAAACTGCTATTATTAAATAAATTAGCATTATAAAAGACTAACCTAACATTTTCGCATATATACAGGCTGAATTTTTGCTCTTGGGCTTGCTTCCATGTTCCCCACAGAACTTTTGCTTCACTGGGAAAGCAAAGCAGTTCCTCCAAAACAGTCAAAAGCAAACATCCTCCTTCTCTTGGGCACTGAAAGCCGTGCTTTGAAATCCAGGGTCCTGAGGGGAGAGACAAAACTGTACTGCCCTGTACATGCAGCCTCCGCCCTCCACAAGCAGAGTTCTCTCCGTTCAGCTACTAAACATCAAATGCGTGGAGATCCATCCTCTCTGAAGGGTAACCTGTTCCTACATCACACTGTATTGCTATCACCATAATTTATGCTGCTCTGATACCAACTATGATTTCCACTAAACACCCTGTTCCCTACCCAGAAAAAGAAAATGCAACAAAACAGTTCCAGCTGACTTGGTATATTAGGGCCTGCCCACAGTAATAAAAGTGATAAATGTCCTCTAAAACTTTGCTTTGTCTACAGACGATTAAAGTTGCTCTCATTTTCAGAGATACCTTAAATAGAACATATCTACTCATACCAATAATCTTTCTGTTATCAAGTTTAAATCACAGTGACATTCAGCAAATAGCAGCAGGTTTATGACTACAGAGAAAATCAAAGACAAGCATACGTGATACAAGCGCTGGTTCCTCTGACCACAGACAACTGAAAAAGTTCCATCTGTGCTTTCACTGCTGCAAGTAATAGTAGCAGTAATAGCATTACTGCTATTACACCACAACAGCAAGAGCATTTCTATGCTGGTACTTTTTCCCCCGCCCCTTCTAAAACCCAAGAGTTACAGGAAAACTTATTTAACAGGCTATAAATGCAAGAAATATAAGGTGGTGGGTAGTAAGATACCCACCCACATATTGTATGTTTACTTGATAAATATGTATATTAAAAAACTAAAAATACAAGGTATATGTGTTAAGTCTTTTTTGATTTGCCAAACCTCTAATAAAGTATTCTTCATCTGAATTCAGAAAAAGTACACTTTGTCTTCTCATAATTTATAATAAAAAAAATTACTTTAGTCTAAGGAAGGGAGAACAACTATAGAGAGAAGGGCAGTATGTTTGGGGTAGGTTTTTTCATTAGATTAAGCTGAAGACTTGCAGGCCAGGAAACTGTTTTCTCCTGCCTGCTCTGCAGCACTTAAGGCTCAAGTAAATACAAATGACAGAAATGTCCACCTGTCTGATGAACATCCTGTGAGCTCCAATCCATTATTTGTAAGAACAATACTAATGCTTTTTAACAATAAATCACAGAATCATAGCATATCCTGAGGTGGAAGATACCCACAAGGATCACCAAAGTCCAACTCCTGGCCCTGCACAACACACTCCAAGAGTCACATCATGCCCTGAAAACATCCAAATGCTTCTCTGTCAGGCTTGGGGCTGTGACCACTTCTCTGGGGAGCCTGTTCCAGTGTCCAACCACCTATGGAAAAAAGCCTTTTTTCTATTATCCAAACCAAACCTCCCCTGACACAGCTTCATACCGTTCCCTCAGGTCCTCCCATTGGCCACCAGGGAGAAGAAGATTAGTGAGTGTCCCTCCCTACACTTCCCTTCACGAGCAAGTTATAGACTGCAAAAGGACCAAACTGCAGCAGACTGTAAGGAAATCCACTAGGAGCAGATGGGCACCATGTGGCTATAACTGCATATTGCCCCAATCCAATTACTTGGCACCACTACATGCCTCTGTATTTTTTACAACGTGCCTGTGCCAGAAAGCCCTCAAATTCAACCTTCAGGGTGCCCTGCTTGCACCCTGCTCGTGTATGCACACCTTAGTGGCCTTTCTTCTGGGCTTGTCTTCCAGTCTTGGGAAGCTTTAGAAAGATACCAGTCACAGCCAGTCCTTTCAGCCTTCCTGATGTAATTCACACTCTGAGTGTGAATTGAATTCTGTTTTGCCATTCTTATCTGCTCCAGGGCAACCTCCCACCCCTCTTCTTGTGGGCACTCTAATTCAAGGGTCTTCAGTGGGACTAGCCCACCTCTAAGAAAGCCATCTCTCAGAGACAGCCTGGGGATCACAGCTGCCCAATAAGCCCTTACTTGTAGACATGACTGAATTGTTCTTCAGCAACTGAAGAGCACAACATCAAACATTCATAAAACGGTAAGATACAGCAACCACCAGTAAAATACTTTCAAATATATTTTTAGGCCATTACATTTATTAGCATATGACGTTTGCTCCAATACAGTAGGAATAGATAAAACTTCTCTATCACTTTCCTAATCCCTTCCTTATATACGTAGAAAAACAAAAGCCCAGCATTTTTGTTTAAAAGGTCCCCTACCATCAGCTTCTTGTTAAACATCCATGTTTAAGAAGCCTGCACACATAAAAAAATACACCAATCACAGTTTAATGACAAACATGCATCAGATGACAAGGCTGGTGGAAAGAGGATGCAATTCATAGAGAGTCTTTACTAAGAACTTTATCACTTCCCCTATCTGCATGCTCTCATCAAAGAATGAACAAGTTTTCCCCAAAGGTATAAATGTGTATATCATGTTCTTATAGTTCAAGGAAAGGGCAATGGTCTTAGATGTTAAAGATTTCAACAGATGTGAAAAGGATTAGAACCCCTGAGTTTTTACTCCTGTCCAAAGAAAGGAGGTCCCAAGATACTTCCACAATATCATCCATAAGTATTTTTATTAAATCACAGAGCACTCCGAATTTTCCATGGTTTGCAGTGAGGTATTTTTATAATTTCACCAAGATATGTGGCAGTAAAGAGTGTATCAGATTGAGAAAAATTAGCTGAAAAACATTCACTTCAACAGTATTTTATCTGGATGACTGGAAGAGACCCAATAGGAAAATAATATAATACTCTTTGTCTTCCCCTGTCATCTTCCCCTTCTGCAAGGTGAAGCTGTACAGTAACCACAAGCAAAAGATGAAATCCTTTTCATTCATTACTTGTGCTGGTGCCCTTTTTTTAAAAAACTACAACTTGTACTCAAGTCTTTTCTGCTACATATTTAAAAAAACACATAGAATTCTCTGATCACATGGACTTCTAATACTGTAAAATACTAAAGTACCAACCAAGAAAGTTAAACCACTATAAACCAATTTTATTATTATTATTATTTAATGATTCTAATCTTTACATTTCCTAACTTCTTCTGATTCAAAGAGTCTCATCTCAGAATTTTCTCCCAAAAGACCATATTTGATAGAGGTTTTCTGATACCATAAGACTATATCCACAGTATCTCAACCAATCAGTCTCTACTGTTTATGTCTAGTCTAAATCTCAAAGTGTTTAATTGCTGCTGTTTCAATCTCATCGTAAAGGTGAGCACACTTAGTACAAGGAGTTTCATAATTAAAACTGTGACTTTATGTTTTGACATTCCAAATGCCATTTCCTTAATCACAAAGAAATACCACATCATGAGAGAAAAAGAAACTCCAAAATCCCTCTGCCACCACCACTTCTATTAGATGTCCCAAATAATTGGAATTGGAATTACTTCTCTAACCCATTTTTATCCAATATTAAACTGTTCTTGTCCAGCAGAAATTCAAAACCTCTCTTCAGGCACTCACCAATGAGCCAGCCTGCAAGTAAAATAGCAAACATGCAATGCTGTCTTGAAATTATTAAAGTTCATTGTAACCCTAAGAAAACACACTGTAAATTATAAACATATTTTTATTTTTTAATTACAGTCTAAATTATTTAAATATTTCAAATACTAGAAAACAAAGAATAACTGTTGTTACTAAAAAAATTTTACACCCTATTGCTTAACTTTCTACTATAATATCTCTAACCTATGGTGTGACTCTTCCCTAGTTACTCTACAACTGCTGCCTCATGCAGTTCACAGGATGGATGAGACTTCTAGATTAAATCAGATCTAAATGACTATGACTTTATCCTGAAGACAAGACTCATGTTACCTTGAAAACTTAAGTACTGGAAAGGGAAAGACTATGAGAAGTGATGAAAGCAGTCAACACCAGGAAAGATAAGTTACTTCTTCCTACCAGCCTCAACTCACTGTGACACTCTTTTTCCCCTACCTAGATGGGCTTTTGTTTTGTTGGGTTTTGTTTAGGCTATTTTTTCCATTTCTTTTAAATTACATACTCATTTCATACTAAGAGGGGTTTCCAGCAAAGGACTTGTCATGGACCTTCTTCTTGAAAACTGCTCAATGATGACTGCAAGAAAGCACCTACTTGGATAACTACTGGCTTCAGCTTCAGGGCAATACAGCCCAGCACAACACTCACAAAGAAGCCCCAAATCCCATTACTTTCACTCTTGCCTCAGGCAACTCCCTACAGCTGTCTTGGTTTACTCATATGCAAAATGGAGAATACACACTATAGGAGACTTTAGATGATGGATAAATTAGTGGCTGGTGAAGTTTTCGGTATTATGATTAAAATTGCCATTTTAAAAGCTCATTTAGCTATTTTTGCAAAGATATGAAGAGAGGCACATATTTTGTAGGAAGAGTCTGCCTGGTTGAAGGGATTCAGTGATATTCATCATCAGGTTTACTAGCTAATATACAGTCAACATGTTATCAGACCATACCTCAAATAATAAAACTGAAGCTACTGCTATCACAAAAGGTCTTCTGCGGGTAGAACCAAAAAGACAGAAAAATTATGTTAACATACACAGATTACATCCCATTTTATAGGCATGAGGAGCATGTAGCGTCAGTCCTACTTCAGATCTTTTTTAACTACAGCTTTGCAGTTTGCCATCATCCCATAAACACAATCACTTAACTTTTGTGTGTTAAGTAACATAGTTTAACATTTTCTGTCACTTACTTAGTTCTTTCTTGATACTTACTTTCAAAAAGTATATATAAATGTTACAACCAAATCCTCTTGCCAACCGCAGATACAAGGCAGACTCCGCAGATGGTAACAAACACTTGCAGCTTTCCAATGCCCTCATCACACCCCTCTTTCAGAGCCACTAATGCTTACAGCAACATAAAATACTGAAGAGCTCTAAGTGTTCCTTA
Organism: Phylloscopus collybita; assembly: GCA_027886175.1. NCBI lineage: Eukaryota > Metazoa > Chordata > Aves > Passeriformes > Phylloscopidae > Phylloscopus > Phylloscopus collybita. Next base: position 36,625,720 of record JAJNNQ010000075.1, read on the forward strand.
TTAAGTATGTGGGAAAACAACTAAAGAAGAGTTAAAAGCTGCTATTGTTCCTCATATGCATGCATTTACTAATATATACATACGTATTCAAACATTTAACTTTCAGTGTTCAAATTGTTTCTAATGACATCTGACTACCTTCCCAAACTACAGCTGTTTCCACGTTCACTTTCCAATCTTACAAAAAAATCAGCACAATCAAAAACCTGCCAAATCAACCCCAAAACCAGATGCAACAGAGGAAAAAAAAATCAACTACATCAAGCCAGTTCTCCCTCGGCTTTATGCTCAAAATTAAACTTCTCCCACCTTGTCATGTGGAAGATAACCAGTCCTTAAGTTAAATAACTCTATAAAGATAAAACACAATGCAAAGACAGGTTTTTCTTTTTCCCTCTTCTGTGTCTAAATAGAAAAGAAAAATAACCTGGAAAGTAATGATTCATGCCATGGCTTTCCTACATTTTGTTTTCAGTACCCTCCTAAATAATTAAGCAATAACTCTAAAAAAAGTCTGATTAACCAGTCTTTAAACACCTATGGTTGATCAAGTCTCAGAAATCAGGGAGCAAAAGGTATGATACATCTTCAGCAGTGATGCATTTTATACCAATGACACCTATATATCATGAGAGAAAAACTACTAAAGATTTAATGGTGCCAATTAAAGAAGCCAAGAGTTTGCATGGCTCAATAGCTGAGTCATAGACCTTTTCCCCATAATAGGCTCCATTATAGTCCTGAGCTCAAGCTGTGGGAAGAGGATTACAGATGAGTAAGAGGAATTAGTATTTTTAAATGTTATTGCCAAGGAAGGTGTCCTTTAAGCATTACACAGCTGAATGTCTCTCCTAGCAGTGGAGCAGCTTGTGCTTACTTACCATCCTAGTTCTAAGTGAGATCCTCAGAATTGTGGACACATCACTTCAAAACACTAACACAGAAATTAAGCCCATCAGTGTAGAGTCCTCTCAAATTTAATCAGTATTTCATATGAATTTCCTAACTTGAAATATTTCAGTACTTGTAATTTTTGTGCCATATTAGTCCTGGTTTTCTAAAATTTGTATATACTTACATAAAACAAGGTAAGACTGTGTAGCTGAAGACCAAAACAGTTTGTACTTAAACCACAGGATGTCTGTACACAACTGGTGTGATGTACAATGAGGAAAAGAAAATTAAAATGTTCAAGTGCCTCTCAAGATTGCTTTCAGTAAACCTAGGGAAGTATTTGTGCCAGAGTACAACACTGCACAAAATTCTGATCATCCACATCAACAACAATTACATCTCAGGCACAAGTACAGATTATCTTGAAGGAGAAGTCCAACGGGAATTTAAGTTACTTTAGATAGATTGCTATTTATCAAAACACTGACAGATCCTAATACAGGAAATTAAAATAATTAAGATGGGTAAAATTGACACCAGAGAAAATTCAGTATGGAACCAGCATCTAATAACTTTAGGACAGTCAGATGCCTGTTCTAACATTCAAATTGATCTGATTTGGGTAAGAATTTCAAAAAACAGGAATACTGGAAGCAAAAGCCAAGTGCTCTTTAAGCTGATGAGGTTTAGAAAAGCAGTTCATAAGATGGCACATGTGACAGCTGGAAGCTCAACTCAATGGCCCAGACAATCTTCACAAGTACTTTGCTTCTAATGACTGGGAACAGTAAAAATCAACAGCAAAATCTTGTTTACATTAAAAAACAAATGCATTTTAACAATTCCAATTTGGAATATGACAAACATCAAACATACTAGTTCAGAAAAGAGTTAAACATGCTTAGAAATAACATTTATGTTAAATTTTCTAGGGGAAGAAAGTATCTATTAAGCAGACTAATAGGGCTGGTAAAACAAGCTCCTGGTCACAGAAATTTAGCTTCAAACCTGAAAGAAGTGGTTGCCTACCCAAAAGCTTTTATAACTACACTGGCCAAAATAGTCAGAAAAAACCCTGTAGTATTACCTGTTTTATAAGCCTTATTTCACACACATCCTTAAGTCATCACAGCTATGAATGTGATTACTCAGATACCCCAAAGAAAACCTCTGTGATTTCAAATGTCTGTTTTAATAATTTTTTTCCTTTGGTAAGTAATTGTCTTTGTGTCATGACTGTCATATAAAATGCAACAATGCTGTTTAAAATAGAAAGGGTTGCTTATTAAATAAAGATGCCACAGTTCCAGCATTCTTTTGCAATAACTTTCCTATTCCCTGGTTTGGACAGTTTTCCCCAAACATTGCAGAAGTCATTTTTATTTTCAAGTACTCTAGACAACAAAGACTTGAGAAAAGCAGAAGTAGGCAAATTATTAAATTACTGATCATCCATCATTTGTTCATTTACACAGCAACATCATTTAAGTATTAGTGATATTCTTGTCAGGAGTGGGTTAATGCAGGAGGGAGCCAGTACCCAGTCGCTGGGCCTGTGCCTTATCCTGCCAACAAGAATTTTGCAACTTAAAAGACTCCCTAGAGAATTTCACCTCTTCCTAATGCTGTGTTGGAAAACTTTTTCTTCCTCAACAGCTTCCTACACACATCCCTAATACAAGAGATCAGAATCAATGAGGATAAATGAAGGTAAAACAAATTATTCCCTCAGAAAAAGAGAAATCTTTTCGATAGAAATTAGCCCATAGTTCCCAGCCCAGAAGTCCGTGGCCTGCTTTGAGGGCTCTCCAGACCAGTTAATTAATAACCTAAAGCCCCTTCTTCTATCCCCCCCTCCCCCCCAACTGGTGCAATTGAGTGGTTTATAGAACTGTTTTATTTTAGGCTAAGTTTGATATAAATTTACATAGAGACACTTAGAAGAGACAGAGGGGATGTTTTATCTTTTACACCTACGGTTGATCACTGACAAAGCAAGACAACCTGCAGATCATACTTCAACTACTTACAACCCAAGTTTTCTTGGATATTTATCTTCTCCCCCACAATGTTTTCTTTGCTTCACTTATGAATACAAGCATCTACCTCTTCATCAGCCACAACTCACAGAACATAAGTTAAAAGGAAGATCAAGATTTAATTAATTCTGTGTTTTTAACTTGCAAGAAATAAACTGGTGGTTTTCCAGCAATGAAGCAAGGTGGGCATTTTCACATGCACTGCTTGTATGCTTTTTATGTACCAGTCCCCACAGCTCTGCATGAGAATTTTTGCACCAGGCAGACATGGAGGAGCTCACCCAGGATGGTGGGGGTGGAAGACAGAGGAGTTTGTGGTCACCTCCATAACCCCAGGCGTGTTCTGCATAGTTCCACCCTTTGAAATGGAAACAGTGATCGTGTTTATGTGACCCACCAACAAATTCCCACTGATTCAGGTTACACAAAGGTTATCTGATGGAAGAAGTTAACAGATATGGAGGGTACATATCACAGGCTAAAGCCATCTTTTTCTAGGTGGCTTACTAATACTGACCTGTCAAATTCAGGTTAACTGGTTTCATGCTGACACTTCCCACTAAAAATTTTACAGTCCCCCAGAAAAGGCTCAGCTATGTCCAGTTTCTGTCAAAGCCAAAGGCAAATATGACACGTAACATTGGTCTTTCCATGGCCTTTCCAAAAAAGGTAGCACTATACTATTCATAACTTTCAGGTGAGGGGTGGATACACCATCAGGAGCCAACAGAGAACTCCCTCCTGGAGAGATAACAGAATGTCTGGGGTCAGAAAAGACTTTAAAGGCAAACTAGTCCAATCCTCCTGCAGTAAGCAGGGACATCTTCAACTCAATCAGGCTGCCCATCGAACCTGACATTGAGCATTTCCAGGGATAGGGCACCTACCACCTCTCTGGGGAACTAGTTACATTGCTTCATCACCCTTAGCATAAAAAATATCTTTCTTATACCTAACCTAGACCAGTTCTCTTTCAGTTTAAAATCACTACCCCTTGTCCTATCACAACAAGACCACTAAAAGGTCCGTACCCATCTGTCTTATAAGCCCCTCCTTAGGTACTGAAAGGCTGCAATAATATCTCTCCAGAGCCTTCTCTTCTCCATGCTGAACACATTGAGTTTCTCTCCCAACTCTCTCAGCCCTTCCTCATGGGAGAGGAATTCCAGACCTCTGATGATCTTCATGTTTTTCTCCGAATTCATTCCTAGAGACCTGTGTCTCCCCTGTGCTGAGGACCCCAAAGCTGGATGCTGCACTCCAGGATGACACAATCACCTCCCTTGACCTGCTGGCCACACTGCTTTTGGTGCAGCCCAGGATACAATTGGCTTTCTGAGCTGCCAGCACATTTTGGCAGGTCACGTGCAGTCTTTCATCCACCAGCACTTCCAAGTCCTTCCTGGGAGTGCTGCTTTCAATCCCTTCAACCCCCAGCCTGTAATTGATACCCTGATGTAACAGCTTGCACTTGGACTTGCTGAACCTCATGAGGCTCACACAGACCCACTCTTCCAGCTTGTCCAGCTCTCTCCGGATGGCATCCTGGACCTCAGGTACATCAACCTCAATACCCAACCTGGTGTCATCTACAAACTTGCTGTGGGTGCACTTGATCTCCCTGTCAAAGTTATTGATGAAGACATTGAGCAGTACTGGTCACAATACACTTTTCTGGAACAGGTAGTCCCCTGCACTTTGCTTTACACTGACTGACATGCAACCATTGTAATTTCAGACACCAGTCTGAGCAGATCCCATCAGAAGTGAGATTTATGTTACACCATAGAATACTGTTCTGTCAAATTTCCCTCTTCCCCTTTTTGTTTTTCTGTTGTCAAGATCTGCAAGCTTCTAGTAGTGGACATGTAATTCTCCTAATGAACTTCCCACATGCACATTGTTGCTTGTCATACAAAGCTGCTCTCCTTAATCAACTTTCCCAGGCCACATTAAAGTAGCCTGCAAGGGATTTCAGACGTATAACAGACCATGGTTTGGAAACACCACCTTAAAGATATCTTAACAAATACACAAGTGGTACAAAGCCAGAAGTGATCATCAGTAACCAAATCTATTTTTCTTTTGGGGTGGGAGGACAGCAGTTCTCCCTATGGCCTCTTCATTGCACTATTTTATTAACTTCAATATGACAAAGTGGTCATATGATCTTGAAACCACAGACTTGCTAAAAATCCACTGATGTTATAATTATTTGCTGCTAAGATCCATTTATGTCAAAGAGCCCAAGATACTTCTCAGACTCTATAGTCACAGCAACAAATGAAAATAGCTTTTGAATATGTTAGCTATGACATGTTACAGGTAGACCTTTTCTCAACTCCTGTAGTAAATGAACTAAACTAATAATTAAATCAGAATGTGTCACTAGAACCAGAGGGAGGAAGGGAGGATGGAAGAAAAAAAACAAAACAAAAAAAAAACAACAAAAAAACCCCCACAAAACAAAACAAAGCAAACAAACCCCACAAACAAAAACTCCAAACAAACAAGACCCCCAAAACACATACACAAAATAATAATTAAAATAAATAAATAAATAAATAAATAAAACCTAACTCCCTAAAACTAAACAAAAACCTCACCAAAAATCCCACACCTCATTTTCTGTGGACAAATACCTACCTCATTTAGCAGCACCAATTGAGGTAACTCTTAATTCAGATTTTCCAACCAGTTTGATTAACATTGCTCTGTGAAACACCTTATCTTTAGTGTAAATATCTTTAGTATCCTTGCTCCAGACACAACCTATAGTAAAATGCAAAAATCCCTACATGCAGATCTTAAATCAGACATGCCTACAGCAATACCAGGTCTAGATTTGGGGTTATATTGTAATGTTATATTACAGCTGGAAATCTGTGTCTAAAGCAACACTTTTAACTTGCCCCTGACTGCTATAACAGTTTCGGAGTTACATTTTTAGGTGTTGCTGTACACAGAGCAGCAGGAAACTGCAGAAACTCACCACTGCTGCAGAGCACCTCAAGCACACCGAACAGGAACACTGACAGTACTGACACCAAACAACCAAACTGCATCAGTCAGCAAAAATTCCCCCAGTCCCAGTCTAATACCATAGGTACAGCATTATTTGGTTTTCAACAAGTTTTCCCGAAGTATTTCAAAGGAAGCCTGCAGAGAGAAACACTTAGAAGCAAGCAGTCTTCCAGTATTGCAGGCATGTCCATCTCTGACAATGCTTGCCCCAGTAGACATCTGCAAGATCCTATTAACAAACAGATACAAATAACAACCATAATGCTTAAAGTTTTAGACCAGTTTTAATGACTGCGTATTTCATACACAGTTGTACAAGTAAACTGTGGTGTCAACTTTTTAGGGTAAGGTGTCACTTTAAATTCAAACATGCACTGTGTCTTATAAGCCTCCCACTATATTTAGCAACAATTGGCTGGTACAGAAAGATTTCTTCCAAAAATAAAATTAAGGACTTCATATCATCCAGTGCTCACATGTAAGGAAAATTACAGTATTATCACACTTATCAGAGTCTTGCAGGGCCAAAAAAGATATGAAGTACCAGAATGCAAGTGGATGGAGGGCCATCTGGAGAGAAAGGAGATGTAAAAGCAGAGTGGAAAAAACAAGAGTTCATATTGACTCCTAGACATTAGAAAGTTCGTTATGAAGCTTGCGATGAGCCCTCTCTTCTCTTCCAGGAAAACATTAACTTCTCAGTCACTGCTGTCATGCTATTTTGTTTGTGGGAGTTATAGAGACATAACAGAATACAATTCAACTAGCACAATTGATATGGACTAATTTTTCTGATTCAACCAATTATATTATTCAGTATGTTGTAAGAAAAGTTTGCTGTAAGTGGGTATAGATTCCTTTTGGGAACTCTTGTATAGAATGAAAATTTCCTCTATGACTGAAATAACAAGAGTTTACATTTAAGAAAATATAAACAAATCAATATTTTAATATAAGTATTTAAAAAGTGGAAGTTGAAGCCTAAATAAATGCTTGGCACTCCCTACAATGTAATAGTAATATATCAATGGTAAATTTAGGTTTGCATACTGAAGAAAAAGTGTTGCACTCACGAAGACAAATACTTGCAATTTTCTAAAATTAAAAGGTTAATAATATGCCATAGAAACCTGCCAAGATTCAGAAATAATGACTTCAGAAAGTTAAGATTGTAGACTTTCAGTACCTAAAGAGGGTTTTTAAAAGAAGAGTAACTCTTTACACAGCAGATAGGGACAGTGCAAGAGGGTATTGTTTTAACAGATGATTTAGATTAGATGTTAAGAAGAAATTATTTCCTCAAGATGGTACAGAGGCACTGAACAGGTTGCAGAGAGAACTTGTGAATGCTCCACCCATAGAAATGTTCAAGGCCAAGGTGGATGGGGACCTGAAGAACCTGATCTAGTGGGTGGCATCCACCCAGGGTCAACCCACTGCAGCATCCCTGCCTGTGGTGGGGTGGTTGGAACTAGATCCTCTTTAAGGTCACTTCCAATGCAGGTCATTCTACCAGCCTGTGATCTCCTAACACTTAATTTCTACAGCAGCAACCCATGCAATACAAACCCATTCTAGGAAGTTCTTAATACTTGTGCTTGCTCAGCATAACAGAAGAACTGCTGTCTCCTAAGTTTGGCTAACACAATAAAACCACCGAGGAAGAGCTGCATCCCAATCCTGGATACTGAGGAACAATAAAATCAAAGGAAAAAAGACTCCTCCCAGCCCAACAGTGAAAAATCAGAGAGCTCCACTTTTTTTCTTCCATATCTTGAAGAACTGCACTACTGGCACACTAACCTCTACAAGTACCAAATTCCTACACAAGTGGGATTTTCTGCTTTGAACTGTTAAGACTGGTCATCAGTCTTCTTGAACTGCACTTTTAAGCAAGAGCAATACTGCAAGGAGTGACAGAGACCAAGAAGGTGGCACATTTTAGAGTAACAGATACCCAAGTAAGAACTTAAATTGGGGGTTTTATGAATTTTGGTTTTGAATAAGTAACAAAATTTATGACCATCATCTCTACGTTCCTCTACTTAAACAGAGGTAACACCATTGTTGGCTACACCAACCTTGCCAGGAACGGAGAAAATTTTAACTAATGCATAAGGTACAGTAAAATCAAAAAGAATGATTTATAAATGCTGGAAAGAGCAAACCTACATTCAAATCACTTAGTCATCCTGTTTCTTAGTTCTGTTTCCTCATAAAGGGGACTAAAAAAATTAATCTGAGTTTTATTTCTAACATGGGATGCTTTTAAACAATTCCCGATGCTGAGGAAAAAAAAAATCCCATTTAGTACTCAAAGAAGAATGACACTGGAAGCTTCTTCAATATGACACACACCTAATGAAATTGTGCCAAGTTCTTTGGTAGAAAAGGGATGTTCTTTCACCTCTTCAATAACAAAATAGTTGCAAATACTTTAGTTGGAAAACAGCCCCACTTTCCTAAAAAAGAAAACACTCCTGAAATCAAATCAGTCATTAATATTTGTGCAGAGTAAGAGAGAAGTTGGGAGAAGTTGGAATGTGGCCTGTTTGCCACTAATCAATAAAGACAAAGCTTTCTAAGACTTCTAATGGAAGTTTTAATTTATCAAAATTTGAGGGAGGACTCAATGGCCTGTTACTGAGGGCAGGTGCTACAAGCACACAAGCTGTGTAAGGGTATTAAAGGGCCTGAAAGCTCACTGTCAGAGGAAGAAGCAGTCCCCCTTCTGCCCCAGCAAGCATTCCCACTCCTACACAAGCAACTTGGGTGATCTTGTGGTCACACAATGGAGAGCTGCCAGGAACATGACCTGGCCAGATAAGCCCGTTCAACAAATGATCAGGTTTATGCAAGAAAGCAGCAAAGGTTCTGTATTCCAGACCACAGCCACCTTCATCTGCAGAGATTTTAATTTTTTTTAAAGCAGATTAGATATTGGGAGTTACTGAGTTCACACAGCTACATCGGGAAGCTGTCAGTGGGCTATTTGCCCACAGCAGGGTGACACAAAAGTACACCCTGAAGCAGTGTGAAGAGCAGTAACAGGCACCACTGGACCGAATTACTGCCTCTGGCAAGGGATTCAAGCAGAGAGAGGTGGAGTGACTCCCTAAACTTCTCTGTCCCCACTCTAACACAGAAATTGGCCATTTCCTCTCTGTTCCCACTGTTCAGCACTGCTCTGTCAGACCAGTTCAGCCTTTCCCTGCCCCTTCCCTGATCACTACTTCCTACCTGCTCCCAGGAAGCAGCTTCACCATCTTTAAACCACACTGGCAAATTTGAGAATATTTAAAAAGAATAGATGTACAAAAAGATGCTTTAACCACTCAAGGATGTCAAACTTTGCTCTTTAGCTACCAAACTTTACAACTCTCTTGAGAAGTCTATAAATATTTACTTTGGTTTTTTTTTTCCTCCCCAAATCCAGACTACATCATCACCAGTATCATCATACAATTAAAAGAACTGAAATCTGAAAATTCAAAAATGAAAAGCATTGACTTACTGAACTGAGGGAGAAAACAGCTTCTACAGATTCTACAGACTGTTGTTTGCTCTACAGACAAAAGCTAAAAATTAAACTTCAAAAGAGATGGTGTCCCATCATAGTGGGAATTGACACTCCACAGTGTCAATTTACACCACAGAGGAAAAAAAGAGAGAACACTTAAGTTTGTGACACTTGCATTCAAGATACAAGCAAGGGCAGGATAGCTTAAAATAAATGGATGCCCCAAATTCCATGAGAAAGAGCAGGACAGAATCCCAGGAGAAAGATCCATAGTAAAAAGGTAGGAAGTTGTTTCTTCACCTGCAACTTGTTCCTTATTAAGATTCCCACTATATTTAATGAAATTAAAAAAAAAAAATAAAATTTAAAGCGTTTCCCTTTCATTTGCCCTGATTTTCCAACCTTGTCTCTGTAGGTCAGTGATGATACAGACATGAGGGTTTTTATTAGACTATCAGCTTTCAATCATGAAAAAAAGCTTCTCTGAAACAACAGATTTAAATTTGTTCAAATAAATATACAGTAGGACATCATCTTCAACCATGGGAAAATAAGATAGCTCTCAAGTTCCACTGGAAGTGACCATCAGCAGCAGATAAGAACACAATACTGAAGTATTAATCAACCAGCATAAATTTAAAAATTTTTCTAGTTGGGTGATTCCTCAGAAAATGCTAATAATTTTGGGAAACAATACATTCAGGTCACAAAGATCTCACAGAAACTTTCAAAATACCCACGCTGAAGAACAAGTTGGGTAACTCTCAAACCTACAAATCACTATGCTGATACAGACTTGTGTTTTCATGCTAATGCTACAAACTGGCTTTACCCAAACTTCAGAGTAGATAATTTAATGGCACAAATTTTTTCATCACAGTGAAATCATGGCACCTGAGGGAAGAAGTATTCTTAAAGTAGCTTTTGCCTCCTCAGTAGTAAAAAAGACCAAAAAGTTCATAGCAAAACCACCTCAAAATTACAAATCTTTGGCCAAAAGGCCTATTCACTGAAAAAAAATCACTGCAAACACTTTATTTACAAAAGCACACATAGCCTTTACAAGGGTGTGGAAAATATAAGCTTTTGGATATGTTAATATTAACTGTTAGACTGGAATGCAACTGAGGAGTTTTAGAATATGAACTTTTGTTGGACACAGTATTTCATAATAATTACTATATCCTTTGAGAGACCTGCATGGGAAATCACTCACAGATGGATCAAGTTATCAGTGTAACAGAAAATTCTACTCCACAGGGGTGAAATAACTTCAACACTTCTGACCAAAGATAGATTTTATGGGCTGTTTTTCTTTTAGTTGGAAAATCACAGTTAATTACACTGCTTACATTTCTCAAACACAAGAATTCTTCAGAGCCTCAACAAAATAGTGCAGAAGCATGTACACTTTTAAGAAAAAAAACCACTGCTCTCAACCTTTACTTTAACATGAATACTATGAATTTTCTTCCCTTCTTCTCTCTCATTACAATCCACAACTTCTTATTTTGCCTACATTTTCTCCATATATATTATACAAATACACACACCCTCATGCTTACCTATACATAAAAATAGTATACAATTGTAGTTAATTGAAGTTCAGTTTAAGTGGGTTCTTAATTCCATTTAGTCTGGCAGCTTCAAAAATCTTGCCAACATACACTGGGTTGCTGGTCTGTGAACACTTGAAAAAGGAAACTAGAATTTCTAGGGGCAGGCAGCCACGACACTTTGCTGAACATGCAGCATACACAGTACCCCAAAAGACCAGCTAGCAGTCATGTGAAATAACTTCTGCATCAAAACAAAAAGTACCCAATAGTTTTCCTAGGATTTGTTGGTTTGGGTTTTTTTTGGATTTGTTCTACTTATCAACAGGAAAATAGTGAAAAAATTAAACACTTGAGGGATTAAAAAGCCAGCATCTCTCTCTGGAGATGTGGGAAATTGCTTGTGAATATTATTTATGTGAATAACCCTAACTATTCAAAGTGGCATCATTTGCTACTATGTAAACTTACAGGAAACACTGAAAGGTAATTTATGTGAAGATAGTAAGGAGTCAAGCTCTTCTTACTACTCTTAGGCATTAAAACAAACACCGGGAGAAAATCAACTTCATTTTAGTGTGCCAGCAGAAACTGATTTAACCTCTACTTTCTGCCAGGTTAGACTATTGCATCAAACCAATACAGCTGATTATAGTTTTCATTAATGTCCCTTTCCATTCAGGTATATCCAAGTATAAATTAAACTGAGGCAGCAACACAGAGCTTGAAATTGCAGGAAGGGCCTGTGAAAGGGGTGACCCAGCTGGTGACTCAGCAGGACTTTCCCTGCCTCCTCCCCTACAAGGGAGGGCAGGAAATTTCAGAAGAATGTGTTCATACCAAACACAGCTATGAGTTACGGTTTAGGGCAAAGTCACATGCTCACAGATAATAAGGCCAGCAGAATAAACCTGGCAGTGAACCGGTAACACACACAAAATTAGTTCCTTCTCCACCAGAACGTGGACACTGCAACCCAGAATCCTTCAACACTGTTGGTGCCCATTGTTGAGCTCTCCCATTTAGTCAGGCATGGAGGCTATACCCTACCTGTTTGTCATTTAAATACTCCTGTGTTTGACTATAAATAACGTAGCTCGCATTTGTGGAACATGATTAATGAACACGACTCGAAACTTCAGCCCACACAGTAGCTGTGGGTAAATAAGTTGTGTGTAACAACACACCCAGGACAGCCTATTCTTGGCCAAAAAAAAACCTCCTACACTTCCTCTATCACTAATAAAATGCTCTGAAAATAATGATATGTAAGAACAACTGCATAGCATTAGGCCTCCAAAGGCCTCCTGTCTAACCTGATATCACTTCTGATAAAGTGTGTGGAAGAGGACATGAACCAGACATGCACACAGGAGATGCAACCCAGTAACAAATTCTCAGTCACTTATGTATGGCACAGATCTGCTGAGCCAAATGTGGTGCCTTTATGTTATCAAACAATGATCCATTTTTCTATGCAACATCTCAGAGATCAGCATCTTAATGTGCAGTTCTGAACTCACCATTTGACAACTTGCTGAATACTTAAAAAGAATTCAAGGAGACAAAAACAGGTGACAAACAACCCGTACTTCACATTCATCTTCTTCATGCACCTCATGTATCACTCACAATTTTAGAATGATCTCCCCATCTCTCTCCTTCCTACCCCCACTAAAACACTCCCTCCCCCCACCCCATGCTTTTTCAAGTGCTGCTGTATTTTCTGAGGCCCGAGGAAGGTACACAGAGCTTCACAGCACTTGCCTCACCAGCATACCATACACACAGGTAATAATCTTTGGTTTGTTCTCTACTACTTTCATTTCAATTCCTACTGATTTATTTCTTTACCTGTTATAGCTCATTTTCAGACAGCCATCTAACACCAAAACCTGTTTCTAAGATGTTTTTGCCTGCCATTTCACTGCTCAAGCACCACAGAATCATAAAATCATTTAGGTTGGAAATGACCTTTAAGATCAAGCCCAACTGTAAACCCAGCACTGCCAGGTCCACCTCTAAAGCATGTTCCTAAACATGTCCACATGTCCCTAAGCACCATATCTATACATCTTTTAAATACATTTCACAGATGGCAACTTTATACCTTCCCTGCGCAGCCTGCTTCAATGCTTGATAAACCTTTCTGTGATGAAAATTTTCCTAATATCCAATCTAAACCTCCCCTGGCCATGTCTTGACTCACACAATTTAATGGCCAAGCAGTTGACTCTCCTACCGTATTTCTAAGTAATTTCATTTTTATTAGGTTCTTCACCACACATGTATTTGGTACTCTGCTTTGAGTATATCAACAGCAGCAGCAAATTTTGCCATCTGACTTTTCACTCTTTCACTCTTCTCATAATTTATGACTATTTTGAAGAACACAAGCTCACAAGCCCAACACAGATGCCTCCACTGTGAAAACAGGCAAGCTACTCCTGCTCTCTGCTTTGCCCCTTGGGGAATTGCTCTGCCACAGCAGAACCAGCCTTCCCACCCCATGGCCCCCAGGCTCTTCCAAAAACCTTTGGTGAAAAGTGTTTCAAAGGAGGGTCTGACAAGCCAAGCACACTGACTGAACATCCCAACACTGCAGTGGCTCTTATGGATCTATCAAACTCCACTGAAGCCAGCAACCCACTGCTAACATGGTCCTAATAACCATGTCTAGTTTTCAGCTATTAATCAAAACCAGATGAATTGTCAATCACCAGCTTCATCTCACAGCCAAAATAATTTGCAGTTTTCCACACAAAAAAAGAAATAACAAGCCTTGGAATCAACACAACAATTTCTTCCAACTTAAAAGCAAAAGAACTTCACTTTCCTTCCAACATATCTAAACACAAAACAGTAATTTGGTTAACCACAAGTATTACAGCCTTCCCATGATAAGGCTAGCTTCAAATCACTGAAAAATAATTACTAAGATGACTTCTGTTGATTTTAAAGTACATAGTGATTTCCATTTTCACTGACTATATTCATTTTATTGATTCATTTTATACAAATAAAAACAAACCAGTCATTTAAATAACTGCTCTTCACTGAACAGTTTTCTGCCTACTGACATGAAAGGAAAACCATGACACAGGAGAGCTACCAACTCTGTATTCAGGCTCAAGAGCAGGGGTTTCGCACATCTGCATTCTTCCCCAGAGAGTGGGGAGGGGTTAAGTTTTTTTTGATTTGAACAACACTCATTTCATCCAAACAGTTTTCTAGGGGGGAAAACTGCCTGTTAAGAGTTTCATTACTACTGTAAGGGCTCAAACTAATTACTTAATAGAAAGGTACGTTAAAAGTGACTTTTACCAGATAAAAACTTAACTGAAATAAGCTAACAGAGAAGTTACTTGGCTTGCTGCAACTGTCTAAGTTACTGTTTTTAATCAAATAACTGGAGTTATCATGTGGTTTTCCTCTAATTATTTTGTTTCAGCACTTACCTTTCTTCAAGCTATTCATTTGCAGTTCAGCACTCTGTAATAGGTTGCATAGCTCATTTAAGGTTTGAGCTGTCTGTGTTTAACCTCTTCACTGATTAAAGGGAAACAAATGTCCCAAGAATGTTTAACAAGCTTGTGCATTTTACAAGTAAACTTTCTTCTCCCAAACCATCTCCTAATGCCAAAAATAGGCTTACTGGATGGTCAGATGAAAACAAGGAACTAACTAATGGTGGTGAAGAACACCACCGCTTTAGGGTACAGTCCACCTCAAGCATTTCCTCCCACATCCCCACCATCACGGGTTATGAAAGATCCTAGTGACACTGGTTTTTGTTCCTTTACTGTCTTAAAAGTCTTACATTACCATTTCTACAATTTTCTTTCCAGTTTTTTCTGCTAGATGCTTCAGCTCTCATCTTCAGAGTAAAAAACATGTCTTGTACTTCTTTTTCTCATTCCTACCCTTTCTGTGCTGATATCTCTGTGCTGTCATTACTCCCTTCCCAAATACCCGCTCATTCTCTTTATTTTTTCCTATGGTCTTGAGTTCTCTCCTTTTCATCCTGCTTACCCACACAGTTGGTAACAGGAGGCATTTGCAAGAGCTGCTCTCTCAGACAGGAACACACAACTCCACATACACGCGTGCAAGAACTGTAATTTAAGTTCCCCAAACAAAGTCTGTGTGTGGAGATGCAGAGAGAGGAAGGGCCGACACAGGCATATAAAATTTCAAACCAACTTTGAGGTAGGCAGGAAAGAGAAAGATGGTCTTGAAGATACACTTTGCCTCTTCAAGAGAGATTCCTCCTCTCTCAGAGACACAGTGCACTTTCCCCTCGCCCAGCTTAGTCCCTGATCTCCCTCGTAGGGTTCCCCCTCCTCCTCCTCTCTTAGACGGGGAATGTGGAAGCCTGTCCCAGCTGCTGAGCTGCCCCATGTACCACTCCTTGTCAGCTGCCTCTCGGCAGCGCACACATCTGAGTGGCAGAGGCGGCTCACGCTGTGCGGAGCAGCGCCCGGGAGCAGCCGGCAGGCAGCAGCGGAGGGGCCGGCTGAGCAGCTGCTCTGCGCACAGGGCCGGGACACTGCCCAGGACAGCTGTTTTGATGATTTATTAAGCGTATTGGAGCATCGTGTCATTACGACTGCATTCCAACAATTGTCTCCAAATATTTATGGGCAGAGCTACTTGGTATTAATTACTGACTGATCGGGGAAAAAAAATAAAATGAATAAACCTTTGATAGCTTGACCACTAATTCATCTGGGACCAAAACCTCTTGAATTCTAACTGACCAAGTCAAAGGCAAACAATGGCAAATATGAAGATTTCAAAAAGCACTTTTCCAGCGAAGCTTAACATACTAGCAGGTAGCCAAATGTGGTAAACTACAGAGAATCGAGATGTTTTACCAGTTTTAGCTTTTAATTAAAAAATGACGTGGAAGCAATACATGGCCATCGAAACTTGGCAGATCAGAGCCTCAGTAAAATAAAACTTGTATTCTATTTAACATTTCCTTTGAGCCTCAGAAGACTTAATTTCAGACTGATTCACATTGTTGTCTTCTCCTTGCATAAACTGTTTCCCCCATCACTTCTCAGTTTCATTACTTAGTGCTAAAGAAGTTCACGCCAGATTTTTTTTCACGTGTACCAATTTCAGCCTTAATTTAAAACCACAGAACATTCCCTTAGGATTAAATAAAAAAAGACCGTGGTTTGGCCAAAACAAACACATTATAACACACGCTTCTTTCTCCAAGTTGCAAATACAAAAATTTAATAGTTTAAATGACAATTCTCACATGTGCTTTCCATCTTCTCCTCAAAGGAACCAACTTGAAAAAAATAGTACATATTCAGCCTGTCCTGTTGCTGTATCCCACTTTGGTCCATCCATAATGTTAAAAATTACCATAAGGACATTAGAAAGATAACAGAACCTCATTTTACCTTCAGCCTCTGTGCACCAGAAAAGCCATGTAACCGATAACAAACAAGGGAGTTGAACAGGGGCAACTGTTTTGAAACCACAGTTCTTGTGTACCCTGAAAGGCATTTACAGTCATTTAAAACATTTTCTACTAATTGGAAGTAGCTTACCTGAAGGACAGGCACTTTTTGTGGTGTGTTTTGTGGTGACTGGTGAAGCTGTGCCCAAGGCTGATGATGAGGATGTGGGGGCGGTGAAGACTGATGATGTATCCCTGGATGAGGCTGCATGGGAGGACAGGTTGGCATTTGCTGTTGAAAAGACTGCTGTTGACTAGGAAGCTGCTGGCCAGATATTAGTCGCTCTTGTATTGCTTGTGGATCTGCAAGGCCAACACCTGGACAACCATTTGGTCTCATGTGCCCACCCATCTCCCGTGGTGTTGAAGACATACCCATAAATGGACGATTCTGTTGCATGTTTCTGGGGCCCATATTCCTTTGTCCAATTCCCATGGCACCAGGGGGCTGGTGTGACGGCTGAGGATGGGGTATATTTGGGTAACTGCCAACTTCCATTGGTATTCCAGCACTACCAGGTCTAACCTGTGGAGGAGGTGTACCTGCTGGATTACTCATTGCTTTCATAGGTGACATGGGAGGTGGAGAGGCATAAGTTCCCTGAGGCTGTGAAGGGTGCATAGTTTGCGTGTTCATTTGGTTAAGTGAGCCACTAGGGTGGATGGGCTGCTGGTGCATTAGTCCTTGACCACTGTTTGATGGAAATCCGACAGCATTTGGGTATCTTGGTACAGATTGATTCATTGGAGTGTTATTTGTAAGGCCTAAATTCTGATTCATCCCTGTATTATTAACTAATCCCTGATTAAGGTTACTGTAAGGATATCGAGAATACTGCCCTGAGTTGTTTATAGTAGGTGAGGGTACCGTCTGGCTCCGAGAACTAAAATTAAGTGTTTGCGGCCTAACAGCACCCTGCTGGGGAGGATTAGGGGAGAATCTGGGACTGTGGGCTACTGATTCCCCATGGAGAGCAGTAGGGGGATGGTGGTGAAATTGCTGGACTGAGTGTCGCAAAGAAGGTGCCATACTGGGATTCTGCTGGGGCACATGAGACAAGTGGCCAGGTCCTGAGGTGGCAATGAAAGGGTTTCCCTGATTGAGGCCTTCTTGGCCTTGAGAAAACTGGTTCATCCTCTGCTGCTGCGGCTGACCGTGCTGCTGCATTGAAAAATCACCACGAGCCATGTAGTTTCCCATCTGCTGCATGTGCTGAGGATGGCCCTGCCCAGGCGGTCCGGAGGGTGCCTGTGGCGGCTGTGTCGGTTGCGGCTGCTGCTGCTGCTGTTGCTGCTGGTATGGTGCTCTTATCTGGTCTGGCACTTGAACTGCCCGTGGTCCCCACATGGAGCCACTGTCTACAAAGGGTTGCCCATGTCTTTCGTTCTGCATGCCGGGATAGACTCCCATCTGACCACCAGCACCGCTGCTGTGAGGAACCTGAGGAACTGGAGGGTTGTGATACTGCGAATGAGGAGATGCTATACCATTCCCAGGGGCATTGCTTATCATCCTGTTCGGCTGATCCATCAGGTGCATTTTCTGCTGTTCGTATTGATTATAGTGATCAAAATGGGTCAACTTGGCTTGGTTTTGATTTGCAGGAGGATGATGAAGAGATGACTGTAAAGCGGGAAATCCTTGATCCATGGGCATTTGCTGACCCATAGGATTCACTGTATTTTCGGGATATCCACATTCTCCAAGACCTTCCAACCCTTCACTGAATATATTCCCATCTTCTCCAAACAGACTCATCATTCCTGGATCTGCCATCTTTTTTCAGCACACAGCTCCTTGGAGCTACAACCAGAATGTTAGTCTGTGCTTCACCTCGGTGAGGTGTTTTGTCCTCAAAGCCTTTAATCCTCAACTAATCTCCTTCATGTCA
Source organism: Phylloscopus collybita (assembly GCA_027886175.1). NCBI lineage: Eukaryota > Metazoa > Chordata > Aves > Passeriformes > Phylloscopidae > Phylloscopus > Phylloscopus collybita. The sequence continues at coordinate 36,644,124 of JAJNNQ010000075.1, forward strand.
TTCCATATTTCCTTAATTCTTTTGGACCACGCAGTGTCAGGCAAAGTCTGGTTACTGCTCCTAGAAAAAGCAGGGGAAGGGAGAGACAGAGAAGAAGATATTGAAATAAATAACATCAGGCAACATAAAGAAAACATACTTGAGTATTTTTAAATGCTATCTAGTTTCAGCCCCCCGAAATACATCTTAAAAATCTATTTCCCATTATGAAGGATTCATTAGCTTTATCCAAAGCTTTATTATTATAGAGAGTTAGGAAGCAAGCAAAACACCAGCCTTAACCTTAAATTAATCCATTCACTACACTTCCTAGTGCTCCTTTCTTGGGTGGAACAGAACAAAAGAACACAACACGCAGCAGCAGCAGCCGCCACAGCAGGTAGGCAGATGTATGAATATAGCCGAGCAGCCCATCTGCTGAACTAAAGCCCTGAAAACGTTCTAGTTACCAACAGCATGTCCTTAACCTTATTCCCTTGAGCTGCGTAATCAGATGAGCAAGCAGAAGTGCCAGGTCCTACAATGAACTAAAGTTAGGTATAGGCACAACAGATTTTTCAAACGTGTACAGAGATGACTCACTAAATACAGACCAAACTCCAAGACTTAGCCTTTAGAAAGGGAATATTTTTTGCCTTTTTTTTTTTTTAAACATACAGTTTATCTTATTTTAATGGATTTGTAAACTGAAAGACAAAATGCTTCTCCCCATTTCAGCAAAACTATGTGCTCACTTTGTGTAAGAAAATCAAATTTAAAAGCTATCATCATATGATAGGGTGAATTTCTCAATCCTTATCCTAATTTTCTTTATGATGGTGACACAAAATAGTATCATTGGAGTTCATTACTCATCTCCAGGTTAATATGCTACTACTGCAACTACAGCACTTTGGAAGACCACACTGAAGTTTTGTTGTCTCCAGAAGTTGAATATTCATTCAAGAGAATTAGTAATAGCAAAAAGATTTAACAAAAAGCTAACCTAACGAGGTACACATTTGGACTCAGGGAATAAAAAGCAAAAAAGCAACAACACAGTAACAGAGCAGATTGAGGAAAGTTCTCATTCAGGTTTTCCACAGGGAAGACTATCCCGAAATGTGTTCCCCATCCTTTTCCCACAAGAACTCCAAAGATTTGTTTGGATCCATCTTTTATGAACAAAGGTAGTCTAATGCTGTCTTCTTAAAATCGGGATTTTAAATCCTGTGTCTTACATGCAAAATAAATTTTAAAACAATAGTCAAGGGAGCCCATACATTTAGCAAGTAAAACTATTTTTGTATCTTGGTTGTAATTCAGTGGCAACTCTACTTGCAGATACTAACTGCCCTTAACCAGCAACCAAAGTAAAGAAGATTTACAAGTTTATGCTTTCACATCTTGCATTCTGTTGTGGAGGAGAGATGCTTTCAGTCACTTTGGATGCAAAATGCCAGACCAGACTGTTTGACTGAAGGTGATTTGTCCCAGACAAGTTTTAGGGAGAAAATATCAGCACATTTATTACCCTTCTTGTAGCCACTGTCAAGAGGACCTTCTACAGTATGAAGCAGAGGGCAAGAGGAAAGGCACAAGCATTTATCACTCCTCTTAAAATAGCATTTGAATGTCACCTTTAAAACCACACTCTTAAATCTCTTTAGTGCTCAGCTGGGATATTAACACTTCCTAAATCACTAGGAGGTAAACTCCTATGAACCATCTTCATATCTCTAATATCTATTTGGTTTTATTTCATTTCCATTATTAGGCAGAAGCCATCTGTAGTATTTACCACCCCACTCAGTTTATTAGAGCACACCATAAGGAAGCTTCAACAAGGTGAGAAGGAACCTCCTTCACCAAAAGAAGCTGTTGCTATTAGACTGCTCCAGAGCAGACCACAGTCATGGTGAAGCTCCCTGCTTGCTCAAGGACTTCTGGCACTGCGACTACTGATGCTCACTGCCACTGGGAGCTCTTAAAATTGGACATCAGTGTGCACTGAGGGTCTCCATCTAGCAGAACAGTCTCTTGGCCTGGAAATGCTAAAAAGCAGAGCACACAGATACTGTTACATCCCGACCACTGATGTAATCTCAGCAATATCAAACTGGAGCCAGCAGATCTCACCCATCCCAAACAGAAACAGCCACACAGTTATGAACACATAAGAATTTCCACTGATTTTATTATATAAATCATGCCTGCTAAAAGAACCGTGTTTTAAGACAAGCAGGCTCTACTGTCCTGAAGCACTAATGAAACTTTATAACAAGCTAACAGAACTTTCTTCTCTCCAGAAACAAGGTTACAAGCATCCAGCCTGCATTTTAATCTGCTTTGTTTACTGTTTTTCAGCTGACAAGCTTCCAATAAAATTCAGCTGGTTACAGTCAACATCAGCTCACAGTAGCTTGGATCTGCTACTATACCCAGAGAACCAAATTAAAACAGGGCAAGGGTTTTGTTTTACTAAACACACATTATTTCTGCTCAGCTCACACCATCCCAATTGCAGGTTTGGGATAAGAACTGTCCCATACAATGCAGGAGATGTGCTAGGGAACCTACTACTGGCCTGGCTTCCTGAGCACACACTCTTTCAAAAGAAAAGTAACCTTTAAGTTTATGATGCAGTTCGTAAACAAACAAATCCATCATCTAAATTAAGAGCAAAAACACTGTTTGCCATTACGTCATCTTAGATGTGCATTTTTATCTGAGGCATGAATCAACTTCATGTTTGAGCTCTGGATGCTTAAGTTACTATGTCTGATACACAGCATAAGGCCACAGTAAAGAAGATGTCTCAAATTTTAGGAGTATTTCTTCAGATTTAAGTCCAGCCTCAAATTTAATGACCACAGCCCTTAACAGTCAGTTGTGCTCTTGCCAAACCTTATTCTACTTTCCCCAATAAAAGTCACACCTCTGATGTGATATATGGCTAACAGCAGCTGTTGAAGCATGAAAGACAGTAGCAGCTACAGCCTGATCAAAATAAATTAACCAATGTTTTGATAAGGAAACAGTCAATACTGGAATTACCTACTAACCTCTCAACCTTCTATTCTAACAGGGTAGTTAAGCAAGTCACAAGAATCACAGCCTTATTTTAAGTTGCAACTATGTCTGCCTCTTTCAAAACAAAAGAAAGCCAACACACCAATAAAAGTAGAACCTGCATCAAGCAGTAATTCCAGTTAAAATACTCATTCAGCACCACTCTTCACTTCCCCATAAATGCAGACATACTAACAGCAAGACAAACTGTGATAAACTCAGCTTACAGTAATTTTTTAATTAAATAATTTAAAATAAGGGATGGTTCATCTTCTCTCCATTCCTGCAACTTAAAACCAACAAACCAACATCCACAGAAGCAGTGACTGTTTCTTGAGTATAAAGGGAAAAGTATCTGAACCCTTAGAAAGGTGGATAGTTGAAACAAGGTATGAATATATGAAAAGACAGTGAATTTTTTTTATTGCCATCTTAAACTCTACAGGTTCTGCTATAAAATTCTATCACTTTTCTGTTCCTGAACATGAAAGACGGCTCCAAGAAGACTGACCTAAAGAGTCAATGAATATATTTCGTTAAGGCTGCCTAGACAGCCTGCTTCTGTTCAAGGCAGTGGTTGGATCCCAACCACCAGGACACAGTCAATTGCTTAACAACCCTGTTGTCTCAACAGACAAAGCTTACATTTACTCCAGTTTGCAACATTCCAGTCTTAAACAGCTAGATCTCAAATTTAAATGGAGGTTAACCATTGTCCAGCTTAATATTCCAAAGCTGCATGCACTCAGTTGTCTTCAGCAGCTCCCCACTTTCGTAAGTTGAACTAAACTGGCTGCTGCATACACATAACTTATCTAGGGCTGCAGACACTAAAAACCTGAACTTCATTAGTTTTGCTCCCAAAGCAGCAGTTTCAGCCAGTCAAGACCAGGAAGCAGCAAGGGCAGCACACAGATGCCCATGCCCTCCACACCATCCCCACATTCCCAAAAAAGAACATTTTGTAGATCAACAGGTTCCTTGATTCAGCTATCAACCCTTCTACAGAAGAAATTCAGCAGCACTTGGCCGTGCAGCAAATAAACTGAATAAACAGAAGGTGAGAAGGCAACTAACACTGACTGCTCCCAGCTCGAAATGACATGTGTCATGCAGAGTTATATTTTTACAGCTATTAGCTGATACCGCTGACAAAACTCTGAAGTACTTGACAGACACAAACAAACAAGCTACTCACATAATGGAACTATGCCCTTACATACAATGCAATAAACACTACAAATACCGTGCTATTTTGAAGAACTAGGCTAAAAAAGACCTCTTGTGCTAAAAAACAACACCATGCCAAAGGTCATTTTGAGACCAGAGCCTCAAAATGTAGGATTAAACATGAGGCTACTAAATCTGCATTTAAACATTGCACATTTAAACTGCTTTTCAAAACTGCTAAGCTCCTGCTGGCTGTTAGGGGTAGTAATTTAAGCATTTGCCGCATGGAAGGACATGACATAAATGACAGCAATGAAAGTCACATTCTTATTTTACTCACAAAGTTGAAGGAAAACATTCACCAAAAACTTCATAAACACATGTAACACCATGACAACATCGAAAATCACGACAAGACATTCAAATTGGGCAAGGTGGCTGGTGAGGCTTCTACATTTCACCTCACTCACCTACTGAGCACACAGCACTGCTGATGCCAGGACAGTTATGCAAGTGCCTGACCAGGTCCGTGGGAAGCATGCCTCGTCTCCTGCGTGCTTAATGCTTACTTTTCATTGCTGTCACAGGCACCACACATGGTACATTCCTCCTGCATATAGATTAGCCAAAATATAAGACCAGACCTGTAAAGTGATTGCAACATCATTTCTGACTGCAGCTTCCAAAGAAGTTTGGTTTCCTGAATGCCTGCAGACCTTTTTTTTTTAAATTCACTTAGAATGCTTTTCTACTATACACTTCACACAGCACAGCTGTGTTAAAAATTAAGTCCGTATAGTTCAGACATCAAAGGATGGCAGGAATCTCATTCCCCCTCGTCCCAGGAAAGGAAGACAGGACTTGCAGAGATGAAAAGAATGACCTGATGCACTTCAGGAATATTCTGACTTAGTGGGAAGCATCAGCAAATATGACTTAAACATTTCTGAAAACTTTAGTTTCACCTTTATCTTAGTAAAATTCAGTTAGTTCTTCACAGAAATACATGCTTACAAGAATTTGCAATAGCAACTTAAAGGCTGTCAATGTCTCTTGTTAAATTAAGAAGGGGGGAGAGAGGGGGAAGAAAATCTTCGGTGTCTTTCCTCAAAGGTCACAGGTTTTGCCAATGTGCAATCAGCTAAAATGCCATGAATGATACTCGGTAACATTTTTTGCCAAGAAATCCATGAAATCCTACATTTCTCATAACGTGGTTCCACAAAAGCTAGACTAGATTTTATTTCCTTAATGTACGATGTACGTTGGCAAAAAACAGACTTTCACTGAGGCAACTGAGGGCACTACAGCCTTCGAATATTTGGCAGCTTGCTGCTGTCAAGCAGCTGATGCAGGAATGACCAGCCCAGAGTTCAGCCTGTGCCACACATTTGGAAACAATATCCTACGTCATTCAAGTTCATGGGAGCTCTGATACAAGACCACAACAGCGTCACTTCGGAGGACTCTGATGCAAGCCCACTGAGCCTCGCTGTTACATCACACAAAGGCAGTCACCATAACAGCTGGGCTGCAAACTCTTTGCCTTAAGAAGGGAGCACTGCTGATTTTAAGTCAGCACCTACAATATTACAGAAGAAGCCTCAGCATGTCTTTTCTATCCTGATCAGAAGAAAAAGAGGAAAGTTTAGAGCCATTTAGTAGAGCACGTACTTGGAGGCCTTCAATGAGGTAACCAGAGAAATAAACAAAACAAAACAAAAAAGAAAGAAGCATTTTTTTTTTACATTTAAGTACATTACAAACATGAGGTAAAGAGAAGAGGGAACAAGGCTAATCTAGAAATATTTAAGTTTTAGTGTTACGTAACCTGGAATTTTAAGAGGCCATTTTCATTGCATGACCACCCTCTCTCCCAACGTAAGTTTAAAATACAGATGTGAGGTGGTTTATCTAAAAATAGTCCCAGATAAGTAAAAGAAATAATTGCGGTCACAAAAATATTTCAAGAATACTCTTCAAAACATTTGATAGAGGTGTTAACCTCGCAAATAACTCCCATAAAGGGGAGCAGTAACAAGCTTAATGTGACCCCTTAATCAGGTTTGACCATGACAAGGCAGCAGTACAGTCAATATTAAAACAAAACAAAACACACACACACAAAAACCCCCAAAACACAAAAAAAAACCCCACAGCAAAACGCCACATACAAACAAAAAACACAAACACCACACACAAACAAAAAACCCTCAAAACGAAGCCACCACGGAAAAATGTATGGGCTACATGGCTGCCTTGTTTTGGTGGGCTGGGGGCATTCAGCTGAGCGCTCACCGCTCCGCGGCTGTGCGGTGGCCAGGCGAGCACAAAGCCCTGGCAGGGCCAGCGGGGCGGTGGTGTCAGGGAGAAGACTTATATTGTCGCCATCAGTCACCCAGAAATCTCCTCGCAATTACATTCCCTTCCCGAGCTGACACTAAACCGGCCCGGGCGTTCAAGAGGTGGGGCCAGCGGTGACCCCGCTGGGGCGCTGAAAAAACACCCCATGCAACCGATGGCTCCGGGCTTTTTGTGCACCTACTGCAGTTGTCACTGATTAACCAACTGATCTGGCAATTTCCTACATTCTTTTGCATTTAAAAAGGATCTGAGAGGCCCGAGAGTCATCCCCTTGCATATCCCCGGGGGAGTGGGAGGCTGCGGCCCGTCCTGCTGGGCTGGGGCGCGGAGGGGCCCCGCCACCCTGCTGCCCTCCTCCCCCAGCCCGGGCCTGCAGCTGAAAATAATTTATCTGCGCGCTCCGCCGGGCTCCCGGCGTATGCGATTGGGAGGGAAACGTATCCATCACGGATAAACTTGAGCACAAAGACAGGCTGAGTGTCACAGGATACAAAAGGGCAGAGGTCGCCGCGGCGAGCGGGAGGATTTGCGCAGGGCAGGGCAGGGCGGCATGGCCGCCGCACGGCAGCGCTGGGCCGGGCCTGCCCGCCCGGGCACGGCCCCCGAAGTAAACAAAGCCCGAGTCACCAAAACCGGAAAAAAACCCGCTGAAAACTGCGAAATAAGCGCAGGGGTGAGGGAGCTCTCAGTAACACGGGGGCCTGTCCCCGCTCCTTTCGCCGAAAGCAGCTCATGGTGTTTACACCCAGAAAGTTGGGAACTGTAAAAATTCATGAGGTGGAGACTCAAATGTTTCCCAGAGTTTCTGAACATGTGATTTTCACCGAAATGTATTTTTTTAATCACAGGCAGGTTTTAAGACTTAATCGTATCCCAAAAGGCTATTTCCAGCCATAGAATTATGAGCGCTTTAAAGTAGCCAGACCCCGTATTTTACTTTACCTGTTACAAGGCCAATACAATCATGTTTCATTCATAGTTTATGAAGTCTGAAAAACCACTTGATGAAATTACAGTCTACCGATACCACACATGGTATATTTGTCCACGTATATTTTATAATCATTTCAATTTATGACTTGTACTTAAGAGTCATTTTCCTGTACATGTGTTCTTCATAAATAGTGGTAGATCGCAGTCTGCGCTCGTACGGGAACCACATATCCACACTCATTTCTGTGAAGATAAATACACCCTGTGCACCCAAAGTGAAAAGCCAGTTTCCATGTGACTAAAGAGAACACACTTTAGGACCGAGGAACAAAATGGTAGTTCTCCCTTACACTCTTTACATGTGGCAAGATCAATCACATCCTACATCAGAACTTAAGCTCTCACTCAACTTCCAGTATTGATGATCCCTTTTGCCTCATACATTTAAGCATACTGTCTTGACCCTTTCAGCAAAGAAAAAAATTATTACATACTACACCAGGAAAGGATTACAAATTGTCTTTTTTAGAAAAAGATAACATCAGCATTTCCTAATGTATTTTAAATGAAATCACACATTGACTGGCTTGGGTTGGAAGGGACCTTAGAGACCACCTCAAGACCCAAAGATTTGTATTTTACAAATTTAAAATTTTCTTCCTTTTTTTTTTAACGTATTTTAACTTAGTTACAAGAAAGACCTCCAGCATCAAACTAATTATGTATTTTATCATATGCTATAGACTATTTAAAAGAAAAGTTAAATTATTTCACTAACTTAAAATCGGCCACAAAGAAAAAGGGTTGGGGAGGGAGGATGTGAAGACAGACCTGCAGCACAGAATATAGTACATGGAGTTAAAAACAGATTTTAGAAACCTTCATTTAATGCCTGGACCGTTGGGTGGGTCCAATAATGTCCCACAGAATACAGGGGACAGCTGAGATACAGGACAGATACCCAAATGATCTTCTACAGCTACTGTTAATTGGACTACTTAAAATTGAGGGGTTTGTTTAACAAAATTAACATATGCACCTTGAACATTCTATTGGTTTCTTGGAGAAGGATATGCCAAAAAAAGAAGCATATTTTTTTCTTGGTCAGTGCAATAGAAGCAGTCTCTTGCACATACAAATGAAGTTTGATTTTTTTTTTTGTGGGTTTTTTGTTGCTTTGGTTTTTTTTTTTTTAACATAACACCCAGCACACAGTGATCAGTACTTAACTCAAACCACAACATAAGCAGCTATACCAAGCTCTTCTCCCCGATGGACAATGCCAAGGGAAAAGTGTGTGAAGCCCTCAACAGCTTCTAGTGTATAACACTATGATACTTAAGAGTAAGCTCAATTTCAGTCAGACATGGAAAAGGCATGCCTAGACAGCATAAGCAATAGTGCCAGAAATTAAAAAAATTGCACTGGGGACTATCAAATGAGTGCAACCCTTGTCAGTCCTCATATGCAGTGTGGTCTGTTCAAGCAGGACTAAGCTCAATGTTTTTCCTCTATAAAAGCAGGTTCAAAGGGAAGACAACCAAATTTTCTTGTGCAAAACTTTAATGGGACATCCATTTTTTCTTCACACAGAAGAAAACCAGCTGGTGTTTTCAAGCATCTTGCTTAATCGATTTGCAGTTCTAAAATTACTCCAGAATAGTTAAGCTCAAATGAACAAAGAGAGCCTTCCAGGGGAAAATTTGTCATGTAAAATTCTAGAACTATGCAATTGCACTCCCTTCTCATCAAGATTTTGAAGAACCTGGAAGTAACTGTCTTTTGATGTGCAAACTGCTGGGCCAGAACCCAGAGCCACAGTCATTCATTCAAACTACTGCAACCAACAGGAGCAGCTGACATTCATCTACCACATTTTTTTACACCCAACAGGAAAGTTCTTGAGCTACCTTCAATTCCTCACAAGCTCTGCAGAGATCAATGATGAACATACAGGAGCAGTGCTGCATTCACAGATTAGATGCGAAAGGGAATTTTTACTCATCTAGAACTGAACCTGGAAACCAGTTCCACTTCATGGTACACTCCACCTTCTCTCAAAATGTAGAGCTAAACCTAATTTTCTAATAGAAGGCACTATCTTCACTGTTCTTAATGATTCACAGTCTATTTAAATTACCTGTTAAGCTTATCAATTTTACTGCAGCATCTGCAGAGAATTAGAACTTTCCACACCCTTTTCAGTTAAACTTTAAAAAACCCTAAAACCCCTCAAAACCCAAACAAACAAACCCAAACCAAAGCTTTCCACGTTGCCCTGCCCTCAACAAGCCAAAAAATTTATTTCTACTCACAAAAAACTGTGAGGTTAAAATCTAGGTTAAAGGGTCAGGGGGTTTTTCTGTGTTTTGTGTTATTTTCTGTGAGGTTTTTTTGTTGTTGCTTTTGTTGTGGTTTTTGAAGTGGGAAAAGCAAGAAAATTAAAGGAGTGGGCAGGCTGCCTAAAAGATTAGAGTATTATTTTACAAGTGTAAGAAATAGGAAGGCTTATTGTGATAATTTTGGAAGAGTTTGATTGCAAACTTTGCTTGACTAGCAATTTCATTTGTGTTTGTAAATACCTGGAAAATGGCTCATTAAAAAAACCCAAGCAAACCCATTTAAGTAGCAACGATCCCAGAACAAGAGAACTGGGGGCTCTTAATCCAGTACTGTATGAAGACAGTACTGGATTCTACCATACAGATTTGTGTAAACAGCCAAGTTTAGTGCTATTTCTCCTACTATTCAGAGTCCAGTTCTCAGAACAACATCTAAAACAACTAGTGAATTATCTATGCAACAGTGCAATACAGAAACACTGTTAGGAAAATCTTTTTTTCCTATCAAGAGTCAAAAACCTGCTAGGTAAAGGTGAATAATAGCTAGAAGTGTATTCCTTTGCTTATCAGCTATGGAGAGGATAGTTAAAACAGGTACAAAGAACTCCGCATTTCCAGTGCTAAATAGTTCCAAAGTTACATTATCTCTACAGAAAAAAAAAAAAAAGGCGCCTCATCCAGAATAAGACAGCCACCAAAAGACTGAAAGATTACACTACATTTTACTTAAGCATTAGTAAATGGCATTATTGTAGCACAGACTTAGATCACCTGAACCCAACAGTAAAATGCACAGCTGAGGAAAAAGCATGGATGAGGCTCTGCTAGAGATCAATTGATTTAGAAGTCACAGGAATTAGTGGTAGATTAAATACTTACACTGTATGAGCAAATATTATTTGGATCTACAGCTGAGACTCAGTAACTGTTTAATTAATTATGCTTGCAAAGCAATAAAATCTAGCTCCTTGTCCTTCCAATTACATGTACTATATAAAACTAGTTATGAAAGTAGAAGTACATAAAATTACCTGAAAGGGAGGATGAACTGCCTGCTGTCACTACACAATGAGCTTTCCTGACCAACATTTTATAGTACCTTTTAAATTACCATATTTGATCACAAAGCATCATCCAAAAATCTGAAACACATAAAAACATTCTTCCTTTCCTATGCTGCGCTGAGCATCTGAAATGCATGTACCTGTGTTTTCAGGCAACAGTCATCTCGAAGTTTAGTCTTGAAATAGAAGTAAGAGATATCTCAGAGAAGTCCATGTTATGTCCTCAAGTGAGACTGAGGATATACCAGTGTGCCAAGCTTGGACAGGGATGAATTGTTCAGGAAGAAAATGCTGTATGAGAAACTTCAGTGCTCACCACTCACAAATAAATGAAGACTTAATAGACTGATCTTCTTCTACCACCTGGTCTTTAAATGAACTGTTAAGGAAGCTTTTTTGCCTGCCTTTCCCTCAAAGCCAGGTCTAACTTCCCAGTGCAATGGACACCAACACCAACTCACATATCGTATCTCCACAGCACTCAATACGTTCTGCGCAGCTCAAAAACCAAAAGTGAAGAGTCAAGCAAAAGGTACTGGAACCGGCTTCACTGAGATGTCTACAAGGCAGTAGCAATAGCAACAGCTGTCAACCAGATTTGCTCATCAGGATTGTCAGGCATTCCAGCCTCCTTCTGAGGCTCTGAGCATCCAGGTAAGCCAGCTGCCACCTTCCCTTTCATATGTGCACTCCTCACTAGTCAGCCGTGCCTCTCACAGCAGCCTTGGGTTACACAAGGATCACAGGCTGCACTGTGATCATATTCAAAAGATGTTGCTACCAAAAACTAGAAGTATTTCTTTAAAATTAAGACTTCTTTGTGTGCGTCTTCTTTTTTTTTTATTTCTCTGGGGAAGACTGTATTTGTGTTTCATTTGTGGCTCCTTACAGATTAACTTTCTAGGGGCAGGCTAAGTGAGGGTTTTATTGAACAAATTGTAAGCTTTAGACTTGACAATACTGACAGTCTCTTAACAAAAAACAGAGTATCTATACTTATATGCAAAACCATAAATGGCATCAGAGATTTTTCTGATTATTTAATACCTACATTTTTAGGCACCTGTATTTATAAGTGCACTGGTTAGATATTAGTAACACTAAATGCTAAATGGTGTATGTATTCTAGTAACTCTTCCTAATGCCTCCATATAAAATGGATTCTTTAGAATGAATGGAGATGCTACAAAACAATAATTACTCTGTGTTTATAACCTTTTCAGTAATCAGCAATTGAAGCATTAGGTAAAAAGAAAAGCCAGCAAGAAAACCCAAACAAAACCACTTCAACATCTGTGTGCTTAAAAGGAAAACTTCCCCTATTCTTCAGGGATCTCAAGATTGTAAACAGCATCTCATACAGGAAGGATTATTACATTTTTCACAACATCAAGATGCTCTATGAAGAAACAGGCAAAAATCACTTTTTCTGTCTGCAATAAACATGTAATTCAATTTAGTTCAGTCAGCTCCACAGTATCAGCCTGGTCCACAAATAGTCCTTGTTGATAATCTGAGAATTTGAGATTGTTGCTATGGCCATGACATGCTACTTTACCTGAGGACCAACAGTTAGTTTTTCATGTCCCACACCTATGCCCTATGTCTTCTTCACAACAAGGACAAAACTGAGCTCTCTCTCACATCCTCGAAAACACTGAGTGAGGTAACAGCATTAAAGCTGGAGTAGATTTACAGTAAGGTCCAGAAGAGCACTAAAAAAGCCTTTTTCTGCAGAGTTGGAGCCAACTAAAACAAGTTTAAACCAGAGTTTCATTTGAGAGGCAAGGAGAAAGTATACATCAACAAAGCAGTGATGCAAGGAACATCTACAAGATAGAAATCTATGGAGCGCCTCGATTTCAAACCTGTGATGGCAATGTAGTCCAATCATTTATACTTTGTTGGAAAAGTGGTGTCCGTCTTATTTCACCAGAGACATGCTGCCTTTTAAGGTAACTGATACAAATTAAATGGTGCTATAGAATACACCAAAATCTTTTTACAGTTTTGAGAACTAGATTGAAGATTTCAGCATTTATCACAAACTTCACATTTCACAGGAGCCAGAGACCATCCAGCCAGTTTCCCCTACTTTTTTGACATAGGCATCTGCAGTTTTGAATTAATTAAACCCCAGGTAACTACTAAAACATCCATTTAAATTAATTTCCTATTTCTGCTGTACCAGACTGTAGCTACTTAATCTGATAGCCTTGTAGCTAGACATACCAAACAACCAACTCCTTAAACCACCTGTAGACACTCACTCCACTGTTTGTTGTTCCCAAACTTCAAAAATCACAAGCTGGATTCCACTTGACCCTGATCTTGTGTCTTTCCTAGTAATGCTCCAAGTGCAGAACACAGGGTGGGGAAGCTTCTTTCCAAATGTTTTCCAAAACACTGCAGAGCCTCTTCCGTGACTTCTCCATACACTTGCTGTTCAGCTGAACTCCCAAACTATTTACATGGTAATTGCTCACAACTGAGCACAGCTGAGAGGCTCAGTTGAGCAAATGTGCAAATCAATGAAAACACTCCTTCTCACCAAGTCTTCCCCTTCTTGGTCAGTGTTTCATCTGCTCCATGTTTTTCAAGACGTTTTCAAGACGGCAACAAATGAGCATGGAGCTTCTCACTCTGCACGGAACAATGTGTGGCAGCTGCACTTGCACAGAAAACCATCCAGAAGTATATTACACTTCTGTTAATGCAATACATCTATTATCCCAAAAGGCAAACAGTTGCTCCTATCAGCAACTCTCTAATATTTTATTTCTTCAATAGCAGTTTCTGCCAACATCAAGCTAATAAATGCATAATCTCTAGTTAGAAATCAGTGGTTAAGTTACATATATTGTATTAGCCAGGATGTGGGGGCAGAGGGGGGCTAATTTGAGGAATGCATAGAAACCTTGCTTTCAGGAGAATGGGAATTAGCACTTTTAACGTGCTCTGGGATTTCAAGTTGAATGTCTGAACCACTTAAAAAAAATCACTTTACAGTAATTTCCAACTGGTTGCCTAACACCCATCTCCTAAGTGACTATCATCAAAACATAACCATAACACTAGCAATGAATTAATATTAAAACCCTTCAGTGAGATCACAGAAGTCCTCAAGAAACAGTCCAAGTTGTCAGAGCACACTTTTCCCACACACTGAGTAGTAGTCAGGTTCTGGAAATAAAAGCTTTGTTCAATTACTAAAGTGGGTGCTAGGTAGACTTCTCATTTACACATATAATTTTGAAATCCAAATCAATTTAATGGTGTCTAAACAGATTTTAAAAGCCAAGAACAACTACTTCCAAAAAGAAGATGATGCAGTAGTCAGGGAAGCTACACTCCCCCACCAGGACAACTTGACTAGCAAGGGACTGCTCTCTGACAGTTTCATATTCTTTGGCAGGGATAATTAACGAAGTTTTGCAGGGTTTCTGCATACCAGCAAGTCAGAAGTAGCTAGAATTCTTCACTTATGAAATGGACATTTTGTTGCCCATCTATTTTGCTTTACAGAAATACTCAGTTAGTTGCAGGCCTGCATTGCCACTCTCTCTCTGCTGATGCTGGTAACTCACCAGTATCACTCAAGAGAGAGCAACAGCCCAGCGACCTGTGAAAGGCATAATCTAAGCAACTGCAAAATGGAAGTGCTAAAGACAAGAGCAGCCTAAAATAGCAGTCTGAGGATGGGCAGCAGGCATCTGCCTGCCAAAAGCAAAACACCTCGCAGGGTAAAGTTCCCCAGCTCCTGGGCCAAGAGAGTGATGGCCACTCCAAGGTTTCTTAACACCTCCCTTGGCTCCCTGCTACTTCTCACTAGTTGCGTATTTTTGTCTTCACAAATAAAGCTTCAGCTATTTCTCTTGTCTGTGTGCTTCAAGTTAACATTTACCATTGCTGGACATTTCTGAGCCCAGCAGACAGAAGCACAGTGACCCTCCCAGGGCAGGAGGCAGCTGCCATATCAGGCAAGTCTACAGCATCACATAAGCAACTAGGATGAGCAAACACGTTTACTACACAGGAATGAAAATGCACCTAACACAGAGTTTTTCAAAACATTAGATGTGCATGTGTTGCATGCCAGGTTTCTGAGAAAAAAGGAAAATAAGCGTGCAAGCCATTTTCTCCAAAACCACAACCCCTTAATTCCCCAGGTCAGCAGAGTGTCTGGTCCTTCAACGTTGCACTCGGCTCAGCAGATGAGGAAACAGTCGCACCAGAAGGCCCCGTAACAGATGGAAACCAGAGCAGCTGGAGAGCAGGGAAATGTCTGTGCGGGTGAGGGGGTGGGGGCAGAAAGCCCATCCCCACTCCTGAGCTTTAAAGCTGTGTGCAGCCATCACGCCCTACTGCAAACTCAGCCCACGGATCTGCTGGGGAGAAAGCTGAAGGAAACAGTATGTGGCTGGATGATTTAGTGCTTCCCAGACTTCCCATCAGGAGAGCAATACTGCGCCATGCAACACCGGCCTGCACGCACTGGGTGTGAGCCCCTCAGGAGTACAGGAGATAGTGGAAAAGAGCAAGCTGAGCATTTGCCTGCTTCATGGAACGCACAGCAGATGAAGAACTGCCAGCTGGAGAAAGCCTAGAACTGGAGCAGTAAGGAAGGAAACAAAACTACACATGCATATCGGAGAAAGGAGTAGGGAAACAGTGATATCAAAACCTGTCAAGGTTTGAGGGAATTTTTTTTCTTTCTTTTTTTAAGTAAGTAGTATTACCAAAATGGCACAGAGATACATTTTTCTAGAGGAAAAAACCCATGGTAAATGTGGAAGAATAAGCATTGAAGAAAAAGCTCCTGCCATATGGTACAATTATTCCACTACTGTTTAGATTCACAGCTTTACAACACCTGTGCAGTTAATAACCATATTAACTCATACATGATGTCACCAGTTATTTCCTTTCTTTCTCAACTTAGCTATTAGGGAAATACATCTAACAGGGGTTTCTATACTTTTGGAAAGACAAATGACTGTCCATGATTAAGATGGCCATCCCCTGACACAGTTTGGAAAGCAGCCTACCCCAGTTCCCAGATGAGGCAAAAGGGACCAAGCCTTGTGAGGGAAACCCAGTCATTAAGCAGGGATAGTTTTTTTATAAACAAGACAAGTGAGGTGGGTTTTTTTCTTCTTGTTTCCTTTAATTCTGGTTGGAACTACCTTCTGCAATCCTTTTGGTTCCTCAAGTCAGGAGACAAGAAACTAAACTGATCAACTTGTAAGACGGAAGTCCTCATATTAGAGCAGGAGATTACAGCGTTAACCCAGATAACACAAACAAGGTCAGTCAACACTTGTAAAAGGCACACAGAAATACTCATTATATATACACATATATAAAACTGTTCGTTACCTGTCCTGCCACGTAGAATTAGACTTTGAACATTGATTTTCAGCAGCGGTGAGCAACTGCAAAATTTACGGGGCAGTGGAAAGTTTTCATTAGGATTTTTCCTCCTCAGTTACTCCTCTTCCTAACCACAAGCATGATGCTTTTGTTCTATTACCCCACACAATCCAAGAAAATGTTCAGGTGCAGCCTGGCACCAGAGGTAAGCTGATCTAACCATTAGTTGCCATCAGAGGATCATCACCACAGGGGTAGCTGAATAGCAATGACAGCACAAGGGAAGAAGCAAGAGTGGTACGGCTGATTTCAAGCATCACAACCCATTGGATCAGCTTATTACTATACCATGCATTCAAACTGCCTTCAGGCCACAGCCAGGTGGTTCAACAACTTAAACTGAAAAGCACAGCAGTAAAACAAGCCAGACATTTGCTGTACAGAAAGATATGAGAAAGCAGTGTCTGCTGATATGGGTTGCAGAAAAAAAAAAATTCTAATTTGGTCAAATATGTGAAAAAATATTTTTCATCCAACTGATGAAACACACAAATCAACACCAGACTACACAAAGCATGAAAAACCTTGCAGTTAACTCTAGCTACTCCTGCTGACTGGAACACTGCTGACTTAAAAGTTATTTCATACCAATGTACAACTCCAGTGAAGGATGTGCAAATATTCTAGGATCTGGCATTAGAATTTCTTTAGACAAAAAAAATTGTATCTCATTATGATTTACAAAAATAAAGGCCATTTGTGAATACTAAGGATATTTGTCAAGAAAGTCAAATAACGGGTTTTAGTTAAGACATTCCAAAAGCAATTAATTCATGGGTGCTCAGAGGACGGCCTCCAGCAGTTCAAGCCAAGCACACACAATCCCTCAACGAATGGCTGTGATGGATAAACACACTACTTAAAGGAAGAATATTTCATTGATATCAATTCAACACCTAAGAAGCCTTCTGGACAGAGAGGTAAAACTTCCTTAGATTTTTCATTCTCTTGCTCACACTGTACTTGTTGCAGTCTTTCTTAAATCCCCGTACTAGAAGTCCATTAGCATAAGATTGGATTTTACATATTCGGGGGGGGGTTTAAAAACATATTCACCACAAGAATTTTTAAATATATCCCACTATTCGAAACACTTTTGTTCCAAGAGCTGACCATTACAGACTATTTTCTAGATATGGCAGGACAAATTCCTTCCTGTCTGAGAGTTTCCATGGTAATAAAAGTCCCCTTTAAACACATTCACGGTGGTTTGGGCAGGCCAAACAGGCAGCCTTTGTACTGAAAAGCTCCCTCTTTGTACTCCTCTGTGCTGATCCTGCACAAACTACCGTAAAAGTGTATTTTAGTGGAGGCAGAGTAAAACTAAGGCTCACATCAGTTTCACACGACAACTGTTTATTCCACAGCACAGATACAATCCTCTGGAAGATTCCCTTCCCCAAAAATTTTGAGTGGTCGGAGAAAGCAGTCTGCAGGACAGTCTAGGGCATATTTCAAGCAGACTTAACCCCAGGAACTTTGCCATTTCCACTATTAAAAGAGATGAACTGAAATGACCACCCTCCTTTTCCCATCCCCCCATCCCCACCAAGTACTCTCATTGGTATTTGGAGATGGCGTATTTACACCAGCACTTGCATCTCTAGTTAAACCACGTACTGGTCTCAATTGACACCTCGACATCAACATCGAGATCTGTCTTGGAAAGAAGCTGGGAGAAGGACCTAATGTGGCTCAGAATGTTTGGAGGAATATATGGAAACAAAAGAAAAACACCTTCTAATGTTCAACGAAGCAATTCTCTTTAAATTTCTATCTATTTGCACTTCAGCACCTTTGAGTACTAGCAAAAATTTCAGCACATTTAGGTCTTGTTACAAGTCAAGCTTTTTTTATTAGGAGTTTACATTTTGGCAAATCTCACAGTATTTAGAATTTAGAAATATTTTGGTTTTCTGCTACCATTACAGCAGGCCTTCTACAGATCAACTCCACAGACAACAATTCTCTTAAAGAATGAAATCATTAAGCAAAAACATGCAACATGAATTCACTAAGAAGGGTTTCACAGCCATGCCTTTTATTAATTTTCAAAAATTTGCATGGAGATAAAAGGTCTCTATATCCTGGTCAACTTTGTTCCCTAGAGTTTTCAATATTGCAGACATCTCAAACTCTTAAGTGCAACTCAGTTCCCAAGCCACTTTCCTTCTTATAATAAGGGAGAGGAAATTTAAGCATCTAATTTGCACAGTGAGCTTTTCTCCAGTGCTACCATTAAAATTTGTGGGGTTTTTTCCTACCTCATCTAGTGGAAATTTCAGCATAGCACAGTCAGTGTAGCACAGAATTCTCTTATCCTGGCTTTTGAGAAAATATATGAAGAAAGAAGAAAGAACAGCAGGAATAGCTCCAAGAAACCAACCTAATGCTTCATTATGTCTCATCTCCACAGTTTATAACACTCTTTGAACACACACATGCACATCCCCTTTCTCAGCTCCCACTCCTGCCATGTAGCTCATGCCCTGCTGAGTGCCACTGCTCCAGAGAAGTCTGATCTTGACTGTGGACTCTCTTTGCTTCCCAAAAACTGAAGCAGTTTGTATGGGAAGCATTATCCAGACAAGTGAAAAAATCAGTCTTGAGATCACTTTCACATGCATAAGAATGAAAATACCTGATCTTTGTCAGATACAATTTAGAGGCATTTAGAGTTCCTTTTTGGCAATAGAGGAAACAGCCTTAAAATTACAGCAAATTTCAAATTGTGGGAGTAACATTTAAGGCAAGCAGACAGGATAGAAGGTGTGAGAAAGGCATGTTATGCCGAACTACGTGACCCATAAACCCAAGCTACAGCTGTAACTTTCTGGAGAAGCTTTTTGGTAGGCAACTTTTAAGAACAAGATCAGACCAGATACAGGAAAACCAGGTGACAGCAAAGTATTCATAAAATGTTTCTCAAAATAACAGGTCTAGTAGCTCACTGACTACTGGCAACTGAAAAACTACGGGTTTAGCCTCAGCAAAGCTAACAGCATTTATTTTTTTCCAATAGAAAGTTTTAACTTGGGAAAAGAAACTGAACAGAATTTGTTTTGGTTGCCAGCAAAACCTGGTCTATCGCTTTCCTTGAAACTAGTCCAATTTAAACAAACATCAATGTAACATCCCACTTTTCTCATGCTAGCAAATCTTACTAGGAAGACTTTCCACAAACACATGGTATTGATCAGTTATTATCAACAACAAAAAATTCATATGCAGTTCTTAAGGATCATTTGTAGTAAATCCATCTACTTCAGCAATCTAGCCATAAATCTATCTCCATAAACAGACGCAACACATTAGATGATTTTCACTGTAGGTTGTAATATTTCTGAGTATGTTTAAATTGCTCTCAAATTATGCTTTATCAAGCCATCATGCTGATTGTAAGATAAGTGAATATAATCAGAAAAGGTAAACACTAGCCTCTATTTCTTATGCACCCTCTTCTTAAAATCAGAGTCATTGTACGACAAAGATTTCATTACCACCCTGTTCTGACAGAAACCAATATTAATTATTATTTGAATTAACCTTTGAGCCATAGTTTTCATCAGTACTCGGTAAAGACACAGACAATTTCTAATTACATTCTACTCTCATTATAAGTCACTAGGCTGTAAAGCTGCATCTGACAAGACTGCTATACTTGGCCTTGAAATGCTTTGGACTTCACTATAAATCTTTCAGAAACATCCAAGAACTCATTGAATACAAGAGCTATCACACAGGATGCTTCTCCAACAATTTAGAAGCCGTTTTAAAGGGATAGCAACTATGATATAACTGAATTGCAATACTATTCCTGAAGCAAAATAGCAGTGTCTTTCTCATTCAATATCACTACATAGATTATCTTTTACCAAAAGTTAGATACAGTGGATTCACTTGGTCTATCAAGTGCAATTATTCAGTGATCATCAACTAACTCATAATTATATTCAACAAATAGTATAAGAAAATTAAAAATTTATAGAGCGAGAAAAATCTGATTCCAAAGCTTACAGCAAGTATCTACAACATAAGCCATATTTATTACTGACCAGAGAGAAAGGTTTGATCTGCTAAAGAGTTATTAGTTCTCTAGCAGGAAATATGGATTTTAAGGGTCATAAATGAAGAATAACCTGTAATTAATATACAAAAATTAGTGTAAGAGGGCAATTTTTCTTTTGTAATTTTTCAGCTTTACCTCACATAATCACTTTGCTGCAGTTAGTTATCTAGCCAGGAAAAAAAATGAAATATGCACATGGATTTAGGGAAAGTGAATGCTATTCTGGAGAACAGGTTTCTACCATCGACTATGCCAAATCTCTTGAACGAACAAATTAAACTTCTAACAGAGTGATTTCTGGCTCTGTAACCTGAGCCTCACTTTTGCAACTTCAGAAAGCTCACATCTATGACTAACTCCAAATGTCCAACCTCTAAGCAAAAGACAGTTTTATTTGAAGGAATACCAGAGGCTGGGATCTATCAGGTTTCAAAACCAGAACTTGACTTAGCTGCTGACTCAAGACATATTTCAAGATAACAGAAGCATATTTCAAGATACCATTTTTAACCTTCCACTATTGAAAATACCTGTATCTTAAAACAGAAGCTTCAGTACGTAATCAGTCTAATTCCAGTGAATGACATTTCATGTTAAAGAAACCTTAACTTGGACTAAGTTTCACAACGTGTATTACTTTGGATTTTGTTCATCTCAAAAAATAACCCAAAAAACCAACAAAACCCCAGCCAATGATCTCTCCTTCACAGATCACTTTTATGGATGTTGTTAATTACACAGAAGATCCAATTCCACAAACATTTTAAAGAGAAATTACAAGACACAAGAGAACCTAATATGAAGTTTGCATGGAATATGCCAGTTCTCCATGTATTTAAACATATTATGGATTCCATTAGGTAATGCACAGCAACTTTGTAATCTCACAAGGTAATGATGTTCCATGACTAGAAGAATAGCTAGATTTAATCAAATTTATCACAAGACAGAATATGTTAAAAGAATTCAGATCTCTTGATTTTTAGAAATGGCTAGAGATGATGGATGGGTCTCCCATCTATAAAAATGGAGTGTTTGTAGCACTAGTGTCAACAGTGTTCCCAATTCTAAACATGCCTCCATTAATCCTGACCACATATTCTGAAACTATCCAGGCCCTTCACCTTAAGGCCCCAGCTTGCTTACCCACTCAAATTGGCCATACTGGTTTGTTGCCTTTTTCTTTTCCTTGCAGTTACATATTTTTCAGAAATTACTCCAACATACAAATTCTCTACATTACATTAGAATCTGAATATTCAGATAATAATTTTTCTTTTATGCCCAATACATTACATGCCCAGATTATTCTTCTACCTCTCTGTGAAAAGCATTTAACTAGTACTTTGACTATTTCTTTTGTAGACATACATGGGTAAAAGGAGACTAGAGGAAAGAAAAATCATCATTCTTTACCATACAGAAACTGTACTTACACAGAAACAGATGATTTAATTCCTACTTCTTATCCTTATCTATCTCATTACTAAGAACGTATGGCCAAGTGAGGGGCAAATGTCTGATTCAGATCAATAATCATATGGAGAAGGTGGAAAGGAGGCATCAGAACCAAGGTGGGACTGTCTGTCTTTATGAACATTTTAAAGTACTTTCCACATAAAATATCCAAGAGTTTGCTACTGTAGTGAAACTTAAGGGTAGATCAGAAGGACAAATATATATCTGAGCTGTTAAAAAAGCAAGGAAAACTGACAACTTTCTGTCAAATAGTCAGTTTTGATTTTATACTACAACAAACTCTACATTGTGACTTTATTCTGCTAAGGCATAACTCTTTCACAGATCACAGAATCATAGAATAGTTTGGGTTGAAAGGGACCTTAAAGATCATTTAGTTCCAGTCCTCTAAAGTAAAGCACAATTTCCTCTCATGCCACACATCAACACACACACCCCTTTGATTAATATTAAGATAATACTAACAAGATCATTAAATCAGCAACAGCAAACTTATTTGAAAAATGTATTTGGTTAACAGAAAGGTGGCATTTCAAAGGCCCCAAAAGATATTGCCTTATTGCTGGGGGTGGAGGGAAAACAAGTGATATATGCCTTTAAGAAGGATCAAAGAAATAGGGGTAAAATCCCCTAAAATCCATAGTTTTGTTCATGCTACTAGATTAAGACCTTCTTCTCCTTCCAAGTGCCACTTTCAAAATCCTGTATGTGGGGGAGGATAGGGGACAACAACAGCAGAGAGAGAAAACAACAGCATTACAGCACCTTGTTTTGCTTATCAGCTATTCATAGACCATGACAAAATCCCCAACTATGTTCATGAAATTTTTTTCACATCAAATTTGCTAGTGACATTTTCAACAAGCCTATAAGCAATGCTTTCTAATAAATCAGCCTATAAAAGCACCTATTCCATTTAAAACTCAGTGCTAAATGACTGATAGCTTGTGATCTTCCAATAGCAGAGATACATCCTACTATTGTACAACTACACAGCTTTTAAACAAATTCTAGATTTCCCCTCTGTTCTTTGTGAAAGTTACTTAGGAGGCAAAATTCAAAATGCATTAGTTAGGGAAGAGATACAAAAATGAATGGCAAGAGCAGCCATTCACTAAACACCACCTAAGAGAATTTACCATGCCAGAACATGCTGCTTTTAATTGTGTCTAGGCTGGATTACCTTCAACTCTTGTTACTTCAAATTCTGTTACCAACCTTTTCTTTGCAAACAGAAAACCACCTCTGCACCTTCTTCGAGGTGCTTTGCTTTTGTATTAGTTGAACTAAGAAATGACCAAATCCTAAAATTCCTCTTTCTTAAAACAAATGCTGTATTTCTGCATAGTTCCTTTTCTTCTTACCCTCAGCAAATTTACCTGTACAGACATTGATTGCAATTTAACTTTTAAGTAGAAAACAAAACAACTGATGAGTTTATTTTGTGCATATGGCGTGCTATCTAGAAGCTGTAGTAGGTTTCATGAGAAAGCTTAAATATTAACTTAGCAAAGCAGGATCCCGACTCAACAACTGAAATAGGCACAAGCCTTTCATGACACCTGCATTCTTGTTAATGAAAAACTTCATTTTGTAAAATCTCTTTTAAAATTCTGTTAATTTCTTCATCTTATGAACTCGTACTTGGCGCCCTTCAGAGCATCTATTTTGAAAATATAACTGCTGCTTCTCTATAAAACCAGTTTGCCTACTTTCACAACCACGAGTTCTTAAATATTTCATGCTCTTAATACAGCCAACATTTTTTCTATTACTTTAGTATAAAATTCCTCAAATTACAGTTGTTTATGCTGAAATATTGTGTGACTGCATGTTACAGACTACTTTGAAAGACTGAGTAACTTTCAGGAGAGCCTCTTCCCTAACACAAGTTACCAAATGAAACACAGAAGTAACAGTCATGCCCGTGACTTCAGACTTACAGACTTATGTCTTCCCAAGTCATTCTCAGCTAAGCAAATCAACATAATTCTCAAAAATCCTGCAGTACGAAGTGGTTATTATTTGTGCAAATGTTCTTCTAAATATGGTGCTCACACATCTATACATGAAGACATGAATAAACTCTTACTGTTACACCACTGCTTTAAGCACCAAAGGTTTTTATACAGAGTGGTACTGTAGCATGTCACACACTATGATAAAACAGAGAGACCTCAGTACTAAACAATTAAATAATATACTACAGTACAGTTTTTCACACAGAGAGCCAAGAAAAAGAAAAGTAGAAGTTATGGCTCCCCTGATAACTGCAGCTTGATTGTAATACTGTTTTATACTGTATATTTGAACAAACGCATCGATTTACAATTGATGGGGAATTATAACTGAGGGACACAGTCACATACTTTGTCTCACTCCTAAATAAATCAGTGGCATTCAAAATAAATTTCCATCCCACTTGTACAGCTTGGTAAGGTGACCGGTTTGCTGGCAAGAAGAAAACACAGTATGAAAGCATTGAAACATATCAAACTATTTATATAAAGTTACACTGAAGCACACAGGGCAATAATGCAACATTTTAACTAGAACATGGACTATTTAAACATCCATGAAATTATATTACCATTCAGATTTGTTCCTGTCATATTTGACTTAAGTTTATCATGATTCATGGCTACTGCTAATGAAATCCATTGAATTTATTTAAGCTTGGCATTATAAAACAGGAATAAACAGCAAAAATGCATTGTTGGACTGCTTACTTTCAAAGGAAAAAAAAGCATTAAAATAAGGAAGCTTGGTAGGAGAAACAAAATCAGGTGGTTAAACAAAATGTTTACAGACAACAGACAAAAAATACTATATTGAAAACGCAGAGCCATGAGGAAAAAAATGCATCACAGTTAAACCTCAAGCTGGGGAGGCTATCAGTAAGAACATTTCTCAAGAAGAGGGGAATAAATTGGACCAAAGGAACTAGAAAGTAAAATTGCAAATAAAGGTATGTTCCTAGAGGGGCAAAGTCATAAAAGGTTCTTTCACAAATACCAGGTATACAAAGCCTGATAGAGAATTCACTGGACTAGCATATAACCAAGATATGAAAGAATTATCCCAAGAAAATAAAAATTACAGGTTTTCTGCATCTGCTGTCATTGGAGAAGCTAAGGCAAGTTTTCATGTTTTTTGGCACATAAATCCTCAGAAGCAATTTTGGTCAAACCAAAGCAAACAGCAGCAAGTCACCAGTGCATTCACCAAGAGCTGTGAGGAACTGAAGGATGAAATAGCCTATCTGTCCACTATGGCCCATAATATCTTGGGTTCCCACACTGCCTTGTTGCCAAATGTGCATCAGTTTTGAAAGGTGGTCACACCTTTGGCCTGCCCAGAACTACAGACCAGCAGGTCTAATGTTCCCAGTAGGGCACGTAAGTTGAAAATAGAAGAAACACGGGCACATACCAAAATACAGACTACAGAAATGACACTGATGCTTTCCCACAATGAAGTCCTGTCTTACCAGTACAGGAGATTTCACTGAAGCAACTGAGAAATGGCCAAAGTCTGAGCTAACTTGGATGAACAAAACACATGCCAGCTGCTGAACAAAGGTCCTCCAGCAATGGTTCCTAAGGAAACTAAGCTACAACAGCAAAGGAGGGAAGATCTTCACATGGATGAAAGTAACCAGTTCAAACTAGGAAATGAACATTAGGAATCCCCTTCCAGACCTGCACTGACGGTGTGCATATGAAAGATCTAGAAACAGGTGAACCTTGAAGTGAGTTTGCTAATAGTATTAACAAGTTTGTTTTGCTAAAAATTAAAATCAACGATGCAGGAAGCAGCAGACCTTCATCACACCCACTGAAGGTGTAATAAACTGCAGATGAGATGCAGTGGAAGGAAATAGATAACAACGCACATGAGAAAATACAAGCTGACTGTTTTACATGCATTTTACTGAGCCCTGACATGATTTGGGAGCTAGAATAAATAACCTAGGAAAACAAGATTTGTCAGAAGAGTAAACAGAACACTAAGCGTGTTTAAGAAAAAAGAGATGAAAAAACCCCACAGAATTGTACAAGAAATGGTAAACAAGTCTATGAGGTGCTTACACCTTACTGCAGTGACCGTGTTTGCTCTTCTCACCTCCACTTCAAAATTCAAATTTCTGATGGAGCAGAGAGGGGTGACAGGCATTTGAATACCCTTCTGAATCTCCAGCCTCAAGAAGGGCCGACCAGGGAGAGAATAAAAAAGTTTATGAAATCAAGAGCGGCATGGAACAGGTAAGCAGTGAACCATTGTTCTCTTTTAACAAGGAAACTAGAGAACATCAAACAAAACTAGCAGCTGGTAGGTTCAAAATAAAACAAATAGAAGGAAGCAGCTCTTCATACAATGTGTACTTAAGCTGCAGAACTCATTGCCACAGTCCCAATGGAAGCCAAGAATTTACACAGACCAAGAGAAGACTAGATGAATTCATGCAAGAGAAATTCATTAAGCATTACCTATCACTTTTTCTAAGACAATTCTGAGCAGCAGAGCTGTGGAGGCTAAGGGGCTTGTTGCTCTGTTTCTGGATAGCCTCCACCTTGGTCACTGTGAAATAGGATTCAGACCTCTGGTACTAAAAAAGAAAGATGATATTCGCAACATGGTTTTAATAGGTGTTGACAACTATGCTACTTCAATAATACACCATTTCCAGTGTAACATTTCACCCTCCTTTCATGAAGATACTGTATTTCAGTCCATGTTACCAGTACTTCAAGAATGTAAGTGAGATTACAACACGTTAGGGGATCACAACATGAGAGAGGCAAGGACACCCAAAACTGTATCAGACTGCTGAAATTCTACCAATCCTGTATAAAAGATTATCCCTGTTCCAACAACAGAAAATTCAGAGAGAGTTTCTGATCAGGTTGTAACCTCTTAAAGGAGTAAAAAAAAAAAACAACAAAAAACAAAACAAAACAAAAACAAACAAAAAAAACCAAACAAAAACCCAGAAACACTGATAATACTGAATACAATAGCACATACAGTGCATCTCTGGACCTACGGAGTACCTACAATGGGTTTTAAGTTCATTTTTTTACCAGCTCAAGAAAGTATGATTTTAGTAACTCAAAGTTATGTTATACACTGAAATGTTAGGAATACTGAACTCTTATTAAAAAAAAAAATCTTTTTATGTTTTAAAGAAAAAGACTTAAAACCAGCACTAAGTGGTAAAAAATTAGAAATTTTCTTACTTTTCCTGATTTAAACAGCAGCTGTAAGAGATAATATCAGCTCAAAGCACTGGCCTGAAGCTTTACAACTGTTATAAAAAGGTACTTAAAATAAGTACAACATATTTAGGTTAAGCACTTAAAGGAATTACTAGAAGACTGAATTCAATCCTTGGTTCCAATCCACAAGTCATTGTGCAACGTCTTAGCTGCTGAAAACAAACCCTCTCTATTACCTATGAAGTGGGGACCATGCCCATCTCCTGAACTGGGGAAACAGAATTTTCCCTCTGCAAATTCAGAGCATCAGTGGTTGCTTTTGTAAGCAGTGGAGGAACCCAGTCTCTCTGCAACTTCCAGCCCACCCTGCTTTCTCCAACCCATGGAAGGTGCTGCTGCCATTCTGTGTGAGCACAGCCCAAGCTTGAAGGCAGCAGCATATTCCCAATGTAGAACAGACCTTCTGCTAGGCCTCTGTCAGAGACAAAGCAAAGTATGCCAGTGGTTTATTTTCAAGGACTCTAAATGATCAAAGGTTTCACAGGTACAGTAGAACTCACCATAACACAGATCACACCCAACAGATAATCTGTTTGGCTTTAGTTTAGTTTAGTCAGGTTAAATACCTGACTTGATATGGAAGAAAAACCTGACAGAAAATGTGAGTCAAAGTGGTTACTAGCACAGAGTAGACTCTCTGAACTCTTCCTACTGCTAAGCCAAAGCTCAACATATTATGGCAGACTATCTGGCAAAGTTTGTTCAAGAAACTGTACAGAATGAGGAAGCTTAAGGTCCCTAAACTCAATACACAAAATACAATTGTTTAGAATTTAGTCCTAAGAAAAATATTTAAAGGAAGAAGACAAATCCTGAAAATAGCAGGGTGTTCAGACATGGCCTCTAAACACTTAAAACAGATTTTTTTTTTTTAAAGTGCTGAATGTCAGACCAACTCTCCTTTTAAGGACGACATTTATCTACTTCACCAGAGCGGTAGCAAGACAGAGTAAACACTTGGTAAAGAACCAAGAGCTGCTTGGTAATCAGCAACCACTACACATCCCAATATGGCAGGCACAAAGCACATCACTATGAACCTGGCACACCAGGTTGGAGTAGCACTTTGGGTCCTGGCTTCCAGCCACCTGCTCAGGTCACTAGCCTTGAAAAGAAGAAAAACCATCCAAGCACTCAGAAATGCATGAACTAAGCAGTTATTTTGCCTTCTAACACTTCCATGTGTAATTAAGACAAGGAGCATCAAATTCACTCACTGGAAGTGAGTGTACTTTTTCTTATGGTACAGCAGAACTATATGCTCAAAATTTCTCCTGCTGTTTCAGAGCAAGCCTTGTCTATATACCTGCAACAGAAAGCATCCCAAACTGGAAAAATACCCTTGCTGCTCCTATTCCAACACCTTGGGTTTTTGGTGGTTTTTTTGGTGTGGTTTTTTTGTTTTTTTGTTTTTTTTTTTTTTTGGTTTTTTTTTTTTTTTTTTTTTTTTTTTGTTGTTTTGGGGTTTTTTGGTTTTTTTGGTTTGGTTTTTTTGTTGTTGTTGTTGGGGGTTTTTTTGGTTGGGTTTTTTTTGGTTTGTTTGTTTGTTTTTTGAGGCAATGCTTAAGTTCCTTTTAAGCCCTTCCTGTAGCAATGCCTACCACACCAGACACCTCCAAATGTAATCCACTGGAATAAGCAGCCTTTAAATTAAGGTGTTGTAAGGTCATATAGCAACAAGATGATCGGATTAAAGAGCAAGTGGAGTTAAGTTAATACTGAGTCATTATTTTAAGTTCTGTGTTCAAGACAACAGCATGATAGCCTTTCAAGCAGGATGGCTGAAGAACTTTTCTATTAAAAAAAAAAAAATTTTTATTTCTTGTCTAAATCTGAACATGAAATGAAGGACAGCAACTCATCAGACAGACAAGATCTGGTCCCAGAGACAGATGTTTTACAGCTGTGCTTTGGGCTTCTTAAAGCCCATTAGAGCTAGCACATACAATTCCTAATGTAAACAAGCTGCTTTTAGTAACTACAATATTCATTCTGAACACACACAACGCTAGTCAGGGCCACCACTCCTCACAGTTTGCACCAAATGCAGCTTACAAGGCCCATAAGATAGAATTTGTAAATACCCTCTCCTGCACCTCCTGCCATCCCCCTGTAGATCCTGAAAAGAAATTTTTTAGATGCAAAACCCAAGGAAAGGAATCTAGAAGGTACACTACATGGAGGTTTGGTTTTTTGTAACTATGGCAAGAATTTACCTTCGATTAACACACATACAATTGCCCAGATCTTGAGAGAAACAGGAAGGAAAGCATGAGCTTCCACTCTTCCACCTGCCAAGAAGTCCCTTTCTGTCACGCTGCAGGCTATATACACAAGTAAGCTGACAAAAAAGCCAGGGCTCTTCAGAATGCAAGCAGATTCTAATGCCACATTACTGCTATGCTGAAAGAGTCACCTCAAGCTGACAGGTGGATTGAGCAGAAGCTGCAGTCAGAAACCTTGACTTTTTGTAAGTTTTCCTTCCTCTACTAAGCTACACACTGTAAACTGCCTGTTTCTCTCTCTGGAGAGCAGCAAGAGCACAGTATTACAGAAGCGACTAAGCAGCATGTTATTTAACTTGCAATGTTAGACTTGCAACTTCTTTTCATCAATTTTAACAAGTAGGAGTGCATTCGTTTCACTGTCAGAAAGTTTAAGACTATGATAGGAAGTAACAGCCTCAGCCACCTACTAGGACCAAGCACTCATTTCATCTCAAACCAGCAGGAAAATGTAAATAGTTGGGAATACTCTGAATAACGGAACCCACTGAATTACTGACTGATGAAACTTGATGACACTGAAAAAAACACTGACTTGATAAAATTTGAGACACACAAATTGACTCAAAGCTGTTGAACCTAATGAAGAATTTCAAGCTTGCAAAAAAAACAAAGAAAAAAAAAAGCCAACGCAAAACCAACAACAAACCCCCGCCTTTTTTGTGAATAAACTGTTTCAAAGACTAAATACTTCACATTTGAAAGAGCAAACAAGTTATTTATAAATTAGTAAATCTCTTAGGCATTTGTATTCCTACCTGAAGAGGAATACTGATTTCTGGGCAATGGATTATTAATTCTAACAAATTGTTTATAGCATGCAATCCATAGCATCAACGGAATAAACAAATTTTAATATCCATTTTAACTCAGGCCAGCACATTTTTCTTTTCGTGTCCTTTGCTTCACAGATGATTACTCTATTTCTCTTTCTCCCATGAAGGTTCCCAGGCAACTGATCCAATCCACTTGCTCACTGCCACCAAAATGAAAAGATGAAAAGGGCTTGCTGCTCTCCAAGCCAGCGGCCCCCCTCGTCCTTAGTACCAGCTCTGGTGTTCATCAGATCCTTTTATGAGCCAGTTTGATTCATTACAACAGCAAAATGCTCTCCATTTTACAGAGTTATTTTTCTGCCATTTTGGTGAACTAAAGTGGCTCACAGAAGGACCTGACAAGCACTGCTGCCGAAAAAAAAGTAGCAGAGCCATGTGGTTATGAGGAAGGGTGCAGGGGGACAAAGGCAGAGAGGAAACTTCTCTTTTCAGAACAATGTCCAGTTAAATTAGCTCACTGCATTTCTCAAACTATACCCTGACTTACAAATGATTAGATGGACCACAAGACAACATTCAACAGCTTTCAGCTATCTTCAGGGCTACAAAACACTTAGCATACAAAAAAAAAGAACCCTTATAGAGATATAAGTATAGTACTCTATCAGAAGAAAAAAGTTCTTACAAACATAGTGTCAAGATAAAGATATCCTAGACGAGGTGGGTAAAGAAACCTTGGCAGATTTCACTCTAATTTTTAGGGGGGGTTGTTTTTTAATTTAAAAAATGAACAAACAAACCAAAAAAAAAAAAAGAAACAAGCAAATAAAAACAAAAAACCCAAACAACTCTGGGAATGACCACCAATCTCAGTAAACATTATGATGGAGAAACAAATATTTTGGATAAGCAGGAAAGAGCAAGAACTTTTGTCGCCAGTATCCAAAATAAACCTAGCAGAGGACAGCTTGTATGCCTAAGAGAAAGTACCTTGAGGGAAGGAGGCAGTCAAGCCAACAAGGTGGAAGCAGGTGCTACAGCTGCCTAGTCCCCAGTTTTCCTGCCTAGTGATTTCTGTCCATGCATCAACCTGCCTCCTTGTGTGGTGGACTGCCTGCTGCTGAGGTACTGTTTCACTCCAGAAGAGAGAAGTCAGGGTGTTTCAAACGTATCGCTCCCACAGCACCATTGAATCGATCTCCTCAACATGGAAACAGTGGCTTCCAGCATATGCTGAAGAGAAAAAGCACCCTGCCCCAAAACACCACCATTGTCACACCTTGTCAAATTAGAGAAGAGATTTTTAGCTTTCCTGACCCCACCAGCTTCCTGCCAAAAATCTTAATGTTGGGCAGTCACAGAACACACCACCAAACCCCAAGTGACACACAGGCACACTAAGGAAAACAGCAGCAGATCCCAGAAGTCCCACCAGGGGATAAGTTTGGGCACACAGCCTGCATCCCAGCTGTGTGGGATAATATTCACCTCTAAGAACCCCTCCTAGTCCAGTTCCTCAGACAGCCAAAACCTGCATTGCCCAACCAGCCCCATACTGCACAGTCCAGCCGTGCCACTGGTCACGCGACAATCTCAGGGAAGTCACATGTGAACCAGTGACAAGCCAAAGGTTGTCCATCCAGAGAGGCAGGCAGGAAGGTAAGTGCCCTGGTTTTCTTTTGAGAGAGGAGACAGAGAAAGGTGAAGAAGAGAAAGAGCTCAAGGAGATTAATCTTTTAAATCACAATGCTAGGGAAATTTCTTATGAGATATGGAAGCAATTGTTTTTTCTTTTCTGTAGCCAAGGTTTTATTTTTTAACCTTACAAAATTAAGTAGTCATTTGAGGTTTGGGCAGGGGGGTGTGAGACCTTAACTTACTTCCCTCAGAACTCACCATTCAAGAATTCAATCACCTTAACCACAGCATTTCTCTAATTGTAGCCATGGTAAGAGAAAAGCCACACAAACACCCTCCTTCCATTTTTTTTTTTAAATAGTTTTAGTGCAACATCTAATATGCTCAACTTCTAAGACTACTACGTACTATGAAGATTCCCGGACCCAAGCTGTAAGACTGGATTCTGTCCTAGTGCTGGCTGTAACAGGCTGATTCTTCCACCAGCCATGCCACTTCTATGAAAAAAACCCTTCCTTCAGCATGGCTTCCACAAGGTTCAAATCCTGATTGAACTATAAAAGTATGTTCATTAAGAGTCACTTCTGTGAGAGAAGCCTGCATGGGCTGGGGAATACTGCAGAACTGTAGTAAGGAGAAATGCAGGTGAAACAGGCAAATTTTTTTCTCTAACCTCTGTAAAGATTCCAACAGAATTAAAGAAGCATGTTTCACTTACTTCTGTACAAAAAAAAAAAAAAAAAAAAAAAAAAAAAAAAAAAAAAAAAAGAGAGAGACAATGTTCCTTTGTAGGAATCAATACAGAAATAAAGTGGAAGTGAAGCTGAAGCCTGCTTATTCACTTCCCCCCATGAAAGGATGATGATTAAAGTACAGATGAGTAAGGCTGTACCCCACTAAAGCTGAGTGAATGCAAAGAACAGCAGACACCTCGCAAAGGTACTGATAAATAAACTGAATTACTTAGCAGTTCTCTCCCAGACTAACATCCTGAGGCAGTCCAGAAACCCCTACTTAACTCACTTTC
Organism: Phylloscopus collybita; assembly: GCA_027886175.1. Lineage (NCBI taxonomy): Eukaryota > Metazoa > Chordata > Aves > Passeriformes > Phylloscopidae > Phylloscopus > Phylloscopus collybita. Next base: position 36,677,034 of record JAJNNQ010000075.1, read on the forward strand.
TGAATGATTCCTTCCTAAATCAAGAGAGATATTAAATTGCTCTCTATAAACTCCCAGTTTAATTCTTCACGGTTAAAACAACTCAAGGCAAGAATTATACACTTAGTGAGAATCCCCTCATCAGAGTTTAAAGGAATCTCTGAACTCACATAGGCACTGGCTACTATGTAAGAGGGCCTTTCTTTAAGCCATCCTGACACAATTACACCACCCTGTGAAGCTGCCTGATCTTTCCAGGAATTAGCAACATAGTCCCAGTACCTCTCAAACCAAGAACTGGAGATGATGAGCTGCCTGCTTTTTGCCTTGCAATAAACCACCAAATCCTACAAGCAGCTACTTCAGTCCAGAAGCAGCACAAACCAGAGCACATTCTCAAAAATCCACAGGGCCTGCCTAGATACATACCCGACAGTTAAGATGAAAAAATGAAAACATAATCTTAGATCTCATTTCAAGACAGTAACTGCAGTTACGATTGTTTCAGTATTTCTTATCCCACATGAGAAAGCAATACACATTCAAATACAGAACTTCAGGCAGCAGGATACTTGATTTGGGATGCCTGATTTCTGGACTTCAGATAGGCTCTCCTGTCCAGGAACAGGTAAGATTTTGAAAACATTTGTTATACCCTGAACAACCAGTTAAGATGCATCTTTGAAATTTACCAGTCTCTCACCTTAATGCCCTTTTATCTCAGCCTTATCAGAATGATTTTTGAACATCTGTTAGCCTCATCATTACTCTCCTTCCCCCAATCCTCCTTTTATCGTGCATTACAATAACCACCAGTTATTGCCCTTCTAGCAGTTAATCTTCAACTTGAAGAAATACTGAACTGCCATTCTCTGCAGTACAGACTGACATGCACTTTCCTGCAAGACACTTTACCAAGTAGCGTTTCAGCTTTGGATTTCAATCTCAACAGCTATATTGATGGATCCTCTTTGAAGCAAAGAATATTTCCTCATAACTTGTCATCAACTCAGACTTCCCACTTACTAGCTCATCCAAGTTAATACCAAAGACTTGAACTGAGTTTCTCAGTTTCTATTATGTAAGAGCTTGTTTCACATTTCTCCCAGAACAGCACCACCTACCTCAATGCTTTCTATGATGAAGACTTTCTCCGTGTTTTGTCCTATTACTGATGTCTAAACTTCCAAAACTCCAGCTTTCAGCTCAGCTTTAGTCTTCACCTGAATTCTTTCCCAAAGAATGACGAGTACTCCTTTGCATTTAGTGACTACCCACTTAACAAATCCTGTTTACCCTGTAAATAAATCCATAGGCTTCCTATTTTAAGATCGAGGACAAAAGTGCCTTTATTAAAGTCTTCCTTGGCCTTGCTCCATGTTCTGATCTGCTTTACCACTGGTCACATAGTTCCTAGTCTCCAAAGCTCCCCTATTTTTTTCAGAAATATCACAATCCCCTCAGGAACTCCTCCCCACACCCCAAATTTCTCTTCTTGGCAAGGGATAGCCCACAATGGCTATGTCCATTTCAAAATTATCATGGGACTAGACCCTCCCCACTCACAACTACTCAATGCACAGAGCAAGAGAAACCACCACAGCTCTAGCTATCCACTATTAAAAGATGGGGGAAGGTCACTTTCATGAAAACAAAACTTGAAACAAGAGGATTTTCCTCTTCAAAGGGTCATGAAGAACCTTTGGGAAGCTGCCAGCACACTGCAGCAGCCCCCTGCTCTGCTGCCAGCTAGCTTCTTGCCATGACAGCATTCAGGGACTAACATGAGACTTCATCAAGCTTTGGGGCAGCCATCCCTCCCCACCCCAACTTAGGCATCCTCCATGGTTTGGTAGAAAGCAGCATTATTAGGAGTTGAAATGCATGTTTATTTTGCCACATATCCTAATTATCTAGGGCTGGCAAGAAGACACAACTCCACTAAGCAAACAGAAGGCAGTATGAACTGGAAAAAAGATTAAAAACCCAACAGGAAAGGCATAACCTGAAGAGGAACAAAACCTATGGGAAAGCTGGGGGGAGGGGAGTAAAATGGGGAGGAAGCAGAAATAAAAAGTTTTGTTTTCAGAGCAGGACTGCCTCTGCTGCACAGAAGGAATCAGATGTACACCTCCACAAAATGTTTTAAGTGACACTTACTTTGTAGATAGAGATCAAAATAAACTGTGGGGAGGTCAGTTTCTTTCAAAATCAAGAAATTTTAAAGCTAGCTACCTGTTGAAGTTCTAGCAGTAAACAGAGAGCTCAGCTGAACAGCCTAAAAAGTGGCCCTAGGACATTAAAATAGGAGTGCTTCCAAAACCATCCAGCACTGGATTTGCCACATGCCAGCTACTCCCAGGCAGGTAAGTTGCTGCATTGCTCTCCCCAAACACAAGTTCATATTTAAATGAAACCTGAACAGAATAACCTCTAGGATCAGGACCATATATGTGAATTTTTATTTTCCCCTCAGAACCATTAGGAATAGGGCAGACATTTTGGCTGCAATGACTTTTTCCAGACAATTGATTCCCAAAGTTATTTATTCCCCACCATTCCCCTCAAGGCCCTCTCGTCACAGCAATTGTCTGTGTCAGAGGAAGGTTGGACTCGGCTCCCATGAAAGCCAAGCAAAACCACACCCAAAATAGCTATATAGGTCACTACAGAGCAAAGAGAGCCCTACATCATGCCAGCAAGGGCTTCTGGTTAGTTCCCATATGCCAATAAGCTTTCAAAGTCATGTGTTACAATGTTCTACTAAAACAGTAGCTTATAAGGTAACTACCACTCTTCCACTGAATTCCAACTTTTAAAAGAAAACACCTTAATTAAGTTGTATCCCTCTCTTTTTTTTTTTTTTTTTTTTTTTTTTTTTTCTCCTTCCCAGGATGCATTTAGCATAAGGACAGCAAAACAACCAAAACAACCAGAGTGTTTAGAAGATGCTTCGGAACAGAATTCAGAGAAGAACCCAAGTGACACCACGAAGATCCTTGGTTTTGGCTTGGTTTCTTCTAGGTGCATGTTTACATCTCAGAAAAGTCACAATGTTGGAAGCTAAGAGCTAATCAGCTTTTATATACTTAAGAATACCCTTAAGAGCTTTGTTGTCATATTTGGGCTCTTGGAATGTGTCCTTTAGGTCATAACCTCCTTTTTATTTTTTGCAACATGCCTTCCAACCTCATTTTCCAGGAAAGATTTTTTAGTGCACAACTACGACGTGGTATTTCCGTGACTGCTGGTCTTGGGTAAGATGCGAATCACTGAAAGTTAGTCAGATTGTGCAGGTGGAAACAAATCAGGAGGAAAACTTCCATCAGGTTTCAGTATCTCATCAGAGCCCTAATAAAAACATGGGACGTTTCTGCATATCGTACCTCACTCCTTCTTCTTAAAGAGTTTTAAAAATTAAATCATAGTTGGAGTTTCCCTTTGCCTTTTTATCACTGCTACAATATAGACAGCATTTAAGATTTTCTTCCATTAAAATCCAGTAGTTTGTATTTGTGCTAACAAGCTATTCATGGAAATATAAATGATGAGAAACGATGGAGTTAATGTCTGTCTTAATGATGAAGCTAAATTGATAGCTAAATGGAGAAGCTAAATTAATACAGTAACTTTTCTGTTGGAAAAATGAAGGCTAAAACCTCACCTACACACAAAAGACTCATTTGTCAGAAAGACAGTTTAATTATTTACTAAAATTTGCAGTTTTCCCTTGTATACAGGGAACATTAAAGTAACATAAAAGTATCACCCGTGTTACTTATGGGCACCAGTTAACCAGCTCATAAATCTGAGCAGTTAGTGATTTGTTCACAGTGGACAAATACATAAGGGTTTGGAAGTGAGGACTTGAGGGAACTGGGGGAAGGAAGACCTTCAGACACACACACCACTTGTCACACAGTTGCCTGTACCCTTGCTAGCCACACACATCTCTTTGAATCACGCCACATTTACAAGAGCAAATACCAACCAGCACATTCTAAAGGCTTGCCATCTGAAAATTAATGTAAAAATGAGTGGGAAATAACGGATAGAGGTAAGGCACAGGTTTCAAAGAGACACCTGTATTTATTTCCACCCTCTTTCTTTCTGGTTACTTTTTTCAACCTCCTCCCACCCTAGCAACCTCTACCTATCACACCATACGCTACAAACAAAACCAAACCCCAAACAGCCAGCTGCTATAGGATGCCTTGGACACGGCAGAACACAGCCTCACTGCCATACTTCAGCAGCTCTGGGAAAACCTGAGAAGCCCCTATTACTCAGGCCTTTCCAGCTTTACAGAAAATCACGTCTGGGTTGTCTTTGTTTAGGTTTTGTTGTACCATCACGCCGCAGGTTCTCCTGCCCACAGGGCCACTGTCCCCGTGGGGCACAGACCTGGCACAGAGCCTCCCTGTGGGCTGGGGCAGGACAGGCCCACTGACCACGACACCCACCCACCCATGCCAAGCCCAGACTGAGCAGCACATCCTTCTTCAGTGCACTGCCTGCAGCTTCACCATCGGCCTGATCCACCTGGACTCCCAAACAACTTGTTTCATGTCTCATGGAAGTCCTAATATTATTTAAGCGTTAATGGGAAATACCATGAACATTCGTCAGAAGCTTTGCAGTTCAAAACAGCAAATAATTCACGTGGAAAAGCACTACACTCAGGTCAACTGACCGCTCTACATGGACAGGGAAAGTCCTCCCCTGCTCCTTTGACACAACTCCTCAGGTTTCTGCATTAACCAAATCGAAAAGGAACAGATCACAACTCAAATCTCCCATCACTGCACAGAATTTTGACTGCAATAGAGAGTATTCCACTAAACCTCATTTTCACTGACATTGTTAGAATGCAACATCCCTAGAATTTTTTATTTTCCTAAAAGGACTGTGTGATCCTTGCTTGTGATTGAAACTTTCCTTCGTTACTGAAAAGGCAATAAAATAATTTCGGATTACAAATATGAGGCTTTTCCCCCTGTTTAAATAACCTAACCTGGATGTACAAGCAATAACACAAATGTCATCACACTGTTAAAAATTTAGTAAGATATTTGGTCAAATATGATTATCCAATTAGTATCAGTGAATCAGTAATTCAGTTACACTTGCAATCACAAGCATTTAATACTCTTCTAAGAGCTGGTGCAATGGCTTTAATATTGATCTTATAAATTTCTTACTAAAAACAGCTCAAAAGAGACTGAAAATAAGCAGTTCAGGTTAACAGAAAGACAGGACAAGATGTGTGAATCTGTGGCATTCACCCATACTTTAGTACAGGAAATTTTGTTTCGCAAAACTGTTTCAAACTTCACATTATGTCTAAGACCAAAAATAATTACTTTTTTCAAGCAGCTGTGGTTTTAACCTAGAGGAAGATAATACACTATCAAAAGGATCTCTGCAAAACCCTGAGCACATGTACAACACCAAACAAGAAGAAACAAGCAATACTCCCCACTTTTAGTAGCTAGAGATGGGAAAATATATAGAATGTAACCGTTCTGATCACCTGTTACAAACCTCAGAAAGAATTGGTTAATTTTCCCCCAGACTACATCTTATTTTAGAAGTGATTACTAGAATTTTTCTGCTGCTGTTGTAAATGCAAACCTCTTCAAAGGAGCTCTCTCTAACTATCACCTCACCGATAAGTTTGTAAGCAAACTGGACATTTAAAATACGGTCTACGCTGAGCAATGTCATTTTTTAATTATTATTTTTATTTTGTTAATAAGAAAAGAAAAAAGTGTTGGAAACTTTCACAGTGGAAACCAGAGAGCTTGGAAGTTCCTCTCTAAGCACCCAGCAATGGAGAGGAAAGTGTTCTGCATACGTGCCCCAAGCATCCAGCTACATTTTAGCTTTCAGCCTTTTTATTATCATTGTCAATGAATGGGCCCCAGTCAAATTAAAGCTGCCATTTTAGGTTAAAGACTGGAGAGCCTCTGTTGTGCAACAGCGAGACAAAAACACTCCAAGCGACAGATGCAGCACTCTCATTGGAAAATGATGGATTTCAACTTTTATAAAGAAAAAAAAAAAAAGAATAATAATTACGGATCATGCTTTTTAATATGAATTATATATTGATACTCACACATTACCGCAAACTAACGGGATTTATAATTGGGAAAAATCAGCTACCCATGCTGCTAAGGTCATAGTCATTAAGATTTTTTTGCCGTCGTTAGAATGGATGATCTGTGAGGAAATGAACAGAAACATTTTTTGTTCAACTTGCTTGTTTGTACCTCCGCTAGTCCCGTATAATACAAGAAAAAAAGGAAGAAAGGGAAAGAAAAAAAAAAAAAAAAAAAAAAGCTAACACATTCTCCTGAAAGCCATCTTCCAGGATAAACACTGCTCGCGATCTGCTTTGATGAGAGTAAAAATCGAGACGAACATCGACACAGAAACAAACTTATCGCACCGAGGTTATTCTGATATTCCCCAAGCCAAACATCCGCGGAAACCCAAGCGGCAGGGGAAATTAAAAAAAAAAAAAATAAATAAAATAAAAGAGCTTCTCGCAAATGAAAAAAAATCGCCCTTTTCTGTAGTGGGGAGGCACGCTCGGCCCCTTCCCAAACGAAAACAAAGGCAGAAAGTGGGTAAGTGCGGGAGAGTTCCGCGGCGCCGCGCGGCCCCGCAGCGGACAGGGAGCTCCCGGGCATCCATCGCTACTTTCCTTTTGTCCATTGTCTGTTTAAAAAACAACTACTTTAAAGCCGGGCGTGAGCGGGCTGTCGGGGGGAGCCGGGGAAACCGGCTCCATTTCCAGCCCGTGCCCCACGGCCACCCCCTTCCCCAGCACCCTGACCCGCCCCCCCGGACACCCACCCGCGAAGACCGGCCCGGCAGCGCGGGGCGCGCCCGGAGGGGCTCCCCCGGCGTGGGAGCGCGTCCCCTGATTTAGCGCTACCGGGATAAATGAAGGCAACGTAATGATGGCTGCTCATTGCCTGCAGCGCCTTCTCCCTGAGACTCACTAACAACCCTGCCCCCCTCCCCCCGCCACCGCTCTCTCACACACACCCGCGCACACGCACAGGCGCTGCCCGCTCCCCGCCGCCCCGCACGCAGCGCCCGCCGCCGGCCCCGCTCCGCTTCCCACCGCGCCCCGCGGACCGAGCGCGGTTGCCCCCCCCCACCCCAGCTCCTCGCTCCGCGCCCTGACCGCTTTGGCCTCAAACCACCTTTTTCCGCTCACCCTCAAAATGGCCCGGAACGGGGTGGGAGGGAGCGCGACGAGGGGAGCGCCCCGGCCCCGACCCCATGTGCGCGGCGGCGGCAGCGCCTCCCGCCCGCCCCGGCTCCGCGCCAGCGGAGCCAAGGTACCCGACGGGGTGAAGCCCCTATTATGCGGCGTCCGCCGGCAGCGCTCCGGCTGCCTCGGGTAGCGTTCTCCCTTCCCTTCCCGTCCCCTCCCTCTTTCCCTCGCTCCCCTTTCTTCTCCGGCCGCCGGGGAGCGCCGGCCGCCCCCTGCCCCCTCCCGGTGCCGCCGGGGCAGGACGATCCCCCCGCCGCGCGCACCGGCGGCCGGAGCGGCACCTCGTGCTCCCGCCTCCCTCCTCCTTCTCCTCCCTCCCCGCCCGCCTTCCTGCCGCCCGCCGCCACCCACCGCCCGGCCTCCGCTGGGGGTGCCCCCGCTGCGGCCCGGCCCCGGCCCCGGCGACCCATGTGCCGGCGCGGAGCGGGGAGCGGGGCGGTGCCGGGCCGGGCCGGGCCGTGCACGGCAGGGAAGCGCCCTCACTTTGTTAGCGCTTGTTGTGCCGCCGCGGCCGCCGGGAGCCGTCAGCGTGGTCAGCGGGGGAAGCGCTCCCGCGGCCATCCCGGCCGGCGCTGGGCCCCGCCGCCCCCGCCGCGCAGTTTCGCTCAACTTTTCCCGGATTTTTAGTCACCCTCCAAACTTGCGGAGAGGAGCGCAGGACGGGGGGGGGGCGGGGGGGGAGAGAGAAAAAGGGAAGGGGCGCCGGCGCTCTGGCTCCCCGGTGCCCTCCCCTCCCCCGAGGCGAGGCAGGCGGCCGGCCGGCCGGCCGACCGCAGCACAACAAAAAGCCATTTACACCCGGGGAAGTGCCCCGCTGAGACACCCCCCTCAACACATACACCCCCCCGCCCCGCCTCGCCCGGAGCCGCGGCAGGGCTCAGCATCCCCCACCCCCCCGGACCGCCGCCGGCAGCGAGCACCCCCGCGCCGCTCCGCTCCGCCGGGGACAGAGACCTGCCGCGGGTCCCCTGCTCCATGGCCGGCGCCCGCCCTCCTTCCCTCCCTCCCTCCGCGCCCCAGCGAGGTGCGGGGTCACTCACCGGGCCGGTGCGTGGCCGTCGGGGACCGGTGTCCCCCGCTCGCTCCCTCGCTGCCCTCCGCCGAAGGGCCGGGGAGGAGGAGGGGACACGCTCCGGAGTTGGTGCCGTCGGCCGGGGGGGGCGAGGCGGGGTGCGGGTCTCGCACACAACACACACGCACACAACACACACGCACGGAGTTGCTCGCTCGCACCGGGGCTGGGCTAAGAGGGGAGGAGGGGGATCCCTGACCGGGGCGGGCAGGCGAAGGAGGGGTGGAAGGGAGGGGAGGGAGAGGAAGGGTCAGCGCGGGTCTCGGGTAGTTTCGGGGTCTCCGCCGGCTCCGCTTCGCTCCTTTGTGTAATTTCACTCGATTCAAGTTTAATCCGATAGTTCCCGAGCGAGCGAGCGCGCCCGCCGGAGCCGAGCCGAGCGCGACACCAGCCAGCCAGGCGGCTGCCGCCCCCTGCGCCCGCCCGCCCCCGCCGCCTCCCTCCCTCCTTCCTCCCTCCCTCCGCCGCCACAAGGCGCGCCCCCGACACCGCCCCCTCCCCGGGGGCGAGCGCCGCCGCGCGCCCCGCCCCCGCGACGTCACCGCCCCGCCCGGCATAATTTATGCAACGAGGAGAGAAGGGGGGGAAAGGAGAAAAAAAAAAAAAAAAAAAAAAAGACCAAAAAAAAAAAAAAAAAAAAAGGAACCCCCCCCCCCGCCCCGGGCGGGGGAAGGGCGGGGGTCACTAACCTGCCTGCGCGCAGCCCGCCAGCGCCCCGCCGGGGCTCCGGCCGCCCGCCGGCCCAGGGAGCGCTGCCGCGGGGCACGGCGGGGCTCGGCGTCTTCCGTGCGCTCCCCCGCCGCTCCGCTCCGCCCCGCCGCACTGACCGGACCGAGGGGGGCCGCTCCGCACCGCTCCGCACCGCTCCGCACCTCGGGGTCAGCGCCGCGCCCGCCCGCCTGCCCCGGCGCGTCCCGTCCCGGGAAACTCCCGGTGAAGCCCGGGGGGTGTGTTGTGTGTGAGGTGTCACTGTGTCACCGCCGCTCTTCAAACTTCCCAACCGCGGCGGCGAAACGAAAACGAGAGGCGTCCCGGGAGGCTGCCCGGCCGCCCGCCCCGGCCTCAGCCTCTGCCCCCGGACGGGCAGCGGGCACCGCACCCCCGCCCGCCTCTCTCATCCCGGCCACGGAGGCGAGGTGGGGCGGGGCGCGGGTAGGATCGCCCGAGACCGCGGTTTAGGGTGGACTTTGTCCCGAGCGGGTCGGGCTTTCAAAGGGAAGCGGCCATTAGGCGCTGCCCGCCCGCCCGCCCGCCCGCGGCAGCGCCCCCGTCCCGGCGGGGCCGCGCTCCCCCGGCTCCGCACCGGCTCTGCCGCTGCCCTGTTTGTAAGCGATGCGTTCCAATTCGCGATACAAACCGAAACAAACTCATTCCGTAAGTAAATTAGACAAATCCCACCCAAAAGTGATTACCAGTAGCGCGCTTAGCGGTCCTCCCCACACTGCTCTGGAAACTAAATAAGCGTCTTAAAAGTATAAAGAGATTAAAGCGTAAACCCAGTGCAAAGATACTCGGCATTACAGGAATTTTCAGCGAGTCATTTGACGAGATAACTTTTTGCCATCATTGTTTGTGGCAGGTTGGAGAAGGAAAAACAAAGTCATGTGCTCCTGAGAGGGGACACCCTCCAGCTCCTGCCGCTGCTTTTAGGGGGCTGTTCGCTGCACCCACAACTCGTATCTCTTCCGTGGGAAAGAGAGAAGCCGTCCTGTGCTCATAGGATCTCACACAGCTTTTCCTCTACGCTCTTTTAGCACACAGTTAGTAAGCTGGGAGCTGGATCCAGACAATGTGAATGTCAACAGCTTCTCTCGCTTCTGGGGTTGTTGGCTCCCTCAGTCCAGGTGTCCATGCTGATTCCGCAGCCATGAGGGCCACTACAGCTGCAAAAATATTTCACGCTTCTCCAGAGAAAGTATGACACTCTTCCACACCGTGTCACTTATCTCTGGCCTACTCAGTCTCTCTTGGGTTTAGGGGAAAGCACCTTTTGGGAGAAGGGACGGTTAGCACTTGGAGAGTCATCACCATCTTCCATGCAGCTCGGCCCATGCAATCACCCAGCAAGGGGCCAGCAGCTGGGATGGTGTTGCTGTCCCAGGTTTTCAGCCGAAAAATGCAGTGAAAAGCTGATAGCACGTGATGGTGCAGTAGAATACACTCCCTGTTCTTTACCAAGGTCTTCCATGAAGTTAAAAATAGCAAGTGGAAATAGTATTAAAAAAACAAAACACTTTGAAGCAGCACATGCCCCGAGTATACCTTCAATAATTTTGCCCGGTTTACTGTTCTATTTTTATTTGCATTTCTTTACTTTTTGAGGAAACAAACAAACAAACAAACAAACAAATACACATCCCCAACAAACCTACACAGAGGTATTTTCCCGAGTTGCTAAATGTAATCAGTTTCAGTTTTCTCTTGCTGTATGTTAACAGATCAGAGAGAAAACAGCCTAGAAACACTTACCCCAAGTCTGGTTTTCTGCATGCATCTTTTAAGTGCACCCCTAATCTGACAGCCAAGCACCCTGCCTGGAACTCCCCTTGCTTTCAAAGATTTAAGTTCTCCAAGATTTAGGGGCACGAGAAACTCATTCTGAGACCAACTGCCAGCAGCCTCAGTGCTCCCTCTAGAACTTGTTTCAGTTTCTTGTTGAGCAGAAATCAGATCGCAAAGCTGCCGAGCATGAAAAGTGTTCAAAGCATATTGTGGTGACAGGGTGAGCCAACCAAAGAAATGCTGCACTTCTTTTTTTTTTAAAAAAATGAAATATATTAGCATGGCAGAAGCAGTGAGGGGGGGCATGGATAGGTACTTGGTTAAATGTTGGTTCCACGGGGAAAAAAAATGTCGCGGTCTCTACTGCATGTGTCTTGTAGAAGGCACAGAACCAGCTCCTCAGGTCCCATAAATCATCCTCGGGCCGTGGCCTATGGGATCAGCTGGCTTACTACTCGGGTCATAAAAATGTGCAGGGAGTCTCCCAATGCTTTCCAACATCAGAAGACACAGAATCTGCAAATAGCACTTTCACAGAAGTGGGAGAATTACAGCCATTCCCTAACTCCTCAATAACAGGAAATAGAGAGTAAGGAAAAGTGCTGCAGTGGTTTCACCACTGCAGGGTGGGACACGGTCAAGGTGTGGCACAAGTTCACACACATGCACACTCAGTGGTAGTACCAGCCATGGACAAAATACATCATTGTGCAGCTGCTACAGGGAAAAGATTTTTGAAACCTTGTGCTTCAGCCAGTCCCCAAAGAGAAAGCTGTAACTCCACGAGTTACCAACCAAGCAGCTTCACAGGAGGGTGAGGAAACAGGAACACGGCCTCTTCATGATTAACCTTATTGGTAACAGCTTATTAAAATACCCAGGAGATGACAGGGATGAAAATTCACTTGTAGCCAGCCACCCAACCCTTTGTGTGCTGTTGGGAAGAAGTAATCCATCTGATGTAGGCAGCCATTTGGCTCACAGATTAGAAAGAATTTGCATTAATGGCTGAGAATTTCAACAGCAGTTGCAGAGCAAGGGTATGTGTACCAACAGAACCCCAGCGAATTGCTACACTTTACCTAACCAGGTAAATTCTCAAGGTGGGGATAGTTTGTACCAAGCTGAGCAAGTCACTGTGTGTGACAGGCATAGCTGTGCAGAGATAAGTTAATGTACTCTGTAAGAAGTACAGGACTGAGATTACTGGGCAGCATTTAAACCTGTTTTAAAATATCAGAATTACAAAATGCAAATGATTAAGCATCACATGAAAATACAAAGGCAAGTTACTTATTCAGTAGACTTTGAAGAACCAGCATCTGTTTTAACAGCCAGGTACAGCGAAATGTGATCTTAAGATCTAGACATTGTCACTTCCGTGGGCAGCAGATGACACCTCACAAGTCGTGAGTCCCCAGACAAGCTGTGCACAGGGAGGCCTTCAGGCTACAAGGGCCGAGTAGTCTGTGCCTCATTCCTGACAACCCAGTCCAGGTACTGAGCTTGTTTGATAGCTGCTGAGGGCTGTGCAGAGAGCTCAGAGCAGTCCACCCTGCTGGAGAACAGCTCTGTTAGGCACATCTGGTTCCTCACCTGCTCAGCACTGTGAAGGTCCAAACCATGCATCAGTTCTGACAGAAAGTACTTGTGCTGCTGCCATGCCCTCCAGGTGGCTTCCTCTAAAAAGCTTTTTTTGCTTTGGTGAAGGAAGTTGCAGCTCCCGAGGAAATTCTGTACAGATGTACCCAAAACTCAACAACTTCTCCTCTCACAGGCTTGCTTTTACTTTTATTCATGCACAGAGAGATGTGAAACCGTACAGTGAGCCCAAGCTTGTGCTTGGAGTAATTGCTGTCTGAGCACTTCAGGCTCAGCATCCAGGATACCATTTCAGAGCCTCAGACCAGCGAAGGTGTCATGTTTTGTCCCATGGTTGCTGGGAAGTGGCTCCAGAGTCACACAATCCTGACACACACACACATTTTATTAATCTCTGAACACTGTTTCAGTCAAATGAAGTGAGAAAGTTCAGTCAAAGGGTTTTTTTTTCTTTCACAAGTGAAAGTTTTACTCAAAGTTTCTCAAAATTTACACAGCAGTGGAAGCACATGAGACTTAGAGAGTGTAGTGGCCAAAAGACCACAGATGATAATGATATGCCATAAGCTGAAGGAAAACAATATTCTTTTTCCAGAAGAAATCATTGACTAACCCACAGCATGGTGAAATACCAAGAGCACGTGGATTTTGGTAAGTACCAGGAAGCAACAGACTCGTATCAGAAAGAACAACTTTAACGACTTCAGCTGAAGAGCTAAAAGTGCTGGAAATATAAGTGCTACAAGGAGCCACCCTGTGGCACCAGCAAGCTAAGGGAACAGAGGGCAAGCCAGGGTAGACACTTGTGTGGGTTGGTCGGTTTTTTCTCTTTTGAAACTCAAGCCAGCCATAGTGACAAAAGCTGGAACTGGCCCAAACAGCCACTTCTGTGGTAGGGAACTCCTTAACTGAGGAACTGAACCAGAAAAGCAGAGGAGCAGCGAGTCCCAGCAGCTCTTGCCCACATGCCACTCACCTGTCAGGCCTCTCAGGGGCAAAGCTCCCTGAGGGACATCAGCATTCCCTGATGTCTCATCCCTGAGAATCCAGCAACAAGAGGGAAATACTACTCCTAAAATTTATTCTTTTGTGTGGAAGTGTTCTGATACAGCAGAATCTCTCACATAACAACATATAAGGCTAATCTCTCAAGGCTAACTTAAGGACATAACCAAAGACTTGTAGGGGGGAATAGGTGAAAATGCTGTCTGACACAGCACACTGTGACCCATCACTCTGGGTGGCATGGGTGCACACACAGCTGTGGGCAGCTGTCCCCAGCCTGTCTGCACTGTTCCACTCAATCTCTTCAAAGTGCTGCCTGGGTACAGCCACTCACCTATGATGATCTGGACAGCTGGAAGGCAGCACCCACCCAAGTGCCAGCGGCACAGAGGTGACAAACAACTCACTGTCCCTCCCAAACAGACTCATCACTTAGTTTGCTGGCATATGAGGCAGGATCATTTTGCTTTCCATCTAAATTCTGATTTAACAGTACGTGACTGCTCACCTCAGGCTCCTGGTTCCCACTACTACTGGAGACAAAGCTACCTCTTTAATCAGGAACAGTAGTGAGTTCTTTAAAAAATGGAGCAATGCCAGAGAACTGACCTACTCCACATCATCCCTGCTGGTGAGGACGTTTGCTCTCGGACCGTGACATGAACTGACAGCTTCACGGTCGGTTTTGTTTTCACCGTGCAGGAGCAGCATTAAGGACTCCCATTTCCATCTTTGACGGCTCAGCAGAATGTGCCTCTTCTTATATGGAGAGACACAGCTATCGCAGCACTGGCAAGTTCTGACCTTTGTCCTTAATAAATGGAAGGCATCATATCTAAGAATGAAGTCACACCCCCGCCGAAAGTATCAGCTGAAATAAAAATACAGCAACTCCTCTGCTTAGCAACACGGGCTGCCCCAACATCACTTCCTTCTAAAATACAAAGTTCAGTGCGCGGGCTCCGCCCTGACTCCGAGCCGCCTGTAACACTGGATCTGACTCGCTGAGAGGTCACGTCTCCTCGCTGTGAACAGGACTTTCCACAGCAGCAATATTTCACTGGAACTTCCCAACACACAGGGAGGGAGGGAGGGAGGGAGGAAACGCTGCCGCAGTCACAGAGTTCACCTGCCGAGGAGGCAAGGCACTGACTTGCACATTTCCATTCTTCTGTCCTTCCAGATAGAAGTTTCAGAGCAGGTGCTGAATAATTTGTTCCTTCTGTGGACTGGGGAGCAAGAGTGATTTCTCACAATTATTTCCTGGGTTTGCATATGCAAGGGGCACCTAGGTGGGACATTCTCAGATGGAACTACAGGTGCTGTCATTGCTTGTTTTGAAATGGGAAGTAATGCAAAACCTATGGCCAAACACACACTTCTAATATCCTTGAAAAATGTTTACAAACTATGCGTGAAAAATACTTACAAACTATTTTTCCTACTTATGTTCATTAAGAAAAGATGCATTTAAAATTGTTCAGTTTTATAACATTTTTTATAACTCTTTTATAACTTTTTTTCTATAACGTTGTATTTGTTTTTCTAAATGCTTCATAAAACTGCAAGTCTACAACAATTAAAAATCCATTTACTAATATAGTTAAGTTAAATGTGGTTTCTTTCTGATTCTTCTTCTATTCTGAAAGAGGATCAGCTAATAGGATGATACTGTTTCCTCATTAAACTCAGGTCCACTGCCCTCCCCACTTGTTAAACTTGAAGGAAGGGGGCTGAGAGGGATCTGAAGAAACCATCTGGTCCCTGCAGGTTGCACAAAGATAGGATAAAGTAGCCCCAGACAATCCCCAACAGATGTTTGTCTAACCTGTTCTTAGAAACCCTCCACAAAGCAGAGACCCAAACTTCCTAGGTAGCTTGTTCTGGTGTTTCACCAGCATTCAAAAACAATTGATCAAACCTCTTCTAACCTTTTACACATTGGAAAATTTATCTGATTCCCTCTAAAAATTATTTTTAAGGGTCAATATCCTTCCTTCCTTCGCCACTTCCTTTTGTATTCTACATCTCTTATTTGCTTTCTCTCGCTGTTCTGTACTTTATTTTTCAGCACAGACCATAAAACCAAGGAGAATTCGGCAGTTGGGAACTTACTGGCACTCAGTGGAGTCATCTTTACATTGTTCTTGATGACTTACATATGCCACCTATTGATAAATCCTAAGAGAGCATTTTGCAAGAGCACTGCATTGTCCACTGCAATTTTGTTAGTGATGCTCTACAAATGCCCTATTCCCATCTACCCTGACTTCTTCATAAAACTTATGATTTATTTTTACCATCTACCCTGACTTCTCCATGAAATTCATGATTTATTTTTTCTATATGAAGTTCATTTTGATTTCTGTACTGATCACCTATAGTGTCGCTGTCCTCCTAGCTTGGTGTAATTGAGACATTTCATAAATGTACTCTGCATTACACCAGTCCAGTTTATTCTTTGTCTTTTTGTATTCTTTGTCTGGCTTTATCAAGGTACCATCCTGGTGCCTTACAGCAGAGTAATTTGTGACATCTCCTCTGTCTCTTTCCTTCTCTATCTTGTCCTTTCTCTCTCCAGAATAGCATGCACAGAAAAAAATCAGGAGGATTCGGAGACATAAATAAAGTCACTGTATGTTATATAGCAAAAAAAGTATAATAAATTTTTCCTTCCACTTTTTCAGACCCAGATCTGAGAGATCAGTCTCATACATCGTGAAGCTGAGAAAACAGTCTCATACATAGTTAAGTTTAAAGCTTATGGAAAAGCTTTTCTCTTACAGAGTAGCAAAGGTGCCAGCTGTGGTCTTCATTTCAATGACACAAAACATTTTAAATTTAAATATGAATCAACACTTAGTTATGAAAACAGCACAATTTGGAGGAAAAGGGGAATGCACTTACTATTAATTATTGTGGGTACAGGGACATTCAAAAAGGTGAGATATATTAAGCAAGTGTGTAAGGACTTAAACTTACTTGTACGATTTTCACAGTTCCTCACAGTCCAGCCAAATGTGCATCCTTTGTGGAGCAACTGCACTGCAAGAAAAGAAACAACTGTTTGGCCAGACAGAGTTTGATCATAGAACCAATGAATAGTTTGTGTTGGGAGGGACCTCTAAGAGCCACCTAGTCCAACCACCCTGCAACATCCAGGGTGATCTTCAACTCAGTCAGGTTGCTCAGAGCCCAATCCAACCTGACCTTGAATGTTTCCAGGGATGGGGCATCCACCACCTCTGGACAACCTGTGCCAGTTCTTGATCACCTTCACTGTAAAAAAAACCCCTTCTAATCAGCAAGTATTTAATAGCATACACCATTAATTGAACCTTAAAACAAAATGTACTCTGAACACCAACTCACAAATAAAGGAATACTTCATGCTAACACTTCATAGGAGACATGTAAGATCTGATTCCACAAGGTGCTGCATACTTGTCACTCATGCTGACACGCTTTGAAAGCAGAGGTGTTCTCTGATCTGCCAAACATGAAGAAATAAATCTGGAGCCACAGGTCAGTGTTAAAAGTACCACCACCACCAGACAACAGCTCAATTTGTATCCTGCCATTCTGCATGTTTTCTGTTTTGCATAAATATCTAAAATTTGTTTTATCCTTTAAGAGGAACGCCTTGGCTCTCCAGCTCTGAGGAAACTCCCCTGAAAGCTTGCCAGAAACTCACCTCTCCTGTGCACAAGTTTGTTTATACTTCGGGTATGACAAGCAACTTACGCAATCATTGTATTTGCTGGTACACTCTGGGGAGGTGAACAGAACCTGCTTGTCTCAGTTAAGGTGGGGAGCTCTTGTGTCTTCATCCAGTGGTGGCCGAGAAGGGAGGGGATGTGAGGCACATCTGTAATGCCACAGGTCACACTCCAAAGGCTGCCCACGTCGGCAGCGCTGCACGGAACAGAACAGCACAGCTCAGCAGCAATGGACCAATTGTTTCCTCTTTTAAAAAACACAAGCCAGAACACGCCGAACTTCTCGCACTGAGCACGCAGATTGTATCGCAGCTTCCAAGGCAGCAGGTTTTTACCTGGACCTTGTCTATAACTTAGCAGAAAAGCTGTAAAGTAGTTGCTAAAAGATAAAGATAACAGATGCAGTGCTGGCACGAACATTCATCTTTGGTGTAGCAGGTTACTAACATGACTTTTAAGTCAGAACACTGCACATGCTCTCAGGCTTTTTTTATTTAATAAGTAACATACCACACACCATGTCCACCTTGCAATCTGTTGGGAAATAAGAAACGTTGACATGGTAGCTAAAAAATCCCAAATGTGATGGCAGTCATATTGATGCCAACTTCTTGGAAACAAGTTTCATGATGCATAAAAGCTGCTTGCTTTCTTCAGAGGTAGGCTTAGCTTTTTGAGTTATATTCGCTGTTGTACAACCACAAGCTGACACAGTGCGTTATATACAACAAAACTCCCCAGAAATTAACAAATCCAGATAAGTGAAGGCAGACGCCCTAATATCTTGGTCAAGGGAGTACAACTCTCTCAGTTTCATACCTTAGTCTGAATGGCAGGCAGTTCTCAGGGCTTGGATGAAAGGGAATTGCAGCAGGATGAAGGGAGGAGCAGGAAAAGGCCCACTTCCACCTGGAGTTGCTTTTTATAAGCCTCCCTGCTACCAAACAGGCAATCCCAGGGCTTACAAAGATTGCCCCATGGGAACCTTGCTGACAAAGGCCCAAACACACAGTTTATTCTTGATCCAGAAAAAAAACAAACAAAAGGAGAGCCTTTAGAGGAATAAGGAGAGGGATCATCAGTTCAATATGCTGGAAAGACCTTTTTTGTCACTACTCTCCATAGAGATTTAAGGCTAGCAAGACACAGATTCCCAAATAGAAGGAGGAACAGCATTTTTTTTTAAGTAAAAGGATCAGTGTACCCAGGCCCTGGATTTTTTCAAGTAGAAAATATTATTAGAAGTTCTCTGGCGCCAAAGACAGCAGCACATGGAACACTCTGCTGTCCTGGGTGTTTCATACATGTTTATACCAAGGCACAACGGTACTGTAAGGGTTATCATCGAAGCCAGTGAGTCCTTCAACCCTCCTACCAATCCCTAGAAACAATCTTCTGAAAAACAGAGATACCACCACACACACGCACGCACAACTGAAAAAAATTACAGGCAATTCATGTTTTTAAACCCTCCCTGTTCTTTCCCCTGGTCTAAATGCCATAAAATCCCAGTAGCTTAAACTGCTCTGAGAATTTTAAACCTACCATTCACCACAAATCGTAGGTTTCGCTACACATTTTCCGTCCCCTTTAAAAACGAAAACCCAGACCCAGCTTTCAGCAGAAGTGAGACTATTGCTTCACCACGATTAGATATAAGCCAGGGAAAACAAACCAGGCGGTGCTGGGGCCTAACGCTGTCAGCATTCGTTCTCTAGGCAGCGCTCTACTGGGCACCCCTCAGCTCCAGCACACATGGTAGTTTTTGCAAGATCATGGCCTTGTTTTAGTATAACACAATCAAGATAATTTTTACAAGGTCAGAAAGTTGGAATAAGAGGAAACAAAATCCAGGCCAGTTGTGTCTGGAATCAATTAGACTTATGTGCTTTTCAGATGCTGCTTGTCTTTTTACTAAATTGTATTTCAATGTATAATTTCTATTAGTATGTACAAAATAGCATGCACTGCATACAATATGTTTCTCCATTTATTTAAACCCGCCTAAACTAGGGATGCCAGGAGGTCAAAATGGAAGAGGTGTTCATCTGTGAGTGTTGAAATTGTTCTCTTGGCATTTGCAGTTTAGTCATCTGCCTCCTCAATGACAAACTGCTCGGAAGGGCCAAATGTCCAGGCATGCCTGTGGTGTCCAGGACTCTACCTGTCCAAAAAGCAAATTAAAACTGAAACATTCAATCAGGTAAATAACCAGCTATGCCCACTGTCAACTTTTAAGCATTTTGTTGAGTTGTAAGATTTAGAGGAAAAACTTCCACATTGTTTTTGCCTTTGCACAATAAAATCTGCATCACATTCAGTACTGAATCATCCATGGAAGACTTAAGTTAGGGAAAAGTTGACTTTATAAGGAATTTACATTTTCTTTACAAGAAGCCAGCCTAACTTATACTAAAATGAAAGCCAGTGCCTGCACAAAAGGAATGCACAGAGGCACACAATCCAGAGAGATTTCTGCTGCATTCGCAAGTAAAACAGGTGACAGTAAAAATATTGATTTGTTTCTCATGTGGTGAAAAAAAATTACAGACAATAAAATTGTATTATCTAACCACTTAAAGACCAAAATATTTACCTTCATTGCTTCTTCTCTCACCTTCATTTTGCCAAGCATGAAAATAAAGTGAAAGAATTTGTTCTTCCTACACTTCAGGAACATCTTAACGTAAAAATTGAAATTATTTTGGATAGCATCGTAAATAATAATATGCAGTAAAAGAAGTTAAACCCATCAGTTTTCCTGTTATTTTTCCAAGCAAAACAGTTACATGCTGTGTTTAGAGTTATTAGCCAGGCTCAGAGCCGGCTCGGTACCACAACACACCGGTCATCAACGCTCCAGCAGGAGCTGGGTCAGAGGAGGAACTCGGGGACAGACTCCAGGCAGATTCTGCAGGGTCAGGGAGGGGCAACAGGCCGGGCTGCCCTTGGAGTGACACAGAAACCCATTCCCTGATCGCAGGGAATGATTTTCCTCATGCAGTCACCCCTCCCACGCTCCCGTGCAGTCCCACAATGGTGCGGCTCCACACGCGGGCAGCGAGGGGAGGACGCGGCCGCCTGCAAGGGCGTAGGTCGGGCAGGCAAAAGCATCCCGGAGGGAAGCCTCGGATGAGCTGGAGAGGGGGCCTGGCTTCCGCACGGCCATTGTTCTTTCCGGGAACGGGACGCCGCTTATCCCGCGTCCCTGTCCGCCGGGCGGGGCGCGCTCCCCGCGCCTTTGCGCGCTCCCGCTCCGGGAGGGCTTCTCTCCTTTGAAAGGTCCCGCTGCCTTGCGGCTCTGACGGCCGGGCCACAGCGGGGCGGGAGCACCGAGCCCGCTGCCTCCCGAGGGGCTTCGCTCACACAGCCTCGCACCGCGCCCCTCCCGCCGCCTTTCCGTGTCCCCGGGGAGTCGCAGGGAGCCCCGGGACACCCGCTCAGGATCGCCGGGATGGGCAGGGGGCCAGGGGCGCGCCCCCTCGCAGGGCGGCCGGGAAGAGGCAGCAGCTGCTGCCGGGCGCCTCCCGGGGCGACGAGGGGAGCCCCGCAGGGATGGCGGGACCGACCCCGCCACCGCCGCCCGGCTACCTGCTCTCCCTCCCCCGGAGGGTCGGAGGTTGCCGTGGTGACGGATCACCACCATCCCCCGGGACAGGGCTTCGCGGGAGCCACCGGCACGGCGCCGTCCTCACCCGCCTCCCATGGGGAACCCCGTCCCGCCCCCTCCCGCGGCGACAGCGCGGCCGCCCCCGCGCAGCGACGTCAGCCCGGACGGGCTTTCCTGGCCCGGCGGCGCCCGCCCGCCGCCATCGGTCACCGCCATCGGTCACCGCCATCGGTCACCGCCATCGGTCACCGCCATCGGTCACCGCACCGGGGCCGTGTGCCGAGACCCGTCGGGGCCGCGCTCCTTGGGGACCGCCGTGTGCGGTGCCCGCCGCCACCTCCGCGCCCCCCGTGCAGGCAAAGCTGCACCCGTTTAAGCTAAGCCCCCTGTAGACGTATTTATTTCGGTTTAATAGGTGTTTATGGTATGTTAGCCCGGATCTGTTCCTAATCAATCCGAGCTTAATCAAAATAACGCAGATTTATACCGGCCCCGGTGCCAACCGAGCAGGTGTTACTTCGCACCTGTGGCTAAGCCGGCGGTGGGGCGGCCGGGGAGCGACAGCCTCCGGTGCCCGGAGCAGCTGGACGGCGGAAGGGCGATGGCTCTGCCCGGCCAGAGCTGCTCTGCCCTCGCCCTCCCTCCCTCCCTCCCTTCCCGCCCGCTGCCGCCACGGTCAGAGGCAAAGCACGCGAAGCTCTACAGCCGTCCCCGGCAGGATGGGGAAAGAGGAAGTTACGGCACAGGGATGTCGGGTAGGCTTTTTTCATTTTCTGTCCTGGCTCACGCTGGGAGCACGTGGTCGTGGTAACAAGCCACAGCTCTGGGAGGAGGAATTACCTCATGGAATTGCAAGCACTTTCCAAGTGAAGGTGGAGTCTGGAGCAAACAGGAGATCCAGCTGATAGCGGTTGATAAGCCTGGGGAGTATCGCATTGCTGCTTTGCTTACCTCAGAGACGCCTCAGTCCTTGCGGAGCAGGAAGAAGAGACTCTCCAACACTGGCTCCCAGCACCCAGATAATGAGCCGTCTCCTTCCTGCAGCAAGCCGATGTCTTGGCTCACAAGGCAGCAGTTTCATGAGAGGCTTCTCCTCTAATGCATCCTCTTTTCGATTGGTTGAACAACACAACTTCAGAATTTCAGAGCTCATTGAAGGAAAGCTGCTTTTTTCTTGCATAGCAATTGAATTAAACTGGAAAGCCAGGACGAAGTGAAGTTACACACACCTTCAAAATACAGCCCAAACCAGACAAAACCCCACCATTCAGATGGTGCTTGGCCAAATATATGACTAATAGGCCACTGCATTTTTCTTCTGTGATCCTATTGAAGACTTCTACTACTGATGAATGATCCAGGAGCCAGGATTTAGCGGCTAAATAGGTGGGTCTGTGACCAACTATGTCTCTAAATTTACATAGTAACATTGTTAAAAGCAATCATCTCTTCATCCAGTAGATAAAAGTATTTTGTTTTACCAGTGGTAGTTAATACAGGTCTTCCAGAATAGGGAACTGTAAATATGCTACTCCTTGAATAATTTCCTTTAAACAGATACCCAAACTTCAAGGAAAGAAAAAAAATAAAATAGAAGTAACAAAAAGGAAGAGAAGTAAACTGGAAAGAGAATAGAATTGGACTTGGATAGGAACCCAGAGAAAAGCCAGAGCACTTAATTTATGATGCACAGTGGTCAGTCCAGCACATGAGAACGCCTTTTTCTCTGGAATTACATGGCTTTTTAGAAAAACTTCCCAGACAGAATCACAATATTGCACATCAGTTCACAAACTTAATTTCTGCTTCATGGCAAGAACTATGAGAGATGCCACAAGTGCTTTTGTTTCTGTGCAGGAATGTTTTACTTATGAGACAGGCAAGGAGAAGCAGCAGAGCCCATCCACTGGATTTTTGTGCACCACTGATGGCTGACAGACCTTCATTGGTGACCAGCTGGCTTAGGTCAGCCACTCACGTTTTGCTCAGAAGTGGCTGAATTGACTCTCAAGGGCACCAAACACAGGAATTCTTTTGTGTCCCAACATTCTCTGTCTTAAGACTTTAGACATGACACTAACCAGCAACCCAAGGTCTAGTAAATCTTATAAATTAGAAGAGGATAAAAAAAGCCCCAAAACATAAGGACAATCTGTTTCTAACTACATTCAGGACAAAGCTTTGCTGCATTTCTATGCAACAATCACAGACAGGTGTTGTACATTGATTCAGGGTTTTTTCTGAGCCAACAGCTGACAAGTAAATTTGCTCATCTCCTCTGCTGCTGTCTCTGTACCCATCCCTCTTCCTAAAAACCATTCATTCACACGTGTCCTACAAATTCTGGACACTTGTCTCAGCTCCAGCCTTAGTGCTGTCAAATGTGCACCTGTCAACAAAGTCCAAATTGAAAAGTTCCTTCCTCACAGCTGGTCCAGTTCTCGAGTAGCAATGCCAGCCCAGGTGTGGCTGTCAGTGCCCAGGTGCTGGGCAATGCCTCAAACTGACAGCCTCTCCCTGCCCCATCTTGGGAGACAGCAAGCAACCCCATGGATTTCCATCTTCCCAAGTATCCTTGCTATTTAACTGTTTTTTCAGCCACATTCCTTCAGACATTTCCTGCGTCTGAAAATGTTTTCCCATGCCATAATCAGAACATGCAGTGTTTACTTGATTGCTTTAATCCAGATAATGTTAAATTGACAATTGTTAGTGCAGTACCTTGGTCTCTTCTGAACCTTCCTCACAAGTAAGGATTTTCCTCCTTCCCAGTATTTTATGTCTAAATCTAGGAAAAGTAAAGAAACTGGGCTTAAGAAAGGCTAATTAGGTCCTGCTGTAATTTACAGCAAATGTACCATAGACCAAACCATCAACAAGAGTCTGCCCAATATAAACATTTATATCTCTGACTCTTTAATGAAGGAATTCTAAAAATCATAACTATGTCGGGGGGGGGAGGGGGCGGCGGAACTCCAACAAACATACTGATGCATCAATTCATCTAACTTCATGCTGCCATGGACAATTTTAAAAGAACTGTAACTTGGGAGAGGAATACAAATGTGCAAACTTCTAAATAAAGTCTGAAGTAGGTTTTTCCTATACCTTATTTCATCTCTATGTCACACGGCCATGGGATGTTGCAGTTAAATCCCATGTCTAAATACCAGATATGTGTTCCAGTTTATATACCGAGCCAAAGGCCTATCACCACAACACAGAGATTTGCAACCAAACACAAGTTTTTAAAATTTATTTTTTAACTAACAGTATACCTGATTGTACAGAATAGCCATTTCTTTACTCAGTACTCTTGTAACAGTGTGCTTTTTTAGGCTGGGGTATAACTGACTGTGGAGCATGCTGGGTTTGCCTTCTCCAGCTTGGATTGCCTGCGGTAAGATTGCTACAGCAACAATCTCTTTCCTCAAGCCACTGCTAAAGCAGCAACACTTCCCCCCCCCCAGCTGCTAAGCAAAGAATAAACTTTTAGCTTTGCCCCTCCTTTATTGGAAGGGGAATAGGGTAATATGCTGTAATTGGTTTTCCATGTTTGCCAAGAGTCTGTTTCCTCTTATCATCCACAATATTTAACATAAGTCTTGTAATAGTTCCAAAAATAATAAAATCTGTCCCAAGAATAAAAATGATAGATCCACAACATGCTGCTTTTTTTTGTCATGGTCTTGGTTTCGTAACATTCTGTTAGTAGTTTTTATTGCCTAATGTTGTGGTTTCTTTCATACACGGCAGACCCAGTAAAGACATTTCATCAGCTACTTACACAGCAGCAGCCTGGATTATTTACAAATGGAGATTTCAGTAGTGTATTACAATAAATCACCACTGCATACTGTTAAAGTTACATTGCAGCAATGTGGCAGAAGAGAACCAAGAGATTCTAGGGGGAGGAACATTAGGTATACACAAATCATATACATGATCTCAGCAAACAAATTTATTAAGATATCCAAATAAAACCTGTTGGTCTTCCTCTGTCTCCCCTATCTCTTCCCATGCAACACTGGAAGAGGACTAGGCAAATTATATCCCCCCACACATGCAAACCAGTACACACAGTAGGTGTAACAACAGAGCCTGTGCAATACTTCCTTCATGATTTTATATCATGCAGCCAGATAGCACACATATCCCTCTCTCCCTCTGCCCCACCCTTCCACCCCTAAAACAAATGCCCTATACTGGCCAAATTCCTGTAAGTGTGGGAGTTATGGATGTGGAGCAAGTAAAGACAGAGAACAACATTTTACTCATAGGATTTAGTTTGAATGAAACAATATGAAAACAGGAAAGACAAAAAGGAGATAACACACAGGAGAAACTGTATTTAGGAAAAAAAAAAAAAAAAAACCAAACCCCAAAACAAACCAACTAAAAAATCTAAGAAGAAAGTTGTAGGACACTCAGTAGTATCAAAAGAGCAGCCTGTTAAGAGGAATCACTACCTCAGGCCTCAGCATTTACAAAAGCAACAGCCTACTGGTAACAACTAAGAGAAAAATATAGGCATATTGGGGTACCCTCTTCAAAAAAGACCATTTAAAAGAAATAAAATTCAATGCTCAAAATTGTCTTCTGATACTTCCAAGTTAATTTAATATACTTTTTCTCATTCTGATTCAGTTTGACTGTACTTTTGAGCCTGAGAAAATATTTCAATTTCTTTCTAAGAACAGATCTAGTGCTCTAACAGCCACAGGTAAACTCTTACGGCAGAAATAACTATCCCAGTTTAAATGTATGTCATTTAGTGCATGCCCTCCTAACCCAAACAACATATAAATGTTGCAGCTCTTCAAAGGCCACCACAAGAAGCTAATAATCACAAAAAGTGGAACACAGAAAGGATACAAGTCTGGAGCAGGGGACGGAGCTCTCACTGCCTGCTAGGAGCTTCAGACACTTGTTACTTTAGCTTATCAGCAAGTGTTTTGGCAGTCGTTTTACCTTAACTCACTGCTGACTCTGATCTGCACAAGAATAAATCAGAATGACTGAAGCCAAAAGAGACACACAGGTCTAAGACTGAGGGGGAGTTGTTAATCTTTCTTCAGTGACTGCCAAAATTCCAAGTCCTGGAGCATTTCATTTTTAGTAGAAACGGGAGAGACAAGCTTTTCATCATGCTTAGAGGGCTTATCACTCCATTTTTTTTTTTTTAAGTTAACTTTATATGAATATGGTATGCTTTAGACCATGTTCTAAAGTGGGATTAAGGGAAAAATTGCACCTTGGTATGATTTTTCAGTATCAACAGTTTCACATTACATGTAACAGCTGTAGAAATTGCTGGAAAACAATTACATGTTTTGGTTCTTTGGTTGTGAAAACGTAAACAACAAAAGCAACTGGAATTCAACATGAAATCTCAGCAAGTTATCGGTCATTCATGTACAAGTAAAACTGAAACCTGTGAAAGAATCATCTTGTTAAAGCGTATGTTTTAGAAGTAAACCCTCCTGCTAAGTTCTGTGCTATAAAACTTTCAAATTCTAACTGGATAAAATAGCATCAGGGATTCTCAAAAAGAACCCCTACAAAAACAGAGATTGCTGTAGCAACAAAAGGTTTACACGTGCATAAAGTTTGTGACAAAAAGCCAGGCAGAATGTATGGAAATTTCAGTTTTGTTCTAGCTACTCTTTGAAAGTACCACAGTCTTAACACAATGTACAGTCTAAGACTGGCACGTGAGCCAGGACCAAACCAACAGGATCAGCAATTGATTTATGACTTCAGTAAGTCACAGTATATTCCCCTTACCCCTCTCACCCCCCAAAGAGCAGCTCTGGTGGCTCTTTACGATAGTAGCCCTGGACTCCTGGGCAATTCTATGCCTTCCATGTCTTTAGAAAATGAGACTGTCAAAAGCTTTCAGTTTTTCAAATCATCACCACTTAGAACAGCATGCATTTTTGTTCTTCTCAGAGCAGGGTACAAATCCCCCCTGCTCTGCTCCCTTAATGGACCATTTGTACGACTAACTTTATTTCCCCTTTGTAAAGAAGCTCAGGCTGGTATGTAAGAGCACACTTTTCTGTCATCTCAAGCAACTGAATTCTACAACTTTGCCAAGTGAAAAAAACCTCCAAGTAGTTAACTTAAGCTAATAGTCTTGTTCATTCACTCCTTCTTGTAAATATGCCAGTTTCCCCTTGTCAGCCATACAGTTCAGTCCTATGGTTTTACTCTCACGCAAGACAATTTTCAAACTTCAACTGAAACAATAAATGTGTGCTACAAATGCAAACTTTGTATAATAAACAGGTAGGTAACAGTTGAAAGTATGTAAATGGAGTGGCCCGTTAATAATTTAAAAGATGAAAACAATTCTATTACATTGCTGAAAATGTTCCTAAGTATGTAAAAAAGAATTGAAGTCAGCAACTAACATAAATGCATACTGGTTCCCCCTTCCCCGAAATACCAACAAAAGGTTCCACACCATTTTTTCAAATTTTATTTAATCTCAGAACCACTGCTATGTTACACCCGTCAAGCTGAAGTTTATTCACTCTGGATGTTCAAGTTCTGACAATTAGGATGGGTGACATGAGGATCCCTTTCCCCCAGTGTTATGTTGCAGTCAATATTGATCCAGTAAGACAAAAGTTTTGCAGTCACTGCTTGACCCCACCCCTTTATTTCCCTCAGTACATGGAAGCATGGCCTAGCATTAGCGTCACCCTTTTGTCTGCAATTATTTAAATAGGATGAGATGGAAACTCAGTTGTTTGCACATTTGTATGAAAGGTGACATGAACATTCTGTATTTTAACAAATAAACACTTAAAACACAGGATTTTGTTTTGCAGTGTTGCAATCCTTTCATTTGAGGAAAAATAGGCCCTCCCCAGCCATAATAAGTAACAAAACATTTGTAGTTTTGATTTTCATCAAGATTTCCAAACTGGCAGATTTTATTTTCACACCCTCTTCACAATAGACAAGATGCTTACCATATATTTAGGATTACAAGTTGTCACTAAAAGAAAACTTTACACAACCACTATACATTTAGGTTGAAAAACTGTCCTTGCATGAAAAATATACCTAGAAATCAAGTGGTAAACAAGAAAAAAACCATTGAGAAGATTAATGTTTTCAAAATGTGCCATTTTAAATTTATCAACTCCTCCTCTACTTTTCATTCATACTCTGTTTTCACCTATAGTATTTGTTAAGGCAAACAGCTAATCCATTTCTGAAGAGGTGTTGTAGAAATTGTGGATAAACAGCAAACATTTGGCATTAAAATAGATAGCACGTATGTAGCCTCTAGTAATATACATTAAGCATCTCTCTTGGACTTCAGGATAATGACAGGGGAGGATGAACATGCTAACAATGTCAAAAAGGCTTAAAATTTAGCATCCAAGCAATTCCTATTAATGCTTCTGTAGTTTTCAAGCTCTAAGTAGAATAGATTTTATGCAAATGCATTAAAGAATTCTAGCTTGGCAAGTACACCCAAGCAGGTTATTAAACTATATATACAGAAAGTGATAAATACAGAATTAAAAGAGTCCTTCCGCTTCTCTTCATAGCCTTGAAAATTGACAAAAAACTTGAGGACAGCTCTACAATATTAAACATTAGGTAACCTCAGGAGCTGGGAAACCTAACTACACAAACTGATTAAAATACTCAGATGACTTTGTAGTGTTTAATACAATTCAGTTCGTAGTCAAGGGCACAAGACAACATTTAACAAAAATAATCACATCAATTGACCTAGAAATCAAATGTAAATAGATATGAATACAATCTCCAAAATCTGTCTTTAAGTGAACATTAACCATTTATTCAAAGTTATACAAGAATTTGAAGGATAAAGTCTTCTGCAACAGGAAACCAACTTACAAGTTTCATGTCTCAGTTGAATTGAAGTGGAGGCGAGCGGGGCTGGGGGAGGGAAGGGTGAACAAACAAGTAAGTAGGCCCCATCCAGGCAGCTAGAAAGTAAAAACAGGCTCAACAGCAGCCTCCTCCAGCTTGTTGTCCTCCCTGATTGCCTGCAAGTGTTGCGTTGGTGGCAGCATGCTGAGGGCCAATTTTTATGCCATTTGCCTGAAATGAAGTTTAATACACAGTGTAAATATTTTAGAATATACTTGAAAAGCTACTTTTGTCTATTTAAAAGATCATATAACAAGTTCTCCCAACTGTACTGCTGTAATGAATACAGCAAAGTTTGTAATTTTTTTCCCAGCATGTTCTTCGTGATTAAATATTATTTAAAGTAAGATGCCTTCCTTCTCATTTAAATTTTATCTCCATGTTACACTCTGTAGCTTAAACGCCTGAAAAAAAAATAAAAACCAACCACAGAGCAAGAATTGTATTTGAGTACTACTCGGCATATGGCTTAAAACTACATAGCATTTGCTAAGAATGTATAACCTCTCCCCTCTTGCCAAAATCTCCACTAGTTTAATAGTTCAATATAAAACTTTTCCTCTCTAGACAGCATTTCTTTCTGTGTTGAATCAGCTGTAGAGGCTAAGGGCATACGAGTGTTCTGTGTCATCAATAATTTCTGTGATCCCAAAAGACATGGCTACTTGCCAAGAACCCACACACAGCGTAGCTCTTTCATTCATCAAAATCACACTTATATCTTAACCCTCACTCCCTCAAGTGGATTTTACCTAAAAATACAGCACTTTGAGAAAAGTAATACAGTAGCTTCAGAAATTAAGCTCTTAAGGAAACTTTGCGTCACAGCAAATCTCAGATTTATAGTGCTTGGCAGTTGTTCTGCAGCAGTGGTAGCCTTCGGGTTTCTGGCACTCGCTCAGTATTGACAGCAGCTGATGTGGTTTCTTTTCGCTCTTTGACTCCTCTTTAATAAAAAGCATGCCCTATGGCTCATTGGTTTTGCCCCCTCTGGGCTGATAGCAACTTCTTGAGGAATCAAGGAGCCAGACTTGGCATAAAGCCAAATACGTAGCACGGACTGTTGGCTCTTGACAGCATATTGCAATCAAAGCTCCGTAAGGCACAGTAAAGCAGTCAGCTACTATATGAAACTCGACAGATACAACGAGCATGCTTTTTCAGACACTCTGATTGCTCTCCAATTTATACTGCACTACCAACTGCATTTTCTTCAGGAAAGATGTGAAAGATGATTTTAAATTTTTCATCAGTGAACTGAATTTAAGAAGTGTTTCACCAACATGCACACACTTTCCAGTCAGAATTAGTTTAGAGGATTACTATTCAAGTCTAATTTAGCTACAAGTTTCCTGATGCATTACTTTGCATACTACTGAAGTTTCTCATTTTTTCCTCTCTGAAATCATGAGTAATATTTTCAATAGTCTAATTTTTCTCATGTTGAAATATATTGAGCAGAAAGAGATGAAACTACTTAATTTGAGTCCTGCCAATTCCCTCCCTACTCTGAACAATCCTGCAAGAACTGCAATGTTTAAGAGAAGCATCACACTGACAGTCTGGACACACCTCTCCACAGAGCAGAAACAGAACAGAGTTGGAGATTTTCACATGTGGTTTCACTAAGCACCTCAGCAACAATATTCAGGCACACGCAGGATAAAAAAACCCCAACTTATCTTCAGAAAAGACTGATCGCTTCACATTTCAATTTTTTATGAGACTGTTAACAGAGAGCTTATACAACATTAACATTTCTATACAATACTTGTGTTACGAAGCAACATTTTCAACAGCACAGTCATTTCAAAATTCAAGAGACATTATACGTCTTTCTAGCTCTTGTTCCCCTTTCTCCAGTTCTCCACCCCCATCCTAAACAAGCAAAGGCACAGCCCCCAATAATCTGTAATTTCAGTAATGTGTATAAGCAAAAAGGCTAATCTTTTATTCCCTCCAGTATCCAGCCACCTAAACCAGGAACATTTCAAAAGTCTTTTATGTAACTCTCAAAGCAATCCCTCCCCTCCACTGGACAGCTCATGGAGTGCATCTGGCATATCAACATGGTCTCCCATTTACATAGTGGAAAATTATCTTTGAAAACAGATGACACCATATGGAGAAGTGGATGAAAGTGGATTTTCTTCTCTTTTGGGGATTTATATTATTTTGCGATGCTTCATGGATGGATAGGGTCACTTATTTTAATCCATTTTTATCACAATGGCAGACAATTCTACATCCAAATGGAACAGACAAATCTTTTACTGTCCAGCCTTCCAGGGAAGGTGAATTTTGTACTTTTAAAAAGCAGAGTGTGTACAGAGTACTAGAAGTTACCTCATTATTAATGTCAAAAACTCCTTCCTGGATTTTCTCGTAGATCTCCTTTGCAGTGTTAATAAATGCCTAAAACAGAGGAAAAAAGACCAGACACAATGAATGTGATACCCTTTGGTGTAAGATGCACTAATTGGAATTCAATCTCATGTGCAGTTGCTTCAGTGAGACTTTCCCTCCTGACCTCTGCAGAAACAGGTATGACAACAGCATCCTATAACCCACCCCGAAGCAGCAATGGATCACACGCTGTTTACCAAAACAGTGGCATTTTCATAACATCTGTATTCTACAATCTGTTGTCCAGTAATTACAGGGAAAAAGTGGTTTTTAAGATATATAAATTACTTTTAAATTATTTATTTCTGACCCTTATGGATAGATTGTGTGGCAGATGGTTTCCCCTACCCTTAATATCTTTGTAATAGGCCACTCTAGATTAGAGTGCTTAGCAACATAAAACCACAGGGTACTTACAATGATGATGTAAGGATGCTGTCTGCTGGATGAAACCTTACGCTATCATTTAATATTCACCTAATTTTAAGAACATATTCTCTTTAATTAATCTTGCACACAATGGGCCACAGACATCTTAATAGCAGAAAAGAGAGGCCCAGGTTTTATAATGACTTCTAAACATCTATTGTTTTAATTCG
Organism: Phylloscopus collybita; assembly: GCA_027886175.1. Taxonomy (NCBI): domain Eukaryota; kingdom Metazoa; phylum Chordata; class Aves; order Passeriformes; family Phylloscopidae; genus Phylloscopus; species Phylloscopus collybita. Next base: position 36,708,745 of record JAJNNQ010000075.1, read on the forward strand.
GAGAAAATACTTTGACACTCAGGTCTGAACAGGTGACTGATATAAATGTTTTCGGTTAAAGTTTACAATCAATGATTCCATTCTTCATCTCTCATTTAGCTTTATAGGTCAAGTAATGCCTAAAATAATGTATAATTTAGCAGGTGATTAACAGCAGCTAGTAATTACAATAAACATACAGTTCTTTTTGTTTTAAAATACCAACACCATGCAGTCATACAAGACATGCTACCTTCTGCACAAGCCTATTACAGCAAGTACAGATCTAATTCAAATATAAAAAAGTAAACAGGGTACATGGAGAGGAACAAATCATACCTTTCCTCATTTCTACACTGGAAGCATTTGACTGCTGAACTTGCCACCAGAGCTTTGTTTCCTAATTAACAGGACTGATATGTTTTCACCTTTAAAGGCCTTACAGCTCCCCAGAGTAATCAATCTACTGCAGCTCAATTACTGCACCAAGCACACACCACAGCCAGTGAAGGAGACTTGAACGACTGCAGCAGGAACAGAGAGATATGAATATGCATAAACTCTAAGTGGGTGATCGAATCATCACAGAGGGTCATGAGAATTTGCAGCAAAATAATGAGAAGAATTAATCATTGCAGATTCACAAGGCACTTAGGAAGCAAGTTCGTTTTTCAAACACGTGTTAGAGTTGAGAAGAAAAATTGGCTTTCAGCCAACTACGAATTGATTCAAATTCCTCAGAAACTGAAGTTTTCTATGCAAGGAAAAAAATTCAAACTTATCTTTGTTTCTGATAACATCCTAATTATTGTAATGGCCTCATACATGTGCCTAATGAAAGGTACAAGTCAACTTAGAAAATTCACACAGCTGGAATCTGTGACGCTCCTGACTTCTACTTCAGCAGGACATTAAACAGAACTTGAAGTCTTAAAAAAGCGTTATGATAACTTCATGTAAACAAGCACTTAACAACTGGCACTTCTAACTGTTCTAGAAGTTGCTGGCTAAGTACAAGACTCTTAGAATTAATTTCATGAGAACTACATTAATCTATAAAAATTACTTTAGATTAACAAACTAGAATTTTAACAGACTCTAAACTACAACTGAGAATAAATTAACATTTGGATACTACACTCAAAAGCAGTCACTGTAGCAATGCATCTATCCTCACAAAAACCAGTAAAATGCAGTGGAAACAGCACTGCACAAACACAAAATTCCTTCTGTTATTACACATGTACTGTATAAAGCAAAAAAGCATACTGACCTCGGTACAGTATATTTTAATATTAAACATATTGGCCAAAAAACTGTTGATCTGAAAAATCCAAATATTCCATTAATCTCAGTTCTATCATTTCAGTTCTCTTGGAAGTCATAATCTGACTACCCCATTCCCATCAGTGATTCTGGTGCATGACATATTTAGTGTCATAACACCCCACACTGTTACTCTGCATAGCAAAATGCCAGGTTGCACAGGGCCACAGAAATAATTCCTATTTGAAAACAAATCATAAGAACGCAGCACACAGTAAGTCTACCTCACATTCTCTTCTTAGCATATATTCTAAAAAATTGTTATAAATCAGCCATGAAAAGAGACTTGAATCCCTTGACACTTCCAGTTGTTTCTCACATCCATGTATTTTAAGTTAACTTATGATTCCAAGTGGAAGCAGACTCAGTCACCTGAGAACATCATTAGAACAGCAATCTACCTGTTTTAAGACTATCAGATCAGATTTTGGCATTTCATGCTAGTGCCCCAATTAGCAAGGACAAGAAGGTGAACCTGGTGTAATCAACTCCTACCAAAAATCTCTTTTAATACTGCATGTTCTAACTCTTATCTGGAACATGCAGTATACTATAAACTCTTATTTATGGACAGTTTATCCTATTTTCAGATTAACTGAACCAGAGATGCAGAGAGACAGAGCAATTTCCCCTCAAATCCAGTTTAGATTTATTAGACCACATGCAGGGGACTGCAAGAACACAGCTGTAGCACCTCACACACCAACTTGGATCCAGGTGCAATTAAAGCCACTTCCACACAAGACCTCACCAGCGAGCCCACAAGGGCTCAGCTGGCTGCCTACCAAGCCTACTGCAGTTACACTGTACTTTCCCATAATGTTGCTGCTACTAAAATACTAGACAAAGATACTCATGCCTTTCCAACCCAAATCAGGTCCAGGTTCATTTTCACCACTCCAGGGGAGGCAGTACCAAACTCAACCTGCATTTTCACATAATCACCTGAAAGATGGTCATGCCCTGCTACACAGTACCTCTATTACTCATAAAAGGAAGTGAGACACTTTTGCGAAATCAGTACGTTAGACTTCCAAATATAAAAATCCTTGACTACATTTTGGAAAAACTCAAGAAAACAATGTACCTTCAGGAAAATGTCTACATTTTAATGCTAACCTCTTGGTCTTTTTCTAAACCACAACTCACTGATGCTTTTATGTATGGGACTGCTGAATAGAACTGTACCACAGCATTAAAAAAAAAGTTATATACAAGTTATTCAGTGATTTGTTTTGATGTAATGTGTTTTTCAATTGCGTGCTCATTATAACTAGCAATAGCTAATTATAACAAATAATTCTAACAAATAATAATAGCAATACCTCTTTGAGGAAAAGTGCATTACTGTACAAATGGGAAAGTGAGTCTTGCAAGATGTGATCTGCCTGTTGTGTCATGTCTGCATCTACTGCAAAGCCAATAAAAGAGGCTTTTAAATCACAATATATCAGTATAATATCACTTTATATTACTTGTATAAGGAGTTTCCCAGATGATATTGCAACATGAGAATCAAGAAGAAATGTCTCACAATGCTTGCCCAAAGAAACCTCCCAAACAACCCAAAACTGCAACTACCAAACACTACAGATACTGCATTTAATGAAAATTAATCCTACAAACACTGAATATAGAATTAAATCAACTTCAACATTCATACCACACAAATAAACAAGTAGTACAGTTTTACTATCCTTGAGACAAATTCAGGAAGAATGAGTTCTGTAACTGGTGAAAACAATGCAAGAACTAGGTAAGGGAATACAGGAATAGGGAAGCTGTATACAGGAGTAATAATAAGCTAGGGGCACCAGAACGTGAGTAGTAGAGCAGCTACATTTAGTTTTCACTTGCAGATGTCAATAATGTCAGTTGTCTCTCTGAGAAAGCTAAGGGCAGGACAAGAATCTGAGCACTCTGCTATAAGCTGAACATAACAGCAAAAACTTGTAAATGAATCACCAATACTTCTCAGAACTCAAGACTTTACAAGCTCATCTTCACCTAAAATCAGGTACGAGACCACGTTCAGCACAGCCAGATCGTGGAACATGCTGCCCTCTGGTGGCAATGTTAAAATTAAATTTAATGCGTGGAAATAAAAATTGGGCAATCATTATTTCCTGGATTCTTTCTTACAATTACATGAAGAATGCTTAAAGGCTCAATATGCCACAAATTCCACAGTGTGACCCAGCCAGCACCTAGAATTTCTTCCTCCTCTCTCCAATTTCCTATCTCATCTTTTAGCAGTAAGATATGATATAGTTAGATTAATATTTAAGAATGCATTTGGAAACAGTAACAACACAGACAAGTGGATTTATGCCTAAAGCATTCACCATCCCAGTGTTTAAGTGGCGCTGGATGGCCACTTAAAAAAGTGAGATTCCAAAGCTCTGTGCAGCTCTTTTATGCACACACAGTAAGGCAATGCTTTTTACAGCTAAATGATCTTTCAGCAAGAAGCCTAGCACACTAAAAGGGATGCAGAGGGGTTAATTATAAGCAGTAGTAAGGTACTACATAATGAACCCACACCCCAAAAAGCACCCCAACATATTTGTGACCTTATATTGGAAGTATAGGTGCAAAGACAAAAACCAGAACTTGACAGCAATTTCTTCATGTCCCCATTGAGGTACAATCTTTCTGACAACAAGCTTATTGAGCTGATGCACATTATTACAGCTCAAACTGACTTAAAAAGCCCTGTAACTGCTGTTGAACAGTTACACAGGGCAGAATACTTGAGGAAAAAAAAAAGATAATGCGCCCCAGAGTTATGAATCCGTTTCTCCAGGAATCTACAGGTCAGGCAGGCAGTATCATACATTTCATGCTCTTCTATAAAGCCTGAAACACTCAGTTAACTGAGACCTTTTACTCTCATCATACCATGAGATGCCCAGAAGCCCCAAGAACCATGGTAGTCAGTGTTCCTTACTGTGAAGTTGGGGCTCAACCCAAGGATTTGCCACAAGCAGCTAAAAGCTGTGTATCTTCATTACAGCCAGGTGTCCTGCCCCTTCTCCCTTCCTCTGCTGAACTGACATGAGCTTCAACCCCATTTCCTCATGGGAGAAACTGGCTAAAATAAAATGTCAGCTTTGCACAGCTGAAAGGTCACAGAACTTTGATTTCCAGGAACTTGAAGGAATACTGGTTTTGATACAAATTAAGATAAACCTAACTTTTGGGTGGGTATTTTTTTTTTTTTTTTTTTTTTTTAAAGACTCATGACCTAGAAATCCTGCTCTTTTGCAAGTGCTAGTCACATTACCTCTTGTATGTCTCTTTACCTTGCTATGAAAATTAACATCCTCTGACTTTCAAGTTCTATTAACTAAATCCTTGCTTACTAAATTACCATGTCAAACAACTGTTTATTTCCCAGTTATTAGTTGCACTCAGGGAGGGTTGGAAGGGAAATAAAGCACATTCTAAAAATCAGTTCAACTTCAGTTGCCTCTAAGAACATAGTATTTCCATGAGATTTTCACTTTCACCCTTCAGAATATTATAAAAGGCCATTTCCCTCCTCTTATCTGTGCCACTGTTGAAGCTACAGGAGCTTTGAATATTTGTTATCCATTGAAGTAAAAATCTGAAAGAAGCTGCCTGAAGAGATGTAGCAGAAGTGCTCCACAGCTCAAAACCATGAGGCTATTCAGATTTAATCCTAAATAATGAATTCATTTTTGCATTCTATTTCTGGAATAACACAAAAAATGCTCTTAAGTTTGGCATAGGCACCCCTCCATATGGGAAATAACTTCTAAAAACCAACTCCCACACCAGGAGTCAGTGATACACTGGGCTCAACTCAAGTGAGATCGGCTTCTTAACAGTGATGTTGTCTAGCACTGCTTTGACCAGCATCCAGACAACTTTCCGGCTTAAGACTGGTCATATCAATAATCATTATTAAAAGTAGCAGTTTGGAATGAAATAGTAATGCACAAAGTTACTGCAGTTTCCCAAATACAGCTATATATCCTTACTTCTTGAGAATCAGTGCACATGAAAGGATTCAAACCATTGATTTGCCAGGGATAAAGAGTTAAGCACCATGTGCTATAGGGGACTACCTAGTCACCCTGAGTTCATGCAGGTGATTATACTCTGCCCCTGCCCAAGCAGAAAGCTCTCAGCAAACTCTGAACTGCAGGTTGCAGGTAAGAGCACAATTAATAGTCACATACTACTGCTGAATTACCAATGAAAAAAATAACGTGATAAAATTGCTTATGTCTCTAGCAAATGAGAAAAAAATTTCTTATGTATCATATGTTGGTTTAATGAGAGGTCAGAAAGTAGTGGATGTTATGATTAAAACAAGTGCAAACCTGCCTGGGGTTCAGATCCCAGACTTACGTGTGTACAAGTGAAGAGCCTCCCAATGGACATCACAGTGTCTTCTTAGAAAAAGTAAATAAGCAACACTGAAGTCTGCAAACACTATTTCAGAGTGCACATCACCCATTCACAATTCATCAAAGTAGCGCAAATATGATAATCAAAACTCTAAAAGTTAACAAGATTCTACCATGAGAAAGCCCACAGCCATGCACGTCAGAGTATACACTCCAAACACCTTAAAAATTGCTGAGAATAAAAAAAGACAAAAAGTCAGTAATATTTTGATAGTTGGTTACCTTTACAGCTTCAGACAGAGGCTAAAAGGAAATCAACAACCTCCTGTTTAAATAAATATGATACTGCTGAAGAGACTAGCATTAACTGTCCTTGCAGTGCAGTCAAATTATCAGCCTGTGCCTAATCTCCCTCCAGTAATCATTCTATCCTCTCAGTGATGCAGAAACTCTTCTCACACAATCCCATTCCACATGAAATACGATGATTTAACTCTGTGGTCACAGCAAATTCTTAGAAGTCTCCAAAGTAACTATGAAGGAAGAGCCTGCATCTACTTCCCACTCCCTACCATCTATTACCTATTATGCAAACAGGGTAGAAACTTCTTCAATAGCCTTGCACAAAAGAAACAGCCAACAGGATGTTTTCCACCCCTTATCATCCATTTCTACTCAAGATGTAGGTAATGAGATATAATCCTGAAGAATATAATGCACAATTTTAAACTGCTTTAAGATCCAAGCACCAGAAAGGTCAATGTACTGCTCCAGCTATGGATTTAAGTAAGGTATTCCACAGTGGTAGAAATCAGGATGAAACAAGGAGAACAGCTTAAAAAAAACATTACCAACAGAAGCTGATTATTCATACAAAGAAACCGCTAGAGGTTAGGATTTTGCTTCTGTAGCTGTTAATTATCCTACAACATACCACTTTTTTGTGTTTACTGAGAACACCACTTAAGAAATGTACTTGGCTGTCTCTGGAAAGGATTATATCCTAAAGCTTTTCCACCGAAATTAGAAAGTTAGTACACACAACACAACACTCACTTGTATAATCACAAGGAGAGGATTCTACGTGAACTTTCTGATAAAGAACTTAATGCTCATCTGCGCCCTCATAATCAGAAATGCATTAGACACTGGACAATTCATTCACTAGCATTTTTTTTGATGCAAAAAGAGGTGATAATATTAGAATCGGGTAGCAATGAATTCTGTGAAAGTCATCTGTATCTTACTGTAACTTTTCAAAAAAATTAAATATTTTATAACTAAAAGGCCTTACCAATAAAAGAATACCTCAGTGGTCACTGAGGATGACCACTTTAGGATAGTTTTGGAAAAGGAGTAGATTATGTAGTGTAAGAAGCTGAACTATGTCATTATAAGAAAGGTCAGTGTGGTTGAGCTGAGTATGGGCTTGAAAGACATGTGAAGCAACCTTTCTGCTGTACATAGCACTAGCATCTCAGCTGGAGCTCTTGGTTCACCACTGTACTTGCCTGGCTGCAATCCAGTTAGTTTTCTTTACAGCAGCAGTCTGCATGGTGCTGTGTTTTGGATTTATGACTAAAATGGTGTTGCTAACGCACCAGTGCTTTAGCTACTGCTGAGTGTAAAGTTCTTGTTTCTTACACTGCCCTCTCCTGACACTGATTAGGCTTAGGGTAGGCAAAATCGTGGGGGACATGAACCAGCCAGGACAGCTGACCAGAATTGGCCTGATGGGTATTTCATATTATATGATATAATGCTCAAGAATGAAAACTAAAGGGTAGTCAAAGTTGCTGTTTCTCAGAGACTGGATGAGATTCAATTTGTTTGTAGGAAGTTGTGAGTGACTGCCTTTCTGTTGCTCTTTGCCCATCTCTTTCCTGAATTTTTAAAAGTCTATTTCAGGGCCTGAGATTTATCTTGCTTTGGCTTTTCTGGTTCTTCCTGCATCCTGCTGGACAGAGGCACTGAGTGAGCAACTCGGTGGGTATTCAGTTGCAGCTGAGCTTAGCCCACCACGACCACCCTTCAAGAAAGGAATGCAGTAAGCCAAGGTGAGAAATGCAAGAACTCACATGCGTCCGGAAATGTCAACTATAAGCCAACTTGAAAAGATCAAAGTTCTTTAAAGTAGCAAAAACTGAAAAACTTATTCAAATACACAGCAGACTACAGTAACCAAGACAATGACCTCTTCAGCAGCTCTGCAGAGGACAGAAAATAGAAGCTGTGTGCAAAGTGAAGAAGATTCCTACTAGGTAGTGGAGAGGAAAGATGATGATATACCAATTCACTGCGAGAGATTGCCCTGAAGAGCTCGTGATACACCAGGAGCCTTTAGAACAGGTTACAGTGACCTCTGCCAAGAATACTAATAGCTTGGCTTGCTTTGGACTAGCAAGTCTATTCTAGCCTTACTTCTTAGATTTCATGGCAGACAGAAGTTAGCCATTTCTCTGATCAAATACTAAAAAAAAAACCCCACAAGTACATTAATGTGGAAGTCTCAACAATATAATTAGTGCTGTGTAATCAATTACAACATAGACATCGACTTTCTCATAATATAAAGAGTAATTCAAATTAAGGAACTCAAAATCTAGAGGAATAGTATCTATACAAACAAGTGTAATTTAAATCAACTGTTTTAGTAAAAAGCCAGTGTTGAGCAAAGTTACCTCCTCTACATTGGAAGCAGTTTTGGCAGATGTCTCCATAAAGATAAGTCCATGTTCTCGTGCAAATGCTTCACCCTCCTCTTTCTTAACTTCTCGTCTAGATTCTAAATCACTAAGACAGAATAAAAAAAACAAAAGTTAAATTACATGATCTAATATGTTCATATAAAGATTATTCTTCACAGACATGCTTATAAGCCTGAGAAGCCAAGAGCCCCCATCAGAACTTGAGTATATAACTTGTCAAGCCCTCAAATAAAGTAGAATTATTGTAAGCCCTGCACTTACAGCACATGGAATAGTCACAGGCATCAGAGTTACTTTAGCTATAAATCCTAGCTGACATAAATCTTATCAAAGACTTCATGAAATAGCTTTCTACAGGATCAGTGTGCATTTATCTATGTATTCCTTGAATACTGACTTTAGACATTGTGTTTTCACTACATATTACTCTCTTCTATAATACTATCTACCAATTCAATACGATCAAAACTGAGCTGATAAAGGAGCTTTGTAAATGATTTTTTAATATTAAACATAATTTAAAAAATAGTCATTTTTTCTATTCAGCAAATAGCAAAACTTCATACAGTCATTTTTTTTTCTGATAAAAAACTTAAAAGCAGAAGTAAGTTCTTTTGAACTATGTCAGCTGTTCTCCCCCAGTAAGTTAGCATTTAGGTTGTGAAACTCCTGGCCCTCCAGCAGCAAAAGAAACTGAAGTGACTGTTAGGCAAGTTCTTGCTTCCTGCTCTCCAAGCAATTTAATTCAAAGTTAAATACTACTCAGAAATACAGAAAAAAACGCTCCTGGACTGTACAATCAGAGACAAATTCTCTAAGTCATAGAGACCCAAGTATTTTACCCTTACTTTTTAAAGATTCCTTAAGAACAAGGAATTCACAGTTTGTCCTTCTTTCTAAGTATATTTTGAGCAATAAAAATAATGTATTTATTACTGATGTGTAAGTGTAAGAGATTTATTTCAATAAATTTTCATCTACGTAGTACATGTATAAATATCTTCATAGATAAAATTTTTTAATTAAACAGCATACAAATAGATATGTTTAATTTGCAGTCAGTATACAAGTAAGCATCATACTAGACTTCAATGTTTGCCAACTTTGTAATTATACATATATTAAAAATAAGTAATACTCACTGTGGCATTTATTTTGCAGCAAAGCAGATTTTTGTCATTTTTAACTAAATACTAGCTTAGATGAGTCAATATAATTCAGCATATTATTTAAATATTTTAAAAAAAATGAAGATAAGGATACAAGAAGTATCTTAAAAATTTGGAGCTGATATTCATTATGTTTATGACCTCCCAGTATTAGCTGACATTATCTTTTTTAACCTGAGCAATGTCTTTATTTGCTACTACCATGCTACTCTCAAAAACACCTTATTTAAAACCTTGATTCACTTCAGTGTTATCTCCGTAACAGAACATAAACAAATAACTTTTTACTTGAAATAATGCAGTTGTATCAAAAACTGCAATGACAGCCCAATCAAAACTCAATACTGATACCTAAACATATTCTTAAAGATCTTTAACTGCTTCTACTAACCACAGTTGTCTTCCTCTCTCCATTCCAATAATTCGAAGCATTTGGTCTTACTAGATCAATATAGCTATGCTTTGTTCTGGAAAGAAGATTAAGTACAGTATTTGTAATGTTTTAACACTAGTATTTGTAATGTTTTCAACAAACAGCCATTATATTTCAAATTAAATTCTCAACACTCTTCAAATCCAGCAATAAGTCAGTACTACAAACTTATGTTAAGTGCACTTTTGGGAGTCATTAGAGCAGTATTTATTCCTTCAAAACTACTATGTTAGCACACATGTTCTTCCTTCCACCCATCTCTAGTAGTATACCCTACCATAAGAACTCTTTCAGGATAATGCAAAATTAAAGGAGTTTTTTTCCTGCACTCCTTGAAAATAATATCCTTTAAAAAGCTTAAAACTTTTAACTCTTAATTTTAGTTCATGTGGCATCTTAATCTGTAACAATTTACAGTGCAAATTTTAAGTATATTTATTGTTTGAATAAAACCTAGTTGTAACTGGGAATAACTGGGCTAGCTGCATGTAGCAAATCAGTCTGCATCAGCAGAACATGAGACATGAAAATTTAGTGTAACTGCTAAGAATAATCACAAAGAGTGACAGATGTCAATTAAGTATGCAAACTTATCTCAAGTAAACAGTACACTTTACTGTTTCTCTCAGTGCCATATTTTTACTCACACAAGTATAAAAACAGTTGGTCAGGGCCATCATGGGTTTACCAAAGCTTCATTTAATAAAACAAGATTACATTTTTTATATTAATTTGTCAAGATAATGCTTGACACATTCCTCAATTAAAAAGGAAGTTGTTAGTTACTTATCAGATAATGTAAAAAAAAAAAAAGACAAGCTTCAAAATTACTTAATATGAACCATGGTTTTCAGGAGGAGGTAGAGGGTGGTGGAGCAGTGGTGAAAAATAGAAGGGACAAGGGGAAGAAGAAGAAAATAAGAGTTCAACTGAATAGCAAACCCAGACTCACTATCACAAAGCTGCTTCTCAGTAGCATTTAAGAAATGCTCTGGCTGCTCATGGAATTTTCAGGGGCATGCATACACAGCATTATTTCACCTGGCATCTTTACCTTCAAGAATTGCTGAGGCATGGAGAAAAGTTCAAGTCAATTACACAAAGGCCCATAATTAATGGGTTATTAATTTCTGAGGCGATACTTTTGATAGTTTGAAAAAATTCTGCATCCAGAAAAAAAAAGAATCTAGATATGATGCTATAATTCACTGGATCAAGAACTAGAAGAATTATAATATATATTCACTGATATATATTCACGGATAACATATTCACTGATGTGTTTTTATTAAGACTTTCACTACAAAGTCTCAGCATCAACAGGGAATCAGTGTAGCTGATGAGAAGACCAAGTAAGGAATTGATTACAAATTGGTTAATGCTTCCACAACTTTTAGTTGTATTTTCATCACCCAGTGAATTTACCAGGAAACTGGTAAATGTGAAAAAGCGTTCTCTGACCCCAATCCCAGCTACAATGTATAGAATATGGAAGAGGCTTGTAAATCAGAAATGTCTGAATCACTGAGGTATTCACTTCTTATATTTGAGAGAAGTTTTTGATGCAAGTCCTGTACTATGAGCTTTTAAAAATGACATTTTCTCTGATGTGATATTTAACCAAAATCTAAAGCACTTTGGAACACCTCAAATTAGGAATCATATTCTCTTTACAAGAGAGAGATCTAGATGTTTCTAATTGGTGATTCCAGAAACAAAAAAGCATAAGAAAATGTAATCCATTGCTTCACGCATTTGCAATCAATCCTTTGGAATAAAATTGCATCTAAAACAGATACTCAAAACACAATGTGGTTGATCCATGTGCTGCACATTGCATTAGTCAAAGAATAGGAAAGGTTTTAGGCTCACCACAGAACTATGCACAGTGACAGAAGGAAATTTAAAATTAACACATTGCCTACAAGTAAGAAAACCCAGAAGATGAAATACAGAGAAGTTAAATCTTCTCCTCTTACGAAAAAACAGCAAATAAAACTTTACCTTTTGTTTCCAATAAGCATTATAACCATGTTGGAATTGGAATGCTGACGAGCATCTTCTAACCAAGTTGTCAAATGGTTGAAAGTGTCCCTCCTAAGTACAGATGAGAATGAACATTATAAGCAGTATTTCAAGAAATCTTTTCCCTGTTAGTCCGCTTCTCTATTTGAATAACCAACTCATTTATTAGTGCAAATGCTCTAGGGATAAAAGCTAGTAATCCCTTTGTGAGAGGAAGAACTGGCGAACAAAAATTTAGCAAACAAGGAGTGTTAATGAGCTCTGCCTAAAAAGTAATTGAAAACACATTTGCTACAAAGAGTAAAGAGGATTCTTAGAGCTGTAAAAATCTGTAATTTTATATACATATAAAAACGGAACAGAATTTTAAAAGTACCCATCAGCCTCAACCAAGGCAAACAACAGTACAACTAAACACATAGAGTAATATTTGTTTTACTGAAAGCAGAAAATAGTTGATAATTTTTATGTGAGTTTATAAGCTGAATAATAAATTTAGCAATAAAATCTTTTAAAGTGAGGTACATGAATGTGACACATTACAGTTTTTACAGAAGGTGTAAACTGAGTAATAAATCCAATGCTTGTAGAGTGGTTTTAAGATATTGTATTTTATTTATGAATCAAAGATTCGTTTACTGGAAATCCAAAGTAAAGAATACATTACTTCCTGAAACTTAAACATAAAAGGGAACAAAAGGAAAAAACATGTAGGAAATCTCTAGTGCAAGTGGTTGCCCAATGCAACAACAAGAGCCAAGACCCACAAAAAGTGTCACACAATTTAATAGGACTTTGGAGCCTGAACATTTTCACAAACCAGACAGAGTGCCCACAGTTTTACAGATAAACTGTATATAAATACTTTATTTAATATAGCAGGGAAACTTTAGTAACTTCTGAACAGCTACTAAAAAGTATCAGATTACAACATGTATTTTCCAAACCTCATAAACACAGCAATGGTGTAAGTTTCCTGGTATTTTTAACATAACCAAACTTCTATGTTTTACTATTTTACTCTTTGCAGAATAGCACTTTAGTAAAAGTAAACTGCTACAACTAAAGAAAAAAATATCCCTCATTATAACAAAATACTAGAAAAGAATTAATGAAATATTTTCAGGTATTTCTCAACCAAGGTACTCCAGAGGTTGATGGTCAATAGTTTATAAAAGTATTTTATTTCATTTGTCCTGAGATTTTATGCATGTGTTTTCTCAACTACCATACAGAAAAAACTGCAAGTATATAGGTTACATATGCCATATGTTGACTTAGAACACTTAAAGAAAGTTGACATAATGTTAGATTACCAGTATTGATAAAAAAGCCAAGCTAGATGAGACACTTAGCACTACTGTACACCATAGCACAATTCTACAAAGACATATCTGGTAATCCAGTTGACATTCTCACCTTGTAATGTCATACACTAGCAAAGCCCCTGCGGCCCCTCTGTAGTATGATCTTGTGATGGAACGGAAGGACTCCTGCCCTGCCTGTAGAACACAAAGTTTCATTACTTCATATCAAATACTTATTTTTGGTTCCTGGAAACCATGAACTTAGAATCACAGGATCATAGAATTCTACTTTTGAGAGATGAGGATAGGAAGAGTATAGATAGGAAATCAAAAAGGGGACAACTGGGGACGAAGTCTCCAACAGTAGCAAGAGAAGGCACATAGGAAGAAGATACCAACTACAGCACAGTGCTGTTAAAAAAGAAAAAAAAATTGGAACAAGACCTCTAAACCTTTTTTGGCAATCCCTGACAACCCAATTTACTGAATGGCTTCACAATACATGAATCATTATTAGTGCACAGAATGGACTCCTAGCAACTAAGCTCTGAAGACAAATTTGAAAGGAAGCAAATAACCCAGAGCTTCACATTTGAATTCAATAACCCGCTCCCTGGGGCAGCTGTTGACACTAGAATAAATAAAGTCCATTGTAAATAAATGATGAATGACATCTTTACGCCCACCATCTGCTGGTGTAAAGGTTGTTGGAAGGCCAAGGATGCAGATTTTATCCGTTATATCATAAACTGCAGCCAGCTTTCAACAGTCTTCAGATGGAATTCTTTCAGTAATCATTTTATTAAGAAAAAACAGAAGATGGTTGTGAATTCAATTTTACACAATTTTGCTCCACAGTTAATCAATTTCCTCTGTACTTGATAAATAATGCTTGTCAAAGCAGCTACAGGATGCAAGAGTCATCTTCACATACACTGTGAAAAACTTCAGAGTCAACATATATTAGACAGTTCTCACAGAACAGTATTCTGTAAAAATCTCAGCACTTAAAAGAACATGCTCTAAAGAACACAGTCCTGAAAAATAAATATTCATGGTTGCAGATCTTAAACTTCTCATGCTCATGTTTTTCATAAGAGCCATCTAGCACTTGACACTCGCTAGAAGAAATATTTACTTCTAATATTTAGCAATAACAGATGCTTCAGCATCAAAGATAACACAGAACATGTTTAAGAAATACAAATGTTGAAAAAAACTCTACGTGCAGTAAGTCTGTAGAATTACAGGAAACTGCCGTTTAAAAACATTAAACACAAGAATGATATATTTATCAAATACAAGGTACCCTTCAGCCACGCCTACAAAATTAGTATATGGATTATTCCTATTAGCTATTTCTTCCCATAGTTATTGTACTTTTCTTAATACTAGATCTTAGTGAATTCAAAGAGAACTTGATCTAGATACTGTCATTCAGCAAGAAGAGTGGCACAAGTTTAGACATGTTCAGTCTTCAGAAAGCATCCTTATCTTCCAGAATAAACAGTAACTTTTATTTAAGAAAACACTTCATCTTAGCTATTCCAGTGGAAACAGTTATAACATACAGTACAACACACTTAATAGTTTCAACAGCATTAGAATACACTCACATATGCTCTTGGCCAAGAGTCCAAGTACAGCTTCACGTAAACTTTCGTAACATCTTTAGGTAAACATTGGTAATAGAATACAGACAACCAGCAGAATACACCAAGAAACAGTAAAAAAAGAAATAACCAACGGTTTTCTTACTGTAACACCTGGTTTTCTACATAGAAATTCAAGTAAGATTTACTACTTCTTCTTGGTGTGGTGACTGGCTCAAGTGGATGGTACATAAATGAAACATTTCCCTGCTAAACAGACAACTTACTGCTACCAGGGTATTCCATACACTGCCTAAAATCATACATGACCTGGACTTCACCTAACACATTAAGACTGCCTGTTACACCTTCATAAATTCCACCCTGACATGTGAAATTGTTCATCTCCCTGAGTAAATTAATCATGGTCAAGCAACATTGTCAGAGGTTCTAGCAGACCTTATAAAAATGTATCAGTTGTGAATTCTTAAAAGAATCACTTACAGAAGTTCAGTATATAAGTCCTAAAAGTACTGTAATAATTTTTATTTTGTCTCACTTGAAAACGGTGAAATTTAAGTATCATTGCTTCCTTAAGGAAATGGTGGAAAATGGTAGCTTCATTGGTGAAGGGACCACATTTTTCATATAGCAGTAATTAATTTATGCTTACATATACCAATGGACAACACAACCACATTTCTGTTAAAGAAGCTACATGATATAAATGTTTATTTTATCTATCACATGAAAATCTATTATATAACAAAACCACCTTATATTTAAATTTTACTGGCTACTTTAGCAGTATCATTCTAAACGAGATCTAAAAGGTCAATATAGGGTCAATATAGAAGGTCAAACAGGGTTAGACATGTAGAGTACATGCTACAGCCTTTTTTTTAAGCATCACTGTTACTTTACTTACTCATCTGACAATTTTCTCTCTGTCCACTTCCCTTTTTTCCAAGGGGGACAAGCTATTCCAAAATCAAAAGTCATCAAAACTGAAAGAAAGTGTAGGCTATTAGCCAAAACTGACTTAAAAAACCCATGAGTGTGCCATAAATGTACATAAATGTACTTTATCAGTCTTACAAAGTATGACCTACCCAAGTTCAGCTGCTTGTTACAAGGAGCAACAGATAGAGCCAGCAGTATAGAAGCACAGTATGAGTTAAAATTGGCTTCAATACCACAGAAAGGCCCTTTACCTTAAGCATAATTTTATTACTAACATCCCTTTCGTCTTCCTGCAAAATCCACTGCATGTTTTTTTATCTCTGTTCCATACTAAAAAGTTTTTTTTCACAGAACAGTTGAGGTGAGAAAGGGACCTCTGGAGGTCCCCTATTCCAACCTCCCTGGCTCAAGTAGGGCCATTCAAAGCAGATTGCTGAGTTCCACATCGAGATGGTGGGGGAGGCAGGGGGTGTGGTGTCAGCAATAGTAGGGGCAACAGTCAGGAGACAAACGTTAATCATGGTGTTTGCCAAGGCCATATTATGTCCAGTACAGGTGATGCAAACTTTTGCTCCAAGACAACCCCAGGTTAAACCCACTGTCAGAGTTACACTGCAGTGAAAATGGGAAAATGGAGGATGTTTCTGGTAACAGCCAGACCTGACACACACAGAAACTCCAGCTCAGACGTGGCTGCCTGCAGGAACCTGTAACTGCACATTGAGCAGGCCTGAACATGCCTCCACTCTTCAGAAAAACAGGTGCTAGGTCTGACATGAGTAGTTCACTAATCATGAAAATATGTGAGCCTCTGATAATCAAGCAATGTTTTAAGTGCTAAGAAACATTTTTTTGGGCTGTTTTCTACTCTAAGCTTTTACAATTCATACTGTAATGATTCACAGAAACAAACAAACTTTCTGATAGGAGAGACTTGTCTATATAGACATAGTTCCAGAAGTGATAGGCCTTCAAGCAAGCACAAAAATCTTCAACCCTGCTTCAACTGCACAGACATCTAACCCATGTGCTTTTCAAAGCATACTTCAGACTTTGGTCATAGAGACCAAAACACAATTTGAAAATAACAATATAAGTAGAACATGAAGCATTATCAATCACCTCAGGTCACTAAGATACTGCACTAGAATTTTCAGTAACATTTAAGCTATGCAACTGTGTTATTATGGACACAGTATCTCTGGCATATTTTAAAAAATACTCCAAGTGTTACTATTCCCACAGGAAATCTTGGTGTCATTTCCAAGTATGCAGTGTAGTTGCATCAGTTGCAAAATATACAGGCAAGCCTTTGTTTTCAAAAAGAATTACTTGCAAGTTCCTTAACTGCATATTTTTGAATTTATAAAGTAAGGAGAAAAAAATGAAAAGAGCCATAATGCAGAACAAGGAAGTACTTAAAAAAACAGCATCCACAACAGTGTATCTCCCTAGAAAACAGCTGATTATTTTTGCTGAATTCTCTATTCTCAATGCCAAAGAATTTGTAAAGTTTCTTCAAGGACCAAGTTATCTGAGAATGTCCCAGCAGGCCTTCAGTATCCAAGCTGACCAGTAATTTTTATTAGGAGGGAACGTTATAGTACACATTCACGTGCAATATGAGAATTACAACATACCTAGCTAGTAGCTCTAGATTCCCTCACTCTGAAAACAGGCATACACGGGTGGTATATTCAAAACTGGTGACAGAACATTTCACTGACATCGGGAATTATTATTTACCTGTTTACACTTTCCTAAGTTACAAGGAAGACTAAAAAGACATCTAAGAAATAACCAACTCACAAGTGTCACACCACCTGTAACAGCTGCCAGCTGGGAACAACTCCACACAGTTGATCCCTGGAATAAAATGTTCCAGAAAGAAAGAGGAGCAACACATACCTTTAAATATAGTTTTTAAAGTTATAAATACATTAACAGCCTCTTAGTCACAAGTCGACTTGTTTATACATTAAATGCGTTAATCTTTCTTGCAATTGTGTCTCCAATTGAGAAAAAAAAAAATAAATTTAAGGTGGTTTACTAGCATGTAGGACAAATAGGCACAGAAGCAGTGTAAAAATAAAAAACACCCCCTGCTGTTTCCAGCAAAGACAGAACAGTTCTGTTTCCCAAATAAAAACAGAACTAAAAATGCTAAGAAGAAGAATCTATCACAATATATGAAAGACTCAATATTTATGTGACGGATTTAGTCAACATGCTTGAGAATAACCCTGTCAGCATGCAGCAAGAACTGGAATTTCAAGAGGACTAAAGATCCTTCCCCAAGGATGAAACTGTACCTATGTCTAAATACAGATAATTTGTACATCTGCCTTTTCTTCTGCTGGTGTTGAATAAACACCACTTAGATATCCAAAGCAATTCCCAGCACATCACAGAAACAAAGCTTTAGCTTTCCATTATTAGAAATACACATATAACTTGAAAGAAACTGTATTTGAAATCTTTAGGTTTTAAGTAGCAACCCTCACTAAAATAGGAGTTCTACTGTGCAAACAAAGTGATTAATACTCCTATTTAAGGCCTTATCCTAAGCAAGAGCTTGCTCTTGTAGAAATAATGCAATTATTGTAGAAAGCATGGACAAACTGTCAAGAAACCAAAAAACAATTCAGAAAATAACATGCCAATACAATAGTATTCCAATAACCAAATACATTGACATGACAAAGCATGACAAAGGTTTATGAACACTAAGCTAGAAGGTGTATCAAGTTGCCTTAGCTTTCTAAAGTGACATCATGGGTGTCAACATGCTACTGGCACTGAAGTTCATATGATGGTCATATTAAACAAACAGCAACAGGAATAAATATTAAACAGACAAATCTCCCTGCCTCACCCTACAATCCATGAATCCAGAAATAAGTTAATCCTCCCACGTGGCAGCAAACAGTCTGTGACTGATGATCAGACTAGTTTCAGAAACTAATGTAGATCCTCTGTCAGTTCTTCATGTAACTTCACAGAAGTGTAACAGAGGGCAATGAGATGCAGCCAATATGTGTGCAGGTACCACAGTTAAAGAGTCAAATTAGTGAAAATGTAGCAAAAGAATATGAGTATTCCCTGAATACCAAAGCAATTAGAAAATATCACAAAGTAAACAGTTAGTAAAGAGCTCTGGGGCGAGCCCTATATCCTAGCAATTGTCAAGAGTCACTAAGATGGATATTCATTTATTGAATGAACTTTATATGGTTCTAATAGAGCCAAACCAATTGCAAACACAAGAAAACTATCTTCATTTCCAAGAAGAATTAGTATATTTAGAATACCTGAAAGTGAAATATGCCTTTAACAATTATGCCTCCAGTCTCCCATACAAACATGCTATTTTATACAAGCTCTCAACTACCAGAAAACAGTACCAATTCAATTTGAAAGTACACTTGTATGGAAATCAAGAAACTACTTGAAATTAGTTTATAATTACTTCACATATTTAGTCTGTCTAAGCAGGACTAAGGTGCTATATAAAAAAACTTAATAATGAATTAATGTTTTCAAGTCATGGATTTCCATGAAAGAAAGCTGAAATAGATACTAAAAATACAGTTTTCAAGTACACAGGAAAAGTTCGTTTTCATACCAATTTAAAGAACATCAGCACTACTTAATGTCATCACAGATCTCTCCTACTTATCTGACAGAAATACCCTCTTTCAATTACTGCTTATTTTTCCTGATCAACAATAACTTGTTAGTACCAGGCAATGCAATATAGAACATCCCCCTCAACAACAAAACCAAGGCCACTGACTCAGCCTGGTAACAAGCCCAGTGATCTCTCTACAACAATGAACTTTTTCTGAGGAGAAGCAATTTTAATATTTCTTAGTGTTATGCTGCTGCCACAAGACAACCAACCTTATCTACACAGCTTATTTAAACTCAAAAAGCTTAACAGCTTCCCGAAGTCATTTTAATCCTTACTAGCTTCTGTAAAACCACTTCTAGAGTTCCCTAAAAGTTATGTGTGCAGCTGACACTAGCTCAAATACCACACCTCCACAAAAGAGTTGCTTAACTTATCATAATAGGCAATTACCAACTAAGCAGTTTGGACAAAAGTATTTCTCAGTCCATCTAACTATTGGAAGTCATTACTAAAACTAAAGACGCAAAAAAAGAAATAATCTAGATACTACAGACACACATATAAACAATTTAGTCCAATACCTCCATTTTACAGACCTAAAAACACCAAAAAGGAATAGTGAAACCCAAAGACTCACAGAGCTAAACACCTGGGCGTGCCACAGCACACACAGCAGTAAGCTTGCAGAGCCCAGCAGTGGGGAGATCCAGAACAGCCTGCAGCTGGGAGAGAACAACAGGACACTATTTGCTTGTGCAGACATGAACAGCAGTAGAGCTGAGACTGCAACACATAACATTAAGAATGCAAAGGCCACACTGAGTATCTTCCATGGAATGTAGATTTTTGTTTGGGGGGTTTTTTGGGGGGAGGGGGCTGGGGCTAGGTGTGTTTTTGCATCAGACTAGTTTTACTAGACTACCAGCTCACAGGACCAAATGCTGGACTACAGTTTCTAATAGGCATACGTGCATTCCTTAAGCATATCTTCCAGTCTGGCCTCATCCAAAAGGAATTCAGTTTGTGTACTCCCACATGGAAAACAGACTGCAGTAAAGAGAGCTAACTTCTATAATACACTCTTAGTCCAAACTAGGATGATAACAAAAAAGTAAAATATTCTTGAGTTATCATACAAGAAGGACACATAAATGGATCTCAGACATGCAACAGCTTCAGCTGTCCCTGTAAGGTGCAGCATACTCCTGCAGTGAGGTATGTTGCAGCTTCCATATATTCCCATTACTACGACACGCCTTTCTTTGGGGCTGCAGTGATCTGCTGAAGACAACACAAAATGAGCACTGTTGCACACAAATATCTGGCCAGAAAAACCTGAGCATTAGTGTTTGATTCTCTTAAGCAAGCAAGTTCATTGTTAAGCAACCCAAAAATTTTATTGAGTTCTCCACTTCTTGTGGCTCTGCTCAGGATGCATCCTGTTCAGTGATGAATTAAAAGCAGGTGTATAAGGCTAGCACCAAATCAGAGAAGGGTTAGTGCCGTGACTCAGTAAGCACCAACTGAAAACATAAATAGTTCATGTGTTTCCTTAGCAACATGTGTAAAACAAACCTTCTCTCATTAAATAGAAGTTGTTACAGCTTAATAAATATAGAGATAGCACCAGTAACAGCTACCAGTTTTGTCTAACAGAAAACCAAAAAATGGTCAATGTAGACAGAACACAGTAACCTTGGTCATTTATGGGCATTTGTGTACCTTAACACTCGTAAGTAAAGTATCTCTTGAGAATTACCTCAGCATGTTTCTTGTTTTTGCTATTCCTTCAACACCTTTGTACT
This sequence comes from Phylloscopus collybita, assembly GCA_027886175.1. Classification (NCBI taxonomy): domain Eukaryota; kingdom Metazoa; phylum Chordata; class Aves; order Passeriformes; family Phylloscopidae; genus Phylloscopus; species Phylloscopus collybita. The sequence continues at coordinate 36,730,065 of JAJNNQ010000075.1, forward strand.
CAAGATCACAAATGATACAGCAGAATTCAGATCTGCTGACAAACCAAGACTGGATTAAAATAGAAATATCCTGTGTTTTAAAAATCAGATTGCATACAGTTAAACTTGTAACTATGGCCAGTATACTATAATTCATTGCATACAATTTATAAATTATTAAATTCACCAGCATACAATCTACTCAGTGTACAAAAGCTTTCAATTAATACTTTTAATTTATGTATGATATACTTAAGAAGCTAGCCAGAAAAAAAATCCCTGTTTAAACAGAGTTTATAAATTACAGTCAAAAGCACTTGGGTTGCCATTTTGGCTGGACAATTTGCATGCAAACAACAAGCAGACTGCAAAGAGACACTGAGTCAGAGGCACCAGTAAAAGCATGATCTACTGAAATACAGTTGAAGTTCATCCGTATCTAAGGAGATTAACAGAAACAGTTCCAAACCTAGTGAAAGACAGTAGTAAAATTAGTCCTTTTGCCTACAGACAATCTGCCCCAATTTTAGAAAACAAATGTAGGTATGTAGTCACATAGTCACACTATATACCAAAGGTTTGATTACAAAGCTACTTTTTTTTGCAGAGATTTCCTTATTTATTGAATGTAAAAATGCTCAACCACCTTGGTAGTCTGCAATCCACAATTATAATAGTAAAACAGTATTGCCCAGGGCAGAAAAAGTCTAAAATAAGCTGACCATATCACTCTATGCCTGTTTCTTAGAACTTCCAAGGAGGCAGAGGTGTTACAAGCCATTTCAAGTAAAGAACTTGTAAAATAAGGAAGGCCTTACCTAGGAAGTTCACCAAAATATTACATTTACTTACATTTTTACATACACATGCATGTATGTAGGCATTCATATATGAATGTATGTCCCTTCACTGACTTGCTGTACCAAAAAGAGCACATACATGAGGCCAGGGATCACATACGTACCTGTCAGTTTCTACAGGTACCTAAAATTCTTCTAGGAAAGGAAACAGGCAACTCTGTCTTAGGGAACAGCTAGATACATTTATACTAGTATGAACATCTTAAACCTGCCTCATTGTAAGTGTAGACAGTGATGCTGACTGCTTTATAGTAAAGTGACTGACAACACAAGAATTGCCAATATATGTTCTTATATGACAACACAAGAATAGCCAATATATGTCCTTCTGGACCTCCCTGAAAGTCAAAATCTGAATTTTAGAAGGTGTTTTGAAACTTAAAGCATTTACCAGTCCCTTCTTGACTGAAATATTTACTGTCTTAAACTTGTGTTCTTCAGTCTTCTATGAAAAGTGAGCCATGTGTTTTCTTCTACCTTGGAAATGCAAAGGAAGTTACAGTGCAAATGCCAAAGAATACATCAGACCAAAAAAAGAAAACATTAGAAAAATTTTAACTTTATAGAAACCAAAGAAAGTTGGAAGACAAAGCACATAGTTTAGGGATGCTGGTGACAGAGAGCTTAGCCAGAATAAAGGAAAAGCTAGTGGAGCAACAGGTTTGAACAATTTTTATGATTCATTACTTACCGTATCCCATATCTGAAGCTTTATCTGTTTTCCATCAATAGTTATCATTCGAGCCCCAAATTCTACACCTGAACAGATTTTACAAAAGATTACATTATTAGCATATAGCAGAAAGAAGAACGTCAACACTATGAAAGCAAGAACATAAGTTTAAGTTCAGTCAACATTGTAGGAAACTAATCTCTTTCACAACCTGCTTTTAGCCAATTTTCCAGCTGCTTTAAAGAGCTTTCTAGAAGAAAGGTAACTGTTACTACACTGTCTAAGTGTCTGGGAGGTATTTCCAACAAAGTTTTCCAAACCACTTAGTAGCTCCAGATTAGAGGGAGAAATACACCACTTTGAATATAAATAGGAAATTCAAGAGTCACAGTTATTTTAACACTCTACCAACTACAGATTGCTGGGGCCAGTTTAGAGGAAATTAAACCTACAATTCTTTATCAATAAATAAACTATTAAGTAAGCATACAACAAATCACCTTTGACAAGATAAATTTTATTACTGTATTAATTAAAATCCACCTGTCTTTATGAAAAAAAACTACTTCCAAAATTCTAGTTAGTTTAAGATCAAGTTTTATAACTGAGGGAAAAAAAAGTGTGTTCCAAATAAACAAAAGTAACTTCTTCAGTGGAAAAAAATCAGCCTTTTATACCATTTTAAAGCAATTTTTAGGTCATTAATAGTAAATCAAGTATAAATTGAGGCTATTACTGCAGCAGTTAAAAATCTAACAAATGGCTGGAGATAGTGGATATATTTAAAAGCTATCAAGTTTCTATTAAACTATAACGATTAATTAAAAAAATGTACTGATCTACTAGCAGAAGTTTCATTAAAATTGGTCATTGTTTAGACCTGGACTCAAGACTTTAAATTATGCAGCCCTGAGTTGAAATATTCCAAATGTCTCTTCAAAATTCGAAAGCTTGCTTAGAATATTTGAGGGTGCAATGTTGCTTCCTGTGGAATGACTCTTGGGGAAAGGGGCAGAGTTCCCCAACTGGATATCAGAGCCAAATTAAAGCCATTGGCCAAAGACCACTGTGCTCCTTAGCAACCAAATAATTTGCTACTGTATGCAAAGAAATTGAAAGAATGCCAGTGGAGAGGCAGCAAGGAGGAAGCAGGTGAATGACACTGCTCTTCCCGAAGTTGACTGCAAAGCCAGGGGCACGTCCTTGGACTACTATACAAGTCAACACTGAAGGCTTTACCTGATCTCAAAATGTGGCTGTAGAGCTGCTGATTTAAATCCAACAATCATCTTAAATGTTTAGTTTCATCACACAACCCCAGAAAAAAAATTAAAAGGGTATTTATCCTATTCCATCAAAACACATGCCAGGAAAAAAACACTGAATTTGTAAAAACACAAAGAGTTTGACGGCAAACTTGCTCTCAAACAAGGAATAGAAGCTGATCAGGTTCACAATAAGGGCATGTCCTATGGGCAGTGGGCAAAACATCTAGAATGTTTACAATGATTTAATTAATCTACACATTTTCATGACTTTTACGGCATTTCAACCACTAGGGCATTTATTAGTTAAATTCAACCAACCCACCTCACCCCCAGAGGGGCATTCATATGGTGACTTTGAATCCATGTTCTTTATCTGTCTTTCCAAATCTGTTTGGGTAACTGGGAGAACCTGGCCAAAATACACACATGCCCTCACAGTTAAGGAGGCATTTCAAGCCTCTTCTGATATTTTTAGGGACTACCTAAAAACAGAGGTCAGACAAAATCAAGGGGAATAAAAAGCAGTTATACTTATTGAAGGACCTTCAGGTACATGTTGGGCAGACAAAGCCCTCCCAGGGGCTACACCCAGAAATGGATGATGGGTCAGGGGTTTCATACTTTTATAAGTTTGGTCCATTGGCATATTGGGGGTTAATCTTCCAATTACAGCATCAGGTAATGAAGTAATTTACCCCAAGTTTGCTGCCTCCCCAAATCACTTCTGTTTACATTTTAAGGCCTGAGACAGTAAGGTGTCCTTGATTCCCAGACCTAGAGAGGAATTGTTTTGTCTGAAGAAAATAGGAAAACAGTAGCTAACACTCTATATGGAGTTTACAGTTATATTCTAAAGAATTACAGGATTACAAATAGATGAAAAATATAAAAGCTAAAATCCTTCTTCCCTCCTTTTCAAGCAGCTTCCCAGGCTCCATTACTCCATCACTCGTTATGTTGCTTCTAGGTTCACCTCCTCATCTTACTAGCTTAAATTTCTGCTCTGCTCCCAGATTTCAGCTAGCTGTATGCCAAGCAAAGAACTGGCACTACAACCACCCTGCTGAGGTGAAGCTGTTTCCCAGAGCCAGTCTGAGCTGACAGGGCTGCCAAATCCATGAGTGATATATAAGGTGTCATACATTTGGCAGGCCTAAAGAAGAAACGATGGTAATACGTCCTGCCTCCCTAACGTACTCAGGCTTTTTATTCAGCCAGCCTATCTGCTGCCAAGACCTCACAAATATCTGAAAACTGATGTTAGCCAAAGAACTGGAACTATACGACAAGCACACACAAGGTGTGGAAGGACTGTCAAGAGAAAGGGAATTCATAATCAAACCACCTGATACACTCTGTTACATGAAGAAAATCTGTTTATATTTCAAGTAGCTATTTCAGTACTCCCAAACATAGGGAGCCTACCTACTCCAGGGCACAAACTAAAAATAGAGACTAGGATACATTTTGTGCAAGGCTCATGATTAAAGCTGATAGGTTCCTTGAAAGAACATCAACAAGTTGAAAGGTTCTGCAACTTCCTCTGAGACTAGCATCTGTTATGCTTAACAGCAAAACTGATCTGCAGACTAAACCTGCCCTCAGAAGAATTTAGTGCCACACTACTGCTCTTATTTTGTGTGGAAAGATAAATAAAAGTTTGTATAATTTACTGTAGTTATATCAGAGGCAATGTGCCAACATGTATTCATTCCCCTGGTATCAAATCATACCTAACAGAAATAGTCCATATCCAGCTGAAGAGTTGGGAAAGAAAATCGCTATACTTTCCAAAAGCAAATACGTTCACACTTCAGTCCTCTATTCAAAAATTAGTCTTCCCAAATATTTTTTTTTATTCATTCATCTTTAAGGTTAATTTTGCTATAGTTTATCTGTAACTTGTCTCCAAGGTTTTGTGGCTAGGCTAATATTACGTTCCCTAGCAAAAAAATGCCACTTCCATCACCATCAGTGCATTGTGCAAACTTGGACAATTCTTCTGTGCTTTTCTGAAGAAACAGTTTTGATACTGCAGCTATGAACTTTAATTGTTTCAGACTGTACTCTCCCAATAAAAGACCCCCAATTGACTTTATGAGCTAGCAAATATTCATTAGCTAGAGATTCACTGCCATCTTAATACAGCATAAATCCTGCACTTCTGCAGCACAACAAACTCATAAATGCATCCTGAGCTACCCCAACCATTTAACTACTAACAGTGGGCAGCACAAAAAAGACCTACCAATAGTGAGATCGTGGACTGGTTGAAACCGCTTGTCTGTGAATTGTAACAATAAACATGATTTCCCAACACCTAAAGGAAAAAAAAGAAAGAAGTGTTAAACAAATTTTTAAAAAAGCTTGTAAAGGACCAATAGAAATTAATTTAAGGAAATGTTACATGTTGCTTGAAATTAATTACTAGAACTGAAGGTATTGAATTTCAAATACTTTGAAGTATATAAAACTTTTAAATTACAGTTTTTAAAGTTCTAGAAACATTATAGTCAAAGCAGTTATTTTCAAAAATTGAATAAAAATTAATTACTCTTTTGAAAAAGTAGTTCTGTCTTTAAAATTAAGTGGAAAAGAATTTTTCTAACAGACCTTCAAAGTACCATCTTACATCCTCTCTCCACAACAACTATAGGGTTTGTTACTCACAACCCTTTAAAGATCTGCTTCTCCTTCAGTACTTTCAGCTTTCTTCCAAGCTAACTAGATTGTCAATATCATTAGCCTCCCATCTATCTCCTTATTTATCCCCTCAGGTAACCACAGCAGGTCTGTGGCTGCTTACAACCACTACATGCTGCTGCCCACTGGTCCCCCATAGGCCAAAAAGCAGTCCAAGAAGAACTGGCAGCAGCTGAGTTTACATTACAGTCAGACAGGTAACACAAACATTGTCCTCCTCAGATAACCAACTTGTGTCAGAAATCAGTGTAACTACTTCCCATTACACGGACACTGTTCAGCAACTGGGCAATTTCTCCTATATGTGAAAGTGCAGCACAGCATAAGTTAATGCAGTCAGCAGGAGTACTCAAACTACCTAGGTTTGTAAACACACTACTTTTTACAGTTAATTTACTGTAATTTACTTGGAGGGGTTATTCTTCCTGTTCTGAGCAAACTTCATCTTTTCAGCCTTTAAAATGTGACAGCAATATATTTGGTTTAAACTCTGAGCTATTATCACATAACATACTATGCTGTAGCATCCATGTGCTTGCTGTATTTTGTTTTATCTGTCTAGCAAGATAAAGCTATTCTAAACCACATACTAGGGGTCAGCAACAGCTCAAGCTAAGAGACATATGTAGTAATAAAAGATAGCAAAAAAGAGATAAAGAAAAGAGCCACACATCAGAGGTTCGCATATAGTGACACTGGTCTTTCTAGTACCAAAATCAGCAAAGTTTTTTAGTATGGTTTAATGACAAAACGATGCCTACAGAAATATAATCACCATTGATCTTATTTTGGACTTTAATTCTAAGACCAGTAGCCAGTTTCAATGAAGTCAACAGAAATAGGAAATCTGCATTTGGTTTTGTCACAAAATGAGTTGTGGCCAACTGATGACACTCAGATTAATACCCCAAACAATGCAGCAATTCCAACAGCCTAAGACCATTGCTAACGTTGCTGTCTCTACTCTCTTCTCTACATATTGCTCCTGTCCATTTCTACACAGAGCTGAGTTCTGAAGCAATTTCAGTTGTCCGCTGGGTTAGCATGCTAACCTGACAAGAAGAGTGACAAAGCAAACAGAAATGGTTTAATGCAGGGTCAGACAAGCAGTAGACTCAGTTCAAATGCAGCAGCCAGCAGATCAATAACGGAGTGGCACAGAACTGTAGTCCAAGGCAAAATCTGCAGCATCTGCCTTACGAGATCTCTTTAGCTTTCTGGATTATGATGGCAAGCTGTCAGAACACAAACAGCTTTAAAGAGGTATAGATTCTGCTCTTAAAAAATTAGTAAACATAAGAGAAGCAGAGGAGGAATAGGGAAAAGCACTGCAGGTAAGAAAGAAAGAAACAAAGAAAGGTAGATAGAGTATGGGAGCTGTAGGGGTAAAACACGAAACTGTACGGAATTTTAAAATATTAATAATTCTACTCAGAGAACAGCTCTTATCACAGCTGATGAGTGATCCTACCAAGGGAGGGGACTATACTAGACCTGCTGCTTGCAAGCAGAAGTGGGCTGGTGGAAGATGGTGGCTGGAGGATGTCTGGGGCACAGTTATCATGAAATTACAGCATTTTCAATATTTGTTGAAACAAGAAGGGGCATCAATAAAACTTTCACACTGGACTTCCAGAGGCAGACTCTGGCCAACTCAAGAGACTTATTCCAAGAGTTCATTGGGAAGCAGCCCTTAAAAACAAAGGAGTCCAGGAAGGTTGGGCATGCTTCGAAACAGAAATCTCAAAGGCAAGGGAACAAACCGTCCCTATGTGGCAAAAGACAAGCTGACAAGGAAAATGACCAGCCTGGATGAGCAAAGAGCTCTTGAAGAAACAGGAAAAAAAAAAGAGGGTGTATCACCTTTGGAAAGAGGGTCAGGTATCTCCAGAAATGCTTAAGGGAATTGCTAGGTCATGTAGGAAAAAATCAGAAAGGCAAAAGCCCATTTAGAACTCAATTTGGCTACTTCTGTAAAGGACACTAAAAAATATTGTTATAAATACATTAATGGCAAAAGGAAGGGTAAGGACGACCTCCATTCTCTATTAGGTGCGAGAGGGAAATTTAGTAACTAAAGATGAGGAAAAGGCAGTACTTTGCCTCAGTTTTCAATAGAAAGACAGGTTGTCCTCAGGACAATTGTTCTCCTGGGCTGGTAGATGCTGTCAGGGAGCAGAACGGTCCCCCCGCTATGCAGGACAATGCAATTAAAGACCTGCTGAGCCACTAAGATGTTCACAAATCTATGGGACCAAATGGGATTCATCCTATGGTGATAAGGGAACTGGCAGATGAGCTTACAAAGGTGCTCTCCATCATTTACCATCAGTCCTAGCTCAGCTGGGAAGTCCCAGCTGACTGGAAGCTGGCCAGTGTGACACCCACCCACAGGAAGGGCCAGAAGGAGGATCTAAGAAATTACAGACAAGTCAGCCTGACCTCAGTGCCCAGCAAGATGATGAAATAGATCATCTTGCATGTCACACAGCACTTACAGGACGGCCAGGGTATCTGACCCAGCCAGCATGGCTTTAGGAGTAGAAAGGTTGTGTTTGACCAACACGGTCTCCTTTTATGACCAGGTGACCTGCCTGGTGGTTGCAGGAAAGGCTGTGGATGTTGTCTACCTGGACTTCAGCAAGGCCTTTGACACTGTCTTGCACAGCACACTCCTAGAAAATCTGGTAGCCTTCAGCTTTGACAGGTGCTCTCTTTACTGGGTTAATAACTGGCTGGATAGCTGGGCCTAGAGAGTTGTGGCAAACGGCGCAGTATCCAGTCACTAGTGGTGCCCCCCAAAGATCAGTGCTGGAGCCAGTCCTGTTTAATATCTTCATTTATGAGCCGGATGAGGGGATGATTACACCACCAGTACATTTGCAGATGACACTAAACTGGGAGCATGTGTCAATCTGCTGGGGAGTAGGAGGGATCTGCAGACAGACCTGGAACAGTTGGATGGATGGGCAGAGTCCAATAAGATGAAGTTTAGTAAGTCCAAGTGCCGAGTCCTGCACTTTGGCCACAATAACCCCCAGCAATGCTATAGGCTGGGGATGGTGTGGCTGGACAGTGCCCAGGCAGAAAGGGACCTGGGGGCACTGGTGACAGCAGCTGAACATGAGCCTGCAGTGTGCCCACACGGCCAAGAAGGCCAATGGCATCCTGGCCTGGATCAGGAATGGTGTGTCCAGCAGGAGCAGGGAGATCTTTCTCCCCCTGTACTCAGCACTGGTGAGGCCACACCTCGAGTGCTGTGTCCAGCTCTGGCCCCTCAGCTCAGGAAGGACGTTGAGACGCTTGAGCGCGTCCAGAGGAGGCAACAAGGCTGGTGAGGGGCTGGGAACACAAACCCTGTGAGGAACAACTGAGGGAGCTGGGGGTGTTTAGCCTGGGGAAAAGGAGACTCAGGGGAGACTCTACAACCTCCTGGAAGGTGGCTGTAGCCAGGTGGGGGCTGGTCTCTTCTCCCAGGCAACCACTGACAGAGAGGACACAGTCTCAAGCTGCATCAGGGGAAGTTTAAGTTAGACACCTGAAAAAAAAATTTCACTGAGTGATTAGGCAATGGAATGGAATTGTCTGCCCAGGGAGGTGGTGAAGCCACCATCCCTGGATGTGTTTAAAAAAGGACTGGACACAGCACACTCAGTGCCGTGGTTTAGTTGATCAGGAGGTGTTAGGTTAGCTCATAGGCTGGACTTGATGATCTCAAAGGTCTTTTCCAACCTAGTTCATTCTGTGAACAGTGTTTATAGACACAGATAACTTTTGCACCACCAATGAAATAAAACTACCCTATCAGAGAACATAACCACCACCTCATTTACAGAAACCTGTAAGTCGCACCAGAAACAGCTTTTTCCATTAACCTTGCAAAGTGATTTCAGTATCAATGGATAAACCAAAACTTTAAACCAATCCAATATCCCTGCACAAGTCTTACAAATGTTGGAACAGTATTTCAAAATCTAATCAACAAAATGAAATTTTATTAGGTATTCCAGCACTAGCTCTCAATTGGCAATCTGGTATTTCTTCTCCTTGTAAGTCTGCTGACCAAGTCAGTTGAAATGAGCATACAAACACCACCCTCAGCAGAGCAAAGATGACAGACAAGCACAGCCCCTTTGATGCAAGCCCTGTCTCAGACTGGCACAAGATGACGACACATCTAGTCACTCCTCCATAGCAGGCCTTTTAGGAGCAGACTGCAGACTGATGGGCTCTAGTTTCTCTTTAATGCCATTCCTCCTACTTTAGAACCTTACAACAAAAAAATCCCTAGGTTTTGTACTGCTGTTGACTGAAACAGAGGTTTCATTTTAATTTTATAGTTTTAAGATATTGCACGTTTGTATCACAAAGTTCTTATGAAAATAGTCTGTAGCCCAAATTACTTCCAGAGCTTGAGCAAACTCCCCCATCATAGACAGAAACATGTATCACCACCAGGAACATGTATCAGAGACAGGAGCAGTATATGAATGCCTGAGTAGTTTACCACCTTGTGACAAACAGATGCTGCAAAGATCAGTTAACAGCTACAGGCAGCTAATTTTATGGTATGCAGGTGGTTTAAAGTAACTACACTGGTTAACTCTAAGAGTAGAGTGGCTGCTTACCAGTATCTTGTCCACTTAGCACTGTAATCTTACACCTGAAATGAGGCAGACACTGTGGAAAGTAGCTGAGAATGTCTTGATGATAGTTAATTGCAGAATGCAAGAGGGATAGATTCAGTTATTTATTAAGTCATTCTCCATTTTACTGTCACAATTATTTTAATATAGCTTCACATAAACCACACCAGAAAAAAAAAAAACAACTAGTATTTTCATATGAGAGCTTGGATAGACTTCAACAACAACGGTAAACAAAAGTTCTTGCTTAGAACAAATGACAACAATGGATTATATGCTCAGAGGAGAGGCAGCTTGCTTTTTGCAAGTGCCTGTTTTAGGATCCCTTCATCGCTTCATAGTACTCAAACAGTGATGGGAAGTAGAACTTGTGCTACAGTAATTTTACCCTGGAAGCTCTAAATTCCAAACCAGCAGACTGAGTTGATTCTCCAAATTCCTCTGACTCCCTTAACAGCTTCCTCTTAATCTGGGTGCAACTCTGCAGTCAGTTTCCTTAGACAAGGCACTGCCAGAACTTTTCTGTTGTCCACTCTGGCCCAGCTTCAACACCACCCTCCCTTAGGTACTTGTGTTTATTTCAGGGCTCAGCAGTAAGGCTATCTTTCTTCCCTTTTCACTTATATGCAACAAGCACTTAAAAAAAAAAAAAAGGAAAAAAGGGAAAAAAAAAAAAAAGGCAGCTCTGGAACCACAGCACAGGTGATGATACAGCTGGGCCAGTCTCTGGCTTAAAAGAGCTGACTTGCTTCCTTCTCCCATTCCTGACTCTCTGTGAATAGGGCAAGGAAAGTTCAGTTACTGGCTGCAAAGTCAGGTGTGTACTACTGAATATGAAGAAAACTTTCAGGCTTTTCTTACCTCTAGACAAAACTCATCAGTGTTCTTTCCACTGATGTTCGCTTTGAAAAGCTGGCCTGGTTCAAAAAAGAGGGTAGGGGGAGTTAAGAATTTCCTTACTTCACCACCTAAACACCACTATAGCCCAAGAAAGGTGACAGAGGAAAAGAACTGCAGTAGTCCTCCCAACTGTGGAATAAAAAGTGAATGCTAAAGAAATATCTCCTATGTTAAACAGCCTAGTGTCTCTGGTAAGTAGACTCACTCCTTCCCACACAGCTCCACCTCCTTACCCGAAAGGGCTCTTACACTCTTTTGAGCACACCTACTATTTGTTTAGTTTTGTTTTTCAAATCATCTTTGTGAGCTGAACTAGCTCTCTGAAGGATCACACAAGCAGTGATGCTGACAGCTAAGAAGCAGCAGAGCTCATAGTTGAGACAAGAAGTGGTAACAAGGTCTACTCATTTTGGCAGCAGATAAACCCTGGATTAATTTAACAGTCTCACAGAACTATTTTTCTTGTACTTGACAGTGATCAATCAGTTCACCACACACAGAGATGAAGACCTATTTCCCTTTGATATCTTGCTCTCACTTATCTTCTTAGCTCTAGTTTCCTTCCTTGAAAGTACTCCAGACTGTGAAAAGCACAGCCACAAAGCCAAATCACCTGATTCAGCCAACTAAATAAAAAGTTAACCTGAAAAGAAGGTAGTTTTCTACAGTGTCAATGGGTGGATGCAGATCATGGCAGACTATCAAAGTCACCACAAGGTAAGGGGAGCAAGAACTCCTTCTTTCACATGTAACCAACTATGTCAGCTTGGAAGTCCATGAAATCAGTGCCACAATACCAAACGAGCTGAAACAAGCTTCCTGCTTTCTTACTGTCCTTTAGAAAAAGAAACAAAAAGTATCTTAAAGACATGGTAACACAGTTTCAAATAATAGGCAAGATTATATATATGATTACATTACATATACATATTTTATAAATAAATAGATTATTATCTAGATACGCATAAGAATCCAGATTTTAAAACTAACTTTGATTTTAACCAGGTAATTACACATTACAAATGTCACAGGACATATACCTCTAGCCAGGTTTATGAGATATTTTTAGTTCTTTCCAGTAGTCTGCTAGAGCTTCCAGGTGTTTCATAAGCCCTTTTCACAGGCTGCAATTCATTCCCACTCCCCTCCCTTTCCAACCACAGCAGCTTTATGCAACTCTGGAAAGTGCAGTATTACCTTTTCACAGGCCTAGGCACAATAAGACATGAACCTAAAGCAAAGATTTTTCTTAATCTCTTATCAGTCAGTTATGTCTTAGTCAGAACTCTACCACCAAATGGGAAAGCCTTATTTAAATTTTTAGGAAGGACAAGATAAAAAAATTCCAGACTGCCATGTACAGATCAAAGGGAGTTCACATACAAATGTAAGCATGGAGAAGAACAGAAGAAAAACAACCTCCAAAATCCTTCATGATACCTATGTAATTTTGAGAACAGTAATAAAAATGGCTCTTTTAAAGCTGATTCAGCTTCAACACTTAAAACACTTTCAACAGCATACTTGAAGCCAATGACATAAATTTTTCCTTTCTCATAACAGTTAGCACAGGCCTACAAAGTTAAAGGAGCTGTTCAGCTTTACCACATTTCAGTTTGTATGGCACTGCTCCACTGCTAACTGTAGGTTGTAAAAGTAAGTAAAATTATTTCCAAATAAAATTAAGCTACATTTGAGTCTGTAAAAAAACTTCTTCATGTTCTGCATGGTCACAAACAACTTAGAAACTGCCAGTCATTCACAACAATATGGTTTTAGATTAAATTGGGGGTGGGGTTGAGTTAGATTTTTTTTTTTTTTTAGTGGCAAGGTGTTTGGGGTTTCTTTTAAACAAATTGTTAGAATTAGTACAAGTGTGCACACTAGCAGTCTCATGAAACCATTTGTATGGACATATAGTTTGTTAATTATAGTTAACAACTTCTAAGAGGCTAAGAGGATGTTCTTATACAACACCTAATATCTGCTCTTTTGGGATTAAAGCATCATTGAAAGGGTCTCAAAGCAAGATATAAGTAGTACAGACCTGGTTTTCAGCACAAACAAGTTCTCAGTCTATCACAGGGTATTAACACCAGCTCTGGCAAGATGAAAACCAGTTTAGCAAAGAAATACTATTACATACTTAGAGAAAATAAGGGCAAAAGACTCTGGTCATACACATTACTAGCTAATAACAGCTGCTGTTCCAGAGCAAAGTGCAAATCACTAGAAATATTTCACAAAGAGGACTGAAAAAGAAAGTAAATTCAATTGCTTAATTTCAACATTTGAAAGTCTCCTAGATAAGTGAAATGGTTGACTAGACAGCTTACTTTACTCTAGAGAGAGGAGAATTAGATCACCAAGCAATTATATTTTCTTTCATCATTGCCTCCTAATAAGAATAACTTAGAGATACTCTTGGTCTAGGAGCAGCAACTACCTGCTGAAATTGAAAGGCAAGTGAGAGTCCATTATGCAAAAAGCTCAGAGAGTGGCTGCACACATTCAAGAAAAGCAGGTGGACCTGTTCATGGAAACTGCATCAACAGTGATCCTAAAAAGACATTAAGATAGGCTACAATTGACAAGTTATGTTGGTGGCAAGAAATCTGACCATTGCAGTATTAGTACTTGAGGTATCCTAAAGTTCAGGAGCATTCTCTGGTGGAATCTATGTTGTTACTCTAACATAACAAAATCTTGGTTAATGTGTATTAATCTGAAAAAAATATTCCAGCTTTCAGCTTCACAGAAATCTTGTATATTTCCCAGTTTATTCCCACACGTACATTGCTGGTAACAAACATGTAAATAAAGAAGATTTTAGCATCATACAGAGAAAGATTTAAAAGAGAAAAATGACAGACTTCCAGTCACCAACTACACAGACAGTTCTCATACACCAAGAGTGGCATATCCTACCTCGGACCGAAGTCCATTTCAACTCCAACTGGTGGCTTTTGGCCATCAGTTGAAGTTGATGTATAGGGAAGAGTAGATGAAGACACCAACTCCTACTGGCAACCAAAATGGAAGACACCATCAACCATAAAGGCAAAGGTCTCAGAGGTACAGCCCTAAGCAGCATGCATCAGACATGCCTTTAAATGAATTTGCAAACTTCTATAACGCTTTGGAAATAGCCAGATCAAAGGACTTTTCCTGATAAACTCTCACAGTAGACAATATCCCATAATACTTGTACTTTTCTCTTAAACCCCACTGTTACAACATAAAAACCACACAGATTTATGGCAATGTTGTTTGAGTACCTGAAACACAGCCATGTCATTTCAGGTCTCTCCCGTAGCAGAAAACTAACTAGATCCTAAACCAGTTCCAATTATACAGAAAACCATTTTTATATATTAAAAAACACAGTTAGAACCAGATTAGAAGCAATGCCATGTTCATAAAGCTACCATGACTGAAGTACCAGAAAAAGAAAAAAGTGAATGCCAATGACCAATGAAACAGGGAATGCAAAGGGACAAGAACTGTTGAGCACAAGGCAGTCTTGCACAGTGAGTCTCTGTGCCTGTCATTTTAAGAGACTGAGATCATCCTGAATTCCTGTGTTTAAGCAGAAGAAAGCATGTGGAATCACAATTCAGAGAAGGCACACACAGGTGTCTTGTATAACTCCAGGGTTTTTTTTTGTCGGTTTGCTTATGGATCGCACAACCTACTTTGTTTTTCAGTGCTGAAAGAGGAGATAAATGTTAACATCTGTCCTCAGCTGAGACTTCATTTTCTCCTACAGGTTGTTTACAACTAATTGCTGAGTCACCAGGCAGCTGAGGCACTTCCAAAGCCTCTAAATCAAATACCAGAAACAAATTTCTTGATCACTGCGAAATGTACATGGTCTGCAAGGCCAGTGGCATATCTTCACTGGCTGGAATGCTGAGGGAAACCACCATGGGAAATAAGGAGGACAGTTACCATCCACTCTTAATTTCCATCATCAGAACTTTGAGTTCAATTGCCTTCCTTCAAGGAAGAGTAATAATATCTAGACCACCACCATCATCCTGGCAACTGTGCACAACATGAATTGGCTCTTCAGTGCTAGCTCTATTAGAATACTTAGAAGGTTCGCAGGAGCTCTAAATAAAAGCAGAACCAACTTACCACTACTGACACATTCAATTCACTTCAAGAATAATCATTGCAATGGTTTTAATTAGCCTTCTGTATCAACTCAAGAATACAAGCCATACGAATTAAAAACAAAACACTAACCAAAAAGCCAATGGCACGTTTGTGAGCTGTTTTCCTCTCTGTGTTTCCTTTCTCTTACTCTTCCAATATTTAGCTCTTAAGCAGCTGCAACAACTTCACAAGTGACAAACATCTATTCCATATTTCACATTTCAAGCAACTCAAATGCAAGAGTGCAGAACAGACCATTAGACTGGGGATATTTCTTTGTAAAAATTTTATCAGTATACAACCAATGTACCAAACCAACTGTAAACTGCTGTCTACCACTTTAATGACACTGCTGTCTACCACTTTAATGACTCCAGGTTTCAGTGATGCACCAGCACTGGCCACCTGTTCTGACGCACTGTCATTCTGAACTGTGCACTACCATCTTGCATCACCCGGCCTGACAAACCTCTTCTTACTTCTGAATTTGCACAGGTGCAAATCCTGTCCTGAACTGTCACTCAAGTAAACACTCAACAAAAATCAGAATTTTCAGCTATCATCTACATCCTAATGCTTCCAACATGGTCATTATAGCTGTGATACATTTCTAAAGATTCACTTGTACTACAACTCCTACTGCAGAAGCCTAAAAAAGCTTTCAGAGCTTAAATGTACGTTTAAAAAGCAGATAAAAGTCACACAGTAGTTGCATCCAGTGTATTTAACAACCTCCTGTGTAATGCAACTGTAATGTATAATTACAATCCACCAACAGATAATTTGGTTCATAGGTATGAAGTACAATTATGAAGATACACTCAGAATAGCAGCATCTGAAATAATAGGTGTGTCGTCAAACTTATTAAAGAAGGCATTTAGACAGGTATGAGGAAAACAACAAGGAAAATGCACAATACATAGGCACAATGGTTAACTAACTTAGCTACCTTGTCCTGACAACAGTTTGATCAAAGTATGCTACTCTCACCCATACTAGGCCAAGGAAGCATAAAACATATTGGCAAAGGGGCTTCAAGCAGCAATGCCCATCAGCATATGGCTATGCAAGCAGCGTCTGTAAGCATTATCATTTGTCGCACAGCAGCCAGTTACAAAGAGAATGGAGTATCTTTTCAGGGAATGCTCAAGGATAGGTTGGATGGGGCCTTGAGCAATGTGGTCTAGTGGGAAGTATCTCTGCCCATAGCAGAGGGCGTTGTAACTAGATCATCTTTAAGCCCCAGTCCAACCCCTTGACAGTCTATGATTCAATACGTTTTTAAAAAGTGACAAGAAACATCTGGAAAAGCAGTGCTGTGTGTACATATGTACACATAAAAAAAGAAGTCCCTTTAAATTAGACTGGAAGAGCCAGGGCTTTTAATTTTCCTTTGACAGCTCTCTTCACACAGTTTTCTACAGCAGCTCCAGCCGAGACTGGAAAGAGCATCCTTGCAGCCTGAGCTGAAGGTAACTCACAGCAATGAGACAGAAACTTATCACAAAACTGCGGGGTAGAGTGTGGCCCGGCTGCCAAAAGGCTGCAAACCACGGACACTACCCAGGTAGAAGTTTCGTTGTGACAGCGCCTTCTCCCTCTCCTCTGCCCCGCTCTGCCGCCGCAGCCAGGGCGGTGACACAGCCCGAGCTGCCCCGCGGCCCGTCAGCCAGGCCCGGAGGCTGCTGCCAGCGGCCCAAGGCCATCGGGAGACAAGGCCGAGGCCGCGGGCGGGGCCCGGCGCAGAGGCGGGGGGAGACACCGCCTCTTCCTCGCGCGGAGCCACCACGTCGGCGGCACTGCCAACACTGCGGAAATGGGCGCGGGGAGCCGGGCCTTCCTCTCCGCCCGCCGCTCCGGCCCGGCCCGGGCTCACCCACCTGTGTCTCCGATGATGATGTACTTGAAGAGGTACGCGTAGGCCATGGCCGCTCCCGGGCTGCCGCTCCCGGGCTGTCCCGCTTTCGCTCCGGCGTGACGCGCGCGCTCGCCGCCCGAGCTCGCGCTGCGGAGAGGCGGAAACGGGTTAACGGCCCCCGGGCGGCGCCTCCGCTCGCTCGCTCCCTCCTACCTCCGCCCCCGCGCCGCCGCTGGCGGAGGGGCTCTGCTCGCTCGGTCCTGCTGTCCGCCCTCCCTCCCTCCCGCCGCGGAGCCGCAGGCGCCGGGAAAGGCAGAGCGTGGCGGCGGCGAGAACAATAAACAGGCGCCGAGCGGCCCCCGGACCCTCCGGCGACGTCAGCGCCCGCCCCCTCACGGCGCCCCGCCTCCGACCCGGAAATGCTGAGGCGCGAGGCCGCCTCCCGCGGCGCGCGGGGCGGAGCCTTGCCCCCCGCCCCGCGGGATGAGGGCGGCGGCGGCGGCTGCTCGGGGGCTCCGGGAACTATCGTCCCTGAATCCAGACTCGGGCAGGCTGGGAAAGATCTCGGGGGTCATCGTGTCCCGCCTATGACCAAACACCACCATGTCAACTAGACCGGGACACTGAATGCCACGTCCAGTCTTTCCTTACCAGGAACGGTGTCTCCACCACCTCCCTTGGCAGCCGATCCCTATGTCTAAGCACCCTTTCCGTGAAAGAGTTCTTCCTAATCTCCAGCTGAAATCTCCCCTGACACAGCTTGAGACTATGTCCTGTCATACTGTCGCTGGTTGCCTGGGAGAAGCATCCGACCCTCACCTGGTTTTAACCTCCTTTCAGGGGTTGTGGAGTGATAAGATCACCCCCGAGCCTCTCTCTTTGTCCAGGCTAAACCCCTCAGCTGCTCCTCACGGGGTTGGTACTCCAGAATCGTTGCCCTTCTTTGGACCAGCTCCAGCACCTCAATGTCCTTCCTCAACTGAGGGGCCCAAAGCGTAAGCTCTCTGAGAATAACCAGCAATGACCTATCTGGTACAAGTTCATCTTCATCACATGAGGTCTGAGGGGGTTTCCCCCTTTCTTTTTCCCTCTTTCCTCACTGAATGGAGAGCAATGAGCCAGGAGAGTAACCTAAATTCACATCTGGTGTTTAGGACTTTTACTTAGAGTTCACATGGGAATGCTGAGCTGGAAGAGACTTCTAAGCCATAGTCTAAGCTGCTTCATGAAGCATCTGGTGTACCCTGACCTTTGGACCTGGAGCAGTCCAAGGCAGCCAGGCTCACATATCACATCCACACTGAGGCGACATCAAATGCCTGGCAAGGGACAATCCCATGATGCTTTGGGATTCCCTTCAGCTCAGACTGTGGGCTGTGGGGGCTGTTCAAGAGCCATTGGCACATTCTTCATATAAACTCACATTTTACTCCCGTTCTGGCTGTCTGGTAGAATGGTAGTAAAAGGTGTCTGTCTTTTAACTTCATAGAGGTTTTTATTTGTGGTCAACATCCTGGACAACATTGACCCACAAGGCTTCTAACAGGTGTGCGTCCAACTTACTTGTAAAAATAAATAAAGCTGTAAATAAAAAGCTGATTGTGCCAAATCCTGTTGTATTTTTTCATAACCTGAAATCCAAAATGAAGCTTTTTATTAAAAAAAAAATCCTATCTACTGTGGATGTGCACCCCCCCTCCCCAACAACACTATAAAGTGGAAGGAGCTCTCTTTTATGTATTGTGAACATATCTACCTTTTTCACATGAAAAATTCACATTTTCAATGACCCCTTGTCAGATGTTTGCTTCCTATTTTTAATTTTTTTCTCCTCTGTACTTCTCCTAATTTCTCAACACTGTTTATTAAGTGTAGAGCCCAAAACAGCAGTTCTCATGTGTCTCTAACTAACCTCATGACCTCAAAACTGGCAAATGAGTATCTCTGAATGTGTTTATCTTTTTTTTAATCAACAACATCTGAATTAAATTTTTGATAATAGATCCCTATTCTAGAGAATTACTACTCAAATGTATCCATACATTTGGTGTCTCCCTATTAGCAGTGTTTTTCCCCTTGCTAAATTCCAATAATTTTGATCACGGCCGCTCAAGTTTAGCAAAGACATGTGATTTTTTTTCTCTTTTCATATTACCTCTGCTGTTTTGTTACCAAGGCTGTTCATGACAATATTGAATCAGTCTTGCATGGACAGGACAGAGCATTGAAAAGTGGCATGTGAACTTCTAGATTCAAAACCTTCTCCACACTGGAAAGAGCGATTTCTCTATTATTTTATTTGCAAGTAGTTTTGATATACATTTTTGTTAATCAATAGTTCCTAGCCAGAACGAGTTTTCTCAGAGAAGCAGGTTTTTGCCTTGCTTCCCATGAAAGTTAGGCTTCTTTTTTCACATATCCCATATGTCTCTGTTTCCTGCCCTAATCTAGATGGAGTCGGGTACCTCAGCTGAAGGAAAGGCTGCAGCTGGGGTCAGCTGTCAAACCCAATCAAGAATTCACACTAAAACAAGCCTTCTCAAGTGCTCCCTCAGCAGCTAAGCCCTTCAGCTGGCATTCATGCTGTTGGTTGGCATGGGTTTGTGTGACCTCAACCACTGGAGACAAAGCTGTAGGAGATCAGGCCATAAGCAGATAAGATCTCATCCAGTATAAGTAAAGGTTGCTGCTGCTAGGGATAGGGTAGCTCTGCTCCTCCTCATCTGTTTGTGGATCCTTCCTTGTTCTGGCATTGTCAGAGTCATCTGCTGAATAGGACAAGTGGCTAAGCTTTCATTTTATAATATTAGCTTTTAGGCAAAATCATCCTGGGTCCCACAGCCACACCAACAAACTAAATAACCTCATCAGTTGGATCCCACCTCTGTTCCAGCTAACCTCACTGCTCCCAAAAGGGCCCTGTGGTTGTGAAGGCTGAAGCCCACTCTATGAGATCAGTCATGCACACAGGTATCAACTCTCAGGATGAGCTCTCTCCTTTAGCTGCCTCTTCTGTGACTGGCAGGATGAAGGAGAACTGTGTGAGCTTTCATGTCTTTTACCATTCCTCCGGAGTCCTGTTGTTCATGACATTCTCCAAGTCTCCGTTAGGATTGAGGCACAAAGGGTATTACTCTGAGAGCTGGTCAAGTCTTGACAATCTGTCCTCAACATCTCAAGGTGATAAGTTTCAAGTGTATTTGATGGTGACAGACTTTTTAACAGAGTCTCTATCAGTAGGATAAGGGCTCTGAGCAACCTGATCAAGTTGAAGTTGTCCCCGCTTGTTGCAGGGGGTTTGGACTCGATGGCCTTTAAAGCTCCTTTCCAATCCAAACTATTTTATGTTTGTATGAGTGCATGATTCCATGATTTTGTTTACATCACTGATGGGATTTGGTCTCTTAGTTCCCAAATTATGCGATCTTCAAGACTTCCAGACAAGCCAAGTTGGCCTGATGTGATTGAATGAGGTCTGGGAAGAAAAGGGAATTCCGTTTTGTATAACTGGGGTTTGCTGATGGGGAGAAAATAGACAGTACAGGATCCCTAGTGAAATGGAAGGTGCCTTTAACATCTCAGCTGAGCTGCCTGACAGCAGACAGGTGGGTCTGAGAGTTCAGAGGGAAGGCAGCCCTAGCTGTTTGTGCTTTGGCAGCCTGGAGAGCCAGGCAGGTAACCAGCTTGCAAGTGACTCACGTGGCAGGGCAGTGCCCCACTGACTTCAGTGGCTGCTCAGCTTGAGCCAACAGCTGCACATGGACAGATAGCCAGGGCTCTGCTGGTTAGCCAGGCAGCCAAGCTGCTTTGTGGAGGATTTCAGTAATTTGTGATGGTTAGGGATAGTTATTGAATCAGTGTTTGGTAGAGGCTTGCAAGGATAATATGCAAGAATTTGTTGCTTATGCTATCCCATGGTAAGTACAAGATAACTGCTGCTGGAAAAGGCACTATTCCTAACTTATTGAATGTTATCAGCTGTTCTACAAATCTGAGATGCCTCCAACTAGAGATTAATGCAAAATTGATTTTCCTCCAAGTTAGGTTTACCATGTCATGTTAAGTAGTAATAAGAGGCATGCAAATTTTTTTTCATTTTTTTTGCTTCTCACCTGCTGAATTTACCTTTTCCAGAGAAATTATTATCTTTTTTTTCTTAAGCAGTAATACTTTGCCAGAAGGCTACCATGTAGTCAGACTCACTTACTAAAAAAAATATTAGCCAGTTGATATAAAAAAATTGGTAATTAATTTAGTAGTGAAGAATTGCAGAGAAATTCCTTTTCCTTTTCCTTTTCCTTTTCCTTTTCCTTTTCCTTTTCCTTTTCCTTTTCCTTTTCCTTTTCCTTTTCCTTTTCCTTTTCCTTTTCCTTTTCCTTTTCCTTTTTTTCTTAATGTTATTGTGACTGGTCATCTGCTAATGATTTTACATCACATGATGAAATATTTCACTATGATGACTATGTCAGGATTATATTCTAGCAAATTTGGGAAAGCTTTAGAAAACTATAACTTTTTTGTGTCACTCAGTTTTTTCCTGAATTTTCCACTGAGCAAACTTACTTGGGGTTTACAGAAAAGCCTTAGACTTTGCAGGATCCTTACCACTAAAAATACTATTTAGGAAAGAAGCTTCATGTCATCCAAATCTTGACATTCTCTCCAGAGCAAAGCATTAGACTGGATTTTTTCAATGGAAATTAAAACACAAAAGCAGAACTCTACCATAACATTTGAATACAACCACTTTAATTATATTTTGTACAGTAGTATCATTAAACTGTTAGAAGTAAATCTCTACCCACACTTCAGTCTAGATTAAAATTTTGAAATCATTCAGTTGTACAGTTAAATTTTCTATACAGATGCTGAGTAGGAAATGTTATTTTCTAGTGCTTGTCATTTAACTTTGTCTGCATGTGCTTCTTCTGAGCATTAAGTATATGCTATAATTTTTCTTATTTGAGAATTTTAAAATTAGATTTGTGTTATACTTAAGAAACAAGGCAATATACATTATAAATATAAACTTTGAGAATGGGATCCCCCTTCATATAGAAATAAATATAGAGAGCAGATCCTACAAGAAAACAGTCAAATATTTTGAAATGTCGGTGAAAATCTGCCTTTGTAAAGAGAACTTAAAAATACTTGTTAAGCCGTTAAAGGTGAACTGGAGACAACTTCTGAGTCAAGTAGGTAGAAATCCATGTCTATAAGTGATGTGGCTTGGGCTTTGCTGGTCCTAGACCAGGCAGCTTTGGCTGAGATTTCAGCTAGCAACTGGATATGTGTGCAGAGTTTACATTGTTATTTTTGATCTGGTGAAAAAAGAGGTTTGGAAAAAAGGGTTTTGTTTGTTTGTTTGTTTGTTTAATTCCTTTAAAATAGCGTAGTATATAACTAATAGCTTAAATGCTCTTGACTAAACATTAAAAATAAAACACCACATTTCTCCAGTCACTGTAATTAAAGAATGTTTTATTACAGTTCAATTACATTAATAAGTAATTTTTGGAAGTGAAAGTTTCAGTTCTAATAGCATTTTTTGTTTTCAAAATGTGATTTTGAGACTACATTTTTAAGACAGTGCAACAGAAAATATAGTTCTAGAGTTTCCAGCTGTATTCATATTTTAGGTTTTTGCTCCCCTGGAAATATTTGCATGACCTCTGCTTTATCCCTGTTTATTTACTAATGGCCTTTGCCACTGTTATAATTTCACCCTGTTTTTCCTTGCAAATAACCTTGTTTTTCACTGCCTTGATGTAATAATAAACACTTTGATAAGACAGTGTGTGATAAATTTTAATACACCGTTCCCGTGAAAACAGGGAAAAAATAGGATCCTTGAAATAATCTTGAAATGCCTAAAAAACTGAAAAGATATGTTGAGTTGGTTATTTTTTTTTTTTGGTTTGGTTTGGTTTGGTTTGGTTTGGTTTTTTTGGTTTTTTGTTTGTTTGTTTTTTAAAATTATTCTCAGGAGCATTAGAAAATACGTGTTTGTGTAACAAGATTCACAAAAGCATGGAGTAGTAGTGCTAAACAATGTCAGAGATCCATGCAGAAGCCTACTTAAACTGACATCAAGGTGAAATTTCAGGGGTTTTTTCAACTTTAGAGATAGGTTTTTTTTTCTTTTTTTTTATGTCTTTTAAAAGTTGTTTTGGCAATGATTTCAGAAGGAGAAAGTGGAAGCTGAAGTTACCACACAGGCTCACAGAAGTGAAAATAATCATGAAGACTTCCTGTCTTCAGCAGGAAGTGAGACAGCTTTAAGGAAACTGGTTTGCTTGAAAAGGAATAAGAATAAGCAAGCTTGGTCACTTTTTTTTCCATTCAGATGTAATTTTATGGTTAAAAAAATAATATTTTAAATTTCTTTTCTTCTTCTCTTCTGGTAGTAATGACTTTTTTTCTTTTTAATACACCCCTATTGATGTTTTTTGGTGGCTGTTGGAAGTATGGAACTGTCTAAGACTCTGGAAGTCAGCAGAGTTGCTAAAGGATCTGAGTTGAGGATATCTTAGGGACCGTGTCTCAGAAATTATCTTTTTGCACCAAGATATTAGCGGATAACCTACCCTACATTTTTGTCTAAAAGGTGTAATAGCAATTTCTGGTAATTCCAACAAAACTGTTTGTATCTAAACCATATCTAAAATTATGTCAAAGGCTTTAAGTTTTTATTGAAATTACTTAAAATTTAACAAAACAAAATACCATGAAACTGGAGGTTTAGTTCTCCTTTAAGTACTTCTTCATTATGCATTCCACTGAATAAGCTTCATCATAAATATTTTTAATCAGAAGATGTTTTACTTTAAAAATACATGTGTAGGCTACTTTGATATTCAGCCATTGTTGATGTAGAGGGCAGCCTGTGCTTCTGCATGTATTTTCCTTCATTTGATCGAATGCTTTTCAAAACTCCAGCCATCTTAAGGTTATTTCAGCACAGTTTCCCTCACTTTTCTTCAGGCTGTGAAGGTCACACCAAAGCTGTTATTTCCTACATGAGCTGTGCCATTGTAGCCTTCCATTGTAGGCTAGGGACTTTTTAATTCCACAGATCAGAAAGTATTCATTTTTTTCTCTTAATTCAGATGCCCCTATCCATTCATACACTGGTTGAGAAAGGTAAACAGTATGTCCTAGAATGGGAAAAAAACCCCAAGAGAATGAATTGCAATGGAGCATACCTCCCCACTCCCCAGCCATCAGCTTCCATTCATTTTAGATGTCCAATGGGTGTAGGTGTTCATTCCTACATGTTTATTGAGAACACCTTATTGCTGTGGTCATGAGATGTAAAGGAGTATGAAATTTTGGATGCTAAGTATTCTGTCTTATGTTTCATGGCAAAAAATGCAGCAGAAAAGCAACTTTCCTGGCTTCAAGGCCCAGTTGATTTTCATCAGGTTTCTCTTAGGCAGGCAGTCTCTTTTATAGTTCTATACCACATTCAAAGGGGGATTTCTCAATTCATTTCCAGTTCACAATGTATAGAAGAGTTGTAGCATGTCTTTACTTAAGGAAGCTCTTGTCTGCTAAAACTTAAACTCAGATTATGTCAATAACCACTGCAATTCCACCTTCTTTAACAGCGAAGCTTGTTTAGTTATCACAACCTTCATGTCATCATAATTACTTACCAGAGAAAATGGTTGCACTTTGTGGCAATGCCAAGCCCTTATCACCATAAAGCTTGTCTTGTGGTATGTTGACAGTCCTCCAAGGCCTATGCCTATTTACCTTGTTTTTTTCCCTGCTATGTGTCTCAATCCTATTTTCCTAATTTTCTTCAGAATCACTTTAATTTATGTTCTGTAGTCAAAAATTACATGAAAATTGACAAAATGGCTTTCTGGATAACAATTTCAGTCATGGTATTTTCTTCCCATGTTTTCAAAAAATAAGATGACCAGTCTTTTTCAGAACTTCTTGGTCCTGTAGGAAAGAAATGCACATTATATAGTACTTTAGGAAGTATGAGCACAGAGCAGTCTACAGATTATGAAAAGTAATCTAGTGTTTCAACCTTTTAGGGAATCCGTCATTTAACAACTGACTAAGGCCAAAAACAATGGATTCAGCATGCTACCTTGTGTCCTGTAGGGATTGGGAGCCTACTTCTAGTACTCCTTGTAGTGGTTTTCTTTGACAGAGACAATAGGAGCATACAGGCAAGAGCCTAAATTATTTTTTCCATGAGCAGCAGCTATGTGGAAATTTTCCATAATTCTTCTTGCCATGCACATGAACCCAGCCACATGAAGGGAAAAAGCAGAGCTGTCCCTGACAAAAAGAACGACCATGACCATACTTGATAAATTCTTTTGGCAGTAGCAGTCAGGCCATAGCCATCCTCTCATCCTCTCTCATGTGTATACTCTGTGTAACACAGAGTTAATTGGTCTTTATCTCCTCAGTAAATGGGGTGCTGCCATGTTGCATCAGGCTTACCATGCTGAACGAATGCAATAAAATTCTGCCATGTCTTGGGAATGCCTTGGCACAGGAAGAAATGAAACAGCCAACCTCCCCAGAAAGGTATGGCAGCACTAATCTAGTTTGTATGACTTAGACTAAGTAGAAATCAAAATATATGTATCCTGGTGACTCAAATAAAGGTATGAAAGCTGTTGCCTCAAATGAAAGCAATGAAAATGTATAGTTTCCTCTAGTATAATGTCAGGTGAAGCAGAGAAAATGCATAGAAAGGCTTAAGACAATTATAATATTTATGGCAAATGTAAATGGAGGAAGTGATGCAATGCTCAGCTTAAGTAGTATAATGTCATGTATAAAATAAAAACAACTGTTTTGGAAAAAGAATGTTGATTAGCCTAAACATTGAAAGGAAGAAGAGAAAAAAAGGAAAGATAACTACAGATCAATTACACAAATGGGCCAGTTTCCAAAACAAAGGGGCAATACAGAGATTCACAGACTTATTACCATTTTCCAGTAAATTATTCCCTAATATGTCTGAATTAAACCTGCTTCTTGTTACACTTTTATTGGGAATGTAAATGCAATTGGGATCTTTTTGAACATTAACTGGATGGCTTACTGAATATTCCCTTCATTCTGTGGCTCCTTCTTTCAGTTTCATCTTAATAAGTTGATTTTTCTGTCAGTAATTTGCATAATGAAGATTTTATCTGCATGTACTTTCTTAGATGAAAATGTTGCTGTAATAACAACAGGAAATATTTATTTTGCGTGAGACAGTTTGGAACATGGATTTGTCTCATTGTTTGGAGTAGTTCAGTAATTCAGCTTAACAAGTGTTAAGTTTCTGAGTGTCTCTTAAAACAGGCAAACATTTTATCCTACATCTCAGATAAAGATCAAATAGGTTTAAATATCAGACTTGCAGTAAGCAGATATTTAACCATATGTTCTGAGGTGAGTAAATTCCATACATTTTTGTATTAAGAAGTTGGACTCCGCCTTTTCTGTAAAAGAGAATCACATGTCTAACTGATTCTTAGTAATGTGTATGATCTAGCTGAGTTTTAGAGAAAAATAGACTTGAAGTAACAAACTGACCAGTAAGAAAGAGTAATTTGCTGAGCCTTATTTTAAAGTAATTACCCACAACTTCTCTGGGCAACCAGAGTATATGTATGTATATATATAAATGCAGCTGTTTGCAATAAAGTATCTATGACATAACTTTTTCATGTTTATTATCTTTATTTATGGGAAAACCTTTTCTCCTGTCAGAAAAAAATGCAAATTCCTTATCCCACTCTTTTGAAAAGATCCAGTTTTCTGTATTTCCATTCATCCCGAATCTAATTTTCAAACTATTTGATAACAGGTACTTTCAGTACTCTTTGCAATGTGTAATATTTATACAATACTTTTTACAAACTGCTGCCTCGTGGAGGAAATAGTAGGTACTGCAATAAAGATAAACAGCATGCCAGAGAGTACATTGAGGAGACCAATGAGGAGACATTGTGAATTAAATGCCTTAAAAAGTAACCGAGGAGCATCAGCCCAAGGACTTCAGATTTCAGTTACAGGTGATGAGCATGGCTCAGAGTGTATTTAGTGTGTCTTGAACTTAGGCTACTGACTAAGCATCTAAATCTGTCAGAAGTAAATCAGGTAAGCCCCTGGCAAATTTCCCCAGATGCTGAAGCAAGACCAGGTTTTAGACTTGAGTAAAGCTGTTTAAATTCTTCACCAAACAATAATGGTCATTACATCTGACTTTGTCTCCATTGCTGAAAGGAAGGGGATACAAGGGCAAACATAATTCCACATCAGAGAAGGCTAGTTTGTGGAAGTGCTGGATTAAAGGGGGAGGGAGTTCTCCAGAGCCCTCCTCCAGTGGTGAAACAAGGTCAGTGAGAGCTTCTCAGTCTTTTTTCCTCAAGACAGAACTGTGGAAGGGGAATGGAAGCTTGGTACAATACTTTTTGTTATGACTGAGAAATGAAAACTAGGGAGGTCAGGAGATTGTAAGAATCACTTAAATTCATAAGAAACTGCAAATCTGAGAAAGAGCGCTTTTCTAGAGAGTTGCTAGTAACCACAGGAAAGAGGAGCTGCTGGAACCAGAGTGCAAAGGTCTGTTTTAGAGAATCTGCTTCTTAAGTAGCAGACTTTGACAAGATTTGAATATGGAAAAGTTACTTCACTGAATAATTTAGCTCCTTTAACCACACGGATTGTGGCAGCATGCAAACGTTTCCTAGAGCTGCAGTTACTCCAGGAAGGTTAAGAATAGGCTGTGGAGTAGATTACATATAGCAGCCTCCATTGAGAAACAGAGGAAAAAAAAACTATTTAAAATTTACTAATAGCTTTTTTTTTTTTTAATGGACTGAGTATAGCCTCAAGACTTCACTGATCCTGAAGGTTTACATGTCTTCTGTAATGACAGAACCATAAATTCTAAATGTTGGAACAGTCAACTGTTCAGGGCAGCATAACACCTCCCTGAAGACGCATTTTGGCTCATGTACTTTTCCTGGCGTGTTAAGTGATCCTGGAGCTGGGAAGGAGAAATTGCTGAGAGTTTAAATGGCAATAAACCTATCTGTGAACATCAAGGGAAAAAACTGGCTTGTCTTTGCATGTACTAAAGAGTGATGTCTGTCTCCCAACTAACAGCTTCCTCTATGTATTGTTTTTTTTCAATTTGCAGTATCTTCTTTTTTGGTTAAATAATTTAAAGAATATCTGTATAGAGGCACACATATATTCCCATAGTTGTACTGCCAGGGATTTGAATTAAAAGAGACAAGAAATAGATTGTTTAGATTTATATAACTAACTCAGGGATAAGCATTGTAACTCCCAACACTGTTCAGGAAACCTCAATGTTTGAGAAGATCGTATATGTGAATAATAACTACATAAAATCTTTTCAGACTTTGTCTCTGTAAATAGCAACTATAGTAACCCCTGTCATTTAGTCTTCTGTGGAGCTTATTCTAGCTTTACTGTAATTATTTTATTGCCAGTGAAAGTGATCTGAATAACATGATTGGCTTTTAAAACCTAACTTCACTGCAGTTGTTTCCTACAAGCTACCATTTCAGTCTTTGGATGCTTTTGCTAGTGGCAAAAAGAAATTCTGAGATAACCATTAACAACCTTCCCCAGACCACTACAGTTAAATAACTATGGTGATTTGGTACTTCAGAACAAAGTAGAAACAGATCTGCTTTCCCCAAACCATGATTTACAGTTAATATTGACAATACCTTAGATATGAAATCTTAAACCTGAAACAAATTATGTTTCATTTAACACAGTATTGGGTTTTCATTGTTTCCATGGACCAACACTAACTGCTGACCACTGATTTTAAGTAGCTGTATGTTTGTGTCTTCCTTCCCAAATCCATAGAAATTATCAAGGTTACTTTGGTGCAGTTCCCTCTATAAACACAAGGACTGTTATGCATTTCAGAACAACAGTGTTTAATCTTTGGTGCAGGTTAATTTAATTTAGTCATACATGTTGACAGTTATTCTGAAGCACAGTGTTTTGACATTGCATTTCTTTTAGGTATTTGGAGAATTTGCTTTGACTTATTTAGAAGAAACCTTGAGGAAGGTCAGCAGTCATGGCTGAACCATCACTTTCTTGAGTGACTGTCAAAATAAACATTATCCTAGCATAGATTATTGAAGTCAGTGTTTCTTTTGCAATATTCTGTGCTTATTGAGAGGCCTACATTACAAAATCTACTTTTATTACAGAAGTGTCAAGATCATTCTTACCATGCCCCCAGTCACATCTTCTGGTTAAATAATGTAAAAACAGTAATGAAGCTTACAACTGCCAGTTTCTCTCTCTCCAAAACTTCACTTAATAGTGAACTTATATTTTTAGGATGGAGAGTTTAAATTCACTTAACCCATATCATGGAAAGCTGTTTTAAGACCTGGGATATTAGCTTGTGACTTGAATTTACTGCTGTAACAGATTTTTTTTGTTTCCTTGGTAAAAATTATGGTTAGTATCTTCCTGAGTACTTTCTCAAATATTGTCAAGATTATAGAAAGCTGAGATATCATAACAGGGACAATGCAAGCATGGTAGCAACTTTAACCTCTTCCATCGGTATATGCCAGTGAACCCCAAATCCCTTACATAATGGTGGATTTCAGGCCAGTTTCTGTTAAGCAGAGATTTCTTTGAAGTGCCACCAAGTTCCAGATGTTCTCATGATTGTTGTAACATTTTTCTGACATGTATCACATAATCATCAGTAAGGATAGAACAACAATAAAGCTCTTCCACACTGAAATACATATCTCAGCCTGAAGTTTTGCGTGATATTTTTACCCACTGTTAGAATCTTCAGGTATATTTACTCAACCAAACAGGACTTTTGTGCTTTGTTCAACTATTAACCCATAATGGTAGGCTTTTTCTATGTCTAAGGATAAGAACCAAGATTTACCTGCTGAAGCACCTGGATCTGAGATATCTGTTGCATGTTTTTCTGCAGCTTCTCCAAATTTTGGTATACTTTATCATCCTTTTTTTGTTTTCCTTGATAATTTCATATATTAGGTAAGACGGTATTAAGTCTCCTCTACAAGTTACTGGTCACATTTCTCCCATGCAGACTAGGGATCCATTTTAAACCTTCAAAGATGTTTGAATACTCCGCTTTGACTATTTTGTAAGCTATTTTCTTGAACATCTCCAATAAGTCTTCATCTTCAAAGCAGCTATTTTCTGTGTTGATAATCCAAGATACAAATTCTTTTTCCAGGTAGATTCGATCTATATATGCCAAGTGTCTTCTACAATGTCATATCTGTACATTTACCAGCAGCATTGCCTTTTTTAAAATAACAACTATATAATATTTACAATCTTAAGGTTACTATGTTTAGTTTTCTTTTCTTCAGTCATGTAGCAGTAGCATTCCTCCAAAAAAAA
Organism: Phylloscopus collybita; assembly: GCA_027886175.1. Lineage (NCBI taxonomy): Eukaryota > Metazoa > Chordata > Aves > Passeriformes > Phylloscopidae > Phylloscopus > Phylloscopus collybita. The sequence continues at coordinate 36,760,545 of JAJNNQ010000075.1, forward strand.
AAACAAACAGTAACCACTGTCCCCTGCCACACTAGGGACATTTTCTGGGATAACACTTCTTTTTCCTTTTTAGTCTGTCTAAATTATCAGAATGTAATGATGTCCACAAGTGCTGGACTGATGAAAAATATATTCCACACTCTTAGCAAATTCAATTTTGATACCACACTAGTGAAGTACAGTCATAGTACTTGCTGTTCTTTACTGTACTGTGTTTATAATTTCAGGAACATTGTAGCTATTGATCTAGTGCCAAGCCCAGTTGGGAACAATTAGTTACTAGCTCAGTAGCCATGATGCTTAATTAAAATAAGATTTCCTTTTATATTTTTTTGATATATTTATGTCCACTGACAGTCTGACACACTGTTTCTTTACTCTCCAAACTTTCTAGGCATATCCATATAAAATCATCTTCCCATGGGCTCCAGTATCCCACAAACCCTCATTTTCCCCTCTTATATTTCCAACTAAATTAGTAATCCTAATTTATTCATAGTATTTTATGTGTCAGTGTTTCTGCTTTTCTGTGTCTGTTCACATGTTACTCTTCGGCTTGGCATTTGGGATTATACTACTCTGTAACCCTGTATCTCAGTCACTGGTCCCAAATCTACCTTTCACAGAATTAACACTCACATTTTTCAGTTATCCAGGATACCCTGGTCAAATCCAACCTTTATTGTGATAAACCAAACTGATTTAAACGGACTTACCTGTCCATTTACAGGGAGCTGTAATTTTATACTGATTTATTTTATTTGATCTGGTTTTGGTTGCTGACAGGCTTTCTTGGAACACTATGTCAATTTTAGTTTTTCATTACTCTGTTTCTGAATTCTACCTTCTCTTTTTTACTCATATTGTAATTAATTCAATTTTCTAGCTCTTCTTTAATTAATTTAATATTTGATCCTATGAAAATGGATTTTTGCTGTAATTCTATGCCATTTCCTCTCAGACTTCTCTAAATAGTCTTTCTTTATCTAATATAAGAGTTCTCCTATCTTTATGCAAAAATCTTTCAAGTATTAATTAGATTATACTAATTATAAGTATAAGTGAGTAACTAAGTCTTCTGTAGTAACTTCTCCTAGAGCAATTTGCATCAGGTAAATGGGACTCTTCATAGTTCAGCTTCTCCTGTCAGGCCTGTTAAATGTTACAAGTGCCAACTTTAAAAATAGAGGTGTATGAAACTCATACCATTGCTTGCATGGGTACCTGTCTTACAAATAAACCATGACTGCTTGCTCTCCTTTATCTCTTTCTTTCAGTTCAAATTCTGAATAAAATAGAGTATTTGTAAATATAATTTGGTTTCCCCTTAGAGGACTTCTTCAGTTGAAAGAGACCTACAATGATCATCTAGTCCAAATGCCTGAACAATTCAGAGCTGACCAAAACTTAAAGCATACTGTCCAAACGCCTCTTACACGCTGACATGCTGGGGACATCAACCACCTCTCTAGGAAGCCTCTTCTGGGGCTTGACCACCCTCTCAGTAAAGAAATATCTCCTGATGTTCAGTCTAAACTTCTTCCAGCACAGCTTTGAACCATTCCCACATGTCTTATCACTGGATACCAAAACTGGAGGAAATTAGCACCTCCCTCTTCACTTTCCACCCTCAGGAAGCTGGAGAGAATAATGAGGTCACCCCTCAGCCTGCGTCTCTACAGACTAGAGAAGCTCAAAGTGCTCAGCTGCTCCTCACAGGAAGTGCCTTCCAACCCTCTCACCAGCTTTGCTGCCCTCCTCTGGATGCATCCAAAGACCTTCCACATCCTTCTTAAGCCATGAGACTCAGAACTGCACACAACACTCAAGTTGAAGCCACATCAACACTGAATACAGCAGAATAATGACCTCTTTTGACTGGCTGGTGATGGTGTTTTTGATGCATCCCAGAATGGCTTGGTTGCCAGGGCGCACACACTGCCGGCTTCAGGTGAGCATCCTGCCAGCCTGCACCCCCAGACCCCTTTCTGCAGGGCTGTTTCCAGTCACTCATCTCTTAATTTATACTTCTGCCCAGTGTTACCCTGTTTTGGTGCAGAATCCAGCATTTCAACTTGGTAAATTTTATCCCATTAATCAGTGCCCAGTGCTCTAATCTATCTGGATCCATCTGCAAGGCCTCTTGTTCCTCAACAGAGCCAGCAGCATTTCCCAGACTGGTATCATCAGCAAACTCGCTAATGCTGCATTCAACTCCTGCCTCCAGGCCATTGGTAAGTGTATTAAACAGACCTGGCCCTAAATTGAGCTCTGGGGAGTACCACTGGTGAGCAGTCACCAGCCAGATGTAGCCCCATTCACTACACCACCTTGAGCTCTGCCTTTCAGCCAATTCTTCACCCTGTGAACCTCTCATCCAACAGTTGGACAGCTTGTCCAGAGGGATGTTGTGAAGGCCTGTAGCTATCTCACTAGCCTCTTACAACATGGAACCTTTAGAAATTATTTGCATGGGAATGACTGAGGGAGCTGAGGTTGTTTAGCCTGGGGAAAAGGAGAATCAGAGGCGACCTTATCACTCTCTACCACTCCCTGGAAGGTGGTTTGAGCCAGGTGGGGATTGGTCTCTTTCTCCAGGCAGCAACTGACAGACGAGAGGACACAGTCTTAAGCTGTGCCAAGGTAAGTATAGGCTGGATATTAGGAAAAAGTTTTTTTCTGAAAGAGTGATAAAGTACTGGAATGGTCTGCCCAGGGTGGTGGTGGAGTCTCCATCCCTGGACGTGTTTAAAAAAAAGATTGGATGTGGCACTTGATGCCATAGTTTAGTTGTCAGGGCTGGGTTGGACTCAATGATCTTAAAGGTCTCTTCCAACCTAGAGATTATGTGATTCTGTGGTATTGGCCTTTCAAAAATGCTTATTCTAAATTGGTCAGCACTTCACAATGAGCCTTCTGGCCAGGGACTTGACCCCAAAGGGCCAAATTAAGGACCAGTAGTTTGCTGCAATTGTAGTTCAGACATTGAAAATATAAATTAATTAGAAATTTCTCTCCAAATGGCATCTTCCTTTTCCTGCTTGCTATAATTCCATGTACTATAAAAAGGCCATGTTTAAAAGGGAAGGACTGAATCAGGCTTTGTGCTAGTTTCTGGAAAGATACCCAAGACTGACTGAGTTATGTGGGGCAAAGTGACAGCAACAGTGACATCTGCAGAGCTAGTGCTGTCACTATCAGCAGCACAAATGTGTTCTTGCATCTTTTATGAGTTTAATTCATCAGAGGATAGAATGGATCTTTTGACAAATTCTATGCTACAATTACAAGTCTGTTGCTCAAAGAAAAGACTTTCTCAACTGAGAAATCAGAGACTTTGGTCATCTGTAGGCTGAATTGCTACAGTAATTCAACACAGAAGCAAGAAACATATAATCCAATTATGGGGAGTAATATCTAAATCACTCCTATTTCTTTTTTTAATGGTTTGCTTTGGAATCCATTAGGAAAAAAGAGTCTTTATGTATTTAAAATATTAATAAAGTGAAAAATTGAAGTGATCATACTTAGTTGGAAGTGAACAAAGTAAATTCATTTGTGTTCCCTCTAAGTCCTGTCATTCTTCTGTAGAATATGTTGTCATGGTATCCAATATGGCCATGTCAAAAAGCAAGTAATAACAAATGATGATGGTTAGTGACATGTGGCAGATTACTTTTCCTATTTGGGTACCTAGTGTGGGATTGAATGGGCAACGATAAAGGTCTATTTCAGATTCAGAGGTAGCAGCATTCTGAGGCTACACTCTGAAAAAGTGGGACCTAGCAATGTTGAACATACAAATTGCAGAACAAATGTTAGAGGGGATTTGGAGTATTTTTTTTTTGAGAAATGAAGAGGCTTTAACTTATTATTTAACCTCCCCTGTATCTCAGCTTCTATAAACCAGGGTGACATCTTTAAATTAATAACAGCTATTTAGTCAGATTATACAAGGCAAGATTCTGCGTCCCTCTCAGTTAAGAAGGCCTTCAGATAAGACCCTTGTTGTGTTTGAAGTCAAAAGAAACCCCTTTGCAGCCTTTGACCCAAAACAGGCCGCTGTCCCAAGTTTGCCAACATGCAAAAGTACACTGATTTAATTTCAAATGTTACATTAAATTGGTTTAGTTAAGACTATGATAAAGGAAATGTTTATCAGAGCCTCCCAGTCTTTGCCTGGCTTGAGACTCACTACCAAATATTCTAGCCAATATTAAGGGTGTAGAAGTGCTTTCATATAAATGACATGAATGGAGAGATTAGTTGTCTCGAAAGAATTATTTTCCTGTCCCAGACCTTTAGAAATGTTTTCTAGGGTGCTGGGAAATCAGTGGCTAGTCCAAAAGCAAGACAAAGGAACAGTTATAAATATCCCTCTCCTTCCAAATCTGGCAGAAAAGATGGCAAGATTAACATATATGTGGCTGCATAATTTTTTTCTGCTGTCAGTCACCCTTAATCCCTTCCTATCTTAGGGAGGCAGGAAAACACAAGGATTTGAAGGGCCAATTCAAAGGGCAGGATGGCAATCCATTTTGCTTAACTGTAAGGCTGCAACTGTGAATGGATAGAATATTCCAAAAATCTGCATATCACAATCTCAACATCATGCCAATAGCAACCGCCCCCTTGCCCAACTAACGCCCTTGCTGTTTTCATTAGAAAGATAATCTCTGCCTTGCATATAAAAACATTTAGCTATTGTCACCCTAATAACAAACTCAGATTTTAGCATAGTTACCTTGAGGCTATCCTAATTTACATAAAATTCTTCCCCAAAACAGGGGGAACTTCTTATGTAGGTTTAGCCATCAGCCCCTCTAACTTTCCTCTCTAGTCAAAAAGACATTTTCAGAAAGCAAATCAGAGAGCTCCTTCAGACAGCAGTTTGACCTGTCATGCTCTGTAAACTACATAGAAAACCACAATTTTTCATTTGGGCAGTGTGAAATCAATGTCTTTGTGTCTAGGGCTTTATTTTAGCAGGTAATAAGCAAATAATGGATCTGTGGTGCTATCCAATAAAAGCTGAAAGTTTAATTTTTTGAAAACTTCTCTTGTAAATCTTCAATTATGGATTATGTTACAGATGAGAGGAAAGAACCAAGTCATATAAACATAAATAAGCTGCATGTCTCCAACAATATCCGCAATCATAACTCTGAATATAATCCTTGCCAACAAACAACGTCTGTCCGTGAAAGGCATTTTAGAATTTCTGAAGTAAATGGTCAATTCATAAAAGAACAATGTGATGGATTTTCTCCATGTACCCTAGATAAAAAAGGAACAACAGCTACTTAAAATGTTTTGCATTTATCACTTTTAGGAGGAAAAAAAATAGAATTTGGAGTCACTGTCCAATCCCAAGGGATACTTATTCTATGTCTAGTATGGCCCTAATTATAATGATAACATAATGAAGAAATGTTCCCTCTCTTCCTGTAGCTGCACAGTGGTAATCTGCAGAAAATTGCCATCAGCTGTAGATACATGAATATATATTTTCTAATAGCAAGCTATGTTCTGTGTTTTTGTAATAGCACTTTATTTTTTAAGGGATCACCTCATGAGCTGCAATTAAGAAGCGAGAATCTGTCATGTTATTAAAAAAGTACCAGGTAGCCCAAAGTCAAAATCAGATGACAGCTTAATTTAATATAGCTGAGTAAAAAACCCCACCAAATACAAGAGGGCACCAACATGGGTAACAGTGTAAATTACAGAGCACTATGACTTTATTCCAAGTTAAAACATATAGCAAGCTTGCATATGCCAGTACAGCAGTTGCAAGTCTGACTAACAATGCTAATTATTTTCTTTGCTAGTAATATTTCCATGTATTAATGATTTCTAGAAACTTCCATTTGCCCCAGCTGAATTTTCTGGTTCATAGGGGGGTTTTTTTGGGGTTTTTTTGTTTATTTTTTTCACAAATTTCACAGAAGACTTCAGCTTTTTTAGAATTTTTTTTTAAGTCATGACCAGTAGGAGAAATTTCTTCTCATTATAAAATATTGTAAGATATGTTACAATCCTAGCACCAAAGCAGTAGGTAGTAAAAAAAATGAAATTTGGCAAGGTAGGAGCTCTGTGCCCCCAGATGTCATTTTGATTCCTTTGGCTTGCCTTTCTGTATATTGAAAACCTCACACAATTCTGTAAGGGAATTTGAAAAAAAAACCCCAAACATCCCAGAGCCATGCAATTATATTAGGTCTTGCTCTTGAAGAAGTGCTTTGTAGCCACAGCTTATAAATGACTAACTGCTCAGCCTGATGAGATTTCTTAGCAACCCTTGTGTGAACAAGTATAAAAGCAAGGCATGCTCCTCAATTAAAGGCATTTTTTCAAATGTCTGAGAATATATTTTTCTCTTCCTGGTTATTCACATTCTAACAAAGAACATCAGGTCAGTTTTCATTCAGGTAACAAGCTCATTTTGTTTGGAATACAGGAGTTTAGGACCCAATTGAATATAAGCATATAGCACATGAAGTCCCTCCTTTGTGGACAGCAGAATGGAAGAGTATTGCAGATGTTTTCTTGCTTGTTACCAGAAGCCTTGTTGTCACAATCTCAGTGAAAGGAACCTGGCAAGCAAGGAAAATCATTATGCAGTCTATCTTCCTGTCTCTGAAGGACAGTAATATTTATTGATTCTCAGGAAGAAATAAAGGCAATGTATAAGCAGGAGTAGCAGATGAGATCAGTAGACTATTGTCACTGAAGAATAAAAACTGGAAAGCAGTATGTTGGCACAAGGCCTGCATAGCTACAGCTAAAGAGCAGAAGACACAGGAAGAAGAACAAGGAAGAAGGATTATAAATTTTTCCCTCCTGTTTAATTCACATTCATATGTCTAAATCTCACGCTCCCCTGTCATTGTGCTTGGGGTATTTGCACGCCAGTATTTGTTATACAATATTCTTTGACTTCAGCCATGCAAATGACAACTGGAATGCATCAAGAGCCAGCAGATTGGCTTAGGGTAAACACACTGGCTGAGCATGCTGTCAGGCAGCCCCAAAATTTACCCCTTATTCACTGAAAAGCAAGTGAAAGGTGTACAGGTTTCTGAGGAGGTGAGGTCCTTTCACAGGGCAATCATTGGGGGCTTGTTAGCTCCACTCCTAGCCTTTGCTGCATACTTTTATTCCTTATGGCTCCAGCTGGGGAGCTGTTGGTAGATCCTGCAATTTCACAGAAGCACTGAATGAGCCAGGTGGGAAGGGTCCACATCTAATCCAACCTTCCTGTTCAAGCAGGGTTGTTCCAGTGCACTTGGCAGAGAATTCTGTTCAGACAGTTCTTGAATATCTGCAGGGAGGGAGACTCCACAACCTCTCTGGACAATCTGTTCCAGTGCTTGGTCACCAGCAGAGTAAAGAAGTTTTTCCTCAGATTCCCGTAGAACTTCCCGTGCACCCTTCCTGCCCATTGCCTCTTGTCCTATTGCTTGGCACCGCCAAGAGGAGCCAGGATCCTCCCTTCAGACACTTACAGATATTGGGAAGATTCCCTTTCAGGCATCTTTTCTTGAGGCTGAAGATGCCCAGCTCTCTCAGCCTTTTCTCATAAGAGAGATACTCCTAGCTTTAAATAATATTTGTAGCCCTCTACTGGACCCAGTCCAGGAGCTCCATGTCTCTGTTGTCCTGAGGAGCCCAGAACTGCACACAGTACTCTGGATGAAGCCTCACCAGGGCTGAGGAGAGGGACCTGCTGGCAATGCCCTTCCTGGCAGCCCAGGACACCACTGGTCTTCTTGGCCATGAGGGCACACTGCAGGCTCATGGACAGATGTTGTCCACCAGCACCCCCAGGTCCTTCTCTGCAGAGCTGCTTTCCAGCAGGTCGGCCCCCAGCCTGTGCTGGTGCAGGGGGTTGTTCTTCCCCAGGTGCAGGACCCTGCATTTGCCTTTTCTGAACTTCAGACAGTTCTTCTCTGCCCTTCTCTCCAAATTGTTGAGGTTCTTCTGAAGGGCTGGACAGCACTATGGCGTAATTTAACCCCTTTCTTTCCAGTCAGGAGCTATAAAAGCCTGCACTCTGATCTCCAGAAATGAGGAAAAGTGATTTGCTCTTGGTGATGGATCATAAACTAGAATCAGAGTAATAAGTGTACTAAAGTTGCTGTGAATGTTCCATGCTTCTGGCTGGCCAAAATTTGATGGGAGCTCAGGGACATCAGTAACATAAAACAAAAATAATAATAGCTCTACAATTCCATAAGTTATGTAATTTGCCTGTATTTTTAGGTTTTTTTGTAAGGAAGAAGAGATACAACAAAATTCACGTGCTAAGGTTTGTGCCACAGTTGAAACTCCGGCACTTTAGAAGACAGTATTGCATATATATATATGTGTGTGTGTGTGTGTGTGTGTGTGTCCCACGAACACAGGAAACTGTCTGGTGTTTTCTTGCCTTGTGTCTTACCCTGCAGGATACTGTGTTTAGGTTGCCTAATCTAGCATTAAGAAATCTTCTGTGCTGGATTAAGTATTATTTTTCTGCTTGGAAGTATAATGCACAGCTTTTGAGGCTGTATGTTATCAGCAAACAGGAAAAGATCTCAGTTAAGTCTCTTTCCTCCACTGCTGCTTGTTTGCGATCTGTTTAAGATAAGTCTTAGCCTCCTGCTGCTGTCCCTCTGTGCAGCAGGGACATCTCCCTGCTGCTGCTGTGCAGGCAGCGTAGCGTGCACGTGAGATGGTGTGCTGACTCAGAGATAGGGTACCCAAGCAAGTACCTGCGTCTGCAAGGCTGGGTGCTGTGGGGGAGTCAGCCGGGACAGTGGGAAGATACTGGAACTTCATCAGCAAAAGGGAAAGTGATCTCCAATACTGGCAAATTGAGTTCTGGTAAGTGCACTGAACAAGTCAAGGCACCGTTTCGATGGTAATGTTATATGAGACCATGTTTATAATGGTGATCTGTATCGAGTCAGGACGTGTGACCTCATTTTTTTGATGTGGGGTCTCAACTATAATCTATACTTTCATTATCTCAAGTGCAGGATAACTGTAACCCACTCTGGCTGTCAAGTCACAACTAAAAACTACTGTGAACTGAAGGTGACTTGAAATGCAGCCGTGCAATTATTAAGTAATGTGTCATGCAAGGAGCACAGTGCATTATACCAATTGCTTTGGAAGTGCACTTGTCACAGCAAGAACAGAGGTGAAATTCATACCCTCTGTTTTGACCTTTGTCTCCTGAAGAGGCTCAGGACCAGCCTACCTGAAGGGACTTTAAATTCTCTGTGCTGTGTCCTACAGTTGTGATTACAGGCACTGGAGCTGCGGGCTAGAGCTGGTCTCAGTAGGTCTGAGATGTGAACAATGTATTTTGTATAAGCACTTATTTTGTGGTTTTTTTGTTTGTTTTTTTTTTGTTTTTGTTTTTGTTTTTGTGTTTGTTTGTTTGTTTGTTTGTTTGTTTGTTTGTTTTCTCCTAGGAGCCTGTTCTTTGTAAGCACAGGGAGGAGTATTATCATGACCCACGCATTTACGCAGGCTGGATGATCCCATTCATCTGGTTAGACTTTCTGCATGGCAATGTTCCTTCTGCTTTCCCACAGAATTCTTGCATGATGTACGTACATGCACAAGTATGTGGTAACAGCAGAATATGTATTTTACAGTTTCATCCAGCCTCAAAACAAGAACTTCAAGTGATTTGGAATTTCCTGTGTCCCATGATAAGCTGTTCAAATTCCCTTTTTTTTACTCTGGCACCTGAATGGGGTTGTTTTGTCAATGCTATATGAGCAGTTATGTTGTCTGCTCTGAAATTTTCTTTTAAATGTGGTTGTTGTTAATATTTGTGTAGGGTATAGGATTTTCTAAAAATAGAACTTCACTCAACTACCAAAACCTAGATGAATAAAATATCTGGGGTTGTTTTGTTCAAATAATTTTGTGGATACAGGTTGATTATTGTAACTGGTTTTACTTTCATGGTAAACTTGGTCTTTATGTTTTGCAAAGCTATTGTATATATTTCAGTCACAGTGTGACTGAAATAAATGAGGTTTTATTTTGAAAAAACCACTTATTATATAGCTTAAGTATTTATAAAATCTTATGTAAGGAACTGTTTCTATTACTCCTTAAATGAATCAGAAGTAAAAATGATGACATGAAAGGAATTATGATCCTTTGGAGCATTAAAAATGACTCCACTAGGTGGAGAACTTGCATCAAGTATGCAACTAAAAATGTTGGCACTAACTGAAATCATAGCAGTGCTGCAAAAATTAAACACCTCATAAGAGCACGCTTTATGTATCATACTTCCTGTCTATAATTTCTGGTGAAGCACACTTCTAATTTTGTGGTGTAGAAACACTGTGGGGTTGTAGAACAGTATATAAATTTATGTTCAAAATTAATAAAGGGGTGAACATATATTTCTTGATACATTAGCTGAAGAAGTTGCTGTCCATAGTTATCAACTTCTCTGTGAAATGTACTCATTTGGAACATTTTTCTTCACCATCCAGCTTATTCTTATGACTTTCTGACAATGCAGACTGTCCAGAGTTAGAAAGAATGAAAAAAATTGGCTAAAACCAGGTATTTAATTTTTAAAAGTGCTATTTAACTGGATACCAACTAAAATTAAACTACAAAAATATTATATTTTATTAGTTTCTCTGGCTCTGTCAACATGACCAAGATTAAGATCCTTGGATCTAGGAAGAGGACAAATGCTGACAAAAAGGAATATTTTAATGTGTGATTTTGTGTTGGCAATAGGCCCCAACCAGAGTTAGGACTGGAGTTGTCTCTGAAATTTTTGCAGATTCAGAATTCTGTAGCATTGCAGTAGGTCCTATATAGATGGGAGGAGAATAAAGGGGACTGATTTTCTTAATCTGCTGGGACCAATCTGTGGAGACAAATCTGCTGGGAAGTTGCAATCTGCACATTTGTCTGCTGAAAATAATTCAAGTGATATATGGTTTGTATAAGAGTCAGAATATAAAGCTTCTAGGACCCACATGTTCAGAAGGGGACCATTTTTAAAGGGTCATTGCTTGCTTGGGTGTGCAAACCAACACCAGGCTTCGAGGTAGATTTTGAATTGGATTTTGGGAGTGTAAGAGAGAATTGCAGAGACTTTTGGTTTTCTCAGGGGGGTGAAGAATCAAGAAGACTGCAGAAAAAGGTAAATGCTCTATATCCTTCTTTACTATTTACATCTCTTTAATTAATATAAGTATTGTAACTGGGATTTGTGAATTCAAATCTTCAGGATATTTGTTCATGTCTTTATGCTGGTGGTCTGACAGAGTAATGAAGAGGGCAGGTGATGACAGGGTAGGAAATTGGATGTACACTGTCATTATGCTCCAAGCCTTGCAAATAATTAACGTCAGCCATAGAGTTTGGAATCAGATTTTCAAGCTCCAGTTGATTCTCTGTGGCTTGCAAAGTTCAGAAGACAAGATAATGAAGGCTGATAAAGGCAGTTGGTAAAGGCAAATACTGTGTAATTTGGAGTCTGAATGCATACCAGGTTATAACTAAGTTAAGGCTAGTGGTGGTATTAGGTTAAGGCTCTAACTTGCTTTAAATTTAGGGCTGAGGTTAGATTTCAGGATAAGAGGTGTTCTCTCCTATTGATATGTTCCTTCTCAAGAACCCAGATCTTTGCTGCATCCTATTATTACTGAAGAGTTGGAAATGGGCAGGTTTTGGAAATGATGAATGTTCTGTGTTGTCTTGTAGAGGTGAGATTTGCACCAATGTCGTGGCTAGGGTAGCGTTAGGAAGAGGGAATCCAAACTCTATTTTTCTCAATTTATGGGTGGATATTCCAGGGACTAGGGAAACAGGAAGATGATGTATTTCTCTATGGGAATATGCTTTTCTTTCACTTTCACTGATGTGATCACTGCTGGTGTTGATATTAATGTTGGAGTTAGGTTTAAAGTTTGGGGTTTAGTACTGAAAGAGAACTTTTTTCATTCTAGAGGGTCTAGATAAATACTGATAGAGAGAACTACTTCTGGTCTTCTTTCATTCATTAATATAATTAGATTTTGCATTAGGATTTGCACTTTGTGTGATATATAAAGACACCCAGAATTCATATTTATTTATAGTAAAAATTAGTATAAAATAATAGTTTTCAAGAGTTATTACATAATATAGGGGAGACCAGTAGAAAGGACTCCAGCTAGTAATTTGGTTTAGGTTCAGAATCGGAAGTAAATTTAAAGCTTAGGAATCTAAAGCTAAAATTACAGTATATTTGCCTCTTATGTTTACCTGTGTCTATTTGAGTTTAGGAAGGGCAATTTCTTAAAGATATTACTGGCATTAGAGGCCATATCTAAGTAAACATAATTAAGATTGAATGTAGAGCTGGAGTTATCATTTGGAAACTCAATAGTTGAAGATGTTTGTTATGGCCTTTTGTTGGGCTCTTTGGGGTGGAAAGAGGGAATAGGTCATTAGGGGGAATACACTGGTTTCTTCCCACTCATGAAAGGAAAGTCCTCCTAAGAATGAGCCCATGTCTGCTCCTGGCTGGGGTGGTGGAATGGGATGGGACAGCCTGCTAGTCTCTGCTCTTCCTCCCCAGGGGTGTCCTGGGATTTTACCAGTCTCTGTGAGGGCTGCAAGAACTGATCTGAGGGAGAAGATGTGTGACAGCAGTAGTGAAGACTACTTAGGTTTTCACGTAGAGTATGAATTTCCATTGTGGGTATGATGAAGGCTCTGATTAGTGTTTGGGAACATGAAGTTATTCTCACCTTCTCTATCTTGCTCATTCCTTGTTTCCATTTCTGGCCCTCATTTTCCTTGATGAGCCATCATGTCCGCCTCCATTTAGAAGACGGCAATTATTTCACTCAAATTTAAATCCAAGCCCAGCTGATAATTTGCTTTAAGGTATGTCCCAGAAAGTTTTGCAGAGGGTTGTACTGAATCTGCCTTTGTCTGCCAGGACATGTGTCCTGTACCTGCTTACAATCCCATTGTATCGTTCTGTAGGACACACTGCATAATACAGGTATTATACTGGTGGCCAGTGAGAAGGACACTCCGAACTGAAAATAAGCCCAAATACAGTAATTAGGTCCATGTGTTGAGTGGCAGCACTCATTGGAAGATGCAGGCCAAACAGTGATAAGGGTAATAGACTAAAGAAAGGTGGACAAAAAGTTGGTCTGCTCTGATTGTGCTGGTAGTCAGAGATTTCCTGCTGGTGGATCCACAGTGTTGATGCAGAGAGAGCAAAGGCTGCTGACCAAGGCTTCACTTGTTTTAGAAGAAACAATCAAAACTGTGTAGATTGCACTGTTTTTCTCTGTTCTTCTCTGTTTTTCTAAAGTTTTTCTAAAGTTCCTTCAGCCTTCTGTGCTTACCTTTTAAGATCAAGTTTTCTCATGCACTTTTCATGTAAACAATAATTGCTTTACATTCCTTTCTGTAAGAAAAAACAATGATGAACTTTTAAGTTAACCAGTGTAGTTAGAAAAAAAAATTTCTTCCTCCAATCCATAGTCACTGTTAAAATTCTGTAAATGTCAAAATCTATAAATAAACTGCCCCTTTTTTACCTTAGACATCTCAGTACATAGGGTTGTTTCTTTTGTTTCGTATTGTGACAATCGACAAGATTGATGCAAACATAAACCTTGATGCATGTGCTGGACAGTGGGGTGACAGCCTTTTCTTCATTTGATGTGCAATTCTCACAATATAAAAGATACCGCAAAAATTAGGGAGGGTGGCATCTGTCCTTTGTCATGTATATGAATGGATATCTCCAGCCATTTAATACTGTTTTCAGTTTGTAACAACTTTTAGTGATTTGTATTATTTTCATTAATTATTTTCTCTCTTTTCCTTGAACAAGTTGAAAAATATTAACAGATTTTTATGGACAGAATCTGTCTGGTTTGTTGTTACCTTGGGAAAAGGTAAAAGGCTGACCTACAAACAACTATTATGAGGCGTGTTTTTGTCTTTTCTCCCAAGTAACCAGTGGTAGGACAAGAGGAAATGGCCTCAAATGATGCCAGAGGAGAATTAGATAGACTATTAGGAAAAATTTCTTCACTGAAATTGTTGTTAAGTAGTGGAACAGGCTGCCTGGGAAGTGGCGGAGTCACCATCCCTGGAGGTATTTACAAGATGTGTGGGTGTGGCACTTAGGGACATGGTCTAGAGGTGGACTTAGAAGTACTGGGTTCACAGTCAAATTAAGTTATCCTAAAAGTCTTTTCCAATCTAAATGACTTTATGATTTCATGGAATTCACAGGAGACTGTGCGGTTCTCTTCAGTTCTGAAGGCCACTGAGCTGCCCGTCACAAAGGCAGGACACAAAAAGACCCCTCTTTAAGGCAAACGGGATATTTTATACTTCTTAAAGTTCCCTTTTTGCCTGGTTGAATCAGTTTGAGTTTCCTGGTAATACACCCAAAGGATTCAGTTTTCTAAGGAAAACTGACATCTTTGAATATAAAAGTGCTTTTGTTCTTTTGGGGAGGGGGATGTGTGTCATCACTACAGGAAAAAGATCTAGCTCAACCCATCACTGTATCTGGTAAGTGCAGATTGCTTCTCAGAAACCTAGATCACAGCAACTCTTCTGACTTCTGCATTGTACCAGTTTTGCACCTTCTGGTTTGGTGATAATGAAATACAGTCTTTCAGTCTTTCCTTTTTGCTTTCTGAAAAAAACATATCCTGTTTATTTTCATATGTGCTTGAAAGTGTTCAGAAGTGTTTAACTGAGGCACATGCCAGCATACCAAATTAACATGTTAGAAATAAGGAATGCTGTTGTATTTATATCTTACAAATCACCTCCACCCCCTTACTTGCTTTTTGGAAGAATAGTCTGTCCAAAGTTAGAATTTAGTGAAATAGCAGCTGACAATTGACTTTTTTTTTTTTTTTTTTTTTTTTTTTTTTTTTTTTTTTTTTTTTGAGATGCAGCATTGAGAAGGATTAGTTGATTAGGAGAGAAAAATATTGTATAATTTCAACACAGGTAGGGAGGGCTTGGCTTGATGATGTATTTGCTGTGTCCATGTTTGTGGTGCCTTGTTCATGACAATGTTTTAGCCTTGTTCCATGTCATAGAATCATAGAATCTTAGAACAGCTTAGGTTGGACAAGACCTTAAAAACCATCTAGTTCCAACTCCTGGCCAAGGACAGGGACACCTTCCACTAGACCACATTGCTCAGGATCCCCTCCAACCTGGCTCTGAACACTTCCAGGTATGGTGCAACTTCTCAGGGCAGCTTGTTCCTGTGCCTCATCACGGTCACGGTAAAGAATTTCTTCCTAATATCTAATCTAAACCCACCCTCTTTCAGTTTAACGCCACTCCTCCCTCTCCTTCCACTACATGGCCCTATAAAACCTCCCTCTCTCCACTATTCCTCACTGTAAATTTTGCTCTGCCAGCTCAAGTAACTACTGAAACAGCCTCTGTGTGCCAGTACAGTAAGGCTACAGGAGACTGGCATGCTCTCAAATATTATGTGATGGACTGACAACAGAAAATAATTTATCTATGTTGTACTTCAAAGCAAGAGATGTGAGAGCCAGGCAGAGAAAAAACCCTTCTGTTTCCAAATCACTGTATGGAAACATTCCAGATTGCTGGCTACTGTGAGTGATTGTTTTCCACTTAATTAAAGTAGAAACAAGAGATCACAAGCCAAGATGTCCAGAGTCAGAGATAAAATCATGGGACATGAAGTTCAGGTGTGATGATGGAGCTTTTTTTTTTAAAGTGTGACATCCTTAGAAAAACTGAACACTCACAAGGGTGAAGGTTGGGAACTCCCTCCTTTCAGCAACAGCAATGCACAGCATAATGAAATATGTAAGAAAAATCACTGTCTTTTGGAAAGTGGAAACTTTGTGTTCAGAAGACAGCAGATGTAAGCAACTTTTACCACAACCTGTCAATTCAAGTGTTTTCAAGCTGACATTTTTTGCTTTGTTTGCAATTTTTAGGAGAGTCTGCATGACTTATCATTTGTAAGGGAAACGCTGATTTTCAGTCCAGAAGTGCTTAATTGGCTCCATGTTTTCATGAATTAAAGAACATTTATACAAGTTCCAAAAGTATTACTTCCCCAGGAAAATATTTCAACAGGCCAGTTTCACAGTGGCATTATTATATCCCATTTGATCAGTAAGATTAGTAACCTAGAGCTGCTGAGTGACAGGGAGGAATTCTGATTCCTCTTATTCTCTGTGTCTATGTTCTCCATCAGTTAAAGAATTTCCAGGGATCAGCTTTTCAGGGTGGAGAAATCTACCATTAAAAATTCATAATATATGTATGGAGAATGAAGTGTGCAACAGTGGGGAGCACTCTATGGGAGCACAAAATCACAATTAGAAATCTCAAGGAAGCATGAGCCTTACTCCCTAAAAAAGTTAAGGCTCTCGATCTCCCTCCTGACAGACTTAGATGCCCTTTCTCAGAAATCCCTGAGGCAGGAGTTCAACAGATCCAATACAATTTATTCAGTTTTGTGAAACACTCACTGTCACATTCAGACTCATTCTTCTGTCCTTGTAGGTGGCAGTGCAGGGAGAGTTGAGTGTGGGTTTTATAAATTCTTCTAATGAAAATTTTTCCTGCTTTGTGAAGTAATTGATGGACTTAGATGTTTTAAATCTCTACAGTCTCTGTACTCCTCTAGAATTGCTGTATGTAGTGTGAGACAGTTTAATAGGACTAATTGAGATAATTTCACTCTAGCTTATTTGAGACACAGTGAGAGTATACTCCCTTGGGAAGTGGGTGAGGTAGTTCAAGTCCTCCTGAGAGTTAACCTGGAGTGTCATAGACATATGAGAATAATAAAAGCTAAGGACAAAAGATACAGTACATTTTTTCCTTAATTTTTTAAAAGAAAAAGTTTGAGGATTATTTTTGTCTAAGAACACCAATCATGTATGGCTTCACAGAGGAGAAAGAAATAGTACTTCTATCATTTAGGAATTCCTTGGAGGACATAAGTATTCTGGGTGTGCTCCAGACCAAAATTTTATTTCATTTTTTTTAGATAGCTGTAAACTTCAGACTTTTCTGGTGCAATAACCTGCTGAAAAGCTCCAGGTAGGTGACTTAGATTCAGTGTGTAGCTTCTGGGCTCTAATCTCTTTGTGAATCTAGTCTTACATTCCTGTCATTGCTCTTGAGCTTCTGCTGGCTGAATGAGAAAAGCCTTAAAGAGTGAGAACACTCTCTTTTTATAATTGCAGGGTGAAATCCAAACAAATATCACAGCACCCATTGACTTCAGGTTATGCCAGAAATTCACATGTGGTTTTGGTTTTATTGTATGTCTTTCTCCTTTGTTCATGAGCATTGGCAGTGAACCTAACATAATGAGACTTACAGAGCTTCCCAGACAATATTATTAAAAAGGAAAAAGGAAGCTGTCTAATGTATCTAATAATAACTGAATGATAACAAACTATTCACATGGTTGTCTTTGCCAGCAGGGAATATATTTAGAGGCTACATGTGATGGAGGACTTTCGATCTTATATTCCTATGAAATTTGCAAAGCACTGAGCAACAAAGGATGACAGAAAATATGCATGTCCAAGTCAAACAACAAAAGTGACCTTTCCTTAAAAACATTTTGAAATAGCTAACTACAGTTTCACCAAGTTATCCCTTGGTAAGCAATTGATGAATTAGCATACAGACTTATTTTCCAGCCATTACAAATCAGTTTGCATTTACACACAAAAACCATGTTATGATAAAAAACATAAATCAGATGTTTTTACAGCCTAAAAATATTGTACTTAATCCAACTCAGTCTCAACTTTTTTTCTGTCCTTCTGTCTGCAAAAAGACTTGTGTACCTTAATCAGGAAAAAAAAATGTTTGTGCCATTACTCGGCTTTGTTCTCACTCCTTCAAATATTTCAAAATTAAGTGTTGTGGCTACTATGATTAATAGTTTTATATTTTCTACTTGTTCCTTTTCAGACTGTGGTGCCAAGATTTCTGTTCTTACTTGTCATTGTGTCTTTCAAATTACCTCCTTGTTTTGTAATTAAATGTCTATTACTAAATATCATTACTAAAATGTAATTGTTATGACCAAATTGTTCCTGCCAGTTAGGACATAGAGCATATAGCAAAAGTTCTACCACCTACAGGCCTCATGGGGTATTTTAAACAATAGTTTTGCTTCAAATTAAATTATTATTAATTGATTGTAGATTAACTCATTGTAGTCATTCATTTTGTTCAATTGTTATACATATGGCCTGCATTTTTGTTTGCCTACAGGCATTTCTCTGCTTTTAAACCCAAATTAGTTGTTTTGAGCAAATGTTTGTATAATGTCCAAAGTGTTCCTCAAAACAATGTTAACAAGAAAGTAATTGACTTACAAATTACTCTAAAAATCTGTCTACTTTGAATAGTTCTCTGAGTTTATAATGCAGAATAGTACAAATGAGGTCCTTTATTAGAGACTGCCTTGACTATGTGGTTGGCCTCTGTTTTGTACTCTTTTTCTTTTGCTTATTCCCTCATTTAATAATACACACGCAGGAAATACAAAAAAGGCATTTTAGTCTGTGCTGTCACAATGGCCAAGATTTTGTTGCTGGATTTTGTTATGTGCACTGGCTTATTCTGAGTCCTCTCTTTATGGAATAGATACACTTGCTTATAAAATTTGCTTTAAAATATTTTTGCTTTTTGTTTGCATCTTTGTTTTCAGTGAACACAGTATCTGCTTGTATCTTCAACAACACTACTAAATTCCTTTCTAGTTGTATCCCTCCATTGCTTTTAGTTGAATGTTCAGACCTCTCTAGTTTTCCTAGAGTAATGTGCTTCATCGAGTCACACATAACTTGAATGCTACTTACATTTAACATTTCCTTTTTCTCTGCAGTTGCATATATTTAAATTAGAAGAGTTAAACCCCCCATCTATTGCAAAGCACTCCATTTTGTCCATGTGTTGGTATGTCTGGCAGGCACTACTTTTGGAATCCCGTGTATTGTCCTTCGCCAGTGTCATTTCAGCCATGAGCAGGGCTTTCCTGAGGTCAGGAGAGGAAAAGGGTGTGCCTCTACAGACCTTTCTGCCTTCCTGCAGAGGTCACCTCCTGTAAGGTGATAAGAGCTTCTGCCTCTTGCTATTGTTACACAGGACAGTTCTGATTCTGAGCAGAGAAGTGTCTCAGCAAGGCAGAGGATGTGGTGGCCTTTGTGCTGTTCCCCCCACTCTGAGCCACTGCGTGCCAAAGCCTCTTCTCAGCACACGCTGGCATCTTTTGCACAGATACAATTATATGTAAATGTGTGGGACTCAGTTTGATGAACTGGATTCCAAACTGCTGCTAAAACCTTGCATGCTGAAATGTTAGTATTTCATAATTAAGGATATTACACAGAAATTATGTTTTTGTTATGTGCAGTTTTTCCCACTCATCAAATTTTAGATTGTATTTTATGTAATTGTTTTGATGCATTTAAGCTTTTTTGCATCCAACTTTGTTGAATAATAACTTATCTGTCATCTGTTAATGTCTGCTTGATAGCTAAACAGCCAGGTCCTGGCATCACAGCTCGAGATATTTGCTGGTTTAGTGCTGTTGCTTTGATATTCATTGTTTGTTCTGTAATGGCCCTTAAACATTTCCCATGCATATTTGAGCTAGAATGATTCTTTACATAATGCCTTAGAGGAAAACAAAGTTCTTCTAACAGCAATTAAAATTAGCAATGTTATTAGGCTAAGAATTTAAAATTACATATCACTTCTGTGCCAATTCCCCTTTATCATTAAAAAAAAAATCAATTTTCAACAATGTTATATACCTCATACATTATACACAACTTCAGTGATTTACTTCTTGTTTTGGCACAGGCTCAGCTGAATGATATAAGAGCTAATTTTGTTTTTCTGCTATAATAGCTTGTATTGTCTGCATAATGAATCCTTCCTGAGTTTCATCAGGAGAGGTATGATGTTCATATGCTTCTGTTAGTGAAAAATTTTGTGCTTGTTCTCCAAGAAGTTTATCTTACCTGTAATCTGAAAGAAGCATTCATGCAGGTATCAGCTATCACAGCCATTCACTCAGGAAGAGACAAATCTGGAGATGGGTTTTCTTGTTAGGATGGTGGATATTTCCAAGTGAATGCAGGAAACAGAAATGTGAAAGAAAACACTGAAAGAAGTTCCCAGCTATGCTGCACGTTTTGATAAATGACACTGTGATGTTTCCATTGAATCATATAAGGAATGTCATACTTGGAGAGATGGGTAAAGAACAGGCTTTTTGTAGCAGAGAATGGCAAAGAAATAACAGTGAGGACTAGCAGATCAAGAATTTGAGATATCTGAACTTTTGAAAGTTTGGAAATATTCCAGAAACTGAGCTCCTTTCCTTTTCCTCTGTAAACAGCTCAAATCAATAAATGAGAGGGGAAGCTGGGAAAGAAGTTTTTAACCTACACTCTCAACGTTAATTATAAAGTAAATCAGGCGAATCAGAATAAAACAAGACTTACTAATAAAGATAAAGGAGTACCAAATATCCTAGAAGAAAGAACAAATGCTAGAATGGTAGGTGACAGCTGAAAGGCCATAGAGCCACTGGAAGGCAGCAGAGGTAGGGAAAAGATCCTCTTGAGGATCAGGCACTAGGCAGTGAAGAATGGTGGAAGTGTTTGTGTGTTAACTCAGGCCAACATACAGTGATTTATTTTTATTTTTCTGAGAAGGAGGCTCATATGTGTTTGTTTGTAAGTTATCTTAAGCTGTGTAAGATTTATAATTAGTGTTTATGATAAATCGTTATATGTTAAGTGGAAAAAATCTAGCTTAGAAATAAATGTCTTTCAACTTAGAATGTCTTTGTAAGAATGTTAAGTGGATTAAGATGTAGGAATTTTTTATTTTTTCTGGGTAGTAATAAATATGTCTCTGTCCTCCTGGATTTAAACTGTTTGAATCATATATTTACTGTGAAAGACAGTTACAGAGGATAAACAACGTCAACAGTGAACACGTGCTTTGCTTCACTTATTTGAAATTTGTCATCTGGGCTATATAGGTAGAAAAAACAAGTTATAAGTCTCATTTCACTCTTACAGATGGGATTCTTAGAAGCTAGATTGCAGTGAACATCAACTGGAAATTTGTGGACAAAACAAGAAAGAGTGTTCTCTGGGTCCTGAGTTATGACATAGACACTTAAATAGGGCTTGCAAAAGCTGAAGCCCATCTTTAGCACTGACATAAAGCAAAGCTTCTACTCTTTTTGAAATATTTCAAGAGAATTGATATCAACTGTGATGCCATACAATGTTTAGGAATTTTCTGTAAATGCCTAACAACTGTATCTATCTAAGCAGATTCCAGCTATGAGGCTTAGGAGAACAAAGCAGCATGAGGTGAAAGAAAAACTGGCTGATGATATTCTTGATTTTCATGCTCTTCTGGTTAGAGTCATTCACAGGTCTCCATCTCAAACATTCTGTGAGAATAAACAGTGACCAGATATACTTTAGAGAATTTTTTGTAGGCACTGACAGTGTTGATGCTGGTTTGTGCAGAGATATCTTGATGAGAAGGTAGATGAAATACAGCAGGACTAAGTTCCAGCATGAAAAATCCAATAATCTGAGCTTGGTACCTTGCTATCAGCAGGTAATTTTTTTTTCTATCTATAACAGCAGTTTTTCACTAATGTTCTGAGGGTATGTAGCAAAGATGGAGCAGTTCAGGTTTAGAGGACAAACGTGGATGAACCAGAGGGATTTTGCTTGCATGAATACTATTTGAAAAGTACTTTTGGCATTAGCTGAAGATATAAAAACAACAAAAAAGCATAAGGGTGCAAACAAATAATGCAAGTAGGTAATAGTAAGGTAATGATAATCCTTCCTTTAGAGTTTGCATATTTCTTAGCCTGGTGAGGAATAGAAATATCACAGAAACACAATTATTCAGATGACCTGGCCAATCTAAACAAACATGCCTCCTAAATGAATATTTGGCTTGAAGAAATAGATGAGTTGTGCTTTACTCAGCACTCAGGACACTGTATCTCAGGGCCCACTGTGGAAGACTCGAAATTGCATATATACATCTGTGAATTCTGGGGTTGGAGGAAAATGGATTTTACATGCCCTCAACCTTAGAAGTTTCTCCTGGCCTCAGTCTAGCCTCATTTTCTTCCTTGGGGTGTGCTGGAAAACATCTCTGTCCTTTACTTCTTTTGAGGAATTGAAGGAAGGGATGGAAAGCAGGAATGAAATGTTGGTCCATGTGTGGTGATTACTGAGCATGGGATGAAGGAAATGTTAAGAATTATGTTGCTTTGAATATCTGAAGTGATTGACTGGGTTCATATTAATTTCTATAAATAAGAACAAAAGGTATACAATGAAATAAATATTTTAAAGGAAATTACACCTCTTTGAATATATTTCCTTGACTAAAATTTCAGTGAGGTTGTGGTAAATGCTGCTGCCTCACCCTGAACTTTAGTGTGGAAATTTTCCAGTGTAGAAACACAAAGACAAAAAGAATCTCTTTTCCCAGATCTTACTAAAATTGCACAGGAACAATGCAGTTTTCTCTGCTTTAGCAAGATAGAGCTTGTTTATGTTGTGTGATCCTTTGAGATGCCTTGGCTAAAGGCAGTACAGCAATTAAAATGTGGGTTTTGGCAGCCTGTGCTAATAAAATCATGGAATCATAGAACAGTTTGGGTTGGAACCTTAAAGGACTTCTTGTTCCAATCCCCCTGCCATGGGCAGAGACACTTTCCACTAGACCAGGTTGCTCAAAGCCCATCCAGCCTGGCCTTGAACAACTCCGGAATGGGGCATTCACAACCTCTCCAGGCAACCTCTTCTGGTGCCTCACCATGCTCTAATCTAAATCTACCCTCCTTAAGCTTAAAATCATTATCCCATGTCTCATCACAACATGCCCTTGTAAAAAATCCCTCTCCAGCTCTCTTGTAGGTCTCCTTTTGGCATTGGAAAGCTGCTATAAGAGAGACTTCATGAGAGATTATATGAGACTCTATGTCATGTTACTACTGGGTGATGTGGAAATGAAGTGCTGAAATTGTGGCTTCAGTTTACTGTTTATCATGTTTAGCTGGGGTGCAAAGCTGGTAGATCATAAAGCAGATTGACACTCTTTGGTAGAAATACAATTAAGTTCTAATATTACAGTTGCTATCTGTCCAGTCTTGCAAAAAACAAGCATTCTGTATTATTAGTTGAATATATATTTGAATTTGTTGTTTTTCTTTTTGTGATAGAATCACTGTCATATCTCTTGGAAAGACTTAAGAAGGAAGTATTCTCTTGATGTACAATTCCCCAGTATAATGGTTTAATAAACAGGCTATGAAAAAATCATGTAAATATTCCTATTCATTTCATGAAAAAACAAGTGAACCTTATGGACAGACAAGAAAAAAAGTATGTCAAGTATGGTGTTAGAAATAACATGTACTTTTGAAAGTTGTTTGAGGGATTGTAATAAATCTGGGACGACTTTCAAATAGCTTAAACTGCAGTTAAAGTTTTGAGCAGTAGTAGTCTCTATTAACAAGGCATCTACAAAGGTCTAGGGTTGGCCAATAGGAGACAACAGGCCCAGGGATTTAGGTAAAATTTTCATCTATAAAGCAGATTTCAGAAAATGTTCTAAGAAGCAAATCCAATTGCAGTGCAAGCTACAACTCAACAGATTGTATGCCCTGTGCTTCAGTATGAGAAAGTTATCTGAAAAGCAAACACTTTTGGTGAGAGCAGGAGTTAAATGAAAGGGACATATATATACCTACATATACATACACACACACATATATATATGCTAAGGCTTTTGGGAAGGACGTTTTGGATTCTCTTTTTTTTTTCCTTTAAAGATCAAATGCTGTTTTAAGATCTTGGACTAGGACTTTTTGATTATCATATTAAAATAAAAATAAAGTAATTAAAGTAAGAATAAAGTAATTAAAAGTGTTGTTTTAAAAAATGATGTCAAATGTTTTGTTTAAGACGTATCATAAAAAAAAATCCCCTGCCTTCAAATAAGGAACTTCATTAAACAAAGAAATATGAAACTAAAGTATTATGAATTTTTTTATTCTCCCTAGCCAGTCCCCATTTCTGGCTGAATTTATAAGTTAATTTGATTCAAAGTTCCTTAGTTCCAGTTCCCCCACAGTTCATTTACTCCACACCAAAGCTTATTTGCCCAGTTCTGAAGCCAGCCTTAAATCCCACCTCTTTTGTAACTACTCCTTGGAAACAGACTAAATTTCTAAAAGTTCCAAGACCCAGAGAAGGTAGTTTGGTAAAAGACTGTGTTCTCAAGACCCATATTTTTCCTTTTAGAAGAAAAAATATGAATGTTGTGATGCCTAGTCAGTGTTGTATAGACAGTGGTAGTCAATGGGTACAGTTAATATCTTGTAATAATATTCCATATCCTCACCTTTGAAAATTGCTGTCATATATATCCTACACATAGTAAATCAGTTTCACAAAGGTTGGAAGAGCTCCTGAAACATTTTGTTCAATATTAATATGTGCTTGAGCAAAACGGAGAGAGATATTTTGTGGAGAAGAATGACATTTTCTAGGAACACTTAATTATTTTTTGGCTTTGATATTAAAAATATAATGTTTAAAGGGGCCTAAGTTTTTTTCCGTTCCAAGAAGTGAAAAGCATTAAGGGACTGGAGCATCTTTTCCATGAGGAAAAGCTGAGGGAGCTGGGCCTGTACAGCCTCAAGAAGAGATGACTGAGAGCAGACATCATCAATCTCTGTCAGAATCTGAAGGGAGGGTGTTGAGAGGATGGATCCAGCCCCTTCTCTGTGGTGCCAAGCAATAGGACAAGGAGCAATGGGCAGAAACTGATGCACAGAAAGTCCCACCTGAACATGAGGAAGAGCTTTACTGTGCTGGTGACTGAGCACTGGAACAGGTTGCCCAGAGTGGTTGTGGAGTCTCCCTGACTGGAAATATTCAAGAACCATCTGGACACAATCCTGTGCCTTGTGCTCTAGGAATGACCCTACTTGAGCAGGGAGCTTGGACCAGATAACCCACTGTGGTCCCTTCCCTGGGAATGGGGCATTACTCATTTTGTATGTCTGTGAATCATAGAATTCACAAAATCTCTGAATCTACATCTCATCAAAGCGTTTTCACACTTTGAGACTCACAAAACAAAGATAGATTTTACAGGGCATTACAGACCATAATAACCCTAGACATAATTTCCCCACAATGTTGCAGCATTTGGGTTCAATTTAATCAAATGCACAACATTTGTGACTCTCACAACCATCATCCCTTTGCTGCATGGTACCGAGCATGGGTATTGTGCTTTACACACACAACAAGGCCTCTGCCTGTGACCTGTAGCCCAGTCTGGAGTGGTTCAGTCCAGAAAGTCTCCTCTGGTATTAGGTAGGTCTTGGCTCAGTTTCCCTGTACACACCTGGTCTTTTCTTTGCAGCTGATACATGCAAAGGAAGCCAGGTAATCTTAACGCCGTCTTAATGCCATTCTTTCATTCTGATTCCTGAAAACAGAGAGGAGGAAAAGCAAAAGGTGCTGTTGAAATGAGTTTTCAGGGATATGTTCTATCTGATCATCCCTGAGGTGCCTTAGAGTCTCACTCTGCTCTTTGCTTTCAACAAATGTAGCTGAATTATTATTTGTATTAATTAATGACACTATTAATATTTATTATTATTTTGGCTGTACGTGCAGAATGATGAAAAAATAGTCTTTTACCATTTGTTTCAGACTGATAAATATAATGTTTGATTCCAAAATAACTAAAAGTGAGTTAGTGGCAGAGATACTATGTGGAAATGTCACTGCAACAATCCTCACAGAGGAGAATTAATAATCAAATGCCTTTCAAACACTAAGATCCAAGATTTAGAGTTGCTTAGTGGAAATACTGCACCTCCTGAAGCACACTATGAAGTATTTATAGGATAGAGACTGAAAGGTAGTTAAACTAAGTACTGACAGTCTAGGGTAAATGAAAATAATTAAAGGAAGTAGTATGGTGTATAGTACAATTTAAAGAAATTCAGGATAAAAGTAGGTGAAGATCAACATATACACTAAATTACATACATTGGTGACTATTTAACGTTTTGTGTCTGTCATGTATTTGCTTTATTTACTGTGAAAGCTAGAAAGAAAAATGATCATAAAATATTTAAGAGTCAATGTACATGGAAAAAATGCTTTCCCAAGGTAATGGACTCCTCCAGCTATTAGGCAATGAAGCAAAGTAGAAACATTTATTTTCCAGGCAGAAGGCATTGCCTCTGAGATAAATTTCTATGATAATGAACATAAGGCAGACATTCACGCTAATGAATCCAGAGGTATTTGGTTTTACCCAGAGAGCTCTGAATGAGCAGGGATGGCTGTTCTGCACAGCCTGGCTGTGGTGCCCAAGCCCCATTCCCCACACCAGCCCTGCCGGGGTTCCGTGTGCTCAGTGTCCATCTCCAGCAGCGTGCTGGCTCCTGGAGACTGGTGCTGGCTGAGAACATATGTTTCCTTTCTGACAGGAGTGATGTTTGTAGCGTGAGGGACAGGCTCTGGCAAACTGCTTTTCACCACACAAATGTCCTTTATTTGCTTCCTATGAATGAAAACCCTTGCAACGGAAGAAACTCTAACCCTCTTTCTCAATGATTTTTGTAGGTGGCATTGCTTTTCCCTCCAGTTTTTCTTTTTATGCAGCTGCTGCCCACTTGCCCATTTGCTTCAGAACAGTGTTTCCCCTCAACTTTCCAAACTACCCCTTCAGACAGGCTTCTAATCTCCCTTCCTTGTGCATCTCCTGTGTGTTACTCTGGGCACAATCAGCACTTTGTTTTCCTGCTGACTTCTCACAGTTTAATTCTCAGTACCACGCAGTCTCAATTTTAATATATATTTGACGATACAAAGCATTTGAAAAATTCCCTGACTTCCCTACCTTTCTTACCACTTCCTCTTTTTTGATATTTGTTCAACATTTTAACATTACTTTTATGAATGATCATATTTAAATATCATCTTTGGCTAGGTTTTAATTTTTTTAAACATCTGAACATGTATTTCTTCATCACGTTAAAAAATATTTGCCTTTTCTTTAGTAGTAATTCCTTTCTAATCCTTTGGGCAAACAGTTACTAGCCTGAAAATGTAAATTGGTATATGCATTTTTGATTTTTTAAATAAATATTTCATTGGGATATTTTCACTACAATGCATTAGAAGTCAAACAAAGAAGGAAATGCAACCTGGTGATAATTTTAAAAATATGCAGGATAAATATGCAGGATAAACTTCAGAAAACCAGAATTAAATAAAAATTTTTGTCTAGCTGAGATCAGGCTAGGCAGATCAGGCTCAACTTGTCAAAACTTCCCGTTGTGATTTGAGGTATGTGTACCTGATGCTTGGACTGTTTGGTCTTAGAATGTCACTGAGGTTATTTGTGCCGGGTCATACCACTTCAAACAAAGTATTTATACTCTACTCCCTCCTTTCCTCTAATCTGATAGGTGGATAGCTCTGTAGTGCCTAATGTAAAACAATTAAACACCTTTTTTTCTTTAATCTTAAATCACTGCTTTTCCAAATTGATGCTATTATCTACTTTAAAAAATGGATATTGTGGACACATATAATAATAGAAGTTATAAACACTGTAGTTATAAACACTGCTATACTTCCCCAAAGTGCTGTTAACACCTAACACTTTCATTACCATTGCTCTGTTTTATGGACATGATTAATAAATACAGAAATACCTGGGGACCCTCCCTACGTCTGTGTTCCACTTGTGTTTGATAACTATCACTCAAGTTATGTTCAAACGTCTCATGACAATAATAGGACTCAGGCATCAGCTTAGGCAACTTTAGTAGTCAAGTTTTCATTATTTTGTAGTGAGATTTGTTTGATTCAATCTTTTTGGCAATGTGAAGATTTACGAGTATTGACATGAGAGATGCAGGTACCTTGTGGGGAGACAAAAGGAGATGCTGCTGAAGGCAGTCTCCCCTCTGATATCTTACAGCTGTGTTAATTATCCTAGAGTAGAAACAGCCTTGCCCTCACAGCTATGGGCATAATAAAGAGGGAGTTAACGAGCAGGAGCTAGTTGAAGTTAGTTGGAGTCTGCTTGCTGTGCAGTGCAGACCTAGGGAGAGGAGGTTGTGCAAGGGCCAGAAAAGGTAAGATACTGTACGTAGGACAGACAGGGTTAGGCGGCTGTGCAAGGGTCAGGAAGGAGCGAGCCAGAACAGAAGGACAGACAGAGCCAGAGCTGTGTGGAGCTGCTCTGAGAAGATACAGAGAAGATACAGAGCAAAGGTGTGGGAGACTTTTTGAATATCAAGATACTGATACTTGAAGCCTTCTGATGCTTCTAAAGAAGCACCTCGAGTGCAAGTGCAGTGTCCATGTCGACTGCGACGGTACCTGACCTGGCTCTGCCCGCCCTGGGGTCAGATGTTGGAGCATCAGGTAGCAGGGATGTAGAAAGAGCTGGGGTAGCTGCATGCAAGCCAGGTAGTGACTGGAAGTAGTGTGTGGTAGCTGTAGTGAGGGGAGTCTATGCTACTTGCAGGTACTGGATGAGAAATCTCTTCAGCACTGCTGGTCATGGCATGGGTTTACCACCTCAGGTCTCAGTCAAGTCGGGGCGACAGTGCTGTTTGGTGAATTGCATTTGGTGCAGGCACTGAAACGTGCAGGGGGGTTAAACCAAGACAACAATATCCCCATCTAGCTGAGGGCAATAAAAACAGTGCAGAAAGGTGAATGTTCTGGAAAACTACTGCAGTCTGTTGCAATGGTAATGTGCATGCCATGCTTTTCTTTAAAAGCATTAATTGATTGTCTAATTTGAACTTTTAATTTAAATTTGAACCTGTGTTTTTCATACTTTCCCTCTCCCACAATTTATGACTCATCCCTTTTAAACACAGTAATGTGGCCTTAGGCCTAGATGAAACTAACTTTCTTGACTGGCTGAAAATCAGAAGAATAATAAACCAAATAATTTTTTAGATTATGGTTAATATCTGTACAACAGAGAACTCAGTGAGTTGAAGATCATCACATAAATAAGTAGAAAGAGAAGGTCTCCATAGGCATGTCATCTTCATTTAAGAAAAGGAAATCTAAACTACACTAGAGGTCACTGCAGGTGAACCTTAGATATTCTGAATTTCTGAATTCATTTACAGGAAGCTCAGGAAAACAAACGTAGACTGCTGTAGTCACCTTTACCTGTTATTTCAATTTTTCCCCCAGTTTAAGTAGAGGAAAAAAATCAGTTCAGCTCTTGTTGACATATTGTTGTCTGACAATATTTCAAAAGCTGTGCAGGCTGCTAATATCTACATGAGGGAGAGCAAAATGTAAAACCAGTCATTGTAGTCCCAGGGCAGAACTTCCTTTCCTGCGGGACACAAAGGATGACTGAATGAACACTGCTCTGCAGTTTCTCATGACTATAGGTCTTCCATTTTGTATTACTGTGGTCATGCTCATTATTTCCATGGTGCCCAGGAGGCCTAAGCAAGGGTGAAAATCTTATTCCATACCTCTAAACAGCTACTTGGAAAGACAACTCCAGTTCAGAGAACTTACTGAGAAGAGATTGCATTTGTAAGATGAGTAAGGTTGTTTTCAATAGTGATGGGTAAGTGTACTCAGATATACCCTCACAAATACACTACTATTCAACTCAAAAATACATTTTCCAGGTAAAGAAACATGTATATTCACATAAATATTGGGAGCCATAAGTGTCTATCTCCTGCTTCTGAAAATTCAACTCTATGTACATGGTAATGGAAAACAACAGCTGGGAGGGAGGGAATTAGGAGCACAAATGAACACCAGGCCCAGCTGTAGATTTGCATTCTTTGACATCTGGTGCTGAGTAGACACTGGGGAATTCTGTGACAACATGAGATTTTTTGCATCTGTCAGCTAAATCTAGCAATTCTCGTTGGGACAATTGCGTGGATGAAGTTGATCTCAGAGAGCTGTTTTAAGCCAGAACAACACAAAAGAAGAGGACTATATCTGATTTGGACCCTCAATTCACAGAGCTGGCAGGTTACATGAATTGGAATCACACATCTGTTCTGCAAGAATTTACAAGATAGCTTCCATAAAACACTAACATATTTGATTTCAGGAGTGCTGTGACTTGGGGCCACTAAAGCCTTCTGGTGAAAAATGAAAGGGGTTAAGAGCGTGTGCGTGTATGTATGTGCGTGCACATGTATCTGGGTAATTCAATTAAAGGACAAAGATGTATACAGATTAAAAAATGGACTTTTCAGCATTTCTCTGAAGATTATTGGAAATTCATACTAAATCCAGATACTAAAAGAAAAGAAGGGTTGTGGCCATAAGAAGTAATTCCCTAATCTGAAGTAATCCTGCCCCTACCTTTGTACTTTTACCTCATTCCAGTAGAGCTGACCCTTTTTTTTTTTCTTTTGCGATGAGAAAAAAATCTTGTGCCTTATGCCAAACCAGTTTGTGGTTTACAAGCAAACAAAGGAGTGAGAGCTCGGGCACCAAAGACATTTCACGTCATTATACATTGTAAATCCTCATGTGCTCGCTTTATCATTGACATTATATAGTGCTTGACACCACACATTGTAAAACATCACTGCCAAATGAAATCAGATCACTAATTCATGGAATCTTACTTTAATCTGTGCTTCACAGTAATTTCCATTCTTAAGAAGGGAGCTACTTAATTTAACGGGATCCTTCTTTGTATGCCACCAAGAAAAACATGCACCTCATATGAAAGCATTTAACCTCCCTTCCTCATAACTCTGGATAACCAGGGGTGGGTGTAGACAGGCCAGGTGCTGTGAAGTCTGTAGCTGTGACCCTTCCACCTCAGACATCTGAGAGCACACACTGCAGCAGCACTAATGAAAGTGCCCTTTCTCGATGAACTCATGCTTCACAGTTCCTGCCATGGTATATTGCATAATCTGGGATGATGTAAAAACGATCCACAGTGCAGAAGATGAAATAAGTCTCCTTCCTTCCTCATCTTCCTCTCAGATAGGCTGCTTGAATTGCTTTTGTTTTGGGATGACCCTTGTTCCAAGTGATTTCTGCACCAAAAGGAAAGCAAAGAGCTTTTTACAGCTGCTGCTTGTAGTTCATGTGTGTGGACTATTCAGATATAAATCAACAGGACCATTTCTGTGTTGTTGTCTAGTCCCCATTATCTGCACACACTAATCAAATTTAAGCCATTTTCAGATACAGTGATTGAATAAGTAATTGTGTTAGAATGTTACTCTTTCAATGACAAGTGTCATTGTGCCATTGCCATGAGCATATGAAGAAATACTCTGAACTGCTTTGGCTCCCAGTTTTCTCTTTGCAAAGTAATCTTTGTGCTACACATGGGGTGGCAAATGTTTCTGTAATACAGCCCCTGACTCCTTTAACTACAGCTTATTACCCTGTGAAGGAAGAAGAGCAACTAAAGCTCTTAAATACCATATTAATGACATCTATAAATGTAGATATTATCTTAGCATTGCTATAATGGAGTCTGGTATGCTGAATAAAAGTCCACAATTTTCTAAAAATGTACTGCTGTAACTACGAAAGAGACACAGGTGGGAGCTTACCAGGAGAAAATAGGCTTGGCTGACAACTTGTGGCTGACAAATTTTAAAACCCAGTTTCTGAGAAATTCTCAGTAGGTTATAAATCAGGCATGAGAGAAACTTTGCTCCCTTGAGACAACTGCCAAGTTTTTGCTCTGGATATAGATGCAGTTCCTTAAAACCAGAATGTATTTACAGCCTGTAGGATACCTGCTATTTTTAATAATGATTCTCAACAAGGTAACAAATATTTTTTTGTTTATATTAGAAAGTGTTGGTATGCCTGTGTGTTTTTTTTGTGTGTCCATACATGTGAATGTAACTTGCACATACTATGCAACCCGTGGGGACCACGATAGGTGGTATTCAAGACACATAATTAATTAAGTCCAGGCCACCCGAAGGCACAAGTCCCAGGGCATGCACACATCAACCTTTCTAAAACTGGATCACTAGTTTACAACACTGACACGCCTAAGCAAAGGACTGACATTAACCTCGTGATAGATTTAAATCATTCCAGGCAGTCTGTTTTGAATTTCCAAATGTGCCGTACTGTTCTAATGAGTTAATTCATTTGGTATCCATTTCCTCCTGTCAGCTGCTTTTGGAAAATAAATTGTGCATTGTTATCTTAGCCTTGTCTATCCTATTAATGGTTTAGGAAATGCAGCTGAAGATTATCTGGAGTTTTCTATGGCAGAGGTTGACCTGTGACAATGTAATGATCAATCACCTCTTGAAGGAGTCAGAAACTGCAAAATCGTCATTCATTTTGTTTTCTGTCTGTGTAGTTTTTTTAAAAAAAAAATGTTTTCCACCATTTGTGCAGAGGGGTAAAAACAAAAGTGTTGTCCAGAATTTTTGAAAAACATCCATTTCAGTGTTTAAATGTCATCCACCCAATGAGGGTGGATATAACAATATACTACAAATTCCACATTTCCCAGCAGTACATGAGAAGTACTCTCTGTTGCCTTCTTGTTAGATGTTAGTGACTATAGTGGTAATAGATGGTTTCCGGTGGTTTGTGGTGCTGTGTTAGGCTGGGTGTGAGTGGGGATGGATGTAGTGCCCCCACCCCACAGCATCTGACAGCACCAGACTCCCAAAAGAGCATTGTCCAGAAGGACCCTGGTGCTCCCCAAATACTCATCTCCTTCAGCTCCATTGTGCAGCCTTCACCTCTCAAATCCTGTCCCCTGCTTCCCCACACGTTAAAGGTGGCAATACTTGTATCCTCTAATTCACTCTGATGAGAGGCACTGCTTTAACTGCTCCTGCCTGAGTTTAGAAAACAAAGCTACCCAGGGTGTCTCTGATTCCTATTGAAGAGCTGAAATAATTCCCACAAGAGACAATTTCTGTCTATTAATCTCTCAGTTGGCAACAGCACCCTCCCCTGCTCTTTTCAATCCTGTCACCACTTCCAAAACCAGATTTTCTTTACACATCTTCCTCAGTCTCCTAGCAAGCATTTCAAATCTGCTATTCTATGATTATTTCAGCAACTAATTTTTAGAAATACCTAGATATCTTTGCTCCCTGGTGTTCTGGCTGTGTTGCCCATGTCAGCTTTTTGCACTGCACTGCGTGCTCACCCCACTGTGGCACACGGCACAGTGTTACTCGTGCCCACACTCTCCCTTCTCTCCAACTACAATTAGATCATCTCAAAATATCTGTACTGCTCAGAGGCTCTAGATCTAATGTGAGGGTTCATAGATTAATTTAGCACAACTAGTTTACCTTGGGATTTAAACAAGCTACTATTTTAACAGCCCTGAATCTTTTCGGCTGTCCCTGTGCTGAAGTCCTATGCTTCCCACAGGATCTGTGGGAATAAAAAGTGTATAAAAAGAAAAAAAAAAAAGCACAAAATTCTTAGCCTTTCAGCCCCTCATTTCCCTGTGACTTTCAGACAGTTCTGAGAGAGAACACAGAGACACTGGAGAGACTCAGAGTTATTTTTTTATGAGAAACAGATTGAATGTACAGGTTTTCATTGATCTCAGTGCAAGTGAAGTTCACCTCTCTGAAGAATCCCCAAAGAGTCTGACACATGGTGCCGGGAATAGTCAGGACCTTGTACTTGAGTCTGTTTTCTTCTGCACTTTCCCTCTCCTCAGCAGGTGGTCAAAAGACCTCTTTATTTTCCCTCATTATGCTTTTCATTGTTGCAAATAGCTTTGACCATTTTAGCCTTACTTTAACTTCAGCCACCGAAGCGGAGCCCTGAGTTGCCCTTTAATCCTGAACTGAGGGCTGAGTGGGAGCAGAAGCTGCTTATAGAGTAGTGAGGAAATCCATTCTCTGAGAAGGAATTCTCTACAGCCTCACGTGGCATTGCCTGAGCACAATCCTCACCAGCGTTGATGTGATGCACAAATCTGAGCTGGGCCAAACAACTTGCACCCTGTGCGCATCTGAATTTCCATTCTCTCAGAGTGTTCCACAGTGAGCATAAAAAACCCCTCCCCTGGAGGTGCTGGTGACTCTTGGATGGCTCTGTGTACCTTGTGTGGCCTGCATGTGCCTGGCTTTTTACTGGTGTCTGCAGATAGCTCATACTTCCCCTGGTGTTGAAGAGCTGCAGCTGTGCAGCTGCGCATCTGCATGATACTCAAGGGAGACATGGACCACGGTTTGATGTTCATAAATACCCTCTCAAATCCAGGATCTGTGAAAGATAATGCTGTCAAATGCTTCTATTTCAATTTTATCCTTATTTTTACAAAATTACAACAATAAAAAAAATGTCCTGTGTTCTCTGTAAAAAAATCGGTGAAGTCCCAGCAGAATCTGTGCAATTGCATCAAATATGTCAGCTGAGAATTTGGCCCATGAAGAGAAAAGAAGTATCAATAATGTTATACTCTCAACATGAATATTTATTTTTCTTATTCCCAGTACCAAAAGATCATTTTCTCTGTTCAGAACTCTAACTGCATTTTTTGTTATCAAGAATATAGATTTTTAAATAGAAAAATAAAGAGTAAACTACGATAATCTAGAGTAATGATATTACTTTAGCCTTAATTTTCAAGTGAAAACACTACCGAACTAAATTTCAGATAGCATTTTATTATGTGCAAACTACTGTTGATATAATAACTTCTATTTTAGGTTGCTAGCAAAGAAGAGAACAATGTGACCCATTTAGAAACTGGCTCACAAAAAATATTAGCAAGCCATTAATAATTTCTATTTAATCTTGGTGATAAGCACCTTTGATAGAAACATTTCTTTGCTACAAAACTAACAGTAGCATAGGATATATTTGACTATAACACACGTGCTTTGCAATGGTTCTGAGAAATGGACTTTCTGTTTGTTGCCAATTGTTTGGAAAAAAAATAAAAAGGGGAAAATTCTCACCTTTGAATTTTTCAGCAGAGGGAGCCTGATTTTTGAAATCTCTGATTAAGAGGCAAAACACACACAGCTGGAGTGCTGCAATGGCTAGACACAGCTAAACAAAAGCAATCCAAGAGGTCTCCAGAGTGCATTGAAGGACAACAAGGCAAAAATAATATTACAATTTTTCTGATATTATTATTATTAATAATAATAACAACAATAATAATAGTAATAATTCTGTTACAGCTGACTGAGGAGGTGAAGAGAGGAGAAGATCTCTGCAGGATCTGATTTTCACAGACAAAGATGAACTGGTCAGGAATCACAGAATCACTAGGTTGGAAGAGACCTTTAAGATCATCGAGTCCAACCCTGTCCTAACAACTAAACCATGGCACCAAGTGCTTCATCCAATCTTTTTTTAAACACATCCAGGGATGTTGACTCCATCACCTCCCTGAGCAGACCATTCCAGTACTTTACCACTTTTCCAGTAAAACACTTTTTCCTAATATCCAACCTATATTTCCCTTGGCCCAGCTTAAGGCTGTGTCCTCTCGTTCTGTCAGTTGCTGCCTGGAGAAAAAGACCAGCCCCCACCTGGCTACAGCCACCTTCCAGGAGGTTATAGAGTCATATGGTCTCCCCTGAGTCTCCTTTTCTCCAGGCTAAACACCCCCAGCTCCCTCAGCTGCTCCTCACAGGGTTTGTGTTCCCAGCCCCTCACCAGCCTCGTTGCCTCCTCTGGACGCGCCCAAGTGTCTCAACGTCCTTCCTGAGCTGAGGGGCCAGAGCTGGACACAGCACTCGAGGTGTGGCCTCACCAGTGCTGAGTACAGGGGGAGAAAGATCTCCCTGCTCCTGCTGGACACATTATTCCTGATCCAGGCCAGGATGCCATTGGCCTTCTTGGCCACCTGGGCACACTGCAGGCTCTTGTTCAGCTGCTGTCACCAGTGCCCCCAGGTCCCTTTCTGCCTGGGCACTGTCCAGCCACACCGTCCCCAGCCTGTAGCATTGCAGGGGGTTATTGTGGCAAAATGCAGGACTCAGCACTTGGATTTATTAAACTTCATCTTATTGGACTCTGCCCATCCATCCAACTGTTCCAGGTCTGTCTGCAGATCCCTCCTACTCTCCAGCAGATTGACACATGCTCCCAGCTTAGTGTTGTCTGCAAATGTACTAATGAAAGATTCAATACCCTCATCCATGTCATCAATAAAAATATTGAACCAAACTGGCCCCAGCACAGACACCTGAGTGTGAATGCCAGGAGGAGATGGAACTCAGGATCTTGAGAGAAGATAGCATTTTAACAACCCTGGACCTCAGGAAAGCAAACAATGGGACCTGCTGGAAAAAATCCCATGTGATACCCTTTTGCAGAAGAGAGGAGGAGTTCAAGGAGGGCTGACTGATTTTCAAGGATCTCCTCTTCCAGGCTCAAGAGTTGTTGATCCCCACCCGCAGGAAGTAAAACAAAGGTGGGAGGAGGTCTGCATGGATGAACAGTAAGCTGAAAGGTAAAAAGGAAACATTCAACGGAGGGAAGTAGAGTTGATATGGGAGGATTATAGAGACCAAGCATGCAGGGATCAGGTTAGTAAAGTCAAAGCCCACTTGGAGTTGAATTTAGCTAGAGATGTGACTGACATAAAAGGGAGGTTTCTACAGGTACATCAGCAGCAAAAGGCAGGCTGGGAAAAATGTTGGTCAACTGCTGATCTGGGCAGGTGATCTGGTGACAGAGGACACAGAAAAGATCAGTGTTCTCAGTGTTCTTTTCTCATTGGTCTCTACTGGTAAAACCAACCTTCAGGGATCTCCGTGTCCCTAAGAGACATGGAAACATCTGTAATAAGTAAGAATTGCCATTGTTGGAGAAGGACCAGATTAGTGGACACTGTCTTGGGTTGTGGAGCCAGGGATGTGTATTCTATTTCATTTGTTAAAAGGAGTTGGGGAGATGTTTTTTCTTTATCTCTTGTAACTCAAGGGGGGAGAGGGCCAAATGCCTTCTGATAATGGGCCATTAAAACCTCCCCAAACTATACCCTCCTCAAAGCTGTACATCCACATTCCATCATCCTATTGTGAGATGCATCACATCCCCCCTGGCAGTGGGGGGAGCCAAGCATTCCTACCTGGACAAAACTGAGACACAGGAACACGAAAGCATCTAGCTTCACCTGATTTCTGGGAAGAAGACTGGACCCCATCTCACCATCACCAGACCCCTTCTCACCGTCACTGGACCCCTTCTCACCACCCCTGGACCCTTTTGCTACAAGATCATCTCTACTTCAACAGAATCACATCTGCCACTCCAGGAGGACTCACTTTTGGACTGCTTTCAACACCCTGACCAACAGGGTGTCAGGTTGTAGCTCTGACTCTGTCAGGGTTTTTCCAAAATAGTTGTTTGTTTGTTTGTTTGCTTGTTTGGTTGGTTGGTTTGTTTTGTTTTCTACTACATTTGTATTGTTAATATTCCTAGTAAAGAACTGTTATTCCTATTCCCAAATCTTTGCCTGAAAGCCCTTAATTGCAAAATTATAATTTGGCAGGGGGTGAGGGGTTTACATTCCCCATTCTAAGAGAAATTCCAGGTTTGCCTAACTGATACCTGTCTTTCCAAACCAAGACAGACACTTACACAGTTCATAATAACACAACACAAGTCAATGTGATGGGATGCAACCGCAGGTGCTGAGGAGGTCACTGCAAGTCCTTTCTTGAAATGCCATCAGGGAAGGGTCATGAGGACTGGAAGAAAGCCAGTGCCACTCCATTCTTCAAGAAGAAACTACAGATCAGTTGGAGCAGTGTATGTTGTTATCTTGAGTTTAGAAAGGTTTTTGACATTTGTGGCTGTAACATCCTTCCTGGTAAATCAGTGATGTACAGACTAGATACCAGGACCGAGTTGGACTGAAAATTGCCTGAACTGCTGGGCTGAAAGGACTGTGATGAGCCACACAAATTCACCTGGAGGCCACTCACCAGAGGTGTACACTGGAGATTGATATTGGGGCCAAAAGTGTTTAACATCTTTGTAAGATAGCTGGACAGTGGGACAGAGTGCTTCCTAAGCAAGTTTACAGATAATAGAAAATTGGAATGAGTGGCTGCTGTACCAAGTGTTTGTGACTGGAGAAACATGCTGATGAAAACCTCTTGAAGGTCAAAAAAGGGAAATGCCAAGTCAAAGGAACCCATAGAACTGCAGGTACCCATAAAAGTTGTGGGGTCAACCAGATGAAAAGCAGCTTTAATATAAAGGACCTTCTGGGCTTCATTAGGAAAAGTGTTGCCAGCAGGACAAGGGAGGTGATCCTGCCCCTCCACTGGTGCTGTACAGTCCACACCTGGAATTCAGGGTCCTGTTCTGGGCTGTCCAAGAAAAGAGAGAGGTTGAGCTACCAGAAAGAGTCCAGTGCAGGGCCAAGAAAATGGTTAAGGAACTGGAGTGTCTCCCCTAACAGGAAAGGCTGACATAGTGAGATAATTGAGGTGATTGAGCCATGAGACAGGAAAACTGAGGGGGATCTCATCAGTGTTAATAAATACCTGGAGGAGGTGATTGAAAAGGATAGAGTCAGGATGTTTTCAGGAGTGCCTAATGACAGGACAAGAGTCAATGGAACAAATGGAACACAGGAAATTCCACTTAATTGTAAGAAAACCAATAATTTCTGTGAGAGTGGTTAAACACATGGGCACAGGTTTCCCAGAAAGGTGGCGGATTCTCCATCCTTGGAGATATTCAAAACCCAATGAGATGTGGACTTGAAAATCTCCTTTAAGGTGAGCCTGCTTTGAGCAGGGGATTTGGACTAATTGGTTTCTAGAGGTACTAAAGTAGAAAAGTACTCCACCATTCTGTAAAATTATAGCTTTATATAATAAACCAAAAAATGTTGTCTCTATAGGAGGGCCCATGTCACAAGTCTGGATGCAATCATGCTCTTCTGCTGCTAATAAGTCCTGTTAGAAAGAATTAATGTATAAACCTGCAGGGTTTACAGTGCATGTAGGATCCTGACATCCAGGGAGACAGCAGGGGCCTTTCAGCACCTGATTCTGGGGTAGATGGGGGATGCTTTGCTGCTCCTCACCAGCTGCATTCCCTAGAGGCTGGGCTTTTCCATCCCCAGGCAGAGATCACAGTCAGCATGATGACCTTGGTCCACCAGTCTGCTGGAGAGTAGGAGTGAGCTGCTGATGGGGAACAGCTGGCTCTGCTGGCATTGAGGCACCTGGGGAGCCCTTCTCTCAAGGAGAAGCGGCAGCTGATTTTTCCAGCCTACTTTCTAGACCTTTTGTGCTGATCTCACAAAGCACAAAGGGAATAGAGCAGGCCTGGGAATATGTGTGAAAAAATATCTCCCCCAGCCTTTTACATACTGAAGAGAAGGAGTGTGTAACAGGATGACTTTTGTACCAGTTCCATAGAGATAAAACCACTTTGGAAAGCACCTTTTCATTGTATAGGGAAACTAATTTTCTCCCCAGGTTTGAATTAGACAAAGTCATTTTATTTTCTCTCCAAGTTCCTATTATTGTTATGACTATTATCAGGAATGAATTGTTTTGAACACCAAGCATAAGAAGAAAGCTATACTTTTTTTTCACATCATCCTTTTACTAGTAAATTTTGGCCTAGACCACTTACGCTGTTTAGGATTAATGCATTCATGAGTCTTATTTTCAGTAGCTATGAAAAAAAGACATTTTAAAGCAAATTGAGGTAGGTGATATCTTCTCTAATGCATTTTTAATGTATGAAACATTGTAAGGACCAGAAAAGCATTCTGTGCTCTGCAATACAATTTGACAACAAAGACAAAAAACAAAACAAAACAAAAACAAACAACCAAAACCCCAAAATCAACCCTATGAAAAAGAAAGTAAGATAAAAACAAGAAAACAGATCATATGGGAGAGTGAAAGATACAGCCATGCTATTAGTGTCCAGTCAGTTAATTTTATTGGGATTTCCAGCAAATGAAAGATGAATATGATAACTGGTGGGGGTATGAAGATGTTGTGATATTAATAAGAATGTAATTCCATAAGAAATTGTCTTGTGATATCTAATAATATTACTGAAATGAGGCTAATGAATGCAATCAATCCTATATAGTACTTTTTTGTAAATCTGATTCCCAAAGCATTTCTGATAGAAAGAGGATAGATTTGTCTTCTCCCAGCAATCCCTGTTGACACGAGAACTCCCACTGAAATCAATTGACAAGCAGACAAGGGAGTAAATAAACCTCTGTGGATACACTTCTGCTCTGCCTTGCTTCTGTAGTTCCTCTCTCATGACAATGTCCTTAGAGTCACATTTTCTGTAAGAAAACTGCTCCAGTGCATCTGGAGTGCAGTCTCAGACCTCACAGCTCTGCTAATGAACTCTGCCTGCTATGAAAGTTGCCTTTGCTCTTGCTGACTTGGGTACAGATCACAAAGTCCTTTGCTGTGTCTCTCCAGACCTTTGGGTATTAATGCAATTAGCAGGTCTACACTGCTCCCCACACTGCTTGGTTTTACTGATATTACACTAAAGGAAGGCAAGGATATTACACAAAGGAAGGCAATGTATTTAGCCATTCTGTAGGAACAATGCAGACTGCAGTGCATGTTTTCCCACCCCAGCATCCCTTTCTCTAAGCAACTGAAATCAGCTTCAGTCAGATTTAGCAGATCCCTGAAAACATACAGACAGACACTTATTTCCCTCTTTATCCCCTTCCTTGTCTGTTTCATTACCCACTTTCCTTGGAAAGGACAATGTGATTTATAATATGTATCTTTATAGCCTTTGGAAGAACACCTAGTTCTTCAGAGAAATGTCATGGAGTATATTTAAAACCAGAAATTTTAGAAATCTGGCACTATGCTTTGCTGGAAGTATGGACTCACAGTTCTTATCCTTATGAGAGGATATCTACAATGAAATACTAATCTTGTGAATAATTTTGTGGATGTATGACCTCTGTTCTGGGTAGACTGTGGAGAGAAGCTCCCACATGCATTTATCTCCTCATGCCCAACACCTTCCTCTTCAGGATTCTGGAAACGGACTTTCTAGCAGACATTTCTGTCCCTGTCACCATACTTATTTAAATCAATGGCAATAATATTTTTGATGTCTATGAGGCAGGATAAAATCTTGTGTGAACAGCCAACATTCACAAGTTTTCCTCATCTCAAGAACCTTCCTGACATCTGACTTAACACCTTACATATCCACCTGACTTAAATACTTAATTAAGCACAGATATGTGACAGCAAGGAGGTATAATGGTGAAGAAAAGGATGTGAATATAAGGTTGGATTAAAGGCGTAGTGCTATAGACAAGATCACACCATGTATTTTTCTGTCCAAGTTTTTTCTGTATCTCAGTCCAAGCAGTTGTTGAGGGCAGCAGCGTGAAGCACAGGAGATTAGGGGCAAAAATATATTTGAACCATCAGATGCTTGGAAAAACTGCAGTCTTATCTGAGCTTGGTGAGAAGAACCTGAGAAATTACATGGACTGGAGAAACACCAGTGACACAATAAACAAGAGAATGGCTACTGGTTTCAAAAGAAAAACAAGTTGTGTGTTTTGTCAAAAAATGAAAGATTTTAGTCCTGACTGGTTTTTTATGTTTGAGGTTATGCATGAAAACCACTTAGGACAGAGCAGATTAGATCCTGGCACTGTTGCGCTGTCATCACTGTAAATTCATTAATGTTTCACTGAGCTCTTCTAATGCCATTAGACTGCCCCATGTCACATGTGTTGTGTCTATGAATGCTCTCTTTGTCTCCCTGCGTAGCAAGGAAGGTGAAAGGCACTGGAATTGAACTGATTCTTCAAGCTGAAAATCTTTGCAATCATAAATAAAGTAAGTCGCTTCAGCTTAACATTCATTGCCTCCTTTTTAATTTAAAAACAGATGTCAGCACAAGGAGAAGGCAGGTGCAGAGTGCCTCTTTCAGCTGCTTTTGAAGGAAAGCAGGAAGTGAATAAGTCACAGGGAGCTGTGCTGTTTGGATCTTTAGAAAGCATTTATAGCTTCTAGATACATTCCTGCTAATGAGGGTGTGAGATGCCAGCTCTTTGGAAGTTAGAGCATGCACTGTTGCACTCTCATCAATTCTGATGGATGCAGTGTGTATGGGAATATAATTTAAACATGAGGATATGAGGAATGATTTATTAAGTTACCAGAGAAAGTACTTCAGAAAAAAATGTCTAATACTAGAAAAAATGTCTGGTGTAGCTGAATGCTATATAAACTACAAAATCTGTTATAAATTGAAAACTCCCAAATGGATGCTCTCCATACATTGCAGCACTGTCTGAAACTGCACATAAATACCCTGAATAGTAGCTGTAAAATATTACAATTTACAACAGCCAGACTCCTGAACCTAATGAAGGCCACAAACTGATTGTTGCCGATCGAATTATTGCTGTTAAGGCCAGCAGCAATGTTATCTGAGAGCACACTATGCTTGGGTGTGTGGTAGAATCTCACTACTGCCATTTTCCCCCTTAGGCAATCCAATTTCCACACAAAATAGTGTCCTTTTTTAATGAGGGTGAGATCAGACACAATATGATCCACGGTCTCTACAAGACGCCAGACCGAGGTGAGCAGAAAAGAATAAACAGCACTATAGCCTCTCTCTCCTCTCTTTCCACATCTATCAAGTTTGATGTGGGTGGAAACACGCAATTCTTTGTAAAGAGCTGGCACAATTTGCCCTCATTAGCAAAGCATGCCCACTTTTTTTTTTTTTTGCCACTTTTGCTGGACCTCATTTGAAACACCACACTGCAGGGATTTTGCAGTGTCTGGGATTTTCACTGTGAAAGGAGAAGTTTATAAGTAAAACGCCTGCAGCTTCCTGAGCTTGATGCACTGCATTGTCTGGCATGGATTTCACTTTCCCCGTGACACCGAAAAAGCATTGCCACAGAACAACTTGCTTTGATGCCTTATGCTAGCAAAGAAGTTCTGTGATAAACAAGCTTTTAATCCTGTATTTCCACACTTTTACTAAGCAAATTGCAACTTGACAAAGCTGTGCGTCAATGACTGTGCCAAAAGTTCAGCCCTGAACAGAGACGGTAAAAGAGGGTAGGAGAGAAAGTGCTCACAGGAAGCACACAGAAGAATTGTACTTTAGAAGCTTTGTCAGTGCTTTGATTTAGTGGCATCAGTCCTACTGCAGCAGGCCTTCTACTAAGTGCTGGTGTAGACAGTCCAGGAAAACTCCCAAGAAGATATAAATGATGCTTGCGACCTAAAAAGTATCTTCTGCCTCCCTGAATTCTAAGGAGGGATCTGCCAAAGCAAAAAACGTGCCCAGACTCACAAAGAGCCTGCCCTTTCATGTGATAAGGCCTCTATGGAAAGAACTGTCGTGTAATCAAAATACATAAGTAGCCAAATCTCAGCATCAGATTTTCAGGAAAAAGCCCTGCTGGCCCCTTCCATGTGACACCAGTCTAATGTGTCACAGAGAACAGCTGGTGAAGAGCCATCTTCTGCATGAAGGGAATACCCAGCACTAAAATGTATGTTAACATACCCAAAACCAGAGTTTTTCAGTGCCAAAATTAGCAGTTTGGGAAGCAGCACAGGAATGTAAGTAGCAGAGGACCTTTTCTGCTTACCTGAAAGTTGTCTTGGTGCCTGAAATCTTCACAATATTCTGAAGTATTGCACTGTCTCCTGGTGCTACTCCTCGGATCCTTTTTCAGATGAAGAGAGGCTGAGCTTATCTGCTTTGTTGATGCAGATACAACAAAGCACACTATGCTACGAACTAACTCCCTTCCTGTGGAACAAACATTAGGAAGCAGCTGAAGAGACATTCAAGACTCCCATGTTTCAATGTAAACCAGAAAATGCCTGTTTTCAGATTCTTAAACAGGAGGGTGCAGACTGTGTACTACAAAATCTAATCACAAGAATAAAACGTCTGATATCAAACTCTTTAGTGAAGCAATCTTCTCTGATGCTTTCCCCCTGCCCTTCTTATATACAGATGCATTGTAGGACATTGATAAAGTATGAGAGCCACTGTATGGCTCTAAATCACTGCACAGAAATCTGGAAGATTTTTGGAAAATATTTCATACTCAGTGTGGGAAAGTATTTTTATTTTTAATGGTAGCTGTTTGAAGTTGTTCCATGGCTTGGAAAGTAACCAGTTCCTTTTCATTTCTGAATATAAACATATCTGTGTCTGTGCAAGATCTCCATTTTTTTGAGGCTGTGGTTCTTTTTGACACACTTCTAATCTGAGCCAAGTACTACATTATTTTTGATGATATTGTCACTCTGGAAGAATATTAATTCAGTAAATCAGTGTTCAATGTTTCCATACAAAACATTT
The DNA here is from genome assembly GCA_027886175.1 of Phylloscopus collybita. NCBI lineage: Eukaryota > Metazoa > Chordata > Aves > Passeriformes > Phylloscopidae > Phylloscopus > Phylloscopus collybita. The sequence goes on from JAJNNQ010000075.1 coordinate 36,805,034, forward strand.
AAATTAGAACAAAATCAGTTGCTTTTTCCTAGTTAGCTACATGACATGTGATTAATGATTGTTGAAATATAAATCTGAATGGAAATATCTCCTCTTCCAAGGTTCCAGTTGATCAGTTTTGAATTGCCAGACTGAGGATGTGAGCTAAGAGCCTCTCTAGCAGCATTACAGTGACACACTGCCTGTCATTTACTGCCTGTCACCCTTTTAAGTACTCATTCCTTCATAATTTTTATCTGCAATTGGCCACTGGACTTTGAAACTGCAAACTGCTTTCCATATCTTTTGTTTCCTGCTGTATATACATTGAAATCACATGGTTTGTTATCTGTCACTAAGATTACAAGCAGCATGACTTAAAAGGAAAAAGGTAGAAAAATGTCAATGGAAATAGGGAGCTCTTTAGTGATTATAAAATATGACACATCTCTGTAACCAAAAATAGAGCAATAGTACTTGAAATCTGGTGCTGATACAGTGGTGAATAGAAAAAAAAATAGTAGAAATAAGTAGAAAAAGACTAAACAAATATTGATATGTAGTAGAAATTTCAGGCTATAAAAATACAGGAAAAATCAATAACCAGGTTTCACACGAATTTCTAACAATTTTAAAGCTACATTATTTAGAGAAGAAACTTAAAGTCATTACTGGCTGAGACTTCATTTTTTTGATGGGGATAAAAAGATAAAATACTCATAAGTATTTTAGGCGATTTATTTTTGGGGAGGAGTCTGATCTGCTTACATCATGAGTGGTTAAAGAATTTTTCATTTTATTAATAACTAAATGGCATTGTGCAATAACATAAAGTTAAAATATGATTTAAATGTCCGTACCTAGATAGGAACTTACCAGGTTCTCGCAGAACCCTGGAGTTTTACAAGAACTGGCTGAACAGATCCTCAGCCTGTTCTGTAAACCTTTAACAAATAGAGGAAAATGTTATAAGACATAAATAATGTTAGCATTATGTAGATATTAAAGAAGAAAAGAGAGAAATGGGATAATTTAGGTAATTACTCTCTGGTTTGACAAAAGTAACAGAAAAACTACAAAAAATATGGGGCTACAGTTATAAAAAACTTGATGTAGAGGACTAATGCTAGTGACAATAGTTTTACTAGAAGTGTATCTTGTCAAAGAGACCTGTAATGAGATTACAGATTTGTTGAGGCATATGATTTACTAGTGTAAAAAAAAAAAAAAAAAACCTGATTAAAAAGGAACACTAGGGCTCTTCAAATGACTGGAATTTTAGGTCAACATAACACAAAATTATAATGCACATTCCGTAGACTGGCTCCTGGATACCCTGACTCACAAAGAGGATTTAATGTTTATACTAAATCACAGCAAACAAGAGAGCCAATATTTGGTTCAACAGCAGAAAAAGCCTAATGTGAATCCTAAATGTGCAGATAAAAAAGAAATTAATGTGTACCTAGAGGTGAAACAAGAGCTACACAGGAGAATTCCAGTGTCTGTATTTTTAATATGAAAAATGGGAAAATACGCAGAAAAAAGCTAAACCCAAGATATCTTGGTCTTAACCCTCTAGTAAGTGTTAATGAGCTCCTTTTGTTTAGACCTGCAGAGGTGGCCAGAATAACATAGGTGAGTACATTAGAGAGAAAACACAAAGGCTCTCCTGTCAAGGCAGACAAGCAGAACATGAACTGAAAGTTAAAACCAGAGAAATTCAAATTAGAATTGAGTACCCATTAGTTAACACTGAAAGAGATTAACCACTGGAACGAGCTCTCAAAGTAATGAATTCCTCATGTCTTGATGTCTTCAGATCAGGCATTTCTGAAAAATGTGCTGTGGCTAAACACAAGTTATTATTTATTGATAGCCAAATAATTAACTTAATATATGAGCAATTGCTTGAAATGTGATAACTTGTGATATAGGAAGACAGATTGTGCTCTGAATGTACAATTTCATAGCTTTTCCAGAACAGGGCAGATGAGCACTTCGCCAGCTATGGATGTTGGCACATTGGTAAGTGAAACTTAGTAGGATGAATGATGAACTGACACTCCTTTCACCATCATTTTACAGACTCAAATATGTTGTTATCTCCTTGCCACTTCATGCTGATCAGTGCTTCCTCTTTCTCGCAAACTTCCCAGTTGAAAAGCCAACACCTGTAAGGCAACACCTGCTTGTGCTCTTCTAGTGAAAAAATGATCAAGCCCACTATTTAGCTCATCCTCTCCTTTTATTTTAAACTGTAGAAGGTATTATATCTTTCCCTGATTCAGTGCTTCCCTTTGAAACATTTAATTTGCAAGTGGTGGATTTAACATCTATCAGTTCCACTGACAAAAAGCCACTCCTTTTCAATAGCTATTAGATGAAATTCATAATCCTTCAAGAATTTCATCTAATGTTAAAGATCTGAAATTATTACAGCTAGGTAACTACATATTTATCATCTCCTTATTGCAGATTTTCCCCCTGAGCTTCCCATCTTCTTCCTTTAATTTGCATCTGGGTGTATGTTTAGTTTTGTTTCCTTCCTAAAGAAATAAAGAAATAAAGAAATAGAAGTTTTGCCATGTCAGGGTCCTTGATCATCATTTGTTGTTCTGTGTTTCAGAGACATCTTATTTCATCCTGCAACTGCCTTTTCCTTTTAGCCTGGAAGCAGAAAAAAAAATCTCACTTCCCTTCCTGTTGTCTTCAGGAATTTACTTTACTTTTGTGCTTACTTTGCTTCATCAGCAATTCCTGTTGTCTCTACCATTTTTTGTAATTCTTTACACATTTTTTTCCCCAGGGCTAAATCCTTTTATGGAAAGGAAAAGCTCCAGGAAACCACATAGATTACTCTATAAAATTTTTCATGTGCCCTTAAATACACTGTACTTCAATATTATTTCTTCTGTTCCCTTTTGATGGTAGGTTTTTTTCAGTCCTTAAAAGTGACTTCCTATTACTTGTGTTTTCTTTAAAAAGCTTGACACTATCCCCTGTAGTTTTAGTGTCCTTAAGCTGTGTGTCTAAATTCTCATGGGCAGCCAAAATAGTCCTGTTTAATGCATTTGAACACTGGGAGAATACACACCAATTATGCCCACAGGTTTGTGGCTTGTTCCCATTTTCCTCTCATCTCCTGTGCATGTAAAAGGTTTATAACTTTATACTGTAGGAAAATGTCTGTACACACTTGCAGATCAATATGTTGATCTTTAAATTCCCCACCCAAACCATGCATATTGTAAAGTGAAACATGTAAAGTGTGTTTAGGGCCAGCCTGCTGTCCTATTAGCTGGCAAAACCAGGAAGCACAAATTTACACTTACAGACCATAAAAACACACAAGGCCGTGGAAACCACCCTTTGGTGTAGATGTAAGGAGAAACTGGGATTCAACTGACAATTTTTGCAATGTTTACAGGATGGCATTTGCCAATGTAAACCTGACTTGCAAAGATACAGTGTCTTTCACTGTGAATGGTTTCTTTTTGCTATAAATGGCCCCTTTATTGGAAACGGTGTTCCTTTACCGTTTCATCTTGGACTGTTTGAACTACCCAACCAAATTTTCCGTTCTGTAAAGCTACTACAGATGAAGAAAATAAAAATAGGCAAATATTATTATTCCAGGAATACTGGAATATTATTCCTTCTAATGAACTAGTTCCTTTTCAAACGTGCAGAGAGATTTTAAATATTGGTACATATGAGCTTGTGCTTTCAAGTTCAACTGCAGAAACTCTGTGCTTACACTTCTAAACTTGGAAAAGAATCAAACTTATCTGAGAACATATTCTGGCAAGAAATAAAGATAGAAACAAGACTACGTGGGAGATGTTTGCTGGTCAACCTCATAGTCAACACAGGAAGAAAAATAGGAAGCCCTGTTCACTGGAAAAAACTAGGTGCTCTAGGTCCCTTCAGCTGCCTGTCTTGCTGTATGGACGTTGCCTTTTCTTTCAGGACACCCTGGCAAGGACGGAGACCTGGCTTGGAGAAGCATAAATAGACTCTAAATTACCCCAAATGGAATGCTCTAATACTCCATCAAACAATTCCCTCCTTATCGAAATACTAAATCCTGCATGCCCTCAACTACTCTATGTTGGCAGCAAAGTAGTAAAGAAAAAAAGTGGATAATACAGGAAATATGATTATCTCATAGTCTGGATTTCTCCTCCCTTGCACCAAGGAAAAAAATGTCAGTTCTGTGGCTGCAAAGAATCATGCAGGTAGGAATGTATAGTCTAAAATAACTTGTATGTAATTCTGCTTTTCTTTTTTCCTATAGATTTCTCAGTAACCTGTACAGTTCTCTGTGCTGGACTCTCCCTTTTCAGAGTGGTGAAAGCAGTAAGTAAAGTTGTGGACATGTAACCTGTTAAAAAATATTGCTAGTAGTTAATGACAATTGTCACATACAGATTTTTCAGTGTTCAGATGGACAATATTGGTTCAGGTCCTGTTTTCCCAGTATATACTTTTTAAGGGGTTTGGGGAAGATGTATTATCATCTGAAAAAAAAATAAATCATGTAAAACAAAGAAGTATATCTAGATACAGAAAACAGAAGAATAGTTGCTTGGAATCTCACCAGGATTAAGTATTATACTAACCATGTTTCAAAATGCCATTTCTTGTTTGACAAAAGGAATGTCAGAGACTACACTGCTTCTTAACTACTGTTGTGTGAGTTCAAAGAGGAACTATTAAGCTCTGGATCTGTGCCTGAGCTTTTTATTCCTGGTACTATCAAAGGCTGTGATCATTAATCCCAGTTAAACAAGAAGTCAGCATGTTCCACAGAATCAAAGGGTGAACTGGGATTCAGGAGAGAGATGTCCTGCTCCTGTTTCTGTTGATGAGCTGTTATGTCACTTATGAAGGTCACGTTGGTTGAACTTCTCCTACTTTCTGCTCAATGATTTAATATTAGCTTGGGGACTATAACTTTACTTATCTATAGATTTTTCAATGTGTTGAGCCACTGTAGCAAACATTGTGGGAAACGCATTTTTACAAAGTAAAGAGTGCATTTATATGTATTATAGTTATATATTTAACATCTTTTCATTGTAAATGCAACTACTGGGAGCTTCTACACAAACTTAAACAATTTTATATTTGCCTACATCGTTAAAGGAGATCAAATCCCACTGACCTTGAACAAATCTTAGATCGTGCCACTATCTCCGTCTGTTTGTCTCAGCCCTTTTACTTGAAGCTGGGTCCATAAATGAATGAGTTGGTTTGTGCAGAGGTTGGTAAGGTCAATATCTGCATTTGTGATTGGAGTTTAATGTGAGGGCTCAGTCCCATAATCCATTTCCTTGTGGAGAAGCGAGCTGCTTCGTTACTTACATACTTCACCATTAAAGAAGTCCCAGCAATCTTCAGTGGAATCTAATCTGTTGATTAGATCATGCTATGCCTGACAGATACTAAGGAAGAAACATGATATTTGCAGACAAATGGGAATAAAGAAATGTCAATTATTCAGTAAGGATTTACCTGCTATGCCTAATTTTGCAGAGGGATATGGAAAGAATTGAAAGGTTAAAAGGAAGGGCAACAAATATATGGCAAAGCCATGAAAAGTATTTTTTGCAAGACAGGAACTCACAGGTCTGATAAAGTTGCCCCTCATAAGCATGAAATTCTAGAACAGATATCCCACAGGAAGGTTACTGCAGGAAAGGGTTTAATAGAGAGCATGAATGAATGAAATACTGTATTTCAAGGACTAAGGGAATGAACCCAGCCTCCTAGGACTGTTGGTTCATTTCCAAAATATGAGACTCCTTTTGAAGAAAAAAGTGAATTTCCAGTCAGATGGACCAGAACTGATGATGATTTAGGGCAATGTTTGTTTTTTCCCATGTCGTTGAACAATGATTCAAAGGAATCTACATTCATAGAAGCAGCTGATGTGTGTTTTAAAAGTGAGTAGATGATAAAACTTAACTTACTAAAGCTAGTTTGCTATGGGAGATAGGTATGCATATACAACATGATACCTCATGTGACTAAAATGCATGTTAAAAATATCTGTGTTTTCCGATTGTGCTAATGTTAGGTGCTCAATATATGAAAACTGTACATTTGGCTTTTTTTCCTCAATAAACTGCACCATGTTGTAATTTGGGTAGTATGATACTGCAGAAGGAAATCTGTGTTTCTTCTCTACTCTTGAAAAAATCCAACCCAGTAAACTCTTCTTCTTTTGCCCTATTTTCTTTTCACCTTGCATGCAGCTCATGAACCAGTACTCTCTTGCTTCATTAATGAAGTTTCATCTCAGTCCTTCTTTTTTCATCTCACACTCACACTGATGATAATTTTTGCTCCCCTGTCAGTGCTGCACAGGAATCACAGATACTGCTGTTGAGTTGGCGATCACTGAAGCACAATGACCTCCACCCTGAGATCAAACCTGTGGATCAACAGCACAGGATCAAGATGTTATCATCTTGGGATATCATAATTCAGGGAGGTCTGGTCACTGTCTTGAAGTGGACTAGGATGGTAAGCAAAGGGCACTTCTTACCATTAGAGCAATGCTATTTGACTGTCTCTTTTACCTTTTCCAATTGCTGTCAGGGATTCCAGACTGTCAGTACTACATTCCTGTTTCCGTTCCTGTCACTGATGCAAGTTTTTGGGCCACTGCCTAGAAGAGATCTCTATAACAGAGGTCCCTTCTGTCCTTTTTTCCCCTGACAGAATGAATATTCTCTAGTTCCACACGCGGCTGTTTTCAAAGGAGAATGAAGAGTCCTTTCATAACCTTGAACTGAGGCATCTTCATCTTGGGGAGAGAATTTCCTCAAACCCTCCATTTTTGTATAATTTGCAGTAGGAATTGATGCCACACTTCTTCCTTTAGGACAGAAAGGGCAGAAGTGGGCTGCCTTCCTTTTTCAGTGGCTTCCTTATTCTCACGGATGATCTCCGTTCCTCTACAGAAGGGGCACAGTGCTCAGTAGTGAGAAGTAAACACAGAGCCACAAAATGGGTGATGTTGGAAGGAACTTCTGGACATCATTTTGTGCAAATCACCTGCTCAAGCAGGGCTGCCCACAACAAGGACCATGTTCAGATTAATATCTTCATGGATGGAGACTTCCCAGCCTCCTGGGGCAACCTGTGCCAGGGCTTAGTCATTGTCACAGTAAAAATTGTTTCCTGATGTTGAAAAAACCCCTCCCATGTTTCAATTTGTGCCCATCACCACTGGTCTTGTTACTGGGCCCCACTGAAAAGAACCTGGCTCCACTCTCTTTGCATCTTCCCTTTGAGTATTTGTACACATCTGTGAGATCCCATTGAGCCTGACCTTCTCTAAGCTGAACAGTCCCAGGTCTCTCAGCCTTTCTTCATAGGAGAGATGGTCCAGCGCCTTAACCATGGTCATGACCATTTGTTGGACTCTCCCCAGTATGTTCATGTCTCTCTGTACTGGAGAAGCCCAGATCTGAATCCAACACCCCAGGTCTGCCCTCACCAGTGCTGAGCGGAGGGGCAGGATCACCTCCCTCGACTTGCTGGAATTGCTTTGCCTAATGCAGCCCAAGGTATCGTTCACCTTCTTTGGGGCAAGAGCACACTGCTGGCTCATGTCTGACCTGATGCCCACCAGGACCCACAGTGGGTGGGACCCATCCACCGAATGCCAAACTGCATTCCAGTCCCGTAGTTCCCCAGTCCCGGCGCCTGGGTTGTTCCTCCCCAGTGGTCGGGCTTTGCCCTTCGCCTCGTTGAAGTTTCCCTCCCTGGGTGTCCCCGGGTGCGCAGAGCACCTGTACCCAGCTGGAGGGGCAGCGGGAGCTGTGGAGACACCCACCCACCCGGGCTGGGGAAGCAGCCTGCGGAGGACACGAGGAAGACTCAGGGAGGATCAGGGGAGCAGCGTCCCGCCGGGCACGCCCGCTGCCACCTCAGCTCCCGCTCGCCGTGCCGCGCCGCTCCGCTGGGACAGCGCCCGGCTCCCGGTGCTGCCGGCGGCCGCCCCCGGCCCTGCCCCTGCCCCGGCGCTCGCCGACACCCGCGGGCGGGGGCGGAGGGCGGAGGGCGGGGGGAGGTCCAGGCGCGGAGCCGAGCGCCGCCAGCCCGCCTCGCCCCGCACTCGCTCGCACTCCGCACACCCCGCCCGGCCGCTCCCGGGGCGCCCGCCCATGGCTGACAGGAGCCTGATCGAGGGCGCCGAGCCCCTGCCGCGCCGGGACGAGGCTCCGGAGTGGGGCTATGAGGAAGGTGAGGAGCGGGCGGCGACTCCGCCGGGGAGAAACTTTGTCCGCGGCCGGGGTAGGAGGAGGCGGTGTGGGAATTTCAGTGGCGGAGCGTAGCGGGGTTCGCTCCCCGGCCGTCCCCCCGCGCCCGGAGCGGGGAAGCGCCGTCCCGCAGCGGGCGGCAGGGCCATCCCCGCCGGCGGGAGGGCAGCGCGGGGCGGCGGCCGCCGAGCCGCCGGCTCCGGCCGAGCAGCCCCTTCCCTGGCCGGGGGCAGCGTCTGTCCGAGCCGCAGGGCTCCCCCCCGTAACCGCTGTTCCCTTTGCCTCAGGAGTGGAGTGGGGGCTGATTTTCCCCGATGCCAACGGGGAGTACCAGTCGCCCATTAACCTGAACTCAAGAGAAGCTAAATATGACCCCTCGCTCCTGGAAGTGCGTTTGTCACCGAACTACGTGGTGTGTCGTGACTGTGAAGTGATCAACGACGGGCATTCGATTCAGATTGCCCTGAAGTCAAAATCAGGTATGCTGAAACATGGCCTTGATTTTCCCGGCTAAAGCTTGTGTTTCCTGAATACTCACTGTACTTGTGTCCTGGAGTGTAGGAGAAGCAGCCTTTCCCAGCAGCGAGCAGTTGTGCCCATTCAGCATGGACTATGCCCGGTGAGAGTGTTGCTGTTGACTTTGGTAGGAAGAGGAGCAAGTGTTGCAATGGGAGTTGCAGATTTTGATGCCAGACTGGATGGCCAGTGAAATTGCTTCGAGGCATGTCCAGAATTTCCTCTTGTGGTGGTGGTATCCAATTCGTGGGCATTAACAGCTGTCTGCACTCAGAAGCAGTACAGACTATTGCTAAGCCCATGTAGTGCCAAACTGTTCTGTACAGCTGGCAAGATTTGTTCATGGTTCAAAGACTATGTAAGTTAAAAGTGCTTTTTCCCATTAATTTGAGCAGGTTCTGAATACTAAGTACAGAGTTGGACAGCTTAAGGTAGATATGCCAGTTATACATGCTCACAATATTGATGAGGACCAAGTAAAAGGCAGTCCTCATTTCTTAAAGGGTGACATTTTTGGTGTCACTCATCAAATATGCTTTAGAAGCAAATAATAAAAGAAACAATTCCAACCAATTCCATAGGTGAAGATGCAACATCTTATCCAGACCTTTTGTCTGGGTAAACTATTCTGTATGAAGGATGCAAGAAAGTAGGGACGAAAAAAGTTCATTTTGCTTTCCAGCACTAGAATAGTGCTTACCGTGTGTTTGGAAGAGCCACCATGTTGTTCCAACCAGTCTTAGCTAGTAACAGCCCTTTGGGGGCATTTAAACAGCTGAACATTGTTGAACCGTGAGCCATTCCAACTTTTGTTTCCTTCTGAGAACTCAGTAGTACTGGGAACTACAGCTGTGCTAAGTGAGGGAGTCAATTCGGTTTTACACAGTTTTTTAAAAAGGAAGGGTTTATTATTTTAATCATGATGCTTTCCTTTATAATTTCCTTTCTATGATAATTTCCATGTATTTTTGGAGGACAGAACTTTTCTTTCCATGGAATTTTGCAGATTTGCAATAAAAGAGAAATGTTGTACTTCCCATCAGTTTTACTGCCTTCATCAGAAGCAGAGCTCTTTTCCCAAGGGATGAGGTTCTCCCTGCAGGATCAGGAATTCTTGAATTCTCCTGTGGAGGAAGTGAGAGTGACCACAAGTGACCTCATCATTTGCATGCCAAAATGCAACTCCTTCCATCCTACCTTTCTCAAGGGCAGTTTGTAACTTAGTAATGATAATTAATGAGATGGGACCAACACACCTAAACGCCTTTGCAAAACTGTAAAGAGAATTAGAAAAAAGAAAGACTCTTTTGTACTTGAATGCAATGTGATGCCAGACAGGTGAGTCTTGAATTGTAAGAAAATGTGAAATAGAGAAAAAGTTTTTGACTGAACTGTGAAATTATGGTTTAGGAAATCTTGGTTTAATTTCAGCTTTTCCTTAGATTTAATGTTACGTAATTTCCCATTTTCCATTTTTAAACTGAGAATAATTTGGGAGGGAGAAGACAACATTTATTAAACCTTCCAAGAGGAGAAAAGAGTTAATAAGCTCTGTTTAAACCTGGCCTAGTATTCTGGCTATTTTTCAGGGATTGCAGAAACTCCTGCAGTTTCTTTTCCTCACAGGAGATCTCTGATGACAAATCCATTTAGCCAGATTATTTTGTAGGGAACTATTGAGCACTGAATGCTTTTGAAACTCTGTCCAATTAATGTGCAAGAGATCCTCATCTACTGTAATGTTAACAATCAAAGAAAAAGTTCTTCATGGAAAAAAAGTAAACTGATTAAGATATATATTAAAAATAAATTTGTCATTACTGGTGAATTTTTTATCCTTTAATTCAAGACATGCCATCCATGTGGAATTCCTAAATCCTTCTCATTATTTAATTGCAAACATATTCACAGCTGCTTTCATTTTGATGGTGGAATATGTGTTGTGCATTAGGTGGAAGAACCATGACCAGCTATGAAATAGTTTTGTCATGGGATCAGTGTCCTAACTGAAGCCTTGGAATTAAACTCTTTGAAGCTCCTGGAGATTCAGAACTACATCATATAGAGAACATTTGTTCTAGTTACAGTTTTTCTCAGAGCAATGTTTTAAAACAGAGAAAAGGCTCAATTTTCCTAATTGAGATTATTATTATCATCATTATTATTATTGTGTCCTAATTGAGGACTAATTGACTACCATTATTCTTTATATTTGCCCAGATTTCTTAAATACTTCAGTCGATTGTTTCCCTGAGTGTTCACCAGATTTGTAGATTTTCCCTCTAGGGGATATGGGTATAGACAGAATACAGATGAAACAAGGTTAAGAAGCAAATTGGAATCCATAACTACATTTAGGACATTTAGTTTTAGAAACTCTAATGGCTGTTAGATTAGTTGTTAAAAATTATTAAAGGAGGATTAATTGGAATATTTGTCCTTTTTTTGCTTCAATGTAATTGCTAATGAAAGCCATAATTTATCTGTTTTCTTTCAGTTTTTTTACAGTTCCAGAGCTTTGGTTTTGTGTTTTGTACAGTTGTAATATGATTCAATTGCTAACTTAGGTTTTAGTATTACGCTACCTCTGAGTGCTCCATACTCAGTTTGTGTGTCAAAATAGCTATATATTATGGAGCTAATTCCCTAAGGCTACATTTCATGCAGTTAAATAATCCTTATCAATTATCAGAGATTGTAAAAGATTAATTCCAAGTCTATGAAATGTAACCTAGAATTTAATGGATTCTGGGTAACACTGTGAATGCCCTTAAATAAAACTCAGCCCTGCTTAGAAGCCAATATTCAATGATTTTAGTGGGAAGTTACTTCCAGCTTGTGGTGTAATATTTCATCTAAAGCAGGTTCAGAAATCTCTGGGTGAAATGTTTCTGTTGATCAATTCCATAGCAGATTGGACCTCACAATTGCTTGCTTTTACTACTTCTGGTGGAAATCTCTATTAATGCAAAAGTACTAAGCAACTATATACATTTTTTGTGCGTGTGTTGCGATTATGGACAGATGCTTTTAAGAAATTCCAGATGTTTAAAAAACTGAAGTAAGGAAAACCCATGGGTGCCTAGAAGCTTTTTTTAAGTAAATGAGGTGTGCTGTTTTTGCTCCAGTTTGTAGGTTTGATTATATTTCAGTATGGAGGCATTCAGTATCTCAGAAGTCTGACAGGTGGTATATGACTGAACACCTAACAAAATATTTGCAGTCAAAAGTTTTCTATCCATTTCTGTGACCCAATGGAGATTAAACATTTGGACAACTTGGAGGTAACTTCCCAGTTCAATTCAGAACCCTTGCCATCTGTTTAGAGCACACAGTTAATGTCTTGATAAGACAAATGAACATTATCTCTTCTGACTGGTAAAGGTACAATGCTTTTGTTTGGTGTTCTGCATCATAAAACAAAGAGTTCAGAATGACAGCAGTTTTACTCTTTTTCTTAACTGGCTCAATTCATGTTCTGTACCCACAAGGTTCTTCAGAAGTAAAGGTGACAAGTCTGTCAACTTAACTCTTCTCCTCTCTGATACCACTAATAATATAGAAGATTGCCACAAACTCATTGCTGTATTTGGGGAATACATTCAGTGGCTTGTCTGCTTCGAAAGGCAAGGATTTTTACTACTTATCTTCTTTCCCAGTGTTAATAGGGGGGCCATTACCTCGGGGACATGAGTTTGAACTACACGATGTTCGATTTCACTGGGGGAGAGAAAACCAGCGTGGTTCTGAACACACGGTTAATTTTAAGGCCTTTCCCATGGAGGTAAGAGTGCACTGCATTGTATAACACCAGTGAAATCAAAAGATTTTATTTCCTAGTCTGAATTTTTGGTAGCCCAAAAGCTACTTCCTTTCAGCTCTGCATGCTTTATATTTCAACCACAAAGCTATCTTCCTGAGGTGTGCTTTAGTGCAGGTAAATTAGGATATGCATCTGGAATAGAATGCCTCCAGCACTCATCGCACTGTATGATTAATTGGTCGTAAAGTTAACTTGCAGAGTTATTAACTTCTTTCTTATTAGTGTTCTAACAAGATCTGCCATTTCAACACTTCCTATGTCACCTTGACTAATAGTTACAGATGGGGAGAACTAGCCACTGGAAATATTTCCATGGTGAATAATAACAATTTAGGTCAATTTGGAGTAAGTATAGAGCAGTTTGTTCGTGAAAAAGCCTTACATACTTGAAAATTGAAGATTATGTGATAGTCCTCTGTATGTGTGCAAGATCTGAAAGAAGTACATGATTTTGAAATAAAAGCAAAATGATAATGCAGTCTTAAAAAATTCAGCTCCTTGTGGGGTTCGTTTCATAGGCGACACAAAATGCTTGGTCCTATTTCTCCTGCCCTCCAGCAGCAGTTTGTCGTCCTGCTTCAGTTCCCACTGTCCCATTGCTTACAGCTGTCAAGGAGTGGCTTGGAGTATTCCTTAGCCCCTGGGCTGCAAGACTACTTTTAATAGATACCAGCCCTGATGTTTGGTGACTTCAGCATTGCATCTTTTATTTCATTTGTTGTGCACTATTTGTTTTAAAGAAACTTGAGATTTTTTTTGAGTTCTTTAAGTTATTTTGGCCTTATTTATCTATCATAATCTCTCATGAGTCTGAAACTCTTTCTTTTTTTCACTGTGCTCAGTGCTAGGAAATTTATTATTGTAGTGTTTGTGAGTGCCTAACTACTAGAATAGAATTGTCTTATGGAGAAGAATATATTCAAGAATATTACAGCAACTACTGCAGAAATAAGTGTAAAAATCTTCTGGACTTAACATCATCCATCTAATTCCTAGGGTTGTTTAAATACTTTCGTTAAGAGTTGTGGATCAGCTTTTGGTCTCTGCTGTTTGCTGTTGTGCACTGGTCTATCACAATCCCCCATATATAAAATTACTCATATAGAGTTTTTAGGTTGCTTTGAGTCAGATCGTAGAATCATTTAGGTCGGAGAAGACCTTTATGATCAAGAAGTCCAATCATAAACCTAATACTGCCAAAATCCTCCCCTAAAGCATGGTCCTAAGTGCCACATTTATGTGTAGATCCCCTCTTCAGGTTGATTCCAGGCAGGTCCTGGAAATGTAGAATTGCTTGAATTGATAAGACTCATCAACCAAAGGGAAAACAAGGGAATTACTTCTGCATCCTGGTTACCTGGCACAATATATACAATATGATTTATATGGGCAGTAAGACCTTCAGGATACTGCTGTGTTCCCCTGAGGCAGGAAATAGCCAATTCATTATAAAATAGCTCTGCTTAGTGCTTTTCTTCAAGGCTGATCCAGTATGTGGTGATGGAGAAATATTCGTATGAACTATGCTGAGAACTGTGCTTGGGAATCCATCAGGATTTCCTGTCTCTTTGTTTGTTAAAGATCACTTGCAAACAGTCTTGGTGGTATGTGGGAACAGTCTATTGATAACCTGCAGAAAACCTAGAATTGTCTACTCCAGATCAGTCCAGAGAAAAATCCGCGTGACCCAGAGATACAAAACAGCAAACTTAGTAAGTCATGAAGGGATTTCATTCTTCATCTACTTTAAAAGCAGTACAGCAGCTGCACAAACAGAATTCTGGCACAGTTGAAGAAAATCACCTGGAGGTGAGCAAGCCTGTGTTTTTCAGTTTCCTCCATCTAAGCAGCTTTCAACTAAACTCTAACTTCCAAGAAATAATTACTGATGCAAATATTCTCTAGCAAAAAATCTGACCCATAATACACTTTAAGTACAGTCTGAATATTTCATTTTGTAAAGAGATGAATTTTTATGGCAGAAAATGACCAGTTCATCATCTTCTGCCCCAAGTTGCAAGAAAGTGCAGACCAATTTTTGTGACAGATGAACTCCATTTCCTTCTGCTTTGTCCACAAAGACCTGTTATATTAATTCCCTCTCAAATTTTCCAAATCCAATATTATACTTGAGCAATAATAAAACGGGTGCTTGTGGCCACTGTAAATGTTTATGTAGCACACCTGAGACTCCAGAATGGAAGATTGGCTGTTTCCATTCCCGGCATAGCCTTGTCTATTTTTTTTTTTTTTTTTTCAACAGTAGCTTTGATCAGCAGACCAGGAAATCTTATTTCCTTAGCTTTTGGCATTGGCATTGGTTTATACAGTTGTTGGAAATCATCATATTCTGAATATATATTTTGCCTTGATTTCTACTGGGTTTCACAGATTGACTGAATATCCTGACTTGGAAGGGGCCCACATGGATCATCCAGTCCAACTCTTAAGTAAATGGCCCATATGGGGATTGATCCCACAATCTTGGTGTTAAAAGTACCATGCTCTGATCAGCTGAACTAAGTTTGTTGGTTACTGAACACAAACAGCAATTGATGCCTATTTTGGCTACCGCCAAACAATCTGGTGTAGTTTATGCTTTCATGCAAAAGAAGCTGGCAGTTGCTTGTGCATCTGTGCATGCCTAGAAATATGTTGAGCAATAAGTGCATAAGTTGGGTCTTTTTCAAATGTAACAAATCTAGTTGGTCATCTTCCTAAGGAACTAAGAATTATTTCCATGGCAAATGATAGGGATTATCTTCTCTTTGTGAGAGGAAAACAAGGAGGTAAGCAGTAATATGGAAATGGAAGTGCTTGGTTTAAGTGGGTACACTACCAACACAACAGGTTGGCCTAGATTACACACTCTACTACTCTATTTTAAAACTTGAGCAGTTCTACAAAATCGGCTTTGATGAGGGCTGAGATGACTATCTGAGACTAATTATTGACTGGAGCAGTCTTGTTTTTTAAGGGCTGAAGACTATGCAGCTTTATTTTATTAAACTGGACAAAATAGTTGTGAAACAGCTTCAGATTTTCTTGTAATGACCTTTGTAAAAGATTTTGAAAAAGAGTGTGATTTTTCAAAGTTTGGAAGACCAATCTTCTGTTACTTAGTCTCTTAATCTTTGGTACCATAATTTCTATAAAAGAAGTTAGGCAATATCCTGTATTAGTTGGGTAATAGCCCATGTTTCTTAGAGCAAAAATCTATTACATCTTACTACACAGCCAGGGCTTTTGCCTGTGGTTAGGATGTGTAGGTTCATGGTGATGTTGGTTGGATTTCAAAGCTCGTCAACCTCTGGAACAGCTTCATGAGCTAATTAATACATATTGTTCAAAAATGTTCATGTGGCTTGGAGTCTGAGTTCTTTGTTTTTTTTATTCTTATATGAGGTTCAGCAAAGATGTATTTTCCACCTTCCTTGACTGAAGAAACCAGAATGTAGACAGTGATATGCCAGGTGTTTTCATTTTCACTGAAAAATCTGTGTTTGCAGTAAGTCAGGAAAGCAGGGCAAAGCAAAAATAATTGTCAAAAGTAAATGCGGTAACACCTCTTCTTAAGCCAAGGAAAAGCAGAGGGCTGTACGTACCAGTACTCTCATTTTTTCATGAAAACAAGAGCAGGAAGACAACTCTTGCCCTCTGGCCAGGAATTGGAAGGAAACATTTGTGCAACTTTATCTAGAAATCCTTCTCACCAGCTACTTCTACTGCATGTAAGAGTGTGCTACTTTCCATTTTGGCCAAAGATACGTTGGCCATGGCGTATGCTAAATGTTTAGTAATGGTCTTAACATTGAGACTGTTTCTTGCCAGCAGATGGAACAGGATACCAAATATCTGTGCCTTACAGTAAAAATTTCCACAAAGCAGTGAAATCCATGTTTACACATGTGATTTACCTGAAGCTGATTTAGGTGTAGGAAAGAGAAGAACTATCTGGCATCTTTATACCTCTCCTTTGTGCCAAGAGTGTGGGTTGGAGAAGGAGGAAAAGCGAATGAAGAACTAATGAAACTGACTCTTTCCCTTATCTCTGATGCATAACAGGGAGATAGAGGAAGACAGGAATTGCAAATTGCTGCTATTTATTTTTGTTAAGAAAGCAAAATGGGAGCAGCTAAAAATGAGTTCCCATTGTATCTGACCTCTGTATAAACACGGCACATTATAGTGCCAGGCTGGATGAACTTACAGTCAAAAAAGAAATGAAATCCAACTGGAGAAAGTAAATCAAATTATAACATCAATACAGGTTTATGGAAAAAAAAAATAAAAATTCACTACTTCGGAAATTAAGGGATCAGGGGGCCTTAAAGTTGTCTCTTCCTCTTAGTTGGTGAAATGGTGGTATGACCACAGGCACTCACTGACCATAAAGGCACAGTTGTTTCCAGGCCGCTGCTCTGAAATATAACTGGATCAGGGAAAATAAAAAGGTTCCTTTCAACACTTGCAGTATAACCAGGAGGATAATTCTCTTTAAAATGCGGGATTACATTAGCTGCGAACCATGTGAAAGCTCTCAGTAGAAGTGGGTTGGCAGAAAATAATTTAAAAAATGTTTCCAAGATGTGCAGGAAGATTAGAAACTATTATTGTCCGTCCTACATTTTTTCAGTAGAACAGAAGAAAATACAGTTTCTGGAAGGACCAAAAATCAGTTCTGGATGGGAATAAAAACTGTTCCTTTCTGTTGCCTAACAAAGAGCAGATGAATTAATTCTGTAGACTCTTTCAGAGTAACTGAAATACCTGCTGCAGTGAAGGTAACAGAGTGCAAAACACATATCCTACCCTCGATTTGATTTAAGTCACGACATTTTCCTTTGTTAACAAGAAATGGTGCCTGGAGTACTCGCCTAACAGAGTTAAAGCTTTAGGGCTGCAGGTTAGGCTGTTAACATTATACTTACCTACTAAAGCCTTTACAGATGGTGTGGGGTTTTCTCTGTGCCTGACTCTGAAATCAGCTGTCTGCACACAGTGTATCCCCTTTTTGGTATTTCTGGAGGGCAAGTATCATGCCTTCAACACAGAAATTTATTTTTTGCCAACTTTTAATATTTTTTGCCAAAGCTATTTAACCTTGCTATCTCTTTTAATCATTTTCCTATTACCTTATCTGGACTAAAAAATAAACCAAAGTATTTGTAATTGTAATAGATGGCCTGGGAAACAGTGTGCTCGCCAGTGTGTCTCTCCCTCTATTCAGAGACTTATAGGCTGCAGGACTGGGTAGGTGTTAATGGCAAGCAGAATTCAAACCATGATGACAGTAGTTTCTTTATTAGGACTATGATCCAAGTAATAAACTCTAAAAGACAATCCAAGGAGTAAATCCTGTTGCCTTAGTTGGTTGCATTGATTGCCTGCTTGTGGAAAAAAAATAATTAAATCCACTCCTATTGGCTGCACAAGGCCTTTGAATGAAGGATATCTATGAATTTAACAGGAGGCAAAAAGAACAGATTCCAGAAGAGATTATGTAGCATCGTGTTGAGGTCTGGAACTCTGCTGTTTCCTGGTGGAATACTAACTTGTTACTAATAGTCTTGGACAATCTTCCAAATTTTGCAATCATTGCAGGTGAACACTTAGCTGTGATTAAACACAGTGTGCCGTATAAGGAAATGATGACTTTTGTGTAATAACCATATTCTTGTCAGGTTATGAATAAGACTAGTAATTGTTTAAAGTATATATTTTCATTGGACAGTGTCTAATTTTTGAGGACAGAATTGTGGAAAAATACAGGAAAATCATGCCAATATTTAAGCAGATGTTTTCAGTTTTGTTCTTTAAATCTCAGTGGTTTTTACAAAAGCAATTTTTTTACACGTTGTGTAGATGCCATTTAGGAACATAACAATAATACTTAGATTTGCACAGCATTCCATGGGCAAAATTGGTCTTAGCACCATTTCCAGGACTGTCAGTGAATCATCATGTTATGTGGGATCCTAGTCCAAAATGTGCAGGTGTTTAAGTATTTTTCTGCATTTTTCTATGTATCATGTACTCTGCAATCCCCTAACTGATGTGACACCTATTTGGATTTTTTGTGGTGGGACATAGCTGTGAAGACTTTGTCTACTTCCAATATACAGGGAAACATGAAACCAGCAACAAGATGAAGAAAAAATTACCATCATTGTAAAAGCACCCATGATCAGCTTATGACTCCTGAGATTGCTAGTGCTTTAAGTTCTTTCAGTACTATGTTTTTATGGATGTTGAGGGTTAATTCGACCGAAAAAGGCACATGCAGTCTCTGGAATATACTTTATTTTTGGGTAATTTGGCAATATGAGCTTTGATTGGCCCTTGTTTTGCTCACTCACGTATAGTTTTTATTTTTCAGGTATGCACCTATGTGCTTTCTATTGTGAATTCCTGAAAGCAGGTGCAAAAATGGGCTGATGTACTTGCACAAACCTGCTTTTATCTTGTTTAACACCTGAAAAAGATTTAAGTTTCCCTGTGGAAAAAAGTACACATCTTTAGAGGTAGCAAATGTGATTTCCCTTCTGTGCAAAATCTACAATATATTTATTGGATTGTGGAAGCTGTATGAGCTACCTGAAACCAGGTCAAAGAGGAGTGGTGTTAATAGTGTGTACTATAGCCTTTTTATCTTTTTGTCTGTTTTTTTGAGAGTGATTTGAGTTTTGTGTGGAGAAGCTTTGTAGCCCATACATACCTAAGCCACTTTTGAGGTGGTGGTTGCAATCTTCTGTGATTAGTAACTTCTACCAGGATGGAGAATTTCAGTATTCATTGAAGAAATAAATAGTTCTAACTAAAAATGACTGAGAGAATAGGACAACCTAACAAGAAAAATTGCAAGAGGAGAAAATTTGGGTGAAGGAAAAGCTAATGAGAAGAAAATGAGGAGCAACTGAAGAGAGGAGCTCTTCTCTGGGCTCCCCGTTCTACCTAATCTCAGTCTATTGGTTTAATTCTGCCAGAAGCTGCAGGCAGTTTTTGTGATTTGCCTGTAACAGAGGTTTTACATCAAATTTTTCTTGCAGCCCTGCTGGGCTAAGGTACAGTGTTCAGTTGCAGCCTGTTTGGTGGCACTGCATCCTTGTGGAGGCAAGCGTGTAACCTTGGACAGAAGAGCTCACCCTGTCTGTGGTAGCAACAGTATAGCCTCTGACACTTTTTAAAATTATGGGATTATTTGCGATTCCTTGAGCAGATTTGCAGCTTTGCCTCCTCCTTACTCTACTTTCTTACATAACTGTCTTGCTGACAGTGCTTGTATTCATGGATATAGAGATTTCTATCAGACAACCCTTACAGAAAACTCTGTTCCCAACTCTTAACAGAATGGCTGCTTATGTATCTGCTGTGGGAGGAGACCTTCTGTAGTCTCTTAGCAGATGGGACTTCTGAAGAGAATTTAGACCTAGTTTGGAGCTCAACAAGATTGCTGCTCAAGTCTTTGCCACTTTTCTTGGCTGTGTGCCCTTGCTGTGATTTGCTTCTGTTGTACATAATTTTCTAATTTCTGCCATGATCCTTGCTGGCACTCTGCATGTATTTTTTCTTCAGTTTCCTGCTGCCTTGGTTTTCCTATTTGGTTTTCCTTGGCTCTTTGCCCTAACCATTAGACCCAACTGCTTTACTATCTAAAACTTACCACTTTTTGAAGAAAGGGAAAGGAGATTCCTTTTTTTGTTGTTTTCCATGCTGCATGCTTTAGTCAGGACCAGGTCCAAGACTGGCCTCAATGCATAAATAAATACTCTAAAAACCAGAATAATAGCTTTCTGATGTTAGCCCCAAATTTTGTGTTATTTGTGCTAATGGTGCACTCATGGCCCTCAAGAGGTAAAGGACAAAACTTGTAGATTGTCTAAGATCTGAAAACCTTTAGGAGGCTTCCACAAGTATTTGCTGTTATGCCTGAGTGCATCAGAAGCACAAACGATATAATCCTTAAAACATCAGTGCAAGGGAGATGAGTCCTGCTATTGCCAAGGAACTGGTAGAAAGCAAGTTCAAAGGGATTAAATTGTTTGGCCATGGTCACACATGATGCCTTTTGTAGAAGTGGGGGAGAACTGACTCATGATTCCTAGATGCTCGAATTCTAGTAAGAGTTTCAGACACTCTAGTGTTGGAATATCTAATTTAGGTCGTAAATCCTGTTTCAGTTATTTAACCACAGGACTATCCTCATCCACAGGCCACACTGTTGTCAATAAGATACTGGTCATTCCTGACTTTTTACTGTCCCAGCGTTAAGCCACGTAATGGGAGAACTGAACTGGGAGACAGCTGAAGTTAAGCAAAATTTATGGAGCTCATGGAACTATGAGGACAAGAGGAGAAAAGTATAGCACACTATTATGCAATCTGCAAATTTGAAATTTAAGAGAAAACTGTTGGAGAAGCATAACAAAGTTTATTATTTCAAAGGAAGCTTAGCCAACATTACAGGAAAACAAAAACCTGACTGAGTTTCCTAGAGGAGTATATTATGGAAGAACAACTGCTTGCTGGATTACAGTCAAGATTATGACTTAAGAAGAGAATATGCAGCTGTAGATTATCATAATTTTAAGACAGACCATTACATTCTAAACACAGAGAACTGTGAGATACAAATCAGTTATTAACAGATCTTGGCTAATTAACAGGGAAGGAGTGCCTTCCTATTCTGCCTTCATGAGAGAATCTACCACTGAAAATTAAACTGATGATTTTAAACCTTCCACATACGAACAGTCTTGTTTTAAACCCAAGACAACATATTGCAGGCAACACTTTGGAACTGGACATGCTTTTATTAAATTCTTTGTCATGTAAATAACACTTCCAGAATTAAATGCTTAATCTATAGATCTTTGTGTTTTCTGTCTTCTTGATGATGTTGTTAGTCTGTAATATCATCAGGTATCCAGTTTGTGTCCAAGCTTCACACTATCTAACTGTGGAGCTGTAAAAGCACATGCAGACACTCACATGCACCCTCTCGGGCTGGCAAGAGCCCAGAGTGAAGGTAGGCTGGAGAATCTTGCAGTAAAACCCTCGCTTTTTCCTTCCTGGCTTTCATATTTCAAAGGAAGAAAAAAGAAAGACTTGAAAGTATATTTGTTTGTGTTAGCCTAGGTAAAGGCAGACCCAGGGCACTTTAGCCTACATGTTTGCTGGGGCCAAACATGGTAGGAAACAATAAGCTGCTCTGTGGTGCTCCTTGCTTTGCACACTGAGCAGAAACTTGGCACAGTGAAGAGCCTGACCTATGAATCTGACAGTAATAACTCTGTAGCTGTTTAGTTTCTTACCATTAGGTTGATATTGAAAGTTGGCAGCATAGAGACATAGAGAAATTTTGCCTTTTTCAGTCCTTTTCTTAGCCTGTATACTTACATTACAGTTAAAAAATGTTAATTTTGATTAATTCGTTTTTTCTTTTAATCTCTTGTGTGTGCCAGCAGACATAAGATGTGCTTGTGATTTCAAATGTGAAGAAAAAAATAAATGCACACAGATGACAAATTATGTATCCTCAGTTTCCCCTACACTCTATGGTGGTTTTGCCAGTGATTTTCCTAAGAAACAGGCAAGCTAATGTTACATGTCAGTAGCTTCTGTGGGCAAACAACTAGATAGGTAAAAAAATCTATGTTGCAGTTGCATTAACCATGAAGATTTTTTTTTTTAACTTTTTTAGACCTTTTGGCTTCTCTTCCCAGAACAGAAAGAAGGGCAATGGTTGGATTTTTGTGGTTCCCATTACTTTTCTTTTTAGCTTACTGTTTGTAGCTGTCGTGTTTTGAGTTTTTCCATGTACATCAGTACTTCCTGCTGTTAATTTCATTTTTTAAATGGACCAATAGTTCTTTGTGTAAAATGAAATAAGGATGCTGCATGTGATTAGACTTTTCAAAGGGAACAGAGATTCCTGTTTAGTATTAGATGTTTTATTATTCTGTTATGTAGATGCTTCTTTAGTGAGTTTGCCAAAAGAAACTGCAATAGTGTTTCCTGAGATCCTGCAAATGATTCAGTAGTTCCATGATTCGTTACCTTTTGAGTGGCACATCTGAAGGTGCGCCACACAATTGCTTAGACTACTTCTGCTTTCACTAGGCTGGCTTGTTTGGAAAGAGAATAGATTTTGAAAAGTTCTCCTATATGCATTGAAATTGCAGTTCTTCCTTTTATGATTCAACAAAAATAACTTTTTTACAGCTGTTCTTCTTTCTTTCAAAGATGTTCATGGAGAGGAGAGCACCAGTCAGCAAAGGTTCTGAACTACCCTGTTGTCCCAGTTATGTTCAGCATGTTTTAGCTGTGAAATTAACTTTTGACCTGAAACACGTAGTATCTCACACTGTGAGTGAAGTTGTTTGAACAGTATCTCCAGGATATCTTGTGCTCTGCTCCATCTTGATTTAAGTGCACCTAATTTCTCTGATCTTAGATTACAGAATTCTTTGTTCAGGGAATGTCATCTTGTTCTGAACATACTTGGAGCCTGACGATTAATGCACAGACTAGATCTGCTTGATCTTTAACACTTTCAGCAAATTATAGCAAGCAGAAGTTCAGCAGAAACTGTGCTTTCTCTTCTACATTATATTAATCAGGAGATTTTTAATGCTGTGTTGTCATCTGTGTTCATTGGCACTGCTTTCAGTTGTGTCTTAATGGTGAACTTAGTGTTGCTTTCAAAGATAGGCAATAACTTCCCTTTATGTAATTTTTTCATTACAATGATCTATGCATGGAATTTTAAAGAGGATTTAAATTATACTGAAATTCAGTGGCATTTTGACACCTATCCACTATAGAAGTCTTGAAAAATTCAAGTCTGGAAGCATAAACTAAGTGCACTAATTTATAACCTAACATTCTCATCCTCTTCATTTTGCCCAGAGTTCATGATCTAGTAATTTTCTTCTATTTGCATTTGCATTTTCAAAGGAAGCATGTTTGCGCTGACTGAACTATAATGTTTAATCATGAAGACTTTTTTACTTTATGGGTATTTGTTTCTTTGTTTTGTGGCATGAAGTATGTACACGTACTCTTGCTTCTCCCAAGATATTTTCAACCAGTCTCTGTATCAATTCCATTAACTTTATTTTCCTAAACCTCTCCTTCAGGCTGTTAATAACTAACTTTCTGGTTTTTAATCACTTTTCTGGAAGCTGTGTGCCCTGGTCATATCCCGGGTTCGGTCCCCTTGTGAGGATTTGGAACTTAATTACTGTAAATTATGGTCACTGCCAACAGCTTAGTCAATTGCTTCCTGAAACAATTCAGTGCCAAGTCAAGTATCAACTCATAAATTCTTCTGCACATGTGAAATAGCAAGACACAATTTTTCCACATTTTCTCCTCCTGAGATGTTGCTTACGCAATATTTGTGCTGTTGAAATTACACATCATTATTGTACAATTTGACTGTGTTGCCTTCCATTATTGTTAGCTGAAATTCCCAGCTTTATTTCATCCCTCTCAATCCAGGAAAAAAGCCTTCCTGCTGGTCCTAATAAGGTAGCCAGAGTTTGCCATTTTTACTGTTCCCTACTCCACTTTTATGGCATGTTGTGAATGAAACTGGAGTACACTGATCCCTGGCAAACTTGGGTGAGTCCAGGGGAGCATTTGTTACTTCTACAGTCTTTAGCAGAGGAATTCTAAATATACTTTAATTTACCTTAGAGATACAGATTTATCCCTGAGACACTGTTTATGGAGTTAAAAAGAGTGTTTCAGCTACACTCTTTCTCAGCAGTGACAGAAGTATCACAAAACCCAGTCTGCTCAAAATTTCCAGGCTGACATGTTTTCGGTGCCCCTCTGATTAAGACATCATGATGCAGTATTCTTCTGTTAGTATTTTGATGTACAGCCTATATGCATTGAAATAAGAATTGGGAAGATATCAAAGCAAAATAAATCTCTCATCCTTGAGAGATATGTTGAGAGGTGCCTTCTATCCTGTAATATTATTAGACTAAGCAGATTTTTCTGTAGCTTGTAACAGCTGGTTGCACAGCTAACAAGGAATAGCTGTATATCCTAGTTCTGAGCAAGGAACAAAGGTTACTAGAAGATGAATTTACACATGATGCAGCATGCACTGAAGAAAGATTTTGTAATAATTAGCTTCTCAGTCAAGAGTGTAGACAGTGGAAAAAAATGCAATGGTTGATTGTGCCAGCTGCACAGTTTCAAGCAGGCCCACTGACGATTGTGTCCCGATCAGATATTCCAATTGATCTGAAGAGGAATTGTTTAAAAATTATGGTCTTCTACTGAGCACAAACAGGAGCCTGTTAAACAGGAGAATCCCCTGTGTCACAAGCTCTTGCAATATGGGTTATGGTTGCCAGTTAAGTTGAGGCAGGACCTACAGCCAGGCTGGGCAGGTGTTTCTTGTTGTCTCTTGCTGCCTAGGCTGCCAATGGTTTTCTCATGCCCCTGTAGAGCCTGGTTCTGGTGCCAGGAGGGTCGGGAGGATTTTTGCTGTTTTTCCTTTGGAGCATGAGCTTAGTGCTCTGTTCCAAACTGCCTGACTTAGCCAGTGGAAACACAGCACACTGAACAGCAAATTAGGGTTTCAGTCATTTAACAGTAAATATTTATAAGGAAAGGAGTTACAGCCTATGAGCTGCTTTTTATGGTTGCAGGACATTCCAGACTGTGCAGGTTCATAGCAAATTTGTGACATTAGTATCATACAAGAGTGCAGACATACTGGAGTAGAGTCCTTCTTCTCCCCTTACCATTAATGAGATACATCATAACAGATGATGAGCCGTGATTTATTTCAGGATGTATTTTCCTGTAAGGAATTACTAAGGAATTAGCCTATGTCATGTTTGGTCTGACATTTGGGTGACACATGCACACCAGCATGTCACAGTAAAGGACAGAGCTAGCAGCTTTCCTGACATTTTAAGAGGTGGGCAAGCTTAGTTGAAAGTAAGCTTAGGGGAAACACGGTCATTCAAACAAGTGGATGACTGAGGAGGTTTGAGAAAGAGGCGTCATTCTGGAGTCAATCAAAAGACACTGGTTTGGCTGTCACAGGCAATTCATGCCTGGGCTCCCGAACACAGAATCCCGAGGAGTGCAAATGAACAAGAGGCGAGGGACACAGGCTGCAACAGGAGAGATTCTGATTAGGTAGAAGGAGAAATAAATTATGGGGGAGGTCAAGCACAGAAC
This sequence comes from Phylloscopus collybita, assembly GCA_027886175.1. NCBI lineage: Eukaryota > Metazoa > Chordata > Aves > Passeriformes > Phylloscopidae > Phylloscopus > Phylloscopus collybita. The sequence goes on from JAJNNQ010000075.1 coordinate 36,830,846, forward strand.
AGGTTATCTAGACAGGTTGTCAGACCTCCATCGTTGGAGATACCAAAACTGAGTTGGACAAGGACCTGAACAATCTGATCTGACTTTGAATTAGTAGCTAACTTTGAAGCTGGTGCTGCTGTGAAAGAGTTGAACTTCAGAGGTGACTTCCAACATAAATTATCCTGTCATTATATATCTTATGTGTGAGCTGGGAATAAAGTAAGGTCATCAACAGAGCTTAAAAGATCATTTTTGCTCTCAGTGAGCTTTAGACCCTGCAGATTTCCGCAGAGCAGTCAGTGCCTCAGACAAGGGAAAAATGAACATTTTTGTAACTGTGTTTTTTGTTGAGAGGCATTGGCTTCCAGAAGTGTGTTTTTTATTGAGAGGCATTGGCTCCCAGAAGTGATGAATGTGATAGGTCATCTACAGTGACTCTGATTCCTGCCAGAATCTGTCATCCCAGGACTCCAATTTTGTGTAAAAATCTGCCATCAGGCATTTTCATATTGACATAGAAGGTATTTCTGTGGTAGAGAAAGGAATGTATTTAAGGGGTAGGGTTTTCATTTGATAAATGTTTATTGATTTTAAAGCCAGAATCTCCTTACGCAGTTAAGAGAAAGTCTTGTTTTGAGACAGGCCACCTGTCTGTCAGCTTTCCTAAATAAGGATTGGGTTCAGTAGCCTTTTGGTTGAGTGGGGACTGGATAAAAATTGAGAAGTTTCTCAGAATTTATTCCATACAGAATAATCCTTCCAGGGAGTTTGCTCTGCTACCTGGAATGATTACTTATTCTTCACTGTGTAGGAGAGTCTCTCCAGCTTCTTACAGAGCAAATCAACTTTAAGAGCACTTTATTGTCATTTGCCTTCATGAGTTTTCAGTTTATCTGATTTTAAAGAAGGTGCTGCTACAATTCTTTGATTTACAGCTATAGTGTTAAAGGGCACAAATCTGTGGTTTTTCCAAGAGAAAAGTGGATTTTTTTGAGGGCTAAGGATTTTCTGATAGCTTTCTGATGATTTTGTAAAAATACACTGTCTGGCATGTCAAGCCAGCCACCGATAATCAGTAACAGCATAGCTGACTCATTTTGGCTGTGTGGAACCATCATAACTACCAAGTATCAAAACATCACCTGGCAAGGTGAGCAGGGCCTTTCCTGCCACACTGACATGTGCAGCTGCTTTGTACTCTGAATGAAAACCACACAATAGGAAGCTGCCAATGCACTGCGGCTGATTGCTTAAAAAGCCCTGCATGATTATGTTCATATCAAGGGCTGGCACCCCTTGTGAGTAAGCACTTTTCAAACAGCTGTCTCAAATAAATGTAAAAATTAAGATTACTAAAATACTGAACATTAATAGCCTCTGTGATTATTCCTAGTTGTGAGATACAGAGGCATGGATATAATGTTGTCCATGTGCATGGGCATTATATCATATTGACAGTTTCAAGATTTGTGAAAGCACTGCACTCTTTCCTCTATGCACATCTGATTCCCATAAATATTAACAAGAGTTATAGGTCATATTTTTTGTTGTCTGTACTCTCAAGAGTTCAGATTTTGTAATGTTTGTAGACTTGTTGCCATATTTTTTTGAGAAATGTTGTCTGATGTTTATATCTGATATTACATTACAAATAAAAATGAACATACAAAAGTCAGAACAGCTCCAGAGAGCAACAAATATACAGGATAAAACATGATTTAAAAAACCCATACACTTTACTACAAACACTTACTACTTCCTTGCTACCTCACTTTCAGAATGAATTTTTCACGTACTTACCAAGCCCTGCTTTGAGCTACATTTTTCCTGCTTTGTAGAATAAATAATTTGTCTTCCATTTATTTAAGTGCATAACCAAATGTAGTTAATTATTTGAGTGTGCATTTAACTCTTACAGAGTTAAAACAAATGGTATGTTGGTCTGCTGTTAGAAAGTATCATGGCATTAATTATTATTTTCCATTTGGTTGCCTTTCTAATTTCAGTTTGTAAATCCCTAATGGTAAAACATTTTCTGTGAACAGCTAACTCTGATTATCATCTTGAGTCAGGACATGGAAACATAACAAATACACTGCAGTGCATCATCCAGTGTACTGTTGTTAGCAGTACCAAAAAGGGGTGCTATGTAGAAAGAGCAGATGAGCCTGATCACTTTTTGTTGTACTCCCCAGTCATCTACTGTCATGAGGCTAGGAGTGTTTTCTTTACCTGCTTTCTTTAGTGTTTATGACAGCAAGTTTGCAACCTGCTGTGTGAAAAATGTATCACTGATGCAGTGTAATTATGGCCATCTTTAACAGTAGCACCTTAAACACAGATCAGAAGTTCATTCTACTTTGGGCGTTAGCCAGCCAGTACAAAATGATGGATCTTGTTCTGAGAGCTGGCTGGCTGAGAGGCAATGTTGGTGGATTTCATTAACTAACATTATTTCAGTATTCAGTAACCCTCAAAGTTACAGAAACCTTTAGATCAGAAAGTGCTAATTGCCTGTTTTTCAGTACCTTTAGTGATGTTGATTACTAAACCTGAACCTAGTCTGGGGATGACAACATTACCTTTACATATTTTTGTGCTAAAAGTACTACGCACAGACTAACTCTAGAGCTCTTAACATTTATAGCATTACACAGAGGTTTTGGTGTCATTTTTCCAGGTGATGTGGCCTTATCATAGGGAAATCTGTGTCCTGATGAACCTGCTGGCTAAGACAGGACAATCTGTTTCTGGATAAACTGGGATCATTGCTTGAACAGTCTGAAGTGCTTGTTCATCTTCCTCTTTCTGGGGCTCAGCACTTTCCTTTCGGATCTCTTTAGAGAAAACGTGCTGCTGTCAGAACGCAGACAGATGTCAGATTAGACTTCACCTCCAAGGCAGCGTGACAGCCCGAGTGCCGCAGCAGCTTTAGCCGGGACCCGCCTGCTAAAGTCAAAGGCAAAGTCCCGGTCCCGGCAATTCCAGCCCCCACGGGACAAGCTTGCTTGGACACGTCCAGCCAAGAGAACCGTGGTGCCGCACCGAGGACACCGCCATCCCCGCTGCAGTCACCACAGCCTTTTTCTTTCACGTTTCCGTCCCAGCGGCAGGGTTTGGGTGCGGACTGCGGGGCTCGGTGTCCCCCCTCCAGCGGGGAGCTGTGCCGGCGCCGGGCCCGGCTCCGGGGAGTGCGGCGCTTTGGCTTTGCCTTCGCACCTGCCCCTGCGTCCGTGTCTGCCAGCGGGAGCCTCGGAGACTGAAATCGCATTGTTTCGTCCTCTGGCTTTGAAATCCAAAGGCAAATCAAATGTGTAACAAATGCACACAACCAAGTAAATCCATGGGCTTAGTTCTAACAGGGAGTGTTTGTATTCTAGAAGTTTTGTAGCTGTGGGCAAGTAGATTATTTATATTCGTGTTCCCATGTAAAAATGATTTATCGTATTTTCTAAGAAAAAAAAAATTTTTTTTTTTCTTTTTTGTCACAGCAGTGCTTTTGATCAAAATGAATATAATTATTTGTGTGGTAATCTGGAATTTATTCAATTTACAATATGTTCATTTAAAAGGTTGTATTTACTTTTGGAATAGCAGTCATCAAGAGGAGTGCCTAAAATTCGTATTGGAAATAAATAAGTGGAGATTATTTGTGGATTAAGTGGATTGCTTGAAGAACTGGTATTCTGAAATGCTGAGATGCCTGAATGAACCCCTGTTGTGTAAGGGGCAATAAGCATTTCACAGAGGCTGATTCTGCGCAGGAATAAAAAGCAAAATAGGAAGATACACTGTTTAAAATTTTGCTGAAGGTGTAAACAATGTTAGCTATGAAAATGACATTTTAACTTCTTAGAACATGACTGAATAAAACATTGATCATGATTTTACAGCGGAAATTAAGTCTAAGAGTTGGCAGGTAAACTTCAAAGCAGCTGTGCTTAGGATATTGAAGCTCTACAGTGTTATCAGACCTGGGCACAGAGATTACATTTACATTTATTTCTGGCAAAACTTATGTTCGAAATGCATATTACCTTTCAGTAGTCTCCTTCCTTCCTTCCTTCCTTCCTTCCTTCCTTCCTTCCTTCCTTCCTTCCTTCCTTCCTTCCTTCCTTCCTTCCTTCCTTCCTTCCTTCCTTCCTTCCTTCCTTCCTCCCTCCCTCCCTCCCTCCCTCCCTCCCTCCCTCCCTCCCTCCCTCCCCAAATGTCAGTGTTTTCCAGCACTTTTCTCTTCTCCCTCAATTCTCTTCCCCTCCCTCCCCTCCCTTCTTTCCTCCCTTTCCAGCTTCCTGCTAGTCTGTCTTCCAGCCCTTTTCTCAAACACCACTTCCCAGATTATGCTGTGACACTTCACCACAACAGACTTTGTGTCTTCTATCCAGTGTCTACTGCCTCCCATGTATTCATGCATTAACTCCCGTGCTCTTTACCATCCCTTTCTTTCAGCATTATCCCTAAGGTGCTCCTCAAGCCACTTTTCTCTGCTTGACTTACTCTGTGTTTAACCTTTTCTGAAATCACTTCTACTCTTACTACTGACATTTGAATGATTTGTCTTGGGAGGTAGTGTGTGAGACAAGTGGCATTATGATAGCACAGTCAGTCTAATGTGTGTTTGGACAGCCTGTGTCCATAATAATTCTCCTACTGTGGGAGAGAGCTGGCTGGCTGAGAGGCAATGTTGGTGGATTTCATTAACTAACATTATTTCAGTATTCAGATTGAGGGAGTTGTTAAATCATCATTACTATAGTCATTCACACCTTTGATGCAGATTTTTGGTATCTGGCTGTACATCACTTTATCTGCAACTTTATCTGGTTTTTTTCCTTGGTGTTCCTGGTGTTTGCAATAGTAAATCCACTTATCCCTGCATGCACAGCCTCGAGCATGCACATATGTGTAGTCATGCATGCGCACACACAACGTGCTGAGGCTTTGTTAATTGATGTTAATTACTGGTGTTTTTAATTACAAAACATATTTCTCTATTGGTCTATTTGCACTGCTTTGTTTTAGCTTCATCTAATGCACTGGAACTCCACACTGTACAGCAGCATTGATGAGGCAGTAGGGAAGAAGCACGGCATAGCTATTATTGCTTTGTTTGTGCAGGTAAGTTTCCTGTGTTACCCTTGTTACGATGCACTGTCATTTGTCTGAGGATAATGAGGTCCTTTCCCTGTTATTTAATTTTTAATGATTTCATAAAAGAAAACAATTTATGACTGCTGGTATTCTATTTGAAAGATATTTTTCAGTCATGTCTTCATAAGTGTGCTAAGCAATCAATTCTTGTTTAAACAAGGTATTGGAAGTATGTTAGTTAAAGAAGGGATAATACATAGTTAGGCATCTTTCTGTGACTCTGGCTATAAGTAGTCATCCAATCTGTATTCCTCTGAGGGCAGAATGAGGCCTGTCAGGAGGAACAAGTGCTTCACTATCTCTGTGATGCATTTCTCTTCATTCCTGGCTAGGTCTATTGTTTGGGAGTTGAGGAAATAGACAGAGGAGAGGAGGAAATAGAGGAGAGGAGGAAAGATTGAAAAAAAGCCTACAAACCCGTTGGCACTACTGAAAACTGGTAGTTAAACTGTGCTTTCCTGAACACAGGGACAAGAGTGTTTCTTCACACAGGACAAATGCAAGGTGGAGTCACATTGCTTCTTTAGAGACTGAGACTGTTAACAAGGCTTGCCGGAGATGCTCAGAAAAGCCTGCAATGAGGAGGCTTAAAGCTTCCTGGGGACAAGGTGTAATGAAATCTGAGAAGTTAGCACTATAATCTAATTGCTGTTGAAGGTTTTTCAAGGTCTGCACCCTATAAAGATTTTCAGTTTTAGTCCTCAAACACCAGATTCTCATCTTCCTCATGAGAAATGGCAAACCATTTTATTTAAATGGGTTTGGAGGAAGAGGTTTAGAGTTCAGGCTTAGATCAAATGGATTTTCTTTCACTGTGATATTATTAATTTGTCGTATTTCATAACGAGTTTATGAGTGCCTTTGAGCTTTACCTCTGAATTTAAAGGTACATTGGTTACTGCCTCAACACTCAGATAGAACTGCTAAAAATGGAAGTTAAAAAGTCTTCAGCTTTGTGTCCTAGAGGGCTGTGTGATAATTGCTTATGTAAGTCACCTTCTCATTCCAGCAGAGGTAACCTTCAAGTCAGTTAGAAAGTTATATATAAGTTCTTAAATGAATTTGAAACTTCAATGATACATTTTCCATTTCTGGTCTCTCACCCACATCAGTGTTCTTAAGCATTCCAAAAAATCTTTTTCATTAGTCAAGAAAGGCATCATATAATTACAGTTGACCAAGGAAAAATAATATTTAAGCTGTTTATTAAAGGAACATGGAGAGGAAATTTGGTGACCATTTTTTTTCTTGGTAAAGGCATGAAAAAAAAAATTTTGTACCACAGTTCTCAAAATACACTATTTTAAGGTCAGTGAAAATATTTTCACTGATTTAAGTGACAGCCCTTGGGGATTATTAATTTAGAAACAGAATCTTTGAAGTGACTTCAATATCTTTTATGCACTTTGAAGATTTGAAATTGAAATTCCATTCTGAAACAAAAGCAAGTGCTCTTAAATTCCTAGAAATAACGAAGTACCTTTTGTTGACATTCAGTTGTTTCCTTCCAGTGGCTACTGTGTCATTCTATTCCAAGAGAAACAAAAAGCAAACAAAATTTTCAGGGTCTAGCTCTCCCATTCTCACTCATGCTGGCTTGTTTCCTCAACTAGTATTTGTCCATGTTGGCAAGGACATCAAGTGGAAGGCCATTCTGCCTTTTCTGATTTTGTTCTGAAGGGAAAACTGGGATCTTGGAATGGGCGATTTGAGTCAGAAGCAGCTGAGTTTAGTGTGCAGAGTGAGCAACATCCATATAAAATTAGAATCTCTTACCTCAGTGTGTTTCTTTAGAGCCCCACCATCGGTGCCTTACAGGCGCTCAGTAGAGGCAGTGCTGCAGCCTGCCGGGAGCCCGGCTCTCACTGGCAGGATCCCAGAGATGCTGTCAGAGAGGGAATCTGCTGTTCTGCGCTCTGCAGGCAGGAAAAAAACTCCCCCGAGCTCCAGAGATACCTTGGGCCAGATTTGCAACACTATGGGAACAAATTCAAAAAGTGTCTGTTCTGCTTGTTCACTCTGTTCCTTTCTGTGTACTTTTCTGACAAAACCCGGTAAGGCAAACTGTATCCTTGGCATTTACATGCCACAGCATTGCACCGTTTTGACTCCACATAGAACAGGTGCTGCAAAACAGGGTTAATCGAAACTGGCCAGACTTAATTATGGCTCTTGCTCTTGTTCTGTGAGTTCCTGTGTCTGCTTTAAAGTTATTTAAGCCCTGTTTACTTTTGGCTGGTGATTTTATAATGATTTAATTTTTTGGAGTTGTCATGTATCAGTGTATTTGATTAACACAAGGTTGTGCAGCTAAACTAAAAACAGCTATAGTACTTACTACTCTGGTTGACCTGTGTTTTGCTGCACAGTTTCTGAAATACCAAGATACTGAAACTCACCTTTGCTTGCTGTGTTTCAGATAGGAAAAGAGCATGTGGGCCTAAAGGCTGTAACTGAAATTCTTCAGGACATCCAGTACAAGGTAAGGCATTGTCTGAAGCAATGCTTCCTTTAATGACCAGAGAGACAATGAGCAAAGGGTCTGTATGGAGCCGAGAGAAAGGTTTCAGATGTATCTGTAGTAAAACCACTTGTAAAAGCCATCATTTGGTGGCCAGCATGAAAACATCAGCCTTTTACTCAGATATGATTATTCAGCTAATATATGTATTTTGTACTTCTTTCTTTTTCTGGTGGCCAGAAATTTTGATCTATACAAATAACTGCTGGCAAATCCTACCTTTTCAAGGATTTTCATGGAGTCAGTATGAGTGCAAGCACTGCAGCATGCTTAGTGAACACAGCAGCCTTATCTCTTAACTTACCTGGTTTAATTTGCAGAGGAAAAGAACAGATGAATTGAGCACCCATATTAACTGGCTGGGAAATCAGCAATGCCAACTTGTCAAGTGGATTATGTGTGGGGATCCTGAAGGACCAATAGTAATCCAAGCAGGGTTCAGGAGTTTTGAGTGCTCTCCAAAATGTTGACACTATCTTAAATGACCTTGGGCTAGTTACTTCCATCTCTTTGCTTCATGATCTGTGACATAGAAATAATCATACATACCTTTGATTTTAGAAGGATTTTGAGATGTATTGATGACATGGTTTTTTATTAGTCTGAAGAGATTACCTTCAGCAGATGTTGAAATGCAGAAAAATTAGAAAGTAGTCATAATCTTTTAGTCAAATAATATATTGTAAGCTTCAGTCATGATGTTTAATATTATGAACTCTTTATTTAAAAAAAGTGTCAGAGAAAACAATAGTGTAGGGAGCTCTAATTTCATTACTGAGACAACAGCCAAGCAGAGGAAGATCATGAAAGGCCTCACCGTTGTGTGATTGTATTATAATGGTGACTTTCAAAGGGTCAGCATCAAACAAGCTTTGGCATACATAACATTTTCGTGTATTAAATATGTGGAACCAACATTATTTTATTAAATGTTGTCCACATCAGCTCACTTTGGCCCCTGATTTTTTAACTCCTTTTGTATGAAACCCCTGAATTTAATGTAGAGAATTTCAAGGCTGGGACCTGAAAGAAGTCCAGGTGCTAAAGGCAGAAAGTTAACAAGTTGCTGGGATAAGCTTAAAAATTAAATAAAAAAGTAGAATAAAAATATGTATTTGTGTAGCTGGAAGAACAAATGCAATGATGATTAAATGAGGACTTTTTATAAGTTTGCTTTCCTCAGGAATTCAAGGCATAGTGTTATAAGAACACAGAATGTGTTTTACCTCGGCATTCATCAGCATTTCAATTAGAAGCTAGAGATGAGATTGATTTGTGTTCATTTTTTCAGGGAAAGTCCAAAACAATACCGTGTTTTAATCCCAACTCTTTATTGCCAGGTAGGTGCCTTTGCTTACTTTTGCTTGTGTGGATTAGTAGCTGATTGCAGAGGCTGAGACAGTCTTAATCTAAAGCCTAGCCTAAACTGCAAGCCTGAGTGTGTCCCACAAGGTGGTAATGCATTTTGGTAATGCACATGCTAGCAGGGACAGTGGTGGAGTCCCATTGCAATTTACTGTAAATCACTTTGTCATGTGAGTGGGATGTGTTACCATAGCCTGTGCACTGCTGACAACACCGTGGCTACCTTTGGTGAGGATTTACCAGCCCATCTAGAGAGACAGCTGTGTGTGTTCCTTTCTCTGCTTGGGCATAGAATAGGAAGTGTAAGGCTACCCACTTAACACGGTAGTTTTTTTGACAGAATCAAAAGACAATGCCATTAGGCAATGACAGTTGTGTAGCATAAAAGGAGAAGTGAAAAAGGGAGGTGAATTCAAACTTACATAGATAGAAGTTAAAGAGTAACAGTAAGAGATGTGACCTTAAAAAAAAAAAATCCAACACATTTCTAAAAAATGCTTCTGCAAGGAATCCATTTGAGCTAAACTCTGTCATAGTGGCAAATCTGTAATTTTTCAAAGCACCCCAGGTCTCCATTAAGCTATATTAATTATATCAAAAGAATATAGTCTAGGTTGAAAAGCCAAGTGCTCAGTGATTAAGAATTGCAGGAATTAAGGCAGCCTGTGCCTCTCATGCATATCCATTAAGAAACATCACCTGATTGCATGACCATAAGTTATTTTTTACAGGACCCATGCCTCACAGTTCCTGTTTGATGCTGATCAAGTCACATAAACAAAAATTTTCACAAGTCATCTCTAACTACGTGTTCCTCATTTTCTAGGTGCTCGACTTGAGATCATGGGGTCTGATTTGCAGAAGTGCTGAGTGCTTACACCTCCAAGAGAAGTCAATGGGAGCAGTGCTCTGACTGTGTTATGTGCTATAGAAAGTTAAATACTCTGAGAAATCAGGTTTTAAGCATGTCATATTGAACACATCGAATGAATAGATGCATTTGACCTCATCTTCTCTGCCTCAGTTCCCCAGCTTTAAAGTGAGGGCATAATCTATCCTTCCTCACCACTCAGGGGTATGGGAGGATAAATTAATTCACTTAAGCTCTCAGGCACTGGAGAAATGAGTGTATTAGAAGTGTAAAAAATGAGAAAATATTCTAACAAGCAGGATTTCAATGGCATGGGAAAAAGAAGACCAAGTGCCTCATATTGTACTGAGAATTCTAAATAATATGTGCTTTTCAAAGCAAAGTCATCTGTCTTTGTAAGTAAACGATGGAAGGTTCTCCAGAAAAGACACACATGATCATGTAACAGCACTGTATCATGATGCATGCACAGGATGGGCTGAATTAATTCTTACAATTCTTAACTTTTGAGTGTTTGATAATGCAACTCACTGTCAATGCATTTGCTACATGATTTCCTAGCTGAGAAAGAAAATTACACCAACAAACCAAAACCATTTACTGGTAATGGCAGGCTTCATTAGCAAGATTTGATTCTACTGATATTCCTCTGAGCTAGTAGTGAAAGGATAGTAGCAGGTTAGTTCAACCAAGCAGGTTTATTTGTTCCCAGTCTCCCAATCTCTCATTGTCAAGACAGTCACAACCTTCCCCCTGGCTCTCCATGCCACAATTAACCACCCTTTGTCTCCAGTTTCTCTCCAGGTTTGTTTCTTGTCCCCTCTTTTACAGTTAGGCAGTTTCCTGTCTGTACTTTTTAGGCTGTATGGCCTACAGCAGCAAAGGAAAGCCCTGTGTTGTCTCACTTATGAAGTATAGTGTGATTGGAATCTATGAGAAATTAAAGTATTTAAAATAATTAAAATCAAATGTGTTGTATGTAGAGTTAAAACTCTGCATGGACAAAATATTGTACGTTTTCTTCTGTGACAACTGTTTATTCTAACAGTTATTTATAAACCTATTAATAAATATATAAACTAAAAAATTATGTAATTGTAAGGTAAACCTTGATGGTTTTCCCCCTCTGAAATTCAACTAACTTTCCCAAAGATAGGAAGCACCAGTGCATCTCAAAAAATGTCACCAGAATTGCAAAGTGAAAAGTCTTTCTTCAGCTGAATTTTCATTGATTTTTTTTTTTAAATGAAATAAAATTAATTCTGGAGACATATCTAAATGTAGAAATCAGTTAAAATTCGATCACCACAGCCCCTTTGCCTTCAAAATTCAATGTCTCTCTTAGCTTTTGACATTAACAGGAATTATTTTATTCCCATAAATATTCCCATTGCTTATTTGCCACGTTAATTTAAAGAACACTTGTTATTTTTCACATCTACGAAGTGGCATTTTCACATCTAAAATGCTCATCTGCAGGGTAACTTACTGTAATATAATGACCACAGGCTCATATACATTCATATCAGGAAGCAGTGGGCAGTGCTTGGCAGGTTATGAATTCACTTAGCTTCTGCTTACTAACTTCATGAGACTGAGCCCACAGCTGTCATAAGCTGTCATAACTGAAAGACCCCACTAACTTCCTAAATGTCATTAAAATTCCCCATTTCTTTTGATTTCAGATCCTCTTCTGCGTGACTACTGGGTGTATGAGGGCTCTCTAACCATTCCACCCTGCAGTGAAGGTGTCACCTGGATATTATTTCGCTATCCTTTGACTGTGTCCCAAGTGCAGGTAACAGCTGTGCTTAAAGTGACCTTGGAATATGGTTATGAGCTAAAGGTTATAGCGTGCAAATGTATAGATCAGAATGTTACGTCTGTTCTCCTTAAAGATCCCATTAGATCAGTACATGGCTTTTCAAGTAAAGGTTAAACCTTTTGAGTCACTGAAAGCAACGCAAAGGTCAGAGATGAAAAACCTTGTTATCATTTATCATCTGCATTTAAAATAATTCTTATATTTAAGTCAACGAAAAAGAAAAAAGGAACTCAATGGGCAAAAGAAATTCAATTCTTTGTAATTGTAAGCTTCCAAATATCACTGCTTTTTAAAGTTAAAGGAACAAAAAAGCACAGGGAGGCACTACGTCCTGGAGAATGAAAAACATTAATGTAGTACAGACTGGCTAGATTGTATTGAACTATATTTAATTAATCAGGCTCTTTTTTAATTCAGTTTTATAATAAATATCAGATGGAGACTACCTATTTAAATTTGATTTCACACAGATGTATTTAAAAATGTTTGGGTTTTTTTTTCTTAAATGAAATCTAACGGTTGTGAGCCTTTCTATGTAAAACTTTTCAAATCTGTCTACAAATAATCTCAGAAAAAATAAAGAAAACTCCTGATGAATATTCTCCCACAATCTGTGAATCCCAGCTGGAGGAATGTGTGTTTAATTTAAATGAAACTACCTAGAATCCCTGAAGCTGAATGCATTCATTTTCATTGCCTGCTCTGAAGCATGTGAAAAAAGTATAAAAAGTGATAAATTCAGATTTAAATTGTTTCAGCTTTAATAATTTAAAATTTTCCTAGCGATGCCAGCACAATATTTTAATATCTTTAACAATTTAAAATTGGCAGCATTTCTTGTTTAATGGAACTGAATTCTAGGTCTAATCATAGGATAAAAGCAATAGCTCCCAATACGTTATTTGTCTTGTAGCTGCAAGTTAAATGCATGATCCCATCATGAATCTGTTATTTGTTCATGAAAAGGCAAGACTTGTGGCTGTTTACTACTGAGTAAATGCATTACTTATTATGGAGTAAACAGCATTATGTTAGCATTATTAGATTCAGAATAACTTTTAAAGACAGAATGCGTTTTGTAACTTGTCAGCTAATTGTCCAGATATGATGTTGATAAATAAGGGGACTTAATCAGATGTACAAAGTCCACAGCTATTACACTGAGACATAGTATGATATTGCTAGTTGCAGATTTTGTAGTCTCTCTTCCCTTTTAATGCAGTCAGTGCACAGAGGAGAGCCGTCCACATGTCGTGGGAGACAGCAAGGGGTTGAACCAAAGAGGAGTTAAGAAGAGAAATGCAACTTTAGTTAGTATTACTATGTATTAATTTACCACTAGAAAGGAGGATGTTGGAATGTTGTGTGAAGGGGATAAGACTTCTGAAAAGAATATTGTGCCTGGGGAAAAGTGACCCATAGTACCTGGGGCAAAGACTGAGATTCACAACCATGGCCTTTGTTAGGTGAGGGGCAGCTTGTTTGTGTTGCTGCATTACTTCCATAGGTATAGACCCAATCCAAAAACATTGCAGTGATGAAGGGAATGCAAGTCATAGAGGAACTTTTCCCTCCCACTAGCACTGCATGTGGATGAGTGGTGGCACTGGAGTCAAGTGATGGATTGGAGCAGACTTATGCCAGGATGATCCACTATACTTGTCATAGATAAGCTTCAATTAGAAAAAGAATTCCTCCGTGATATTTATGATTGCAGCGTTAAAGTTAAGGTTGTGCAAGAAAGATAATTATTTAGAACTTGAAAGGCTTTTGCCAAAGTGGGATAAAAAATTATATTTCATCAGATATTGCTTTCAGATGTCAGTGAAAAATAAATATATTATTAAAATAAATATGTCAATGAAAAATAAATATGGGGTGAAAGGAGATGATTCTCGGATTTGTAAATTGGAAGGTATTGTGAGGTCACCATTATGCCCAAATTGATTTTGTCGGTTCTAGAATATTTTGTTGTAGCCTAAAATTCCAAGATTTTAAATTGTAATTAGCATTTTGGCTGCAATGAAATATCTGGCCTCTTTTGTGCATGTGGGCATGAGTGCCTAGGAGAGATTTCATTTAATCACAGAACTGCAGAATGACTGGGGTTGGAAGGGACCTCTGGAGATCGTCTATTCCAAATGCCCTGCTAAAGCGGGTTCATCTAGAGCAGATTGCCCAGGAGAGATTAAGGAGAGATTAGAAATGCAAGGGCTTTTGTCCATGGGAAATAAGAGGATGTAGTATAGGATATACCTTTTTGAATCTTCCATGGAAGGCTGGTAGAGGCATTTAATTTTATTAAGCCAGCTTGTAGTATTATATCATAGATTTCAGTGCAAATGCATTTCTAACGGGTTTAAATACATTATTTTTACATGTGTCATTACCTTGTAGAACTTTCTTCTTTGGGATACTAATAAAATGTCAAGTGCTTTATATAAATACTAGTAACATCTGTGGTTATAGCCAGTGAGAGACAAATTCAAGGCTATTTTAATTTTTCAGATCATGAAATAATCAAGTTCTAAGTATCAATAACAAGTAAATAAAGAACTACGTAATAAAATATGGAAGAGGTTTTATTTCTTTCCTCTGATCTAACTAATTCATGTATTGGAGACAAGGGGCTAATTTTCTGCAATTAACACAGCAATATTGATCAGCTTAACAAACTGTGGGTCATAAGGGCAAAAAAATGAATAAAATAGCCATTCTATTTCAGGGTCACCCATAAAATATTTTCACATTTTGTTATTTTGAAACAATGAAGTAACTATTTTGACATAGGCACAATAGGCTGACCATTACAAAGCAGAGAACCTTTTTTTGCACTGAAGACATTTTCAGAAAAGTTCAGCTGATGAGTTAATATGCTACTGATCTAAGTCAATACTAAGTGAAAGGAGGTCTGAGTGTGCTGTCATATGAATAGCAAAAGAGCTATTCAGGACTGCAGCATCAGGATGTGCTTTCCTGGAATCCTGAGGAATGCTGTTTCTTCACTGGAAGTAATTTTCTTTGTCATGAGACTCCACTTCCATCAAAAAGTCCTTGATGGATCATTCTGGGACTATTCCTGTCTTCCCTTTGTGGTTTTTGTCATCCTCACTTGACTTATGTTGAAACACACAGCCCAGGAAGAACTGCGTTGATTCTTTTTGTGAGATACCTCCACATGCAAGTACACTGCTGAAATGCAGTGGGAGAAAACTCCTGTTAGGCCAGTAAAAAACAGGAAATAATTGAAAAAGACATGGTCATGCTTCTCTTCACTATATTTTTAAAACATGGGACATTTGTGAATAATGTGCTTTGTGGTTCACTGAAACCCAGAACAAGTGCATTGTCTGAGCCACTCAGAGTAGGGATTTTAAACAGTGATGCAGAAGGAGCTGTTGCTCTGGTGTATTCACTGTCAGAGTTAACTGATCTTTTATTGAATGGTGTGGTCTCTAGTGCTTTTGTCTACCTCATTCAGAATCAAAGACTACCAAAGGACAGCAATAGTAACTAGCATATGGAGCTGTAGTGGAAATTGTGCAAAATTTATGTAAACTGTAAAATAAAGCACTCAGAGCTTCATGGTATTCTGGGTGCTGGGAAGTACGTCCGTGTTCTTGGAAGGAGTCATGGAGACATGAAATTTTCAAACAGAGGGATAATGCTTCCATATCCAAGAAATGTGTACAGAAAACATGCAAATTCTTAGTTTTGTGTGCTCTATTCTTCAGCAAATATGTAAGTGAAACAGAACAACACAGTGTTCAGGATCTGAGTACAATGAGTTGTAAAAAAAATTCTGCACAATGTGAACATAAATTTCCTCAGTAAAAATGTTCACATTGTGGATTTGCCTCTACTGGTTGGAACTTAATCCCAAATTTCAATGTGAACAGGCTTAGGTCATCCTTAATGTCTTCTGGGCAGGAGAAGAACTTTTTAAAGTGGCCATTCCTGGTAAAAATATGTGAATATCCTAGGGTGCTTAGTCATATGCCTCTAAAACATCTGTTTCGTTGGCAGTCCTGCAGGGTGTACTTCACAGCATTGATTTATGAGGGGTTGGGGGGAGACGGTAAGCAGTGAAACAGGGTGAGCAGGGCATGTTACCTTGCATATTACCTTGCCAGATGGAAATTTAATTGGGAAGGTAGTGTTGGCACAGCTAGTGTCCTTTTCTGACAGAAGTGCTTCTCACAAGTAGAGCAAAGCACCACGTTGTGTAGAGGGTCTCTGTCACTGCAGTCTGAACCATGGAAGGAACAACTAAACAAGGAGGCTGTTGATCTCAGAAGAAATTCCCCCTAGGAGCAGAGCTACAATTCTTGACTTCCCGAAAGACTGAAGAGCAGGCACAGTTCTACTCTCCTGACTGAAGAAAATGCAAGCTGCTTTGTGAGGAGTACCTCCTGGAGGAAGATTTCACTGTAGGAACTGGGACAGAGCATTTGTAGTTACGGTAGGAGACAGCTCACAAATGGCAGCTTTGCAGAGAGTCTGCACTTCCCATTCCTTCATCTGTGTTTGTTTGAAGTATCTCATTCTCAGAAGATCAAACAAAAGCCACATTTTTGTAAAGTGGTTCTTCCTAAACTGCAATTATCTCAGACTTTCCAGAGTTGATTCAGGTGGTGAAAGAGGATGCTTTTACAAAACTCCTTCAGTGATTTACCAGCCCTTGAGTTCTGACAGTTTTCAATTCCAAGCTGGTAGTGGGTTTGTTTTCAGTTTGCTTTAAGTAAACAACAACAACAATAATAAAAACAAAAATCTTCCATAACAGGGTTCTGCCTCTTAAAACACCTTCAAGGAACTTTTTTTCATTTTGGCAGTCTAAGCTGTCGCCTTATATCTCGCCTGCTGGGAGCTGAGTGTTGATTTCCAAGCACACTGTTTGTTTTGAGGACAATGAAGAAGAGAAGAACTAGCCTCTAAATCAAGTAAATAAGTCTGTATCAGTACCGCTGTAGAGTGGAAAACAACAATGAGAGCAGTTGTGTTCCAGGTTGCAGTAAGAAAGTATTGTCTGTAGGCAGGATAAGAATAAAAATGCCATTACCTGCTGTTTAGTACCTCATTTAATTTAATTCTGGAATCATGCTTACATTCTCCCTGTAATATTTCCTGGGATATTTTTCATGGAGAAATTCACTCTATAATGTCTTAGATGTCAAAGTGATTGTGTACTCCAGACCCCATTTTAATTTCTGTGTATCTTCAGTTTCAGTTAGGGATGAACTGCATAGTGAAGCATCATAGGGTCAGTACAAGTACAAAGGCTGAGGCTAGGGGAGTCAGCCATTTGCTGTCTCCAGCTAAGACAGCCTGTGAATATGTCAAAGAAAAAAGCATTTTTGCTAGTAGTTGTAACTGTCTAAAATACCAGACTCCTAAAAGCAGCACTGGTGAGCAGTAAGGGAAAGTGTTTTATCACACAGCAGTTGATGCTAGTACAGGGATGGAGATGGAAGCTGCTCATATTCTACACCTACACCAGATTAGATTTAGAAAAATCTAAAAAGGGTCTATAAGCAATAAACATATTTGTTTTGGCTCAATTGGAATATTTTATATTTATTTTTTACTGCATTTGATTTTCTGACTATCTACACCTACAGATCTTTTGAAGCAGTATTTTGTTTTGATCACAGAAACTGTATTTTTCCATATAAAATGTCAACAGACATCCTCT
This sequence comes from Phylloscopus collybita, assembly GCA_027886175.1. Lineage (NCBI taxonomy): Eukaryota > Metazoa > Chordata > Aves > Passeriformes > Phylloscopidae > Phylloscopus > Phylloscopus collybita. The sequence goes on from JAJNNQ010000075.1 coordinate 36,848,256, forward strand.
AAAGCTAAGAATCTGTTCAGTATTCTTCTGGTTTAGAAGATAATAACAATTTCAGGCAGTAAATAAATCACTAGGAGAATTTCAAAACAATTTATAGTCAAGCAAGTTATTCCTGAAATGCTCTTCTTTGAAGAAGACCAGCATTACTACTCTAAAGACACAACAGTAAGGCTGATTCATAGGATGTAATCTGCAATTGCCAAGATGATCCTAAAAGAAGTTGTGAAAAGGCAAAGTATAAGTTTGCCAAACTATGTGCATAAGAGTTCTTGTTTTTTTCCTATATCTCAAATGTTTTGACAGTGCTGATAACTATTTTAAAATGTTATTATAATTATACTGGCCTTATTATATGGTACCTGAACACTCCAATTTTCAAAGCTTCAGAATTGTCTGGACAGGGCTGGTTTTGATCATTAGTTCCATGTTGAAGAATGTGTCTCAGCTTCTTAATTTATATTTTTCTGTCTTTCAGATAGAGGAATTTCGAAGACTGAGGACTCATGTTAAAGGTGCTGAACTTTTAGAGGGCTCTGATGGAATCCTAGGAGATAACTTCAGACCAACTCAGCCACTTAGTGATAGAGTCATCAGGGCTGCATTTCAGTAGCAGAAGAGGAAGAACTGTGATGAATCTTCAGTCAGGTAAGTAAAAGCTCAGCAGAAAAATCAAAACTTTGAAATAATTTAGCTAAAGTAGAAAATGCACTTAATTTTAGCTAATGTTATGATACATTGTCACAATTGTAAATTTTGGCACTGTAATTTCTATTTCATCCCGTATATAATAGTTTGGTTATGTCATGGTTTAACTCCAGTTGGCAACCAATCCCCACAAGCTGCTCAGTCACTTTCACATGGTGGGATGGGGGAGAGAATCAGAAGTGTAAAAATGAGAGAATTTGTGGGGGCTTGAGGCAAAGATAGTTTGATAGGTGAAGCAAAAGCCATGCATGCAAGCAAAGCAATAGAAAACAAGGAAGTCATTCACCACCATCCAGGCAGTGAATCACAATGCCCACTTACATCACAATTACTTCTTGTAGTTTTATATTTGTCCTGCTGCAGTGAGGAGGAGCACAGTATGCCTTGGTTTTGTGGTATATTCCCCCAGTTTTCTGAGGGGAATAGTTACTGAGTTTTACTGGGTGACTTCTCACCATGTTTTCTAGAAGACCAGTCATTGGTGGATCTTTTCACCCTGTTAGAAAAGCAGGGTAGTAGCTCTAGAAGAGGACCTTTAATTCTAAAATGAGACGCTTTTTTCTTTTTTTTTTTTTTTTAATGATGCTGTTCTTTCCCAACAAGACTGAATTTTGGGCAACTCCAGTGAAGGTACAAGAGGAGACAAATTAAGTTCTGTCATGGCTAATTTTTCGTATTTCATTTATCAAAGTAGTTGCTGCTTCTTTTCCACCTTTATTGACTCGTAGAGCAAAAATTTGAGGATGGCATTAGAGAAATACACCTGTGAACCTGCATTAATCCTGCCTCAGTTATTACAACTTTTCATGTCATGTTCGCCCAGCCTCTATCAGTCACAAAACAAATCCCCTCAATGCTCAACAGTTACTCCTAATCCTTGTTATTCTTATTTAATGGATGCTTTGCTATAATGAAAAACCTGGCAATGAGGTTCAAAGAGTTAAAGTCCAGGGGAAGTGGTTGAGTCACCATCCTTAAAGGCATTTAAGATGTGTAGATATGATTTTAGGGACATGGTTTAGTGGTGGACCTGGCAATGCTGGGTTAATAGTTGGACATGATGATCTTGAAGGTCTTTTCTAACTTAAAAAAGTCTATTCTAAGGGAAATGTTTACCTTGAAAGTAATGAGTCAAGGCACCAGTTTTATGGTTGATTTCAAAATTAAATTATCCCACTTTAATGCAAATAATAGGAAAACAAATCTGGGAAATCTTCAAGAAAAGAGTCTGTTTGATTGCTTTCTTCAGTAAGTACTACTGCTTTTTAACATAATAAAATTTTTCCTCTAGTTTCTCACAAAAAACTGTATTTAAATAATAGAAACATTGGGTATTCCCCATTAGCCTGTTTACTATTGAAATACATCATATAAAAGACTCAGATTTTCTATCTTAACATTTCTTCAAAGCTACAAAAAACAGATTCATCTAGGGTTTCATCTGGAAAAATTCATCTTCATGCTGATAAAAGGGTTTTGATAAACTGTTTTGGGTAAGGATATTTATTTGTATTTAAATACTTTCCCTCTCTAGTTCATGTCAGGCTCTGTTGTGGAGTTAAGCCCATTTAGAGCATTGTCTGGGTGCAGTCCCCAATTTCATGTGAAGTAACAAATGATCAGGCAGCAGATAACCCATAAAAAAGATTGATGATTCAGTGTTTCCAAAAAATAGATCCATTAAAACTAAGTGAGAAGATTATCCTCCCTCATGCATATAATGGAAATTATTTAATTGGCTCGGACAGTGACCAACAATTTTATGGTCTTTCCATATAGCATAAGCATTCAATATAGTGTATGCATCTAAACATTTTTTAAGTAAGGATTTGTATTTTATAACCCTATTTAATATCTGCATCCCAGAAGTTAAAAAAAAAAAAAACCAACCAAAACACTGATCCCTGTTTTAATATTATTTTCTTATTCCCATATTTAATTTTGGGCATATCCCTAAGACCAATTCTCAATTGCATGGTTCTCTGCAGTAACCAAATGTTGTCACTTTAATCTTGAAATGGATGTTTCATATTCATCCCAGCTTCTGCATAAAAATTACTTGGGAAAATCATAGCAATATTAAAGTACAATTTTTCTCAGAGAGTGAATAATGCCCTGAGGCCAGTGCAGGTAATTCAAGTCTGTAACAGTGAAATTACTTGACACACTGAGTTTGAATTTTAAGCATGAAAGGGTTTCCTTTACAATGGTGGAATTGAAATGTAAAAATTTCCCTTTTGCTTTCATGTTTGAAATTTTATTACATGTGTCAATACTTATAAAGATTTGTTCTATATAATAAGATTTATCTCTGCTTTGCTTCACAAAATAATCTGTAGTTTTAATTCTCAAATTATGGAATTTTTAATGCAAAGTGATAGTCCACACTGTAGGGCCATACTAATTATGGACACCCAAGCACTGAGGCAGATCTGTGACTCCTGGCACAGTGTAGCTCACAGAAGTAATGACACTTGTTTTTCTACACCTCGTTGAATTATTTATCAGAAATACATTTGGTCAGGTCTTTTCAGTTTTGTGTGCATCAGTCCAAGTAGCACTGAGCTAATCAAAGTTTCATTATAAATCTTTGCTATTGAGTTTAGGGACGTGAGAAAAATGAAGTGTAAAAGAAATCACATGGCTTTGTTCACATTTCTTCTATGCAAAGGGGTAAAAAGGGAAGGAAATAATCCAGCTCTATCCGAATCACTTTGTAGTGATTTCCTCACACCTCTCCAGGAGGAAGGTGTTGAGGAACAGTAGCTCCTCACACAGACCTCAGAAATCCTCAAAAAGATTCTTTCCTTCACAGGAATGAGTCCCTTAAGCTGGGACTGCTGGCATCAGCTGAATATTGCTATGAAGACCCAGTAGTAGATGGGGAGGTAACAGTTTTCAGGGCAGCATCATCCTAGTGATTCAAGAGGAGCATTTCTTCTTATCAAAGAACAGATTACCTTTTATTTTAAAGCTCTGGTATGTCTTTAATATTACAATTACAAACACACTGGTTGACATCTTTTCTTACACAATGTCCCTCTGCCAAGGCTGCTGGAACTCCTCTCAGTAAAGTTTTTGATTTTTTCTTTTTTTTTTTTTTATTCCAAGCCAGTAATGGCACAGCCACTCGAAGAACCTTGAGGAATGTTAGTTTGCCATGGCCTTGTTACTCTATCAGGGAAAGAAGGAGACAAATGTTTCTGTAAGCATATCCACAGGAGTAGAAAGGGGTTGTTTGAAAGGTCTAATTAATTTTGACTGAATCAGAATGCAGGCTTTATGCACACCATGCTCCCAAAGCTTCAGAACATCTGCTCCTCAGCCTTGATTTAAACCTTGACAAAACTGAACCTTTTGTGGCTTATGATCAAATGGCATATGTGGATCTTTCGTGTAATTTGTTCTAATTTGTTGAGTAAGAAGCAGAGTTGACACAAACATGGAATATCATGGTGTGCAATACCAGGGAAAGAACTATTGTTTTTTTTAGTGGTCCTCCATAATGGAAAAGCCCAGATCTCAAAATACTCCTCTCCAGTTCTAAGACAAAGATTGTCCTGGCTCTAAAGAAGGGTGACAAAACAAACAGAATTTTGTAGCTTCTCACTCTCTTTAACCCAGTGGGTTTTAGAATGTTTGCTGCTATCTAGCTGGCCTCTCCTGGCTTTGCTTCTTTTCTGCTGAAGACATATTTCTCATATAGCCTGGGGTTAATGAATTTTTTTGATTCTGTTTTGGTAGGGTTTTTTACATGCATCAAAATTACATCCCATTGAATGACCTTTTCATCCTCCTTCTCCTGCAGTTGCTGAAGTTTTCAAATACATTTCTTTGGAAAAAGCCATTTAAATTTTTTCCAACCTCTTTAAATCATATGCAATAGTGAAAGACCCAGTCAGTTGTTAAGGAGTTTGGAGGAAAAGCTCAGAACAGATTTGCTTTCGGACATGGAAGATGAAAAAATTGAGTTCAGATTTAGAGAGTGAAGAACAATGGAATAACAAAGTAGTTGTAATTGAAAGGTGCCTCTGGAGATCTATTAGTTTGATCCTCTGCTCAAAGCAGTGTTAACTACAGTGGGTTGCTCAGAGCCATGTCCAGCTGGGTTTTGAATATCATAAGGATGAAGACTCCTTAACCTCTTTAAGCAAATTGTACCTGCGTACTCCTCCAGGGAAAAAGGTTTTTCGTAATTTTAAATGAAATTTCCTGCATTTATTTGTCCCCATTGTCTCTTCTCCTTTCACTAGATGCAGCTGAAGATGTAGTCTGGTGCCATCTTCTCTACTTGTTCTAATAAAGTGTTTATACACATTGATAAAATCTCTGTTGAAACATCTTTTCTGGAGGCTGGGCAGCTTCAGCTCTCCCAGCAATCCTTTTATGACAGGTGCTCTTATCCCTTACATGGTTGTAGCCTGTTGCTGATCTCCAGTATGTCTGTGTTTCTTCTGAACTGGGGAACCCAGGACTGGACCCAGTGCTCCAGATGTTCTATCAGTGCTGAGTAGAAGCATGTCCCTCCACCTGCTCGCAATGCTTGTCCTGGTGCAGCCCAGAAAGCTGCAGAGCTTTATTGTTGCCTCAGATGCATTACTGACTCAGCTTGAACCTGGTGTTTGCCAGGACTCCCAAGTCTTTTCTGAAAAAAGAGAAGGGATAACATTGTAACTTCCTCAGTGTTAATGCTAGGTTTTTTTGTTTTTTTTTTTACTTCCTGCTTGACTCAGAACCCTTGCTGTGGGCATTGAGCTATTTCTTGATAATTTCAGGTGATCTTGGAATAAGATTTATAGTTACTATTGTTATACAGCAAAGCCTAACAGTGAGGAAAATGAATGTTACCACTCTTACAAACCAAACAACAAAAATCTCAAATCTTCCATTTCCTTAAAGGCTATTTATTTAATAGTTGTAGGCCTGACACACTATTTCTCAATATGGGAATTCTCACTATTCCAAAAGACTTGCTGGAATTTTGGGGCTTGCCACCTTTTCTAATGGATAAGTACTTTTCCAGTAATGCATTCTTCACTGAAGACAGCATTATTTGTGGTTTCCAATGGATTTATCACCGCCCCTTTATTTCTTGTTGCTTCACATGTAGCTAATTTGATAGACATGTCTTTTCCTCTTTTACATCAGTGGAATTGCTTTATCTGTGAATAAGCAAGACTCCTGATTTCAAACACTTGAATATCAGCTTGAATTTGTAATGATAGTGAACTCAGTATGGCATGGTAGCATGTCTTCATCCCTCTATACACCAGGGTGTATACACATGATTCCATCCACAGAGGTCAATGGCATTCCTCCTTTTTACTGAGACAAGGTCAGATAGGTGCCTGTTATAGAAGTCATTGAAATCCACAAGACTCTTTTAATATAAGACAGTAAGAGCTTGTTCTAAAAAACAATTTGCTAAAAAAATATTTTCTTTTTAAAGTGAAAAACTTTAATTTGCTTTCCTCTGAGAATAATTAAAAAACTAGAGAATTTAGTTCTTTATCTCCAGTGTGAATCTCCGGTGTGTTGTCTTAAAACTTCTCATCTCAGACACAATTTCTTTTGTATTTATTAATAATTATTCTCCAAGTGTGATGATGTCTTTTACCTACTCCATCTACATACACACATTACTCAAGTTCTCCTGAATATTTTTTTCATTTGTAACTGATTCAGAAGTTCTTGAGATAGCATCAATTTTTATATACACAAGTGCATATGCACACTCATACATACACATACTTCTGTGGTAAACCTCAGACTGCAAGTAGCTGTGAGTTTATCCAATGTCCAGCAAATTACAGGAGCAAAAATCAGTTCAGATTAAAAACATGCTTAATATAATCACTGCTTTCCTAGTTGGAAATTCAAGAAAAATTAAATGACATCATTAAAACAGCAAGGTTTTGCTAGGCCTGGGGAACAGGAAGACATAATTCAGGGTGGGAGGAACAGAGACTGCATTTCTGATGCTGCAGAGACTCTCTGCATGATACTGAGAGGTCTGAGCAGACAAGGAGAAAGTGGCACAACATTAGTTTCACAGCAATGAGAGAGAGCGATGTGCTGACTGTATCTGGTGCATTTTGTGAATGGATAGTGCAAATTCCTTGCTTTTGAAGCAGCTGAGCACCTTTTGTGGCAGCAAAACTAAGTTGCCCTTTCCCCAGGATACTGAACAGAGGATCTGGTGTTGCCAGTGGGAATGAACTAGTACTAAACAGGTGGGGAGGCATCTCCTCTTTATGGAACTGTGAATTGTGAATGATAACAGATTGTAGAATATGAAAGAACACTGAAATCCAGAGTGAGGCATGGAGCTGCACCTTGCCTTCAAGAAATGGGAAGGTTGATGCAATGCTATGGACTGTATTTCTATGTTTAAATAGATCTCAGTGAAATTTATATTTTAATGGACATTTACATTAGCAATCCATGTGTCTTTAATCTCAGTTTACTTGTAGCATTTGCAGTTTGTGAAGTTCACAAACAAGTTGCTCTGCACAAGTTCTAATGCTTGATGATTTTATCCTTTCCTGTTGTGTAGGTCCAGAGCTGGAATGAGCTGTCAGCAGCCATGCATCATTAGGCTACCAAAACTGTTCTTATCATTTTCCTGTTTGAAAAACCCCAAATCAACCCGACACAAAGATTATCAACACTAGTTCTTTAGAAATGCAAACACTGGTTTCCTAGATTTGTTGAAATATGAGTATTTATGCTGCTTCTAAGTGAGTGATATTTTTATTGGTTATTGTTTGTCTCCATGAATTTAGAGTTCGTGCTTAAAAGATGATTGGTTTATTTGTTAAGTTTCAGTCTTTTAAAGAAATTGAACTTGATGTTATCACCAAATATGACTATTGTTCTTCTGTATTTAAGGTCTTATGTCCAGTGCCCAACCCTCTGCTGCCACTTCAGAGTTCTTGGGGATGTGCTTACACTTGAGTACATGACTGTAGGACAGAGGGCCAAACACCTTTGGCTTGTGAGCCACACACCATAATCAGAGGCCTACTGGAAACAAAACAAAGCTTTTGGAGCCTTCAGGCCACCAAAGGCTCCAGGAATTACTGAAAAAGGGTGCCTTTTAAGGTTGCTTTCCACTACTTCGTTGTAATAGCAGGGAGTAGGGTGTGCACTGAGATTGCAATTGAATCGTGTAATATCAGCATAATTTTTTTCCCCACTGCTGATGATTCAAATTAGTGACTAGAATTAGTGACTTTTGTTGCTTATGTGACATATCTCTGACATGGGGGCCAGAATGTAGGGACTTGGTAGCCAGAAGCAGCCGAGAGTCACAGACTGGTCCTTGCTGTGGTAGGTATTTATGTGTCCAGGCCAGTGTATCAGTATAGCAGGTGATCAGGCCTAAATGAGAAAGAAAACCATTTTGAGTTTTCAGAGTTAGTATCATATTGGAGTTGTTCTTGTTCAATTCCTTACTGAGCTCTTGTTAGAAACATGTGAATTGTGGAGGAATGGAAAAGGGTCAAAATCCCTCAGCATGTAAAGAAGCGAGGAGGAAAGATTACTGCGTTTCCTTTTCAAAGCTAAAAAAGTCATAAGGTAGTCTAAAAATCAGATCCCTGCTTATGCTTCAAATGCTGACAAGTGCTCCTAAATTTTGTGACCTGTGGATTTCTACTAGCATCATACAGACTTTCCTATTCATAATTCACTGTTAGCATCAGCTTTTCATAAAAAGAGTTTTGAGAGTATAATTCCCAGCAGCTTACCATAAATCACGTATGGTTTGTAGACTGCTGCTGGGGAACTGATAATGTAGCCAGGAGCCCAGAGTGCCTGTCATACAAAACACCCTCACAACGTGTTTATTAGCAACGACAAGACACAAGTTAGAGTCTGAAAATGCACTGAAACTCTGCCATGGTATTTTCCCTTGTTGAGAAAGTGCTGCAAATTAGTGGTGAGTCAAAATAGTAGGAAGCTTAAATCTTCATTGATAAAGCTACACCTGTTTTTAGAAAAAGAGAGTAGAGCATATAAAATATGATGTAATAGGCTCTCAAATATCAACGATACCAGAAGGACATATGGGTACATATGTCTGTACAGTACAGAGAAGGGAGCCTGCAATATGCTTTCCTCCTTCACCAGTGTTATACAAGTTAGGCACTGGAAGTGCACTCTGTTTTTCCTGGATGAAATCATACAGATTTAAGCAGAATATTATTACTCCATTGAAACTGAAGATCCAGGTAGGCCCAGATGACCCAGATCCTTACTGTTATTGAATTTTTAATCCTGAATATTTCGTATGGATAAAGACAATGCAATGAAAAATATGCAAACTCTTGCTAAGCAAACAGACGTGTTTTGTAAATAAATAGCAAATGAAAACTACCAAGTTATTTGGATTACTGAAAATGTTTTTGCAACTGATACTTGCCACTCAAGAAACAGAATGTCAGCACTGTTGTTAGCAATGTTTTATGTATAAGACCGGAGTATATGACACAGCTGTACTACCCAACAAAACCTTCTTTAAAAACATTTATGCATCCCCATAGCTCAAGACAAACAAAGGTGTATTTTAGTTTGCTAGATGTATCTAAATGCCCACAGAACTTGATTTTGATTCAATAAATGGTAACCTTTTCATGGAAGGAATGCAAAGAGTTTCAAGAAAGATAAGATTTGATAAGGTACTCAGTTCTTTTTTCCGAGACATTCTGAATCCATGCCTGGCTGTACTTTCAGGTGCTGTTTTTTCCCTTTATCCTTTAGCATAAAGGTAATGTTTTGTTAGTATTATACTGGTTTTGCCACCCACACATTTTTCCCTTTTTTTTTAACTCTTAAACTTTTTTGATTTATCATAGTGTTAAGGAGGAGAAGGCAAGATCCTTCTATAAAGAAAAAGATAGGCCATTGTGTGAGACAATGGGGGTAAGGAATATGGTAAGACAAAAGATGTAAAGAAGCTCTCCAGAAAGGAGGTTGACTACTTTTAAGCAGCAGAATAAAGGTTTTGATCTTGTGTATTGATCTTGACCTAAAGCTGTTGCAGTGGGACATCTTACTTCCTCTCTATCAGATGGAAAGACATATCATCGTGGCCATCCTATTTAATTTCTCCATAGTCTCTTTATTTGCACTTTCTCAACACTTTTGGAAGACTTTGAAAAATAATCCTTTTCACTGAAGCTTTCTCATATCTTCTCTTTTAAATATGTTCTCTCTATTGCTATAGGAACATTGCAACTTTGGTTCTTAAAAATACACCATCTTTGCTCCTTATCTTTGCTCCTGCTTCTGCTCTTTGTTTCTGAGATAAAATTTATAGTGTTCCATTTGTCCCAGTTTTGTACAAGAAAATTTTGTCTGTGGAGAATATGGGTGCATAAAATTTTTATATGAAAGAATTAGATGTAAATATTCTTGGAAAAATAATGATTTTTTACATTCTGAGGTTGATTAACCTTGTTAATAATTTTTTTTCCAAACCATGAGTACTGTGAAGAACTCTCAGATTTTGGAGGTATTTACACTTTATGGCACTGAACCTGGAAGGTTTTCTTTGGAAACAGTTATTTTATCTGTAGAGGACTTCACCAAAAATTAGGAGAGGTATTGTCAAACAAGAATAAACAAGGGTGAGCATGGATAACAACACTACCAATATATACAATCAATCTTTTGTCAGACAATACATTAAGTATTTCTGTAGCAAACACAGCTGAAATCTTCAGGCTGGCTCATAATTAGGCTCCTTTCAAAAAGTAATTCATTAATATAATAGGTACCAAGTCCCAGTTCAACTTAATTTCACTGACTTTGACTTTTGGACTAAAAGCATTAAGCTTGAACTAGCTAAAAATGTACAAAATGTGCATTCAATTAAAGAGTAATTAGATACTCAATCACCCTTACATCACACTAGGGATTATCCAAGAAAGGGGAGAGGTACTACTCACTGCAGTGTGTAAAACAATTTTCTTAATTAGTTTAGCACTAATTGAGATTAAGGAAGTGTCACAGTGTCACAGCATTAGTTTACCTAAATGGAACCTTAAAAACACAAAGGTTTTGGCTTCTTTTGCACTTTCTCACTAGGATTGCTCAGTCTTATTCAGTGATCCAGTACCATCTGGCCATGAAAATGGAAACTTTCTGTTCACTTCAGGTGGGTGGTGGGGGAGGGGGGGGTTGGTCCCTGCACCCTTGTATCAGTAGCTCATTGGAAAACATGCCAAGAGTTTTTCCAGAGATGGAGAATAACTTGTTATTGTTACTTGGTTGTTGTTTTGGGTTTGTTTTTTTTTTTGTTATGCCTTTATACCAAGCCCCAGGGAAGAACTGGGAATCCTCTGTGCTGTTACATGGAGCGAGAAACCTGCTGCTTCCAGCCTGCCATAGGAGGCAGCTGGTAGAAAGCTCTTCAGGTGGACCATCAAATGGTGCTGCTGCCAAACAAGGTGGCTTTTGGGGGTTATGGAGTGATAACCAGGGAGTATGTGGAAATCACAACCCAGACTGTCTTGTGGGTAGGCACTGACTTCTTAGTGGTGCTGCTGATTACTGACAACCTCTGGGCTCCCTTCCCCTGTCAGGACCAGAGCAGGAACTCTCTGGAATGTTTCGGCTCTTCCTGCAGGCGCTTATAGCCCCAGGTGACCATTTGCACACGAGCACTTTCAGATTGTTTGTGTGTATACACTGAGCTCACACTGAGCTATTGTCAGCACTATAATAACCTCAGGGAAAAAAAAAAAAAAAGAAATTATTAGTACAGCACAATGAAGCAGTCAGACACTCTCATACCCACTGCTCCTGAACTGAGAGCACTGGGGCAACCTGAGCACCTGGATTCTTAAGGTTATGCCAAAGCACATGAATATGTGTTTGCATAAAATCAAGTATTGATTAATGCTGCTAATGAATAAGAATATTACTGCTATTAGGATAAATTGGGTGATTGCTTTCTATCCCTTGAGCCTATCTCACTCCCATGAGAGCTGGTACTCAGCACTTCACTTAGTAAGGCCCCTAAAACAGTAAATGGTAAAAAGTTCTCTGTGACCAGTATATTTTTCTTTCTAGTTTACTACCATGAGCACCAGGTTGGAATCAATTACCAGACTAATTCAGAAAGCCAATTGTAAAACTTTGTTTTGAATTAATAATTTTGCCATTGCATTTGACTTTGTGTTTTTACTGCCATTTCCTCCATTGCTAGTAAATCTTGCAGCACCGGCTTTACCCTAAAAGAGAAGAATCAGTACCATTATGTCACTGAAGTATATACCCTGAAACTGCTCCCACCTGCTGTCATGAAATCCCAGCTTTTAGTTTTCCCTGTCTCCCTGGCTCGACATAAACAGTCTTTCAGACCCACTGTGGAGGAATTTCAGTAACATAATTGTTCCATTCTCTTTTCAGAGAGGGGGAAGACAATGCTCCCACAGTGCCCGCAGACGAGAAATGGAAACTTTTGAGACTGCTGCTTCAGTTGAACCACAAAGCCTGTATTGTTTGTTTTCATCTAGTTCAACCTTGATAGACAGCTGTGACAGTTGGTCTGTCCACATGGTCCAGTAAAATTCTGGGAATGGGCTGTACATTAAAAGAAGAAAACATTAAATCTTCCAATCCTCACTGTTAACTATTTTTAAATTGTCGATATTGTTGCTTTTGTAGCTACTTCCCTGTAGCTTTCAATAGTCATCTGTGATCCAAATAGTACAGATTTTAAGCTTGGTATGAATGCTTATATGTAGAAATACTCATTATTGTTTTGAATGTTAGATTTACTTTCATTCCATATCATCTCTTGTGTTGTCAGTGACCATATTTTCTGTAGAGGGGAGATGCATTCTACAAAGGTAATAAAAACATTGTTCACAGAGTATTACACAAATTAATTTTTTGGCAGAAAGGAGCACTTCTGTGTTCAACATATGCACTCGACATGGTTTATCTGAATAAAGCTGAATGACATTTGCATTAGTAGGAACCTTACTGAAAAAAAGGACAGTTTGGAACTAAGTAAAATTAACCAATATAACAATAAACAAAGTTGTCTGGATTATTTTCTGCTTGGTGAGCCATGGAACTTTGCGATATAGTGTTCAATTGAGGCAGAAAATGTTCAGTCTTTGTTCTCCTGTGAATCATGACAATTCTATTTGTTCTGTACATTGCTGAGGATGGTAGTCTGGGGACTCTGCATGTCCTGAGCTTGCTGCACAGCATGGAAATTGCCATGCTGGGCCACACATGACTTACCTGACAGAGAAGATAAGGCAAGGGTAATCTGAACCAGCTAGTCAACCTCATAGCTTCTAATTCCTGAGAAACACCAAGACTTGAAGGACAGAGTCACTAATGTGGGAGGCAATAGCTTTGATCACCATAGCTATTAGTGAGGTCCCCTGTCCTAGCATGAGTGACATGTGAGAGGTTTGTGTCAGTGGAAGAACCCCAGATGGCAACTTCCAGTCTGGGGCACAATGAAAATGCAAACTGAGGGCTCACAAAAGGGAGGCCACTCCCTTGGAGCAGATCGATCATCAGTCACGAAGTCATTCCCAGGCAATGGTATATGCAGAATCAGAAGGCATCCTTAATCCACCTCGTCAAGGGTTATGGGGAGAGCTACTGCTGAATAATGAGTTACGAGCTCTCTGAGTAATTTATGTATATATTAGGGGCAGCAGAAACAACAGGACAAACCCACACAAGTGCACATGAGCTGGGTGAGGGGGTCCAGATATTGCTGACCACTTGATGTGTCTGTAACTGGGTGTACTGCAGAAACACATGCTTCCTTTGGAGATAAGCCTTGGTAGCATGCATTGCAAGAAAATGTAGAGCAAGCAACCCACCATGAGTTCATCTGTTCATTTGGGCTTAGCAGAGTAACAATCAGCATGTTTTTCCTTGGGCTTAGAGAAATTTATATTTCTTAGGGTTATCTCCATCTCCTGCCCATATTTAATGAAGTAAAATTCCATTATCTATACAATGGGTTCAGATTTCAGTGCTGGCCAAAACCACACTTTCCACCTGCAGTGTCTGCAACAGGTTTATGTAGCAGCTTCACTGGCTGCTGCCCCTCTTCCTTCAGCAGTTACTCCCCAGGCAGCTGCAGCCAGAGCCCAACCCCAAATCCTGATTACCAGACCACTGATCCACATCATACCACAGGGCAGGAGAAGTCTCTGCTGCAATGGCCTGGCTGGACTGTCTGTAGTTTTTGACAGGAGCCTGATAATTTGTCTTAGCTGTCAAGTTTGGTACTAAAATCTTAGGAAAATAATAAAAAAACCCCCAACTCTGTGAGATGTAAGTCAACTCTTTTCTGCTGGGTGAAGGTCTGTTCTTGTCGCCTTGCACCCAGCAATGAATGACCCCTACAAAAGTGGAGTGAACCATGTTCCAAACCAGATAATTCTCAGGTTACATGCACAACTCATTCAGCTCTCCCTTTGCATACATGTTATTACCTACTGAGTGTTAACTGACAGGAACTGTAATAGTAATATGACAAATACTGACATTATGATGAAATCTGAACTAGATTTACTCTCTAAATAAACATGTTCCTTATCTTGGAGCTGGCTGATATTCTTGTGGCTGTGAAATACAGATACATTGCAAAGCAAATGATGTAATGTCTCCACCAAAAAGTCTATTATTTCCCTTTCCTCTGCTTCCTTCCTGTGCTTGCTGTTCTTTCAAGCATTGCCTTGTGCAGCGAAATTCTAGTCATGTAAATACTACTACTGAGGAATTGAAGTTAGTAAATTTGTCTCAACACTTGTCAGACTTTTTTTTTTTCTAGGCTTGGCTTTGAAAGAAAAATAAAACTTACTGGTAAAAATACTTATAGCAGTTTTGTGTCTTAAGAATTGGATTTGATTATAACAACTAATTCATTCACAAAACACACCCATTCTAATTACAGATTGGTCAACCCACATTTGTTGTGTGTTGGGAAAAGTTAAATTATTTTTTCTGGTTTTGTTAGGAATCCACAGGGAGGAATTTTCAGGAAGGGCTCTTGGTGTATTATTTCAGTTACACTGCACCCATGAGAGGTTTTATTGAGTGTGGCAAGGCTCTGCTGCTCTCCAGTTGGAGTTCCGCATGCGTGCCATGGTATTAATATTTTTAAGAAATCATAAAAACTGATAAGGGGGTTTTGAGGGTAGTGTAAGGCCCTAAATTAATAATTCCCTCTTCAAGCCTACAGCTACTAAAATTTTGAATCAGTTTGCTATCTGGAAATATTTTTAAAGGTAAATGTTAATGGGCATAGTGCTTCTCATAATTTTAGAGATTTATTAGAAATGTGAAGTTTCCAAGAGATGTTGAGCAGTTACAGAACCACAGAATCACTAGGTTGGAAGAGACTTTCAAGGTCATCCAGCTGCATGCTTGTTGGTGACGAAATCAATGGTATAATAATTAAAAGCAACCTTGTGCTTAATCAGGCAAAAGCTGGTTCCACAGGCTTCTGATAAACTGTAGGAAGGTATTGGGAATAGGAAGAAATCCATGTCTTGAGAGAAGGAAGCTTACCTGCTATCAATGATCATCCCTCTGCAGGTGATGTGTTCTTCAGTTTTTGTAGTTTTCTGGAGGTCTTAGAAAAATTTAGAACCTTTAAACTCTTAGTTTAACTTCAGACCATGGTATGATGCTTTGCACGTTGGGCTGTGATCCTGGGCTCCCACTTGTCCAAATCAGAGGAGCTTCTTTAGAAAGTACTGTGCCTCTCTAAAGCTGCCTTTTACCCTGGCTCCCACCTTTCCTTTGTGTGAAAATTAAGTCATAGGTAGGTGGACCAATAATAAATTCTAGGCCTGATCCCAAAATATACCTGGAAGATAAACAGGAATAAATTGGTATGGGTTAGAGGAAAGGCTTGATCCCAGACAAACATGGGGTAGTGGCTGTGTATGGAAACAGCTGTGAGGTAGGACATGAGTCTAAGAGGAAATGAGAGTGGTTTCTGGCCAGCATCTTGGTCTGCATCCTAAAGGTTGACTCATCTGTGCTCCTGACTCTCAGAGAGTAATTGAAGACTCCTGTTGCTGATGAGATAAAAGTTGCTTAACAGCAGGGCAACATAAAGAAAAAATAATTTCACTGAGAAATTTCAGCTGAGTTTTGCTGAGACTGGAGAAGGAACAAGGAGAGGAGATCTATGCACATGCAGCTTCACAAGAAGTCACACCAATCAGCTTTTTCCAGACCCTGCCAGGGTGCAGCTGCCATAAGCACAGCTTAAGATTCACCTTCATTGAGTTTGACTGGTGGGCACAGCACTGGTGCAGTAATGGCCTTGGGCATACTATTCCTTTCATGGTTGTCACATCCACTCCAGTGAGAATGAAAGCAAACTTCATGGGGGGAGTCTAAGGAGGAATGATGGCTGTAGAGAAAAAGAGGAAAAACCTCTAGGAGTTGAGAACTGTGGAAGGAGCACAGATTTTGGCCTGCTTTTTCTTTCTTGCCTGGGTTTCATGGTGGCATCATCAGCCATGGAGCTTGCTTTTCTTCCTTTATGCATCAGTGCTGCCTGCTGAAATGTCAGGTAGCTGGAGAATTACGCACTACACCTCCTGATGCTGGACCATGCAGGACATGTTTGGAAGTGTTCATGTGCACATTTATTTATGAAACTGTAGCTGCCATTGTAAGTACACCTATGGGTGTGTATTTATCTCTTTAGAATGCTGCACATAAAAAAACTATTTTAAAAACAAAAGCAATTTAAAATGAATTGTAGAACATCTAATTAAAGTTAATACATTTCAGTATGGAGACTATATGCCTAGCATCAGCTCACCAGCCCTGCTGGTATTTATATGATTTGGTTTCTCCCTTTGCTTAATGAATTTGTGTTGAAGTCCTGTTGCTCTTCCTTTTCTCCCATTATTCATTTTAAAGCCCCAGGTCTTTTAGATTGGATGCTGTTTGAGACTTGCTCTGAAGACATTAATCACTTTCTCATGAGCCTTTCTCTCACAGTACTCGTTTGAATGCTTCAGATGTATTAAAGGACTTATCTTTACAATCACTTTGCATATGCCTTCTCCCCTCTATCACATAAGCATTCCACTTTGATCACAGATTATCTGTATGATGCCAGGTATAAGAAAAAGACACAGCAATCAGCCATGTCAGAGAGAGATTCTTCATATGGACCTGCAATGCATATAGTCCTTGTCCAGGAGAACTTGTTATACCTTAACTTAGCCTTATTTGCAAATTAAAAACCCAGCACTGACTCAGTTGTCAGATCACCTCTTAAGTCCTCTCCCTGATTTACTGGGATAATTACTTCTAATGCAAGGTTTGCTCTTCAGTGCTGGGGGTTTTTTTTGTGATTCTTCCATTCAGTATCGTCAAATACTTCTCACCAGCGTTCTTCCCATGCTGTTTACAGAGACAGCGGAAGCTTTTCGCTTCTGCTTGGCCTTCCCCAGAGCCTGACCTCGTCTTGATCCAAAGAGGCCCTCCCCTCCCCAAATATCAGAGAAACACCTGAAGATGGGGTAAAAGAAGCAAAATATTAAATAAACTTGGAAAGAACTTGCCCTATAAAGTACACAATGAGCTGTTTAAGCCTTGAATAACAAAGAAAAAGAAAATATAAGGATAACAAGGCAAAAGCAGCATAAAGAAACTTCCTTAAGTGTCCCTTTCACTAGCAGGGATGTGGTTGGAAATATTCCTTTTCTATTTCCATCTCAACTTGCTTGTGTTGGAAGGGATCCATTCTGGGTTGTGTAACACCAGCTGACTAACCCACAGTCTACTCCCAAATCAGTGATCAGAAACCACATTCAGCCAGCCTTGTTCCCTGGGACTGCTCCTCTCCTGCACCTTTCCCAGCAGTGACAGGGAATTGGCTGCTTGTCCTTGGACAGCAAGCCTTATCCAAAACCCTGCCTGTTCACCATGTTCCCTGTGTTGGGTTACTTTCCCATCCCCACCACATCTCCTGAGATAGAAGACAGTAAAGAAATAAAGTCAAAACAAAAACTCCATTCTTTTATAAAGCACTCAAGAATGCCAAGTGCATAAGCAACTCCAGCGCTTATTAGTAAAGGTGATGTTTGTGTCTGGGATGGAGACAAAAACAACATGATCTTACATAGACATGAACTCTTTTCCTCCCTTAGGTTTTAGTATAAATATACACTACAAACAGTACTTTCTGAAGTGCCTCCCATGTAAACATCTGACACTGGTGAGCATGAAACAGCTGAAAGATATGGTAAGTCAGTGAACACATACAGCTGAATATGATACACCATGTCAGCAATATTTTAAATAGCCTAAATAGTCTAAAGCAGTTCTAGAAAATGTGTGTTTAGCCTCATGTTGTGAAGATACTAGGGTTTTTCTTTTTGGTGCACTATAGGTCCATACAAAATGAATTTCACTATTTTGGATCATAAGTTGACAATGGCTTGGTCTCTTTAGCTGGGTAATCATGTGTGCTGCCAAGCAAAAAGAAAAAAAAAAACCACAAAGCAAAGGTAGCTGAAAAATTTATTCATGGCTTAGAAACATGTAGTAGTTCATATAGATAAGGAGATGTTTACTCAAGAGAAAAATAAAAAAAAAAACACATAAGAGTCTGAAAGCTGTGTGCTTTTTGGCAGGGAAGCCACTAATGATTACCAAGTGCATGAATCTCAGTGTGAAATTATAGGCTGTGATTAAGTGGATGTGCTGCAACATTTTGAATCTTCCTGATTTTACATTTTGACCACCCCAGTTCCGCACAGTTTGAAATGGTATCCTAGAAACACATGAGGCCAGAGCATCTCAAAATAGCTGTGACTAGGGCTGTAATGAATGCAAAAAAGTTCTTGCAGAACCAAGGAATCTGTTTTTGGCAGGACACAAGGTATCAGACCTTCAGATGATGATATGATGGCACATTTTTACAGGTGTCCTGTAAAGATATGTTAATTGCATTATTTTATCCAACCACTAGATGTCTGCATACTATAGAGCTTCAGGCAGGGTTTGTTCCCCAACGTAAAACGCAAACAAAGAAAATGTGTATCTGCAGATGTCTCTCTCTGTATCATAATTTGGCATCTGCTTTTTTTCTGACCTGTGCCCATTGTCCAAGGAGGGATCTGTGGGCAAAGAGATACTCTGCAAGAAAAGTTATATGTATGAAAATGACTGATTTCCATTAAAACTGGAAAACAAACAATAGATTAGGCCATATGTCAAGATCACATCTATTCAGATAAAATTCACAAATACCATAAATTAAATACAGTAGGGAATTTTACGAGCACTGTGATTTTAGGAGCACTGTAAGTCCCAGTGCTGGCTTGATTCCAGTTCCTCATGAAGTCCTGCTGGGATTTTTTTTGTTTGTTTTTGGTTTTGGTTTTGGTTTTTGTTTGTTTGTTTTTGTTTTTGTTTTATTTGCAAAATGGAGCATCATCTGTTTGATTTCAGTGGAATCAGAGCTGTTAGGAAGTGTAAGGTGAGCCGTGAGCACTGTGAGCCCACAGATATTACCCCAAGTGCTTGCTTTGTAATAACAGTGTTAAAACAAGGACACATCTTTCCCGAACTGTAGGACAGCCCAGACTAAGCATGCTCTGCATGGGCAGTTATTTACAGACTTGTTTGGCATAAACACTTTTCTCACAGGGTTTCCCCAAGGCACAGTGATCAGCAGCTCCTCCTAGGGGCTCGCTGTGCTGAAACGCCAAGAATAGGAAAAAAACCAAAACATTCCTGTGCTTTCATGGCCTTTGCTACTGCCTGAAAAGCATATACTGCCAGAGTTTAGGTACCCAGCTTCAGAGGTACAAGTACTCCTATATGAGTTCATGGGAATAAGTGAAAGCTGTGAAGTTTTGTGAAAATTACTGGTTTACACAAGGCAATACCTGCAGCTCCTCAAGTGAGCACCACTACAGAGGCAGATTAACTATGTCCTATAACCCTCACATTGGAACTCTTCCTCCTCTCTCCAAAGGCCTCTTCACACCTTTAGTATGTTGTTTTTATTTGTTGCTCCAAAATACAATGTCCTCTTGCTTCCCGTGATCTGCCACCTTTCCTTGCTGTTGTGAATTCTTTCTCAAACACATTTAGTAGTCAGTGGCTGCACAACACAGACATTTTTTTGCATTCTACTTGATAGTTCAGTATTCACCCTTTCCCAAAAAGTTTTAAGTGGTATTCAAGACTTTCTAGGCTTCTTTACATCTCTTGGCTAGTTAAAAAATTAAGAGAATTCCTAAATTCAGTTTCTCATTAACAAAATTGAATCTAATATTAAGGATTCATTCTCATTTTAGAGTAGATTGCCATAATTGTGGTTAGTGTTACATCACAATTATCTTTCTTTATCATGGCTAAAAGGGTAGCAAGATCATCTCACACTGCTTTCATGTTCATAAAAGCAAAAAAGGAAGATCTGAGACATGCCCTGCATTTACAAACTGCAGAAACTTTCTTTCACTGTCCTTAATAGTGAATGTCAAATTTGTGAAGCTTGGGGACAGATTGATGAGGAAATTTTTCTCGTTTTAAGAGTGGAGGAATAGATAACGTGTCGTTGCTACTTCTTTTTTGAATTAGAGCAAAATCCTGTTGCTGCTTATGGGAATGCTAAACTGTGCAGTCCTTCTCTGTATTTTTTTTTTTTTAATATAATTCACAAAGCCCCTGAATTTATTTTATGAAGATTATTTGTCTTGAGACAAGTGTGTGCTCAGTCTTAGGGTCTCAAAAGTAAGGGTTCAATGAAGCCTTTGGAAGACGGGTCTTCATTCCATCTTGGTGCTCTTCTTGACATTTTTAGAAATTTTCTGAATTGCAATGAGGTTTTAATTAAGTTAGAATACACTAAGTTACTGATATTTTAAGTTTCAGTCAGTTTTAGTAATATTGTTTAGGGCTTCTGTTATATTAACTAAATGTCTCTTTTCATTGAGCCTGCAGCTCCTGTATAGACCAACCTGCATTCTACGTTTGTTTTTTGATGTGATTGTTTTTATTTCTCAAACAGAGAGAAAATAAAAATTAATGCTTTTTGAGAAAGTGTCTGTCAGTTGTCCTGTAAATGAAGAGAGTGACAATATGTGGTTGGTTACATTACCAGGTCTTTATAGGATAGACTTTGTGATCTCTAATACACATCTCCTCTTGCTAATTATTCAGTTAAAAAAGAGCAATCTGGTATTACTTTGGGAATATTTTCATATAGAAAGAAATTTAGCTGGGCATAGATGAGGTTGATTTTGTGCTTTTAAAATAATGCTTCTTTCCTACCAATTTCTAAGAAGGAAGAACCAAAATATATTCAGTTTTGGGCAACAAGAGACCCACTGAAGAGACACCCTTCTTCCCTCACTTTCTTTATGCCTGTCCCTTTCCCTGGCAGCCAGAAAAAATGAGAGAAAATAATCAAAATACACTGTCCTTTCCAGCAAAAAATTCCAGTTGACATTTTAGCTGTAGTGGACATCTACACATAGGGATAGAACTGTTGTTACTCAAATCAAGACAGTTGCACCTGTAAAAGGAAAACATTTGGCTAGTGCAAGAGAGAATTAGAGTCAAGTCTAAATCTACTCTCAAGGGCTTTTCAATTGCTAATTTAATGAGATCATGTGGAGTTTTATATCTCCTTGTCTTTCATTAGATTTTAACTAGAATTTTTTCCTCTTCTCCAGACAGAGTCCTCCATTTTCTTGTTATATTCCTTTTATTTGTACCCAGCAGCACAGCCTTGCCATCAGACTCAAGTCTGTGTGTGCAATCCAGACTGCACCACCACAGTGACTGGCAATTACCTATGATCACCCAACATTAAAGTGGAAAGGTTCACTCTGTTAGGCTTGGTCTTTATAAAAGAGACCGCAGAGATTCACCCAGTAATTCCTTAATCAAGTTGAGAAGCCAGCATTAACCTTCTGTCTCATCTTGAGTTGCCTTTCATCTGTATTCTCAATGCTTTACATCTGGCCCTATGTGTAACCGTATTTACACTACCTGCAGTGTTTGCATGGTTTTCAAAGATTTTATTTCACATGCTATGGTTTATTTATTTGTTTGTTTATTTATTTCCCTTTTAAGTCACATCTCTCTCTTTTTTTCTCTTTTTTTTTTCTTCTCTTCAGCTTTCCTCCAGCTTTTATACTTTTTACTTTCCTCCTAGATTCTTTCTGTCACATACAATTTCTGTCAACAGGCCTCATGCGGGCTGTGCTTCCACTGGGTAAGATCTGTGTGGGTCAGGCTGTGGTACAAATCCAATCTGAATGAGGCACGGGCATATTTCTGATGAATTAGCCAGAGTACAGTATATGGATATATGCCAGGCTTTATCCCAGCTATGGGTAAACAGATGATGTGTATTCGGCATAAAATTAGAGTGGGCAGGATGAGCTAAAAACTGATCTGTCAAGACAGATTGAAGTTGTACTAAGAATTCAAAATATTTGGAACAAATTTGAACTGACAGACTGAAGTTGTTTCAGTGCTTTATGTCATATGGCCACAGGGTTTTTGATCTTGTAATAGGCATCTTTAAACAGGTTTACCATCTTGTCTATTTACAGCCTCAGTAACACTAATGTCAGGAAAGTAATGAACTTCTTGCTATTAAGACCAGAAAGAGTCCTTTGGGTAATTCCATCTGATTCTTGAGTGACCCAGACAATAAAATTTCCTTCATTAATCTACAATATGTTCAATATCCTTCTGTCATCCTGTAATATCAAGGCCTCATGGCAGAAAAATGTGTGAAGCATCCAATAGTACGGTGACAATATAGTCAACACATATCTAGGAAGCACCTGTCTGGGATTTGTACGTAGAGTAACACTTTCACACAAAACCTTGGCAAACCTCTTAGCTTAGAAACAGCCATCCTCAGCCTGGGTCTTGGCTTGGCTCCCTGGGCAGTAAGGCACCAGCCATGGATAAGAGACAGCTGTGGCTGGTGGTTGCCACACTGGCTAACTCCATTGCCTGCTACTTGCCAGCTGAAATCAGCATTTGGCCACTGGAGTCAGAGCATGCTTGAGAAGGGTTTACAGGCTTGGCACATCTAGGGCTTGTGTCTCAGACAGACACAGGACAGAGATTCAGTCTAGGAGAGTAACACTGATCCCTATGGCTGCAAAAGAGAGCGACCTAAGGAAAAGCTCCTCCATTCCTACCAGGGGAAATCCAGTACTGAACTCTGAACTTTGAGAGATGAAAGCTTTTTCTATTCATTTGTGTACCTGCAGATCATGTATACGACTGGGGGGGCGGGGTGGTGGGCAGTTGAGTGAGAAGAAGGAAGACAGTTGCACAAATTGATGGAAATAAATCCAGAATATTTCCTGATTTCCACTGAAATCAGATGACAGGTCTTAAGTGAAGAGCCTGCTTCCAACAGGGACACAGGAATCTCTTTGTGGACTAACAGAGAGTGACAAAGATCTTTTTACTTTAGAAAGTTTTTCATAAATAATATGGAGGACTAAAGACATAGAGAATATGGATTTCTTGGGAAAAAATATTATCACTTTCTACCCACTTCACTGCAAAAGATTCATTGCATTTGATGGTAGAATGATTGGATTTGGCCAAAGTGTTTACACTTTCCTCCAAAAATTACAAAGTCATGTTTTCAATCTAGTAAACAACCTACCTTTGTGCATGTTCAAACATCACCTCCCAAAAATAAGTTTTCTGGGTTTTTTTGACTCCTCTTAGTCCTTCAGGTCCAGCTGCAGGACAAATGTGCCTGGTCTTTTTTCCTAAGTCACAGATCTCTAGAATGTGTATTTTTTATACAAAAAAATGTCTTTCTTTTTTAGGTGCTGGATGGTCCAAATACTTCATGTCTTCAAAGCTCTGATATCTTGGCAATTCAACCAAGATATCTCTGAGGAGTAGGAGATGGCCTGGAAGTTATTTGTTGCCTGCTTATCATGTTTGTTGTATACTTGCACAAGTTTCCCTCTATCCAGGGCTGTAGTAAGATATTCTAGTACTCAGAGTACCTAATAGTTTACCCTTATAATAATGTAGTTTGAATAAGTATAGAATCATAGAATGGCTTGAGTTGGAGGGGACCTTAAAGGTCACCTTGTTCCAAGTCCCCTGCCGTGAGCAGTGACACCTTTCACTAGACCAGGTGGCTCAGGGGCCCAAGCAGCCTGGCTTTGAACATTTATAAGGATAGGTCATCCACAACTTCCCTGGACAACCTGTTCCAGTGCTTCACCACCCTTACAGTGAAGAATTTCTGCTCTATATCTAATCTCAACCTACTCCCAGTTTAAAGCCATTACGCCTTGTTCTATCACTACATGATCTCGTAAACAGTCTCTCTCCATCTGTCTTATAGGCATCCTTCAGGTAATGGAAGATGCAATCAGGTCATCCTGAAGTCTTCTCTTCAGCCTAAATAATTCCAACTTTCTCAGACTTTCCATACAGGAGAGGTGATCCATCTCTTTGATCATTTCGATGGCCTCTTCTGGACTCGCTCTGACAGGTCATTGTCCTTCCTGTGCTGGGGTCCCCAGACCTGGAAGCAGTACTTAAGGTGGGGTCTCACAAGGATGGAGTATAGAGACAGAATCACCTTACTTGAACTGCTGGCCATGCTGATTTTGATGCAGCCCAGCATACAACTGGCTTTGATATTTTTTCCAATACTTAAATTCTCAAATAAATAATTCAGTATTAGAATTGCAGGCACTAAATATTGATTATTCACAGAAAGTTACTACAGAATAGAAGTGCTTCTTCCAGAAATGGATGGGACACAAGCATGTCTGCCTGGAGATCATATTTGCTTTGGGAGACAAAGGCAGGGCCTGACAGAGGTCTGAAGTCACACTGCTGCATCCAGATGCTCAGGTCTTGAGCTGGAAGGACTTAATGAAACTGCTTGGTCCTTCCTGATTCACTGAAGGAGAGATGTAAAGGGGTAGCCAAATGTCTTGGTTTGGAAAGACTGGTATCTGCCAGGGAAAGCTGGAGTTTCCCTTGAAATGGACAATGTAAACCCCTCACCCCCTCCAAATTATTATAATTTTGCAATTAAGGGCTTTCAGGTGAAGATATGAGAATAGGAATAACAGTTCTTTACTAGGAACATTAAAAAAATACAAATGTAGTGATACAAAAAAAAAAAAGCAAGCAAACAAACGAACAACAATCCTAGCAACCCTGACAAAATCAGAGCTGCAACCTGACACCCTGTTGGTCAGAGTATTGGAAGCAGTCCAAAAGTAAGTCCTCCTGAAGTGTCAGATGTGATGCTGTTGGAGTAGAGATGATCCTGTAGAAAAGGGTCCAGTGATGGTGAGAAGGGTCCAGTCTTCCTCCAAGAATCTGGTGAAACCAGATACTTCATGTTCCTACGTCTCAGTTTTTATCCAGGTAGCAATGGTTGGCTCCCTCCCACTGAGCGGAGCATCTCACAATGGAATGTGTCATGTCATTGGTGAGCCTTAATGGCCCATTAGCAGAAAATATCCCCCTGGAGGGAGGACAGGTGGTGAAAGAGATAAGAAACACTGCCCCACCTGGTTTTAACAGCTGGCCCATTATCAGAAGGCACCCGCCCCCCTCCCCTCAGAGTTACAAGAAATAAAGAAAAACATCTTCCCAACTGCTTTCAACAAATGAAATAGAATACACATTTTTGGTTCCATAACCCAACACACCAAAATAAACTTCATCCACCCTGCTCTGTGCTCTGCTTGGGAGAAGTTCAATGAGGCACCTTGAAGCAGGCTCAGCAGGAGCATAGTCTCCCACAGGAGGTCTCCCCTTGCTGTACACGAGCCTATTGCTGCTGTAAAAACACAGGGATGTTGAGATGCCATGTCTTGTCCTACCTCAGCACTGAAGTGAGTGGCTGATGGGTATATGTATAACGTGCTTTAGAGACCTTCCCATGTGAACCTTCCCCATCTCCTTAGAAAGCTTTTCCTCTGGGCTAACTGCACTCAGCTGCAGTGACTCTCTCCCCCTGCCTTGTCCCCTTCCCTCATGGGTCCTTCAGGGTATGGCAGTGCAGTAGGGAGCCTTGAGGGCTGGGGGCTCCCTGGGGTGGCAGGGCTGGGGCTGGCAGGTGCTCCTGTCCCACCACCTCATCCAGGAACAGCCAGGGGCACTGGGGCACACTGTCCCTTATCAGGCACCTCCCTGGGGAGGGACAGGCCTGGCAGTGCCCTCAGGCAGTGACACAGAAATTTGTTCTGTGCCTAACACCCTTTTACCTGCCTTAAAGCTGTTGCATCTCTCAACAGTCCTCTGTCCTCTGGAAAAAGCCTGGTGCCCATCTCCACTATTTTCCACACCAGAAATTTTTCTTGGTTTTGTTGTGTCTATTGTGCAGAGAAGCCACTCTCCCACCTATGGATTGTGATGCAGGTGACCACCAGATGCTACTGATCCCAGCTGGTATCCCCTCCTGGTGGTTCCTGCTGTGCCTCTTTCCTGACCTGTATGCCTCCCTCACAGGGCTTACCTAGGCAGACAGAAATTTGACATTGGCACTGTGAACTCTGCTGAATCACAAAATCTGCACGACTTTATTTCATGGGCCTCATCAATGAGTCTTGGTACTAAAGCAGCTGGTTAAACAGTAACTAATCCCCCTTTGTTGTGGGAGAGAAAAGTAGAAGAGTAAAACCTCTTGCATGTTGCCCATCTCCTGAACTTTAAAGGGTAAAAGGAAGAAAAGCAAATAACTATGCTTTGGATAAAACAGAAAACTTCCTGATCAGAAAAAGAGCTGTATACACATGCTCCTCAAATGATCATGTGCTAGCCAATTTTAAATTAATATAATTTCACACCTATTTCATAGCTTTTTCTTCATTCCTTGTGTACATTATTAATCCATAAGTGACATCAAGCAGCTCACTGGTGGTGAGGAGGAGTTTTGCCTGAGCAGTCTGGGAAGAAGAAGCAGAGAGAGAGGTGAAGAGACCTCATGGTGCTGGTTCTCAAAGGCAAAGCACTCCTATTCTACTCAGTCAGGCTCATCCATCCTAGTGGAAACTGTTTCAACAGTCTTGTATTAAATACAGAGAGTAACCTGTACCTTCCCCCTTGGCACGGGGTTTTACCACCCAGTCTGAGTGTCAGTGCTTCAAAGGGGCTGCTGCCGTTTCCTTGGGCATGAGGACAAAAACCCACAACCGACCTCTTCCACAATTTTGCTTCTACTCCATAAAAACAACAGCTTGAAGTGACAGGATGACATGGAAGGGTGAAAAAGATGATCATGCCATGAGCCTTCTGATCTCTTGTGGTAAAAATTCTGTGACCCTGTCCTGGGGCAGTCCAGCCTGGGATGAAGGTATTCTGCTCTCTAGCAACTCCCCTTGAATGCTCTTGCCCACTACATTTCCTCTGCCTGACAGGGAAAAAGCAGCTCTAATACACAAAGGCAGAAACTGGAGTCAGTTTTTTTTGCACACCCAACTGATGTTTCCAAGTGTTGCCACCAGAGGATGTACCAAGCACATTTTTGCTGTATCAACACATAAACACACAAACAGATTTAAACAGCCAGATTTACCAGCAGAGGTAGCATAACTTCTGTATCAACACAGGAAGTATCAGTGTAAACAACAGTTCTTGAAAAAGAGAACAGAGAGGGAGAGAGGTAAGGAAGTTACACACTGTATTTTCTGATGCATGTATCCCAGCTCTGTAGTATTTAACATATTAAATGGCAAATGCATTTCTGATTCCTCTAACACATTGCCTATACTGGGAATGTCTAGCCTAGGCCACTTCCAGTATTTAACAGAGTTTCTATCAAAGACAGCAGCCATTTTGATGTTTGAATATTTTTCATTGCAGTAATTAATCTTCTAGATCTGGAGTAGTCAGCAATTTAGACACCAGGCAGAACAGAGTGTTCAAAGAGACAATGGCTACTGGAGTGAGGCACTGACTCAAAAGCCATTCGAGAAATGGCTATAAAAAGGAATGGTAAGAGCATCAACTGTAGATAATGAGACAGCATTTAAAACTGGTGCTTTAGGGAAAGATCTGTAATCTTCTCAAAGACAATTGTAAAAGATTTCTTAGTAGTTACACTCTGTGTCAACAAGAAAGTGTACACTTTTAACTGAAAAAAACCAAGTTGATCTCAACCTGGCATTTCCCCCCTTATTACAGGCACTGAATACTTCTAGGAGGCCACAGGTATACTTCAAAATGTAGATTCTAAAAGTGTATAATGTTGTGGAACATTGAGGAATACTCACACTGCTTAATTAACTGTTTTTAGACTTCATTAATGGTCTGACTCTGACCATTCAGTGCCTGGTTCAGTGACAAAACACCCCATTTAGTGGAAGAGAATCAAGCCTTGAAAAATGGACATTAAAATTATTTGCCAGCATACTCTGAAATAAAGATAAGGTTTCACAGGAGTTTTATCTTTTGTGGATAAACTGAGTTATGTAATCATGGTCCCATCCTGGAACCAACTCATTTATGTTTCTGTGTTTGTTTAGGCAACAAGTCTCAACAAATAACTCAGGAGTTATTAACCTTCTAAAACCACCTGTTTACTCAACACATGACCCCTCTGGTATTATGGTAAACAAACATGAAAAGAGATGGATTAAAAAAAAACACTCTCTGTTGAAATCTTCTGAGAAGAATTATTCTGGATACATGGTAAATTGCAGTTATTGTTTATTTGAATGGGTTTGTCAGTATAAAAATTAGCAGAATAATTTCCCTTCAGTTACAGTGTTTGCAACATCTGCAGTTGCTGTAGTAGAGAGCAGTGGATGAGCGTATTCATCGTCCATATTGTAAATACAATCATGTTCTTTCAGCTGTCAGTGTACTAGGGATCATTTCTTAACCAATCGTACACTTTTTCAGTTATTGTTACTACCACTAGTCACTTTTCATCCTGTCCATTTGAACTCCACTTGCAAGTGCTGGGAAGCTTGAATGTTGCAGTAAATTTGTTTATTGATCATCTATTACATGACAAGTACTTTTTATTTCTTCCTAATTGCAAACAAGCAAACTCCAAGGATTTTTTCATACTCTTTTATTCTCATGGCCAATTTGTGACTGCTAAAGGCCCTGGAAGACTTGCAAGACATCAGGTGCCTGATCACTTCTGGAAGTGGGAAGTCATTCCTCCCCCATGTCTGTAAAAGTAAACAGGAAATTTGTAGCCCTTGGCAGCCCAAATCCCTACTCCCACTTTCGCCCATACACAAGCCATCATCTAAAGCTTCTCACAGTACTTTCTTTGAAATCCCTTAGCTCTAAGAAGTTAGGATATAACATTCCTACTCTTGACTGCCTTTGAATTTTCTGTTTCCTTTATTTCAATAGCACAAAAGGAAATCAAACACACATAGAAATCTTATACACAACTGAATGAACAAAACCAAATCAACATCTAAGGCATAGAGGAGGAGAACAGTTCAAATATTAGTGTGTTTTTCATTAGAGCCTGACTGACTGACTCCTCAGAGCACATTCACTCACCATTTCCAGCATGTTGGGGTAGGGAGGAGGGCATCCTCTGGATACAGGATCCTCTGAATCCAGCTGTACCCTAAGCAAGTCATTAAGATAGAAATACCAGGTAAACAGACAGCAGGGTATACTGGGGAAGAAGTTGCTTCTGAGAGCAACTTTTTATGAAAGACTGGAGTTTAGTCTAGTCAAGCCATTCCTTGTGATGAAGTCGTTGCTGCTTGCTGCTACCACGGACCCAGCTGTGCAGTCCCACACCTCTGGAGTCTGGACCTATGGCTCAAAGAAGCACAACCTCCAGAAGAGCCTTCAAGCAGGGGTCAGGGGTCTTGCAGCCCCCTCCTCTCTCCTGCTGAACTGTCCCTCGGCTCATTGGATCAAAACAGGATCCAATTCCCTGTCCTCAGGAGCACCTGGTACATGCACTCTTTTGCCCTTTTGTTTTTAGCATGAGGTTTGCCATGAGGTGTTGTCACTTGTGCAGCTGAAGAGTAGACACGTCCCCCCCCAAGATGCTACAGATAGGACAATGTTTGAGAAAATCCATCACTCAGTGAACAATGCCAGATAGAGCTGGTTAGAGCAGCCTTTAATCCTTAGCTCTGGTATTTGCACACATGCCCCTAAAACTGATTTTTTTTCACAGCTGTAATGTCAGAAATCTCAGAAGTATTTTTGATTAGCTTTTTTGTGGGAGATTTCAGCTATACTTCACATGATCTTTTCCTCTGTAGTGGACAAATCTGGAGCCAATTTCTGGTGTGTAACTTCATCCTCACTGTAGTTACTAGAGCTTCTGAGATTTCTCAGATGGGTGGCTGACAGGAAGTTGCCTGGTTACATGAGTTTTAACACATCTTTCAGCTAACTGAGACTCAAATGCAACATCTGCTAGAACACACAAGGACGTCATGTGGATTTATGATATTTGCTTGAGGATTCTGGAGTCATAAACCAATGAATGGACTACAATGAGATAAATACAGTATTTCTTGTCTGTCAAAGGCAATTCTGTCCTGATACTTTTCAATGCATTATTTAATTGAAAGCAGTTTCCATTTTGCTCAACCTAGCAATTTGAAAGTTTGAAAGATAAGCTGCATTTCTTTGTTTGACTATACTGTCAAATGCATTTGAAAATAAAATTCTCAATCACAATAATGTTAAGACTGCTCTTTATGTTTGTGGGTTTAAAATGTTAAACCTAATAATACTCCTTTTTTGAAACTGGGCCAATGTTACTTCACTTGAAGTCAATGGGAATTTTGCTAAAGAGTTAAATGAAAGCAAAATTGGGGACTATATATTAGCTTCAGGCTTTATGACTCTACAGAAGCTCAGTATTTCCACTTCGTGAAAATTAAATATTTCCAACTACACTGATTTCTCTGACTTTAATTTGCTGCCACATCTCCAAAAATGCATTAAAATGAATACTGACAAAGAGGGAAATATTTTGTTATGTTGCTGCCAGATCCTAAAGTTTTAAAGCAACAATATACCCTTGCTTTTTTTTTTTTTTCTTCATTCCCCCTCTCTTCCCCCCGCCTCCGCCCCCAAACATTTGCATTTCTCAAAGACATGAGACACAGTGGCAATCCTCCAGGCAACTACACATAAGGAGAATTGTGAAGCACAGGTAATGTCTGCCTGTCTTCAACAAGCCTGTGCACTGTCTGGGAGCCCACCTACATACAGTGATTGCATAGCTATAACTGCTGTAGAGACTCCAAAGGCTTTTTGAAAACTGCTGTCTTTTAAAAGATTAATAAAAATATTGATGTGTTTTTCTAGCACTCATCTGTCTTGTTTTGTCACAGTGGCTCAAAAGGAAGGGTAAGAATAGTTTAAACATTATGTGACCAAATCTAACCAATTGATTAAATAAGCTCCTTTTCAGTTATTATGAAATCCTAGAAAACTCAGTAGGCAAATGAAAAGTGGACCAGATAAGTTTAACCTGATGTAGAGAATGAATAGTCCTTCCAGCACTCAGTCTTTAGAATGAACACTTGGTCTTCATCTCACAGAAAATAGTTTCTGCGTTTGTACCACTACCCTATCAACTCCAAGTTGTTGCAACCAATGCTTTAATTATGATCTGAGAATGCAAATAAACATGAAGGAAAACAAGAAAGAGACAGGACCAAACTCACTACTCTACTTAAACATCAAATTTGAGATGTCAGTCTCCCCATACACCAAATTAATTACCTGTTTTTTCAGAGACTTCCTTCCTCTCCTCATCTGGTGATCAGCTATCTCAGAGGTGAGTACTGCAGATCAGCTACAAATCTGGTGGCTCAGTAAAGCAGAGTTACTATCCCTGCTTGCCTGATTTCCTAGCGTCAGCATACCTTCCAGGCTCAAGCTGAGAGTTTATCTGCAAAGGAATTCAGAAAAAGTGTGAATTCACTTCTGAAATCATAGAATCATGGAATGGGTTAGTTGAAAGGGACCTTTAAAATTCAACTAGGTCAACACATAAATATCATAAAAATATATTTTACCTACAGTTTCTTTTTTGTACATCATTTCAGCACAGAAGAATACTAGGAGTCATGTTCTGGTTGCTGTGACATGTCAGAAGTCACGGTCTGTCTCTCTCTGACCAGCAATTTTGAGGAACTACTTTATCCACCCCTTGAAAAAAACCCCAGAATTTTACAAGTAACTGAATAACTCTGCATGCTTTGCAGGGAAACGTGCAGAATTCATCCTCTCCTTCCCTCTACTGGTATCAGTACATGGTGCCTGATTTAAGACTCAGGATATCTACAAGATCCAACAGACTCTGAGCACTTTTGAACAGCAATGCTGCCTGAAAACCAAAATGTCTGCATGAGGTTTTTTTCCATAGCAGGATGTTCATTTGCAAGTTCAACCTGAGGCATATTAAAAGTGTGTTATTATGTCTTTCTGTGAATTATATGTATGCGGTAATCATTCCTTCCTACTCCTGATGGGTAATGACAGATTTGTTTTATTTATCTGAGAAAGATGGAGTTTGGGGTACAGTGTAGTGGTTAAATAATTGCCAAGTCACCATAAAGGCATTACTCCATCTAATGTGCACAATCTCACATTCAGTCAACTGATGATACAAGCCAAACGGAACTAATCAAAACACTGAAGGTGGATGCTTGCTGCCAGCATCTCTCCCGCGTTTACCAGACAAGCTATTTACAAACCTAGAATGTGAGCTACTTAACTGTGAGTGAATTGAGTTTTGAAAGTAAAATGTAGCTAAAATTAAATAAAAATGTTCACTTAGAAGAGCTGGCGAGTTGCAGGCTGGCTGCAGATTAGATTTTCAGTAGTCATATGATTCACCAGTGATGATATCTTCACTTTTAGGCTTTCACTGACATTCTGAAGCCATTGTTTCATAGAAATGGATGTTATCACTAGATTTCCCAAAATCTTAGGAAACGCAGCCTGAAATAGAGATGATCTGAAATAGAGAAGATTATCATTCAGAGATGATCTTTTCACCTCTTCAGAGGGATCAGCTGTCCTAAACCTTTCCTAAGGGAATTTTATGCAGCCTGTTATAATTTTTCTAATATTGTAGCCAAAGACCCTATGAGCTGAAGAAGATCTCTTCTGCTGATTCCTCAAAGCTGGCACTAGGTCTCATCTTGTTAGATGGTCTAGTATTTCAAGTATACAAATATAAATGTTTTTTTCTATGTGTTATATGATGACAAAAAAAAAAAATGGTTAAAGGAAATCAATTAGTGAAACTCACCAAATTAGATGGAGGATTATGAGGCTTAGTTAGATCTATTGACCTATTTTGCTTTTAGTGACAACTTGTTGTCCTTTCATTTTGAGCAGCAATCTAATGACCCCTAAGTTTTTTTCCACCAGGTGCCAGCTGGACTGCTTGATCACTTCTCCCAGGATAGCAGGGGCAGAAAAGTTCCATTGAATGAGATAAGGAGCGGGAGATCACTCCCCATTTACTGTCTTGGGCAAAACATACTTGACTTTGCAAAATAATCTGATTTATTAACAACTAATAACAACAGGATAAAACCAAACCTAAGCCCACTTTTCACCTGTGCCCTCCTTCTTCCCCTACCATCTTCCCAGTCCCAACTTCACACATAATTCTTCTGCCCCTTTCTGCCCCCTGAGTGGCACTCGAGGATTGAGAATGGGTGTTGCCATCAGTTCAAAAATAATCTTCTTCTTTGCTGTTCCTTCTTATACTCTTCCCTTCCAACATGGGGGCCCTTCCATGGGATAGAGTCTAACCACCAATGGGATACAGTCTTCCACCACCAACTTCTCCAATATGGGTCCATTCTGTGTATGCTGTCCTTCAAGACCTGCTCCAGAATTAATCCTTTCCACTGGGTAGGGCGTTTCAGTCATGGACTGCTCTAGTGTGTCATGTCATAAAAACCAGGTATGAATAAACCTTGTGCAAGATATAATGTGCTTACTAGAAGACCTGGATTCTGAAATATCCATGAAAATATTAAAGTTGTAGTATTCACGAAAATATGGACGTTCTCTATACTAAACTCATTTGATATCTTAAGACATGAATAACAAAAAAACCTTTTAAAAAATAGTGTTTGCGTACATCATGCACATTAAAATCACCATTTTAAAATTTAATATTATGTGCTTATGTGATTAATTGTAATGAATGGGCCCAGAATCACTACTTAGTAGACTTAATTTCAGGTTTTTGTTTAATTTCTGAATATTTGAAATGAAATTTAACATTCTGTTGTCTTATTTTTTATCCAGAAATATCTATTTCTAGTAACAGCCAATATTTAAGCATGCCTTTAATGCTAAGCGTTAGAAAAAGAGCTTTATCTAGTTGAAAAAAAATGTCAAGAAAAATGGCTGTGGAATGGATATATAGCAATATTCCAATATCACCACATAAGCAGGCTTCATAAAGCTGCTAACAATTTCTGTATAAATCTTGACATTTGGTTTCATTATTTGTTTGCTTTTTATTTATATTCCTCGGC
Organism: Phylloscopus collybita; assembly: GCA_027886175.1. Classification (NCBI taxonomy): domain Eukaryota; kingdom Metazoa; phylum Chordata; class Aves; order Passeriformes; family Phylloscopidae; genus Phylloscopus; species Phylloscopus collybita. Next base: position 36,882,488 of record JAJNNQ010000075.1, read on the forward strand.
AAGCTTATAGATGCTCTCTAGTGTGTACTTTCATCAGCTTTTTTTCTAACCTGTAAAAGCTCATTTTGATTCTCCTAGACAAAGCATCTTCATCTGATATCAGCCTTCTCATATCAGTAATTCTGTTTCCTTCTGTGAGAGGTCTGATGATCTGACTGCCTGGTAGCTACCACGATTATCTGACACACACTATATCTGTACTGCTACTTCATTGTTTCCCACCATTAAACTGGAGGGGAAAGTGATGTCAGGAGACAAGAGGATGAGAGAATTATTTTGCATTAATAAAGCCCACAGCCATGACTGACTGATAAGGAACTAAGTGGCGATCATGGAAGTACAGCTTCACTCTCTTGATGGATGGAAAAGCGAAGGTATGTCTAAAAGTCATCACAGGGACTGCAATGGGTCTCAATCAGGCATATCAGTACCTGATAAGTGGATGGCTTAGTGAAATGCTGAGTGAGGAATCTAAATTGTCAACATGTGCCTTGTTAATTTCACTGCATGGTGACAAGCAGTTCAGAAAGACCAGCACTGAAGACCCTATTTGTCTCTTTAGTTAGGATGTTGCTGTCTCCTTAAACAGAGACTAAACTGAAAATAATAATAAGAACTACATTTTTAACAAAAATGAGTAAGCCAATCATTGGCCACAGGAGAGGAAGAAGTGCAGGATCCTACAGGTTTCTGAGAGGCAAGAGATGACTTCTTGGATAACTGCTGCAAGGACAGACATGTACCCTTTTTGTTTCACATCACCTATAGCAAGATTAACTTTATATAAGAATAGGAAGCTGCTTGATAATAAAATATCAGTGTTTGGTTTTTCTCCTTCATATTACGACCATAAATAAGCTTAACAAAATAGCAGTTTTGACCACTCTGACCTGTGATCATGACTAGAGGTTTGACGCTGACATAGTCTGTACCTAAATTTGGAACACCAGGACTGTTTTCAGTCCCATGTTGCTCATGGACAAGTGTGTGAGTCTAGACTGTGTCCTAAATTCAACTAACTCAGCAAAAATGAGGACAAGAACACATGTACTGCCAACAACCAATCTCTGGTTAGATCCCCAGGATAGAGACCTACATGCAGAAGGTGTGCCCTTCTGACTTCTGCCAGATCAACCACTGGTGTGAATCCACCAATACTCATGCTTTTACTCACATTTAAAAGTTAAGTAACTTTGGCTGCATGAGTGAGTCAAAATTTTTTTCTAGTGGTATGTCATCTCTCTGTATCTTAAATTTGTAACAAGAGTTTAAAGCAATACCCACAATATTTTCTGATCTATTTCCCTGCAGACTTACCTTTATATTTACCATCTACTCAACTATTTATGTTTCTTTAGAGATTATACTAGGTATTGCATTACTCAAAAGGATGTCCTATAAGGAGTACTGAACTGGTAATTTGGGCAGTCTTTTAATTTGAGCAATTTGAAAGTCTTGGTGAGAGCAGACCAATTTTCACCAGGAAGGAACAGGAAGTAGTGAGTAAGTATTCACCTAAGAATAATATCTAGAATGTAGAAGTTTTTTAGGTGAGAAAAGCAAAGAAAGAATCCAAAATACATTGTCATAATAAATCTAGCGCTCTCATCTGTTCCTGCTTTAGCATTTTCACTTGACAGATTAACAGAGATGTGTAGCATATGGATTGCTGTGCTATGAATTATTGCATGTGGTATTCAGGCCTAAACTACATAACTCTTTTAAAATTATCTACAATGGAAAATTGTAAGTAAATTTTTCCTGCTTGGATCAATGCTAGTATTAGTGACAGGAAAATCAATTTAAGAATCTGCTAAACCCTGAAGTTCCTTGAAATTCATAACTATATGGCTAATTTTATTAAATATTCTGTTTTCTCATTTCTGGTGTTCCCGGTTGCAGCTCACACCAAAACAAACAAACAAAAACTAACCCCCCCTCCCCCCAAAGAAACCATACCACAACCCTCCCCCAAGAACCCCTCAAAAATCCTGAAAAGCTAGTCCCCCAGTCTCCCTAGTCCTTCAAGGAAGACTTTTCCCATACTGTTTATGGCTAAAACCGCAATGAAATGAAATTCAATTAGACACAGATGCATACTGACAACACTATGATGACAGTTCAATTACCATAATACATTCAAAACAGAATGCACTTGTGAATTTGTGACATGTTTTTTCTTAAATGACCCTACTGAGAGGTTCCATAATTTTTAGCAATGCTTAACCAGGGCCCTGAATAGCTTTTACCAGGGGTTTTAGACACAGTGAGTAAAATCCAGGCCTTGTGAAGTAAATGAAACTTTTGCTGTGTATCTAGTGGGTCCAATCTCTGCATATTTAGTTTACTGGATGTCTGCCAAAAGTACAATATAGAAGAGAGGAAATAGTCCAGGAGGTTCCTGGAGTGCATGGAAGAAAACTTCCTGACACAGCTATTGAGGCAGTCAGCTAGGAAAGGCGCTCACTGGACCCGCTTTTTGTGACCAGACAAGGATTTGTGACCAGGAAGGTTGAGTGATGTGGTTGTTGGAGGCCATTGGGTGCACAGTGATTGTGAAATTATAGAGTTTTTGTTTCTTGGAAAAGAAGAGGGGCCAGCAGAACTGTCACCTTGGACTTCCAAAGTTTGCACTGTTTAGGAGACTGATTAAGAGAGTGTAGTCATGAAGGGCAAAGAAGTCTAGGAGGGCTGGAAATTTTCCAAGAAGGAAATCCTAAAGGTGAATGAGCCCTCCCTCCCTATGTGCCAAAAGACAAGATGACAGGGAAGAAGAAATCCTGGCTGAACAGGTTTGTTTAGAATTCAGAGCAAAAAGGAGAGTTTATGATATTTGGAAGCAGGGGCAGGCAACTCAGGTTGTGAAGTTATGCAGGGAGTATATTAGAAAGTCCAAAGCCCAACTAGAACTTAACCTGTATAGTGCTGCAAAAGACACTAAAAATATTTCTATAGATACATCCACAACAAATGGAGGGCTGAGGAGAATCTCCATTCTTTTTTGGATTTGGGGGGGAAGATAATGACAAAGGAAAAGCAAAAGGCTGAGACACTTAATGCCTCAGTCTTTAATAATACCAGCAGTAAGACCTGTTAGTAAGACCAGTTTTCTCTGGTTGCCAAGCTCCCTGAGCTGGAAAACAGAGATTGGGAGCAGAATGAAGCCCTCATAATCCAAAGGGAAATGGTCAGAGACCTGCTGCAACACTTGAGACACCCACAAGGCTGCATTGCAATAGATGGGATTCACCCAAGAGTACTGGGGGTGCTGGTGGCTCACTGAGCCATTTTCATCAGTGACTCTTGGGTTTGGCTGGTTTCCCAAGATTAGGGTGGTTTAGAGTCCTTTGCTCTCTGAAAAGCCACAAACCAGACGCAGGAACAACACGGATGTTCAGTTTTCAAGGTTTTTCATGTTGTTTATTATTTCTTATCTTTTCTTTCTCGTCTGAGCCTGGCCAAGGTCTTTCCAGCTCTGGCATCTGGTGAAGACTCCTCCTCTGACGTAGGCTCGTCAACTCTTATACTGATTATTATGTATCTATTATTTACAATTTCACACCAATATCTATATTCTATTCTAAACAGGTTACTTCTGCACTAACCCAATCCCTGTAAAGTTACTTTGTGCCACCGTCACAGCAGAAGATGGAGACGAAGAAGAAGACCCCAGGGCACCACCCAGAATCCTCCATCTTGTCCCCATTCACTCCTATTCTAAAAACCCAAATGTGACAAACTACACTATTCTCTATCACACTTTTGTGGCTTGTAAGTCCTCTCTCAGTGTTGGAAGTTTTTCCCATGGACCAAAGTCAAAACCAGTGCCTTCCTGGGCTCTGTGCCAGGGTCTCCAGCCACCCTGTACAGATCCCAGACCTCCCTGTACAGGTTTCAAACCCCCCTGTACAGGTTGCAAACCCTGTTCTTCAGGTCTCTGACTGTCCAGGGTATTCAAAGAAATGCCCTAGACTCCCACAAGTGACAAACAGTCCTGGTTAATCCCAGGTGACAGGAGGTTAGGAAATGTGACATCCATCTACAAGAAGTGTAGAAGGAATATCCAGGGAATTACAGGCCTGTCAGCCTGAGCTCTGTGCTTGATAAGGTCAGGAAGGATGGAACAGACCATCTTGAGGGCCATCCCACACACATGGAAAACAACATGTGGATCAGGCTCAGAAAACATGGTTTGGGAAAGTCAGGTCCTGTTTGACCAACCTTCTATGATAGTGTGATTCATCTACTAGATGAGGGAAAGACTAGATGTTGGACTGGACCTTTGCCTACCTGGACTACTGCAAAGCCTTTTGCAAAGCCTTTTGCAAAGCCTTTTGCACTGACTCCCACAGAATTTTCCTGGAGAAACCGGCTGCCCATGGCTTGGATGGGTGTTACCTCCTCTGGGTAAAAATATGGCTGGGTGTTGAAACTCAGGCCCAGAGAGTGGTGGTGAATGGAGTTGAATCCAGTTGGGAGCTGGTCACAAGTGGCACTCCCCAAGGCTCCCTACTGGGGCCAGTCCTGTTTATTGTTTTTACTAATGATTTGGTCAAGGGGATTGAGTGTACCCTCAGTCAGTTGGTAGACAACACCAGCTGGGGTGGGAGTGTTGATCTGGAGTACAAGAAGACTCTACAAAGAGATCTGGACAGGTTGGATAGATGGGCCAAGGCCAATTGTATGAGGTTCAGCAAGGCCAAGTGCTACAGGCTGGGACAGAGTGGTTGGAAACCTGCCCAGTGGAAAAGGACCTGGAGCTGCTGGTCAACAGCCAGCTGAACATGACCCAGTGTATGCCCAGGGGATGAAGAAGGCCACTGGCTTCCTGGCCTGTATCAGAAATAGTGTGGCCAGCAGGACCAGGGCAGTGATTGATGTGATGAAACTGTGTTCAGATTTGACCTCCTCAAGAAAGACATTGTGGTGCTGGAGCATGTCCATCTGTTGATCTTGAAAGGCTTTTCCACCCCTATAATTCAATAATTCTATATTCAGCTTCTCTTTCCCCAACAGGCTATAAAGTGAGATGCTAAGAATTCATGCAATTGTCAAGGAATGTTCCTGGCACAATCCAGAGAGTCCTTCACATGAGATTACCAGTGCTGTGGTCTTGTGCACTATATCATACTGTCTTTAATGACTAAGAAAAAAGAGTAGGTTAAATCTTTATTTGAACTCTCAAGGGAGTCTTCTCTTTCAGCATTACCCTTTCATTTTACTAATTTCTGAATTTCATTTGACTATATCTATTTTAAACCCAAAACTAATAAAAACTATTGAGTGGGTAGTCAGAGCTGTGTTACAAGAATTTTCCAAGTAAAGTCTATATTTAAAATGAAGTATCTGTAATTCAGTTAAAGAGAATGAATTTCACAGTTTTGAAAAAAAATCATTTTTGATATGACTCATGACCATGAAGGCAATTACTGTCATCAGATGTACTAGATATGGTTTTATATCTAAAATCACTGCCATTTTTTGTGCTATATAAAATAATTTAATAGTAGTACTAATAATAACAATAATAATAATAGGTGTGAAAAGAAACCAAACCCGTGTACATCTGGGGTTTTTTTAATCCCCCAAAAATGAGAATGAAAAGCTATTATATTGACACATATAAATGTATTTTAAAACCTGTTTAAACATCAGGGCAGGTCTAAGGGTGTATGTTGCTAGAGCATATAATTTTTTCCGTGGTAAGCCCATGTTGGCCTAAGACATGGAGTCTATAAAACTTCACTCATGTGCAACATCTGTGAATTGAGAAAATGCATGTACACTGCTTTTGCAAAGCCTTAGATACATTAATATCTCTATCCAAGTTAAAGTGAGTCTGTTACATGAATGAGAATTGTGTAAATATTAAAAAAGCATATATGGTTAATTTTGCATTCTAATAATTTTGGAATTTTTATTTGATGCTTTCTCATGAACATTTAAGTTTAGCAATTTCTTCTTAAGCATGGTGTCTTTCTGAAAAAAAATTCTTTTTGGAGTATACAGCACTAACAAAAAGGATTATCTCAAGTCAGCACTGGTTATTTGAAGTGCTCCTTGAAGTGCAGTACCACATGCCAATATTGTGTTCACCTATTGTGTCTGAAGTGTGCTGCAAACTTTGGAAATCACATTGCCTCAACCATACAAAGCATTTACTCTTCCTTCCCGCAAAACAAATAGCTCAAGTAGCTTCTTTAATCATGTGTTTTTTCCTTAAGGAAGGAAATTTTGGTATTTTTCTTACCACTGCTGATACTTGCCATCTATAAAAACATTGCCTGGCTTTCTACAAATTCTTTTCACAGGCTTCATTGCTCTTCTCTGGATAGACATGCTGCCCATTTCTGACAACAGCAGATGCAGTGCTTTCAGACTCTACAGAAAGTAATGGTGCCTGACATTTCTAGGGTGAAAGTCTCTCTATGCTTTTAGTGCTAATGGAAACAGACTTTTATTCTTCTTGAAAATCCTAAGCCAGAATGTAAATGGCTATATAGTAAACAGAACAGATTCTTTTTTAATCACAGAAAATAAAGAAACCCTCTTATTGTAAAGTTATAGAAGTTTTGAAACAACCCAACACTTTCTATCTAGAGTTTGTTTTCTTTAGTACCTATTAGATAACATTTATACTGAACATCTACCAATTTTTATACTTTATACATAGGGGAATTTGACAACAGTTTGCATGACATCAGTGGCAAGTATTTACAAAGGAGAACAAACCTCAACCAGATTGGCTATAGAGATTCACAGAACCATTTTAAGTTAGGATGGTGTGTTCAGATGGCTTATACTAAATGCAAATCTCAGTTACATTGAATTAGTCCTACAGCAGTTCAGAAGTAGAAAAAGAGACTTGATGAATAAAATTTGTTTCTTTTCATAGGAGCTAAGGATCGAGTGTAAAGGATTCTCTATAGTCCAAAACAGGAAGAAAAACTTTAAAATATTTTAGAGGATAATTTGAAGGGCAGGGAGTTTTCATAATGGTTGTTTGCCTAACAATGGTAAATGTACAGGCTTAGCATCTGGGAAGTGATATTTCGTGAATAGTTAGTATTGAACTACGATCCTTGGATATCATCTAATTCCTGTAGTAACACATTTTTTCAGTGTATAGAGCAGCCTCTCTTGAGTTCTTGCTTCAGGCCTGAAAATCTGTGCTATTCTGTTTGACTACCATCACATTTACATCAGGCTGAAAGAGGTTGCTAAAAGAGTGCTGTTACTCATGGCACTAAAGTCTTAACAGCCCAAGACGTATCCATTCTGATGCCTCTGTGTAATGTATGTGCAAGTGAACGTGATGGATTCACCCACACTTGATGTTAATTGAATACCTCATTTTGTCAGAACGTGGCCTTGAAAGTCATTGATGGTCAAAATTTCAAGCTGACCATAAGGTCTGAAGCGTGCAGAGGTACTAGATTTTTGCGTGGTGCACTCAGCATTGCATGACTGGGCTTTTGCCCATCATTGTCTCCTTTGCTGTGCTTTTGGAAAAAAAAGTAGTTCTGCACAAGCCAGGTCTCAGGCACAAGAAACTCCTAGTGTAACAAAGAAATCAGGCCAATTTCAATAAGTTTTTCAAATAAAATGTTTTGGGTTCCTTAGTTCAGTGAAATATTTTAATCTGGGCAAAGCAATCTGCAATAATTCTCAATGGGGTTGGAAGACATAAAATCTAATTGAAACAGCCCCATGAAACATATTAATTTACAAAAACTGCATGATCCATCAGAAAATTGTTCTGATGGAAAAAATTTGTGCTGGTCTCTTTGAAAGTTTACTTCAGATAATACACAAAATATTTCCATCCAGCTTTTGGCCTCTTAAGAAGTCACATATTGATGTCTTAAACCAGAATGCCACTGATATCAGGGCAATAGTTTGGTACCATCAGCAACTGTTCAGAGATGTGATTATACAGACATTAAAGAGGCAGGTTCTGAACTGATTTCTTTTTAGTTGTGCTTTTCTGGAAGTTCCAAAACCACATGAGCTCATTAAGTATTCTTAATTTGAAAGATAGGAGTGAATAATTTTATATTTTATTTTATTTTATTTTATTTCATTTTAATTTATTTTATTTTATTTTATGTTTTATTTTTCTCCTTTTTTTTTCTTTTTTTTTTTTTTTCTTTTTTCACTTAGCACATTTCCTTCTGGCCTCTATGGGACCAAGAGTCTCCTGTAATCATCTCAAAACATTGAGTCCATGATCATCCAAGTCTCCTTGGCCTGTGGAATGACTCTTTTAAAATCTGTATCTTTTAATGCCGTGTCTGATGATATTTGGAGTAGTTTTAGAAGACCATAGTCCACCTGTCCAGATATAGAAAATAATTGCTCTAGCTATTAAACCAGATGCTGAACTTCTCTCCTGCCTTTACGTCCCCCATTCACTTGACTGTAGAAATCATTTTTTCTGGTAACCTTGATTATGTCAACAAAGTAAAGAGATAATCTCAGCCGGATAACTTATACAGATGTGCACACACAGAATATGCAGCAGAAGAAGAGCAGGAAAATTACAAAGAGAAAACCATCAAACTCCTGAACACTGTCATTAATGCAGAATTTCATCACCCACAGAAGTTTTGGTTTTGATCTGAGTTACAGTGGCCATTTCAGGTCTCAGTCTTTTTAGTTTTATCAGATTGTATGTGGCATTCTATTGGTTTCCACTGACTTGGAAAGTTTACATTTGGGAGTTTTACACTCTACTTTTCTTTTGTTTATTTTGGTGTTTTTTTAATTTTTTAATTTTTTATTTTTATAATGTTCTGATGAAATTTCACTGAGAAATTTCATATTTCGGTTTTCTGTTATCATCTGAGTACGGAACTCTACAAAGTTAGCAACCATCAGCAGAGCAGAGTTACATCAGAGCTCACCAGGAACAGTGACTCAGAAGGTGTCGAGTTCTTGCTCTAAAATGAACACTCAAAACTGAATTAAAGTTAAAACTAGACAAGAACTTACCAGAAAAAATAGAATATAGGTATTAATACATATGTATTCTACAAATGGTCACATCACTTTGGCTCAACCTGAATCAATGGAACTCATATCATCAATCCAAACAAATTTTATGTGAAAAAAACATTTTCTCCAAAACCAGACAAGATTTCTTTTGAATGAAATAACATTAAGTGGTCCCAGAATACCAAACATTCAAGCATTTCAGTACTTTCAGGGGAAGAGAAAGACAATAAGGGTATTTACTCTGGCAAAACCCTGCAAAATATAATGACTAGGAGTTAAAACAATTTAAGTGAAAGCAGAAAAACAGCATTACTTTTTAAACAATGATGATAATTTATGGTACAGGTTAGGTAGAGAAATATGAAAATTTTTACGGAAGGTTTTGTTCCTTTCCATTCAAAATTTAGTACCAACCTCTGGAAGAACCCTCACTCAAGCACAAGAATGCAGAAAGCATCCTGTGCTTGATTCAGGAACCAAAACAGGAGTATCTAGTTCCATCTGAGATGCTCTAGGGGATGTGATCTGATTTCCAGACACTGTGCATGTACAGGTCTGTCTTTAGAGCAGTGTCACAGCTGCTTGTCCTGGATGTTGTCTCATACCCTGTGGCATCTAAACTGCCTCTAGGTGTTTACGTGTGAGCAGCTTGTACAGTAGGAAATGGAGCTGATCTGCTAATAACTGGCCTTCCTGCATTATCTCTTATCATTTTCAGATGAAAATGGAAACCAGATTGCCTTTAATTTTGCTATTCTGTAACATCAAACTTGTGAATCCACAAAGATAATCCAGTAACTTATTTCTGGAAATTTGCAAGAAGGTATATGAGCTTGCTCTCTTTGATGCATTCTTAATGGGTTTATTCTGTGCTCCCTCGTAAGAAAAGTAAATTTCAAAAGAACATGCATTGTGAAAGTATTTGAATTTAGCCATAACTAACTAAAGATCAAGCAATGGACACATTATTTTCCTGTTGTATTTCTTATCTGGATTTTTTATTCATTTCTGAGTAATGCTATTCATCCAGGAGAGCTCTGTGAAAATGTAAGTGTAAATGCTACACAATGTGAGCCAGGGATAAAGAGAGAAGCAGCAGACTCAAGGCTTTTGGGCTATAATGTGCTGCTTTCTAGATAATGGTCTCTCGGTGTTATAAAGAAAAGCAAACATATCATTAAGAAAGAGCTCCATAAAAACTGCCTGTCAAATATCTTAAGCTTCATTAGTTTAGATTAATGACTTACTTGATCTACATGACAATAGGTGAAGCAAATCTTTGTTTATTTATTGACAATTCAATGTAACTGTGACATGCATAAACAGGCTTCCTCCTGATTAGTTCCATGTTTTAGAGTAACTTTGTGTTATAAAACTTGTTAACTACAGTATCATTTTATTGAACTCTGCTCTGTGAATGATGTGATCTACATTGAAAGGCATCAATATTGCAGCCATTCCTGGCAGGCATTGGAGCATTATGTACACAGATTGGAGTAGATATCTCATTGTACAAATCCACAGACCCAGAAAATGTCCAGTTATTGAGACTGCACTGAAAGGACAATGTTTTATTCATAAGATCTGTGATGCAAGGTCAGAGAATGAAACCTGAACTAAGTGTAAGGTTCAGATTAGTTTCACGGTTTTGCAGAAGACCTCCCTGAAAGTTAGGTCTCTGAAAGCACCAGTCCTTTCCCAAATTTCCATGGCAAGGGTTTGTAGTACCCAAGATAGCATTTGTGTGAATAAGTTGTTGGGGAGTGGTTTCCAGTGTGAAGCTCCTGTACAGCTCTGCAAGAGGGAGACATAGTGGCAGAAAGTAAGTTATGTAAGCCTTTTATAACAAAACAGCTTTTCCAGAAAATGCTTGTGCAGTAACGGTACGAGGATGTTGAACTTTGTCAAGTATTTTTGTTTGTATGAAATAATCTATATTTTGTTTCACTTACAGTTTGGAAGCCATAGTACCATTGACACCCAGTGGTTCTCCCTTATTCATGCTCCTGAAAGCACATAGCTGAAAGTGATTTTCTTTAGCAGTAGCTATTTTAGGCAGAACAGGTCATTTCTCTTATGCCACTTTCATGCTTTCAATTATAAAGATCTGTTTTCACTGACTTGTAAATTTGCCAACTTGTTTGGGCTCATATTTTACAGATTCAATGTTAACTTCAGGCTGCAACTCTTGGAAAAAGCCAACCAAAATCTTTCAAATGAGCTGATGCAAGGACCGAGGTCAAGGCGAAGAAGAAGTCAAAGAAGGGAGGAATGAGAAATAAAAAGGCTTTGCTCAATTTGCACATGGCCGGGTGAACACAAGTGTCCTGAGTCTCACTATTGTTCTGCTGCTGGTAAAAATGACAAAATAATGGCAAATTGTTATCTGAGGGTTCTGCAGCTGACCTGCAAGGACTACTTTGCTGCTATCGGCTCTCTGCTAAAATGTCCAAAGTTCTTCTTCACCTCTGTTATTTTTTGTCACAGGAAAAAATTTCTTCTGTTTTCTTCTTTTAAAAACACTCAAGAGGTCACATGTAAAAACACACATGAGAAAAGCTAATAGGGAAAAATATTAAAACAATTTTTCCTCCTAAATTGCGAAGAAAATGTCTTCAGTAAAATATGTGGGTCCAACAGTTAATCAAATCATAAAAGGGGAATTCACTAAGGTGAGGCTATTGGAGAAAAATACCCTCAAAATTAATTCCTTTATTGCAGAAGAGGCCAGAGAGGTTTCTACTCCAGAGCTACACTTTACCAGAACATAAACCCACAGGACTGCTTCTATCAAGAATTCTTAAGCAACAGAAATAAACAACAACTAAACTATTATCTGTGAATAATAGTCTGTCATTTAAATGACTTGTGATACCTAAAGAATGGAAAGTGGCAAATATCTCAGCAAAATTTTTAAAGATTTTCTAGATTAACTCAGACAACTACAAACCCATAAATTAAATTTATGTAAGAGCAAATCTGTAGGAATATTCCATTTCACAGCCTGAGTAATAAAAGAGAAAAACATGATATACTAGGAAAAAGCCAACCTAGCCTTTGCAAGGAGAAGTCATGACTCATGTATCAGTCATCTTCAGAGGAGCCACTGAGCATATGGTTCAGGTGAAAGTATAAGAAACAGATGGTAGGAGTGGGTAGCTGGTTTTCAGAAAGAAAGGAGCTCAAACATATTCTACATATGAAAAATGTGCCATTCGACATATTCATAAATGGATGTAGCTAGAATGATAAGGAGAGAAAAATCTGAAAATGATCCAGAATTATTTGGGCTAATCTAAAGCTGATTGTCAGAAGTTGCCAAGGAGCTCAAACTTACAAGTAGATGATAAACAGTTAAATGAAATTATATATTAAGAAGTGGACATTAAAGCCTAGGAAAAGAAATAACCTACAAGTATTAGTAAAAAGATGGCCATCAGTGTAATTAGTACCATTCTGGAAAGAGATTTTGTAGCTGCAAACTGTTCTTCAAAACACCAGCTTAGAATTCAGCAGTGTCTATAAATATAACTAGAGTCTGAAGAATAATTAGGAAAATAATTAGGAGCATAATACAAAATCATGTCCCAGTGTATATTAATCTGCTATTAATATTTCAAGATTTCATTATTCTAAATTTCAGGACACTGGGGTTCTAGAAATTCCTGGTCAAAAGAAAAAGGTATAACAGAATTACCAAAGATCCAGACAAAGACAACAAAAATAAGCAGAGATGTGGATTGTCTTTCACATAGCTAGAAAGCAAATAAAAATAAAAATAGAACTAAAAATAATTTAGAAAAATAGGTTACAGCACAAGTGACATTTGTAGAATGGAGATGATCAATAGCAAACAACTGACAGTGCAAGTAATATTACCAAATGGAATTGTCAGAGTGGACTTTGAAAGACACAAAGGGTGTAGTTCTCATCCACAAAAGGTTTGGTTTCTAAAACACATTTAGGATCTCAGAAATTCAGGCAGGCTAGATCCACTGCTGGCCATCACATATGATGAGCTGTAACAGAATAAGTCAGTCAGCTCCTGCTGGAGGCTGGCTCACACCACTCACTGCTCAAAGGAGAGTGAGTCTGGGCTTGCCTTCAATGCCACCCCTTCTGCCTACTTCTACATTCAACAGTCAGAAATGAGAAAACTGGAAAATTAAAGTTCTCTGTGTAACTCCCACTGAACATTCTTTTGGGAATACATATTGTGACATAAGTATTTATTACTATTTATTATTATTGTTTTGGCCTTTTCATCTCCTGCAACGCTCTCCCATTCCTGGTGGCCCTGGCAGAATATATTTTCACCAGTTGCAGATGTCTGGTGACTGTCACAGGGAACTTCAAGAAAACAGCAGATCAAACGAAATCAAAATCCCTTGAATGCAGCCTGCAGAACCCCCTCTTACCAAACCTTATCTTGTGTGCCAAGGATGTCTTGCAAGCAGATATCCACAAACTTCCTGCCTTTGGACTGCATGGCATCAGCATTGTAATTGCAGCCAGCCATGGGTGTTATGGGTCTCAGCTGGAGACATGTTTTCCACACTCTGCTCCCTCTTTGGGATCTCTTCTTAAAGAGGGACTTCAGTTGGTTTGGTGGAATTCAAACTCCCAACCAAGAGGACATACAGCCATAGAACATTAGAGAGTCACCTCAAATTGGAGTTTTTATAGCTCATCACTAATTTTTACTGTAGTACCAGGGAATCTAAGGAAAGTACCATGAACTTTCATTTTCAGCTAAAGTCAGTAAGATGATGTAAGGTGCTATGTGGTGTTAAATGCTGTGAGAGGTCTGATTTACCTGTATCTCAAATTCTGCTTGCTAATCACTGGAAAGATTTGCTTTCCCATATGTGTTAACCACTCTGGCTATTACATAATGTTCATGCCACTCTTCAGCTCATATGAGACTGGTGAAAATAATTAATTAATATTTATGTGTCACTCATTTGTGGATATAATAAGTGTCACTGAAAAGAAAAATGTATTCTTCTGTCTTTAAAACTACGTTTTAGCAACAGATATGGCCAGATGTTGCAGAATGAAAGGGAAACACAAACCCAGAATATTGACTAAATTATTCTTAAGATCATTTTGCATGTTGAATGTGGTAAGTTGTATGTGAGAAATTATTTTGTAATTGAAGAAAATAGTAAAAGACAATAATAAAAATATATGCACATGCACACATTGCCATACAATGGCAATCCTAATTTTGACATTTCCTGGCTACTGAGAGCTTTCATTGAAAACCTGTTTTTCAGATGTGTGATTTGTGTGTAATTTAAACCATGAGCTTCATATTAGCACTGATTGTTAGAAAGTCTATCTATATGTCTATCTATCGCCATCTGACACTTTCTGTGTAACATTTTTATATGAAGTGAAAATAAACGTATTCTAAGGCAGTTTTAGGAACATTCACATTTTATGGTTTAGCCTGTCCAGAGTACTGCTAGATTTATGCATAATAATATCATCACATTCAAAGGAAATAGAGAGTTCAGTGGTGGATGGGTTATTGCAGATCAGTGAAAACAGAATGGTTTTCCCCTTCATATAAGGTCTATATTTAGCAGAGTGTGACCATGCCGTGACACCATACAGAAAAATGATAAAAGCAAGGCTGTACAACCAGACTACTGATCTTGAAAATAATTCACTTTCTATTATACCAAAATGGTGAGAGTATTGTTATCTAGGAATTTTTAATATTTCTAGACCTTACTTCCATTGCCAGTGTCATGGGCAGCAGAAGCACATACTCTATTTTAACAGGTAGAGTCTGAATAATGTTATTTGTAGTAATAATAATAATAATAATAATAAAGACAGGTACTAAAACAGTCACAACAGCCCAGAGTAGAACCATAGAATCTGCTTTTAATTCACCATTCTCCTCAAGAAATTGGCTTTCTTCTATGACATCATAGAAGATTCCATGTTTCCAGAAGAAGTGATTAGAACAGAAAAATTAAAAAAGTTCTTCAGCTCCAAGATGTGATGAGGAGTCATCTGCTGCCTTTACTTCTTTCATGTGATGTTGGTCTGAAGGAAATTGTATTCTCAACACTTCTTTAGTTTCTCAGGAAGCTTAAAAAAATAAAATCCCTATTCTTCGGTCCTTCAGATGGCAGTCCTAGAGTAAAGTGTTTTACCCCTGTAGGAGGCTGTTCATGAGCTTGATGGAGCAGTGAACGTGATTTTTTAAGTATTGTATGTATTTTTTCCCCCTTAAATTAATAGTTGCAACCTAGTCTTTCTTACTCTGGTCACCTTTTATGGGGTAGCTATCAAAACATCTGGAAGATTAATGTTCAGAGCATGAAACATTACCTTCATCCTCTATCCATGCTGAAGATCATACATCCAGGTTAGTGTTAATATAATACTCTGTATGTAGAGTCAGGGAAACAATCAGAGGGAACTGCTTGTAAGTCAGGAACAGATATGTGGAATTTTCCTTGAAATTTGTGTATGGTGAAGGGCTTCAGTTATGCAGGCTCTGCACAGAGGTTTGAATTACACAGAGGTTCTGAATCACACTGAGCACTGCCCAGACCTGATGTGTTGTGCTGTTTGCCTGTTAGCTGTCCTCTGAGGCAACATCTGAACCAAGTTACTTCACTGAGCTCTTGGTATTGTTCTCAGTAGGTACCAGCACCAGCAGGAAGGCACAGAGCTGCCTACATGGCAGGGGAGGCACAGCATCTCTGTTCAGAAGACAACAGCTTTTTCTAGCTCCAGCAGCTACAAATTGTCTCATCTCAGAAGCAGTAAGGTTTATATCCCTTCCTAACTTAAAACAAATTCTGTTTAACTGAATTTCAAGCACACTTACTGCCAGTATAAATGCATGATCCTTTTCAAATCCTACTAAATCACTGGTCTCAGTGATTTCTCTGTTAAGGAAAAAGCCAATGGAAGCACAGTGCAGATTAGGATGTGGATCCTGCCTGTGAAAGAATAGTCTCATGGACCAGGCAACAGAGACAGGAGTGCATTAAAAGGTCCAGGTCCTCTCTCTGTCTGGTTTGGGAAGGTTCTCATTTCATGATGGCACAGGGGAAGAGATTGAGATTTAATTAGATGTCTAAAACATCTGTTGAGTGGTCTGTAGACAGATATTTTTCTCTACATGGCCCAATTCCAGACAAATAAAACATTTTTCTTCAACTTGGTTACCCCATATGACAAGACATGCATGATTATCCTTTATTCTAAAGGGAAATGAAGATTGGAAAGCTCAGCCATATACAGATGTATGTGTGCAGGGGAAGTTCTTAAGGCCAACTCTTCCTCTGTTTAAGTTAGCATGGCATCGTTGACTTCAAGGAAACAATGAAAATTTACAGTAGCTGAGGGTTCAATATCTAGTGCTATATTGAAATGAATATTTTCCCCCACAACTCAGGTGTCTAAGTCAGCTATCAAACTAGGAAAAAAAGAAAGTCTTCCTCTTAAAGGGTAGCTCTGAATCTAAACCTGACCTTGCTGTGCCAAACTTTTGCTCAATGGATCCTATTCCTGTCTCTTTGTCAAGTTTTTGGGGACCTACTCAATTTTGTGGGATACAGCAGGCACTTAGAGCCAAGGGCATTGATTTGTCCCATAATAAAGTTTTTTGAGTGGAAATTGTGTTAAAACATCTCTTTGGTCAAAGAACATAAAAATATACATCAGCCAAAGAGAGGCCCAATCTCATAGCCTCTAATCATATGAATAATCCTGCTGAAACCTGCAGAGTTCTGTAAAATGACCTACTGGATAAAGACTGCTATGTTTAATAAAATCTATACAAGGTGGGATTTTTTGTTTGGTTTGGTTTTGGTTTTTTTTTTTTTTTTTTCCATTGAGAAAGAACAATAGAATACACCTAATTCATTTCAGTTTTAAATAAAAGAATGACTCAGAAGCCACAGACTGATTAGCAAACAGGAAATGGAGAAAAACCTCTGAGTTGTAACTTTGAGACAATATTCTACTGTAATATCTTTGAAAAATAATGGAAACAGACTAATATTAACCTGTCATTGCACTGTAAAAGGATGTAGACAGAAAGTAAGCAGTATCAATGAAATTAATCTAATGACATTTTATTGTTGCCACAGACAAGAAATCCAGAAATACAGCCAACAAAAGGAAAATAATCTAGAATTTCTTGCTAAATTATGCAGTTGCAACAATTTTATAGATTATATTATGGGGTAAAAAAATGTTTATTTTCAAATTTAAAAGCTCAATTTTCATAAGAGCTCTGTGTATCTTGGTTCTGTAATCCTGCCTTGCTGCGAGAATAAATTTCAGCAGTGCTCTTGTCAAACAGAATGTGTAATACTTTCCACTGTGCTGCTAAAACTCCCTAAAACTACAACACAGACATGTAAGAAGTGTAAGTTAGGACTGAATCCAAGGCTTCTAAACCCTACATTAGCTTAACCTTATCTTTATTGAAATGCAACATTTGTTTTATAAAACAAAAATTAGTGGTTTAGTGTAATTTAAATTGCTGCCTCCAATTCTTCTGCTGCTAGAAGAAAAAAATATATTGTTCCATTGAGATAGTGAATAAAAACAAATCTCAAAATAAGAACAAATGGAGGTATTATCCCATGAGAAGGAGTCTTCTGAATCGATCTATTATTTCGCAGCTTGAAATGTGCCACTATTGTACTTCCACTTGATTATGAGTCTTGTTATCACTTCTTCCAGTTGATCCAAATTGAGTGCTTCTGACATTTGCAAAGTTACTCCCATATTCCACTGCACAGCAGGGAAAACCTTGTTAATGAAGAAATAGCAAGCAGAAGAAGTGAATAAATATTTAGCTGATGGTAAAGAGTTACATTTGCTGGTATTTAAATGCTGAAAATAATAAAAAAAACCCAACTCAAGCCACAGTAACATGCTTGTTCATGTCCTCTAAAAAGGGGTGCTAGTGCTGTTTTTCTCTGTGCCACAGGGCACTTTCATTTCCTGATTCTATTATACACTAAGTGGCCACCTGAACCTGCCAATGAACTTGTTCTATTGTGTTTTTCTATTTTTAATCCAAAAGGAGTAAACACATTTCTCATCAGATGTGTCACACACTGCTCTACATTGGTGAGATTTATGAAGGTGTCACCGAGTTATTACAGAGCCATTCATTTATAAATAGGTGTCCATTCTTCAGGAAATCATAAAGAATAGGAGTATTGCCACCATTTCACAAAATCTGTATTGTAAGAAGGATGCCCATTAGTGATTTTTTTTGACTGCAATACACAGGTGTAATTTGTTTTTTATCCCTCCCCCATTACTCCAAGGATTTTCTCTACTTTATGATTATGTTCAACCAGATTCCTGCACTGGATGGTCAACAGCAGTAGAGTGAGGAACATAACAACTATTTAAATAGCCATCTTTACATAAAAAGTAGCACTTATAAAATTTTCTCTTTAACCAGGCAGGCTTGCAGACCCTGAGTCAGCTCTCCTGTTCTGTATATATATTTTTAATGGTGTTCAGAAGTTGATGTAGAGGTATACTTAGCAGACGCTCTTCTTAAAACCCCACAGTTGCCCAGGAGTGGATATGAGTGTTGCTGTAGCCACATGACAATGACACTTCTTAAAACCTCCTGTCAAATTTCTTACTAGTGAAGAATCCTTAATGTATCATTAGTGGCATTTTAAACTAACCTGAGAGAAAAACTTCTTTTGCCAACCATTGAGAAAACTTCCCTGATAGGAGAATTGCTCCAGAGACATAAGAATCAAAGGCAAATTGTAGAGAAAAATATAGATGTATTGAAGGGTTCTGGAAAACGAAACAAAACAAAACAAAACAAAACAAAACAAAACAAAAAAAGAGAGAGAAAGAAAACCCCAAAGTGTCACCATCCCCTAAATTTACAGTTCTTTTAAAATTCATATGCAATATTATGGCAATGTAATTAGGTCACATTAAAAAAGACTGGAGCATATTTTCTGGCTTATTAATCTTTCTTTAATGTTCATTTGGCACATGGCACATCCTGTCAGATTTTTCATTATTCTAATATTTCAAATATTTTCACAATCACCAGCACCCAAACCCAGAAGAAAAATGTTTACTTAATGTGTTCGATGCCACTAGATTTTGAGTGTGTCATCTCACCATGTAAACTAAAACGAAGAGTCACTTTCCATACTGTAGGATTTTTTATGGTTTGCTGGGTTTGTGTTTTTATTTTTTTTAGGTTGTTTTAGGGTTTTTTTCGATTGCTCGTGTGTGTGCATGTGCTTCATTTGCTGTGAGTGAGTCAGGAAAAACCCAGAAAAAGACCAAAACCCCTTACCTTTGCAGATGTCATCTAATTTCCTTTTAAAAATAGAATAATGGGATGACTTGAAGGCTTTGAACTCTTCAAATTTGATTTTCATTTAATATAGAGAGGTAACAATGGTATCTTTGTTATTCTCTTCTATGTCCTCAGCAGAGTTATGATTTTGTTCTGACAGCAGGAGCTTTGTTCCACTTTTGAAGTCCTCTTTCACGCCTATAGAACATTGTGTTAGAAAAACAAATGCCTTCGCTCTGGCACCAACTTTAACAGCCAAGAAATAACATGAAAAATCCATGTACAGACTCCAACCAGCAAATGGGATTGATTGACGTATGTTTAAAATAGATCCCTTTCTGCACTTTAACTGATTTCCATGCCCAATCTTTGGAGTCTAAGAAGCACCCAGGAGTGTAAAGTCTGCCTGGGCTCCAAAATGAAGATAGTGCCTGCATGTGTGGTGTGTTAGACAAGAGCTTTCTACTCACCTTTGCAAGGGATTACCCTTAGATGCAAAAGAATTCTTGCTCCTTATGCTGAGCTATGTTTACAAACCACTGCAAAAATATGTGTTGGTAAATATATTTCAAAACCCTAAAAGTGCTTTGTGGATCTTTAAACATAAGGGGGGGGTGCGGGGGTGGGGACAGAGATTCCACAGACTCTGATAGCAGAACTATTAGCACAAAAACCTAATGCAGCCAAATAGGTTTAATGAAAGGCAAGAGGGGAATTCTTTTATGATTCATCTGCTCTTCATCATGAAGCCATGCTCCCGTCACATCTTCCCACTGCTCCTGTTCATTGCAGAAGGTATAGGTCTCTTTTTCTCTTTTGCAGTGCTGTGTCCTTGTGTCACCAGTTCTCTGCTTCTCTCCATCTCCATCTTCACACTTGGGTGTATATACACATTTTTATTTTCCTCCTTTTTGTGCATTTTTATTTGTTCTGATCACTAATAAAGGGGTACCCCAGATTTATGCATGAAAATGCTGCCTTTTTTTGCTCGTGTCCCTGTTCAAACACCCATCTCCATCTCTATCTACCAGAGCTGTTATTCAGCCACTGAAAAAACAAATCAGACCACTCTGATGGAAATGTGCAGTCACATTTCAGCTGATGGTCAGGATCAAAGAGAGAAATCCTACTACACTTGTCTCTCTTTTTCTGTCTTTTTTGCTCTGTTTTGAAGACAAGAAGGTAAAGCTCCAACAAGTACACCAGAGAAAAAGAACCCAAACAAACCCACAAAGATTCCTAAGCATGGCTGCATTAAAAAAGAAAGTCAGCAGTACCTTTAGCTTGAATCCAGCTTTGCTTAATTTTTTCATGTTGTAGCAGGGAATAGGTTTTAATAATGCCTAGATCTACTACTTGCTTTTCCAGCTGAACATATACTAAGCTCCTCAGGGCAAAGACAAGTTTCTTGTTCTGTATAGATCTGCTCAATAAGTAAATAATAAATGGTTTGACTCAGGGGCATTAGCGGCAATCAATTTTACCCTATTTTTAATGTAATATCAGCTATGTTGTGATACTGAGTTAGATATGGGCAAATAGCAGTCTCTTATTAGTAATATCTGATAGATTAGGCATTGCCCAAAACACATCTGTGGATATAGGAGACCTAGTTTGGCGATTTTTTTTTTTTTTTTTTTTTTGTGTATAGGGTGTATGGCATATCTGAATCTTGGTGCATCCCACAGTTCAGTAACTGGCACCTGAGGTACCATCCCCTGCAAAGGGTGTTACTTTCACTCATTATTATTTCTTCTCTCACCTATACCTAGCACTAGTAAGGGGGTGGTGTAAGAGGTTTTGCATTTAAATTTTCCCTCTTGACCTTTAAACTTCTTAGAAAAACAAATTACTTCCTTTTCTTTTATGGAATAACACCTTTCTAACTGACACAAACTCCCTGGGGGGAGCAGGACAAGCTGATAGCAGCCCAGGCCAGTTTTCATCATGTGGTGCTGAGCCCTGAATAGAGTATTTTTAGTTATTATAGCAGCATACAAAACCAGTGACCTGAGTACAATAGCTGTGACCCATAGATTGCAGTGTCAAGGAATTTTTCCAGGATATAGTGAGTAACTAGCAGTGTCTTATTTTCTGTGCCTGTGTACAGACAAAACCTTGTGGGTGTGACTTAATAGAACCAGGCCATAGCTTGGAGAATTAATCCAGATAATTAGAGAGCATGGTGTCACATTCTTCTGTGCAGAGGGAAAAACAATATTTTAAAGGACAGGATTCACATACCAAAGTGTTGCAGATAATTTAGGCAATGCCTACCCATCTTTGCCACTTATGTCCACAGGGTTTAAGGAAGCATACAATAAGGAAGCATGATGTGTTAGAAATGATGGTTTGTAATTTCTTGATCATTGTCTGACCTGAAAAAAAAACATAGACCTGCAGAACAGAAGCATAAGCGTCAGTATTGATGGTCCAATATCGCTGGCAGCAGATGATCTACTTATATCTCCATAGTGATGGTGTTGGAGGAATCACATAAGGAGGATTGCAGGCCATCTGACTGCTTGTCTTTTTACTTTGCTTTTGCAGTCCCAGACATTTCCATTAAAACTGACATTCAATTGAATAAACAGAGGGCTTTAAATCTGATGTTTGTCACACAAAGAAAGAACCCTGGGGTTTTTGTTGTTGTTGTTTTTTTTTTGCTTACAGCCTTTTGCAACTGCGCTGAGGCAGAGTCAGAAATGGAGGGTTTACAAACTAACTGCAGGTTGTGTCCTTGTGTCTGTAAGGGGAGAGCACGTATTTTGTGTTGCTATGTGGCCCCAGAGGACACTGCATCATCATCTCAGACTTTGTGTATGACTCACACAGTGTTTATGCACATCTGAATTATGTACATTTTAGTCTATTGATGAAGTTAACCATACATCCTACTGGGAAAAAAAGTCCATTATAAGAAACCTGGACTTGAAGAGCATTGAGTCTGAGCAGACAGCTGACAGGATAATCGAGTGTTTGGTTCCTTAGGTCATCCAAAATTCAGGTGCTTAGAGCTCTATAGAAAGTTATGTTCTGCAGAAGTAATATATACTGTAAATAAAACAAGTGGAATGAATTATTTAATTTCTTTCTGATATTTAGCAGCACATTGACCATCAAATTTAGTGGAAGAAGCACTTGCTCAATGTTGGAAAAAGATTGACTCTAGCTCAGCTGTGAGACTAACTGTATCTGAATTTATATACAGGATACCATGGACCATTTGAACCCCTTTTTTCACCTCATGATTTGAGGGGTCCGTGGGGGAGAGGGGTTGATGATATCACACTGCCATCTGCTGACCACTGCCAGAAAATTTAACCACGAGGAGGAAACCCCAAATCCCAACAAGTGTGGGATTTAACGTGTAAGTGGGTGAGGAAGGGGCAAGAGAACAGGGGCAGGCAGCTGCCAGGGCACATCCACAGCCACCTATCCCTCCCAGCCCCGAGCCCGGGCTGCCTCTCCTGGCCCACAGCTCCTTACAGTGGTGCTGTGCAGGGTTGGCTTTAAATTTAATTATCAGGAGAGCTCATTCATTCACTCACTAAGAGAACCTGAATATTCAGAGCATAGGGTTTCTCTTTTTTTTTTTTTTTTCTTTTTTTTTTCCCCTTCTTTTAAGAGAGGCTTAAATACAGTTTCCATGGCAGTTAATCCAACTTTGACCCAAATTAAATTTCAACGTCTAAAAATTCATTCAGCCAGAGAAGGACAATGCTTAGCCCTATCTGAACGAGGCACAGAGCTGTGTGAGAACACTTCTCCTCCCCTGTTTTGCTCTTTGCAGCAGGAACCTCTGTAATTGTGAAATCATTTGGTGCTGCTGAAACCCTCTCCTGGGTGCTGGAAGGAAGCAACCCAGTGACCTTCCCAGGGATCCTGTTCCTAGCCGTGGTCCACTCAGGACATAAGGATCTGGTGGCATATTGCAGCCTCACAAGGCAGGGCTAGGAAAGGCAACCATTCAAAAATATCTTCTTTCTGTCTCAAAATGAAGATTAATCTATTTTGTGTCCTTCTGAGGAAATAATATTCTCATTGATGCTCACTCTCATAAAACACTATTTTATGAAACTATCAGTACAAAACAAGTAATTTAGGCATTATAGCAGTATTTTAGATGATACCTACTATCAAAGATAGTATCAAAGACTCTCTCACCATAATGGTGCTGAAGCACAATAGAGATTTTATAATTTAAAAGAACTTTCCCTACCTGTTTTCATGCTGATGGGGACACAGTCCCTGTTTCAGTCCTGCCCATAGTGGCAAATTACTTTTAATGTACTATATATTTCAGTGATATCTAGTTAAGATTTCATTATGACATTTCAGTATAAAATATAATGTACATTTCTACAATGTTTTCCTAAAACATTACTGTGGGTGAGATTTTTCACATTAACCACAATTGCAGAAATGACTGATGTTTAAGTCTGAAGGCAATTTTAGTCATTATTAAACTTCATTATAAAATAAAGTACGTGGGTGGAATTGTGGTTTGATGCTTTTGTAATTTGCTCTACCTTTTCAATGTACTTTTCAGTTACATTAACTGAATCATTTCGTCTTATAGATGCAAAGATGAAGGAGAAGAACAAAAACATGCCCATTAACTGAAGCAGTGCAAATGTGCATAGTTAATGGAAACCATTTTGACATTTTGTATTTGATTCCATGGTGTGTCTACTCAAACAATTTCAATGGCATATTAGAACAAAATGCTACATTGTGCTCTTCACTAAGAATGCAAGTAATAGACTTCAAAAATTACCTTTCGACTGAAAGTATTATCTGTTGGAAATGAAATGTTTTACATTATGAAAGGCTAATAGCAGTAAGGGGGAGCAATGGGCTGCAATGAGAATTGAGGCAGAGAGGGTTTTTTGACCCTGTGTTTCCCACATGCTTGTGTTTTTTCAAGTTATGTCAGAATTGCTTAGATAGTGACATAAACTCATCTGTTTAATGGCAATTATTTCACCATGTTACAATTAAAAGCTTCTTATGCAAGATAATTTAAAATATTGTGGTAGTATTTTTTTCTATCACAGATAAGTCATTACTTTTACAAAACCAGTTGGTTTTTTTCCCATGATTGAATTAATTCAAAGACCAGATGCTGTCTGAAACATTTTTCTATCCTGATGCTATGGCAAGGTTTAACTCTTCAACAAATACTGTGTTTCACCACAGGATAATTTATCTGTTGGCAAACATACGTAATTATGCAATATGTATTTAATCCTGATTGATGAAAGTATTTTTAATTTCTTGTCATTTTCAAGCCAGGTAAAATCACTGTATCTTAAATTTCACATTTGAAACTTCATAGAGGTACCATTCTTCTTATGGCCTCAAAAATATTACCCTATAACACTTCTCTGTGGCAATACAGCCACTAAACTTAAGAACAGCTGAACTGCGGTTCTGGAATGCAACTAGACAAACAAGAACCTCTGCATATACATTTCAGGTAAGTGCTGGTTTTGGCATTTCAGTAAAATGTTTGGCTAGAGATTTTTGCCTCATTCAGATACAGAATTGAGTGTTTGGCTGATGGATAGGCTGCAGGCCCCTATAAACAAATTCAGTTTTACAAGAGCTTGGGTTATGCTTGCCTTCCTTCTGTCCTCTTGCCTGCTTTTCTGTGTCAGGTTTTCTTTCCAGGTGATGTCTGGAATTCTACAACTGGCATCAAAAACTTGTTATAATTTCTAGTTGTTATCCTTGATTCACTCCAGGGAAGAAGGTTGTCTGTCACTTTTTGGCTTCACTTGATTGCTCTACCATATACGTACCATTTCCGGTGACTACTGCAATTTTTCACAAGAACGAGATCTCAGAATTTCAGTACTCGTTATGCATTTCAAAAGAGAATAACACCTCATTCCCTTTAGCTTCCAAGTCTTCCCTAATGCACTGTTCCCCAGTCTTGGCTCTGTAAATCACTTCCGTCTGACAGACACTTAAAAAGTGAAAATACCGCAAATTAAAACAAACAAAAAATAAATCTCACTTCTGTTAGCATCGAGAAATAGCATGTTAGCATAAAGAAAATAAGTTGAATGGGGTAAAAGAGAGCCAAGAGACAAATATTTAGGCTAGCTCTTACTATACTAGTATCAGCTGAAAGATATAGGTAGGAGCCAGCCACAGATTCCTATCAGTTCTTGCCTGCACATGGAGAGGCTTTCCTGACTAATTAATTTTTTATCATAGTATACATATAACACTCCTAATCCTTGCATAATGGCAATTGTTTCTACTGTGAAATATTTGTAAATGGAAGAGTGAAATTAGTATCTTTTAAAAAAGGAGACTGTTTCTTCTTACAAAGCTAAGCATGTCATCTACCCTCTTCTGTCCCGTCACCATCAGGATTGGAATGAAAGATAGTACGTTAATTTTTTTTTTTTTTTTTTTTTTTTTTGCTAAATGCTTAAACTATCCTTTAATTGCAAAAAGAGGAAAAATATCTGCTTTGCTTCTTACAGATAAATCCCATTAATTGAAGATCTCATTCTCTCATTTTACTGGATGCTTACCTCTTTTATAGAGTTTAAGACCCTGTGGAAAAGAGAACCACTAAGCAAAACATCTCATATATAGAAGGCTGAGGTACTGCATCAGTACTATTGGTGGTTTATAGCTTTTTTCTCTCTATTTGTGCATGTGTAGGCTATTGGAAATATTACAAATGTTGCATCTTACAGTCTTAGGTAACCTGATTATAAGAAGATTTGAAAATAGAAGGGTTCCTAGGCACGGACTGAATCATCTCAAAGACTGATTCACTACAGTGTCACTCATGTCGTACACTACCGAAATTCTACTGGCACAAAACGGGACTATCAAACAGGAAAATTAGGTCCTCAAACTCTTTTTATAGAAGCTGAGCTGCTTTGTTGTGTTATCCTTCTACCCAGAGTACAAAATATGTATGAACAAGGCAGTTTCTGTTGAGTCACTGTGCTGAAAACATTTTGCTAACTCCAGCCAGCCTAAAGATTTGTTTCCTGGACAAAGGTGAAGCCTGGGGTCAGAACACAGGCGGACATGCGGGAAAAAGACTATAAGACAAATTTTGTGGGAGAGAGGAAATCTGCATTTTTATTATTATTGAAACTAATAGCAGAGTCAAATTCAATCAAAATTGTCAGAGATTTATGATAATATAGGAAAAAAAGTAAATTTTACATTAACCTGCTAGGGATAGCTCTAACACAAGCCTCAGAAAAAAAGTTGTAAAGAAGTTGTAATGCACCAGAAAATATGGTAAGTAAATACATCCTCAGTGCAGAACCCTTCTTCCATTATCTTAGTATGAATTAGCTTGAGTACAAACACACCTGCCACGAGAAAATGATTTGCCAATCAACCACTTTATCAATTATATCTAAACTTCAACCCAATTTTTTCTTAGACTAACCCTCACCTAAAATTGTGCTCAAACTTGTCTAGGGATGAAGTATTCTTTAAAATTTCTATTCTTGACAATGTCTAGATTTAGCATTTTCTTTCCCCAAAATTAAAAAATTTATAATATTTTTATGAAGTATTCTAAAAATATTAGCTAAAACTCCTCCACGTGTCCATTAGGTTTTTGCTCTTGTTTTGTTTTCGCTTTTGGTTTTGGTTTTGGTTTTGCTGCTTTTTAGTCGAGGATCAGCCTTTGTTTTTTAATCTTTGACTTTTTAAAAGACAAGTTGCATAAGGTGGCCTTGATATATCAACTGGTCTTGTTGATACAAAAGATGGTGTAGGGCAAGAAGCATAACCATCAGAGCTATAATGCCATTTGACTTTTTGACCAAGTTCCTGGTAGACAATGAACATTTTTTATAATGTAATCAAGCACAGCCCATTTTCTAGCCATCTACTTGTTATTTGTTAACTTGTTAACTATGCTACTTTGGAAAGTAGCAAAGTGCTTACAGACCTGTGACCCATTAGTTTAATATCAGCAAGTCCTCCTCCAGATCTGTAATTTTGTATTTTGGGTAGTCAGGCTTTCGGATCGTCCTCAGTGCTCTTCTCTTCAGTGGAAGAGACAGGATCATGTTAAGCTAGCTATCTTCTCTCCTTAAAACAGTGCAATAATCTTTTATACCATTCAGCTCTGGGGTCTCCAGGAAGGACATTGACCTGCTGGAGCAGTCCAGGGGAAGCCAGCAATTTGATTAGAGGGAGGGAGCACCTCTTCTACAAGGAAAATCTGAGAGAGCTGGGGTTTTCCAGGGTCTAGAAGAGAAGGCTTCAGGGTGACCTAAATGGGACCTTCCAGTACCTGAAGGGAGCCTCCAAGAAAGTTGGGGAGAGACTGTTTACAAGGATATTTACAAGACAAGCTGGATTGGAAACTGAAAGAGAGTGGGTTTGGATTAGATATTAGGAATAACTTTTTACTGTGAACGTGGTAAAGCACTGGCACAGGTTTTCCAGAGAAATTGTGGATGACCCATCCCTGGCAGTGTTCAAGGCCAGGCTGGGTGAGATTCTGAGTAACGTGGTCTAGTGAAAGGTGTCTCTGCCCATGGCATTCGATCATTCTATGATCAGTACCACAATTACAGATACTAAATTTTTATTATCTTCTTCATGCCCATGACAAGCACATGACAAGCCTTACTGGAATATGAATTTTGGCAACCCAATGGAGTCATTCTGGCTTTAGGTCATCCTGTATTGGTTTTACATTTAAGGTTTTATGTTATCAGAAGTTTCACTTCAATAAGCTAGTAATAGAACCTAAAAATCCTACATATCAGCAGAAAGATTCCTCACTGTTGCAGCTATCAGGAAAACCAAGCATTTAAGAGTTAATACTGCACAAGAATAAGCTCCAAGAAATCCCATTCTCAGTAACACAAGGTTTTTCTCATTTGAAGCACCTTTCTGGCTACAGCAGCACTGTTACTTGGCTTTTGACACATGATGACAGTGGTTTTTGCTGGAGTATCATTCATAGTATCTGAATACTCTGGACCTCTAATTGCAAGGGAACCCTGTTCTTAAGAAAGATGAATCTGTAGCATCTTAAATTACAAATTTGCTGTAGTGTGAGCAGAGTTTTCCTTTAAGGGTCCACCTCAGCAGAAATGCTCTCTTCTGTATCTTTAAGTGCACACCTACACACAGAAAAAAAAAAAAAAAGATATTTTCGTGACTGAAACATCTGTTGGAATATTGAGCAGTGGTAGAAGGGCATAATTATACCCTGTGTGAATGGTGGGGTAGATTTAGAGTGTGCTCCAAGTGGAGAATTCATATACAAGCCATGCTAAACAAGGGTGGAAGGCTGAAATTCAGGTGGCTGTGTGCTATGAGAAGCACCAAAAGTGAAACTGATCAGGAAATCATGTTTTGGGGTTATCTGTCCTAATCTGAAAATACTTCCTGAGTGAAGATTTTCAGGAGACTTAGAGAAATTTCTGGTTTCTAAAACAGGAGTATTCTAGATGTAGCGCTATGTAGAGTCCTGCCTGTAAGGCAGGACTTATGACCTGCTTTTAAGGGGAATTTAAGTGCAAGAGAAAGGTTAGGCACCCCTGGTATCAGGCTGTAGACTACTGAGGTTTTTTTCAGATCATAATTTTGAGCTGAGGCATTCTTTACTGGATACAGATTTACATCAGTAGTATTCTACATAAACGTAAAATGTTCTGCAGACAATTCTTTGCAATCCTTTAGTGCTTACAGCATATAAAGTTTCTGAAAGACACATATACATACATATCTATAAGAAATATCCATACAAAGGTTATGTGTTCAGAAAACATGTGTATGCAGGGACATGTTTTAGTGGTGAACATGGCAGTTGAACTGGATGATTTTAGAGATCTTTTCCAACCTTACCAATTCCATGATTCTGTGATTCTATATGCTATTAAGCTTCACTGGACTAGTTAGAGAGCTATAAGAAGTGGTATTTTATAGATACAAAGAAGAAGAAGAAGCTAAAAATAAGGAAAGAAGTGTGAAATATTGCTCCTTGAGGTCAGACATAGCTCTACGCCTCCTAAATTTAAGAGATGCTTCATTAAATGAACAGAGATGAAAGATTTTAAGTCTCAGTTCAGCTTTCTGTGTTTATGAAATAGACTGCTGTAGCTTTTCCAACAACAACTTTTTCTGGTTTTATTACAAAACAGAATTTATAAAACATTTATAAACCAAACACACAGAAATTCAAAAAAGAAATTCACAATTGTGCACTTATGCTCTTACTAGCTTAATACTATGCTGCAATTAATTTTTAAAGAAAAAAGTGAAACATCAAGCATTTTGGAAAAATATTAAGTGAAATATTTGCTCCTAAAATTCTTATATAGACAAATATAAATTATTTTATAAATTAAAAATATTTTGGAAATATATATTGGCTATATTTTGGCTTTCCACTTTTGTATATGTAAGAAGCCTTCATTTTCATGGCATTTTCATTAGGTAATTTCTAACAAAGTTGTTCTGTTGTGATGATCCAAACTGGCATTTGAAAACGTCTGGAGTGAGTTTCAGAGTACAAATTATCCAAGGACTACTCGAAATTTATCACATCTCCACCCTAGAGAAAAGATTAACTGTAAAGAGATCCAGTTTTCAGGGCTGTCTGAGTAGAGGTGACAGTATGCAGTGCTTTATTGGCGCAGTCTTGCTGGTGAGTCAGAGCTTTCATTACCAGGAAAAGGAGAGCAGACATGTTTCTTTCACTCTGCCTTTCAAGCTCTCTGTTTGTTGCTTTGCCTGTTAAAGACTCACTTAGTTTCAAGCTCCAACAGAGATTTCTCATTAGCCAGCGCATTAGAACACCACAATGGTGTAACTTCCATATCATTAAATCTTTGATGCATCTGTAAAGACTGCCGACACCACCTGTCATAGCTGTGAAGAAGATATTCGTCCACGGGAGATTTGAATAGCGCTGTGAATTTCTATCATACAGGTCCTCTTACAGCCATCACTTTTGGCTGCCATCAAAGATAGGTCAAATGGAGAGCTGGATGTGAAACCTCTTGGCCTGGAAACTATGTTTACTGGAAACTCAAATCCAAGTTAAACTATAGCCTTGTACATCAAAACACCCAAGTGTGTTTGTGCTCACTGCACACACATCCAAGGGAAATGTCTTCTAATTTAAAGTACTGAACAAGCAGTTGGGTTGACTGGGATTTATTCCAGGACTTTTTTGTCCTGATGTAGATCTTCAGCAGCATCATCTTCAACTTGCTTCTTTTCTATGTATTTTTCACTTTTGTTTTTGAAGTGCACAAATTAGGTTAACTAGTTAATCAATATGTTTTGCATATTTGCAGCATCTAAATTAGGAACAAACTCACCTACTTTTTTTTCTTTCTGTTGAGTTTCCAAACTCATAGAAAAGCAGTATTTTGTTTCTAATATTGTTGTATGTGTTGATTTGATATTGATATTTAGATAGCCTCAGAGGCAGCATAATAAAAGTGCAAGTTATTAATATCTTTAGCGCTAGACTAGCAGACTATTTTCAGAATATGAAAGATCAGAGAACATAGGAAAAACCTGTATAATAACTAAAATTTACAGAATGTTCACCTTCATCTGGTTTTTACCTGGATAAATCCTGTGGTTTGAGAAATCATACTGGTTGCAAACTGGACAACGGAACTAGAGCTAGTGAAATGTATTCCTGAAATAAAGGGAGAAATCCACTACTTTCAGCATTTGAAAAAACACTGAAAAAAGCCATAAACCAAACAAAGGTTTGAGAAAACCTTTGGGAAAAGTGAGTTGGCTCAAGAAAGGGGTTTCTGTGAAGAAAAAACATGTCTCAGTCTGAGCCCATGTGCTGCTAGAGGCCACCTCGGGTACAATCCCAAGGACTCTACTGGACACAGAAACAGCTTCCACTTTATGGGCACAAGATTTTAATAAATTAGGGCCATGTATTTACATGTACTGTATTCATAGCGTGGAGTTGAATTTTGAAGACACTAAACACCCCTATCATTACTTCAGTACCTTGCTTGCACTTTACCCAGTGACTTACGCACCCAACTTTTCACCCACAAAACAAACAAGTGACATTTGTAAACAAAAATGTTCCTTCGTACAGAAGGGTCTTTCCCACATCGTTCCCTAGGGGTGCATCTGCCTACTGCGGCACAGAATTGATTCTTGTCCACAGAGAATCAATTGCCAACCATTTGTACTTTTTCCATACACCCCAAATATCACATCTTCAAGGATGAATCTGCTGTGGATTTAGGATATTGTTGAGCAGTTTATTAGAGTTTTTAGACTAACACTACTCTGTGTTGACTCAAACCTGGAGGAGATAGGGGAGCACCATATTAAGAGTGCTGCTCTGCTTCTCTTTCCTAATCTGCCTCAGAGCTCATTTGGATATGCTTGTATGACACTGCCAGGAAAACATCATCTCCATGATCAAGGACTAAATTCATTAAGGTGCTTAGACACCTCACTACCAGCCAGCCTAGACTTAGATTGTTGGAAGTCCATAGGTACCAATATTTCTGGCTATAAAATCCATTACATTTCTGTCACTCACAGCTGAGCTTATCATGCTGATGACAGGAGAGGTGTCTTTACCTTTGAAGAACACACAGAAGGAGGAAATGTCCAACATACATCCCTCAAATCTCTCCTTTCCCTGTGTTGCTACTTTTAATTGAATAAAATTTCTCAGAAACTGAACTCTCAACTAGAAAGAATTTTTCCAGTACATGTCTTCCTTTCCTGTCCCTAATGAAGCAGCATGGCTTCATATAAAATAAATACTAATCACCAAAGCATTACAATTAGAATTAATAACACGGATAATTAAAATGTCAGAAATTATCAATGTTATAATGTTGAATGCTCAGTTGCCTGTTGGAAATCAAGCACATATGAAAAAGTGGAAATTACAGTAAATGATTTTTTATTTTTTTATTTGGTGTGGGAAAAGTAAAAGTTTTCTTAAAAAAATATTGGTAGGAGACAGGAATAGGCTTTGTAAAAGATTATTACAATGTCAAGCTCCATTCAAACAGAAGAGAACTCAGTTCTTGGAAAACAGCACTGACTGCCCTTACAAGAGTTTGATCCTTGAGATCAGTGATCAAAGCTTTGCTCAGCTCATACTCTACTTTTCTATTTGAACTAAGTACCATCGGTGTACCCAAGTGTCCCTCTCTTTTATCATGTAAGTGTTGCTGTAGGTTGCATTATGGCCCTCAGAGTTGGACCTCTTGTTTGTGAAACCAGTGACAGTTCTTCCATTGATTTATAAATATTTTTGATTGACTTCCTAGGAAACATCCTGATAGGCAAAGTAGATATAGTTTTAAATGAACCTACAGAAAAATCCCTCTTATGGCATACATTATCAAGAACATGAACAATCTTCCTGCCTATCCTGTCCTACTCTTCACACATCCCTGTAGTTAAAACCCATTGTTTTTTTCTTTCCCAATACTATTAGCAGGAGAATACTTTCACTTACCCGTTTTGTGTGCCACTCCAGCTGCCATGACAGCTTCTCTGACTAACTACAGGCCCCAGATAAATATTTTAAAACTTTTTGGATGATTTATTTTATTTGTTTATCATTGAAGGAGATCCTTGATAAATCTTAACATTCGTTATAAATTTTCCCTTGTAAATTTCCTTTTCCAATAGTAAATAAATTATGACAGTGACATTTTAATCACATTTGGGCATTTTAACAATGGCTAGGATTTCTTGGCCTAGATGGGCATAATTATCCTCTTGCACTGTGGTCTATGACCTGCAGCATTCTATTCCTATGACAGATAACAGCAAGTCACGTGAGAGCACACAGCTCCAAGGGAAATCTCCTCATATGCTTCCTTGGAGTTGTAGCTGAAGTTGTATGAGGTTTGTATTGAGCTAAGTGGATTTATAGTGATATTCTCTACAGGGTGGCAGTGGGACTGGAAGAAAGAGCTCATCTCTGAAAAGTTACACAGGTTACAGAGGTTGTGTGGGCCAGCCCAGCTGTTCTCAGACCACTGAGGAAAGTTTTCATCTCTTTCCCACCTCTCCCCTTTGGCAATTGAGAAAGAGCATAAAATTCAAGTTTTGCGTTGGATTTTAGTAGTTTGGGGTTTTTTACTTATCTCCTAGTTTTTAGTAAAAAATGTCATTGGCATTGTGGAGTTGGTGCATTTCATTTTTGCACTTACACACTCCACACAAGGTGCACTGGAGGAAAAGCCTTTGCAAATGACATCTAAACATCAGGTTTCCTGAGAGGTTTACCTGTAAGTATAAGTTCTTTTATTTTGGCCTGAGTAACTGGGTGACTCCCCAGAAAGAAAAAGAATGGCTCTTCCTGAAAATGTTAGTTTCTGTACCAGACTGAAGGAAAAAGCTTTCCTCCTAAAAATATTAATATTCAAAAAAATGTTACTTCCTATATGGATTGTGTATCTTCACATCTGAGTGTTACTTTTTCCCTCCCAAAAGGTCATACCCCATGGATTGTCCTCTTGTACTTCCTCAAGAAATCAGGATTGATCTGTTAGCTTTAGAGAAACTTTGGGAGGTACTGGATGAATAGTAAATACTTAATCAAGAATCCACAGGAACATTTGCAAACCATTTTTTTACCACCCTATAACAACTTAAAAAACAACTGCAAACCTAAAGTTGGAGCTATTGCTGTGTCTCAGGAAGAAGGCAGAAGGGAATATATGTGCTATGTGCCCCCACCAGGACACTTTTCTTTAGCTAAATTTCCCCAGGGATCCTAGGAGCACCCTCTGTAGAGAAACCCTGAGGTCACTTCCATCTGAACTTGTGGGAAAACTCTCTCCTCTTCTTAAAGTTGGCAACTGGTTTAGTCACGAGTAGGTGGGAGAGCTGCTTCAGGTGACATCTGCAAAGCCTAACTCAACAGGTTTACAGATACCCTCTGTTCTGTGTTCGGTTTATCAGGAGCCCACCCCTGACACACTCTGAGAAGGGTGTAAATCCCCTGACAAGTGGAATGGACCTACCACCCTGCATATTTCCCCCTCTGTTATCAGCAGGCACTAAGGCTTTACCCCAGCTGCAACTGTAAGGAAAAGGTGTCTCTAAAAACATTAGGCACAGATCAGAAGTGAATTTATTTAACATTAATGCATGTTTTTCTGTTTTAAACTCTCTGAAAAACCTTATGCTTCCCTTTTCACAAAATAAGTTAGTAAACTTCCTATTCTATTTATATATATATATATATTTTTTTTTTTTTTAAAGGGTCTACATTTCCTTGTTAGTTCCTTGAAGTAGTCCCTTTTTTGCTATGAGGTGTTTTTCCCCAATGGAAGTGAAACAAAAGCTGGGGTGGAAGATCATTGGGATATTCTGGAGGATTTCCCACGTCTCCCACACGGTGGATCAATACATTTTGAGATGGTTTATGGTAACAGTGGACCCTCAGACATGGGAATGTTCTTCACAACCAAGACTCAAGATGGGGGGAAGCTCTGTTCAGGGATCATACACTGCACCTGGCTGGCAGCAGCAGCTCCAGGACTGCTGCTGCTGCTGTGGAGTCTTCCCGAGTCAAAAGGGAGAGATGACTGGAACGAAGGGTGAGACACCTCTGCCTACAGGCTGCAGAGCAGCCAAGTTGAACAGGGACAAATCTTGGCATGGTACTAAGTGACGGGGTTAAGGACAGGAACGTTCTGGGCCATATGGCAGTCATTTTTGATTGATAATAGGTGTTTATACATTTCATGCTGCCCCTCTGGAGACATGACGAGACAACACTTCCCAAAAGAGCAGAAATTTGGATTTCTGCCTCATCATTAAGAGTGCCTCTGTTAAGAATGTGATCTTGTTCTGCACAAATATTCAAAATACCAGAGATGAAATGAGAAATTGGCTAAGTCCATAAAGTTACATGAATGGCTATGAGCATCAATATAGATCACAGACTAACTCTATGTATTTAAAAAAGTTTTCTTCCTTGAGCATTTAGATGGTGGGATATTTGAACCTATATTTTGTTTTTGATTATATTTAGAATGCCTTCCCTCATCTTTTTTTATATGTTTATCTTTGTTTTTAAACTAGTAAACTACTGAAGCAGGTAATGCATAATTTGTGTAAAGCATGATCTTTATTGATCTCTTAGAGAAGCAAGAAAGTTACATGCAATCACCAGTTTTTGTTAGGTCTTGCAACCAGCATCTGTGCATTAACAAGGCTTCTGTAGGTGTGTTGCTTCCAAAGTAAAGGAAATGATTAAAAAGGCAACCCCACTGACCTTTGTCTCTGGGTTATCTTTTGTAGCCTTTTCTCTCCCATCATTTAGTGTTTCAGTATGATTGTGTGAAACTGGATGGATCTGAGCTGCCAAAACCACCAGCAAGGTTACATGAAGAAGGAATAGTTGTACTGCTGTCCTCAGCCTACACACTGACTCATTAATATGTTTTTTGAAGTCCTAGGAGCTCTGTCAAGAAGTCTGTGAAGGAATCTTCAAAAAGGCAGCTACTAGAGGTAACCACTGAGAGAATGTGCAAAGCAAGTACATATTTGGCAGACTGGCAGAAAGGATAGAACAGCTTCTTACTAATTGCTCATATAGCACAAAGTTATTCAGGAAATTATACTGGACTAGAATACTAAAAAATACCATGCTTTTCAACTGGAAAATAATTTCTGGGGGAAAGTAATTTTGGCAGCCATAACATATAAATAGATTATGTTCTGTTTATGTCCTGTGCTAAAGGAGCAAAGACCAGGGTTTGAAACATATGAGAAGTATATAAAATTTCTATATAGTTCTTAAAATATATTGCTGTATTGATTTTGATGGAATAAAAAGGCTTCAAAAATATTTACAGGATGAACACTAAATAATCAAATAATATTCAAGTTTTAAACACAATCTCTTTAGTTCCATGATATAAAATTACCATTACAAGTATTTAAAGCAAAGTTAAAGAAAAAACAAGAGACAAATTATTTTTAATATAACATAGTAATTAAGCCTTTTAATAATTCGTTATTCCCGTTTTCCTCAAAAGTACAATATGTTTGAAGGAAAAATCCTTTGACAGACAGAATTTCAGATGGTTTATAAAGAAGAGAAATGGATTCAGGCTTTGTCTACTTTATTGATATTAGAGTCCTGAAGGCAGTGTGAGAGTAACAAATGCAAAAGGTGTAGAAAACAATAACCAATGCTGTAAAGAGAATATTAGCTTCTGGTTCTCAGTTTAATTTTTCAGTCTTACCTCCTGAAAATATAATCAGAATAGCATAGGTTTTTGCTAATTGGTCTTGTACCTAGCAAAATCCATACCATCATGAGGTTATTTGAAGACCTCATTGTTCCTGTGTCATTTTATTCATAGATTTATATATGCTACTGACGTATTAGATCGCTATATCAGACTTATGCTAAACAGCAGACAAAAAAGCCCCACAGCTGAGAACCAGTTCTGTGTTGTAGAGTTTCTTCAGAACTAAAGTCACCAAGAGAGGTGTTGCTGCTCTCTGGATTGTCCTTGTAGCTCAGGATGGACAGAGTTACTGTGTAAAACAGTGTGATGGAGGACTGAAGATATCATGGCTCGGTTTAACATCTATGAGAAGGGTCCTAGAATTCACTTTTTACTTCACCCCTTCCCTAGGCATTATTGGCAAAATGAAATGGAATGAATAAAATAAACTACTTTTTCTTTATTTTCCCTTTAATTATGGTTGATTTCTGATATAATAATTTTGGTCCATGTATTTCCAATTTTAGTCTCTTTTATCATATATCTTTTAAGAACTACATCATATGTTTGATTTGCTTAACTCCAGGTTTCCATCTTTAACCTCTCATTTTTATGTCCTACAGTGTTTTGTGCTTTGGTTGCTTTAGACAGCAAAATTTGAGTTAGGTTCTATGTGCTAACCACTTATCCTTTTGGATCAGCATGATTTTTTTTTTTTTAAGTTGTTGATTATATGTGTCCATACAACTTGTTTTAAACAAGATGGGATGCATGTAATCTACATAATCAACTCAGTGTACTAATTAGAGGAGCTGCTACATTCAATATCCTAGAAAAACTGTGCCAGGCTAACACAAGGATATTGAAAGCATCTGCTTCTCTAATTAACCGACATGGGCCTTATCTTCCAATTATTCAAGTGTTACTGTGTCAAAGGGTTTTACTACACCAAAGATTAGTGACATTTTGATCTAGGAAGGTGAAAAATAAGATACCTCAACTAGTATAGAAAGCTGTCCTTTCCAAAGTAAACAAGACACTGTACTTAATTCCTCCTCGAAGGGTAATGTACAGGCCATATAAAGCTGCAGAATATAGTCATAAACAAATAATCCATATATAGATGCTTTTGGTGAAGGTATTTAGAAGAAATATTTCCAAAATAGCCTATTCAGAATTCTGTGATGATGAGTAGATGACCTAATAAATGGTGAATTTACGATTTCTCTTGTTCCAAGCATCTATATATATTTTGGAAAAATTACCAATATAATTTTTTGTCAGGAAATTTTGTCTGCATTATTACTATTTTTTAAAAAGCCTTTTAAAAATATTCACTTATTTATTTAGACAATTTATCTAGGCATCAAATAATTTTTGCAGTTATTTTTTGCTTTCTCACCAAACTTTTCAGTGCTCTTCAAAACTTGTGTAACAACACAAGAGTTCTGTATAAGTTTCACCAAAGTCATGTGTCAGGAAAGCATCAACATAGTTTTAAGCATGAATCCCCAGATTATGTACTGAGAAACACACAATTTGTTCTTGACTTAATATTTCATGTGAAATTCAAATGATGAATTATATTCAGCTGAAAGACAGAGAGACCTTGCATAGTGTTGGTTTTGTTTTTATGTTATGCTTTGCCATTGCTATTTACCAAATCATGCAATTTACTGTGCCTCTTTGTCTTAGTATTTAGTATTCTTGTCAATCTATGAATTGAGAAGCAAATTTATTGTCTACTTCTGGACAATTTAAGGAAATATGAGCAGAACTGGGTTGGTCTAAAGGCAAATGGGATGTATACTGTTCACATAGGTCATCAGACTGTAGTCAGCTCTACAGAAAATAATACATCAGGATGTCATTGAATAGTTTGTTTTGGAAGAAAAACTAAAGATCATCTAATACCAACCCCCCTGACATGGGCAGGGATGTCACTCACTACATAAAGGTTGCCCAGGGCTCCATCCAACCTGGCCTTGAGCTCTTCCAAGGAAGTGTCTCTGACTAAAGCATTTCTTCCTAGCATCCATTCTAAACCTTCCTTAGTTCAGTTTAAAACTATTGCCCCTTGTCTTTTCACTGTTGGCCTGTTTAAAAAGTAAATGTACATGTAGATGTAAAAGTACATCTCCTTCCTTTTTATAAGCCCTTTTAAGCTACTGGAAGGTCCAATGAGGTCTCCACAGAGCCATCTTTTATCCATGCTGAACAATCCCAGCTCTCTCAGCCTGTTTCTGTAGGAGATGTGTTCCAGCCCTCTGATCATATTTGTGGCCTTCCTCTGGACCTGCTCCAATAGGTCCTTGTCTTTCCTGTGCTGAGAACCCCAGAGCTGGATGCAGCACTCCACATGGGATCTCACAAGGACAGTGTAGGGCTGCAGAATCCACCCCTTTGACCTGCTGGCCACAGTGCTTTTGGTGCAGCCCAAGATACAATTGGCTTTCTGGGCTGTGAGCACACTCTGTTGGCTCATGTCCAGCATTTCACCCACAAGAATCCTCAAAACCTTCTCTGCAGGGTGGCTCTCAGTGACTTCACTCATGCATGCAATTGCCCCCAAACTGCCATTTTATGGTCATTTTCAAATGGTAAGAAAAAAGAGTGTTTTAGTCATCTGAGTATCTTTCTTAATGATCATCCTTCCTTTAACAAATAAAAATAGTGTTTTTACCATACTAGCTCAGATAAAATGCTTGTTGTGGGGTAGACCTAGAGACTATTACTCTCTATTCTTTTAACCTTGAAGTCACTAGCTTTAACTCTTTTTTTTTTCCAGTGGATAAAAGAAGTTTCCCCGTGGGTGAGTTTGTGTTTCACTTCCAGGCCAGCAAAAATGTAGTTTTCTGCACTTAAACAAATATTCATTTTTTCTTTCAGCAGACTGAATGGGGACAGCATCTGAGCCTGCCTGGGAGACCCCAGCCTCACTGGTGGGACAAGGCAGTGGGGATGTGTATTTGTGAGGGAGTGAGTAGGGCACCAACAAATCTCCAGCACTCCATCTGCAGCAATACCTGTTGCAATTTGCCTTTTCAAGGTAGAGAATGACACAAAGATATTTTTGATTATTCTTCAACCTCTCCTCTCTCTCCTCCCTGAGTCTTATCTGGACTTAGAAGGAGGGAGAGGAGGTGAATGCTCCCTGTCTGCCAGAACAGTCTCACACTACTTCCCTTCTACCACACTGCACCTTTATTTTTTTATGACTGTGATACAAAGACATGAGACAGACGTTTTTTCTCTGCAAGGCTTTCTGTTTAATTAAAGGCCTATTGTGCCTGAGCTAACTCTGGGTTTTACAGAGGGCTCTGTTTAAAATCAGGGTAATAGGTTATTACAATTCTAGAGAAGAGCATTTGCAAAGAAATATTTTGCTACGGTTAAAATTTTTGTGGAATACCACAAAATAAAAAATAGATCCCTTAATCTCAGTGGATATCTTGAAAACTTATTACTAAAATATATATAAATGTGTAAGTAGTATTCATTTTCTGAATGTTAGTGTGTTGTAAAATTCTGTTTTCTTTTCATTTCATGCTGTTGTAAATAAACTGAATCTGTACAGTGGGTTTTTGTCAGACTCCCAGAAAGACAATTTTATTTTATAGCACATCCTAGACTGACAGCCAGAAACTGTTCTGCACCACCTCAGTACAAACAAAATTAGCTTCTCACAATATTTTTGCAGATGTTAAAGGTCATTAATAGAATGAAACCAGATGACTAAAGCAATACATTTGGAATGATTGGGTTTTATTTTTCTCCCCAGCTTAAAGACACAGAGTCCTCTTTTCTTGACTACTTGGCTGCATTTCAAATGTTCTCTTCCCCCCCTCCCCTATTTAATGGTTTCCAAGATCATAAAAGTGAAAGTAGTGGGGATATGTATTTCTTGGCTTATGCAACCTCACTTGCATGAAAGATTTGGGAATTTTTACAGAGATGAATATAATATTAACTGTTAAAACTACACATTCTTGGAACAATTGCCCAATCTCTACATTTTGATTAAGGTCACACTTCTGTAATGATCAAAAGAAAGATGGATAGCAGATGCAAGAAAAATCATCTTCCAAATGCAACTATATTGAGGAATAAAAGGAAAATTCCACTTAAAAATGAATACAGTTCTACAGATTTTGATGTGCATTGTTTAAATTTGATAAAATGTTGATAATAACTGAAAATTAACTTTTTTCATTCCTATAGAATGGCTATGTCATTGTGTGATTACTTTTTTGTGGCTTATCTAGATGATGGAGAGTCTTATTTATCTTCCACTTTTAAATTTTTGCTGCTGTATATTCAGTACTGCACCCTTCAGTTTAAACTATACAAGCTCTTTAGGTGCTTCTGAAATGAAATATAAATAACCATTAATTGCTTGTAAAGCTATGCCAGTATCTTAAATGATTTTAAACTCATCAGGTATGTTGATTATCTTGTTTCCTTCCAAAAAATTTCAATACAAATTAAAAAAAAAAAAAATTGCAGATCAGGCCCACCATGAAAGCTAAGATAGATGATAATTCACGTGTTCCCACTTTGGAACACACCTTTTAAAAGAGGTGTGCAAAGAGAGAAGTGTGGTCACTCAGTCTTTGCAGAAAAGGGCGTTATTAGGACATAGGGAAAATGAAATGGCAAGAAGGTAATGAGAAGGAATGATGTAGTGGGTTTCGATGGGAAAATGATGACGACAAATGTTGATGAGGTAGAGGGGACATTTAAAAATCCAGCTGAGGGAAGTGGTAAAATCTTTCATGTTCACATGGACGCCTTAAGAAGCCTTTTCTTACCTTAATAAAGCTAAGAAAACCCTTTCTTAGGCAGAATGTAGGCTACAAGCTAAAGAAAGAGAGATCAGTGGTTTCTTATCTTGATTAATGCAAATTCTGGAAAAAGATTCCAACTCTATATTCAGGCAACAAGATAAAAGACAAATTTTTGAGATACTGGAGAGAAGAAAACTGAGGCTTGAAACTAAGCATGAAAGAAGTAACAAGCACAAAATTATTTGTGAAGCTGAATGAGCAGCAAGATCATAAATGTATTTGAAATTTAAGAAAAGGGAAAGGGCAGGCTAAGTTTTGGTGAAGTGAGGGAAGTAATTTTATTTTAATAGAGTCTGTTTTAGATAGTCTTGGGATATTCAGTCTGAAATCCTGGGGAGGCAGCCAAGGAGGCTCCAGTGAATGACTAGAGACAGGATTTGGCAAAGAGAAATAAAACAGTAATTTGACATCAGAGGACTACAGAACTGGTAGTTGAGTTCTGTTACCAGTTAGAAAAAGATGCTACAGAGGAAAGAAGGCCAAGAATAGAAAGCTTTGAAGAATCTTTAAAAGCTTACCTTATCAAATTAGGGTAGTTGAATGTACAAGAGGGAAAGCTAATAAGCATAGCCTAGTGAAATAGAAAAAGAAACAAAAGGAAAAGCTGTGGAAATGTTTTATTCACTTTCTGAAGAATTAGTAGAACAATCTGACTAAAAATAAATAAATAAATTTTAAAAAATCTTTCCCCACACCTTATTTTTGGAGTCTTGGCAAATAGGGGCTAGAGGTTCTGTACCTTGAGATATCATGATATGGCAGATTTCCTACACTAAGTGTTTAGTGTTTATTATTAATAAAAGTGTTTATTAAATAAAAGTAGTTATTATTAAACAGATGCTTTGAATTTTGTAGCACATGCCAGCACCACCCTGATGTGGATAGTTTTGTTAGGAAATAATAAAAAAATATCTTTTTTTTTTTCTTTTTTGAATTGCTTTATTTTTCTTCAACTCTGTTAGGTGAATTGTGAATAATTTTTGTCTGACTGGCAAACAACTAGGCTGCAACAAGGATGAATAACTGAGGTGGGTAGGGGAAAATTTTAAAAGGTTAATGCAAAATATATGGAGAAGTTTTATGAAGTAGACCTTTAAATACCATTGCTCTTTAAGCAGTTA
The DNA here is from genome assembly GCA_027886175.1 of Phylloscopus collybita. NCBI lineage: Eukaryota > Metazoa > Chordata > Aves > Passeriformes > Phylloscopidae > Phylloscopus > Phylloscopus collybita. The sequence continues at coordinate 36,925,026 of JAJNNQ010000075.1, forward strand.
TGTCATAGATGTACTTCCAACAGAAAGCATATCATGAAAGAAACGTAATGTATTAAACCAGTGGATACCATTCCCCAGCATGTTAGAGATGTCAGGATTCAATAGCTGGTCTTGCTCTCCTCAAAGAGTGTGTGGGAAGCTGGATGAGCTGTAAATGCGATCATACTACCACTGTTTTACAGGAAAAAAAAAATGATGTGGTCAGTTTCCATTGTAGCTAAACAAATTTTGATGGATGAAAACCTCAGCCAAGAGAAATTGAGTTTCATCAGAGTACACAAATTACAGAGAAACTACCTCTAAATCACCAATACAGCTAAGCAATTTCTGAGGCTAGGATTAAAGGAAAGTCTCCTCAAATAGCAGGTTTTTTTTTCATAAAGCCAAGTGGATTAATAATAATAGGGCGAATCTCTTCTCTTCTCTTCTCTTCTCTTCTCTTCTCTTCTCTTCTCTTCTCTTCTCTTCTCTTCTCTTCTCTTCTCTTCTCTTCTCTTCTCTTCTCTTCTCTTCTCTCCTCTCCTCTCCTCTCCTCTCCTCTCCTCTCCTCTCCTCTCCTCTCCTCTCCTCTCCTCTCCTCTCCTCTCCTCTCCTCTCCTCTCCTCTCCTCTCCTCTCCTCGTGGAAATCTATTTTACTTTAGTAAGAATGCTGTCACATGCCCCTTGATCTGCTGGAGTGTTTGTCTATGTAGACATCTGTAAGTGATGCTTTTCTGGTAACAGTCTTAATCCTCTGCATTATCAGAGGACTCATAAACTATAGCTCTTTCAGCATTTCCTTATGCAAAGTCAACCAGTGAATTTCTCAAGAATTTCTGTTTCATGCCCATTCTGCAGATCAACTGCATTCTGGTGTCACATGCAAGATCACACACTGACAGAGCACTTTGAGTCCTAATTACTCTGGACCCCTAAAAAAGCAGCCTGTAAGCAGAAAGTCTACTGCATGTAATGCTAATGATGAGGAACAAGTTTAACGAAAAAATCCTGGCTAATATAGCTGTTTTTTCCTTACTTTGAATTGCCAGAGTGAATCACACATTCTATTAAAAGAAAATAAAACTAATCTATCAGCTAGCTCTAAGAGGCATTAGCTAAACCGTTCTGTTGTGGTTTCCTTTAGAAAGTCCTATTTCAATCAAGATTTCATGTTTTCACAGTAGTTTTTCACTCATTTCTGAATGGGAGGCATCTGTGTTAACCTTTGGTAAATGTTGACTTGTTAAGTGTCTTCTTCAGCTACCAAACAATAATATATTTTACAATATGAAAGTAATTTAGTTCTGTTGAAAAGGAAGCAATTTCGATATCATTCTTTGTGTGTGTGAATGGGATTCCAATACTCAATTATGTAACAAAGTAAATATATTTTAAAAGTATTGAAGGTAGACAGGTTCCATTTAACTAATTTTAGAAAATGCACAAAAGATATTGTGTACAATTTTCCCGTGTATTTAGATATGTATTCATACATGGTATGTACACATTTATCTTCTTTTAACATTTAGGGCTATTTAGCTAGCAAATTAATTCAACACAATGAGCTCATGCTGCAAAACACCATGGAAATGGAGTATTTACATATGCTAATGATTTCCAATTAAGAAGCATGCAAATAATTGGGGGAAAGCAAAATTAAAACACTGAGCTAATAACCTGACAATTACAAGGAAAACTGTATTATGCAAGACTGCAAACATAATTGCACATGCAAGATCTATTTGACTACAAGGGTAGCCAAATCTGTAATACAAATTATGCCTGGAATCCTCACTTACTACAGTTCTTGACAGACTTCTTGCTGTAGGACTGCAGCCTGTTTTAGTGCATGGTTTAGTGCTGGGTTACCATATGAGGGTCAGTGACAGAGGCAGGATAAGAATCAGGTCAAAAAATTTATCATCATGATGAGCTTTCACAGCTCCCTCTTTGGTGTAAGAAAGAAGTGGGACTGCAGATGGTTTTTTTTTGAGCTGTCAAACTAAGATAAGCTAAGCAGCTGCTTGGTGGCTTGTGGTGATTAAGGATTTTCCCTTTTACAGAAAAAAAAAAAACCTAAACAAATTTCCTTCCACCAGAAAATCATAATTTCAGAACTTGGTTTTAATTCAAATTTTTGTGGACTGTGGAAATTTGAAATGTTTCATTAGCAAGTCATTCTGAAAACTGAAATTCTGTTTTGAAAAGTCAAAATATTTCGTTTAACAAGGTAGAAGTCCATTTCGATATTACCACAACGTTATAACACTTTGTGGGGCCATAGTATATTACTACCACTGTAAATGAATACCATTTGATTACTTAGCTGTAAAATCTATGTTAAGTGAGGAAGTCATTCTCATCTTTCGAAAAACCAAATATTTCACTCTTATTGTAACAAAAAGCAAACTCTTTAGAACAGAAAAACTCCCTACACAAATCCTGGTGCCTTACCTTATGCAACAAGAATTTGGTTGTTGGCTGTATGTAATTTAGGAAGACAAAGGCTTTCAGCTCAGACATTTCCAAGAATGAGTGCAAGGACTTTCTTCCCTGAACTTTTCCTGACTCAGTAATCCTTGTGAGCTACAACTTTGCCTTACAAACACTGAAATAAGGACATCTCTGCAAAAATAGAGATACAAACTCTTCTAAGAGTCTCTGAAGGGTAATTCAAATATGAACACATTTTTGCCAGCTGTGTATTTCTTGTTCTCCAGAAATGAAGGCAACCTGGCTGTTAAGTCTAGGGATGAACTACTGCAAGGAGAGAAAGACTGACTTTTTCCAACCAGTTTTGTTACTTTGATCTAGTTTTTAAAGTTTGTGTTCACAGTGCTTCTACATTTGTCAGTTTTTATAGATATTTAGGATTTGATCACTTCAATGGACAAAACTCATCTTTGTATTGCCAGAATCAAACCCTGCATTTTATCTGCTAGGAAATAATTTTTAATCATGCAGTAAGTGCAGGTCATTTAAGAACTCTCCTTAACGGTAATACCAATGATACAGAAATAGAACAGAATTTGGTTTTACATTTCATTCTTCAGACTTCAGAGACTTTAAATGTGGTGGTGATGATGACAATGATGACTGTCACCAACATTCCAGCTGGAAGATCCTTACCTTGGGTGCTACTTTGCCTGTTACCACCTTCCTTCAGAAAGAGGACACTGGTTCCCATTGGGTTTTAAACTTGACAAAACACATATTATACTGCATTTTTGCACAAGTTTCAGTAGATACCAGAGCTAAGGTTCTTCTCTACCAAATGACCCTTAAAACCTCTGTGAAGATTTCTGTACAAGATGTACAAAAGACCAGAGAAGTAGAGGTGGCACATGCAGACGCCACTGCACTAAAATCACGCTATTCCAAGAAAAATGTATCCTTAATATCAATACTTACAACCATATCCTTACATGAACACTTACAACCATATCCCTAACATCTCCTCTGACAGATGAAGGAATTAAAAGTCAATACCGGTTTATGTGACTAAAAAGTTAAAAAGTTAAAAATTTTGGCATTGCTTCAAGTTATGGTCATTGAAAACAAATCTGTTCGGAGTTAGTGATGGGCAGCCTTCAAAAGATTTATTGTTTATTCCTCTTAGGTGTTTTCTTTCCTGTCTTTGCTCTTTTCCTTTCTGCAGCATACAAATAATTATTGTATCCTATTGCAAATTATTTATGTAATTTGTTTTTTTCTCTCGTTTATTTTTTTCTTTTCAGTGTTTTTCTATCTTAAGAAGAATGTGAATGCTGCAACGTATGAGGTTTTTTCAAACTACCTGTGTTCAATCCCATTTGGACTTCAGCAATGTTTCTCAGGCCTGAGAGAGATTTGGCAGTGTCCTATTGTTGGTCAGCCAGCGGAAGAGGTCTCTGAAGACTGAGTAAAATTGCATAACTGAACATAACCCCCTATTTGACCACCTTACAAGTTGATAGAACAGGAAACACAAGCAACTGAAACCAAAATGCTTAAGCACAGTGTTGTAAAAGTTGTTAACACACCATACCACTTTAAGAAAATATTGAAGTGCCATTTCCAATCCTCGACCCCTGTAACACAACTGAGTAGAAAATACAGAATCAGAAGGAAGGTATTGTCATCCAGTGTTCAGTCTTCTTTTCTTTTAATGGTTTGCTCATGTGGGAAGGTAGAGGAGCTCGATATTTGATAGGCAGACAGGGGAGAAACTACATGAACCAAAGGATTTGCACCAGGTAGACCACTTGTGTGACTACAGCTGTTTGAGGAAATGTCTGTAGCCATGCAGTGGCCTCCTGGTGCCAGCTGGGCTTCCTAAGGGCACAGACATTTGAATTCGGTGTATGAGACAGAGAGGGCAATCTGTAAAAGGAAGATGTAGTGGATGGATGTCACTAAATGTAATAATTTCATAGGCTGGTGAGTCCTGCTAAATGTATAGCTAGTTACCAGACATATGCAGTGTTACCGAAAAACACTAGACATACCATTAATTCAAATGTTTTAATTTATTTTTAATATTTTCATTTTTTTTCACTTACTCAAAATGAAGCTGAATGGAAGGATGGTGATGTGTGGGAGGAGAGTCAGGGCAGGCAGATTGTGTTCAGCACCCTCCACATTCCCTTATTAGTTTAGTCAGACACATTATTTCACATTATGAGAAACAGATGAGAAAATGCTAAAACATACATTATAAGAAACATCAGGAGAAGCTGCTAAGCATACATCTAAATAATGTTAAACCAGCAGCAGCAGCTGAGGGCCAGCTGACTCACCAGGATCTGTAAATCTAAGCTTCACAGCATTGCACAGCATGCATATTCCCACTAACCATCAGACAGGTTGAGTTGTAATGCTGAGTAATCATTGCATAAACCCCAGTTAGGAGAGATGAAGGAGGGCAACAAATACAGGCAGCAGTACTTCAGTGAAAGGAATTGATGGCAGCAGCCCCATTGCCCACAGGGAACAGTGATACCTGTTCTTCATCAGAATATGCAAATTTCAGCTGCTCCAGACGCTTTGTTGGGTGAATTACATCACATTTCCATAAGTATTTCCTTTCCTTGAATTTCCTTCTCATGTTGCAGAAAGGTTAATTTAAGTTCTGTGCAAGACAGTCACCTAGAGTGTGTCAAATCTAATGAAGTACTAAAGAAATAAAAAAGGGTACTTTGTAGGATCATCCACAGAAAATCATCTGTGGCTTGGCAGAACTGTAGAATAAATGCTTGTGGTTGCATGACTCATCTTTGTTTAGAGCTGACCTGTGGAAGGCATTAGCAGGACTGGTATGATATTCAGCCCTGCTAATACTTTGATTATTTCACTTAGCCTGGCTTGATGATTTGGTCTCAGCAGAATGGAAAATGCAGAGTGTGTATGAGATGAGGTCACTCCCTGTCACCCAGGATGATTTTTCCATAAAAGTCTTTTCTTACACTTGGATTCAGCACCTCAAGAATTGCCAACGTTTTGAATATCTTTAGGTAAGAAATTCTGCAAACCTTTCAAGTAGGATAGCTGAGATTTGTGTGCAATGCTGCAAAAAACAAGAAAAGTTGCTCCTCTTCACATAGACATATTCATGGCAACAGCTTGATTTCTAGGAAAATTCTATCCCTTGTAAGACAGACTTAAACACATCTTCCTTCTGTGACATATTTTAACTGTGGGGTTTTTTTTGTTTGTTTGTTTGGTTTTTTTAAAATTTTACTTTAGTGATGATGTGTTCTTTTTAGATACTTTGGAAGTGTAAATAATTTTGTGATAATCATTGCCAATAAAGAACTAAAATGCTATGTAAGATATTACATTTTCCTTGTAAAGCATGAATTAATATAAATATGACAAATGTATAGCCTCTCATAGCAAATGTTTTGGTTTTAATAATTACTGGAGAGAGAGAAATCATTCTTAATAAATAGTGTACACCATGCAGTAGACAAGTCCCCCAGCAGGATGGCAATTATTTTGAGTGTAATGTGGTGGATGAAATCAGGTATCTTCCTCTTCCAAAGGAGCCAAAGTTAAAAAGCAATGCAAGTGCACCCTTCTTCTGGTTTTGGTACCCTCTTTATTCATGCCTACAGTCTCTAGCCTGGTTCTTTTAACATACCAGTGTCACAGGTTTGAACTATGTGCTCTCCAAGAAAGGAAAAATTTTAAGGCTGGATTCTTGTAGCACAAAATGAGTTTGTTTGCACCATGTTTTTTAGACAGTGTCCTCTGAATAAGTTTTTCCCATCATGCTCAGATTTCTTAACTTCTTTGCTATCTTTCCATGAATGGATGAAGTTTATTATTTTCCTTATTTCATTAAGACCCATGAATATAGTATGGACTGACATGTCTGCTGTGTGTCTAAAACATATTGTGCATCAAATTACAGGTGTCTGCTATATTGCTATTATATATTTTTTTTAATTTAACCAGGCTAATATAGACAGTGAAATGAGACTGCTACTTTTGCTCCAAAAGTTTTCCTTCACATTTTAATGGGTTTTGCACCAGCCATTCTCGAACCTCTTCTGCACTTTCCATTAGACCTGCTAATGAGAAAACACTGACACAAATGCAATTAAAACAATTCTGAAATTTCCGCATGCAAATATTTGCACCAAATTTGGCTGTATGTAATAGGGAAGCAGACAATGACGCATGATTTATTTAATAAGTGATGACTAGCTAACATTGACAAAATAGAGGTTATTAAACAGAGAAAAATTGCAAACAACTCTCTGTGTTTGATCTGTAGTTAAACAAAATGTAGTCTCAAAATGTGGCTGGTTAATTTTGAGCAACAGATGTAGTTGATTGAGAAAAAGCCTTTTGTTTGCTTGCAGATACTGCATAAACAGAATTGGAGGTTAAGCGGGTAAGGTAAATAATTCCTTGTGAAATATTTGCTCAGCAATAATACAGCTTCACTTTTTCCTGTTGTTGTTATCTTTAACACTGCCTCCTTTTTTTCACTCTCAATTCTTCTAGAGAGGCAAAATTGATAGCTGCACAGGAGGAGTAGCTGACAGCTTAATGAACAATTATTAGCATCTGTGGCATATTTTCCAACAGTTTTTCATGGAGGGATGGGTGGTGTAATCCACTGCAGTGTTTAAGTGGAACCTCTTTTGTCAGCACCTGCTATTAGAGAGTATAACACTCTGTGGGACTAGAGTATTCACATCTCTTTTTAGGGAATTTGAAACTATAGGTGGCTGGAAGCAAGGTACAGCACAAGGAGGTCCTCGTTTTCTGCCTCAGCGGATACAGGCAGCCCATGCACTGTTTGGAGGAACTACTCATGAGGTGTGTTTTGCACAGATTTTGTAAGTTAAATAGTGTCCCAGTAACTTACCTCTCTATTTGTTTAAAACTAAGGGAAAGTAATGATTGTGAAATCATACAAGGTTTATAAAATAGCTGATATAAAATATAAGAAAGTCTAAGGGTTCATCCTAGTAATGCAAACCTGTTCTCTACTTATGAATGGTCAAAGCATCAGAAGAAAGTGGAGATTCTTCTCATTTACTGAGCCAGAGTTGCTAAAGGGTTGCTGTTAAGGGCTGGGAAGCACAGCCCTATTTTTTCAGTCCGCTCAGGTAGTTAGAATGGGCTTCAAGGTTACTTGTGAGTATTATTACCCAAATTGTAAACTAGAAGGGCAGAAACTGCTTATTCTTGTATAGACTCCTCTATTTATCTCTCTATTGAATAGCTCAATTTGCAATTTTGTCCTGGTTTGAGTGGCACTAATGGAAGCTATGTGCTTTCAGGATTGTAGCCTGTTAGCCTACAAAATTACTATAGATTCACATTTATCTTGGTCAGGCTAATTTTGTGGTTGTTACTAAGACCCTTACGACAACACAAAAGCAATATCCTACATAACTGTGTGCATAGTCCATGTGAAACTTTTTAACAAACTTTTATAATCAATTCTTCATTTAAGGCAAGGGCAATTTTTTTTGGAAAGTTAAAATTTTTGGATTTTTTGCCATACTTTACAATCTTCAGTTAATACTCAGAAGGTACCCAGCAGAAGAAGTAAAGGAGGTGATCTGCATTGGTTTTGGCAAGGTAGATTGTGATGGTAACAGTTATGCTATGGAGCATTGTTAATCTACCATCAAGAGTAATCAGATCCCCAGATATAATTTTCAGAATGAACAGCATAGGAATATTTGGTACAAGTACCTGCCCAGCAACATATTCAACTGCATCAAAGAAAATAACATGAGTATTGATCACCTTACCTCCCGCTAGTGAGCTTTAGTCAAAGGAAACAATATTGTCTATAATTATAATAATAATTCTTGTAATAATATCTTAAAGGAAATTCTAGATATTTTATAAATTATCTTTCTAAGCCAAATGTTTATGTTTGGAGGTAATGAGCAATTTTACTACATTATTTCTTAAATAAAATCTCTAGGAAGCATGCTTCCAATGAAACATATTATTTGTTTCTCTGGTAAGAGAACTGCATTGCACTTTTCTTGGATTAGGAATAAAATCAAAATAAACACAATGTATGTCACAAGAAATGTCATCCTGCCAAAATATAAGTTAATATTTCAGCATCACAGTGATCAAGTTGTCAGTTTGTATGAAATAGTGCTTCATATAAAAGGCACTGTTTGGAAACAACAGTGTACCAATTATAAAAGACAGAAGAAGAGTCCTGTCATTTCATGATTTGAAATATTAATGCTTTAACTCAAATACATGAAGAAATGCTAGCTAGTGCAGCAACAATTAACACTCAAAATATGCATAGCACTTAAGAAATAAAATGTTACGGTGTACCATGTTTTGTCAAGACTGATGTGTGCAAAGTAATTGACAACAGTCAGTCAGAAGAGATGTGTCATCTGTATAGCCAAAGAGAATACCAGGACATTTTTATTGGCAGGGTATACCTTCTTATTTTTGTTGTTCAAAACAGATTAAAGATTTCTTTAATTAATTTTATTCTTTTTAACCTCATCTGTAATGGAACATGAGTGTCTAGAATAATTTTATTTTTGAGACAGCAGAAGAAAAATGTGAGGCGTGCTTTAACTAGGAGTCATAAGTATTTTGTGATAACAGGTGAAAAGCTAAAACTATCACTTAAACATTTATAATCCTAATTCATGGCACACTCTGTTTCTCAACTTTCTGATGTTATTTACTTTAATTCCAATAATATATTCTATATTCAGAAAAAAATATAAATTCAGAATGGAAGCTTTAATTTTCTCTCATGTCAGTATTTCATTCTAACCATCTTAACTGATATTAATTCTACTTAGCTTTTTTATATGTTGAGTGACTATCCTTGCAAGCCTCCTGAGAGATGGAAAATCATTCTTAATCTCATTTTATATCAAAATCCTGATTCATAGAGATGCTGAGATACTTGCTTGAGGTTGCATACAAAGAACTAAATCTAACAAAATAAGAAAAAGTTTGGACAAGTACACTAACACTGAAGTCATAGTCAGATTCAAATTTTAGGGATTGAGCAACAGGAAAATAGGAACAGTAATACCACTTCACTGAAAACTTCTGCTGAAGGGTAAAAAATAGGTATAGAAATACTTAAATTTTATTTTATTAGATTTTTTTTTTACAAGATTTACATGGTTGTGATGCTTTCATGTGATGTCTGGCATGTTTTTTTCTTTATTTGGAAACTTTTCTTAATTTCGCCTAAGAATATTTTAGGACCTTTGTGATCTACCAAAATTATTCAGTTATTTGGTGTTACAGACAATTATTTTTAGAGAAGTGCTAAAGGTCACTCTGGATATTAATTATGAATTTTGACCTCAGTATCTCATGTGCATGTCTTTCATTATGTATCTGCAGTTTCATGGCCTTCTCAATAGAGATGACAATCAAGGTGAAACCTGAAATATCTTCAGGAGATATCCTTTATCCTCTTCTCTCTCTGAAGTACTACTGAGATGGTACCTTTTGGCCTCAGAGTTACCCAGGAGTTGCTGTGTAGTTTTCCCTATTTATCAGTGGTGGCAGTGGTGGAAAGAGATGGTTGTGCACAACCTAAGTCCATGTCCTTGCCAAGGGTGAATGCCAAAAGTACCCCGTCTCTCACCTCAGAAATCTCATCTGAGAGCTGCCAGGCCAAGCCACTGCTTTCTCTTCTTTGTTCTCCTGTTTTGAATTCAGAAACTATGCCTTAAATGTACTCCATGCAGATGGTAACACCTTACAAGGTGAGATTTGTTAAGGTATAATTGCTTCTTTTTTATATTGCTGTGGGTCAGACTAAACATTGATGGCTGGCTGCATTATCCAGAGAAATTGTTATTTGATCACTGACAGGCACCACTGGAGTCTTATCACAATTATAAAATGATTTTATGACAATATTACTAGGAAGAAGTAGAAGCCACTGATTTATTTAGCACTTCATTGAGTTTTATCCAAGTTAGAATCAGATGTGCAATAACTCACTATAACACCACTGGAGACTTACACAAGACCTACTTTTGTCCAATTGTTCTGCCAAGAAATAGAATTTCTAGTTGAAATGGATGGAAATAAAATGTAAAAGTAGGTTAAAAAATGGCTGATATTTTTCTCTTCTTGTAAGATTTCCTAAGGTTTTTCAAAGTCAATTTTGAGTCCCTCTCACTCTTTCTTGATCTCTCCATGCATTTTTCAGCCGTTCACTCAGCCCTGGTCCTGCCCAAAGTAATAATTTGACTCTGTCTCTGAAAATGTGTGGGACCAAATGCATGTAACTGAGTCCAAATTCATTAGGGGAGCAGGCACAAAAGTCAGGTGGAAATTCTGCAAAATAATATGCAAATTGAGTTCATGGCTTTGCCCGAGACACTGAACAACTACTAAAAGTCTTCTTGAAGTTGCACAGACCATAGAGCCACAGAATGTTTGAGATTGAAAGGGACTATAAAGATCCTCCACTTCCAGCTCCCCTTGCTTGTGCAGGGACATCTCCCACTAGACCAGGGTGTTCAAGCTCCATCCAACCTGGCCCTGAACATTTCCAGGGACGGGACATCCACGATTTCCCATGGCAACCAGTTCCAGTGCCTCACCACCCTCACAGAGGGACATAGACACACTATTCAGAGGACAAGACTTCTTTCTTTAAGGTAGTCAGATCTGCTCTTCTGATCTTCATAATGGTAATAGCATCTTCTAAAAAGGAAGACACAGAGTAAGTTGACAAAGGAGGACTGCTGAAGAGGAAGACAGAAAAAATGCCATGGGGTATGAAAACAGGTTAACAGAGCCCTGCATACCTAGAAACAGAGGAAATCTTCAGACCAGTCTCTGGTTTACTCTGAAATTTTTAGTTTGATTTGATCTTTTATAGGCTCAGTGAGCAATCAGTTATGGCTAGAGTTCATGCTTTGAATGTGAAAAACTATGGTGAAACCTTTGTTTACTCCTGAAACCTTTGCTTACTCACTGTTTATGAAAGATTACTCTTTCTTTCCCACCACTATGTCCTTGAGAGCAAAAAGGAGCATTGCTGCACAAGCTCAGGTGAAAATTCAAGTCTGTTAGGGGGGCAAACTTTAACAGGGCTATCAAAGAGAATGGTCACCCCATGGGCCAGGTATGGCATCCATCACAGTGAGACAGGGGGAGCAGATCCCTGGAGCCCCTTACTAACTCATGGGGTCACAGCTTAGGAGTATGGGAGTCACTGGGGATACAGGGGAAGAGTGCTTTGGGGTAGCACGAGATGTACTGTAGGCTGTTCAGAGGAGGAACTAAAGGCAGAGAAAGGGAGGGATCTGATGGAGCTGTGGCAGACTCATCTGTGTTACAAACTGATAAGTAGTACACAAGGAATGAATAGCTTTGTTGTAGTTCTTAGGGGGAAAGGGAGGTTTTTTGAGACACAGTATCATGCTTCAAAACGGTCAAGAAATATTTCATAATAATGGAGAACAAATATAATCATCAAGTGCAATTTAGCATCTAAATAACAATGAAATTTGAGAAAAAATTAATCAATAAGCATACAAGTGAAATAAGAAAGCTGTTCCATGCCTTGAGTAACCAGGTTTATGAGAGATCTGTTAATCTTTATGCCAAGTTTCTAATACTTCAGTAACAAAAATATTAATCATGCCCTTAATGAAGGAAGGCCTATACATCATTTAATTTGTACTTATTTTCTTGTTGAAGTGTATGGGCAGCTATTGTTGCTGCTTACACTGAGGTGAAATTGCATCATACCTGTGAGAAAGTGATCAACTCAGTCTTTACAAACTTAACTTGAAAATAAAAATAAATACCATCATTTTTTTAAATTACACTCTTTATCTTTACATGTATATCATGATTTCTATGACTGGAAAACACACATTCTGTACATAAAAGTAAAGGAAAATTACCTGGTTTATCAAATATTTCTCAGCTCAACCTTTGCTTTATTCCAGCTGTGGAAAAAAGTTTTGCAGAAGACACTCATTTAATACCATGGCAATGAGAAGAGACGTGTTCATAATGAAATGCAAATTTAGTGAAAATATATGTCAGACTAAACTGGCATCTTTCTCTTTTTGTGACAGCAGATTTTTCCAAGAGAGAGAGATCTCAGCAGTATCAATGCAATAAAGTATTTGATGTGGTAGAGTATGGAAAACTATGAGTAACATTGGAGCAGGCAGAGTGGAAAGATCATGGGATATCTAAGGAGCTAGCTAGGAAGGATGACAAGAGTCTGCTGATGAAAGGCAGGCATTGGCCAGAGGGAAATTAGCAATGGGAGCCCCACCAGTTCAGCGTTGGGAGCAACGTGACATAAAATTTCACTAATGACTTTGGCACAAAGACTAGAAGGTGGCTGATGAAATCTGCTGGCAAAGGTAAGAGGTGCTAGAAAGCATCAGGAGATCCCCAGCATTCGAATAATAGCAATGGGATAAAACTCATTAATTGGAAGTGGTAGTTTTTGCACTTTGAGCACTGAGAGCTAGGAGTCCTCATGTGGAAATGCCTGAGGGAAGAACTGAATAAATTACTTTACCAGACAATGTTTCTCAGTTGCCAAAACTGTGTAACATAAACCAACAAACGAAATAAATAGAACAGATGCATTTGTAACATTCAGTAATAGAGGTATTTCCAGTAGAAACAAAAAGCTGTGAATGATGCTGTACAAGACACTGGTGGCACCAGATCTGGCACATAATTTTTACTTTCCATTTCCCAGAAGAGGCAGTAAGAGCTAGCAGAGGTGCAGAAAACAGATACCAGGGCACTGAGAGGAACAGACATTCTTTTTCTCAGAAGTTAACTATATAGGTTTTTCCTAGGAGGCTGAGCTGCATTAAAAATTGTATGAAGAAAATAATTTCGAATTTTAAGCAAGATGAACAAAAAAATTAGAGTGTTGAAAAATGGGGCAATTTATCACATTCTTTTCATCTTCTTCAGATGAAATTCACTCAGACGAGGAGTGAAAAGCATCTATAGGAAAACTGCTCAGGGATTAATTTCCTTCAACATATGCAGCCTTCACTTATGCAGAAGAATATGAATAAATTGTAGCATTTTTCAGAGATTTCTCCTGACTAAAAAAAAAATGTTAATTTATAGCTGCCTCTATATTCCCATCTATGGCTGCCTGGAAGTGCCCAGTACTCTAATATTTAGGCATAGTTAGATAAAGGTGAAAGAAAGCATTTGGGAGGAAAAAAAAAAAAAAGCAAAAAACCCAAAGGACTGAATTTTGAAAGGTTAATTCCAAGTGCTGAGGGTGTAGTGTCCAAAATCATAGAATCTTTTTGACTGTATCTGATATTATCCTTCTTTATAGCTGACAAATGTTAACATTAAAAAAATGAAAATGCCCTCTAGTTCTCTTCCCTTAATCTTAACACTGGATGACTGCTCCACTACATTAATACTTGCTCTGACTGTTCTTTTGACTCCCTTGGTGATTTGATCCATAAATCGCTTCTCTCTGGAGCCCAAAAAAAATTACATATTTATTTTTCTTCCTGGAGTTTATGTTCCTGAATTTTCAATGCTGGAGTGATACAATGGTTCTGTTTTACTTAGTGTCTTATTTCTTGCATGCAAAACTTCTGCAGTGGTGGGTCATCATATCTGATGAGGGAAATAGTGACATTTTCAAAATGTATATTAAAAACACTTGAACATCCACTTTACAGTTTTGATATGGTTTTGAGATATTTGTTTCAAATGTGCTTTACTGACAGGACTTCTGTAAACACACACAAATGACATATTTTCAAATCACTGGCTCTTTTTATTTTTTTTTTTCAGTAAACAAAAAAGAAGTGCAAGGTTATGGCTCTATAATCTGGTATTAAATCAAACTAGTGCATCAACCCACACAGCGTAAGAGAGCACCACTGGGAGATGTCTACCACTGATCTCCCTGCCTTGGAAGGCTTAAGATTACATAAATGCATTCTCTTTCATTTAACCTACTCAAAGCCTGTCTCTTTGAATCAAAACTCATGTTGGCCACTCCAAATTATCAAGACACAACTTATCTACAATAGACTGCTCCAAAAGATTACTGACAAATTATAAGCAATTTCAGCTGCCTGTAAATGTTTCCTGTGGATCATTTTGTCTGACCTTGAGATCAACCTTCAGCAATTCGAGTATTTGTCTTTCATATATTTCCCTAGTGGATATGAATATCAGTTGTATAAAAAATGATGGATGGTGGCAATTTCCTATTAATTGCTACTGAAAAAAAAATCCTAGCCCTTGTGATGGGTAGCATTGACCACAGAGAAAAGGGAATTGTATTTCAGGTGAATATTTTCTCTGGCAATGTTTGTGTAAACAAGTCTTGAATGATGCCTTTGAATAGTTGTGAAAATGTGTCATTGGCAATTGTTTGAGAATTACAAGCAGAGTAAGGAAAAGGTGAAATCACCTATTCAACAAAGCAACTGTCAGAAACTGGGAAGAAAATATGCTATTTCTTTTTCCTCTTACAGTTTTTCTACTACAGGGAATCTGAGTCTGTGACCCAAGTCTGTCAGGCTCAGTGAGTATTTTGGGTTCTGAATATTGATAGATACATCATCATCTTGAACATTTGTATTTATCATATTTCATTGTCCATATTTTTATCATCTAATTACATTTTCAGGTGATTCTAAAAACTTTAAAAGTGAAAATTTAGGAACAAATAAAAATGCAGTGTTTCCACTGAAGAACAAGTGAGGCCCAGTGCTATCAATTTCTAATGATGATTTTTGAGTAGTTTTTATTGAAAAATGTTAAGAAAATGGTTCTGACCTGGTATATGCACACTTCTTGGTACAGAGGAAGTGTTCTTCTGGAATTTGATGTTGTCATGTGAAAGTATACTAAATCATTTATCCTTCTCATTACATCCTATTTTCTGGATTGGATTCATTATTTTAGGGGTTTATAACAACAAACTTTTCCAATCTATCACAGACCAAATAAGTATTTGTGGAATATTTGGCCATTAGTAGCAGTTAGGACCTAAAGCATAAGATATATTTTTTTTAACACTCTTATGTCAACCACAGCTGGAAAGACGAGTTCATATTAAGGGGTTTTGTGGCCTGAAGGATGGCACATGAAGACAGCTGAAGAAATGTGTTTCACAGTGATGGTCTCAGGGACAGTGTTTTAAGGCATTTTGATGCCCAAAGATGCAGACAGGTACTTGATAGTATATATAAATAAGACTGAGTTCCTGCTAGAAGAGAGCCACTTAAGCCTTTTTTTTTTTTTTTTTTTTTTTAACTCAGCTGGGCATCTGTTTGCACTCTAGCTCTTCACTACTTTCAACTAAATTCTGTTCAGTGAAAACATATTTTCTTCTTCTAAGCCTCTATTTTAACCTTTCAAATTCAGCTGCATATCTGAGAGGGAATTTGGATTCTTCCTTTCTGTCCATCACAAGCAATGAAAGTTTTGCAGGCTCAGAAATGCCCCTAGGCCTAGTTTTGGAGCAGGGTGAGCACTTTTCTTAGTGTTGCTCAAGAAATAAGATATTGCCCATCATGTTTTGTCTGTGCTGTTCACCCAGATGAAGCCAGAAAAGTACACAGGAGCACAGCACATTCAGATGGTGACGTGTTTACTTAGTAACAATTACGCTGAAACATACTTTAATAGCCAAAGTAAGGAAGTCTGCTTACAGCAATGTAGTTCGTTTTTATAAGACACATTTCCTCTCTGTTAATTACTTGGAGAGAGACCTTAAAGAGCCGTCTGTGCTGCTGGATCTTCGGGTGCCACATTTCCACACAGGCATGGAAATGATGCTGAGAATGCTTTCCTCATTCACAATGAAGTTAGCAGTGAACTTACATTGTCAGGTTTTTTAGGATTTCTCTCCATCAGCCCTCCTGCTCCTCTGCTCTTCTGAACAGAGATTCTCAGGGATTGTTCTCTGCCATGCAGCGTGGATATCTCTGGATTTCATATGGATCCCAGAATCCTCTTCAGCACACTTACTTCAGCACTCCTGCTTACAGTCCTTTCACAAACTGTAAATCAGAAGCAGGAATGAAAGGTCCAGGTGAGTGAGCAGAAATAAATGCTTTATAAGAGGAAAAGACACAGCAGGAATACTGTGTTGATAGCTGAAGCAGTTTGGTATGGGAAAACACTTGGTTATGAGTGGAGAGATATGGGGTTAGCCCAGATTTTGCTCAAGACACTTAGTATGTGTAGTGTTAGTGTGTTGGCCTTGCTTAGCTGACCTTAATTACATTATTTTTTTTTCTGTGCAATCTAAATAAGGCTTTTAATAGTTTAGTTTCAAGTAATAAAGTGCCATTCATGTGTGTAATTTATTACTAAGTACATTAATATTTATAGAGAGAGCTGAAATTCTTTAGTCAACATGAGAGAATTTTCTCAGTCAAGAAAATCATCTTTGGTCCAATTTATTTAGCAAGTGAAGAACTGTCTAATAGAAACCCTTTGCATGGTTGCTGTAGGTCAAGCTAAGCTGATAAAATAATAAAATGAAGTTGAGTTTTACTGCATTCTCATCCCTTTTATAAACCTTTTGGCTTTGAAGTCTGGTATAATGTTTCAAAACAAATCCAAGTCAAAATGCAATTCTTGGAATCATAAAGTGCTATGCAACTTAGGATTATCTTAACATGCTGATTTTAAAATTCAGTGGGGAAAATTCATCTGCGAACATTCTCTCTTTGCTCTGGTGGAGATCAATTTGGGTGAATATTTTTCATTTGCGTTGTAAAGAGCGCAACTGTTATTTTTCTATATGAGTAAGAACTTGAGAGTATGGTTGTTTTCTTGTAATCTCCCTATGGGTTGTAGGGAGCAGAATGGCTCCTGTGTTTATGTCATTACTTCTATTGAAGTAAGTCAGCATTGACTAAGCAAAGTCACAGCATGAAAGGACATTTTTTTCTACGCTTTTAATGTACTCGACAGCATAGTGGAGCATGTGAAGGATTTATCAATTTAAGGAGTACAAGTGACCATTAAGTGCACACATAAAAGATTTCTGTACATTAATCAGATACCTGCAATTAAGTTAGAAGAAAAATGTCAACTCTTTGTAAAACATGAGAAACATTAGGGAAAGACAGCATGTGTTTCTGCATTAAAATGCCATTAAAATGATTATGACCTCAACAACATTAAAAAATTAGTTTTATATATGATTCTGGAAGATGTTGAAGTCTGTTGTGTACAAAACCAGAATGAATAAATTTCCAGTGCTTGACATTATCAAAGCAGCATCTCCTATTTCCCATTCAATTGCATTCTGTATATATAGTTACTGCAATGTTCTTTTTCCAGCTTCACTTTGAGTCATTGCTGTGTCTATGAATTTAACAATGCTTATTGTCAAAGATGTACTCTAAATCCCTGAGTCATAAATGCTGCAAAACAATAAGAGTTAAATGTTATAATTGAATGTCCAAACTGCTCATAGTTAATGTGGATGAACAGATCACTGCTAATTGGCATAGAAAGGAGGTTTCCCTTTTGTGAGAACTCATGGTTTCCAAATAACTGCTGGAAATGTGTGTAACTGTAGGGATGACAGAAGCTTTGAAATAGCAACGGTGAAGCTCATGCACCACCAAGTTTCTTAAGCTTCCTTTATGTGTAAATGCTTTAGTAGTCTGTGTCATTTTCTAAACATCTGGGATAAAGACACCTAACTCCACCCTACAGACAGACCATGTGGTTGCAGAACAGAGAAGGCAAGAGGGAAAATAAACCATATGGCCTAGAAAAACAAACCAGAGCTAGTTAACATAAAAAAAAAAAAAAAAGCATTGTTAAACATGTTATTCCAAATGCTGCAAAATTCACATCTGACTTCAAATAAACACATATTATTTATCCAATTTAAAAGACAGCTGAAAGCTATGAGCTTGTATCCTTCCTGAAAGGGTCTTCAAGGTCACACTGTTAAGTCCATTACATCTAAAACTTCTCCATGCTATAGCCCTGTTTTGGGACATGAGACACCCTTCCAGTGGCCTCTTGCCCACATTCTTTTGCCCTCAAAAGTCACCAGGTGAAACCCAGCCCTTGGTGGCTCACTGGACTCAGGCAAGAGACCTGGAGTCTAAAATTCATAAACCTTTGGTCATTCAAATTATGCAGCAAATCATCTGGGGTTTGTGCAAGCCATGATGCTGAGGAGGGACACTCTTCACTGGGTGGAGGGTACTGTTTCCTCCTAGCATCCTCCTGACACATGGGAAAGCCTTTCCTGTAGGGAGTACACTCTGTGGCAACCTGTGAATGAGGGGCTGGCTCTCTGAGGGAACTGTCATGTCTTGTGGGATGACTGTGAATGGAGATACTATGTGGCAGGGTACTTAGGATTTATGCATATAAAATAAGTATCCAATCAAGTAAAGGTGTGTGATAATTTATGTAGTATTTGAGAGGTACTCCAATCAACAGAGCTGTGTAGGAATCTGCAGAATATACCAGTGTGATTTTAAAATACACAGTGAGACCTTTTCTGTGTATACAAATAAGGCCTGTAGAGTTCCCAAACTCAGATGCAATTCTTTTTTATTTATCTAGGAGTTTCCTAGGAAGGAGAGTGAACAGACATGATGAGCAGTGGGATGAAGGGAACAGTAGCTGTTTGCATGTTGCTCAGAAAATTAAGATCATGTGCTATGGAGTTGGCAGAACTGGAAAATACCAGTTCTGTGCTGACATGCAGATCTGCAAAGGAGAATATGGAAGGGTAGCTGACATTAGGAGAGTCAGGACTCGGGGGATTTTTGTGTGGAAAGCTCTGAACAAAGAGAGAGTCAGAAGGTGGAGATAGCTGGTGAAATTCAGAAAGAGGAATGCATCTTATTTTTCATGAGAATAAATCTGAAGGGAAATATCAAGAACCAGGATGGACAATGTATGATCAGATATGCTATTAGCAGAAAGGAAAAGGACTGTAGCAAATAAAGAGAAAAAAGATTCAACAGAAAGGTCATATACAATGGCAAGCTTTATATAAATATTTCTTAGAAGACATTTGATCTCAGTATGTTAAGCTAAATAAGAAATTTGAAGGCAAAAAAAAAAAAAAAAGGAAAGAAAAAGAAATATGAGGAGTTAGATCAGTGGCCTTGGAGGATAGGGGCCATCTCCTGCAGCTCAGTCAGGGCAGTGCAGTGCCCAAGGCTGGCCTCAGGTACCACACAGCATTTGCATTAGATGGTGAGTTGTGAGCAAACCCATCATTATTTTAGCCTTTAGCTCTTGTATCCAAGAACTGTCATGTCTTTTGAAATGTGTTTACAGCTTCTGACACATCCTGTCATTGTTGTGGGACTTACAGTAATAGGGGTAATTCTGATCCAGGCCTTTGCTACTAACAATAATGAAAGCCAATACATGGGCATCTTATCCAATCATCTTAATAATGCTCTGTACCAAGTAGTGATTTATAATGACTTTGTGTAACATGGGTTTGTTTCATGACATTATTACAGGTTTTAATTGTTATTTGAGTTGTACTGATTCAGACATCAAGAAAACCTTTGATTTCTATTCTGTTCACTTAGGCTTCATGCTGTATTCCATTTTCCTTGACTTCCCAACATCATCTATCATTTCAATAAATGTCACTGATCCAGAAGTCATTGACCAAAACTTTCAGGTAAATTGGTTGAAAGAGAGAGAAAAAAAAAAAACATAGACCAAAATAAATCTACAGACTTCCTACAAATAAACACATCAAACTATTCCATTTTATATGAGCTTCTGTGCTCCTTCTTTTCATTTTAACTACATTTTACATGTTGAAATGACAATATCATTTGTCAAGTTATGAAATAATATGTAAACAAGGCCTAATACTACTTATTTAAACTAGGTTGATTTTTCCATGGATATCTCTGCCATTCTTTCTCAAATTCTTGATTTATCTCTAGAACTGAGTGTTTACTGGTTACAGTAATTGATCTAAAAATACTATGTGCTCTTTCTCTTGGTACAATATATCCTGACAAAGGAGTTGCTTAAGCTTCTGTTTTAGGAAAGTGTTTTCCTGTTATGTTCATACACCTGCTTGTATACAGGCCAACAGGCTTTATGATCCTTTAGAACTACAAGCTGAACTGTAGCACTTTATATGAAAAGCACTGAAATTGTTTTAAGTGAATACATAAAAGTGGGGGGAGGGTAACTAATCAGTATATTGTTATTTTGACACATTTGGTTGTGTTTTAGAAAATGCATTCATAATTTTCTGTTTGACGTGATCTCAGCATCCAGTAAAAAGCTGAGAATTTTTCATCCTACTGACAGGACTCCATTAATAAAACAACAATCTTTTGTGTGTAGTAATCTTTAATCTTATTTTGTCACACACTTCTCAGTAGCATTTCCACTCATTTTACAGTATAATTTATGGCACTGAAACAACTCTCTGCCCTGAAAAAGGTCAGTCTGTCAAGGTTTACTTGTCTTTGAAGAAAAGTAATAGAGCATTATTTATGAAGCAAAGAATCCACTTCAATACTTTAATCAATCAGAAAGATACTTGCATTATTGTATCTTTTGCCAAAAAATACCACGAGCAAAGGATACATCAACCTTGCATTCCCTTTTATGTCACAAAAAGCCTTTTACCTTTTATGTCTCCTTGTCCTTTTGTGTTTACTGCAGTATGAAAATAACAAGGCTGATGATGTCTGATATCTGGAAACAATTTGTAAATTGTGAGAATAGGGATTGATCTTATCTGAGGTGGAGGGAGTCTCCAGACAGATTAACTAGAGCTATCCACTGTGCTCATCACAATAAACTCATTCTGGGGGTTTGGGTCATGTACTGTAAGCTAACATTTCTAGAGTGAGAACTGCAAAAGTTTAAGGGATGTTCATGTTACCTCAAAGATGATAGGCATGAGGCAAAACCACATTTTGTATCCCTGGGTTTTAAACATCATTGAAAGCACAAATTAGAACATGTGACGTGGGGAAAAATGGTATTTCATTAGAGAAAATACTTTAAATTAAGAATTTAATTTGCTTTATGTGAATTAAATGCCAATACAGTATTTAACTGCCCTGTTGATGTTTAACAAGTGTGTAATAAGATACATATTACCTCTTAGCTGTTAGATACTAGCAAGTGGGTTTTGCTAATTAGTCCCTATCTGTCATGAAACCTCTCTTACAACTGGGATGAGTTGCTTCTTGCCTAAATCTCTAACTAATGCAATCTGTTTCCTTCCCAGGAACAGTAAACACACTTGCCATGTATCTCCATCAGTACTGTCATTTACTAGCTGAAGTCCTCTGCATTTTATTCTTGGTCAGCTTTACTCACCGAGTTCCTGTTCAGAAGAGATGGACACTCTCTCCTACATCTCTATTGCAGCCTAGGCAAGGCTGACAGAAACCTGAAATCTGCCTGAATTCTCATGATAAATCAAAGCAAATTAGATGTCTGTACTACATCAGTTCAGCTGGTGATCACATGGCCCTTTTTAACCAGTTTTTATGCCTGAACACTGGTAAGAGAAGCAAATGTCCTAAACAGTAAGACCAGATCCAAAGTAGATGGACAATATGTGCAACATCATCCTCAAGATTTCTCAGTATTTTTATATCTTAAGATTATTAACATACATACATACATACATGCATACATACATATATATATATCTGCCTATGCAGATAGGTGGGTTAATATCTCTACCAATATGCTTTCTGTTAGATTCATATTCTGGAAAGAAGCACTGGTAAAATGTTCTGCTGATTGGTAGAAAAATATTTGCCAATATTACTTCTGATAAGATAGTTTTTAAAGTTTAGCATACTTGACAAGACATATTATGTCTTTGTAGGACATCTGATTGCAGACTTATTTGAAGTAATCCAAGTCTATTCTCCTGCAAAAAAGAACGTACACAATGAACTTTATTTTCTGCTAATGATGGTATTTTAAATGAGCAATTTTTGTGAATACAAAGAAGTGAGGAATTCTGGTTTCTAAATAAGCCTGGGGCTGTACAGAGCACATTAGATAAATACTGGCATAAATGCTTGCTTGAGTGTGACCAGGTGTAATAGTTATGAAGTGAGGATCCTATGAAGTGCACTTTAAGTGCCCCAAATACCTGTGTACCTGAAACAGATCTGTATTAACAATTACAGTCCAAGGCAAGGGAATTTGATTTTCAAGTATAGCTTCTAAAGTCAGAGAGATATGATTAGTTTTAGTAGACAAATAAAAATCAGTCAAGAGGGTGTTAAAAGTGTGACATACCTGACTAGTCCCCGGGACAGGTAGACCACAACAATAGTCTCCAGATCTCACAATGGAGTTCATATGAACAGGTTTGTGAAGGATTTTAAAACACCAGTCGTGATAAACAGGACTTTGTAGCTAAGGATTAACATGTTTTGAATTGATTTGGTATCATGATGATCAAATTGATCTGTGTGCTTTACAAGGACAACCTTTAAAGCCCAGTGCTAATACAGTGTTGCATTTCAAGTGCTGGTGGCATGGAGCTGAATTTTCATAGCCAGCCCATGATCCAGTGGTCTGCTGTTCTTTTGTCACAGTTCTGTATAATTCCCTTGCAAGCCAGAATCCCCTGCAATGAATGAAAATCTTCCAGGAACTTGAAAGACACCTGCTTTTCACATTCAAATTAAAATGGAAGAGAGAGAAAGAGAGAATAAATTATTAAAAAAAAATCTATTATTAAACAATTTTTAACATACTTTCTTAGGTTTGTCTTCATATTTGTACAGCTCTTCAAACATGCTCGTTTAGATCTTGCAGAATATGTCTCTGTGAAGTGTTACCAAACTTGAATTTTCATTGACTATTTCCATTTATTCCCAATTTCAGACTTTTGCATTTTAAGACCTGGTCTGTAGATGTAATTCAGATCAGGACTGTGTGTTAAACCATTTTCATTACAACTTTTTATCCTTCCTGTCCACCTCTTTTCTATTTTGTACTAGGTAGATTTTTTTTTTTCTAAGTAAAAACAGACATATCAAAAGGAGAAATTATTACCTTCTGCAAAGGTGTGTTTGATTTTTTTTTGTTCTATTGTGCTTTCTGTTTAAGAAAGATATACCAGGAGCATGTGGAAAAGAAATAAAACTGTGAATGACACAAGCGAGGTCTGCATTCAGTGTGATAAAGATAGTAACAAGAAAGGGTCTGTTGGTTTATACTGTTTCCCAGTCTTGATATAATCATTGTCTCAAGAACAGATTCATATTCTGCATCATTTTCTGTTACCTTTATAGTCTTTCTTATGAGAATGAGGAATGAAAATTTTAATGCCTCATATATTCTGTGAATTACTGTAGGCGAGTATGCTGTACTACTTTGATCTTTCCTATATTCCGTGGTTTGATTGGGTCGTGATGTGAATGGAAAGCAGCACAAAACAAATCACTTTCTGAGAGAACAATTGCAATGTGAATAGGTGCAGAAAGAAAAAGGTACCAGTTCAACCTGTTCTATTATGCAGTAGATTGGGTAGAAACAGAGTTCAAATATCTGCTTTTAGAGGTACTAAATATTATCTCAATTTTTGGGTTAACCAACCCATCAATTCCTAGCAAAAATTTTGACTGAGTGTTCATAATCCGAATGTAACTGTCTAGACTTGGATTCAGTATTGCTTTATTAAAGTTCAGCAGAGCTGTAGCACAGAAGGAAAGGGAGGTGAAGTCATAAAGGAAATGAAAAGATTAAAAAGAAAATTAAACAGCTGAAAAATTAAACTTGTCTTAATGGCCTAAAAAATTCTGCATCTTGTGTCTAGTCATAACTGGAAAATAACCAAGCGTGAGGAAAAGCAGGGGGAGGAATTGAAGCAAAGGGGGTGTTCAGATTGCCCCAGGCAGAACTATTGCTATATTTTCCAGCTGCCTTTAGCAACTGGAATAGTATACAAGTATAGTATAGAATTTCCCACACCAAGTAGCACTGTCCCTGCCCACACCCCTCTCTCTCTTGGCTGACACTGGAGTTGGGAATTGTGAAGGACTGTGATGGGTAACAGCACTTCCAGCAAACATCACAGGCACATCCATTCTCCTTTCAGTGGATCCTTTCTCCAGTCAGCCCTGATTTTTCTGCAAGTGATGTGTGGCTTTGTTACAAACAAATGTGCCAGGGTACATTACAGTTAGGAAATTTTTAATACTAGGGAAAACCTACCACAAAGCATTGTTTGAGGTTTGCTTACAGTAAGGAGCAAAGTGAAAGAGTGGTAAGAAGGCAAAAATTCATGAACAATCTTGCTACTACTCACCATACTCATGTTTAGCAAGCTACTTTTGAACAGTGCAGAAATAATATATTGCCCTGTGTTAGAGACATGAAGCAAGGCTTTTCCCTGTGTCTAAAACCAGCAGATGGCTGTGCCAGTTTTCAGATGTGGCACTTGCAACATTTTTACGTCCATCCCCTGCCACATCCTTTTGTTTATATTCCGTATCTCTGTGTGCTCATTTCATTATTCAATGGGATTTGCATAAGTACATTTTAAAGATATATGTTATATATCTATATATCTATCTATATTATAATATCTAAATCTATGACATACAAAAGCTAGAGCTCTAGAAAAGAATTTTAAAAGTTCTTTAAATCACCACTTAGATTTTATTATATATCAACAAATCAAAACTCTGGCATGACTCATAACTCGGTTAGACTTGGTACACAATTATTTTACATGGTTATCTTCCTAGAATTCTCACAAACTCTGTTTACTAATCTGTGTGAAAAGGTTACAATAAAATCTGTCTAACTCTCCTTGAACAAATGTAAAGCTACCACACCTCCTGTGAAACCAGTGTTGTGTTTCACTCTTCTCTTTTCACCCATGCACATGTACTTTAATAGTGAAGAGAACGAATGCTGTATCAGACACAGATTAATAATCTCTAAATTATTATAAATCTCTAAAAAGAGATTATTTCTTCAGGATGCTGAATGCTTATAACAAATACTAGTGGCTCCAGAATTGCAGACTGAAAAGCAAATGTCTGTATTAAAGTGATGGTTTGCAGACTCCATAAAACATACAAACAAAGCATATGGGTTTGTACAACATTTCTAATATTTTTGCTTTCTTTGCCATGTCTGTTGCTAAAATCTTTGAATACTAGACACTTCTCTATTCTGTCTTGCCCGTGACAAACTTTTCTGTATTTCAGTTTTATAATTACCTGTGCATACTGCTTCTCATGCAGAAAAATCTTTCCTTAATTACTCTTGACTAAGGCATCAAGGCCTAGCAGCTCAACACATCAGATATCCTTATTGTGCCCAGGTTGCTGTTACCAAATAACACAAATAAGGGCTTTTACTGTAGAATTAGGGCTGCTTCCATGATGAACCTGGTCCCTGCAACATTTCTTTCAATACAAATCAAATTATATTTGCCTGGCACTATATTATCTACATAATTTGTAATGTTCACATTTCTTCCAGTTTCCTTTCAAAGACTCCCCTCTTGTTCCTTTATCCCATCTTTTACTTTTTGCTTTCTCATGACTTATTATGCAGTCCATTTCCTAATTACTATTAAAGCAGCCTTTTCAATTTGTGTTTGCAAAAACCTACAGAAATTTATATAAGGGAAAAAAAAAAAGGATACACTTGGCAAAACTTTAACTAAGAGGTTTTTGGCATGATTGAAAATAGATGCATTTTCTCTTCTCTTTTGTTATGGTTCTATGACCCCAGAGAGATTTTGAGTTTTTGTTTTACTTCTCCCATCTTGTTTCAGTGTTCCCATTTCAATTACTCACCTCAATGTTTTATTATGAGGTGCTTTGTTGGGTTTTTCCTCTTTGTTTCATTCACCATTGTACCTTTACTTCTTAGCTTTATTTTTACATAGTGTGAAATATTTTCACTACTCCCTCATGCTGCCCTATTTTTATTTACTTTATATTTAGATGAATACACATCATTTAAAATTGCTTCAGTGTACCCACTTGAAGTCATACTTGAAGTCAGTCTGTCCTCATGAGGAAAAGCTTATTAATTTCTTTGAAGATGTGCCTGGCTGAGGCCCCAAATCAGAGCAAAGAACAGGTTTGGTGAAAACAATACAGAAAGTGAGAGTACTTACAGAGATTCTCTTGACATAGCAGACAGGTACCCCCACTGCAGTGCTGGGCTGAATTTTTTTTTTTTTTTGTTCTGTTTGCAAGTCAGAAATTATGCATTTAATTCACTTTCCCATTCCAAAATTAGCCCTTGCCCTTCTACACTCGAAATATTGCAGTAAAGCAGGACAGAGCAGCACACCCCAAAGGCATTTTATTTCCTCCTGGTGCTAGTTTCAGCAGCAATGCCAACATCTGGCTTTTCCAGTCACAGCCTGGGTTAAAACAGTGATCCTGAGACGCATCTGCAGGAAGCTGGGCAGCAGCAGTCTTCTTTAGTGGATTGGCCCTAGTGGAAGCTGGCTAGGCAGATATTTCTGTTAGGATTTCAGGGCAAAATCTGAGAAATGAGGGCACAGTAAACCCAGCAAATGAAGAAGACGACTAGGTGTGGTACAGGTGGTTGGGTGCAGCAGATATTTTTGAAGAGGGAGAAAACAAATAACAAAAAGGTAAGTGATCCTCAGCTAGCCAACAGAAATTTGCCTCCTTAAACCATCACAGCAGCAAGCTACGCCCTGGGTTATCCAACCAATCTGAACTTTACCTGGATATGTTTATTTTTGGAAAGGACACTTCTATTAGCCTGGGGCCTCATACTGAAAAAAATGTCATTGTCTTTATCTCTAAGAAACATTTTTTTTTTTTTTTAACATGAAGTTTTCTGAGGAGCCAGGTAGTGCTCCTATGGCATATCTAACTTTGACACCACCACTACAGCTTTTTTCATTGCTGTAGATGCTGGGAGAAAAGAAACCAAACCAAAACAAAAACATGTCACACATGAGTTGCCTAAATGCAGTTAGTGAAGGTTTGTGATCTGTTATCTGGAGATAACAGAAGTATTAAAACACATGAAGGGCAATTTCAGAGCAAACATTGTAAAAAAATAGGTCAGGAGAAAAATAAAAGATGCACAGAACTTTTTCAAGGGCAAAGCTGGGCTGCACCAACTCTCTCTCCAGAATTAAAACTAAGTCAAAACTCTTGCTGGAACCTGTTCAAAATGAACAAAAATATTGTTGCAAACGTACTACAGCCAGCTGGGAGCAAAGAGCACTGAGGCAGTGAAGTCCAGATTCCCTCATTTTGCTAGAAGCAGGGACCAGGTCTCTGTGATACTATGGGAAGCATAACATGGCCTGGGTAACTGGAGAAGCAAAAAGGTGCCCTGAATCCCAGCACACACGTAAGGTACCGCAGCACTGCAGCAAGGTGCTTAGTCCCTCCAAAGGATGGTGTTCAGCCCTTTGATCCCGTGTAGAGCTGCCACTGTTTTTTTCCCAGTTTTGAACAGAACTCACTCAGTACTAGATTCTGGATCCTGGTGCTGCATTGGGTTGCAGTGTAACTACGACGTCTGTGAGTTAAAAAGAGCATCAGATGATGGAAAACTGGAGAGGTGGGGTAGGAAGCAGGTAGCAGTTCATAACTGTTAGCAGCTCTTGCCAACATGAGCTACACAAGGCCAAGGGCCACTGATCCTATTTGCCTTTCCTCTGAGATACACAGGAAACAATGGAATGCTGCTGGGTACCCTGTGAACTGTGAAAGCCCTGCACCTAGCAGATTACTGTCTGAGGGACAAGAGGGAGCCTCCTTCCCTCTCCACATCCAACCACCCCCTTGCCTACATTTCTGTGCCTCTTCACCTCACCTCTAAGGGATATTACTCTGTATCACTGAGTGAAAGAGACAAATTCTTGCACCCTTCTCACTCTCACCCCTGTACTTTACTGAAACTGTAAGGTAAAATGGACACCTGCCAGTATCCATATTCTGAAATCAATGTCAAAGAAATTTAATTCTTAGTTTTCCACTAGAAGTGTCTTACCTACATATTAATGCTGAAAATTGAAGACAATTGAATCAATAAATCAATCATTTAAATATATGAAAAACAGCTAGTAGGGGGACATCCCAGTTTCATAAAAAATCCAAAATTCTGATTCTTCACCTCTTTTGATACTGTAGCAAGATCACCTTTATGAGACGAATATTTTATTTCCATTCTTTGTAGCATACCTTTTCCAAGCATTCTGGAATCATTCATTTATCAAACATAATACAGTCATTACATGCCACATCTAAAAATCACCTCTTAAAGAACTTAATTTGCAAACACTTTCGCACTTGACAATTTAGTCATATAAGTAGTGCATTTGAAATCAATAATACTAACCTTGTAAGCCATGTTTGAGATTAATCACCATACCAGACCTGCCAATTTTATCTTAAACATGTATACTGTTCATGGTATAAGAGTGTTTGAATTAGCCTGCAAGCTCCTCAGGGCAGGACACACATCTTTGTCTACATCTGCAGAGTGTGAACAGACAGTTGGCTCCTGATAAATAATACAACAAAATTACCTAACTATAGGATGAAGAAATTTGCAAGGAAATGAAATTTCACGTTGCCTGTAGACAAATGCTCAGAAAACACATTTCAATTAATAAAAGGTGGAGGATGAGGGAAACAAAAACTTTACAAATCCTGAGGTGGGAGGTTCAAGGATGGGCATTGTCAAAGTAACTCCATTTAGTTAGCATGGCATTAAAATGAGCTGTGCAGATTTTTAGGGATTAATAGTAAGGAAATGGAAATATTCTCTTTTTTAATTTTTTTTTTTTATAAAATAAGATTAAAACTTTTCAGATTTGTACCATTCCTTTCTGCTTGAGATAAGAAGTCTGCTTTACTGGCTGTCTGTAATCAAGATGATGTGACCTTTACTGGATTAATATCACCCTCTTTTTTGCAACTAATCTTCAGTAATAGCAAAGGAAGATATTTTGGGGTATTAAAAAAAAACACTCTGAGGGTTTGGAACTGGTCATAAGAAAAAGTAAAATCATTACTGCAGGATATATAGAGGTGTTAACATCTTAAACACAAGTTCATAATCATAGCATATGAAGAGCCTTTTTTCTTTCCTAGTGATATGGTTTTAACTTTATTACTTTTTTGCTAAACAAACTGTGATACACTGCTGTAAAATTTACACAGGAACCTGCCAAAAAATCCATACACCAAAGCCAGGTCATAGATATATAAGCAATATCTCTCCAAATCAGCTGCCTGCCCCTCATATCCCAAGAAAGGATTCACCCTGAGAGAATAAAGCAAATTTCAGATGGTACTGACTTTCAGTACTTTCTCTGTGGAAAACAACCACATTTCTGTTGGAAATTAAAATATGCCCTCCTGTTAAAAATAAAGAACAACCTCTTTATCCCAGAAGTGCCTCTTTCTCACCCATCTTTTCTCATTTTTTGACTTTATAGAGGTCTCTCTTTAAAACTTGTCACTATTTTTATCTTTTGATTAGATTCCCTAGAAATCTTCTGCTCAGAGAGCTCTTCTTTTCTTCTATAAACACCTATGTACGATGTCATGGGTCTGGAATTAAGGTAGAACTCACTTTCACTTTATCCTGCTCATTTTTCTGCTTTTAAAGTAAATTTAAAATTTTTTCGTATCAAAATCCTCAGGGTCATTAAGGGTTTGGTTTGAATGGATTATATCTATCTGACTATCATCTGCATTTCTCTTCAGACAGTAAAATCAACACAGTTTCTTCTGATAAGGTCAGAATAGACAGCTCCTATACAACTGCTTTGGTACCTACTTTCAAAGAGGGCCAGAGACCTAAGAGTGGGCTACAAACAGGAGCAGTGAGAAGATGTGCAGTCCCAATCACCGTTTAAAAAGGGAAAATGGTGTCACAATTCATGTAATAACCAGGAGTTGCCTGACAACTACCAGCATGGATATGTGACACAACTAGGCAGCGTGAAATGAATGCAAGAAGACAGCCTAACTTGTACTAAGCATCAACACATCCATGGCTTCCTATGCAGCTTCGACCAGGGCAGAAATTTACCCTCAAGGCACTGGAGAACCCACCTTGTCTTAGAGGCAAGAAGAAGATGGGTTTTTGCAAGGAAGTTGTGAGTCATAGCATTTTCATAGATTTATTCATAGATTTATAGTGTGTGAGGCCAGAAGGGACTATTAGATTGTCTAGTCTGACCTCCCTCTCTAAATCACAGGCCACTAAGTTTCATTCAGCTTTCCACGTATCAAGCCCTGCAGTTGTGTTTTGCTAAAATACCTTTCTTGTTCAAGTTTGGGATACTTATTTGAAGACATGCAGAGACAGAAAAGCCACAATTCCTCTTAAGGTTTGGTTCTAACAATTTACAATGCTCATTCAGGAGCATTTGTGCTTTATTTTTAATTGGAATTTTGCTTGCCTTATGCTTTGAGCCCTTTTGTTCGTGTTATGCCTTTCTCTGTTAGATTAAATTTCCTCCTAGTGTCTACTATTTTCTACACAGTACTAGGGTCTATGACCAAGAACTTTGAACTCTCTCTTTATTGAAGTGAATAAAACAGACTCTAAATGTCTCACTATGAGGTATCTTCTCAGGACTTATATCATTTTTGTATTCCAATCTTCCCTTTCCAATTTCATTAATTTCATGAAGTGTGGAATTAAGGATTAGTTTCCTATTAACCTCAGTAGAACTGTACACTAGGCTGTCACCTGACTATTTTTAATCACTTTTTCCATTATTTATCCCCAGTCATAAACAGCCCTTTCTTCCAACATAGCACCTACAAACTCATATGAAACCATGTATCCACTATATTTTAACAGCTTTGCAGTATATATATCTGTCCTCTGGTTCTCCATCTAATTTTGTTTTTGTCTCTGAAAGTGCAATTTTGCACTCATCTGTATTAAAACAACAGTATTTGGAAAAAAAAATCTCCCTTATCCAGTCTGTCTGTGAGCCTAGACTTCATTTACACATGTTCTAGGAGCAAAAGCAAAATTATGGTGGTTAAAAAAATAACAGAAGATCACATGTTAACTGCTGCATATAATAAATACCAGTATAGTGACAAAACAAAATGTATTAAATTTATAAATTAGAATCACAGTATCATAGAATGGTTTGGCTTGGAAGAGACCCTAACCATCTAGTTCCAATCCCCCTGCCATGTTCAAGGATACATTTCACTAGGCCAGGTGGCTCAAAGCCCCATCCAACCTGGCCTTCAACACTACAAGGACTGACACATAAACAACTTCTCTGGACAACCTCTTCCAGTGCCTCAGCCTCACCATCCTCAAGCATTTCTTCCTAATATCTAATCTACACCTTCCCTCTTTCTGTTTGTACCCATGCCCTCTTGGCTTAACACCACAGTTCCTGAAGAAGAATCCCTTTCTGGCTTCCCTGTAGACCCCTTTCAGATACTGGAAGTCTTTTCACTGTCCAAAGTTTCTTCCAGTTAGGATCCCTTGCAGCCAATTCATAGCTCAGCCTTTGGAGCCAGCACTGAATTTGGCCCTGACCTCAGCTGGAACGACTGCTGAGCAGAGATCACCTCTCCAAACCCTGATGTTTGTGCTCCTGCTCTCACTTCAAATTGGCTTCTGGACAGCACAGGGGCTGTGCTGGCTGCCCTCAGCAGTGGATTTTACAGAGAGCTCAGCCTTTGGAGGTGATGACAGTAACTGACTTGGAAATAAGCTGGGTAGTTTGTCAGGTATGGAAGGGTGTCTGCTGTTTGTGTGGATTTCCAGGTGCATTGATGCCATGGTAATGACATTGTTCTATATGTGTTTAGAACTCAGGATAAGGCCTTGAAACGAAAGCAGTCAACTGCCTCATACATGTGTCAAGGGGCTCTAAACATCCAACAAGATACAGGCATGAAATAAGCTTTAAATAATGCAAAAGCCACTAGAATTCAGAGTTGTGTGGAGTGAAATGGAAGAAAAGGTGTTAAATCTTGTTTTGGTACCTTTATTCCCAGTTTGTCTACTGCTAAACTTTAACCAGTGAGATGACTTTCTTAGAGCCCTTTGTATATTGTAATAAACTGTTTCTGCCTTTATCTGACTGCTAGAGCTCAGATAGGAAAGAGACTGCCCAATAAATGCATTAGACTTTGAATGTGCTGTCAACCTTCACTCCGTTCTGCAGATAAATTTTATGATTTTTTTTTTTTTTTGGTTGTTTCACTGTAGCTATTGCACGTGGGATCAACCGGGTTTTGTATATTCCCCAGCAATCACTCTAGGACTTTTGGATTGTTTTGCTTTCCTATTAGAAACAGACATAATGTCTGTCTTTGTGTTACTATTTTGGTATATTAATTTTTTTCTATATCTGTAAATGTACCGCCCATCTAACCCAATTACCTTTTAATTCAGGAAATTCTACTGCAGCTTTAAAAAAGAAAAATTATCCTCACACAATCAGAAAAGCATGCCTTTTTATTAAAAGAAAACAAACAGCAGGCCTATATCAAATGTAATCAGCTATACTACTAAAAATCAAAATAACTACTTTGGAATTTTAAAGGAGCTTATACCTCTGCATAAAAATGATTTAAAGTAATTTTAATAAAAATTTTTCTGGTATGGGGAGGTATAACTCTGCTTGTCAGCACATCTGTATTTTTCTTTCATCTAATAAACTAGCTAGGACAGTGCAGCAAAGGAACATTATAATATTAACAATGTTGCTGGAAAGCTCTGTGCTTTAGAATGAATTAACTTTCACTGCACTGCAGAACATACAAAGTGAAATTGGCTCAGCTCAGAATAGCAAGTTTAACCCCTTAGGAGCTGCTGAGCTCTGCTTATGTCTCGATGGTGGTTTTTGAGCAGCCTTGGTGTGTGATCACAGAGGTAGCTGACATATTTGGCAAATTTGGAAAAATCTGAGAAAACATTTTTATTTTATTTAAAAAAAAATTAAAAAAAAAAAAGTAAAATAAAAAAAAAAGAAAAAAAAAGTTGCCACTTTGCTTGCCAAGGAATTTGCCGAGACAGTAGTCAGGTTTCAGAAATGCCAGGGAGTTAGTATCCTGGGAGTAGAACTGAAACATGTGTCTTGTTATCCGAATATTCGTTCACAGTGCCAGAATGAATAATCCTTTTCTGTGGTTGCACCCGGGCTTTGATTTTTTTTCCCTCTTAAAAATTTACTAGCTAAATGCCTGAAGAATTATTAAGTAAAAATCTGAGAGGTGATCAGCACTGTGTCCCTTCTGCACTGATCCATACAGGAAAGTTTACTGGAAAGATCTCATCATCCCACTGACTTCCATGGGATCTACCTCAGCAATTTTTTTTCAAAGTGAGAATACTGTACAGGGCAGCTACTTTTGTGATATGTCCAGGAAGATATGGGCTTGGATCACTTAGTGTTTTTACATAGATCATAAACCAGATGATAATCTTTTATTACCACTGTGTCAGACTACAGTCAGTTTAGAGACCTAAAAGGAAAACATTCTGCATACCAGATTTTTTTCCTCTTAATTTAGATAAAATTAAAAATAAAAAAAGCCCAAAACACAAGCAAGGTTATCTTTTCAATAAATCAAATAAAATTTGTTGGAAATATTATTTTTCTGCCTGTATCATGGAAGGAATTTACTGTGAGTTTGGGATGTTGGATAGGCTGAGGGGTTGTCATTTTTCATTGTAACTATTTTTTTGCGTTTCCTTGTCAAAAATGTCATGTTGCCAAACTGAGATATATCAGGTGGATTATTTTTTCCTATTTTTGCTCTACACTACTAATTTTTGTCACTTTTAAACAATTGTATTAATTTCAAATGCCATGGGAAGTCTGAAGAGGGTAATACACTTAATACTGTTGAGTTGTTTTTTCCATTTAAGGAACTTTCCATTTAAGGAACTTCTTAAAGAAGAATTCTTTAAGAATGTTATGCTGTGTTCTTGTCTTTTTTTAAATCTGTGGCTTTTGTATTGTCAAATACTCACAGCAGAGTAAATATGTTCTAATGTGATGCTTCTACTTGGTCTATTCAAGCATAAAAGTTAAAGAATCCAGTTGTATGTATGAGTAGGGAAACTCACTTGGTAAAGTGACTTGCAAAGAAACTCTAGTGAATTAAGTACCTGGGAGTGAAAAGAGGAAAGTCAGGTTCAATCTTAATCCTTTTCTGCTAAAACTTCCGGTTGGACATTTCCTACTGTATTTTTCTTTAGCCAGCTCACTGCCTTGCTATACTTACAAAAATTCAAACTTCTAATGCTCCATGGATTTTACATCCCCACAGTTTCTCTCATGTCCAAAGAAAACAATCTCTCTGCTCTGATTTCCTACCAAGGGCCCAATTAAGGGACCACTAACCCTGCTATGCCTTTCAAGAAAGCTCTCAATCCCTCTTTGCTGACAATTTCTATCTCACCTCCTCATGCTAAACACTTTGCTGAAGTAATTCCTTGGGTAACTTACTTGATTAATTTGATTACTAGTTTTAAGATCTATTCTCCATTACTTGCATAGATATGACTGCAACTCTATTTTATTCCTTGTCATATACAAATGGCACACTGCAAAACTAGGAAAGCTGTTTGCTGGATCAGCTCCATTTCCTGGTGGATATATTCTGCTTTTAACAGCTTGTGAGAAGTGTCTGTGATATACATGTACAAGTATGTGTGCATGTACATATGCACACATACATGCTACAGAATATATGAGTGACTAATATGCAAAAATAGAAGAATTTTTTAATATTTCTAGATTATTAGAGTATCTCACCCAAATATCTCATTGGGTCCATAAAAATTATTCTGCTCAATTTTATTTGGAAAATATGTATAATTTTTTCCTTCCTCATGCTTTTTTATTCTCTTATCTACTCACTTCATTTGCTTTTCCTGTCTTTCTTTATGTCATGTCAAAGAAATGGATTTTCTCTGAAAGTAGAACAAATTCTCCTTTATGCTTATATCAATGTGCCCTCAAGAAAAGTTCCTTACTTATTTCAGTCATGTAAAACCAAATATTGGAAATTTATTCTACATTTAGAGTGTGTTAAATGCTGTAGATTTCTTCCCTGAAGAGTTTAAGCACATGCGAAGTTCTGAAGAAAATACTGATTTTTATTTTCTCAGGAAAATGCTGAGTTGAAAGAATGATCTCTCTTCATAGCTTTTGGAATAGTCTTAAACAGAACAGTTGTTAATGTCATAACTGAAAACTGATGTAAGAATTATATCAACATTGTATCTTTATTGTAGCATTACCATAGAGAGACACTAATATAGTCACATTTTAAAAAGAGTTGTTGAAAATACTTTGAGCATACCGTCTCCAGTAACTATCTGTTATCACTATGGTTGCAACAACAAATATTCGTGATTGGAATGAACTTCATAAGAATAAAAGAATTAAAAGGAATGAAAAAGCTTACTGTATGCATTAGGATAGGACTTGAACAATTTAAGGAATGATGAAGCAGATGGGATCAGCTCTGATCTTCCTGAGGCTCTGTGATCCAGGTCCTCATTACGTGAGGGTATGTTCCTAGTCTGCTGTGTACCTTCTGATGATACAGCAGTACATTTTCCAAGTTTAAGTTTGGTTTTGAGGCATAACAACTGTAACTCAGAATTTAGCACATTACTAAATTTTGCTAATGACCTTGGAGTCCATGTTGTCCTCTAGTCGCGCAGAAATAGCATGATTACACACAACAGCATGATGATTAATAACAATTGTTCTTTTGGTTTTTTTTATCTCACCACCCCAATTTTGTAGTATTTGCTTATTGGTTTTTCTTCTGAAACTCTCATTACAGTGCAAAACTGTGATATCAGAAAAGAAAGTCAGGAAATTTTTTGTCTTAATCATGAATTAATTAATAAAGTGATTGTAGATTTTCATCTGTTTCTGGTATCTCAAATTTTCTTCTCATCCCATTTTCTTATTGCATGCCCTGTTTTGCAGCTTAACCCTATTTAACTTTACTCCTAGGAAACTCAAAGGTGCCAGTGAACAACAGACTTGAGTCAGTCATAGAGTCAGTACTGCATTTGACAAACATTGCAAGAGCTGCTCTAAACACAATGTATGCTCGACAATGAAGACTTAATTAATACACCAGAATGTAGTCAATTGGATGTCAGATGACAGGATTATCTTGTTTTTCACCAGATACCCGTCAGTAACTTCTACCTCTGATCCTCTCTGACTTTCTGATTTATATGTTCTGTCTCAGAAATGTTGCTTATGCTGACGTCCTAATGAATTGTATGCTTTCTTGGTGTTTACACATTGTGATAATCAGTCGCTAGCATTTATGTGTCTTCAAGACACAAAAAAATCGATTGTTGTTCCTTTTCTAAGACTGACTTTCCACTGGAGTAGAAGATATTTCCCAGGTGGATATAGAAAAATACAAATAGAACTGAATCTTTCTTAATTCTGGCTGATTTATTTCAGCCTCAGACAAAAAGCTATTGGAATTCTAAAGCTAAAAAATACATGTGGGTTAAGATGGACTTTTATACTGTAGTTCCTGTATACATTATAGATTTCATATTCTTATCTTCTTTGGCGTAATTCATGTCTGGTCAGGATAGACCTTGTCAGACAACTATTTTTCTTAGTGTTCAAATAGGCTCTGCAGACCATGCTATTTCCTAACAATACCTAACAATTGTATCATATGCACAGATGATCCTTATACACTGCAACAGAATTTAAATACCTCTATTTTTTTCAGCTCTTGACACTGTCCACTTTAGTCTTGCTTTATTTGTTTCATTTTTTCCCACCATCTATTAAAAAAAGAAATAGTTTTAGCTTATTTAATTTTTTTTGAATTCCTCAATAACAGTCAGAAATAACAGTCAGAAAAAAACCAAATAGAAACAAGATTTAAACCTGAACAAAATATGTCATTTGAGACACAAGGTAGGGAAATTGATAGTGCAATTTGCTACCTACCTAGAGCTCATCTAAATCCAGAATCAAAGTTTCTAAAAATATCTGTATAGTAATGTTCATTTGGCTGTATGGCTTCTTTCTTTTCTTCAGTGTGAGATTCAGGGAGAAGAAAGACGGGGAAAAAAATGCCAAAGGGATGTGACCACTTGAAGAGCAATAAACTTTGTAGTTTGACTCATTGCCCTAAGGATGCATTGGTATATGAAGGCTCCTTCCTTGTAGGTTTGATGGCAATCTGCATTTTCATGAACTGTCAGACATGATTGCCAAAGGTGATGATATTACAGCAATGAGATTATGACAAAAAGATGACAAAAAGATTTGATTCTGTGTTAGAAACCTTCATATGCATTGTCAGAAAATTTGAAGAACATGATACTATAGGCAGTGAGAAGAGACATAAAAATTTTGAGCCTAAAAATTGCTGTTGTGTGACATTTGTTTTGTATCACCATATAAATCCTCAGCAAAATAAACTGGAATGAGTGGACAGGATGTTATCAGACAGTAGTTTTGAATTGTAAGGCTTGTCTCTAGCTCAGAGAGCCTCTCTGTAAATATTATGTTTTAAAATGGCTACCTGAGATACTTGGAGCTTAGAACATCTCCTTCCAGTTATGCCTATCAAAGCAAATAATAAGCAGAGCTCTTGCTGTGCCACTTTTTCCATTATGCTTGTCAATGAAGAAGCAGAATAAAATTCTCAAGATGTGAGGAAAATGGAACATATTTAGTTAGAGGGATCTTGGATTCGCTTATAAAGTATATATTTTCTTTGAAAATGCTAAATTGTTTGAGAGACGGGAACTGAGAATAACAGCTTTTATTTTCTAAACACCAATTACATATGAGTGAAAAATATGTATCTGTGCAACTCAAAGAATAGGTTTAATTTTTTGAAGGATCACACAGATAAGCACTTCAGGGAAAGGTACAGATGGTTGCATGTACATCCTGCAAACTCATGGCTGTTATAACAAAGGCTAAATCCTTTGACAGATATTTGGTATCTATAGCTATCTTTATGTTACTTTAGAATTCTGCAAGCATAAAGAACTCAGTTGTACATAAGGACAGAAATAGAGGCATACATTGAAAAGCATTGCAGCATTTTGTACAGTAAAATGCAAACTGTGTTATTTTAAACTCAATAAAATCTTTTAAGAGACACCTAAATATTCCTGTTATACTGAGAAAATATTTTTAATATGGGTCTGATCTGTAGCAACATATACTGGCTGATGTGACTGTGTTTTGTTATGGTTTCTTAGTTCCCAATTCTTTTGGCAGAAAACCTGTGCCTGATTTCTGAACTTAGCTGCACTGGCAGATATTCCTGCCTAGCTTGTTAAATCAGCTTCTGAATAACAGCTGATTTCACATTTTAAGCATCAATATGTAACCACATAGCTGAAATCAGAATCAAGTGTCTTCAATCAAAAATGTGAAAAATAAGAAAAAGTAGTCATCCCCCCACTCTTCAGCTTTCTGGCTGCCTGCCATCTTGTAAAGATATTTCAGTCTCTGCAGCTCAAGCCTTTTTTATTCTAATTCCTCCTTGTGCAAATGCGTGTTCTCATGTGTCTTTCTCTTTGCTGCAGGCATAGTGCACCTGTTTGAAAGGAGCACATAACTTTTTTTTTTTTTTGCCATTTCCCAACTGCTGGCTCTTTTGGCAGGAATCTGTCTCCAACAGCTGAGAAGGCAGAAAAACTAAAGCCCTTTTCCTACTTAGAAGAGCTACCTACCTTCAACTCTTTGAAAAGCTGTGTGACACTGCTGGAACTTGCTTCCCTTGAATTCTTGCACTGGGACTGAAAATACAGTAGTGGAGCTTCCCAATTGTTTAATGAGAGGGACACGTTTCTGAGGGACAATCAAGGGCATGGGTAATCTTTTTTTGGCCTGCTGCTTAACTTTTCAATGTTGTCAACACTCCTTATAAAAATATGATTCTATTCCATATTGCAGAATTTGATATACCCATTTCTCTTTTACAGAGCTCAAGCCCATATGGCATGTGCTTCCTGCTGAGACCTCCACACCAGGCATCTCTTCAGCAAAACAACCAAGCCTCAAAAGAAAATTTATAACATGTTCTTTGCCCCTTTTTCTCACATACCTAAGCCCTGTTCTCTAAATCAGAGGCCCAGAGAATCCTCTGATGAAGATCAGGAAATCCCTCCTCCAGTTCAACCTGGAAGTTGAAGAATTTCTCATTCTGGTAGCCACAGGAACGAATCACTCCTCCATATTAGATGTCTAACAGCATTATTTCCCTCTAAATTATATAGATCCACTTGATAAATGTCAAGCCACAGTGCTTCTACCTTCTGTGCCACCAGCAATAAAGTGGGTGAAGTTTGGGTGCAGTTTGCAATCCTGCAGATGATGCACACGGCAGATTGTCCTGCTCAGTGTTCCACTGTTCTTTTATGCCAAAATATAGGAAAAACTAATTTCAGCAAATAAAGAAGATGTGGTTTTCAGTACACACAGGAAATGGTTACTTGGAATATGAAGGCATTATTTAATTTGGTCACTCTCAGCATACACTTGCAAACTGAATAAAAAGCTAGATAACAACCATACTATTCTGTCAAATGCATTCATGGAGAGAAGGAAAAAACAGAAGTTACACTCATGATTTTTTCTGAAATGACACAAGTTACTTCCTCTTCCGTTTGATGTCTCTCATTTTTGTTCTTGTCCCTGTCTATTCTTTGTATTATATTTCTACATTAGCTGTACATTTTTCGGTGTATCTTACTGTATTTTAGCCCATGCAAAATGAATTTCAGGATGATGCCCCCAGAAAAGATTTACAAAGCTGCCTCTGTGAGAGATGGCTGCTTCCAGATGTGAGTATAATGCTAGTGCAGCCACCTCTGTGTTTAAATTTTTAGAAACATGTGGTTTCCATTTTGGTAAATTCTACATGTCAGTTCAAAAGATGTGATACATTTTATATTTCTGTTCTTCAATAAAAGTCATTGTCCTCGCTATCTGCAGCCCAAGGGCAAGTGAAAGTGTTCTGACTATGTTGGGATTTGTTCAGCTCTTCTTAAATCTACAGCACACCAAAGGGCTATATACACACATGGTAGAGTCAAAGTCAGTCACAGTGTGATACTAGTGAACATCAAAAAATAATACAAAAAAACCCCAAACAATAAAAAACACCCACCAATTAAAAAAAAAAAAAAAAAAAAAAAAAAAAAAAAAAGAGAGAGAGAGAGAGAGAGAAAATAAAAGAAAGAAAAAGAAAGGGAAAGAACAGCCAAGACAAAAATCTACTTATAGAAAAATCAATATGCTTTTCTAGCTAAGGTTAAATCATAACGCCATATTAAATAGGTCATTGCATCAAAACCTATTCAAATTAGGCATTGCCAAAGGTAATGATGCATTGGAATTAATTACAATTAGTGAGCATTCATCGTGAGAGGCTTTTTAAGATAAAGATAAAAGAATTTGAAGGAGCTGATTGTTTGGAAGCTGTGTTTGGAAAAGGAGGGCAGAGTGGATATTGTCTCAACTTCTCTTTGGTCATAGATGGAGCAAAAAGGGATTATGCTTTGGGTGCTGCCTCAAAGGCCTAGTTAGAAACCTCTTGTTTGCCAAGTATCCCTGCAATGGTTAGAAAGTGTTTAGAACTAGAAAGTTTACTTGGCATAAACGTTTATTATAAATCCTTAAATATTCTTAATTTTTTTTTTTTTTTGTCTCTAGAGAAACAAATCATATTGCCTTACACTTCCATGTTTATGATGCATAAGGTGAAGAGTGATAACGCCTGAAAATACATTGTGCATGTACACAAATACCATCTCAGGCAGAAGAGCCACTCGACTTGGTGGTGGATTTACTTCTCCAAGATGAGAGATGGACACAGAAACCTTGGGAATGCTCTCAGTTTGAAAGGTGGCCGTTCCTCATTACATCTAAACCCTTCCCATTATAAAGAAGAAGGATGTAGTTATGCTGAGCACCTGTATTCCTGTAGTAATACAGGTGAGAGCAGAGGCAGGATTTTGTTGTATATGGCACCAACTCTCCCTATGAAGTGGTGGGTGTTTTGTGTTGCTGATGTGCCAAAGACTCACCTCTGTAGTGCAGAGTTTTACCTGCTGTGGTGATATAGGTTTTTAATTTATTTCAACTTTCCTATACCTGCCAGGATGTCCATGCATTGCTCATGGACAAGACACTCCAAATACAAACACATAAGTAGATACCCCAGAGAAGCTATACCCAGAGACAGGTTACAATGTTTTCTTACAAGCACCAGGAGTAAATGTAGTGTTGCTGG
The DNA here is from genome assembly GCA_027886175.1 of Phylloscopus collybita. NCBI lineage: Eukaryota > Metazoa > Chordata > Aves > Passeriformes > Phylloscopidae > Phylloscopus > Phylloscopus collybita. The sequence goes on from JAJNNQ010000075.1 coordinate 36,966,768, forward strand.
GCATGTGTCCCCTCTAGCATGCCCAATCCAGTACCCTTTTGCAAGACAAAGGTAGCAGAGAAGCACTCCCAGGAAAACACATGGACCTTCCCAACCATGCCATGCAATCAGTACCTCAATATACTTCATATTACACCACATTATTTACAGCTCTCTTCTCCGTTCATTCATCTGACATTCACAGAACTAAAAAATGCAAGGTAATAAGAAAAAAAGGAGATAAGATACAAGGAATGACACAGAAAGCTCTGGGAAGGACCCACAAGGACCATTGAGTCCAGCTCCTGAGTGAATGACCCATACAGGGATCAAACCTACAACTGTGTCGTTAACAGCACAGTCTAACCAGCTAAGCTGGGTGACCATCTTTGCATTTAAAGATAAGAAATATAGTCTTCTAAATACTGATTTTATTTCTTAAATCCTAAAATTGGGATAGTCAGCTAGCCAAAAGTGAAATTACATCAACAGCTGGATTCTTATAAGGATATTTATTGTGGACACTGAAGAGAATAGAAAAGTGAATGCAAAAAAAAAAAAGAATTTTGACACAGCTAGAATAAACCAATGAGGTAACATTTTGTCATTTGTATTTAGTCATGGTATTGCTGACATTGTTCAAAACTTTCATTTTTTCTATCACTTAAGTCACCAAGTTGATTTTTAAATTCAAATGCTTTGGGTTTTAAATTTATTTTTAATTTAAAAAGTAATGTTTTTGAGGTTTTTTTCTTTTCCTTTTTTTCTGTTTTCTTGTGCTCTTATGTCCAATTGTGTCATTTGTTTGTTTTATTATAAAATCATCTAGGGCATATTCTTCAGTTAACACTGTAAGACTACTCACCTCAGATGACAATCAGAGATAAAACAAGGATGGCAAGAAAGAGGCTTGGTTTACTCTTTCAATGCTTTATACAAAAAAAAATAGATTCTTCATTTTTTTGCTATAAAAGTTATGAATTTCTGTTTTCAGAAAAATGATGTTACATTTTGAATGAAAGCAAACTCTTTAAAAACTGCTGTTTAATCAAAAATGCATCTTTCTGTCAATGAAAATGCAGAGTAGAAAATTTTCAGCCAGCTCATTTCTGTTTTCTATACATTCTCAGGGGATTAAACTTCTTATTTCAAACAGAAGAGACCCAAAATCCCCAAATCATACATTTCAACATCCTATCATATGTCAGTCAATTTTTCTTTCAGTTTTCTTTCACTGCAATTGGCTTGTATGTTTCTACTTAAGCAATCAAAACTAAGAAATAGCCAGAAATTCATCATCAATCTTTATTCCAGGACAAAATAATTTTGAATGGTCTGTAATTCCTCGCAGATATTCTCTTTTTGTCAGCACTTTAGGATCTCCTAAAAAGCAACCTCTCGATATGATATCTTCTGTTCTCAGTGTTTATTTTTTTCCAGTAAGAAGCCCAAACATTCCCCTAAATAAAATGCAATATCTTTCCAACAGGGGGGAAATATTTTCACAGTCTTTTTCTTGGTAATATTCTTTTATATGACTTTTTCTTTAACTCAGTAGAAATAATGAAAAGACAATCATATTGATTGTATATTCTTCAGACAACTGTCACCACAGAACATCATGGTATTTGACTATAACTTTTGAATTACTGTCTTCGTTTTTGTGTGTAGTTCTGCTGAGATTTAATAACTAATGGGAATAGTGGTCATGTACAAAGAGATCTTTATTTTTCCAATTCACTTTATATTTCTTCTGTTCCTCTTCCTGTCTGTATTCTGTTTTTAATATGTGCAGTTTCATTTTGTCAACATTATAGGAATGTTATACTTAAAGGTATTGCCTATTTCTTTTCTCATAGCTGTGGGTACCAATTTTTGTCTTGTAGACCAAAATACTGTGGAGTAAAATTTCTTCTCTGTTGTGGTTGCAGCAAAGTGATATTCTGTATTTTATTAATTCAGATGTTCAATACTTAATGAGCTTTTATGACGCTACAACACCATGGAAGGTTTGTTGACAAAATGAATGCAATTGAGGATTTAACTCTTTGCTAACATTAATAAAGATGTAGCCCGTGACACTATGCTCTCATAATCCCGCTTTAAAGCTATCAGCCATTTTAGAAAATAATTTTCTCTAACTAGGTGTCTCCTGTACTGGACATTATCTTGCAGCCCACAGCCTCTGACCCAATCATTAACAGTAATTACTGAACGTGAGATGGCTCAGTTTAATTCCAGAAGTCTGTATCCTCCAAGGAAACACCCAAGCACTACAGCCACCATCACCCCAGGATCACGAAGCCTTGTGGGAAGTTCTCTAGCAGCTGATGGGTGTATGACAGGAAATACACCCCAGAGCAGTTATCTCACATAAGACTGTAAGTACATGAGTAACCTTACAGCTCTTCAATTTTAAAACAAATATTTCTATGAAGCTGCATTCCCCTCAGAGTCATGTTGTACTGGGTTGCTAGCATCCAAGAAGCATCAAATTCACATCATAACCTTCCTCTCCATGGGGATGTTCTCCCCTCTAGCTGACAGTTTTCACAAACTGAGTCAGAAATTACTAAGTGTCAGCTGAGCTCTGCCAACTGAAGTCTGTTCAACTGAGACCAACCAGCAGGTTCAAAAGTTAGTACGGTGAGGTCACTCAAAATTCAGCAGGGACAGCTGCATAATGCTACATTTAGCAAAGAGTAATCAGCTACCCAAAGGCAAGTTGAAGAACAGCTAACCAGGTAGCAAAGAGGAGCTATAGATTACAACTGACCACAACGTGTAACCAGTGCTTTGTTATGAAGAAAACCAAACAACACACTAGATTGAATAAATAGAAATACTTCCCGTAAGACAGAAATATTTTCTCCACCTTAAAATGATTATGGAATGTTTGAAGAAAATCCAAAGAAGAAAATGAGGGATCAGTCTTTATAACACAGCCTCCAAGGAAAGACTCAGCAGGTGATGCTATCTGAATAAAAGAGGAGGCCTTAAGTGTGGACATGATGTCCAATGCTAAAAGGGTAAATACAAAGGAAGAACAAAAAAAATTATATCAGGTCTTAATTAGGTGGGACAGAAAGCATTAGACTGAAATTTCATTGAGGAAGGTTCAGCAAAAGTAATGTGAAATATTTTCAATACTACAAAAATGTAGCACTGCAATAGATTGGGAAAAATTGCTATTACAGAAAGTCTTTAAGAACAGAGCTAGACTCAGATGAATGGGAGTTATTTAACAAAGAGCTGCTCATGCCTTGGAAAAGGAGAATGGTCTACATGAACTCTCTTGCCACCCATATTTTCTATTGGCTTGGCTTTCTATTGGCTACTCTGTTGCTGCTGCGCAGACTTGCAAACAGTACAGCTGTTGAGCCTCATCTTGTTAGGAATCTGGGATAGAAATAAATGCTGAAGCTTTCAAGAGTGTGTCATCTTCCCTCTATACTGCTTAGATCTGCTCTTTCTTTGCAGTCTGATGTCAGGCGAGTGATTAAACTCAGATTGTTTGGAGAGTTTAGTGTTGGAACTAGGGACAGTTTTAATCCAAAAACATGAATGAAACAACAAATACAGCTGGCAAACAATACAAACAGTGATTGACTCTGAATATCTTTGTGCTTTAATGTAAGGAATCCTGTTCCATAGTTGTTAAGGGAATTGTTATTTGCCTCTAAAGTTTATAAATTCTCAGACACGTTGTTCCTAGATCATATACTGGTTTGAATACAGAGAATTTACAATCTGAATTGGAGATTTTTTTTGGGGGGGTGGTTTAGGGGGGAAGGAGGAGTGAAATGGCATTTTCTGTTACTGTTTAATTATTACTCATTGTCTTGCCAGACATCCAGGTAGGAAGCAGGAATCACACTATGTAGTTCACATGATTTTGCTACTTGCCATGAACAATAGGTAGTGAACAGCAAACAGTTGAAACAATTATTTGCACAAATCCTCTAGATTGAAATGTGTGCATATTTTTGAAAATAATTAAGACAACTACAAACATGAATAAATTTATAGTTTGTTCACAGAACCCCAAAATTATATGCTTTTCATCTAATTTGTCTAACTGAACAGTGAACCAGTCCTCCTCATGACCAAATTAGTCAAAAAAATATTTTGCTGAAGCAACATGTGAAACCTTAAGTCTACGTTTTGCATTTTCTATCAGCTCCATAGAACAGCATAGGCAGCACTAAGGGCATAGAAAAAGAAGAAAGATAATGTCTTCACCTATCATGATTTGAGTGTGACTGCTGCTTTGGTTTTCATCCTCCAATTATCAGAAGTGATCACACAGAAACTAAGAGCTGATGGAACATCTTTAAGCCAGGTGCTGCCACTTATCAGCTCTAGTATCTACTTTTTGCTCCCACACTAATGAAAAATGATTTCAAAAGAAATGAAGATCCTGTTTCAATAAGATTGGGGAAAAGATGTAACCTAAAAGCTGTCTACAGACTCAGGAATAAGTGAAATGTTTTGACAGGGAAAAATATGTGTTGGCAACATTGCTCGACTCAGATTTCAAAAGTAAAATTGAAACCATACTTCTGCAGGGTGCAGACGCTGACAACTGGAAGCCTGTTCTGCAGTATATAGTAGTTCAGAATATGCCAGCCAGCTCCTCCTCTCTTCTTCTTCTTTCATGTACAGGACAAATACATTTCAAGGAAAAGAACAGTCTGACTTGGTAAATTTTTGAAAACAAAAAAAACAAAATCCAAATCTGACTGGGATATAACTGCAAGGGAGAATATTAAGAGCATTTTGCATCTAACTATACAAAACTGCAAGTACAGTGATATTCTTCAGACATCTGTGGTCATTCCAGGCTAAATCTGGGCTGAGCCCATGTCACTGTTGCCTATGTGAGGTGCAAAACTGGGCCCATGAAGGAGTCACATCCAAAAATCCAGGCTTCAATTTTAAGCAGGGTGGTTTCAAGTAAGATTGTGAACATAGGATTTTGTCAATTCACTAGATCAGTTTGAGCAACAGCTTTGAAAAAGTCCCCAGATTCACATGGGCAGGGAAGTACCAACACTTAAGACTAATAATGAAGCCCAGAAAACAAACATTTCAAATTATCTGTTTTGTTCTTAGTTTCTTGGTCACAGTCACTGCAATATAACCATGCAGCATTTTTTTGCAATGAATAAAACAGTTTTGGACCATAAATTGTGAATTACAAAGACAATCAGCTACTTCACTGGATAATACAAAAATAAAATCTAAAAAAAAGGCAAATAATCACCTCTCAGTCTTCTGTTGTGTTCATGTGAGAAGATCTAGAGATAAAGCAAAGATTTCCTTTCTTGAAACCTATTTCAAATAAAAACACTAAATGAATCTAGAATTTTGATTTTTCTCTTTGCTTTTGGACAGATATTAGTTATATCAATGTTTTTACCTAGATTTTTTTTTCTTCATTTTCCTCCTGTAACATTATACAAGCTCATATAAGGTCAAACTCCTAAAGGAATTTGTTCTACAACCTTCCTCTATGGTTTCCCAACTCTATATATTGACTTCCTGCTGACATCTGAAGCTTTGTTTCTCAGGGCACTTAGCAGAGGAGTGAGCATATGTCTGAATCTTTTTTCAAAGAATCCATTCTGCAGATTCTGTTCTCAAAGAAGTGTATTTATAAGAGATTCTTCAGCACTTCTTGATTTGGTTTGCAACACAGATACTGTTATACTATATCTCCTGCTACATTTTTTGCTGCTGCAGTGCACAGGACATTTAGATGTACATATGGTTCTTCCCAAAGTATGAACTTGGCACGGGAATTGAAATGATGTGGTTCCATGTGCTGGTCTAGTTAGAGAGAGACTCCCTCAGAAACCCTTGGGTGATGCTCCTCTCTATCTCACATACAGACAAGGCAGAGCAGAGCACCCTTCTGTCTGCTCCAGTCATGTCCAGACCAGCTTTGCCCTAGAGGAGCAGGCACACAGTGGCTCTGCTTTTGCCTCCAGCAAAGGGGACAAAAAGGGTCTTCTGGGAGGCAGCAATAATCCACAGCACCTTCCTCTTTATGTGAACCATTATGACACCAAGAAAATCCTTCAGCATGACTCCAAAGATAAAGTGGTGTCATCCAGCAGCACCCTGAAATGCTGACATCAATGTGTGCATGTGGTGATGGATGTGCTTAAGAACTAAACTAAGTGTGAAGCTGCAGCCTAGAGGGTAAATGTGCTGCTACACTCCTCACAGTCCTGTTTCAGTTTCTCCCATGACTTTGTGGAGTGTAGACACATATAGGCTGCTTCACCTTTGGCCTTATGCTCTGCATTCAAATTAGGTTAACAAGGTGGATTTCAAATGCCTTATAAGCCTTATAATCATTAGCCATCAAAAAATGAAAATGAAAAGTGTGGGGGAACTGGCAGGAGAGAAGAGAAGGATGTAAAAATAAGAAGAAAATGAGAAAATGCAGAGCAAACGGAAAGCAAGGACGAGTCAGGAAGGAATGAGAATTTTCTTCTCATTTTAAAGGTCATTTCCTCCCTCTGGCTGGCTTCTGTAACAATAGTAATATATACTACCAACACCAACCCTTTAGGGGTTATTTTTTAACATATTGAAAGGATAGGAACATTTTTTGGCTGAAAATATTAAAACATTTCAGTAAAAAAACTCCAAAAATCCTAGAGAAATCATCTATCATCATGCTCATTGCAACAGTCTCTTTCACTTTCTCACGCTTAACATTCAAGAATTCTGTGGCTGAATAGGTCCCTGGATAATAGGTAGGGATGTGTGAGGGATCGGTAAGAAAACCTAAAAGTAGGGATAGAGGGGAGGAAAAAAGTATAAAGAAAGGCAAGGAAGAGGGATGGGAAAGACTGAAATAGAGAAAGTGAGTAGAGATAAGGAAGAGTAAGAGATAAATGGGAAAGAACTTGGCTTTCACTTGCACTGACTCCTTTGTACAAATCTGACAGTGAAAAGTTGCTCTTATTCTTTTTTACCTCTATTCCAATAAATCTAAATTGCAGATAGACCTTTCTGATTCAGAGCTACAAGGAAAGAGAAGGAAGAAAAAACAGTGTTACAAAAAGGAAATAGGAGAAAAAGATAACTAGGGCTAAAACAAGGAAAAATCTCAAAAAGTTTTTATGAACATCAGGCTTTTTCTTTTTGGTTGTTACTTGCAGCTTTTAATAGTTTTCTAAATTTTGAAGTGATTCAATGAACATTTTGAAAATTTTCCCCCAAACTGAGCTAACAAAAAATTTCATTGCTGTTGCTAGCTTTCAGTCATTTCAACCTTAAATATAAAAGTAAAAATATAATTGAAGGGAAGCGAGTATGATTTAAAGAAATATCATTTCAGAAAACAGATGAGAAAGGAGAATAGTGAGAAGCAAATGAGATTTTTGCATTTGGAAGATCTTAAGTAATAACAATTTTAACAATACTGATGACTACCAATCACTGAAGTCGACATTTTTAATAAGAGGATGGCACCTTCTGAAAAAATCAAATGTTCTACATTTCACTAGTGGAAAAATCACAAGTGTTCTTTACGGAAAATATGAGAAATAGGGAAAAATAAAATTAAAAAATGATGTTACAGTAAGAGCTATAAAAATAGCTGTATATTTTTTCAGCTCTCTGGCTGAAATGAAGACAATATTTTGGATCCAAATAAACATTATGTTTGAATCCAAATGAAATGCTTTATTTCACTTTGATGTCCTTCGTTTACTTGCAAAATAGGTCTAAATGCAAATTTAGATAAATTTTTAAGCAGAATAACATTTTTAAAGTTTTTTAAATGTCAAAATAAACTACTTTGCATGTTTTGCAAGTCTTTTCCAGGGATATTTTTTTCCTCATGTCAAATCAGCTCTATAAATCTGACACTATTTACAAATAGTTACAGATGCTCTTGTTTTGCATTTCCTGCCTTGTAAAACAGACGACCTTTTCTGACAGGCACTGGGTACAAAGTTAGAGACTTCTTTTAGATTTCATTTTGTAGCCTTTTATTTCCTTTATTTTTCAACATCTTTATTCATCAATCTACTGGAAGAATCTGGAAAACCAAAAGTTTTCCAGATTTGAGATTTTGGTTCAAGCGACCTCCCAGACCAAGCCCAGGCTTTCTTCCCTGAGCAGGCCAGCACAGGCTGGGTACAGTGGCACATTGTGGTCTTGGAGGAGACCAGCACTCCCTGCTCTGAGGATGTTCACATGGTCTTCTGCCCTGACTGAGTGTTAGCTAGACCTGAAATGGCCCTGAAAAAGGTTTCTTTGATCCAGTTGAAAGAAGCATTAGTCACTGTTTCTCAGATTTGCCTTTGGAAGTGCCCAGACCACGTCTGCTCCACGCAGAGCCAAAGATAGTTTGCAGCTGCCTGCAGAGGAACATACTCTCTTAACCCCTCTTCTGCTTAATGAAGGTGAGGGAGCAAGTACCTCTAGTAAATCAGATTTTATTTTATTCCTTAGAAAGAGAAAAACATCCTTTGATGAGACTGAAACAGTAGAAGAGGTGATTGTGAACGCTTTGTGATCTACAGAGATATTTGGCCTCACTAGAAACTTGTGCTTCTCTGCGAGCTGGCTCAGCTCCACTGGTTACATCCTTATCCAACTGATGGAACTGATAAACTGTATTGATACAAATCCTTCTGCTCTTTGACTGTAGATCTCTAAGCTGTTAGCATTATCAGTATCATCACTTTAGGTTGATGGAGACAGAGCCTCTGAGAGGGAAAGTGACATGCTGATAGTATTTTGGCACAACTGGAATCAGAGCTTGTGAGCCCCACTGTAGTAGACTAAGCACCAGTTAGCCTGTCTTGGGTTGTGGAGCCAGGGGTGTGTATTCTATTTCATTTGCTGAAAGCAGTTGGGGAGATGTTTTTTCTTTATCTTTTGTAACTCTGGGAGGAGGGGGGAGGGGCCAACTGTTAAAACCAGGTGGGGCAGTGTTTCGTATCTCTTTCACCGTCTGTCCTCCCTCCAGAGGAATATTTTCTGCTAATAGACCATTAAGACACTCCTAAAAGCACACATCCCCAAAGTAATACATCCACATTCTATTGTGAGATGCTCCACCCAGTGGGGGGAGCCAACCATTCCTATCTGGATAAAACTGAGCCACAGGAACACGAAGGCATCCAGCTTCACCTGATTCCTGGAGGAAGACTGGACTCCTTCTCACCACCACTGGACCCTTTGCTACAGGATCATCTCTACTCCACCAGAACATCTGCCACTCCAGGAGGACTCACTTTTGGACTGCTTCCAACACCCTGGCCAACAGGGTGTCAGGTTGTAGCTCTGACTCTGTCAGGGTTTTCCAATATTGTTGTTTGTTTGCTGGTTTGGTAGGGTGTTGTTTTTTTTTTTTTCTACTACACTTGCATTGTTAGTATTCCTAGTAAAGAACTGTTATTCCTATTCCCAAATCTTTGCCTGAAAATCCTTAATTGCAAAATTATAATTTGGCGGGGGTGAGGGGTCTACATTCCCCATTCTAAGGGAAACTCCAGCTTTCCCTGTCAGATACCTGTCTTTCCAAAACCAAGATATAGCCTTTTTACCTCTGCTACAGTCTGTTGTGGTGCTATTATTGCCACACTCAGTTAAGGTCCTCTAAAGAGGACCTAGTGAGTGGTTCGGATGTGTCTATCAGTTTTCAGGTTTCAGGGTAATCGTTGCTTTAAAATGAATAACATATTTCAGGTTTTTAAGAAGGGTAGGCTCAAGTTTGATTTGCTACCAAGCTTTATGCTAGCTTGTATTGACTTTTTAAAAGTAGCTAATGATTTACTATGGGAAGAGTAGGTACAGGATCAAACATACTGGCTGAATGGTTTTTAAATTGCTTGTTTTTCTCTTACTTGTCTTTCAGTTCTTATTTTGTTAACCTCATGTTTTGAAGTAACTGTGTGTTATATTTTCTGAAATTCGCTACGAGATATATTCTACTCTGAATACATACACATAGCTTTTCCTAATAGTAGTGGAAGTCATGAACATATACTGAATAATACAATGCAGTACTTAAATCCTACGGGGAATACAAGTCCTGGCTAGAAGAAAAAGAAATCACAGTATTTCAAAATGCCAGTTGTAACATTGCAGTGAGTTCCAGGCACATGTTTGCCAATAATGAATGTAGGAGTGGAGATGCAATATTAGAAGTGTCTCTTGCAGAGTGGTATCATATATAATCATATATACTGTCAGCTTGCTTGATTATGTTCGGGGTTGCAACCAGCACACTCAGAAACAAAGGAGAATTTCTTATGTTCCCCAAATTTAATTTTCATGAGAGATATATGGAGAAATTAATCGGTGATTACAGCACAGGAACAAAAGCTCCTGTATCTTGCTATATTTGCATAATAAACACACATTTGTGGATTCCTTTTAGAAAGATAATCATACATTCAGAAGAAATCACTTCCTCAACTTAAAAAAAAACCATTTAGAGTGTTAAAATTTTATTATAGCAATTCAATTAATTGCCACAGTGTTTTATTTAATGTATAGAAGCAGTACACATTACCAATTATCTTAATTTTATAAAATCCAGGATCACAATTCAGTCTTTAATCAATATATCAGAACCTTACTCCATTAGTTGTTGTTTCTAACAGGGCATCTCAATTGATTAGGCTGTAGATTTTTTATGGGTCTTGTTTTATAAATTGAACCTATTCAAGTAAACATAACATTTGGTAATAGTCTTCATAGCAACTGTCAAAATGACTTATTGTTTTTCCAGCCCTGCATTCCTTCAGAATTAATAATACCTTTGTGCCCTTTATAACACTTATTATTAAAGCCATAAAAGTTCTCCACGTTTAATGAGTGGATGTTTCATTATATGTATGGTTTGCTTGACAGACTGAAAATTTTTCTAATCTGTTTCTCTTTTCCTCTTGATTGAAGGATTGTAAATATGCAATTAGCAGCTGGAGTAGAAGTAAAAGTAGAAAATGTCAACTGTCAAGTAGCTCCATTGAAAGACACATGATGCTTCAAGCTAAGACAGAAAGACAAAAGCATCTACCAACAAGGATGAAGGTTGCAAAATCTCTGTTTAAACATTCCATTAATCTCTTCCATGAAATAAATATAGTCGGTACCTCCTGGAATGAGGAATCCACTATCAAGACTGCAGTTTACTTTTGTAATAAAACTCTGTGTGGTAATGCTCTGCTTCATTGCCAGGAGACATCCTGGATCTGATCACTGTTAGAATTCATAAGATATATCCCTTTATGTAACATATGGCCGTATCACAGTAACACAATTGATTTCCTAAGAGCACACATGCAAAAGGGTGCAATGCATCATTGTACTCTAGAGCATATTTCTCTTCTAGACCAAAACATCTAGTTCTGCTTCCAAACAACTACTTCTGTGTTCTCTGTATGAAAGTCTGGATATGACTTTTGTATGCAATGGCTGAGAGAACACTTTCGTCCAGTACTGTGGGAAGGGAATGCTGAATTGAGTCAAGAGAGACATATAGAGATATCTGTTTTCACTGACAAGCTAAGAATAACTATTTGCAGCAACATGTTATACTTAAAGCCCCATAAAATCTCTAAATAATTAAAGAGACTGAATTCATTAGATGTTCCTGGTTATCTGTGTCAGTAGGAGAGGTTCAATGTAAGGCACAATGAATTGAATAAGGCTGTTTTTAACCTACAAAATTAAAGACTTTGCCAAGCCATGCAGAGGCATGAATTCTTGACTGGACAACTGGCCCATTAGACTGTAATATTAGATCAAAGTTAACCTTCCTGCATTTTCTTAGAAGCAGCTACCATAGAAGTCCTCAGTGTTTAATGCTGGGAAACATATGTTCAATGTGAGGCTTAATAATGCAAAGTTATGGGACTACCATAACTGCCTACCAATAACTACAAAAACTTTTGATGGTTTTCTGGTCAAGAGGCTAGCAATTCAATCTCTTTCCCCACCTTCTTAATTTATTTTCTTAAGACTTTTAAAAAAAAAAAGGAAATAAGCACTTCTATTATCTTACAGAGCAGATTTCCACATTTTACTGGTCATAAATATTCAAGCTTATCCCAAGTTTTCACAGTTCTTAACATTTTAGTTTTGCCTGTCATATGCTAACTATCATGCTTTATGTATATAATCTAAAAATGGCATGCATATCCTGTCATCTGAGAGGATGACACAGAGAAGTATCCAAAAAGCATCTGTACAATGTGAGACAGCTCTGGTATTGATCAAAACAGAAACAGGTCCACTGATGGTGCCCCCATTATGTTATAAAATAAAATTTATTCCTGCAAATCCCACTGATGTTTCTTTGGTGATTCGGCAGTTTCAGACAGGTAGGACAGATGGAACTGCTGAGCAGTCTCGTGTGCCAGTCTCCCATGGGATGGGGCTCCAGCCTGCCTGAGGCACATCCACATGCAGCATAAGCACACAGCAGTGTGCTGTGGGTCTGTACAGCAGCTCTGCTCTGCTCCCAGGGTGCTCCACTGCCTTTATCACAGCTTCTGACATAGTTCCATGGTAATAGATATGTTGGCTCATAGGCTGCTGCTTTCAGAGCATAGCTGACACAACAGAGAATTGACTTTAGAAAAGGATAATTAAAAAACAAACAAACAAACAAACAAACAAAAAAAAACCAAAAAACCCCAACCCAGAGCAATGAAAAGTTTCTTGACCTATGTAAAATTTAAAATATCTATCAGAAAGTGTCTTACTTTTCTCAGAACTTATTTCCCGCATATTACTCAAACTCTGAGTAGCAGGAATCTGGTTTGATGTACTAGTTAACACTAATCAAAACACAGAAAAATGGTTGATAACAGGACACGTCGTAAAGAAATAAAGTGGGAGAGAATTTTAATCTAGTTGGGTCCAAGTTATCCAGGGAAAACTATTAGAAGAGAAACAAGCAGGAACAGGTTGTTTAGAGGCTGTTAGGGCTGGCCAGGACAAGGAACCAGGGAACTGCGTCCAAGTGCCATGACAAGTCTGCCTGAGGCAGTGGCCTCACTGACAGGGACCCCACCCCACCACCTTGAATGGGGCAGGGATAGGGATGGCAGCCAGGGTTCCTTCGACAGAGACTGGAGGTTAATCCTGCTTCCTTCCACAGGTGGCCATGGAGCCACACAGAGCAGACACAGCTTGCTCCACACCTTGCATTGAGCTAACCAAAATTTAACCTAGTTTATGTTAAAAATAATTAACCAAGTCAAGTCTATAAAGCTGCTTCTCAGTTTCAGCAGGGAAAATTTTGCCAATTGGTTAACGAACACTGCTGGACTAAGTAGTCTGGGAATATACATTCAAAGAGAACTTGGCATTTCTTTAGGACAATGTGCTGAATTATTAGGGTTTCTATCCAAGCAGTGGGAGAAATAGGAGGGATTACCAAGCAGATTTAGGGCATGATCACCTGACAAGTTTATTAGTAATGAGGAGAAATCACACAAGAAAATAAAAAAACCCCTGAAGTAAAGGTCAAAGTAGAGGTCAAGAGTACAGGCCTATAGTGAGAAATACAAAGTTAGATTGATTTGCTTTCCAAACAAATAACAAAAAGTTCTGTATGTGTACAGCTGACCCCCTCCATCAAAAAAATACCCTTGATGGATCACTATTTTACCAGGGTGGGACAGAGAATAAACATGACCTAACTGTACCCAAAACCTAAGTGAATAGCTCCAACTGGTCCTCAGTAAGAATGTTGCCATTTGAAATGAAGATTTTGTTCCTGATAATAAGTATTTCCTGAACTGTCATAATTTCAAATCTGCCAGTGACAATAATACATGTGCTTCAAGGTGAGAAGTGTGAAACGCTGTGTCTTCTCAAAGCCAAAATCAGGTATAGTTCACATTAGTACAGTAAATCCCCAAAATCCTGTAATTACTTTGTTTAGTGTTACTTAAACAGGCCTATTAAACATGCAAGTAAAACATTGTCCTGTCTCAGAAGAAATAGCAAATTGCATATTTCACATAATTGCACATATATGTGATGTGTATAATATGTATACTACATATATAAATATGTATAGACAGATGGGGGCTATTTTTGGCAGAATTATCCTTTTTTGTAGTCCAGGACTTTAATTTTTAAAGAAAGATCTGTGTTTGTGAATATAAGAATGGATTGGAAAGATACTCCATTTTTCACAGTTCATATTGTCTGTTTCCTTAAAAAAGAGAAAAATCTGCAAGGGGTCCAACTTCCACCAAACTCTCTGAAGACAGTATTCTCCATAAATCAGTCCCTGGCATGTGACACGTGAATTTGATGAACTATTTTGGGGCTGTTTCTAAGAACTGGTTGTAAAATATAAAGTGAACAAGTAGGGGAGGGTCCAAAAAAACTGAGAAATAGAAACTGTACCAGAGAGGATAATATTTTGTCTTTCAATGCGGTTTTTCTTTTCAGAATCTCAGGGAAGGGGGGGTCACCAGCTGAGCATCTGATGGATGCCAAGGTTCCAGCTCTGTTGTATGACCACCATGTTGGACAGGAGCAAGCTGGGAAGGGGATCCCTCCCTTCTCCAGGGTACTATTTCCTCCAACCTACTCCTTCTGTGCTAGTCAGATATTTGCACCATGCCTCTCCTTTTCTCTTTCCACCAGGATGCCGACAAGCAGGGAAGAAACAGTAAGGAAAGGGACAAAGAAGAAAATACATTTTTTCCTTGTCACAAGAATTTGTTCAGGAAGTAAAACTTTTCAAGGTCAATTTAAAAAATTCTAGAGTCATTCTCCACAGTAAGAGATATTTGATTTGGAAAAAAAATCACTTTTTTTTTTGTTCTAAAGGAATGCACTTTCAACCTACTGAATTTTTTGCTTTCACCAGTTTATCAGTACAGTGTAAAGATAGGAGGTTATCCTTGTCTCCACCTCAGATAAAACATTTGTACAAAAGTCCTAGACAGCTTTGCTCACCATCTTTGTCCTTTTTGTTTTCATTCCTTTCTTCTTTCCTTCTCCACACCTGTCAGAAGATGGAGCCAGTTTTGGCAACCTAATCAATCACATTTGAATGAGTAATTTTAAGAACATTTAATTTAAAACTCTCATGGATAATCTTGCTTAAACCAGTGGAAAAAAGTGTACAAGACTGGAAGAACCTAATTGAAACTAGGAAGGGAAAGACTGTGATTACAGGATTCCAAAATGCCTGACTACATAAGATATGACTGTGAAACAAAATGCCCTTTGTTTCACTCTCCATTGAGTGCTGCCACCAACATTGCCAGAACCCCCATTATTATTTATAAACAGAACTCTCCAGAACACCATATAGCTGTCATACAAGCAATACAGATTGTATTGTGTCACAAGCAATTTTTTTTTCTTTATAACAGCTTGGCTCAATCTTTCTTTGTCCTTGGCACCAATGCCCATTTTTGTACAAATAAATGTGGAGTAAAAACGAAGCCAACACCTGTAGCCACTCATCTGCTGAGCTTTTGCAGCTGCAACACCCACATGCCAGCCTCCAGAAAAGGCCTTTCCCAGGAGTGGCTGTGAGTTTGGGGCTGCCTTGTTCCCAACTGCTTCCTTTGTTTTGGGTTAATCCAGTGTTCACAGAGTCCCCACCATTAAAGGCAAACACTACTTATATATTGATAACCTTAGTAATAGACTATCCAAATTCATCAAGCTGCCTGCTTTGCAAAGGAGAGAAAGGAAAGTCATTATTTAACTATTTAAATACTTAAATTAGTTCCTTCCCACCTTTCTGAAAAGGAATCAAAAGGCTTAGCAAAATGGATGACACTCAGTGACAAGACCAAAACCATATGAACCTTCTATTTGACACTCACTGAAGTGTTGGCAGCCCAAGCCAGATGAAGTTGTATTATATTTAATGCAGATGTGTCTTTCACTTTAAAAGAAACAGCTGCTTTTAATTTAAATATCATTTACAATGGAGTCAGAGATTATCAAATGCCATTCCCCATTCACATCCAGCCCCCATAGGACGCAGTATTAGATAAAATCCATGCGAGGTGGTATTCTTTGCTAATGCTGGCTACACATGAGGGAATGTAAGGAAAAGTAAGAATGATAGACAAAGAATCAGGACACAGTGAGAGCAGGCTCTGTTTGAAGCTAAACTTTCATAGAATGATAATCAAAGACTGCACAAGCTCATAGAGCATAAGATCAAAGGTATATCTAACTTGTCTCTAGCAGAGGGCCAGAGACTATGAAATGTCTGTGAAAATCAGAGATTGTTGGGAGGGATCGTTCCTCTTCCAAGTTTAAAAGACTTATGATTTATGGTCTCCTTGAGACAAAGAACCATCCAGGCCATCATGTTTAATCCCATCATTAAATGATGGTAGAAATACTATAGGATTTGTCATATGAGTTGATCTATGACAAAGCACTCATACAATTTTAAGCTTTCTTTAAAACACAAGGTTTTTCCCTGTGACCTGCGACTCCAAGCCATTTCCACAAAGAGCTGTTAAAAATAAGGCAGTAAAAAACAATAGCTATATGTCATTACCCTGTATATGACCCCACAAAATATCTGATTTCTACTCTGTCATATTGTCTTTTTTTCTCTGAGTATTATTTACTTAGATTACGAATGCTCATCACCAAAGACATTTTATTTTCTATTATATTCCTAACCCAGTTTTGTGAATATAAATAAAAGAGTACAACCCACACCTCCCCCCACAAAAAAAAAAAAAAAAAACAACAACAACAAAATAAACCAAAAAAACCCAACAACCCCAAGGAGCCCAAATTCCACTCCAGTTTTTTGCTCAAAGATTAAGAGGAGATCTGTTAGAGACTATGACTGATCTCTCTGGTATACCAAAGCAGAGACACTTGGATCCAGGGTTGCAACACTGAATCATTTAATCTGCTCTCTTTTTCCATCAAATCACAGGGTTATAGAGTCACAGACTGGCTTGAGCCAGAAGGGACCCTCAAGACCATACAGTTCAAATCACCCTCTTGTGGACAGGGACACTTTTTACTAGACCAGGTTGCTCAAAGTCCCATCCTGCCTGTTGATGAACACTTTAAGGGATAGGACATCCACAATTTCTCTGGGCAACCTGTTCTAGTGCCTCACCACCCATTTTTCCATGTTTCAGGATGCAGTCTCATTGTGATTTATATTTACACATTGGAAAATAATATAACTGCTTGTTGAAGTAATACTTGAAGTTTACAGAGCATGTTTTATCAAGACAGTCTTGGAAATGTGCCACAAACTTTTTTGATTGATGATGTACGCTAAAAAAATTAAATTTGTTCATTTGAGTAAATATAGGAGAAATGTTATTTTTTAAAATAGTGGGTGCTGTGTGTGAAAATACATATACTCCATCAAGAAGGAAAACAAAAAACTGTTTGATTTTGCCACAAGTAAAATGCAGACATTGTAGTAAACTGAGTCAAACTGAATAAATCCACTCATTGCTCCTACTAATGGACACAGAAAAAAAATTAACATAAAATTCGCAAAAATGTTTAATTGCAAAAACTTTGTTTAATGATGAAATTTCATGAATCTAGGAAAAAATATTTTTGTTTAATCTTTGCTGTGATTTTGTTCTCCTTATGTGGTAAAACTGATGACAAAATAAACAATACGGCAAAAATCAAAAATAAGGAAAAATACTTTTAGTTCACTCTTAGCAAGGTTGATGGAAGTAAAATTGTCAATAAAAAACAGTAGCTTAAAGCCTAAAGATTTCAGAGGAGCCCAATAGTCTTTGGCCTATGCAACTAACTGCTGTGGCATTTCAGTGGGAACTGTGTAGTCACTCACTGTTTGGCACTGGCTAAATATGTTTTATTTTTGTTGATAGAAGCTTGCTGTCCTGTTAAAATGAAGATACTTCTGAATGCAAATCTTTGAGTAGAGAAGTTAACATTTTTATTTGCCTCAAAATCTGTGTTTTTTCAGTGAAATTATTACATTTTACCTTGGAACAAACCTAGAAAATACATGCCAAAAACATTAGAAACTGTCTATAAACATTTGCGGAGTAAAAAGAAATTATTGTCATAGTAACTTGGGCCCCAAATTTGCAGACCTACTTATACTGATATAACCCAGAAACACTTCATTCTTTGCCAGGTAGTGCTTGACATTGGTGAAATTTGAGATCAGAATTTAGCCCAGAGGCCTTGAATTATTTTTTAATCCTAAAACAACCTTTAAAATCTCGTGCAGGGAAGATAAGTATAGCTCAACAGAAGTTACATTTTACATTTCATGTAAACTTGCTTCAAACAAATCAGAACAAGTAATGTGTTCATTGAATAAGTTATTTTAAATTTTGGTACCTCTTAAGACTGACTAATATGCAGGGGAGAGGTTTTGGCACTTTGGTGAAAGCTTATTTGTTATATAAGATGAGCAGCATTCAAGTGCAGAATGCTCTATTCATCTATTGTACTCCCAAACCCGGAGAGTAGTTGCTGATAATGATTTTAGGTGAGGCTTTATCAGCCTCCTTTTATAACTGCTCTTCATTCATAAACAACATCCACAGAATGAAAAACAGTGAAAGCTGGAAGAAAAGAAAATATTGCTGAATCCTCAAATTCTCTAATAGTTGGAAGGGTAATAAAATTGAGAACATAGTCCTGCCTTGACAGCACCAGAATAATTTCTTTTGAAAAGAGCAAAACCCTTCAGAAATAATAAAAATAAACCCACAAACAAAGCACAGGTACTTTGTGACCTGATTATGAAACAGCCCTGTACTTACCTGCACTCTAGCTTTCACAAAGATAAGAGTTTCAGCCTTTACAGGCTGACAGAGACTGATGGTCCTGAAAGGACTCTGAACAAGTTGTACACAGAATCTGGAATGCAGTGAGTTTTACAGTAATAAAATGAAATCCTTTTCACAGAGTATACAATTAGCCCTTTGAAGACATTGTTGCATATTTTTTTGAAAGGCTTGCTAACACCCACATAAGGCTGAACATGTAACAACTTTATAGAGATACTCAGCTTCTGAAGCTAAGATTAAAAGGATAAACTCTCTATCCAAACCCTCAATATTCATTGAGGATTAATTAAGACATCTCATTGCTACATAATTTTTCCTGACAACTTACCTCAGAATTTCCCATGTTTAGATATGAATCAGCTGAAGGATCTGATATGGTTACTAGTGGAAACTGGAAGTTTTCTAGATGGGCTAGTGACATATTTTGGTGTGCAGTTGCTCTGTTCCTGGGTCCCTGTTTCATACCTGAGCAGCGTTCACATGCAGTCAATAGAGGCTCTTTGTGTGAGTGCTTTGAATGATCATCTGGAACTTCTGTAGACTCAAATCAGATGTCTAGAGCTGGGCATTGCATTACACTCTTATGTTAAACTGGAAAAAAGGAAAATGGGCATACTGTTTTTCTTTTTTTTTTCTTTTTTCTTTTTTTTTTTTTTCCCTGAAGCATTTCATTTTTGAAATGAAAATAAAGTAAGCAAAGCTGACTAGTTTTCTGCCTTTCTTTCTGGTAAGAAAATTTTGGATCAAGCAGAAAGTGAGACATGAAGTTTAAATTAGACACAGAGACACCAGAGCTAGAAAAATCCAGTAACTACAGTCATGATTTGACTTGATATAATGTGTTTTCAAGTTTACAGCCATGGGATTTCCACTTCAAAATAATGAGAAGGGAAGTGGATGCAAAGAAATTTGACTGAAGAAAGCTGCCAGAAGAGCTACAGTTTGATGGTGTTTTCCCCAGAGAGAGTGTTTGTATCAGTGAAAATATAGAGCAGCAGTCCTGTAAATGTCAGCAAGGCCAGATACCATTAGAGATTTATACTGAGAGACAAAGCCGCTTTCCATTTAATTCAGAATTGAATTCAAAAGCAGCCAATTTAGATCTTTGATGTGAAGTGTTCTTTCAACGTCAAATCCCATTAGAAAATTAGGACCTGATTCTTATTTGTATGGGAATATAAATGAGAATGTAGGACAGTTGTAAAGGAGAAACTACATCTATGACAGCACTGTGGTTGGGGATTAAGACTTTTTTGACTGTTCTAGAGCAATCTGAACTGTATTGCACAGAGAAAAGGATCATGCCCCCAAAAAGCCTGAAACACTCAGGAGCAGGACCACAGATACACACTGTGGAGCTATAGCAAATTGAGAGATTGGGCTAGAAACAAGTATGAGGTCTAAACATATATAGGTCTCATGTTTTCTCTTAAGAAAACTCTCAGATAACTAAGATTACCAGTAACAGCCATAAGGGAGAAGAACCTTAGCTATATTCCTGCAAAATCTATGGATATGAACTTGGATTAGAGATGGGGGTCAAACCTATACAGAAAAAAAAGTCTTAGTATCCTTTTTTAGTTCAGTAACAAAATGTGGAGAGTTGTAATTTGGCTTGATGAAACTTTTTGAAGCTAGTACACACAATAATATGTTTTCTCCATAATAAATATAATAGATGAGTAAATTTTCACAGTGGTACAAACAACAGGAATTCATCAACCTGAACAAGCCTCATGTAAATTGACTAAGGGATTGACCTTTGCTTGAAGGGGATTTTCCTGTTTTACTGTGAAGAGGGTGATGGTGGGTGTGAGGGGTTGGATGTGAAAGAGCAGAGCAGATACACTGCAGAGGAGTGCAGAGCAATCAACAGAAAGCCTCAAAGACACTTGAAACAGAAACCTGAGGAAAAACTAGGACTGGAAGAACTTCTGGGCAAAGACCTGCTCAAGAAAAGGCTTGGAAGAAGGAAGGAATAAATTGGCTCCCCTTGCTTCATGCTTCTGTCTGCAGAGTATTGAACCTGAATAAACAGATGGCACTGTGCATAGAAATGCAAGTCCTAACCTGAGGTGGAAGCAAATTTCAAATCTCTTACTTCCCCTCCCAGGCCCCAAAGGCTACCTTTGAGTCAAAAGAGATACAAAGGATGAAAAGAGATGAAAAGAAGTCTAACTATATTAAACATATTTCTGGTCTGCTGGGGCTGTATTAGCTGTTTTGGGTGGTATTCCTTTTTGAAAGTTTCTGCATATTTTGGCAGTTAACATTTCAGCGGAAGTTTCATCTCCCACTCAAATTATGTTGCACATACGCACGAAGTACGGCAGGGGGAAATGCAAAAAGTGTACTGTCTCTGGGGGCTGGTGCTGTGTGTGAAACTCCTTACAATGAGTAAGCAATTTCCTTTAGGTCAGACACTCAGAAAGCTTCTTATATTTGTGATGATAAACTCAGTGATCTTTATTACTAATATGGGTAATAGAGTCTTTAAAGTAAAAAGTAAAACCAGTAGTGGAGAAGTAAACAGAATTAGATAAAGGAATACATTCTGCATTAATACTTTTCTAGGGGTTTTAGAGGTGAGAAATACAACTCTTTTTTTTTTTTTTTTAAGGGGCCTTTTGTTGTGTTGTTTTTGTTGTCTCTGCTTATGCACGTGATCAATACAAATTTTCAGAAATCTTTTTTTGTACAGGAGACATCATTTAGCAGTTGGACTAAAACTCCTATGTAGGACCAGGACATCTGTGGTGGTGTAGAACTGGGCTGTTTGATTTGTTTTCTTGTTATAGCAGGCCAAACTGTAATAATGAACCCAAGACCTCCCAGTGCCTAGAAAACTATCAGAGAAAGCTCTCTGTAACTAACAACCAAATTCATCCCTGTTGTAACTTCGTTGGAGTCACTCAGCCACAGCTGATTGTTTATATGAAGCAGATCAGGTTGCTGAATGAGATTTAGGGGTATAGAGAACAGTTGGAGAAGGTTAATATGAGAAGCTCTTTTTTTTCCTGGATGCTAGTTTCGCCTGCTGAAAAATACTACTTTAATAGTATATACTCAAGACAATACCATCAAGTATTTTACGTCTTTTCAACACAAAATTAAATTTTTAGGCTAAAAGGGAAGAATTATAAAACAAAATAATATTCTCTGTCTAATGTTGCCTGTAGTCTTCTTGCTTGTCATCCCTCTATCCAGCTTTTTAGATATGTTTGTGTTCATGATCATCAAAAGAACATTATGGAAAGTGCTGGATGAATGGTACTGCAGGGTAACATAACAAAACCGGCCTATTAGTAGTTATTATTTTCTATACTGAAAACAAACCCCAGTGTTTTTTTAGTCCTCAGAGGATCTTCACAAATTTTATTTCAACCACTTTAAACTGCAGAGGGAAATTCTGCCCTCACTGGGTAAACTCCAAAGAATTCTGTGGGGTCATGAATTCATTGTGGCGGCTATCCTAAGGCTTTCTGCAATATACAAAGCTAGTAGTGTAACTTTGTGACTTCTTGTTATAAACAGAACCATAAAAAACCAGTCACGTTACTGTAAAGACTAACTTGTCTGTTTGCTGTGGAAGAATGTTCTTTGCTTCTTCACTGACGTGTGCAAGTATGAACAGGACCTAAATTCAGATGATCTGCGTGTGAAGCCAGCCAATATGGAAAGAAGCTAAGAGGAATCTGTCTGTCTATCTGTCTATCTATCTATCTATCTGTTGTCAGTGGCAGCAAATGTTTAATGATTATAGCTTTTTAAAATGTACCAAGGAAACTCCTCAATAGCGATACAGTACTGTGTAGCTGCTGGTCCTCAACGTTTTGCTTTGAAGGATCAATCATCACAGATCTCAAGAAGAGGTGAAATTGCAGACAGAGGAAAATAGTTTATACTGGAATGAAGCAGTATTTCATTTTACCATGGCAAGTACTGTGCAGTTCATGCTAACAGGAAGTATGTTAAGAGAGAGATGAACAATAAAAATGCTTCTAATGCATTTATTATTGTAAACATACATGCATTATATTCAAACACTCAGTATAACTTACTTAATGCCACAGGCCAATTAGATCATCTCCAATCACATGTGGAAAGAGCTCGAGCTAATCTAATTTGCCCAAGAATGCTCCGTTTATTTCTGTGTTTCTAATGTTTTTATACCATTACAAAATGATCACTAAACATGCCCTCCAGTATGGAGCCTCTGTGCAATCAGAAATGTAAGTTCAGAGGGCCATTCTTCCAGCAAAACAGCTGACTGTACTTCTAAATTATGTTGCTCAATGGTCAATGGACCAATGGATGCCAAAATAAGGAACACTTGGTTCTAACACCTGAAAAGACTGCTAATATTTGATTGTAAGTAGAGTCAATTGCATAGTCTATCAGAGGAAGAAAAAAACCCCAAAAACAGAACACTGAAAAGCCAGTACCGCCTCTAATTTTCTTAGTTCTGTGGCTTTTGCCCTGTGGCAGTGCTGATCTTTGTAGTGTATTGGATGACTCAGGAATTTTAGTTCTCGGGATCCTTTGTTTCTAAATTTTTTTTCCTGCATTCAAAGTCCTAACTGTATTAAAAATAAGCTGAGGCTATAATATTGTTATATAATATTGGCTATAAAACTCTGCCAAAAGCCAGCAAAAATTATAACAAAAACCCAACAACAACCAAAAAATCTTCCAAAGCTGAACACCGCCTCTCCATTAAAAAAATCCCAATCAAGCCAGAGAACAGCACACAAAGAAAAGTCTGAAGTGATACTTGGTGTTTTTTGCATATTTTTTTACAAGAAAGGTTGGCTCCACAGTACATAGGTCAATGGAGAAGACATTGATCCCATTTTGTTATACTGTCCTTAAATAAATGGAAATTTTACAGCTGAAAATTTTCTTACGCTTTATGAAAAATATGGAGAGTGCTCATGATTTGACAGACATCTAATTTATAGGCAAGGGGTACACATGAAGGCTTGGGTCTTATGACAGGAAATGTTTTGTTTCTCCGTGTTTCACATGGGTTACATTATCTCATTATTTCTATGTACTGGCATCAGGGTTTATCATATGGATCAAGTTAGCTCTAATAGTCTGGTTTTCCCTCCTTGTCATCTTCACTCGGAACATTCAATCAGTACACTCACACAGTCTGAACCACTAACTCAAACTTGAGTTCTTTTGTCCTTTGCATTGCATTTCTCATGACTTTAATGTACGTAATGCATTGTATTTCACTGACATTGGTGAGTGTCATAAACATCCAAGAGACTCCTACCGAAATTTCTCTAAATATTTTCTTGGTAAAACCAAGACGGGGACTGTATCCATCAAAACCCAGAAATATTGACTACCATGTGAGCCTCATTCAAGCAGTGTTCTGCAGCTGTAGCTGTAACTGCATTACATGTCTTCAATAAAACTATACTTTTCCCTGGAGTGATTGAAGTAAAACATAATATTTTAGTTATATACTGTATTGCACATGAAATGTAATGATCTGAACTTACAGTACGTTGAAACCCTTCGTCACAGCACAAATTGAACAGTAGGCAAGGTCTAGTGTATGTTACAGGACATTAAAATGAGCATTCAACCAAAAGAAAATCATAAGCTGACTCTGCCATAAATCTTGTGCACCCCTGGTGGCTATTAAAATTCTACCAAAATTCACATACTAACGATGTGATTCCAATCAATCCAATTTATCAACCTTGCGGGCTGATTAAAGCTATCACACAATTATGATTAACTCATTGCTGCTGGAAGCAGGATTTTGCGAAATGCAAAACAAAGCAAAAGGTTTGGCTTCCTCGACACTGAGAAGTTAATAGGAAACTGTAAACCTTAAGAAAAACGTTTTGCCAGTTCATAAAAATCTCTGTGTTCAGGAAGGGCTGACCACTTTTCCCTCTACATTTTCAAGCACACTGTTGCTCAAGCAGTCACATCACTTATACTGTAACCATTTTCAAATGCCATTAATATATACTCTTAAAAGCTGGGAGTTTCTTCTTCATCCCACTCCCACTTCTGCTATGGGCTTCAATCTCCTCTTTAACAAATCAGGGAAGTGTCCATTTACAGACAGGGGGAAATAACTCCATTAATCACAGAAAAGGATTCTTTATGTAGAAATAAAAGCACGCACCACACTTTTTCCACATAAAGACGTGATATTCATGTGGAAAGGGCCTGAATTTGTTTTTATGAATAGGGCCCTTGGTGACTAATTCTTTTCTGGGGAGGGTAACAGGCAAATGTTATCCAGATGCATTCCTCTGGAATTATTCCCAGTTTCTGGAAGTGAAAACTACTGTACCTGTAGTACAATACAGGGTAGTCAGTGAAACTTGATATGAGCATAAATAGTGCAATAGTGTTCCCTTTGCTTCTCACCATTGCTACAAAAATCTGATCTGTTGTAAACATCTACCAAATCACCCTCCAGTAATTCAGTAATACCTGTGTCTGTTCACACACAGATCTGTGTATGTGAGGGGAAAGTAACTCTGTGAGGTTGTAATCCACCTCAACAACCTACTCATAGAAAGATGTTCTAGCTTTGAAAACTTTCTGACTCCGGCCAACAAATGAAATTTTTTAATCTATTTAAAAGGATTTTTAGGATGGAAATGCAACACCCATCCTCTTTAGACAGTGTTAGCATGGGGATTTGGAAGTTCAGTACTAGAAATAATCACAATGGTGTTGACAAAAATACTCCTGCAACATTCTTTTTACAGTTTATTCATGGTGTACTACCTTTCAGACATACAGATCAAAACATTTGAAAGAAACAGTAACTGCTGTTACACTCAAGGCATGGACATGAGGCAAGAGGATGTGAAGGGACTTGCACAAGCCATTCACTAAACAACTCCAGTGGCAGAGTCAAGGATTACAAAAGTTAAGTGTAAGAAAGTCCTTAACAAAGAGTTCTAAGTAAAATCCAGCCTTTCAGTTATTCTTTGGTGTGGTGATAAGTGGCTTCTTGTAAGTGCTGGAACAGTTTGAAAATACTCCTTCAGAACTGAGAACAAACAGTGTTGTCGTAACTCACTGTCCAGCTATTTGCCAAACTAAATAAGAAAAATCTCACTTTCCTGATGTTAAAAAGTCCGTCTTTAACCCTACAAGGTTAATTTGTTCTTTTGCATTTTTTATTTCATTGTAACTATAAAGCAAGAGGAGTCGTGTGTAGGCATTCCACACCTTGTCAGTACCTCTACTTTTTTTAACAGCTTGTAATTGCTTCCAGTAATTTATGAGATATTATATAGAAATTTTAAATATTTTAAAATATATCAGTTGCTGTCCTAATTGTAGCTGTTGAAAACTCTTGCCTACCTCCATAATTGGTAGACAGATATGACGATTTCCAGAGGTTGTTTCACCAAATTTAGGACAGGCATCTAAGATAATTTTTCTTTTTTTTTGAGCTATGGTGTTTTTTCTGCTGTCCATAGAAAGAATGTAGATAACTATCTTATGATGGAGGATTATGTTCTACATTGCTGCAGTTAGGGTAAACTCACCACTAGGGTACACCTCGTCCTCTCTGAGACTTCTTGCCGTGTCATATAGAGGACAAGAGACCTTTAACTGACTCACAATCAGAAAAAAAAAGTGTTCATAAATATTTTAAAACTTCTATTTACAAGTCACTAATTCCAGAATAAATTCTGTCATGATTTTCTCATTAGGAAATATATAAGGATTGCCATATTTGTGGTGGCATGAGTGGGTACAGGTTTCATCGTCACTTCTCTGAGAAAAGACTCCTAATTACACCAGCCCAGCACTCAACAGCATATAGCCATCAGAACTGTGTCATAGAAAACCATTCTCAGAGCACTGAATGTTCCAAAGAGTAACAGCAAAGATTTTGATTCTGATTTGCAAAAGTACTCTATCCTTTCCGCAGTCAGGTATCTACTCTATGTAGGAACCAGTACAGTAATTTAGATAAATATGCACATATTTGTGATATGGAAAATAAATTGAAGCCAACTACCTCTTCTCCTTCTCTGCCAGGTACTCCTCAACTGGAAATTACCTTCTTAATTTCAATGTTCTTCTCCAATACATGGATAGCTGTTTCTTGAACAAAGGGCAATCCAGGATAGTGTTCAGAGCTCCTGCGATATTATCTGAGAAGATGATTTAAAAGCTTTACATTATAATAGCTTCTCTAGAAACTAATTTATCTAATGGTTTTAACCACAAAGCAATTTATTATGCAGGTTCCAAAAGTTTCTTTTTTAGCAAGGCAAAGAGTTGATCCTCTGTTGCTACTCAAACTGAAGATACTTCACAGCCTGTGCAAGAAAGAGGTCTTGTATTCAGTCACTGTTAAATGTTTTTTTTTGTCTAGTGCAACATTAAAAGTGGAGATCTATCTGTATACCGTATTTTGTTTCACGAAAACGAATAGATATTTGGTAGGGAAAGCAAGTATAAAACACTATGGTGAAAATAATGTATGGTGAAAATAATGCGTACTAAAATGTATGTGAAAATAATTTTTGTAAAAAGATGACTAATCATGAAAAAACCTTTAGAGGTGTGTGTTTACTAATCAAATCACTTTTATCATGTACTTAAGTATTTGCAAAAGCTAGATCTTCAGAGAGCAAAGGTCGGACTTTTGGCACTTAAGAAATGTGAGAACGCACACTTGTATAAGTTTTTTGGAATGTGTAGCCCGGTTCCCACAAATACTGTTTCCTACTCCTAGAACAGAACACCAAGGCAGGACATTTTTCCAAATGTTCTTATTTGCTGGAATACTGAAAAAAATTTCAATGCTAAGGGCCACAGTAGACATCTTGAAAGAATGTCACAACTTTTGTAATAGCAGCAGAAATAAAAACATAGCATGTTGTGCTGACTAGAGGAAAATCTGTTGATGTTTTCTTCAGTTCTCTTTCCCTTTTGCCTTGTTCATTCATTTTATTTATTCTGTTTCTAGGAATAAGAAAGCTGTAGATTAATTTCCCTGAGAAGATGATACTCCAGCAGCTGTAGTCATCTGGGCTGGCGAAAATCAGCTGTCATAGATGCTGTGAAATGAAGCAAGGGTTTAAAAAGGTCTTATAAATAGATCCACTCCTCACTAGCACTGAAATGGATTCCTCCCCTTCTCTGACTTAATATAACCTGAATTTGACCTGCAGGGCATATTGCAAGGCTCATCTTTTTTCACTCTGTTTGAAAATGGGGGTATACAATGGCCATTGTAAAAGCAAAGCATTGATCAAGCAGGGAGGGAGGATCAGTATGTGAAGAGATGCTTCTTAAATTGCTCTATCAGGAGGTATTTTCAGATTACATCAATGGCATTTAGGCCATATGGAGAAGTTGCTTTTTCACATTTGCAGAAATCTAAATAAATAAATAAGCCTGTTGCAAAGAGCTATGAGCTGTGAGTATTAATTTTTCACGCTGCCTGTTACTAGCTTCTACAGTCCTCCTCCTTCAGCTGAGATTTTTGGGGTCAGGTAGTCATCCTGACAGGATGGGTAAAGTGCTCAGTTTGCCAAGGAATATAAATAGGACTAATTTACCAGTATACTGTCCTTGCTTACAACTAAATCTCTTTCTTTTTTTTCTTTCTGAGCTGTCAGAGAGCATATCCATCTACAACAGGATGCTTCGCTTCAGTGTGTGATGTAGACCTCTTATGACTGCTATTTCCAGGGCTCTGCCTGTTGAGTGGGTCAGGCAAAGCTCCCACACACCACTCTGGTACTGGCAAAGGCATCCCAGTACCACCCTAGTTATTCTAACTTGTAACATCGCCCCTGGTATTTTTTTCTTGCAAAATAGTCACAATAAGATGCTAATTAATGAGGGGGTGACATTGATCCCATAGTCAGCATGAGTCAGAGTTCCATGCACAAGGTTTAGTACTGCCTGGACCATAAGTCAGTATGGCACATCCCGTGAGGGAGTCTGGCAGCTCTTTCCCCTCAAAAATCAGGATGCTCCATCAGCTGCATTGAACTGAACTACGAATGCTCAGGTGCTGCGTGTGCCAACAACAGCACTAATCACTCTCATTTCAGAGTTGGTATTAAAGACTCCATTCATGCCCCAAGGAGTGCTATGCAGCTGTTCCGAGCTTTCTTTTAGAACATGCATGTGGGAGGTAGGTTGCATAATGAGACATAGCCCTATATTATGTCCTCATCTGTATGTGGGAGGGTTTGAGCAAGCAGCAGCACATCTCAGTTTAAAAAAGGCCTTGAAGAAACACCTCTTTTGGCTTGTAGAACATATCACATGACCATTTCAAGATGTTTCTGCAGCACCTCAAGAACAGCAACACCCTTGATTTTCTTTCTTAGGGAAATGGATAAAAGTTTCTTCCAGGAGACCTGTGCCACCAAAGCAGAGGTTTTATTGGCCACACACACTGATGCTGCTTAGCTGCTTGCCATCTGGGCTTGTGCTGATAATTAGCCAGTGATGTTGGTGAGATCACTGCATGTAAGGGAAAAACAGTCTAGTTTCTGTTGAAGTGCTGACTACAATCATAGGGCTAGCCTTTCCAGAGCAAATATGTATCCACTAACATCTCCTTAATATGTCAGAGTGAAGAAAAGCAAGGTATCAGTGGGTTTCAGAATTGAAGTTTGGAACAGAAATAAGTTCTCATGGTGGACCAAATGAACAAAACCTGTTCTTTGTTTGTCTGTGCCTTTTTGGGTGTCTTGCTCTTAATAATCTCTTGAACAATATCTGTGCCTGAATCCTGTGATTTCAGTACACTTTATTTCTCTATTTATTTTTTTTTCCCCTTGGATTACTCAGAAGCCTAAGAGCTCTCATCTAGACCTCTTTCAACCTCACTCCAAGTGCCAAGCACCATGCTTAAAGGAGCTCTTGCAGGGTGATCACCTTATAAATCAAGAATTAGCACAGAGCTGTATTCACCATTTTTGCTCACCACCAATTTTGTGCTGGCTCCTGTCTAGTTCTCAAAAACTGTCCCAAAAACTTCATATTAATAAGAGAGAACTTTTAAAAATATTTGAAGAAACTTATACTCACTCTTCATTTTAATACTTCTTATTTTCTCAGTTTGCTCTCTTTGTGGGGTATACTCCTGAAATATATAGCATGTTATAAGAGGATTTTCTTGAAATGTAAAGAACTAAGTTTCTAAACATTGAAACCACCAAATAGCCTGATTAAAATCAACCCAAACAACTAACATGAGAAAAAGAAAAAGGCCCAAATTATTCCTGATTTTGATAAAGAGGTTTCCAGTAAGTTCAATACATAGTCTTTTAACTACTTTAGGATAGGATTCATATCTTAACTTTTCTGAGAGCTTTTTCCTAACGACGTTGCAGAGTTCTGTGTACTGAAAAGTGAACTTTCAGAAAAACTGAGGTTTCTGAATGCAAAATTTTGTTTCTGTTGAAATTACCGTTTTAATCTTTTAAAACAAAAAGCTTTTTTACATAAGGAATCTGATGAAATTTGTGTCCAAAGACTAGAACATTAAGTGATCTAGTTAAAAGCATTCAGGTTCAGTGTCTTAATGGCTTATCCCTTCTTCCCTTGCCCAAATAAATTTAGGATTCTAGAAAAATAAAGTGTTTCTCAGAATGAAGAAGAAAAGGAGAAACTGATGATGTTTAAGAAGTTTCAATGCCTTCATTTCTCTCAGAGCCATACTAAGCACAGGATTTGGACACACAAAACCTACCACCTTCATGATTTTGGGAGTTAATTTCTGGAACTTCCTTCATTAGTTTCTCCAAAACTATCATACTGTCCCAAGAATTGTCTTTTCCTATGGACATCTCTCTCCATGTTTCCTCACACAAAACATTCTGCTATATGTCCATCACCTTGGCAATGGGCACAAAGCTACTTCTTCAAGGTCCTGTGATGAAGAATATGATTCATGTCTAAAAAATATGGCTTCCAGGGCCAGGGCAGAGCTATGAGGATAATACCACACACCTTTGTGCAACTTAAGAGTTAATACATGTTAAGTATATGAAAAATGTTCACTGGATATGTAGCTCTATTATCTGTTTTTATTACCCATTGTGTCAATTTCTGAATTAGTAAAAATATCCTCAGTATTCATGTATTTTTCATGCTGATATTTTACATATAGTTGTCATAGACTGACTAGAAAATTTTAATTACTGCTATTGAATTTCTAACCAGGCTGTTGATCCAATACACGTATGAGCTTATTTAGATAACATTGTCTTATTCCACAGGCATTTGTAAAATGATCTTCATTGAAGAGCACTCTCAGCTGTCACATTATCAATACATTGATTTATTAATGAATAATTTTCTATTTATCTCTTCTAGAATTAATCAGAGGAGTCACTTCAAATAAAGTTCTCTTAACAGATGATTGATTAATTATAGACAATGTAATTTCCTATCCTTTCCGAAGACCACTTTCACATATAATAAACATTTAACTATATTGGAAGCAAGCTGATTTTACTTTTCTTATGACAGAAAGGTTAAATCAATGACTTATAGCTGAAGTTATGCTTCAGCAATGTTATAGCTGAACACTGAATCCTCTCTTACTTCAAATATAGCTCCCTTTGCAAGAAATAAGCAGAAAAGAAACTGTCTGAAAAGGTGGATATTTCAGTCAAAAATATTTGAGTGGAGAAATTGTGCAAGTGGATGTGTATGTCTCTATGTAAAAGGATTCATGTTGCCATTTCTAGCCCAAAGCACTGAAAAGTTGCATAACAATAAAATATGTTTATATCGGACATGACGTGCTTTCTGCTACCCTGGTGCAACTCATGAAAAACAGTGAGGCAGCATCCAAACAAACAAGCAAAAGATGTTTCATTACTTTTTACTCCCCAAGAAGAAAACGTGGATATTCAGCAGTTTTCAATTTGTGAAATAAAGGGAGGGTGCAGCGGTTCCCCTGGCCAGAACGGGCTGACCAGCAGGTGAGGGTCCAGGGGTGAATCCAGCAACTCTTCCTTGTCCCTGCTCCCTGAACTATCCTCAAAGTAGGACATGTAGGCCCCAGGAAGCCAGAATGGCCAGCCTGCAGATGGTGGGCTGGACAGCCACCGCAGCCACAGGGACTGCACATCTTATCCAGGCTCGTCAGGCCTTGTTATGGTTTTCCTGCTGGGCAGCAGAGAGCTTACCCTGCATCCCTTTTACTGACCCATTTTCAGTGTTCTCTTCTGGTTTTTGAACATTTCTTGGCTTGATGAGCATTCAAACAATTTAAAAATGTTAGTTAGCAATATTAAGGTCATGTCTTGATCATTGTCAAGTGTGCTGAGGCATAATTTGATCTCAGTGCCTAAAATGTTTATGACTTCAGGTTCCTAACCACAGAAATTTTCCTGCCAAAACAGAGTAGATTGTAGCTCAGGCCTTTAGAGAATGGGAGGGATAAGCTATGCCATGTGATGAAATAGCGTTTCTTTGTCAAACATTGTTGGTTTCAGTTATGACTCAATATGAAAAGACAGGTTCCTAAAGAAAGTTTCCACATTTCAGTGCCATTCATAAATATTTTAACTTGCTTTTACTTAATGCACAAATGAAAAAAACCATAAAGAGGATTTGACCTTAAACCCTTAATTGACAAAGACTAGTTTAAATCCTCTGCAATAGCCGACTAATGCAGTACCATTATGAATCATAAGGAATCTTAGCATGATGCATTCCCATTGTCACTGAACTAGTTAAAGCCAGTGAAGCATGACTAAATTGTTGTGACATTTTCCCAGCCCTACTATTACCTGTCAGATGGGAAAAAATCAAGGCGTCAGGACAAGCTTCCATATTGATGTGCTTGCTGTTGATATTAATTGATGTAAATGGATAAGCTTGTCCATCAACAGTAACAAGCACATCTGCTCATTGTAAAAAGAAATCTTCTTAACCTTCTGTTCTTTTCAGACTCCTTTGATATGAAAAAATACTCACTTCTATACTCAGCAAATATGATGTCCATTGTGTTTGTTTTCGTATTTTTTTTCTTCTAATTTGCTGACAAAATGAAATATGAACTATTCTAGTATTTCATGTTTTTGCTCACAATGGATTGAGTTATATAAAGTAGGACATGGACAAATTACAAAAGCCAGAACAAGCAGGGTACCTAATAGTCTTATATAACCGCAAACAGTCTGCATCTGCTTTAATCCATCATCTTCCTTAGTGCTCTTTGGAAAAAAAAAATTTCCTTTCTTTCTCTTTATTCATTTTAAGTACAAAGAAGTTTTCTGTGGACTAAAATAGCAAGACTTGTCCTGAGAAGTACTACAGAGATCTATAGCAAAGAATCCTTTGGGTTTTTTCCTTGATGAATTTACTAATTCCTGATGAATACTACATGTTGTGATACAAACAGAATTCTCCTAAAGATCTCTTTGGCAGAATAGCACTTGTGGCAACAAAGCTTGTTCATAGATTAAATATCTTTTTTTCAAATGTCATCCTTTGTCCTACAATTTTTTTTTCTTCTGCCGGGTAAAAATAAAAATAATAATGATTAAGAACATAATATATAAATAATAATTCTGAATTCCATGCATTTTCATTCAGTTATGATTTGAGTTTAATTAGAAATGTGACGTCTCCTAGCAGAAATAAAGTATGCACTGAGCATCATGTTTGTTTTGAAATCATATTAATGAAGGCAGCCCCTGCTGCAGACTATATTTAGCATTTCTGTTGATAGAAACACAGAATAATTCAGAAATATCTTCATGTTGGTGAAATATTTGCTGGCAAATAAAACCAAATATTGAGAGAAAGGTAAATGTAAATGTAATCAAGTTAAATAGAAATACTTTCAATACAGTACATAAACAAATGGATATACCTTGAAGAGAAGCAAACTGTAATGTTTTTAAAAACCTAAATATTGCCATTGTCTAATAGAAATCTTTTACTAATTTTTTTTAATGTTCTACCTAACATAGCTGTATTATGAAGTTCAAATCATCTGAAAGTTACGCTGAGATCTGAAAGAGGCATGAAGGCTAAAAGGATGCAAAATTAAACCTCAACTCATTATAGCCTTTGTTATAAACTGTGTCGGCATATGTCTTTTTCCAGAAATGTCTTCCAGTCCTTCTGAAACCGTGGTTAGAAATCCAGACTGTTTGCATTGCATGGGAATAGTTTAAACAAAGGGAACCAGTTAGGCCATTGTTAAATTGTCTTGGTTTTTCTTTGCACCTCTGTATGAGCAATACTCCCACACTAAGTCCCCAGCAAGTGAAACCTCGTTCTGAAGTCTGGAAGTTACAGTTAGCCACTATTTATAACACTCACACTCAAGGGAAAGTGTAGAGATTTCAGTACTGTCCAGATTACAGCCTGGAAAGCTTTTGTCTTCCCAGCACATCTGATACACGCGAGTTACTGGAAGGCTCTTTTCACTTGTTTAAGAGCTATTTGAAATAGCCAGGAAAATGTCAGCTAACACAAACATATCACAATGCTTGATGTGATGCTTCTTTTGAATCATTCTTCCATTTCAGAACAGAAAAACAAAAAACATGTTGAAATTTCATTTCAATGTGATATGCCTTTTGATCATTCATTTCAGCTGGATCCTATGGAGTATTTATTTGTGAGCCCCAAATTTTCTGTTGATGTAAACAAATGAAAGAACATTGAGGAACCCCACTGAAGTGTAACTATTCACCAGAGCAGAGATCATGTCCCAAAGACTTCACAAGGTAGAAAATTCTTTTTCTACTATCAAACAGCTATGTTTTAAGCAATTACACTTGAAATAAAAAATATCTTTATATCAGACTCAAAGAGATAGAAAATTCACTGCAGAGGTATAATTCACATTGAATTTAACTATATAATGTACTATGGCTTCTATTTTCTCTTTCTAATGCTTTTAAAGACTGGAAAGATTTCCTTATAATTGAAAACTGCTTTAGTCAGTAACCCTCCACAATATTTAATCTAAACCAAATTTGGAAACAGTTCAAATAAATACCATTGATAGGAAATAATGGGAAAAGATGTATTAAATAAAGTGGATTAAAAAATAAATATTTTTTTATAACCCAAGGAGGATATAACATTTTATAGCCATTGTATTTACATTTTCTACAGAGACAAAGGAAGATGTTTTGTTCTGACTCATCTGTAGGATGCTAACTACCACTTGGCCAAATTTCAAGAATTAGCAGCAATTGCATTAAGTCCCCCATAGATACTAAATAACAGCTATGATCTAATCAGAAATTATTCCTCTCAGGATTTGATTTTACTCAAATACAAATCAGATAAATTAAGAAATATAGGAGGAAATAACAAACTCAATCTGAGTAATGATTTTTAATAATCACTGATCTCAATTGTATTTTAACTTAAAACCTAAAATTGAATGCTACCTCATTTCCCTAGCTGTCCAAACAACTCTTTGAAAACTGAAATAAGATTATGACAGTATTTAATTTCTATCATGGAAAGTATATCATGTAATACAGTACAGAGAGCATTGCAACAATCATTGCAGTAATTATTCAGATGCTGTTGAGCACTCAATAGGTCATGCCATAATTTATCACAGCTTTCTCAATAACTACAATTTCTAATAAGCACAATGATCTAAATCTCTTATCATTTGGATTCTGAAATAAGTCAACCCAATTTAGAATAGTTATTCAGTTCTAAACTATTGTAACTTAGAGCAGAAATTGCCCCTCTTTTTGGGTGTGTTTGCATGTGTTAAAGTGTCTATGACTGCAAGTACTTCTGTTCAGTGAAGTCAGATATACTCCTACCCCATCCATACGCTTCAAATCTTTGATCATTATGATCATTAAATATATTAAATTTCAAACAAATTAAAATCCAAAAACTTGGGAAAAATCACTTGATTTCTTAGACCAGAGACACGATGTTAAAAACCCCCCAGACTATGAAGGGAGTTGCAACTTTCTTTTAACTAAAATGCATATTTGAGATGATGAAACAATTCAAAAATTCATGTATAATTTATCATTTTTCAGCAAAAACATTTTAAAAAGTCAAAACACTTCACTCTGACATTTTCAAGTGAAATGTTTTGATTTTTTTCATTTCAAAACAACTTTTCATTTAGAAAAATTTAGCACCTTCTTAGATGCTCCCCTGAATATTTAATATTTTGGTCAATCTGAAAATAAAGTCTCAGATCTCTTTACTTTAGGAGTATTAAAAATTTTCAAATTATTTTTCCAATTGATTATTCTTTATCTGACTGATCAAAAAAATCAGTCACACAGGTCTCCTCCAACACTCCTGGAAGACTAGTATGATATATAGCTCAATATATATTTCATTTCAATACCCATTTCAGCTCCATTAGGTGCACATGAGAGACATGTCTAGAGTTTCCAGCATTGGTGTTAGTGCTCTGTAAATGTTAATGCAGATTTGGCCCAGAAAATACATCTTATTTGAGGAGTAGATGGAAGCAACAGACTAGTCCTGATAGATCTCATGCTATTGACATCCCTCCTTTTGCCAGTTCAACAGCAAGAAATAAAATAAAATAAAATAAAATAAAATAAAATAAAATAAAATATAATAAAATAAAATAAGTAATTACATACTTGCATGGGTATGGTCTATATGGATATACTGAATATGATTAGTACACTAAGGCACCTGTGGGATTACACTGCTCTCACAATATGACTAGCACCCACCAGTTTGTATTGCACAAGTCATCCTCCTCTCTCTCTACTATCATGCAAACTTCTTGGCACAACATTCCCAGATAAATTTGAAGAATGATTTAGAACATGAATTTTAATTATAGAAAAAAAATGCATTTTGACTTATTCATTTCTAGTAATGAAGTCTTGACAGTTATCCTGTTTGTTTGTTTCCACATCCACCAAAGGAGGTCAGTTTTGTACTCTTAAGGATGACATGGAAGTGAAGCAGGGAGCAAGCATGCTGAAACTTCCATGAGGATTCAGATGGACCTTGGCTTTAGAGATTTTTCATGGGTGAATTTAGCATCTCTTGGGTAGATTGGTAGTGGCATTGAAAATGTGGAAGTAGGCACTGAAAGATTGAATTCTTCGGTCTTACTTTTGGAGTATATACTTGAGGAAATTGGCAAAGCTGATCCCTGTAACTGCAAGTCACTAATGTCTCTGTTATAATTCTTCAAGGTGTTGAAAGAATCAACACTAATGAAAGAAAGAGTCTTCCTTTTTTTACATTTGAGCCTGAAGCACCCTGTGTGTCATTGTATGAAACAAAAGGATTCTCTGCTTTAGAGGAGCCATGTGGAGAAGAACCTTCCTCCTGAGCTTCGGGCTGCAGTCAGAAAGCTAAGAAGCAGCTTTGTGTGTAGAAATATATCTGCATCCTAAACACTCTCCAGAGTTTTACCCACCCCACCCCACCCCCTTTTTTGTTTTTGTGGGGTTTTTTTTGTTTGTTTGTTTTTTTTGTTTTTTTTTTGGTTTGGTTTTTTTTTGTTGTTGTTGTTGTGTTTTTTTTGGGTTGTGGTTTTTTTTTTTTTTTTTTGTAAAACAGTTATAAAGTATAAAAAGCATAGGGCAGAGACTTTTGCATAAGGGAGAGCTGCAAGAGACAATGGGTTAAAAAAATCTTTGCAAGTGAATCAAATGTACAGGGAATCATCCACCTGCATGGGCTAGAAATAAGATCATTTCAAAGCTTATAACTGAACTTGATGCTGTCCTTTAATGTGCAACTAAACAATTCATAAAGTTCATGGTTGGACTTGACCCCTGTTACTGTGCTCCTTCTTGGCAGTGTTTCTTGGAAAAAGCTATTGCACAGCTCAATACAGGGGAACAGAGGTTTATTTGAAGCAAACCAAGGATTATCCTGATCAGATCCCTACAGACATGCTGACTGTGGACTAAACAATATGTTGGGTATCAAACTGTACAGACCTCAGATATTTTGGACTGGGAGATCTTCAGACTTCTTTTTCCCCTATAATTAGATTTTTCACATGATTACTTCTTTAACTTGTTATATAGAAGTTTTTAAAATTACATGAAATGATACTCATAGAAATTGAAACAATGTGTTTGTATCCTAGTCTTTTGAAACCAGGTTTATTTTGTGTTAGGGAACATATTACCAAATACATGTGCTACAGCAGTTAGGAGTTACCAGATTTCTTTCAGCTGTTGTGGAAAACAGGTAAGACACTCATGATGCACAGAGTACCCCAAGCTACAACAGCTAGTAGAGCTCCTGAAGTGCCATTAGATGCCTAAACATACTGAAAAACACAAAATCTGTCAGACGAGTACTCTTACACTCATTGAAGTAGACATAGTATGCAAATGAATAAAAATGAGTAATTTTGGTAGCAATTCCTGACCTTCACAGTTCAGATGATGATGTCTTATGTACTCAGCCAGGATAAGATCTGCCAACACAAAACCTGAAATCAGATTTGAAACCAAAGAAGTTGCTTACGTATACGTAACAAAAACTTTGCTCTTAACCTGCTCCTTGGGCCTGGCAGAAATGGGCTATTTGTAAGGGAGGACAAAAAATATGAACAATCTGACTCTCTCAAGGTTTGCTTTTCAGACTGCCTAGCTTTAGGCACTGAACTAATGTGAGTCTTTAAAACAAGAAGTTAAATGTTTAGTCTCTCTCTAGAGCAGCTGAGAGAGATGGTTTTCTGTGAGCTGTGATTCATCTAAGAAACTTGAGACACTACAGTCATGTAAAGTTGGTGTGTATATAGTTAGTGTGTATATACTCCCCAGGAAATGGGAGTAAATGATAGGTAACCAGATGTTTAAAACAAACTTTTTTAAAGTGGCAAATATCCTGTTCTCACCTGTACTTTGAAACATGGACACATATTCACACCCTTTCTTTTTAAGAGTTTTTATACTTTATAAAGTATAATTACTTCACAATAAATTATAGGAGTCAAATAGTAAGAAACTACAAACATCACTGAGGTCAGCATCAGGACCAAGAAAACCAGGAAAATGCAAATTAGTAATTTATGAATGCGAAGTGCACACGATGCCTGGAACTTTTGTCATCACTTCTCTGTGAGGCAGAATTATCTGTTTTAAATTAACTTGCCTCTGTAGCCATGAAAGTGCATTTTCTTTTTCTTCTGTGCATCTAGACACAACCAACTCTTCAGGACAGAAATAACTGAAGTTACCAGAGGCCAATATCTACATATAAACTTTCTTTTCAATATAACCATATTTAGAAGTGCACTGTACCCATGGTGATTGGTAGTATTGTTGGATACAGTTCAGAGTGGAATGAACTGTTGGAGAAAAAAAAAATCAATCTAGAAGCTTTCCTAAGGTATATTTCAACTTGTCCTTTTACTCAAGGAAGAACAGAACCCACTGTATATTAATAAAGGCAGGTAAAGCTGAATTTGTTGTGCCAGCAGCTCTCTTTCTGACCTGTCCTGCAGTGAGTTGGGTGGCTGCATGGCAGGTGCCTGCTGGAGGTTATGTATCCCAGAGCTGGGTCTGGACTGTGAATGCTGCTGCTGCTCCAGCCCTACCAGTCTTTCCTGGCACAGTCAGCATTACTTCAGAGTCAGATCAGGAGGCAAAAATGTCATAGTACAGCTAGCAGGAACATTGCTATTTCTCTTCTTCCTGCTAGGTGACCTGATTTTTTCTTCTCATTTTCCTCTTTCTCTTGCCTTTATTCCGACAGAAGGAGTGGTGTAGCAGCAATATCAATGGTGATGCTGCTGCTGTGACAAAATGTGCTGCAAGCCTGTGCATTTTTAGACTGACTTAAAATATTTGATCTATTCTTTTCTGGATATGAGGCAACTTCCTCTGCTTCTGCAGAAACTTCTCCACTCAGTTTTAGGCACTACCTGAACTCAGCTGACGGCTCCCTGTATGGCCAAAGGGAAAAATAAGCACCTCCAATATATCATTTAGATTTTAGATGGCTTATTTTTTCTCTGCGTAAGCTTCTCTCATCTCATTAAATACTGAAGAAGCCTAAGAGAGGCATTCTCTCAGTTTAGTTGCCTTGAGTAGATTGGATCAATTCAGGATTATGGGACAATATAATTACTCATTTGAGAGGGGAGAAGCAAATTATCCAGTACATAAGCTCCACTGAGTGCAGGGCAATAATACAGGACAGCAAACTACTTGAGCAATGGAATATCCCTGTCACATTTACTTTAAACATCATAATGTTTGCACATACTTGTTTATTTTTATATAAATATAATTTACCATCTTGTAGAGAAATAACAAGTCATGGCCAACCACTAAAATCTGTACCCTAAACTACAAAGATATTGTATTAGGTGATGGGAAAGGTGAATTAATTTGAAATTAATTAATAAAACCAGTGAGAATGTGGTGATATATGTCATCTGTTCTCTGTCCTCTCACATGAAATGTATTTTCGTGCTAGACATTTCAGCTGCTAACTGATCTTTTTTGTTTTTCTTCAAATGGAGTTTCAGACTAGGTTAGTAGTATCCAGCTAAAGCTTTTTCTGATGTCTGGACTAAAGAGAATTGCAACTCCAGCTGTCAGCTTCCAGCAGCCAATAACAGCCGTGTTTACTTGGAAATTTTGCCAATTTTAATTAGCTGTTATATCTACTAGTATATGCAAGCACTGCACTTGTACTTTGT
This sequence comes from Phylloscopus collybita, assembly GCA_027886175.1. Taxonomy (NCBI): domain Eukaryota; kingdom Metazoa; phylum Chordata; class Aves; order Passeriformes; family Phylloscopidae; genus Phylloscopus; species Phylloscopus collybita. The sequence continues at coordinate 37,007,211 of JAJNNQ010000075.1, forward strand.
CTGAATACGTGTTCTTTACCTTAGAAGATTGGTGAAGTCCCATGTTTTTATAGTAAAATACAGAAAATAAAGCTATTTGTGTATTCCTACCACCCTCCTAGTTTTTCAATATATAAAGATTTGCTCATTTGCTCGCTTTTTACCAGACATGCATCTACTCTGGAAGATAGCTAATTAAGACTGAAAAAGCATTTTGCAGACTTACCTGCAGTGTTAATAAACTATTTTTATTTTATGTGTGCATCTATGTGAGTATACATATGTACTCACACATATGGCTGAACATATGCTTAGGACAATTAAAAGGCAATATCACGAAAGACAAAAAACCAAGACACCTCTCCTTCTTTTTTGCTTATTTTTACATGTACCTTTGATTTCAAAAGGGAATATTTTAGTGGCATTTTGCAGATAGGACAGATAAGGAACTTTCCAGTGAGGTCTTTGTCATGCCATTTTAATTACCCAAGTCGGTTCACTTCCGACATGATTAACACTTGAAAAACTATAAAGGTTGTGGCCTGCAACTTTATAAAAGCTCAAACACTTCTTTTAGAGTCAAAACTACCTCAGGCTAGTTTTTATATCCTGTCATTGCCTTGTCTTAATTTTTTTATGTCTACAACCAACAAACTGGCAGTAAGCAACAGCTTCTATAAGTATGCCTTGACCCTGACCCATGTGAAACATATCAGAACAATGGTGGGTATTTCTAATCCCACTATAGGAAACAGCTCTCTGAAAGTGGCTGTCACAGCATGTCACTTTGTCATGTTTACAGGCATACAGGTATTTGAAGCACCCCAAGGTATCTGTAGGTAATTGGCATGATGATTCCAATCCGTTGCTAGCTATGAATTAAATATCTAAACAGTTTTGGTTAACGAACTAATTATCCTAGTGGAAAATTGTATCTTTGCTTTATTCAGTGAGCTGGAAATAGAACAGAAGCTAGACGTTGCTGTTCCCAGTGTAACTGTGACTTTTGATGTGAAAGGAGAAGGCAAACAAGTTAAGATATATCTTACTGATGTACATTGTAGACGGTTTAAGACCCCTCACCTAATCTGAGTCTGTCAAAAGAATCTGTGCATTAAATAAGCAGTTTGTAGCAAGAGGGGCGTAGTACTGAATAAAGAGGATAGTAAGAAGAGTCTGACACTTGAAAGGTCTTTGACAGCCTGTGGCCGACTGCTGATAGTGTTTAGAATAGACTTATTATCAGCCCTGGTATATCTTATCAGTATGAACATGGTTGTTTGAAAATTAAACAGCATGGAAAGAAAGGTCTCGCACTCAGTATTATTAATACCTTTGCATTTAAATATGGATTTTTGAAAGCTTAAAAACAAAACTCTCACCATTCTTCTAGTGTATTTTTTAAATAATTTCCTGCAAAGAACAGGCACAGTCAAGCCACATCCTTATTTAAATGCATTGTTATAGTACTATTTAAGCATACACTTGTAAGACCAGAATGAAGCATTTTTATTTAAAATGAGGACTTTTGTAAATGGAAAGAAAAATACAAACATCTTTTTTTTTTAACCTCCTTTTGTTTGTTCCTTTGTTAATATCTTGCTCTGCTAGGTTTACAAATCCTAAATAAATAGAAATTAGTGCTCCTTACTTTGCAGTCCATTTGCTTTAGATGTTTGCCTTGAGGGACATTTGTGTATTCTACTAATGGCTGCAGCAGAGTGCTGTCTCATTTTCATTCTGGCAAAAAAAGGCCGTTTCCATGGTTACAGTTTCATTTGCTAGAGAGAAACTGATGGCTGTTAGTGATCCCATCATAAGCAACTTCTGTCAGATTTCTTATCAAGTAGACATATTTTGACAAAGTGAAAGATAACACCATAATAAGAGAACTAAGTTGCTACTCTATGTAATGAACCATTTAACATTAAATGAAATGTGAAACCACATTCTTAAGGCTGAAGGTGGAGAGAAAAAAAGTAATATTTATAATTTACGAAAATAAAAATATTCAGTGCTGGAATAATGATACTGCTTGCTTTCTGTTGTCAAGGTAAATCTAGTAGCATAACATTGATTTATATTTTAGGGCCATATACGAACCTTCACCATCATCTATTTCACAGAAAGACTGTGTGGAGCTATAATTACTTTTAGATATTCTTGTGGTACTTTATTTGGCTAGGTATGGTCCAAGACTGAGAGAGGGGATAAATGCAATAGGTGGTAAGCCACACCTCTACCCCCAGACCCAGCTCAGATTGAGTCTAGCATTTTGCCCCACAAAACACATGCCATCCATATTCAGAAAGAATATTGTGAACTTAGAAACCTGGAAGAACGTGGCCCTACCCTTTGTTGCTGTGAGCTGGGCAGGATGCCAGGCAACTGACAAGATTTGCCCTCAAATATTCTGTTGTGCAGAAAATGTTTATTGGAGCCCCACGTAACCTGAGGACTGAAGTTAACTATGGTTATTGAAGGGAAAAGAAGATTGTTCTCCTCAATATACTGTTTAATTTTAGATGTTTATGTTCCAGATCTTTAAGGTATCATACAAGGATAGCATCACCGGGTCTCCAGGCTTTCTTGTTTTGCTATCACAGGAAAGCCTAAAAAAACCTTCTGAAAGCTAACCACAGAAGAGGAGTAGAATACAGGGAAATAAAGGAAACATATCACTCACATATTAGGATAAAAACAAAATGCCACGAAAAATGTATCAAAAAAGGTTATGGAAGAGGACTGAAATAACAAAGAAAGTAGTAGTAATACACTTAAACACTAGTACACTGTACCTGAGGGGTATAGTCTGAGGTTAAGGTGAAGATTTGTAAAGTATATTTTTATTAATCCATATCAAGGTTTTTCTCCTTAGATTTCTCTATAAATCTCCATCTATATACAGATATTTGTTTAAAATTAAATCTCGTCTGAAGCAGAGTATCAGTTCATTATTGCCCTTCACTTCTGTAGTCGTTCAGCTCTACAAGTGATGTGAAATGCTATCAGACTGAAATGATAGTGCCTGATTCTTATCTAAATTGATTTTTTTTTTTTAGGTTTCTTCAGCACATTTAGAAATGGGATGTAACTCTTTAATCAGTTTTAAGTAATTTATTATCACCCAGAAAGGTACTTTAGAATAGCTAAGAGAGGGCAGTAAAATGGTGTAGACCTACTTTGCACTCAAAATGCACTCTGAGATCAGGGCTATATGTGAATTTGAATTATTTCCAAAAAGCCTACAATCTCCCAAAGGTTTTTCTGAGATACAAAAGCAGTTGATGTCCTGTAGATTCACATCTAATTCTTTGTTATTATAAATGCTGTGTAGTCCATGGAGGTTTGAAAGAGTTCACTTGCCTGCCCTGACTTATGTTATGCTTGAGCAGAATCTTAGCTTTAAGGTACCCATTGAACACTTCTGGTAGCTTTTGACATTTTAAATATTACTTACAAGCACAGTGTGAGCTATCTTGAAATGTGGGCATCAGAACTCAAATGGCACTGAGCTCATTCTTACAACATACTATCACAGAAACACAGATTCATAGAATCATAGGATGGTTTGAGTTAGAAGGGACATTAAAGATCATCTACCAGGGGCAGGGATACCTTTCACTAGACCAGATTTCTCAGAGACTACCCCATCCTTCAGAACTGAAATCTGCAGTAAGACTGTCAATGAGACAGCACATGTGTTTCTGGAAACTGAATTAAGAAGCCTGTGTCAGCATCTATGAATGCATGGCTGAAACCAAAGGGCTTCTGTGAAGTTCAGCTGATGAGGTCCTGTTCTTTACACAAGAGTCAATCATGAGTTTCTCTCATACCCAGGATTCCATTGACTTGAATCTAGAATGAGTTCCTATGTTATAGCTCTTTCAATAAGCTTAAAGGATTGGATCTTCTACAGAAACTGGCACTGACCTACTTCAGCTTTCACTGAAGTTAATGATAAAACTCTCCCTGGTTTGAATTTGAGCAGAGTTAGGTCTATGGTACAGTCATTTGAAAAATCCCACTCCATATGGTTCCTAAAGAGTTAGTGATGAACAAAAGGTACTGAAGTAATCTATACTTTTCAGATGGGATTTCTAACATACATATAATAACATCAGCGACACAGGAATCGAATGCATGGCACTCTATTAAATTCCATAAGATATAATACCATATTTCTAAAGCTGTGGGAATGTTCTGTGTTTGCTCAGCAGCTGTGCTTCACCACAACCTCAGGAATCTATCTGTTTATGGATTAGAGGCAGGGTGAATGTCTTCAAGTCATGAATAGCAGCTGGGTGAGAATAGATGCAGGGCCTGAATAACTCAAGAGCTATTACTTCTCCTCAAAAGATATACAACTTCCTCCTCAATGACTCTAATAAGTCTAAATCAGTGACAAAACAGATAGGTTTGCATAAGTACTCTAGAAAGGCCTCTCTAGAACATAAAATTTTGCGTTGGAACACATTTCTTTACTTTTTTCCTTAAGCACAAGCTTAAGATGGTCATGCTTCTGCATTTGCTGAAGCTGGTGGTGTGAGAATCATTCCTTTTTCTTTCCATTACATACCTGATGTTTACCACAACACCCACAAGGATTGAAATAGTTCTTTTTTTCAGAAAGAGTGGCAAAGGGGACTTAACTGCATTGCCAGTATTACCAGAAATGTAAATTTAATATGAGCCTTTTTAGTATTATGATTAAAATACCTGAGTGTTTTAGAGTCAGAGTTGCCACTGCAGTTCAGTCCTTCTCTGAATTCCTAAATAAGTGCACCAATTTTCAGCAATGCTTCACTTTTACAGTTTGTAATTTGAAAAACAGTTGTTATGCTGTCAAGTCTAGGAACAGTCAGTCCTAACATTTGAGTGCCTAAGAGTTTTATATGTTTGACTTTCAGTGGGATTTGCAAACTTCATTCCCATAGCTCTTTCTAAACAATCACAGATGACGAATTTGTAACCATTACTGATTTTTTTTTCAAGAAGAAAAATTATTGTGTAGATATATTTACTTGTTATTGCCTCAGTGAAAAATGCCATATCACCTCCTGGTGCCAAGGATCTGCTTGGGCAAACTGACAACTGTGAGCAACAACAAAAACTGACGACTTCATAGCCTGGCCAAGCATTAGGAGAAAGGGGCTGCTCATTCTGCCCATGGTGCAGAAAGGGCTTTTTATGGCCTGATATCCAAGATGCTGCTCTGTGGGAAGAGGAAAGGTCCTGACTCAAGTTGTTTCCTGTTCAAATAAGAAATACCAAAAGCAAATCTAGGAGCAGTAGCAATATTAGCAATATTAGCAATATTAGCAAACACACCTTGGGTCTGACACGTGAGTCAAGAAATAGAAGCAGAGAAGCTCCCCCAAGCTTACATGGTAAATACCAAGGTGCATTGTGGTGGCAGGGTATATCAGAGACAGGTATCTTTTAAAAGACAAGTCTCATCCTACAGAAAAGAAAAACAAACTTTTTAAAATTCAAGTTTAAGTCACTTCAGGTGTATTGATGTAATGTATTTTCAAAGCAATTGATGTCAGCAGTGACATCAGTTTTCCCAGGACATATCTCAGCATTCATGTGACAAATTGAAGGGAGATCAAATGTAGCAGAATTTACCATTCCCAAAAAAGTTGAACTCAGATAGATGCTATGTATTCTACCTATAAGATATTCTCTATTTTGTGATATCACATGAATTTACAAGGTATAAATTTCATTTTTCACTTTCCAACTGATCTCAGAACTCATCCCTTCAGAAATATTGAGAATGGAAAACATGAAAAAACAGACAAATCGACATAGTCTGTGTTTAAAGAATGTTAAAAGCCAAGGCAACATGTATTTTATCTACAAGGATGCTCAGAAGATCTGTTCATGCTGTACATGTACCAAAAGTTAGAAATGTTTTCCAGCAGCAGAAAGCAGATTGGGCCAAAGCATGAAAGATTTTGAAAGGTTCCTGCAAAGTATGGCATGTAAGGTGCGTTTCCTTTTTATTTAGTATAAAGAAACCAAACTTTTGGAGTGAAAGGCTTCCCAAAATCTTTCTTATTGAAAGCGCCATATGTAACATTTTCCCATTATACAAAGAAATCACTTTTTTTTTTTTTTTTTTTTTTTTTTTTTTAATCTTTGTCTATTCAGGAGCTTCACCAAGATAGACTTTGTCCTATAAGCAAACAATAAGATTAGAATTTTCCAATGAAAAAATGAAATTTCCTAGGCAGCTTTCATGGTTTTTTTTTGGTTTTTTTTTGTTTTTTTCCTACTAGTTCAATCATTCCTGGAGTGGAAAGAAACCATTTAGCAATGTAAAGCAATACTACAAAATATTTCAATGGCAGGAAGTGAAAAATACTGTATCTTGTGGGGAAATTACACAGTCACCTAATTAGACAGGATATTGTGACATGTAATTAGTTTATGTTTGCTGAGTACTTAAAAAATGCAAAGCTCTTTATAAATGCTAACAATTAATATTTAACCTAGGCATATGTAATTAACAAAAGCCTGTTCTAGGCAAAGCATTAGGGCTAATTAACAACCCTATTTTCATATCATATTTTACATTTCCCATAGATGCTAGAACCTTGCTTCAAATAATGAAATACTGAATTTGTGGAGTGTTCTTAAATATCAAAACAGGAATTCATATTTTGGTTTGGGTGTGGGGGTTTGCGTTTTCTTTTGAAAAGAATATATCCCATATAATATCATATAGTTACTCTTTTCCAAAGTATTTGTGGGGTTGTTTTTGGAAGGATTCCATTTAACCAAGTCTTACTTGACTTCTGAAAATTAATGAGATTAAATTACAGAAGAGTTTGGCAGCAGACTGAGCAGCCATCATTCTCATTTCACTATCATAGATGCAAGTTGGAAATAATTCCACAACGTCAATGTACTCACAACAGCATGAGCCATGGCACATGAGAATTTATCCCGGCCTATCTTAGCCAAGGGAAAGGTCAAATTTGGGATCCAAATTAGGTAATGGGATGGAAGATAGTAATACTCTTTGCAGATTGTGACAGAAGTCCATTGTTTTTTCATTCAGACAACCAAAGTTCAATTCAAAAGACAGGGAAAAAACCCTTGAATTGCAAAGATGAAGTGGCAGACATCTTATACATAGCAACCCTATATTTAAGCCAAAAAAAGTCTTTTATAATATATAGTGTTTATAAGAAGAGTAATGATTTCTGCTATTTCCATTCAGGTTCTCTGTGTGGGTTTGTACAACTGTAAATTTTGCTTGTTACATGCTTGAACTTTAGCATCACATTTTAACAATAAAAGTGTTGTGCATGGACATTTTTCTTTTGCTTTAGTTCTTCAAGCAAAGTTTAAAATTCTTGCTTGCTGTGAAGGAAACAGAATCTGATGCTAGATTAAAAAACAAAACAAACAAACAAACAAACCCCCCTCAAAATAAAATTAAAAAAAACCCCCACCAAAAAATAGTCACAACCAAACTTTGATTTTGTTGTCTGCATGGTATGAATTTTCCTCAAATAGAAATGTATTATTCTGCTGGTCTAAATGTACCTTAATTCATGTAAGATGAGCAATACTTGTATAATTATTAAATACTTAACTGATGAAAAATTGAGTTAGAGAAGTCTTCCTAATCACTAGGATTAAAATAGTGACAGTCTCCAAGGATGTACTTGCAGGCTGTTTTACTGAGAAATTGCACAGAACACACTCAAAGTGGGACAGAAACAGAAGGAAAAACATGGAGTGAGTAGCAGAAAAAAAAAAAAAAAAGAAAATAAATCCAGCCATAACACATATTAGTGCAATGTGAGAAAATAAAAAAAGCAAAAAAAAAAGCAATAAACAAAAATAGATATTGAATAAAATCAGTGCCTGGAAAGCTGAGGGAACAAAATGTGCCTAACGACTGTCCTGCAAACCTTTACTGAGGCAAGTGTTCTGTGCTCATGCAAACAGCTCTATTTTTGTTAGCTGGGCTCTCCATGTAAGGATAAAATTTTGCAGCTGAGTTCCTGAAAGACTTATAAGTATACTTATTTGCTTGTTCATGTCTTATTGATATAATATAATATGCTCTCTCCAGTTACTTATTTATTTGGAGACCCAAATAAATCTTAACATTAATTTCTAAGATCCAAAATCAGGAAAATATATTTACTATATATACATGGGAATAGAATTCTCAGCTTATTTTGAATAAGTACTTATCTAGTGGTTCTTTTTCTTCCTCTGAAGCTAGTAATTGAGGACATGACCCTTTAAATTTCTATCCATTGGGTCTAAGAATCAGAACAATATTTAAAATTATTTCACAAAAAATAATCCAGCTAATTTCAAAGAAACCCCCAATACATTCAAACTTTCAGTTTGATCTCTACAAGTTTTCCTCTCCAAGCCCTGAGGATTACATACCAATGTTATTTTTCAAATTACTGTTTCAGTTTCCTGGACTCATGGTAACTTTAGATAAATGCATACTTTCATTCCAGTTGATACATGATCTTCTTTTAGACTTGTAGCTGAATTAATTTAAAATTACAGAAATACACAGAAAGTGGAGACACAAACCAAGTGGTCTTAACAGATGTGATCTCATCAGGGTTCCATTTGTTAAGGAAGATCATTGAATAATAACTAAAAGTTAATTAGATCTAATTGCCAATTAGAAAGGAAAAGTAATTTGAAACTATCCACTGCCAGCGTCTTATTATTACCTTTGAGAAGCTTAAATATTGAAGGTATGCTACCTGCCCATATAGTGCTAAGTCCATTGCTAAATTCTCGTTAATTACAGATAATCTCACAGACCTCAAAAGATGCAAAGGAAAGATTAATGGCTTGTCTTGAAACACCAAAAATACTGAAGGAGTCACTAACTTGCTCTGTTTAGAAAAACATATGCTTCTCTTTTCATTTTGTTTTCCAAGGTTATCAGCTTTGAGAAGTAGGTAAAGTGAAGCCAGTCTGTGTAGGGACACAGAGGTAATTCTGAAAGTGAAGGGATATCCAAATGAAGTACCCTTGGTAAGGAGACAGTGGACCAAGATGTGTAAGTGTAGCACACACCCTTGGCACCCAGGACCATCACAGTGAAGGTGACTTACACCTACTGCTGCAGAAACAACTCTGTGTGCTTTGTCTAGAGGGTAGACTTCGTGAAATACACCCCTGGAGACACAAGAACTCAGATTTTCCATGGGTCATACACTTCTTATACACATTTAGAGAAATAAATGGGTACTATGACATATTTCATAGATGAGAAAAAAAGGGTTGACGAGAATGCAAGGCCATATGGGGTGTTGAAGTCTTCTGCACTCAACTATTTTGATCCCTCTTTGAAAACTGATGAGGGCAGTGGTGCGAGCAAGCTGGAGAAATACCTCCTTTTATCTCCTCAACCTTTCTTCTCTCCCAACTCAAGGAAGCTCAAGATATGGTGCAGTTGAAACATTAAGTCACAGAGAAAATAATTCAAAATGTCAGATTTAGGAACTTAGTTCCGGATCTTGTTTTTTATTATTATCTTGGCCCTTAATTTTTCAAATAAAATATTATTTTTTATGAGAAGTAGCTCTTTAGATACCACAAGAAACTGCAACTTATCTTTGAACCCATCTCATAAAAACCTGGGCCTACCTAATAAATCCAATTCTTGAAGGGCCATCATTATTGTTAATTAATCAAGTTGCTTCAGCTGGCTTCTAAAATTCCAAACAAAAGAGTCAGCATGCCCAACCAAGTCAAGCACTTAGAAGAACAGTCTTCCAATAGTGTGAAATCTCTTTCTAGCTTTCTTTAAGGAAGGTTCTACTCCACAAAAACTATTCCATAAGAATCCTAATCTTGCTGCTTAACACAAAATCCCCAACACGTTCATATTGTGAGCCTTTCCACTTAAGATTTTCTACTCCCTTACAAGTATTTTAAAGTGGGATCAGTACAACTTTTCTTGGACTTTCTTGATTTGAAGGAATTTGCTCTGAGCTGAAGTGGACCACCCTTTATTTTGCAATTAAAATGTATTTGTGGACTTCTGCTTGTGGGCTACCATATATAGTCACTCAGCAGAGTCTACTGGTACCTTTCACTGCAATGTCCACATGATGGGCTGGATCTTCTTTTTCAGAACTTTTCCCAATGCAGCCAGTTTGTCATCACATCAGGGAAACACTGCTGTCCCGACCCACTGGGCTGATGGTGAAGATCTTTAGATAAGATCATACATTCATTGCCTGAAGTAAGAATGGGTGGATATCTCCAGGCACCTTTCACTAAGTTTATGTTCTGGATTCACATTACAGAGCACATGTTTATTAAGAGAATTATTAGACCCAGCTTCTTAAGGCTACTATAAAGTTTTGAAAGAAGGAGTAGAAATTCACATCTCAGGTCTCATTATGAAATGAAAGATCTAATGAGATAAAAGTGACTTGTAAATTCTTTCCCATACTTCTTCACATTAATAGTATTTATGCCTTAAGGATTTAAGGAAATATTTATTATTGCTTTCTATAATGAAAAAGAGTTATTTATTTTTTGTTTTAGCTCTCCTTAAACAAAATATCTGTAATCTGGACATTTTCCAGTTCCAATATGACCTTTTGGTAGCATAATATTTATTCTTAACAAACAATTGTTGTCAGCAGCCTGTGCAACTCCTTAGTAACCACAAAGACATTCTAAGTATCAAAGTATCTAACCACTTCTATGTTTTATAGTTTCTGAGCATAAATACAAATAAAAGAGCAAAGAGTCAGTAAAAATGAAAGCAACAGCAGAAATAATATTCACCAAAACTGCAGAAGGAAAGTAGGGGCAGCAAAAATTCATCTATCAATACATTGCAAGAGATTGTCTTACTGAATCTGTTTGGTTCCATAAATACCAGAAATACAGAGACATATTTGATTTCTTCTTTTCTACTTTTGTTTCATGCTCTATACTCTCATTCAGCACATATTTACTTATCTTAGGCTGAGCAGTTACATTGCTCTGTTTATCAAAACTAACTCAGGATATTACAAAGCATATTCTCATAAAACCTTTTCATGTTATAAAAGTATCTTCTGATTTTTTCTTTATATTTTTTTTTCTTTTCAAATGACACATGCATTCACTAAAAGGTGGGATGGGAAATGAGGAGCCAGAGTGCATCTGCTTTATATCAGTAATTTTCATTATGGAAGAAAAACTTAACCCCTTGCCTCTTGTCTTCAGGAAAACAAGTGAAAAGTTTTGTTGCTTAACAGAAGATGCTATTTAGAGCTCAAGATGTATACCTAGTACTTATAAGAGTAATCCCAATAGAGAGCTAGCAAAGTCACCTACAAAATGACCTTATGTGGAACTCTGTATCTTGCCTATACTATCAATATTACATTCTTGTTTGTATTGTGCACAGTAAACTTCACAGATATTTTCTAATCTCAAAAACCACAAGGAAATTCTTAACCACATGAAATTTCACAAGCTCTGTTTTGTTGCACTCGATGGGAAAGGCTGACCTTTTTGTTGTCATAGTACAAACCTCTCCCTTGTCAGCAAACAAAAATCCATTATCTGTTAGTAATATAAGGCCTATGGTGCAGAGGCAGGACTAGTATTAACCCTTCTGCCTTGGTCCTGCATCCAACCCAGGTCAAGCTTAAAATGTGACTGTTAAGATCTACACAGAGACCCACAGAGATCTACATCTTTTTTTGTGTAAACTGTCATGAAAAGTTTTTTAGGATAAATTGTACATAACAGTAGGGGAAGCAAAAGAAAGCAGACATGAAGTATTAATTAGCTGATTAACTTATTTTATTCATTCTGATTAAATTTCTACTATCCAACGTGATGCATTATTTAGTGTGGAAGTTAGATTTCCCGCTCCATCAGTGGCTCAGATAAAGTTGCACATGGCTTAAGAAATGCCCCTCTCACCAGCTATTTTGTTCTTTCAGCCTACTGTTAATTCATAGCTTATTACATTTGCATTTCTTAGGCTAGGATTTCCAGTCCTTGAAGCCAAAACTGATCTCAAGTCACAGGCAAGCAGTTCTTGGTCTTGCAGACTGCCCCAGGCAGTGTACAGAGTAGGAGACCACAGCCAGGCTGTGGCGTGGGTGGGGAAGCTGCATGCTGGGCCACTAATGAAAGATGTGGCAGATTCACACTCTTGCTGCCAGTGGCACAGTGGCTGAGCTAAGACACTGGAAGGTATCACAGGACAAGAGGAAGAGTTGTTGGTGTTAAGGCTCAGGCAGCAGCACTCTGAGTGAACATCTAGCTAAAGAAAATTTAAAACAAAGTCAGGAGTTTGTGGCCTGATGCAAAATCCATTATAGTCAATGGAAAGATGTCTGTGTAGAGGCATCTGAAAACTCCAGATGACAGTAAGAAACAGGAAGGCTCTAGGGTTTCTAAGAATAAAAGAGCAACATCTGTAGCTTAATGGACTATCAGTGGCAATAAATGTGAAGAAGTTCCACTGAGAAAGTTGATGTAGAAATAAATATGGGACAAATGACAGAATCTGATCCAAGGCTAGGATGGAAGTCTTAGGACAGTCAAGAGAGGAAAAAAAAAAATCACTGGAAGATGATTATGCATTTTATCCTCTTACTTTGTCCCTATGACTCATAAGACAGTAAGTTCAATGGGGGCAGAAATTCAAAGAAATTCAATGCAGGGTGAATGCTTAGCGATATTTTAGTTTTTTGGAATCTGACCCATTTTTACTGTTTCACTGACTGAGTAGCCTGTGGCTTTTGTTCTTTAAAGTTTGATATTTGCATTTGGTGGACAATTTCAAATTGCTACAGTTAATTGTATAGTGGGAACATTTCTCTTTTGTTTAGTGGCTAGTTTAGTTTTCAACTGTTTTTTAAATTTGGGTTCTTTTCCCTATGGTAATGGGTCTTGACAGCATGATTCCCTCTTGGGGAAATTGGACATATGTAGCTTTTAATTTCTTCTGGAGAAAGGAGCAGCTAAATTAAAAGTAGCAGTATGTTTCTCACAAAAGGACAAATTTCCTACCCAGCTTTGAGTAACTTTGTGGGAGAAATCCTACTCCCTGCTGGGGAACAATTGCCAGTGGCTCAGCGCATTCCCAGTAAGCATGTCATTTTATCACAATTTCCCTAAAATTCCCTTAATTCCACACATAACAGAGTAACCATGGAGTTACAAGAGAATTCATCTAAGAGAGAAGGTCCCAGTCATTCCAGTAAGAACATTATTTGGGTGAACGGTTCATGCTTTGGCCTTCAAACAAGAATGATCTTTCAGGTAAGATATTAATGAAACTGGGTTTGATTGCAGGGTATCTTATAGCCTCTTGTGAATAAGGCTCCTTATTTCTTCGTGTCCTGGTTATGTACTAGCAATGATTCCTTCTCTTGCAGAAGTGTTCTGAAGAGTTCATTAATATTTGTGAGGTATTTAAATGAAGAACTTACTGAAGAAGAAATAATTCAAGGCTGCGCGCCTGGGTGCACACTATTATTCCCAGCACAAAAGAAAACAAAACAAATCCCTAATTGATTCAGAGTGTTGAGGAAGTGTTCTTCCATGTTCCCCAGATGGCAAAAAATCTCAATGTATACAAAATATCAATAGGACAAGCAATTGTGCTTGAAGCAGAAACTTTGACGCTGTGCCTCAACTTAACTAGAACCATCTGCTCGTGCATGAACAGTAGTAAAAGACTTGAAAAAAACACAAAGCAGAGTTCATACACAAAACCAGGTGATAAGCACCAGTAGAGTTCAATTCGTTGCAAAGTGACAAGAACAAATTTATCAGATGTACTCAAGAACAGGCAAACAGGTCCAATTAAAAAAAAAACAAAAAAAACCAAACCAAACTCCTCAGCAAGCTTGACCCTGCAATTAATCACCATAGTTTAGTGATGTAACAACTGCAGCCCAAGTGACAGTCTGATGAGCAAAAGGCTTTCTGTGAAATGAGGGTATAATCTGGAAAACAAAATTTATGAATTTGATCACTGGTATCTGCAATTGGTATTTCAGAAAACAATGTTTGTAGTGCATTGCAGAACAACATGGCTGGCTCAACTGTCCAGTTTGACAGAGGTTCCTTTGAAAATTTGGTTTACAGTCAGTTGGAAAAGATGCACAGTACACAACCAGAGGGGAAAGAAAAAGATGTGAATGCTCATAATAATGCTCAAAATTTTGATGTGTTTATTACTTTTTTCCCTTAGATTGTCTTAAATGTTTTAAATCTCCAGCCTTGAATTTGCAGAAAAAAGTATTTGTGGAGTGGAAGAAAGGGAGCAGTCAACATGTATTACAAAATAAAAGTATTTTAAGTTTTAGGTGGATCCTCATGAGATGCAAACGGCAAGCAAGCTCAAATGAATACAGAGTCTGAATCACACAAAATTTACTTCAAGATTCTAGCAATATTGTCAATGTTCTCTGGTACATTTGATTTCAAGTAATATGTTTTATATTTTATTATTCTATTACATTAGAACAGTTACTCTACAATTAATAAGAACTGATTACTTTCTCTAATGAGTCATTGTTTACCATTGAAGACTATTAGTTTAGCTTAAGGTCTTGAGCCTAAAAGCACAATTTTAGCAAAACACTTAAGGCAATCATAAGTCCATAGAAGCCTTCCTATAACCTATTTTACTGACAAACAATTACATTTTAGATTGAAGAGGTGAAATGATTAAGAATATTTGACTTAGTTGCCATGACAGCATGCATTTTTCATCAGGCAGAGTGTAATTACTACAATTTCAATGATGTAAAATCAAGAAAGATGATAACAAACAGCAGAACCATGGAGATATTGCCATTGCAACCAGGTTGCCATGGCAACAGTGATAATAATCTCAGTGATAGATGTTTTCTCTTGCTCTTTCCATTTTGTACGGTTATAACATTCAGAGCCAGTTTTTACCACAGCTTTTTATAGTTTATTAGACTGTCAAAATAGTTTATGAGATGTTGTTGCAAAGGAAATGACTGAGTTCCGCAGCCTAATAAAAATGCCAAATACTCTGTTTACATACTGCTCCAGCATTTAACAAACATTAAAAAATTGTATGAAAAATGATTTGATATTGTATCTGTATTAATCAATTTGCAAGGCATAAGCGCTGTCACTGAAGGTCAAATGAATACCTTCCAAGCATTACTTTTAGAGAGTCCTTTTAAAGTTTATTCTTGACACAATGCTGCCAACTCATTTTACCTGAGCTGTGCAAACCAAGCAGCGTGCAGGAAATGCTTCATAATACTAGTAGATAGTTAGCTAGAAAAATAATATTAATGATTTAAATAATTTAGTAACATTTATTTACTTGACATCAGAGAAGTGGTCAATGCAAATTAAATAATACTTTATTTACTGAAATTATACGATAGGCAGGAGATACTGCAAAAAAAGAGTAAGATAATGTGTGCACATTTTTTGTAGGTGTGTACAAGTATACCTACACACAAACTATTGTGTGCATGTGCTATTTTATGCAACATGTTTAAAGTGTATAAAGAAAGACAGGTTAAATAACATCTTCACTCTATTACCTCCTACACTATAGAGATATCAGGAGGCATTGATTAGTAGAGGAAGCATTGAGATTTACCTCTGAAATATAAACAAACCCCCCTTTTTATAGTTTCAAAGAATGACTTTCTAAATCTGAAACAATAACTCTTAAGGAGCAATGTAATTTTAATGGGAATTTTTAGAACTGTTTGCAAAAGAAATAGTTAAATATCTGTTTTTATTTTTCCCTATCTTTTTCTCCCAAAGCTTAGAAACAGTCACTATCCATCTTAAAAAATAATTATGTACATATTCTGAGAAATAAGCACATTCAAAATCTGTCTAATGTCTAGAAAAAAAAATATTGCTCTTCATTGAAGTTACCCCTTATTTATATCCATAATTAAAATAGTTGCTAGGACTGCAGCTTTTCCTACCACCCAGTTTGGCCAGCTGCCTTATTCATTTGCTCAGCACTCAGACCTCCAGTACAGACCAAAACTCAGAGAGAGAAGGGAGGGACTCTTGAAATGTTGTGGTTGAGCAGGTGGATACTGGGACAGGAATATGCAGAAAGGACATGAATGTTTATGAACTCTTTGAGGTGTTAATGTGGATTTGGGGACCAACATGGGAGACTGTTGGCATAATACCAGCTGGTGAGTGATGGCATCAGTTTCAGTTCTGTTGTTCCCCAAAGCTCTTGTGTTAAAGAGCACAGCTCCTACATAATTTGGACCTGGCTCTGCTCATCCCATAATATGTAGACGCAAATGTTCATGCTGTCTTTCCTCAATGAAAATGGATATATTTCCTATTTAGAGAACTCTTCACAGGTTCTGAAGTTTTTCTTTAGTGTTTGAGACAACTATGACCCACAGTTATCACTCTTCAATCTTGCTTATTTCTTTCAAAAAGAAAGTAAAAACGCATAAGTACTGAAAAAAGCCAGACGGTTTGTAAAGAGAACACTATTAACTTCTACTGACCACTTATTCTTTTGGTGCTTAAAATTTTGATAAATTATGGGGTTTTCACATTTTAGCCCACGCTTGGGGGAAGAAAAAACTAATAGGTTTTATTAGTTGGGATCTATCTGCCCCAAGCCAAATATGAATTTAAATATATACACCTCATTATTGTAAAGGATTACATGTGTTTACATTTGCTGTATTGCTTGGAAAATTTTGCTGTAGATGTTAAATGTGTAACAACATGCAAAAATTTGGGTGAGAGAGGATGAGAAGGAACTCTAGTCTCCAAGAAGATCCACTATAAAAGTTGAGAAATTATACTCATTACTCGAGATTTATAATTGAAGACAAACTCAGAGATATTTTAAGACCTACCAACTTTGTTGAGACTACAGGACCAATCCTAACAGCACATTTCATATAATTTCTTTAGTTCAATTTTATCAGATTCTGAGACTGGAGCACTTTTATTTTCTATCAAAAATTTTTGCAGTGAGAATGGCGTCTTGGTATTCAAATATAATTCCCTTCTCTCAATTTCATATTATTACCCTTAATTATGCATCCTTGTAATTAAATAATTTGGGTTTAAGTCTTGTGTTGATGATCAAATATTTGTAGCTCACTTTTCTTTTTATTTGTGATTTAATTAAACTATATTCACTAGAAGACACAGTCATCTTAAGAGAAACTTTTTGCTGAATGTCCTGTCACTTTCTGTTCTTATTAATACTAAATATGAATTCTACCCCAAAAATCCCTAAGAACGACTTAAATGAAAACAAAATCTAATTGGTAGAGTGAGTCAAGAGAAAGAGTGAGAATGCTTTAAGGTACTTTAATTCTTTTTTTGAAACCAAGCTGGGGGCATTGCTTTAAATAAGGTTCTTTAGCTAAAGGTGCCCATCTCTCCAGCCAACTCATCATTTCTGGTTCTCTTCTTTAAAGCTCTTTCCAGATTCATGGCATCTTTTTTTAAATAATGTTCAGACAAAAAACCCCACCATCATGCAGTAGCCTATCTGGGATGATACAGAAGCTGCAGAGATACTGTTATTTGCCTCCTCTACCATATGATGTCTTTGTGCATGCAGCCTAAAATTGCACTGCCCTTTTTCTGGCAGCTGTTACACATTGCAAACTGATGAATCCTTTGCCGTCCACAGTTAATCCCTTGTGTTTCTTGCACCACTATTACTTCCCAGGTTTCTCTCCTTCATCAAATGAACATTCTTGCATTATGTCTGCCAAATGTTATTATACATCATGCCAAATTTAATTTTTTTCTTTTTTTTTGTTTTGTTTTGGTTTTTTGTTTTGTTTTGTTTTGTTTTGTTTATACAGTTACAGAATACAGTGCTTTTCATATATATCTTCTTGGCCATTGAGGTGTTTAAACTTCTTCCAGCCTTTGAATTTCACTAACAGAGCTGACTACTAACAACTCAACAAAAATTATAAATAAGTTCCAGTGATCATCAATCCTGCTTGTGCCTTGCTAGACTTTCTTCAACTCAGTGCATTCCATTTATCATTACTTTTTATTTATTGTTTTTTTCATCAGTTTTCAGATCTCAGAACAGTCTTACTTTTTGAGCTTAACTACATCCTCAAGCCTTATTTGTATCAAATGCTAGGTGCAAATGTTAGCTATCACCCATCCGCCAATTTTGCAGTTTGAAGGAAGTAAAGAAAGAATGAAAAAAAAATCATCTGGAAAGCCATATGCTTGAGACTTGCCTTGTTCTTAAAGTTAAATTTCTTATGAATTGGGATTTTGTTGGAGATTCTCAGATCTTCTGTTTGGAATACACATAAAATTCCCTCTATTTGTAAAGAACATTAATAATGGCCTTTAAGGATCTGCCCCTGCTTTCTGACATGGAAGTAAAATCAGCACATATTGCCTATCATTCTATAGACAGCCTCTTATAAGGGTGTTCTTGGAGATTTTAAATGGTGAAGAGAGCCTTTTCCTTATTTTCCAGACAATTGCAATAACGTGAATAAACAGAAGGAAATTTAAACAGAAATTACAGCTTTAACTTTTTATTTTTTGCCTAATTGAAAATTCAGAGACTTTCTGTAAGCTTTAAGAGTTCCTGAGTGCATAGATAGTAAATTGGATTGATCACCTACAAAAAAAGCTGGAAGAGATTTCCCAAGAATGACCTGCATGCCAGGGAATGGGATAACCCTCTGCCCCTTGGGTTTTGGTGGTGATTGTCAGTTTTGGAGTAGAGATGAAACAATTCCTTTTACTGTGTCTAAGCCATTGCTGCTTTTGAATGGAATTGCATTATAGAATATGTGATTATCACTCCCAGCTTTCCTTGAAAAGGGAAGGAGTCTAAAACACTGATTCTCAAGAAGCAGTACCCTTCTTCAAACAGAGGAAATGAAAGTTCCTAAAAGAATGACACAAAGCACTGAAAAAACAAGTGCATCCACACCAAAACGGTGATAACAAATTACAAAGTCTGCAGGCTGCTCTGAGTTGCTCCCACTGTGTAAGCCTCCATCCTTGCCTGTGAGAGCCCATCAGAGATGTTGATGTTTCTTTGCAGAATAACATCCAACCACCTACATAACACTGGGAAGGAGAGATGCTGTTTGTCCAGGGCAGTAAGGGACCCTTTGGACTTGGTCACCATGCTGACAGCTGATACACCTCGAGGCATTTTAATCTTCTGGCTATGTGCCAACCCCTTGCTCTATCCAAATGCAGGACACATCTGCTTATGGTGGGTATGTGACAAAACCCGAGTCGCAGTGATCGAGTAAGATAGTGTTGCTAAAGAGCTTATAATGGAATTTCTTTTTAGACAGAATTTTTTCTGTAATTAAAGTTCCCACCTGTCCACTGTCCTGTCTTTTAATTATACCTGATGCCTCCTGTCCCATAAAATGCTGATATATGGAACCACTTATTGTCCCTTAATTTAAAGATTAATTAATTGTTGCCATTGCGTGCTATCTCATTACAAACACTGCAGGGAAAAAAAAAACACAACTAAGTGTGGTGAAGAAATCCTAAAATGTTATAGGTGAAGTTTTCTGTTGGTATTGACCTCAGTGTTATTGAGCAAAGTATAGCTGATGTCATCCATAATAATTTATTTGGAAAAATATACAAGCCAAATATATTCAGAAAGAAGGAGTCAATATGTTGCAAGGTGTTTCAAAGCCTTACTAGATGCTTTGCTATCATTTTCCTGAATGAAATTCTTCTTCCTGCCTGTCTTTTCCTCCACCACTTAGAACACATGAAGAGTGGATGATGATAGAAAGACCTTGTGATGACCCTCTGCACCTGAGAGAATTCTCCTCCAAACAATATTTGGATGATTTTTAAAACAGATGTGCAAGTCTCAAAACCCTCATCCCAATTGCCCAAGATATAGAAGAAAAATGAATTAAAATATAGATTGAAAATGTCTTTTGATATTAAAAATCATTTTCTGAGGAACATTTTAGAGCAATTTTCTGTCTTATGCATTTTATCTTGCCACTTTTCCAATTGACTATTATTTCCCTTGCTCTCATGTGGATATATCCTGAATAACATTCTGGAGGATATTAAGCTATGCAACAGTAAGAAAAAGCTCAAGGAAACTATTGCAGCTTAGTCTGCCTCTCACTCTACTTTGGATTTAAGTGGCCATGGTATTTAATTTTCAAGGATCCCAGCTCAAATTCCTTCTTCCAACTTATAGAAACTTTCCATGCTGTCTGGCAGCCTCTATAAAATCATGCATACCTCTGCTAGTTGCCAGTGTACTTTCAGGGCACTTTGTCTTTACTTGTTAAGGTTTCTGGATTTTTTTTTTCTCTTTGTCTTTCTATCAGAAAAAAGGAAATGCATTTAATGCACAGCCCACAGAAAGTCTTTTGCATCGGGATTAAATGCAGTCTGTTCCCTTTCGTGATCCTAAACCCCTGAATACTAAACCAGATCTATCAGTTATGCAATATGCACATTTTTTGCAATGTTAAAACCCCTGAATTCGAACAGATTTAGCTGAATTCTTCTTTTAAAAGATCCCAAATTACTGAAACTGCTTGCTGTGTATTTTTATAAGAAGGTTTGAAATTTTCCATTACTGGTTTTGCAAATAATATATCTCTAAACTCTTTTATGTAGCATGAAATCTTTGTTATGATTTGATGTGTTTTTCGCTATCAAAGGTTACCTTGGACAACATACATATTGCAAAGCCTAAATTACTTTCTTTTGAAATAATATAAAACAACAAAGAAAGAACAAATGGATATCATACAGGACAGGGCAATCAGCCTTTTAGCAGCACTGCATGAGTCACATTTGAATTTATTTCAGTGGCTGTTTTTCCTGTTGCTGCTATACATATATTCGGAGATTACTTGTGCTGTGTGTCAGTAGACCATGGATGTAAGTATGCCAGGGGCACCTAGGGAGCAATTTTCAGTGATCATATACCCTTTGCTCTATCCCAGCAATCTAGGATGTCCATGACATCTTCTATTCTCATGCTGGATGTTTCTGTGGGGAAAAGTGAGCCCTTCAATACTTCTACAGTTTCTGTAGAAATCTTCCAAGCAGTTACACTGAGGAAAAGGACAAAAGGAGTAGCAGATGAGAAGAAAGAAAATAAAATGGGTGTGAACCTTTCTGATAGCAAAATTTGCAACGTAGAACACACTACAAAAACACTGTAATAGTAATCAGTTGGCCACGCAACCTCTGAATTACACGGATGCAAATTGCTGTGACTGTTGCCAGTCCTTGGCTATTTCTAGAAGACAAAACACTTTTGAAATGATTCTGAACATTTCTTCTACCTCTGAGACACTCAAAATCTGTTCTCATCAACTTGAATTACACACACTGAAATTAGTATTTTCCTACCTTTAGGCTTCTACTAGAAGAATGGAATGAGGTAGATACATCCAGGGAGCAACTCAGGTCACCTCGGACTTAAACCATCACTTTAAAGGTCTAGATCTTTCTTTGCATGGAAGATTAGGTTGGGTTGGGCTTATTGTTTCTGGTTGGGGTTTTTTTGCCAGCTGTCTGCAGTCTGGATAAGCACTGTTACTGAGGAAACACTTCGATACACATTTCCTTCCAGATTTTTTTGTAACTCAAAGTTCTACACATTCTGTAGGCACAGAGAAGTTAAAATACCAGCACTGCCTAAGGAGCAAATCATTGCAAAATAAATGAGTAAGGCTAAAAGGGGGATGTTCATCTCAAGAGCTTCAATTAGCAGCAAATTTTGAAAAAAATACCACATCCAAACATTTTGCATGTTTTCTTTACCCAAGCCTCTCCTTATCAAGGTCATGGCTTCTTCCTCTTCTCATAGCCTCTTCCTTTGTCATGCACACTTTGTAGAAGCCTAAGCTCTTTTTTAAACTGTGCTTAGGACTTTCCCCACAACAGTCCTGAATTATTTAACCTGGAGAAGGATCAGCTGTCTTCAAAATTGCTAATCATTTTGTAAACACTTCTATGCTATTTGCTCAAAAGCAGAACTATCTGATTTCAGCTTTAAAGTCATTTGCTCCCAATAAATTAAAATAATGCACTTAAAGAGTCTCTTCATTAAAGCACCAGAGAGTAGAAGTTTTATATAAGTGACATGTTTAACTCTCCCTCTCTTTAAAATCTCCCATTTGTTGCTGATCTCTTCCCAGCTCCCACTGTTTATTGTACTAAATACGGTACAGACATAAAACCATATTCCACTCCATAGGCTTTTTCTAAGGTTTCTACATGCAGCAGGAGGTAAACAGAAGATTTTGATAAAAAGAATTACAATGGGATGTTATTTATGTCTTAAAATATGTGGAAGACCAGGGGCACAAGAGGAATACACTTGAAAGAAATGAAAATTGAGCTTGACAAGAAATACATGATTCTTTAAATGTTTTTGCCAATCTAAATGTTGGAGATAAACTCCTCTTTCAAAGAAAAATGATACTTAGAAACATTTTTCTTTCACAATAAAATAAAAATAACCTGTGGGAGGTGAAAAGTTATTGTGGAAAAGCATAACTCAGAATTTGTGAGACACTATCCCACTCAGACAAGGAAGAGGGAAGCTGTTTATCAGATACTAAGTGAGGGGAAGCATGGAGGAGCCCCACTTCAAAAATTACATAGAATCATAGAATACTTTGGGTTCTATGGCACATTTAAAGGTCATGTCGTCCAAACATTGCAGCGTCCATAGGGATATTTCACAGCATTTCGGATTTAATGTGAAATGCTACTATCCTGTTCACAATGCCCTTCTACATGCCCTTAAATTCTAGTCTGCCAACCTAAGACACTAGAAGTTATAAACCAGCATACTCAAAAGAAAGCATCAAGAAAGAGGAAATTCATTTTACGTTGTCTTACTTTTTTTTGTTTTTAAATTTATATTTTATTTTATTCAATTCTAATCACTCAGAACTTCCCAGTTAGTGCATTTCTCTCCATGGGTTTAAAGAGGATCTTTCACTACCTTTCCAAGTCACTTATTACTGCTTTCATCTTTTCTAAGTCAGTCACCACCAAGATGAAAACCACTCAATGTTATATTTTGTTTTGTTTTGGTTTGTTTTTATTTGATTTTTTTGTTTTTGTTTGGTTTTGTTTTGGTTTTTTTTGTTGTTGTTGTTGTTCTTTACAAAACGGTGATCATAAAGTCCTATACAAACAAACAGTGTCTGAAATTCTACTTTGTAGACTTTTTTCTAAATATTATCCATTAATTCATTCATAGCAAGAAAGTTCTCAGACTCTGGTAGTCTGACAAAACCAGAACTGTTTGTCAAACAGTAAATAAGATCACACAGGTAAGGGTATGCACATCTAGAAAAGTTTTAAGCAAAAAAATTCCATTTATTTGCATTTCTAAATGAGTTTGAAATCCTGATTGCATATTATAGGAGAAAAGAGACTTGATCTCAGATGGCTTGATTCGTTCTCCACTATTCCACTCAATGGATTACAGATCTTCTGAGCTCAGTAACATCTCTTAGGAGACCTTACATCTTCAGTTCTTACATGGTCTGCTTAAATATTGCTACATATTGTTTTGTGCACTTATTATTCCTGCAAAATGGCTTTGCACTGTTGGCCTGACTTCAAGGATTCCTGCTGTTCATTGGGGTGGGAGAGCCAGTGGCTGTACATCTTTGTCTCGCCCAATCCACAAAGATATGCATCATCATACTACATTAGAACAAAAAGAGAACCCAAAATATTTTGAAAAGGAAGGAAACTAAGTGAGTTTTTTTAGTAAGTGTTGTTTGCCCCTACTGGCTGCACAAAGTACGAGTTTGCTGTGTCAGAGAAAGTGTTGTTTAAACATCAGAAATGGACATAACTGACTAGTGTTATTTATCTGCCTGGAACTGTGGTTATGAAGTAGAATATGAGCACAATTCTATGGAAAATGTGGGACAATTAATATTAAAGACAACTGAAATTAATTATAGAAAATGTAAAAATAATTTAAACGTGTTTATTCATTTTACATATGAGTTAAAGATCAAGAATAAAGATGAGCTCTACAATTAAAATTCAGCCACATTAACAATCAAAGTCTCTTGTTTTATGAAGCTTCTAGGGAATCATGCTTGGGGTTTTTTTGTGTTTTTGGGGTTTTTTTTGCGTTTGTTTTTTGTTATTGTTGGGATATTTTTTGTTTTGTTTTGTTTTTAATATAAGACTTCTCTGCTCCCTCCTCTGCTTTTTTTGTTGTTGTTGTTTATTTTATTTAGCAGAGATGAGATTTTTCAAAGTCTGAAATATCTCTGATTTTGATACTTTCATGTCTTTCTTCAATCCCAAATTCTGTGGTGGGAAGCCTTGTCTCTGTGAGGCCAATGGAGAAAAATCTTCATTTTGCTCAGGGTTTAGATTTCATACCGTCTTCTGCCATGATGCAGGTTTTTAATATAAACAAGTAAATGCCTTGTTAAGTAAATGAAGGACAAGTTAACCAATTATAAAGACTGTATTGCCAACATTAATGATTTTTTAAAATTTTATTTCAGTATTAGATTACATATGAGAAGCTTATTAAAAGAACATTACATTTGCAAAGTCAATTTCTGGAAAGTTGCTCAGCGCCAGGACAAGGTTGCATAAAGAGATTCTGTCATAAGCAATGTTATGTTTTAATGCTGCATTAACTGAAAAATGTTTATAACTCTCAGAATTCAAAGTCCAGTACAATCTTGGGTTTTTTGCAGGTCTATTACCCTATGCAGACAAATTAAAAATCTCAATTATTATTCAAGTAGGCACTATTTCAAGGCTGAATTTAAACACTTTTTCCAAGTGATGGCTATGTCTCAGTTTCCTGGCAAAAAAAACCAAACCAAAACAAAACTAAACAAAAAACAAACAAACAAACAAACAAAACCAAACCAAACCAAAAAAAAAAAAAAAAAAAAAAAAACCAAAAAAACCCCCCCCCAAAAAACCAAAAAACCCCTACAAACAAACAAAAGAGACAATGCCATTTTTTACTGTGATTTTCCTTTCCCTTGTACGTGGTTTATTGAAATTGCAGTCTTTGTGGCAAGGACTGTATTTTATTGGGTAGGTCTATTAAAGTGGTACCCATAATTTAGGTAGTCCTATAATAAAGATGAACGAATAAAGAGCAACTTGTTACAGCAACATAGTTTTTTTCAAGATAAGAAAAATACATTTTAGACCTCAAGAACTATGTCCTAATTCATAGAGTATATGGTACATGTTTAAAGATCTTATGACTTTTTAATGATTTTCCTGGAAGTCACTAGGTACACAACAAACCTGAAGGTCTGCTTACTGCATTAATGAACAAGGGTTCCATCAACATTTGCTGTTAACTGTGTTATAAAGTCTGCTTCTGTGTGAAACCTCATAAACCAGACACTTAATCAAAACAAGCATATTAAACAACTATTCATTATTTTAATTCAGTTGGAAATTTATGAGAAGTTGGGAATGATAGCATACATCCCTATTTATGCTAAAATAAATCGCTGGATATTTCACAGTGTTTCTCTGCATCTAGTTTTGTTAAAAATAGGATTTCAATACTAAACTTCAAAAACTAATTAAAATCCAGGACAGATTCAATGAGCAATTTAATTATCAATGTTCTGTTCAACTAATTGTCTCATGGAGACAGTGTTCTTAGTAAGAGGAGACTGCGAACAGATGAGTACACAGATAGCAGAGAAAATACATTCTATTGACTTAGCACCTTGCTTAGATTTTTGGCAGTTGACTTAGGTTTTACTCTGAGTGCATCCCTTTGCAAGATCTAGGAGCCACAATCATGCCTGAAACACCTCTGAAAATTTAGCAATTCTGAGAAAATTCTGAAAATCGTTCTGTTTTCAATGGACATTTTTGCAACTCTTGTAAAGGTACTTTTTCTAGAAGAGTCCAGAGACAAAATATAGTGGCCTGAGAGCTAGAAATAGGTACTTTCAAGATGATTTCTCTTTGCATAGTGTCTGAATGGGGATATGAAACATGTGAACAGGTCAGGTGGCTCTGGTCCTTTCTGGACACTTTTCTGGGAATCCAGCTCTTGGCTGGGTTTGAGCAAATAAACAAGTATGCAAGGAGACTGATAAAGAGTTTTAGTATCTTTCCTGAGCCACTGTGTCTGACAAAATACGAAGTTTGACAAAACCTGTTTGCAGGCATCAGCAGATGGGCATGTACAAGCCATCAGTGGAAGTGTTTGACCTAATTCTGCCAGCAGATGACAGAACCAAACAAAAGAACAAACACTTCCCAAACACTTCCTTTCCCCAGCCTGCAGTTCTGCATGGGGTTGTTGTGACCCAAGTCCAGGGCCTGGCACTGGTTGCATTGCTGGACCTCATACAACTGGCCTTGATCCGTCAATGCAGCCAGTCCAGATCCCTCTGCAGAGCCTTCCTGCCCCAGCAGATCAGCATTCCCACCCAGCCTGGTGTGTCCATAACCTGACTGAGGGTGCCCTCGATCCCCTTTTCTAAATCATCAATAGAGATATTAAACAGGCCCCAGCACTGAGCCCTGGGGGACAGCGCTTGTGACAGACAGACTGCCAGCTGGATCTGACTCCATTCACCACCGTTCCCTGGGCCTGGGCATCCAGTCAGTTTTTCATCCAGTGAACAGTGAACCCTGTCCAACTCATGGGCAGCCTGTCTGTCCAGAAGAATGCTGTGAGAGACAGTGTCAAAGGTTTACTAAATCCGTGTGTACATCCACAGTCTTTCCCTAATCCACTAAGCAGGCCAGCTTCCTCTTAGATTTCTCCATGGAAGGCAGGAGTGAGATATAATGGATATATTTTGAAGGGAGAACGGGTGGCCTTAAGGCTGGGAGACCTGCGTGACAGAGTAGAAACCTTCAGCATTTCTGCAACATGAGGAGTGTTATTTTCTTACAAGTAGTATCTCCTGAGAAAGAGTTGTCAGTAGCCAATTTTCTGCTTGGTAAAAAGAACAGAGAATGTTTGAAATGTTTGAAATTGTCAAAATATCCCATCTGAATTATTTATAAAGATTTTTTTTTTCCTGTTAAATGGCAAGCTTAAACTGTCACTTTAGAAAAGTTATAGGAGAAAGAAAAAAAATATATAAATCCAAATGATTTTTTTAAATAACCAGGAAAACACTTTTACTCATATGAACCAATAGGGTGGGATTTCTTTTGTTGTGATTCTCCAGAAATATTGATTTATTTTTTTTTAATATAATCCTTAATGAGCTTGGAAAAACATTTGCCTTCATGAATTTTCACAGGATCAGAAAATTCCTTGTCTTAGAAATCTGCAGACTAGAAGACACACAGGCTGAGGATGCCCTGTGAGAGGAGGCAGTGATATTTTTCAGTGTCAGAGTTTATTTGTAACAAGGAGGTAGGTATGATAACAGTTGCATTTATTGGGCTTTCAGGCAGAGAGATAGATGTAGGTAGATACAGGTAGTTATCACATTATTTTCCAACTTCTGCAAAAAAGGGAATATATTTTATACAACTTCCTTTAGAAATAGTACAAAGAAAATATGGTTCATACCCTGAAGAACAAACATTCATTTCCAAATACACTAAAGAAGAAATTTTACATAAGGTAGCTCCAAGAGTTCAATCTCAAAACAGCCTTGAGTGGCTTTGTTTGCTTGTTTGCACGTATTATTGGAATGGAGATTTTCGTCATCCTCTTTCTTAGGCTGGCAGTCACTGACAAAGCTCCATGGAAGGGTTTGTTAGGGGGGATTTGCCTCACAGGGAGGCCTGCTGGTAGGAAAACAAGGGAATGAGCAAATGTAGGGCTGCATGACCCTAATCCCTCAATCCTAAAATTGAAAAAAAAAAAAAAAAAAAAGACTGAAATAAGACATTTTCCTGGGAAAGTGAGAAAGGAAGAAAGAAGGACATGAGTTACCTGGCATAGGTGATAATGGAGAATATTTACAACCCAGAAAGATATTTTTATTCTTCAGCTCCTCTCCCACCCTTGACTGTAGAGGCTTTTCTTACAACTGTTTTCTTGATCTATAAAATCCCATACTCTTCTTATCCCCAAGAACATTATTTAATCAACTCTTTACAGCAACAAATACATACATTCCTTCAGTATAATTCAAACAGACATTTTGTAATCCAAAATAATGTTGCCCATTCACTCTAATTCAGGAATCATCTTTTGTGTAATTATGAAGAAAAACTGCTGGAAACAAATTGAAAAATGTAATAATCGGTTTGCTTCCCATGACTTACATGAAGAGTACCCTGACAGCACAACAGCATTACTAATTGAGATGATCCAAATCAAATCCCCTTTGAGGCTGGTCTCCATCTCACTGCAGCCAGCTGTAAGAGCGATATCTAAGAAAATCACCGATTACTTGTCACTTCAGTGCAACCACAGCCAGCATCCTACTCTGGAATAGTGGTCTCGCTGACAACCTCACAGACTATACAAACTGCTGGTGAGCACTGCATTAGTTCAGCCTGTCATTGGCTCTCCACTCCCCATTCTACCACTGTAATTCAAAAAGATGGAGTATCTGTGATCTCTTACAGGAGAACACTGCTCAGGGAAGACATCTCTCCAGGTAGATGTTACAAACTACCAAGTAGTCTCCCTTCTAGATCTGCTGTAATTGAGAGGTTCTCTGACTCGCACAGTTAAAAAAAAAAAAAAAAGGGGTGTCCTGATTGATGTCAGGTTGAACATGAGTCAGCAGTGCCCTGGCAAGCCAGGAGGGCCAACCCTGTTGGCCTGCCTAATCAGGCACCAGCTGGGCAAGGGAGGGGATTTCCCCCCTCTGCTGTGCACTCACCTTGGGCAGTTTTGGGCACCACAATAAAAAACAGACATTAAGCTGTTAAAGAGTGTCTGAAGGAGGGCCATGAGGATGCTGAAGCATCTGAAAGGCAAATCTTATGAAGGCTGAGGTCACTTGGTTTGTTCAGCATGGAGAAGACTAAGGGGAGACCTCATTGTGGTCTTCAACATCCTCATGAGGGGAAGCTGAGAGGAAGATACTTATATCTTCACTCTTGTGACCAGAGACAGAACTGGAGAAGATGGCATGAAGCTGAGTCAGGCGAGATTTAGGTTCGATATCAGGAAAAGACTCTTCACTCAGAGGGTGTTTGGGCACTGGAACAGAATTTTCAGGGAAGTGGTTACAGCACCAAGCCTGACAGAGTTCAAGAAGCATTTGGACAATGCTCTCAGGCACATGGTGTGACTCTTGGGGTGTCCTGTGAAGGGCCAGGAGTTGGACTCGATGATCCTGATGAATCCTTTCTAACACAACATATTTTATGATTCTGTGAAAATTGAACCTCCATACCCAGGCACAGACCCAAAACGTCAGCAAAAGCTTGGTCTGACACAGGAATGAAAATCAAAATCACATCAGATGTGTTATCAGGGCAGAGAAAGCAGACATTGCACACCACAGCTCCCAGCTCTGACATTGTCTGTCAAGAACATTTGTTCTTCAGATTTTTTACTCCAGCTCATCCTCTCTAGAGTGCTGCAGAACATCTACCATATCCATTGTCCCTCCACAGGCACAGTTGAGGTTCAATTCTCATGCCTTTATTTAGGAATACAATTCACAGAAGACTTTCCTTTTAATGGATAAATGTTGCTAGGTTTGGCTCAGGATGTTTGTTTCTGATCTGGGGGATTGCTAAACACACACAGCACTGAAAACACGTTTTCCAAGAGACCAGCATGGACTCAGGGTGTGCTCATGCCAAAGTGGCACATAATTACCATTGTTCTAGAAGATTTTTTCCAGATTATTTCTTATCCATATATGTGTTCATATCTATGCAGTGCAAAGTAACAGGATGACTAGCATTTGAGGAAAAAGACACTATTTTCAGATCAGATACCAGCTGTCAAGTTAGATAGAGACTACTGCATCAGAAATTTTACAGCCCAGTTCACAAAAATTTTATGTGTCTGTAATTCGTGTTTTTTGTGTGAAATAGTTGTTCGAATATGTTGTGCATGGTGTGCCAAATAACTGCATGCATAAAGACCAGTCAAGGATTGTCTTGGGTCAAAGAATGGTCAAATATATTCTAAAAAGAAGAAATACATACAATTAAAAAGTCCCTTATTTCACTGGTGAAAAATCTGCATGTAAATTCTTAAATTGAATTTAACTGGGTTTCTCTTATTTATTTAAAAAACAACCCCAAGGTATACAGACATAAGCACACATTTTAAATTTAATTGAGTGTCCCAGAGAGAAGTGAAATGGAACAACCAACAGAGCAGCTAATCAGTTTTAAGAATCTCAGATTTTAGGACCAGATATTTTGTTTATCCCATGTTGTCTCTGTAACTCTCCAGATCAAAGACCCCTGCTGAACAAGCCTCTCTATGAAGCCCCAAATGAAGTCTAAACTCTGGTATTTTTCAGAAAAAAGAAGTTGTTAAAGGTAGTTATTTCTTGGGCAAACTGATAAAGAAGTGTCTGGTTCAAAAACAAAAATATCAACCTCAGAAAACCTCAGCCACTTTCTTTTTTATTTTTTGTGAAAAAGACATTCGCATTATATAGAGAAGCATGCAACAGGTTCTGATCAGGAAATTATATATTACTTCTGCTGACCTCAAAGGTTAGAGTAGTCTTTGAATTCAAATCACAACTAGGTTGAACTTAATAACACAAAGACATTTTGAATGCAGTGGACAAGGAATAAATTAATAATAGGAGGTTTATGCTGAATCTGATTTTTTACTATAACCATAGCATACACTTAGATCTACAATAAAAATGCTGTACCAAACTTTTTTTTTTCATTTGCAACTGAATAATATTAATCTCATCTGAAAAGTAATGGTTATAACAAAACTAACTGTAGTGCAAGCTGTCAGCATTTTCCAGTCCAGCAGTTCCCAGAAGCACTGTATTTTGGAGGCAGTCTTTGTAGAACAAGATCAGAAATGCAGAGACATCTTCCAAGTTCTGATAAAGGTAACAGATTTTGTGGGTGTTGATCACCTACCAGCTCAGCTCTAATGAAGATAAACTTGTAAACTTACATCCAAACAAACTTGAAACTGGCATCGATATGCCCACATACATTTTAATTTCAGCTCTCCAGCATGCAAGTACTGGTTTACTCCACTTGTTAAAGTCTCTGTGTCTCTGCCATGGGTCAGCCTTTGTCTCCCAGGTCCTTGCTTTTTGCCCAATACTCTTGAATTTTCAGTCAGCTGCTCAGAAGAATTAACCTGCCATTTAACCCTCAATTATGCAGTAAAGAAACATCAGTATGCTTAGAAAATATTGTATAAATTACTAAAGGAAACATATTTCTGAAAAAAAAAAAAAAAAAAAAAAAAAGAGATTTTATTGTAATCTTAAAATCTTAAGGCTGTATTCCTGTAATGGCATTTTTGTTTTCTAAGGTACTTGAACCAGACAAAGTGAGACGACTGGCAATTTATTAATTTATTCTCAATAGAGAGCTCACACAGCTACAATGTGTAATGGAGGCAGCCACATGCTCTAACCTGCTGAGCAGTAAGAATTGTAGGTCAAGTCTAGTAACACACACTGGTTTACACTGGAAGATGAGATCTACTGACAACTGTGAGAACATGCATGTGTTTAAAGTGCTTTCCTGGACACCAGCCACCAGTGCATCCTACAGGAATAGCATGCTCTTCCTTTCAGGAAGAGAATGACAGACAAAAGTTTCTAAATATGAATCTTAATGTTAGATGGTGTCAAATCAGAACAGCCCTATTCATATGAACAGAGATGTCCTGATTTTTATTTTACCAGCTGAGGCACTAGCTCGTTGCATCCGTCCACTTGATGCTAAAAACCTACACATCTCTAAACTCAGTTAATTGTATGCAGAACACTCTATGCATTTCATTTTCTCTCTTTTTTTCCTTGTTTTAAATTCTTTTTTTTTCTTCTCTTTTTGGCAAAGTGCCCTTATTATTTTGTATCCTAAAGCATTGGAGGTTAATAAAGAGAGAAAATGGAGAAGGAGATGGAAAAGGAGTTTGTTTGTACTTCACTCTCCATTGGGCCATTATGTCTAAATCCATTATGTAGTTTACCTGATGCTGTGTTCAGAGCAACTGAATGCTGTAGTTCTTTTTAATACTGGTATTTTCTTAACACAATTTAAATTAAACCCTTTATTAGTCCAGAAAAGGCTGAACACAAAACAATAGTAGCTCTGGGAGAGTAATTATTTCTGTTCCATTGTCTGAGATGCTAGGGCTTTTGATTAGTTACACTATACAGTACTTAACAGCTAACCAGCCTCACCATGGTTAACAATACACAAGATTTTCCCTGTCCCAGCAGCACTCCAAGTGCTTCTGAAATGTTGGCTCAGTCTTTAATCTTGTTATTCACAAATACCTCTAATTTTCTGGAGTGTGTGTGAAAACTACTGTACTGCCAGCAGCATAGAATATCATGCGTCAGGCTCTGTTGGGAAGGGATCTCTGTAAAATGGATGCATGAAGCTGTGGGTTGTAAGCCATTAAGCTTTCTCAGTACGCTTCTAATGAGCTTATGATAGCCTCACAAAATGACTGCTTTTACTGCAGCCTAGTAAATTACAGTATGTACAAATTAAATCAGTGGGACCCAATGCAAGCTGTTCCTCATCAGGTTCAACACTTCTTTTAAGAAGTGAAAAATTATGACATACTAGAACAGCTATATGTTTCAGTCATGTCATATGCTGAAAGTGTGTAGTGTACTCAACTAATTTCTACAATTATCTGTATAACACTTCTCACTCTGTCCCACAGAAACCAAGTACTTCCTCTTATGCTGTTCCTTCACATTTAAAAATTGGTGTTGTAATGCACGTGAATAATAAATTTGTCTTGGCTGTTAAAAGTTAAAAGCCAACCAAGTAGCTCTCTGAGGCCTTGATCCCTCTCCCATGGAGGCCAGTGGCAAAATCCCAGCTGATTTTTTTTTTTTTTTTTGAACACTTACAACCTTCTGCATTACATTAAAACCACTTTTCTATATTACCTCTTTGGCAGTCACAGGGCACCATTAAAAATGCTAATAGGAGTTATTTCTACATCTTCACATATTGCCTCGATTCTTTTCCTGTCAGTTTTACTTTGGTGTGACCTGAGTGGATTAGCTCCTGGTGTTCAGCACTCCAAGTGACACCTCTCTGAAAGAAACCTTCTGGGGCACTGGTGTATATATTAATGGAAGCATGTCTCTCTCTCTCTTTCTCCACCTTTCTCTTTACTTCTCTTTTAGCACCATGGCATCTGAACAATATTAATTGCAGTTTGCTAAACAGTTGGAACTGTTTTAAAATCACTACTTAAGCACCACTGGAAGTGGAACTGACTTGGCCCTGCTGAACCAATTTACCAAACCTGAAAACAGCTTTGTGGATATTTTTAACAGAGCAGTTCACGGCATCAAGACGTAAATTCCTCAGAAAGTATCCTAAGGTCAATGGTGACATTAATACTCTATAAACATAATGTACATTTGTTAGGACTGTGCAGAAAGCAGGATGGGTTTCACTACAGGGGTTTTGGTCTGGACAACAACCACCAGACATTCTGCAGGAGGTGATGCAGTGCAAAAAAGCTGGTGATTCAGAAAAGTTTTCCAAGAGTTGCTCTCAGAAGCATTTCCCAGGCCTTGGGACATGTGCTTCAGCTCTGTCCAAGTGTACACAGGAAGGACATTGGCTGTTCCCCCCTTCAACCATTCTCTGGTTTCAGAGGGGTCTTCCATCTGGTCACTCCTTGGCACTCCTAGCTGTTTTGTGGTTTAGCTGAGTGACTGTGTATGAAGAAAGCAAAGGGAAGCTTGGTGAGTTTCTAATAGAATCCTTATCCTCAGGAAGTCCTGTGTGTGTTTCTGGACTCCTACTGAAGATTATAATAATCAGCATACACCCCCAAAGAAATTTTATGGGTACTGATGACTGTGTTTACCAGCAGCAGAAACTGATGAAGTTATGGAACAAGGGCATCATTAACATCTGAGAAACAGTAACAGACCTCTTTTCCTATATGAAGTAATGAAATTCAACTACTCATAAAGAGAATAATGGGTTTTCCCTTCCATGTTTTCAAGTCTTCTGCTCTCCATTCTCAAGCTTTTTCTAAATGCTCCAGAGTTAGAACTCACCTTCAAAAAGCCAACAATATGTTGTCTTCCTATTCAAGCATTAAAAAACCCAAATATAACAAGTAACATATTATCCATAAATTTTCTGAAATAAAAATCAAAATAAGTTGGAAAAAAAAAAGAGCAACTAGACTGTGAATGCTCCATTAAAGCAATTCTGACTGCAATGAAAGGGAAGGATAAAACTAATATTGTTGCTACATTGCCATATCCCCACCACACTCAAAATTAATACATACATTCCAAACTGGAAACCTGATAAGAAAACCATGTAAGACTGTAAACAAAAATGTCAACCAACCAACCAGCCAACCAACCAGCCAACCTGTTAATAATATCTAAATGTTAAATTAACTAGTGCAATGAAAGTGAATGTCAAGTGATTTTATGAACATCTAGGAAAACTTGGCATGGTATCAGTTTCTCCTCCTATTGAAATGACAGCACTTTTCAGCAACTGCATTGCAGATGGCAGCGGTATTTGTGGCAGCTTTCTAGCATCCGCAGCTTTAAGCCAGAAGGATATATTAGGTTTGTTCATTTTTCATTTACATATTGATCTGAATACAAGTAAAAATATTGGAATATTGACTACTGACTATTTTATATATTTATGAAAATACACATGCACATATACTTACAGGCAGCAAATAAGGTGTGGGGGAGGGGTTCCTCTTTTTTTGTTTGTTTATATGTCTGTCTCTCAGCTACTAGGCTGTCTGGCATTAATTGACTTCTGAGGGATCCTGTCCTCTACCACATACAATAGGATGCTATATAGTTATAAACAGATATTCAGCCTTCCTGCTTGCCTTCCTTTCTTTTCCTCCTTCCTTTCTTCTTTCCTTTTTTCCTTTCCTCCTTTCTTCCTTATTTCCTTCTCTTCCTCAGCTATGTTTTAAAACCTGGCATCATATACCATGCATATGTGAAACATCAGAGATGATTAGTACAGACAGGAGATCGGAAAATCATGAAGCACTTCTGAAACCCTGATAGGAAGTGACTCTTCCTGGTTGTTGATTTATTGATGCTGACAACATTAGTTTTTTTCTCATTTAAAAAAAAAAATGAAAGTACCTTGGTACTTGGAAAAATACTGAAGCCAAGTAAATAATAGAAAAAAACTCACAAACCCCTGTAGGATTGAATGTCCCTGCTCCTGAAAGAACCTGCATGTGTAGCTCAAAAAAACCCAACAAAACCCAAACAAACAAACAAAAACTAATAACAACAACAACAACAAAAACCCCAGAAAATTAGAAAAGGTTAAAAAGGAAAGGCTTTCAGATATGCTTCCTTACAGTATAATTTTCAGATGCTTACAAAGATCCAGCCCAGAAGCTATATTTTTCTTTAGAACCAGAGAATATTTTTCAACCTCTCTCAAGTCAGGGTCTGGGAATAACACCACATTTTCAAAACTTGTCTTCCAATAGCCATACACTGATAAACTGGCTAATGAAGACATTTGACTTTAAAGTGTCTGGAGAGAGCTGAACACATATAGTATTAATTTTAAAAATGAAAATTTTGTAGATATTTTCTTTTAAAGGGCGTAAGATAATTACCCTTTTTTAACTAGCTCTTTAAAAATCACGGGCAGAAGTCCCGTGAACAAACAGAAAGATGTAACTAATGTGTCATAGGATTGTGAAATCTACCAAGAAACTAGAAGATTTCCACACCCTGTTTACTCTGGTAGACATCTGTTTACTCTGGTAATTAGGTCCATTCATTATAACAACACAGAAATAAACATTATGTGATTTTACTCTATTAAAAAAAAGACTAGGAATGAATATTGTGGAGTAAAGGATTAAGAAAAAAAATTAAGTCATGTGGACAACTCAAGTTTTTATATTATTTAAGAGAAGAACATGACTTTGAGCACTGAAACATGTTCACAGACAGAAAAGCTCAGAAACATGGATGTTTGAGAAGAGTCTTGCTCTGGCTTCAGTGGTGACAACCACACATGCCTTCCCCATACACCACCCCTGGTGGGCTTGGAGCCTTAAGCTCTGATTACACCAACAATTTAAGGAGTTCCTGACCATCGAAGTGCATTGAATATTGCTGCATTTTTAGAGTCCTGGCACTGTCTTGGCCCTGTTCAACTGAGTAGTCCCCCAAACTCTTCTGAGGCACATCCTGTGAGTTAGGATGTTCAGGGCAGCTTGCATGTACCCTGTTCTGGAAATAAACCTCTGAACAGGCAGGCCTTTGAATATTATAGAGGCAGCCAGCTGGCCTCCTTAAGAAAATGTATTTGATTTGGTAGCACAGACAGACACTGTAAATAGCTGCCATACTCAGGCTTGAATGTAACACCAGTTCATCAGCAGTTCATCAGCAATTTGGACCTCATCTGTCTTATGGGTAGAAGAACTGTAAGAGACATCATCGTAAAATATATTGTCTAGGTTACCACAATATTCTTCATGAGATATTTCTGACAATAATAACAATTCCACCTTTTTGTGTTTAGGTGTCTGAAGAACCATGTTTAGATTTTTAGTGTAGCCAAAGGACTCAGCTAAGGCCACGTTTGCTCAAATACATACATATTCTTTAGTTGTTGTACTATAGCTTAATTCTGCAGATAGCTGCAACAGCAAAACTCTACAGCACCTCTGAGACTTCCAAAATGTTTTCTCTAAAGGTGAAAGCCAAGAGGAATTTCTGGTGTGTTCTCTACCTCGCTGATAAAGAATCCAGAAAAAAAATTCCACTGAAATCAGTGCCTGAATACATTATCTCCACTGGGCCGATGAATTTTCACATGCAGCCAAAGCCTCTGAGAGAGCCAAATTCTCAGCTGGTGTCCATTGACTTTCATGGAGATAGGCCAGGTTGCATCGGCTGGGGATTTTGCCAGAGCTGTTGACAAAAAGACACAGATGAAGAGTCAGCTATGCGAGGCTTAGAGTTAACATGGCAAATTTAGGAGTAGCCAAAGCACTGGTACAAGGGATATATTTACTGCGAAGTGCAACAGGGAAAAAAAAGTATATTCAGAAGATGAATATTTCTAATCCTCTTAGAAACCATAATGATATGTCAGAACGAGATTTTCCCATGTGGAAACCACAGTAATGATGCCTTAGTTTTGTCCTAAATGACTGTCTTTAAATTGCCCCCTTTCTTTCTGCACTAAGATTAATAACCATAGCAGTAACCCAAGCAAATCACATGTTTTTTGGGAAAAATCACACTCAACAGCACAGGAGACCACTTCAGTCATAAGAACTTCATGCCTCAAACTATGGCAATATAACCTTTTGTAGGCTGCTGGAAAGCAGGGCAGGGCCCTGGGGGTCCCTTCCTCCCTCTGCGCAGAGATCTTCATTTGAAGAACTCCTCCAGAAGTAATTTCTCTGTGTTCAGTCCAACAAAGGAAAACTAGAAATTTCATATAGAATCTACATATGAGCTATGGTATCAAATTTCCTCAAATCATTTGATTTTGCATTAACCCTTTCCAAATTAAGATAAACTGAAAATTGCAGAGGATAAAACCAGTCATACTATGAAGATACACAGCCTATGTGTTGGTAGCGGGAACTTCTCTGAGCCTAAATACTGACTGCTGCGTAATTTCTGAATGTTTCTAAGGAGACAGCTGAAACTGACATCTATTTGAAAGATAATACTGAAGGGAATGAATATTGCTCTCATCTAATGTGGTACACACGTTGGTCTTGAGAAGCTTAATGTAAAGAAAAAATAAATGCTTACACTGATTTGTCTCTTATCAGTGAAATAAATAAATTCATATACTTCTGTATTTATTAATGAATATTTAATGAGGCCTATATCATTAAAATTATCCTTCAGTGCAAACAGAGAGGAGGGACTTGAAAATGCTGTGCCATGTGATCCATGGTAATGGGCTGAGGCATTTACCCTCCTCTCCTTTTCTGCTCACTAGGTGTCTGATGTTGCTTATGTCAAGTTCCTGCTATAAACAAATAAAGGTTATTGTGCCTCTGCTACAAATTACAGTAGGATGTAGGCTAATCACAATAAAAATACAAGCAGTGGTTAATCGTGTTGAACTTTCAATGGCCCTAAAGAGTAAATAAATAGAAAATAATTACTAAATTTGTTAAAAGCCCTCATTCTCCCTGAATGCCCTGTATGCGTACTGCTCAGGCTTTAATGCAGGTCTTTCACAGGTATTTTCCCCCTTTCATCTGGTCTTCCCAGATCTGTATTTAAGTTGCATTCTTATGAACTACATGAAACTTCATGATAAAAAATGTTGATGTTGCTTCTCCCCTCCAGACAGCCACAGAAGGAATCAGAAGCCACAGGCATGTATTTGAAGTGAATGCTTGTGTAATGGTGCTGGATCATTCTTGAAGTGAACATCCTTTAAATATTCAACACTTCCAAAAGTCTGAGTCCATCATTTTCAGCAGTCAAAGTATAGATTCAAGTGCTCAGTTTAAGGATGTGTTTTGCTCAAGACCACATCATCAGTTGGTTGTAAAATTAATCAGAACTCAAAACAGCAGTGAACTTGACTTTGCAGACTTTAATACGAGCTATATAGATTTTTTTGTGTGTTTATTTGCTCTCCAAAGATACCTGTATAAATCTCTACAGATGTTTTTACACATGAAATAGCCTCCGTGTATAATATTTTTGATGGATCCACTCTCCCTTCTAGTTCAACTTGACTTTACCTATAACCCATCACCACTGTGTTAGTGACTTTATTCGAAAACCAATTGTTTTTTTAAAAATATCAAAGCTAACCAGAAGAGGATTTCAGTCCCCAAAAAAATAAGTCTTCACTACCATCAACAGTCTTTAGAGAAGATCCTACTTTGAGTCTTCCTAGCTTGACAGTAATCATATAGCAGCTACCTTCAGTTGAGGCTTAGAGGTTAAACAGAAATATCAACCTCTCCAACACTCTTTTCTTTGTTTGTTTGGTTGGGTTTTGTTTGTTTGGTTTTTGTTTGTTTGTGTGTGTTTGCGTGTGTTGTTTGTGTTTGTTTTGTTTTGTGTTTTTGTTTTGTTTTGTTTGTGTTTTTTGGTTTGTTTTGTTTGTTTGTTTGTGGTTTTTTGTTTTGTTTTGTTTTTAATTATTACAGAAAAAGGATTATGGATAATGGTTTTAAACTAGCAAGGGTAGATTGAGACTGGAAGAAGTTGCCCAGAGAGGTGGTGGATGCCCCATCCCTGGAAACATCCAAGGTCAGGTTGGAAGAGGCTCTGAGCAACCTGATCTACTTAAAAATGTCCCTGTTCATTGTGGGGGGTTGGACTATATTAAAGGTTCTTTCCAACCCAAACTTTTCTTTGAATACCACTCAAAAAGAATTTACCCTGTAGTTTAAATACACTGTGAAATAACCAAGCCACCCATAGTCCTTGATACAGTTAATGCCCACAAGCATTTAGTATTGCTTTATACTTTCTCAAAAATATATAAGTAAAAGCATCTGCTGAACTACTAAACTCATAAAACTATTGCAGAACAGCTATCACCCTTAGTTGCAATTAAGTGTAGTGCTACTAATCTCAAAAACTTCCTTTTTAACGAAAAGACAGTGCTTTGTAATGGTCAAAGTATTAAAATTCCCACTAAAAAGTGAGAATCACTAACATTTCTGCATAGCTTTGAAGCTGAGTCACTCTTTAAGGAAAGCACTTAGCCCCTTTATAACATTTTTCCCTATATATGATACCAATTTCTTGTTGATTTCCCAGCAGTGCAATTCCATTCACTTCAGTAGAAGGCTTTATGATTTATACCAGCATAAATGAAAATACAATCAGGTTCCTCATTTTAAAGCTGAAAATCACAGTTATCATTCTCCCTTTGGGCAATGTAAGGATTAATTAGTATTACTCTGAGCTCATGAGGTGTTTCAAAAATATATAGTGGTAACAATGATAAATATTATTCCTTTTGTGCTGAAAGTCCATGCTGACTTGCAGAAATGTTTCTAAGTTAGGTCAATGTAGCAGTAATTTGAGAAAGTGAAGGTCTAACTTCTTGATAATGGAGATTTACAACTTTGTGAGGTTTCTCCACCTTGAAATAATATTAATTATAATAATTCATTATTTAAATCATACCTATTCCTTCTTCCTATTTATGAAGTTAGTAATAAATCTATTTTAAACATTTTAAATACATGCTAATAAGAAATAACCATATAACTTAAGGTAACCTTCTCTTCCTGAATTCAAAGGCAGTTTTTATTCCATTCTGGCAAAGAGGCCTAAATTCATGATTTATTAATGCCTGCATCCATTTTAAAGTCTCTTTAGAAAAGAGATAAAAGAGACCTTGTTGTAAATGACAATGAGATCTACCATCTATGCAAGATCATAACCTAAGTGGTAGTTATCTTCAAGAGAAAAAAGAAAACTAACAATTTTGAAAATAAATTGTTAAAATAGACACAGATGTTATAAATGAATTTTCTAATTACTTTAAAGAACAGAATGTCTCTGTACATAAATTTGGAGCTGGGATGAGTTGAAAACATTAAAAACCTAGCAGGATAGCCTACAAAAAATACTGAAAATAGTGGGTTTTACTGTGAGGGGTCCTTATAAAGATTTTAAACCTGATTATCTGAAGTTAAGATAAATCTTCCATACTGCAAGTGAATACTAAAAGTCACAAAGAATAAGACACAAAAAACATGGTGGCCTTCAAACAAGATCACAAATGAGCCATAAGCACCTGCAGTGACCTGCTCAAAATGAAACTCATCCCAGGACACATCATTCGTTTGCCCACTTTAATTAACCTAGTCTGAAGTTAAACCAATCAGAGAAGCCATATTTTGCCTGGGAAATATGCAAAAAAATAGTATTCCATTGCAAAGCCTTGTAGTAGTCATCGAAACAGAAGTGAGAGTTTTGTGTAAAGACACCTGAAAGAAATAAAGTGAACTTTGATATCGTTTGTACCATCAGATACAGGAGGTTTGTATTCAATTGTCTGGCTTTTGTCCATCAGTGTGTCAAATGATGATCAGGCAGGTGCTACTTTTTCTATTCTGCCCTTTTGAAATGGAAACCTCGCATACCAACAAAGCTTTATATTAGGGTTTTGCATTGGTCTTGTGAAGATGAGTATCAAGTCAGCAGTCATGCTCTGGGCTACGTCCTGCACAGTTCCCAAGTTAGGACCATTTAATTGCAAGTAATGGAGAGCTATAAAGGCAAATTCTGAATCCTATCCTGGTTTCTGAGTCACTGAAACAAGCTAGAGCATGCTTGTATCATTTTCTTTTCTCAGCTGCATGATGCTAAAAAGCTGGACCAGGACTTCATGGCATTTAAAGTTCTCTACATATCAATCATCTCATTCATGTCAAATTCATATTCTTGTAACATTTTTTTAGTTTAAAAGGCCCTGCAGATTTTTATATGCCTCATTAACTAAGATATGCTTAGACAAACTCTTTAAATTTTGTAGACGTGTTTACAAAAATTTTATATTGATGCATAAACACACTTCATATATAAATGAAATTCATTTGCTCAAGAAACAGGTATATGTCCATCATGAGTGAGATTAAAGTTGCATCAGGATAGATTTCTTTCATGTACACTGAAAAGTTTGGGCACTAACGCAGCCTGAACATTTAATAGAGTGCACAGAAAAGGAGAAGATGTGCAAAATCAGTTACTGTGTGATGTCTGAACCGTGGTCTAGTTCATCTGAGAAACTCCTCCTCTGTTTTCATCCTGCTAACAAGAAACAAGCAAATAACAATACAGTACAGCATCATGAAAAAATCAAACATCCTCCCCTTGCACTGTGGGAACAGATCTATGGAAGACAGTCATGAAAGAAAGAATAAAAATTCTACCAACACTCAGAAAGTGAATGTGGTTTATGATGCCACTGAGGAAAGGTGCAGACTTTGCATTTTTTATTCCAATTTCATAGAGTATTTCTGTTACGTAACTGATTTTTTCCCCTCCAAATAATATATATATGAGAGCCAAAAATAAACACTGATATGTCTGCATTTTATTATCTGCACATTTTTTCCTAGGAAATGTTATCTGAAAAAAAAAAATAGCTACAAAATACAATCATAAAGGCTCATGAGGAAGGTAATTCACATGTTGAATTCTTCTGTTTTCTTCCCTGGCCAAGTTCATGAGCTGGGCTTTAGCTCCCATGAGCCATTTCTTAAGGCTGGGAAAGGAATAGTGTAGACATCAGAATCACTGCCTGCATGTTACCCACAGCCACTTAGAATGAAGCACCTGAGGTGCCATAGCAGAAATAAGTCTTAAATCTTAGTGTCACAGAGTGCCACCACTGTATGTCAGCAGGGAGTTCTAACTGTTAGTCTAGGACTGCACACCTGTAATAGCAAACTCCATGGATATTTGGAAGCTATTGACAGACCCTGTGCTGTTCTGTACTGCTCTGTTGCCAGGGCTCTGCTTCTTGCTGGGAAGGCGCTTACATGGTGAGGTATCTGTACATTCCTCTTTCAGGATTGTCAAACCTGTTTCACCATAT
The DNA here is from genome assembly GCA_027886175.1 of Phylloscopus collybita. Taxonomy (NCBI): domain Eukaryota; kingdom Metazoa; phylum Chordata; class Aves; order Passeriformes; family Phylloscopidae; genus Phylloscopus; species Phylloscopus collybita. Next base: position 37,049,889 of record JAJNNQ010000075.1, read on the forward strand.
GAAAGAGAAAAAATGACCACCAGCTATGGATGATAGGGTAGGTAAGACAGAAAACAAGCAAGGGAAAATTACAGATCTATGAAATAAGAAAACTTTAACCATATATGGTGTTAAATCATCGAAAATATACATGCATTGTCAAGAAAGAGCCATAAAGCTGTCCTGAGTTGTTGAATGTCATTATTAACTATTGTTATTATTATTCTCTATCCTATTCTTAAAAGTTTAAAATGGTAGTTCAATCTTTATTTGTAGGTATTTAATTAAATGAATAGATTTATCGCACAATTTTTTATTAATTGACCAGTGTCAGTTACCCATAAGGAAAAGACAGGTCTAACATACAGCTTTCAATTTTTAAATGTCAGCAATAGAATGATCCATCTTTACAACACTTAGCAATTTACTTCTTAACTTCTATACTCTACCTTAGCCCATCAATAAAACAGGAGTTACCCCTAATATGTAAGAGAATGAAGTTTAACAATATTACAAAATGAGTAAGGATATAAGCTAAGAATAAGGAAAGAAAAAGAAGAAAAAGCAAACAAATTAAAATAACATGATACACTGATTTATATGACATGTTAATCATCTATTATTTATCCTAAGTGCTTTTTGAGTTCTCATCTAATTTCAGTATAGCATCACAGATAGACTTTAGTCACCTTTTCCTGAATGTTAATAATTGATAAGCGATATTTAGCTTGCAAAGCTGATGCACACTCTTTGAAAAGGCATGCATTGCAATGGCTTCTCCCCTTGGGTGAAATCTGCTCCATCTGCATAAAATCATTGTATAAAGCTTTGAGGGCTTTGGGAAGCAGAATCCTTCCAACCAATATCTGCAGTCCTCACAGCTGATCCTTACGTTTTGTTCCTGGCTTACCTTCTTTGTGGCTTTCAACATCCACTTACAGAAAAAGTCTTTTTTTTCTGTGTATGTTACTGTTTTGCCTCATCCATTTTGCTTCCAAGGGCCTAGAAAGACACGGAACATTGCAAAGAGGAGTGTGCTGGATGTTTACACTCATATAAATTTCACTTCAAGTGCTTGTAAAATGGATACCCATAGCACTGCCTATTATTCTGGGAATCACACTGGAAATTACTGATGAGGATTATGAAGGCTCTAATGAGGAGAACTTGGAGTCAACAAATAGCTATCCAGATTCACATCAGCTGAGAATGCACCCGGGAGGTTAGGAAAGGCAATGTGAATATTCAGTGTAGATGTGAGCAGTACATTTTATGTTACATTTGCCTTTACAAACTCACAGTGTTCTGACTGAACAACAAGGATATTCAATGAACAACATTATAACTTCTGTGTTTCTCATGAGGCAAATTTTCACACTTTGACAAAGTGGATTTCATTAATTTTCGCCTTTAGACTCAGAGGTGGTTTTGTTTTCTTTGTTATCTCATTCTGGATATCAAGGAGAGTATAATTACAGAAGCCTTTACAACAGCTTATTGTGGTAACCTGCTGCTAAGGTTCTAGATAATTATATGGCTAGGTCTGTCCTGGCAATTTTTCAGTAACTATATGGACAAAAATCACCTCCAGGAATAAAATTCGTAATGCACCAAAATGTTCTGACTTTCTAGTTGTGCTATAACAATTTACACTACAGGACTCCATTTGTGATATATGTATGCTAATAAAATGTTGTGCTTGAATTCCATTTCCCATATATGGCAGTAATTACTTAGCTTTATACTTTTGTTCTTACCTAAGACTTTTAATTTAACTGACTTGTTGTCAAAAATTTATACAGCCCTTTTTTATAACTCAGTGAAGAATAAACTCTTCCTTATAAATATTTTTTCCTCTCTGTCTCTCTGTGGATTTACCTTTAGGACTTTCCATGTTGCCTAAGTTTTACTTGAGTCATACATTTACTGACATTTACTGGCAATACATAGATTAGCAGGCAAGTATATTGATACTTTTTTTTTTTTTTTCTTTTGCAAAAAGGAGGAATGGTTCACTAATTCTGAAGCAATTGTCTCAATTTGTGAGGCTTATTTTGATATTTTACTGACACGATTAGAATATCTATCAATTAGTCTTTCATCACCGTTCCTCCTACTAAATAGTCAGTATATTTAGTAACCATATGCCCAAACTATTTGATTCAAAACATCCATTGTTGGCTCTAAATATGTAAATAACTTAATTTCTCAACATGAGCTACTATCATAATGGACCAAACCCAGCTGAATTTAGTTGTATAAGTATTCCCATTCAAATAATTTCATCAGTAATGGCTGCAAACGAACCATGAAATTTAGCTGTTTTCCAGTCAAGTATAATCTAGTGGAATATCTCATGTAGTTTTAGATCTTGATATAGATTTTTCTGATCCAGTTTATTGAGCTGTTTCAGGGTGTATGTGCCAACCTGACAGAAGGATTTGGAGTTAATTCCTATTAATACAGATTAAAATTGGGACAGGAAATGTCATCTGTGGAGACTGAGAATGGTTCCCAGAGGAGTTAAATGCTTTCCTTTTCCATACAAACTATTAAAAAGTTTTTTGAATATTACAAAATAATTAATTTCAAAAGTTGAAATGTAATGATGAGAAATAACAGAGTACTCTAAGCCCCATAAATATACAAATGATTATTTCTGAACAAGCAGTTAGTAAAAATAGTTTGTTCTTTCTTAAATTTTATGGAGCTTAGTAAGGATGTAATACATGGATCATGTATTTTTGGTCTCATCAAAATGCAATATCTGCTGTTTACAAGTTTATATATGTCAGCAATTACTACAAAAATACAACTACATAATAACAACCAAAATCCCATAATATGTACAGTTTGTTGTACAAATAGGATTAGTCCTCATAAACTGATGAAAGGTAGAACAGGAAAGCCAAAATCAATCATTGTCAAAATGATAATACAACTTGAATTGATTTCTTCAAGAGGTATTAACTTCAGTTGTAATATTATAAGGAGTTACTTTAACATTATTTTTATGGTCAGCCATAGGATGAGATTATTTAGTGTCATCATGGATAATTAACAGGCCAACTCTGCACAAGGAAAATCAACCCTCTTCATGCCATTTACATATTACCGATATTTTACAAAAAACCTGTGCTTAAAGAACTTTACCAAAGTTTTAAATCATTCCTCTTCACATTAGGTAATGCCACAGTTATGGTGGCCTGGACAGCCTCCTTTCAATTCCTGGTGTATTAGTTGTCATTATTAACATAATATATGGATGTATTAGCATGTTGGAAATAACATATTTAGTTCCTTGACTACCTAGCTGAGCTTTCCACAAGACTCTTGCCCCCTTCTCTATATAGGCCAGACAATGCTCATTTATATTATTCAATATTTCTTTATTTGTTTGTTTTTCTCTTTCCACCTAAGGCCCAAGGTTATGTATATACTGAATAAACCAAGCACTAAGAAATAATTTTTTTTCCCTTGGGAGTATTACTATAGGAAACTTTCCTGCATCATCAAAATATCTCTCAAATAGGAATCCACTTGTCCACACAAAACCAAAAGAATTCAAAAGAATTCAAAAGAGTTATGCAGCAGATGTGATGTTATTTTATGTTGTTATGATACGGATGGGAATTTGAGGCATGCAAGTTTAAAGTCAACAGTGTGACTTAAATTTAGACTAATTTTTAAATTAACTGTTTTTCATATTACGTAACAATGCATAGAGCTGTTCGTAGCTGGTCTCATCTTCTGCCAACTTCTTTCATGCGTGTGAGTGTTACACAGATCTTCAAGCAAATATTTGCATTGTACAAGTCAGATTTCTGGCACCCACATGCAGCTTCTGGGGTTTCAAAAAGGCAGGACAAAAGGGAGGTTTGTACAGAGGGCAGATGATTTCCAGTTTTGGGTGGGCAGAAGAATCATAACTCTAGTGGAAGGTCTCCAAATGGCAGAGAGAGCTTAGCTCACTGAGAGAGTGAAGATCACCATGACAGAGAGCAGGATGACATTGATGAAAGCCAGAAAAGGAATGAAAGGACACTGACAACAAATGCCATCACAGATACCCCTAAAAACCAGACAAAAAGCATTAGATGAGTGACAAACAGAACAGCAATCACAATGTTGCAGCTACTCAAGACAGAAAAGGAACATGCATGTATGTGTAGGAGAGCTTTCCAGGAAGGAGGAAAGAAGGTGAGGAAAAAGGTGTGACTTTGGGTGATACAGACTCTCAAGATAGAACTTTCAGACAGTGCTAGGCAATTATTTCAATTTAATTCAAGTGTTTTATATTGCATCAGATGCTGTATCATTTATAATGTGTTAAAAAGTTATGCAGAGCACTAGGAAAGTGTTCTGTTTACCTTGTCTGAGCTAATGCCCTTCTTGAACCATCTTCTCCTGAAAAGTAGGCCAAAGAGAAAGACTATTTCTACAGTAGCCCAAATGAACTTGAGGGATTCTGGAAGACTTTCTGGAGTGTTGGTACTGGCAGAGAGAAAATGGGATACTCAAAAAAAGGGTCCTGTCTAAAAGGGGAAGAAGTCCCAAATCAAGTCTCAGGAGTTCCAGGTAAGAGACTTTCCAGAAAAGTCAAAAGGAAAGTCTCCAGTGAGACAGACTGAAGTTTTACTTGAACTGAAATACGCTGATTTTCAATGCGATATGGAAAAAAGGTGACCACTGTAAAGACATAGTGGTTAGGAGGTTGATTTATTTCCAAACATCTTCAATCTGTCCTACTCAGTGCTTCTGGGGCTTCTCCTATTTAGTGACTAATTTTGCTGTAATTTGGTTGTTTTTGTTGTTCTTTAAATAAAACATTAGCTTTAGAAATTGCATGTCATTAGTGAGTTTTTTTGGCAAGCTCACATCAAAAATGAGGAGAAATTGTTTTCACTTGGCCAAACATGTTTGCCTGGAGCCAGCTGCAATGTGGTCCTCCCCAGCATGACATGAGTAGTAGTAGGCTAGGAAATTCTGATGAAGTGCACAGTAAAGCGGTGACAAATCCACCTTCCAAATAAAAAAGTCCCAAAACAACATAGTTCAGCTTACTCTTCAGGGCAAGTGAAGCCCTGGAGATCTGGTGGTGAATGCAGTGCACAGCATAGTATTGGAAACCTATTTTTCATTGACTGTCACATCCTAGTATAGCATTCTAACAGTTTAATGCCATGTAAGGAGATAGGCTAATGAAAGTTAAAAGTGGTTTATTTTTAAAAGAGTTGATTAGGTGCAATCCAGATTCCTATAAGTAAGTCAGTGATTAATTTTGGTTTTGCAATATAAGGAGAAAAAAAAAAGGAGAAAACAAATGGGAAAAATACAAAATTCTGATGATTCCTTTGTAATCAGTAGGATGGTAAACAGGTCAGCATTAAAGAGAGGTTTTTGTCCATTGAGTGAGGATTTTAGATGGTCTACAGCCAGACACAGAAACTGAAGACGAGTAAGAAAATACCAAGACCATGAAGGAGTCTAACAATTGCTAGTAGAGGCTGACTGTCCTATCAAATGCGCATCCTCACTGGAAATTTGAAAACACGAATTGAGATGAGACATGGGGAAAGAGGAAATTCTAAGAATTGGCTTTGGACAGGGAGAGAAAGGCAACAATCCTGAAGTCAAGACTGGATAGAACCAAACACAGCTGTGTTGCAGTAGACCAAAGTGGACACTGATGTAGGCACTGAGGAGACTGTATTCAGATAGGGTGTATTGAGGATATAAGGGGGTCTGAAAGGTTGTCCTTTACTGCTCCACACCTGCATGGACAATCTGTCTTCAGGCCATTATATGCTATTGCTCTGTGAGACAGAAAATACTTCCCCCAGTAAATGACTCATCTTTATTTCAGTCAAAGTATTTGACTCTCCTACCACCAGAATTGTTGTCAATGCTGGGATCTTATAGAGAGGATTCCCATCAGAGGGTAAATCAGAATTGCAGGACCAGTACTTCCTTCATATACCCTGTTTCCTTTTACTTACATGAAACAGTCATTAAACCAAGTACAACAGCAACATGACACAAGAAACTATTACTATCAGTTCAGAACTAAATGCCAGGTGTCTAGAAAGCAAATTTTCTTCAAGAAATATCTCTATTTACAGAACTGTCTGAGAAAATAACTTTTTTTCCCAAGTGTTACTCAGAAATTACATAAAATCCTGCCCCCCCTGTAACCCAGCCCTCAAACCTGTGAGCATTATTTTCTCAAAGTCAATATGCTATTCACAGCAAGAAAAAAACCAAAAACAACAACAACAAAAAAATCAAAAACAAAAACAAAAGCAAGAGCAAAAACAAAACAAATCAAACAAAACAAACAAAAACCAACCAAACAAAAAGAATGAGGCAGCCAGGTATAATTACATCAACCAGTAATGCTTGCTTTAAAACTATATTTCCAGCAGATACACAACTCCTAAGAAAAGACAATTTAATCACCTATCTCAGACCGAATATAGAACTTTTCTTAAACACTGTCTTAAATTTCAGTGCTTATTTAGAAGGTATCAAACTGAAAGAGATTAATCTGAAAGAGATTAATTAATACTCTGCAGAATTTAAAATAACTTGAGAAGAATTGGAAGAGCTTCTTTGGTGTTTGAATAGTTTAATACCTCACTGCACACTCTAGGCATCTTCCTACCAATGAACCTCTGAAAGAGTTTTATTCTTTCTGTGTTTATAGGATTTTGATACTCATATTTAGATGCAGAGCAATTCGTTATCTTGGTTGCCAGATATTCTTGCCCAGTGTCAGTATTACCTGATTTGACTAATACAATCTTTATCTTGGAATCTCAACACTATTGTCAGGTCTCAGAAGAGCTCAGATTTGGTCCTTTAGACTATGTGATGAGGCATTTTTTTAATGCTCAAAAAGGTAATTGAACAAGGTTTGAACAAAAAGCATCACATTGTCCAATTCTATACTTTCAATTTCAGCAAGAGTACAATGGCTTCTGTTTTCTAATTTTCCTGCTTTGTTCAACATTAAAAATCAACACTGTCTCAGTTCATAGATCTCTTTGTTTCATCTTCCCTTTCTTCAGTGTTGCTTATTCCTTCCCCTGTTGCATGCACACGTTTGGTTAATTTATCCAATTTAGCATCCATTGCATCTCCCTTTCATTTAAGTCTCTCCCATGCTGTGAAGAATGACTGTCCAGGTCCATTTTATTTCTCTAAACATTGCTGTAATATTTGTAGGCGCTTCTTTTCCCCCTAAGGGCAGTAAGACAGATGCTGTGTTTTCCATAATGTCTGTGAATTCTTTTGAGCAGTCCAGGTTTCTGTGGACTACATGACACTCCTAAATTGCAGCTGTTCTTAAGACTCTGTTCCTCTACAGCAATCTTTTGGTCACCTCTCTCCAATGTTGGCAAAAAGTTAATACACAGAAAGAAAGGACTAAAAAGTTGAATATTTGACTAGTTTGCATTTGGCCTACAGCAATGGGAGACAAGCTTATAAAGTATTTCGGCACCTACCTCCAGTGCAATTCACAGCCAAGCCTACAGGGGTAGACGGTTGAGTTTGGTGGGCACCTAGAGGGCATTATAAATGGGCCACATTTTTCAGAAGCAGAGTAAATCAGTCATATTTTGGTCAAGTTTTGTTGGGCAGAAGGCATTGCTATGCTTATTCCTCTTGCCCAGGCAGCCAGTCACTGTATGCCATATGTACAGCTGACTAGATGAGGGGACAGGGGAATGGTTCCTGAATTCCTTGAGAGAGGCAGGCTAGGACAATGAGAAAGTTCAGATCAAATTTCATAGTAATGCATGTCTAGATTGGAATCCATCATTTTAATAGCCTTCCATTAATGCATGCTTAGTGTGCTCCTATACCTAATATTGACACTGACAAAACAGACAGCAGTAACTTCTTTCTGTTTTATTATTAGCTGATAAAACCAAAACCAGAAAGAAATGAGGATTTTCATAATTAGGATTTTTTTTTCCATCAGCAGCTTAAATTAAAAGTACTTTAAAAATATTTATCCCAAGCAATGGAAGTGTTATCTTTTTGTCACTTTAACTTTGAGAAGTTTCTGGTCCAGTTCCCAGGGGTTCAGTTCCTACTTCAAATGTGATACCTTTGCTACAGTTGCAGAAGAAAAACAGAAGGTGATTAAATATGCAGAGCTGAAGATATTAACGGTCAAGGCTGATTCTTCAAAAGAGAGGAAAATGTGAAATAGGTTTACTTATCTCCAATTTGTTTTTATTACTGATGATGTGAGACTTTAGGGCATTTTTCTGTCATCTTTCAAGTACTGGATTCACTTCAGGAAAACTATCATTTACCTTCTGTACTCATCTTTCCTAAAATATTCTACTGCTTATTTCTTGTACTTGTGGCTTGACCATGAACTGACACTTCAGCAAAATACATGGATCATTACCAGGATTAAAAAACAAATGGAATGCTATGATGGCCATATACATTTCAGAATGCTCATTCTAAGACTTCTGGAAGAGGTTTAGAATAGACTAAATATTTATCCTGTGAAATGGGGTCCATTTTCAGGGTCTTTCGAAAGCTGAGACATACAAAATCATTGGACATTGTTGTAAATTGTGGTCGTACATACATGTTTACCTGCATGTAAAAATTTTAATTTTCTCTGAGTTTCCTGAATAATTTTCTGGAACATCTTCTCTTATCACATGTAGTAATTTGGACTTATCAAGTAATTAAACATATGGTGATATATTTAGTTATACAAAATATTCTTTGTCAAATTACATGCCCATTGGGTTTCAGTGAATGCTTACTGTATGTCTAGGTATCTAATTAAGTAGCTGATGAATTTCATTAAAGAAATTCTAGAGATAATCTCATTTTTTTTTAAACCTGATCACTTTTAAAACTTTTAAATGAAATTCCTATTTCAGTGGCTATATTTAAAGTGTGACTTGAATTCCCTGTAGTTCACCTCAGAGGTTTTTTATTTTTACTCCTGGCTAATAAACTAAGAGGCATACCACTCATACCAGTAAAACCCCAAGCAAGCTGCCCTGTATCATTCTTCACACTTCATCAAGATTCTTCCCTGTGTAGTAATACTATTCATAGGGTTTTATATTTGTTTGCTTTGTTTCTATGGTTATTTTTCCACTTACATTAGGAAGTGTGATTGGTTTTTCTCAGCTTCCAATCTGAACTAGAACATTTTGAGTTGTCCAGAAAATCACTTAAAGCTCTTAGTGGTCAAATACAGCTGAGTGAACAGACGTGATTTATTTACATCTGCCTGAATGAGGTGAAAACAGTCTTTCAGACTCAGAGAGAAATATACACAAATGTTTCACCTCCTAATTTTTTTTTTTTAATTATTTTGCCATTTCCTTTATAAATGGCATACACCTGGCATTGTGGGAACCACACCTGTACTTAAAATATATATTATCTTGCATCATTTTCTAGAAAATACCTACATAGAAAATCTCAAATTGAAGAAGCCACTTATTCTTTCTCACCCATCCCATGTTCCAGTTCAAGTTATACTGTGTTATGCCTACATAGCCAGAGGAGTCTCACTGCACTGTAGGACTCTGACAATTGAGCAGCAAATTGAGTTCCAAAGGCATGAACTCAGCACGATGCTTGAGAAAATGCCATTGCAGCTGTGTCCCTTTCATAGCTTCACTGAAGGACTGGAAACTTTAACTACTCCAATCACCACAGCATGATCTCTTGTCACACTAGGATTATGACTCAAGTAACAAGGATGCATAAAGGATGTAAAGGACAAAACAACTGGATCACACCTCTTAGAATTTAATGAGGAATTCACGTGCCTCACAAGCAAAATGGGATTTTCCTTTTCTGCATCCCAATAAATAAGGCCAATATCCATAACTAAAGCATGGTGAAGGCTGTTCAGTCACAGTAAAGTGGACACTGTTTTAGCCACAGGTTTCTGAAATACTTAGTCATTAGCATACCTCTTCACATCCCTTGGACTGTGCCAGCTCCTACTTCCCAAAATGGTACAATGTCTCAGATCTTCAAATGCCTGCAAATGGCTGTGCAGAGTCTTTGTATGAGGCTGCCCTGTTTAGGAAGGAAAAGAAGTAAGCATGAGGAAGCATGTGGTGCCACACCACAGGGCTGTGGAGCAAGGGAGCAGATGTTACCTACACTACTGAGCAACAGCTGTGAAGTCATGCATAACAAAGTATTCTCTTGGTTTTACCAAGAGTCCCTTCTTTTCACAGTGGGTTATTTTGTCCATTCCTAAATTCATAAGGAATCAAATAGTTATTAAAGGATTAATTAAAATTCTCCTGCAAAGAGGAAGTGAAATATACTTTCAGACTGCCACCACATGGACAATCAGAAAGATACAGAGATGTTAGACTGCAGGAAGTAAAAAGGCTGCAGACAGACAAGCTTCTTCAAATCATGTGAGAGAGATATCCCCTGATTTCACTGCCTACCGTCTTATTGAGCCCATCTTAGACATGTGTAGAATATAATAGAATTGTAGAATCATAGAATGGTTTAGATTGGAAGGGGCCTTAAAACTCATCTCATTCCAAACCCCTGCCATGGGCAGGGAATCCTTCCACTAGACCAGGCTGCTCAAAAACCCATTCAACCTGGCCTTGGACACTTCCAGGGATAGGGCATTCACAGCTTCTCTGGGCAACTTGTTTCGGTGCCGCACCACCCTCTTGAGCAAAGAATTTATTCCTAACATCTAATATAAATCTCTCCTCTTGTAGTGTAAAGCCATTCCCCCTTGTCCTATCACTATCTGCCTGTGTAAAAAGTATTTTCGTTTTTAATAAGACCCTTAAGTTATTGGAAGGCTACAATGAGATCCCTCCAGAACCATCTGTTTTCCAGGCTCAACAACCCAGCTCTCACAGTCTTTCTTCACAGGTTAGGTTCTCCATCCCTCTGAGCACTTACATGGCTTGCCTCTGGACTACTCTAACAGGTTCAAATCTTTCCTGTGCTGAGGGCCCCAGACCTGGATGCAGTATTCCTGGGGGTGTCATATGAGGGAAGAGTAGAGGGGCAGAATCACCTCCCTTGACCTGATGGTCACACTTGTTTTGGTGCAGCCTGGCACATCACTCTTCTCTGTGATGCCCAGTGATAGGAACTGAGGGAATGGCCTGAAGTTGTTTCGGAGAAGGTTTAGGTTGGGTTTTAGAAAAAGGTTATTCACCCCAGAGGATGACTGAGCACTGGAACAGGCTCTCCAAGGAAGGCTCACAGCCTTGAGTTGAAGAAACTTTTGGACAACACTCTCATGTACATGGTGTGACCCTTGGGGTGTCTGTGCAGGGCCAGGAGCTGGACTCGATGATCTTGTAGTCCTTCCTAACTCAGTTTGACCTGTGATTCTGTGATTCTGAATTCTTCTCCCAATCTGTACTTGTCTTGGTTTAAGACAATTTAAAGAGGTAGACACTCTAAAATGATTTACCTAACTTTAGTTTCAACCAATCCTTTTCCACCAATAAAGAGAAATGAAATACAAATAGATATGAGTGGAAAAAGTAACAGTTTACTAAAAAATGAAACAGCAACTGGCAAAAAAATAAGAATGAATGATCTCATGTCCCCCCTGGAAAACTATTTCTGGTCATGGTGCTGGGTCTTAAAGAGACAGTAACAATTATTGGGGAACTGGTATATATGGAATACAATAACCTTTTGGGTTACCTGTGACAGTATTCCTCTTTGGAATTGCCCTGACCTAGGTGCAGCATCCTGCACTTGGACTTAGCCAGCTTCATGAGGTTCTTATGGGCCCACTATGCCAAGTTTGTCCAGACCCCCTTTGGATGGCATCCTGTCCTTCTGTTGTGTCAACTGCATCACTCATCTTCTCGTCATCTGCAAATTTGCTGAGGGTGCACTTGCTCTCATTATCTATGTCATCAGTAAAGATGTTGAAGAACACCAGTCCCAGAACAGAACCCAGAGGGACACCACTCTTTTCAGGTAGCTCACCTAAATCCAAATTCCCCACTCTTCTCACTCAGGGTGAAAATAAATCTATCAAAGCACCCAGAAGATGTGAGGAAATAATGGTAGAAGTGGTGCATTCAACACTACATCTCCTAGAATTGTCTCCTCCCCGTCTTCTCCAGTGGCCTCCTCTATATCCTGAACAGGTAAATAACAGCTGCAGGAAGTTAAGAGTCACTAACAGCTCAGTCCTGTGTTTGGTATTAAGTTACTCAAGCCCACAGGGACTTATTTTTGTTCTGATTTTCGACATGTTGACTAAATAAATCTTGTGTTGACAAGAATGAGACCAAATAGGAAGCTAATTTATTGCTGCTTGACATCAGGAACAATATAACTTGCCCATGGATGCCACACAAAGAACTTTATTCCAAAATAAAACACTCTGATAAAAAAGCCATCCTCCTTGTGTAATTAGGAAATACAAAGGGCGAAGTGAGAATTTGAGTTTAAATGGTGAAATAGAATAAATCCTATTTACAACCCTTCTGAAAAAAGGTTTACTGTAACACAAAAGAAATGGAGAATTCTGTTTCAGAAGTAATCTGAGAGCATGTCAGAGCTATAAATAATGAATTGTTTCTATATGCTAAGGAAGTAAAAAAATGTCAACACAGTCTGGAAATTTCAAATAATGTGCAAGAGTTTATCCTTCACAGGAAATGCATAATTAATAATACCCCAAAACATGATCTACAACCAGAACATATTTCAACTACAGAAAATCCCAGACTGATATGTTTAAAGAAAAGAATACTATTTCTTTGATTAAAATTTTTAGAGCTGTAATAGGCTGTCCTTGGCCTCAGCACAGAAAAGCACCTAAATCTCTACCTGTCTGGAAGTATGGACATCACCCTTTTTGTGCTGAGCTGAATAACAGTTGGCACTACGGCCTGCATGGAATATCTTAACAGGCATCAGATCAGGTATTAATTATGGAAAAACAATGACTCAAATATTGATTGGATCAATGCCTCATTAGGAGGAAATGTAGAGATAACACTTTTGCATGCACAAGGAATTTTGCTTTTGCATTTCACAAGAAAATTAAGTCTTAGGATCCCAGAAAAGACACGGTTCTGAATTTGGTAGTAGAAGTAATAGTGCACATAACACTTCAGAAACTATTAGTGGGATAGCCTTTCTATAATAGGAACCATAATACAAGTAGTTTTAACACTATGCTCAATAAATACAGTATGTGGCTCTGCAATTTCAAGAAAAAATATTATATTAAAAAAAGAGAAAAAAGAAGACAATATTAGTAAGAAAAACAAAAACCAAAACCAAAACCAAACAAACAAACCCCCAAAACCAAAACCAAACACAAACAAAAAAGAAAGAAATAAAAAAGAAACAAACAAAAAAGAAAGAGTAGAACCCCAAAATTTCAAAAAGGTCATTCCAGAAAATAAGAGGCTTAAAACAGTCTGGAGTCTGTAAGAAACAGTGCAATGGGAGAAGGGTGAAATACATGCCACCATTTAAAAAGTAAATAAAACACCCCAAAAAAAAGCTGCCATGGGACAAGTGGGAAAGCTTCAAAGGCAATCACAGGAAAAGTGTTTAAGAAAATGAGAGCTTTCCAAAATGAGAAGAAACCCATAAGAAAATTATGGGTTAAACATAAGCAGGAAATTGAGAGCTCTAAAAATGATTTCAAGTATACCTTACAAAGGATTTTCAAACTGATAAAAAAAGTTCTTTAAATACTTCAGACACTGTGGAACTGGTGGGAATACTGATGACAAGTGTGTAAAAGCAGCACTCATCTGACAAAGGCCACAGCAGAAAAGTTCCATGAATTCCTCGTAGAAGGCAACTCTTTGTGGGAAATGGTCTTTTCTGCAGAGCAGTGAGAGAAGATACATCTATTTGAAATATTCATAACTCAAGTACAAGACCAAATGGATTTATCTGGAAGTCAGTAGGTCACCCAATCCAGGTAGCATCATCCAAGGCTGATCTTCCTGAGAAACTGGAGAATTGCCACCAGGCATGTGGCCGTGGGGCTACAAACAGCCCCTGTGACAGGTGGCAGATGGATTGTGTCTTGGTTTGGAAAGACAGGTATCTGCCAGGGAAAGCTGGAGTTTCCCTTGGAATGGAGAATGTAAACCCCTCACCCCCTCCAAATTATAATTTTGCAATTAAGGGCTTTCAGGCAAAGATTTGGGAATAGGAATATTCTTTACTAGGAATACTAACAATACAAATGTAGTAGAAAAAAACAAACAAGCAAACAAACAAAAAACAATTCTAGAAAACCCTGGCAGAGTCAGAGCTACAACCTGACACCCTGTTGGTCAGGGTCTTGGAAGCAATCCAAAAGTAAATCCTCCTGGAGTGGCAGATGTGGTTCTGTTGGGGCAGAGATGATCCTGTAGAAAAGGATCCAGTGATGGTGAGAAGGGTTCGTCTTCCTCCAGGAATCTGGTGGAGCCAGATACCTTTGTGTTCCTACGTCTCAGTTTTTATCTAGGTAGGAACGGTTGGCTCCTCCCACTGGGTGGAGAATCTCACAATGGGATGATAGAATATGTTGTGCCCTTAAGTGATCCTTAATGGCCCATCAGCAGACAATGCCCCCTGGAGGGAGAACGGGTGGTGAAAGAGATAAGAAACACTGCCCCACCTGTCTTTAACAGTTGGCCCATTATCAAAAGGCATCCGCCCCACCTCCCCCCTCAGAGTTACAAGAGATAAAGAAAAACATCTCCCCAACTGCTTTTAACAAATGAAATAGAATACACATTTTTGGTTCCATAACCCAAGACAGATTGCCACCATGCGTTCCTTATAGAGTGAGGGCCCAGAAGGGTATCTTGGAAACTACAAATTGCAGTGCTATCTGTACTAGCAAAGGTGGTGGAGTATATATTAAGTAATAGGACTTTTTCAGTCCATATTAAAGAACAGGATCACGGAGCAGGCCAGATATTGTTACCTGAATAAGAATCAGTGAGCCTCATGTGAAGGAAAATCCTATGTCCCTAATGTGTCATAGCTCCATATGGATCTTCCTTAATTTTCCCCAAGAGACCTAAGAGAAAGGGGGTGTAAATGTGACAACTTTTCAGATTAATTTAATTCTTCTGGGAAGTAAGGTGCTGTGGCAATGGCAAGAAATTCCAGAAGGACTTCATAAGACTGAGTGAAATAAAACACGACAGATGAGCTTCAATACAGATAGAAATACCCAGGAAAAATAATCAAAACCATTTCTAGCACAGTGTAGTTGACCTGCTAACTGGGAAAGAGATGTTATAGTCATTCACTGATATTCACTGCCTGAAATAATTGGCTTAATGGGCAGGAGTAGCCAGACAAGACAACAAGATGTTTTGAATCTTGAGAAGATATAACATAATTTTGTTACTGCAAAAAAACTCTGATGAACTCATATCTTGAGTTCAATGTGCACTTCTGGTGCTTTCATCTTGAGAAGGAAGGAGACTTTCAGAAGGTAGAGAAGGTCTCAGATAAAATGACCAAGGATGAAGAGCAGATCCCCTTGCTCACAAGTCCAGGGCTCCTCAGTTTGAATACAAGGTGGACAGATATAAGGTTAATAAAATCCTGAACTCAGGGATGAATGTGGAGCTATTCTTGCAGGCCTGCAACATGAGAACAAGAGAAGATGATTAAACCATCAGAACACCTATTTAAATCAGTTTATAGAAGAGCTTCCTTACACAGGCAGCTTGGAATTTGCTACTAGAGAAATATGGAAACAGAGAGTGCTATTGGGCTCAAAAGTGAAGTAGGAAAAGTAATAGACCACAGCTTCAGGACTTGGGAGTATTATGTGGCATGAGGACAGGGAGGAGAGAGCCATACTGTGCACCTATATTTCATTTCAACAAGCATTCAAAATACTTGAAAGGTCCACAATCCCATGCATATGTGCACACCTGGGAACAAAAAAAAAAAAAAAAAAATCCCAACTTCCCTCTCCCACAGGGACCTTAAGTAACTTTCTCTTAAATGTTCCAGAACCCTGCAGCAGATTTAATAAAAAAATCTCCTGTATGTGAACACATGAAGGTTTGTTTAAATCAGTTATCCACCAGGGACTTCTAAGCTTGTGTCATACCTACATTTTATCCATCTTGAGAAAGGAATAAAGTTCATTCTGAAAGTAACTCTTTACCATAGGCGTTTCTATACAAGTGACAGTCAGTATAATGCTAAGTATAAATATTATTGCATGGACTATGTTTCCATTACTCTTGAGCAGTACTTTCACTGATCATTATTCATCATTACTAATAGCATTTCCAACATGCCAGGCATTGCATCAAGAGGACATTTTTAATAAACTTTCCATTCTGTCCCTATAAACAAATTTTAGGAGTTGTAATAAATGAAGAATTATGGCTACTTGGGTGTTTATAATGTGAAGCTCAGAATTTCCATAGATCTTTGATGGTCCCCAAAATAAAACCAAATTATAATGCCCACAGGGGAGCCAGAGATTAGTCTGTAACTCTGATAACTGTATGCCATGTACCTATTTCATATTTCAAATTCCTTTCAAGTGCCTCTAAAGCTAGCCTTTTATGAAACTATCCCAACCTCTGCCTTATTGCTGTCTTCACACAAAGTGGGAAAGAAACAGCCTCTATGCCTATTTTCAAGATTTTTCAGCCAAAACTGTATTTTGCTAGAGGTAAAATAAAGTAGTAAAAAAAGCACCACAGACAGGACATGTGAGGCTGATGTGCACTTTGAGCTTGCTGTGATATTTGCTTTCTGATTAGATGCTATCCAGTTAATTAGCACTGTTGCCTCTTTCCAGTGGGAGACCTTGGAATGAAGGGACAGAGCATGAACTTTGGAGTGGGGTATCCCACATCCCAGCTAAAGCTTCCTTGTTGAACAGTTGTTGGGGTTTTTTTGTGTGTTTGGAGGATTTTTTTTGTGTGTTTGGGTTTCTTTTTTCCTTTTGTTTGTTCGCGTTTTTGTGGGGGTGATGGTGTTTGTGGAGTTTTGTTGCTGGGTTTGAATTTTGGTTTTTGGTTGATTGGGGGTTTTTTTTCTGGTTATGTTAGTTAGAATGATGACTTTCAAACACTCCTTATAGTGACTGATGATAATTATTGTTGTTTGTCCAACAAACTGACAGAGAGACCAAGGGAGGGCTTTGCTAAACTCAGTGATGTGCAACAAACACAGTATAATCCATGTCTTGCAGAATTAGGTTGTATAGAAGACGTGGATAAAATACTTCGTGCTACACAAAATTGCCAGAAACAAAGAAATAATATGGATAAATATATGCATTAAAGTTCAGTGTTCCTTAAAAATAATTACACCCATTGGCAGAACAGCACTGGCTAATAGAGGCTCCAGAGTATCCTTGATATCAAGTTGACATTGATGAATTTGTCAGTGGACCTTCATGGATGTACAACAGGAGCTTGCCTTGAACTTCCTACACTGGAAAAGTAGGATATAAGCAGCTACATCAAAGTAAAGGCAATCTGCAGCTGTTCTATGTTTGCTGCTTACCCCAGGCTGAGGCATATCTGCTGTAAATCATCCCAGTTTCAGCAGAGCATCTGTTAGTGTTATGATAATGCAGAGTGGCAAAGAGCCAGCTCCAGTGTGTGTCACCTTCCAGACAGGAGTATATTTGCTGGTGGACATTTTCCATTTTGTTTCACTGATCTGGGTTGAACTGTGTTGCAACAGTGGCACACATGTAAAGGAAATGGTATACAGAGAGAGACTATTAAGCAAAACATAACTTTCTGCTATTCAGAGAGCTGGATGTAGGTCAAGAAACTATGAGAAATACAAGAGAAGACCCTGGTACATCTACTTTTGCTTCCCACACAGAATAAAACTCAGAAAACAGATTTTTATATTTTTCTGGCTGAGCATTCCAACAGCTTTGTTGCCTACTCACAAGGTATTAATAGTGGGCAATGCTGAGTTAAGCTATAGAGAATTGTGGTTATGATCTCAGCAAACTTCATCAGGTATAATCCATTTCCTGTAAACATGCAAGTTTTATTAAAGCATGCTTCCCTTACAACTTTTCTACATGTGTTTTAGTGAGACAGGAAGAAACACAAAAAAGTCTCTTGCCCTCCCCCCAACTGCACTGCCACTTCATCTACATGTTCACAAGCGTATGGTTCTTGGAAGGAGGCTCCCTCTCTAAGGAATAACTTGGAGCAGTATCTGTCAATACGTTGTAGTTGATGACAATGTTAAACCCCGCTGTTGTATGTCTCCATCTTAATTTCACTTTCTCTAACCTATCTAGTAACCAGATATCCAGTATCCACCAGAGAGAGAGGAATTTGCCTTTTGATTTTGATGTTACCCATCATATGTCAGCCACACTGAACCAGGAAACACAGCAGCCAGGTAAGCCTTGAAGCTTTGTGCAGGTCAGATCTATCTGCTCCCTTGGGATTATTTAATTCGCTTGTGGAATGAACTGCCACATGTGGCCTTTTGTCAGAGGATATTGATATATTTAATGGCCAATATAATGATGAGAATAAAGCTGTTTTGTTATCATGTAGTTTACAGGCTAGATACTTTTCCAGCATCCTCTTTGCTTTAGGGCTGTGGAAAAGATCACCAAACATAAAATATAAAGAGTAATATAATTGGTAATGTTCTGGAGCAACTGATATTTCATAGTTGCGCTCTTATTTTTGTCTTCCAAGAAACCTTTTTTAGTATATGATTGTCCACTGGAATACCAGAAATGCCAGCTAAGAAAAATGCTCTTCTGGAGCTAATTAATTTTTCATACGAAGTAGTGCAAGTAAACTGAAAAGTGCCTTCCTTCTTGGTGAGCATTCATGTTACAAACTTGAGCAAACAGGTGTAGTTTTCTTTCTACTTAATTTTTGCCACAATGACCTCACTTAACCAAACTGCACTAGACTTGCAGGCTTATAAATCTTGACTACATCTCTAACTACACACAAGCTTATTGTACATGTATTTCAGACACTGTGCCTACTGCACTCCAAGCATCTCATAATTGGAATTATTTTCTAAGATCTTTTCTTCTATTATATCTGATAAATGAAAGATTAGATATTTTGCACATTCCTGGGGAAAAACTTTTTACTTTGAAGTTAAAATCTTTAGAAAGTTGAGTAACGAT
Organism: Phylloscopus collybita; assembly: GCA_027886175.1. Classification (NCBI taxonomy): domain Eukaryota; kingdom Metazoa; phylum Chordata; class Aves; order Passeriformes; family Phylloscopidae; genus Phylloscopus; species Phylloscopus collybita. The sequence goes on from JAJNNQ010000075.1 coordinate 37,069,024, forward strand.
GAAAAAAAAATAATAACAGCTAACCAAGATGAGGGAAAATAATTGAAATGCTAAACATCTGGTTTTGTCAGAAAATAGAGAAGTTACAACTAGAAAAAACTTCAGATATCTTATGATAATTACTATGAAAATCTGAACAGAAAAAGTCAGCAGAGTCAACTTTTCTGGGAACTTCAAACACACTTTGAAGAAAGTCTGTTTTCATCCTTGATCTGAGCGAGAGGAAAATCTAGTAATTGAGTTTAAGATTAGAAATGAGCATTACATTTAAAAATGTTTAAGTGTGTAAACTGTCTCTAGGTGATGAAACTTCTTTGGTAATATAAAATGAGATTTTTTTTTTCTTTAATATGGTGTTTTCCTTTAACCTAGTCCATAATGATTTCTGTTTAGTCTGCCCACATGGAATGGTTATATCATTATTCATGCCTCAGAAAAATAAAAATCAAGATAAAACAATTCCAATTTTTTTTTTTTCTGAAAGGCAAGGAATCACATTTGCAGCTCATCAGGGGTTCTTCCCTCCCCCATTTCTGTTTCTCTTCTTTTTCCAACATGAATCTTGTAAGCTGTATCCGTTTAAAATGTTTCAGGAAGTATCATCTTACCAACTAACAAAAAATGGTTCTCTCATCACTCACCCTTCTGTGGCATAAACTGTGGGGTTTTTTCCCTGAGAATTGCCGATGAAAAATCCTTTTGTTAATAAAAATTCCAAAATATAAAACTAGCTTGTTGGTATAAAAGTGCTGCTTGATATAAAGTTTTGATCCAAAACTAGGATGCACCCTCCATAGTACCAAATATATACATACATCTTGGCAAGGCCAATTGTACATGAGGAAGAACATGTGGAAGAAAATAGAATTAATGCATAGGTAGTAAACTGCTAGATTCATGAAAAAAAAAAACAAACCAAACGAAAGCAAAACAACCAACCAACCAACACAGCACACACACAGTCCAACAAAAGAAGTTGAGAAGAAGCATCAAACATTCCACACCTCTGATGAACAGGCAGTGATTTGCTTCATTTTGCAGTGTCACCAGGAAATTCAGTGGGGTGGAATGGCTTCAAAAATGTACCCACACCACCCAGGGATGTATTGTTAAGAATGTGTTTACTTAGCAGGACAGGTATAGCAGAGGAGTGGCAATATTTTTTCCTATAACATCCTACAGGCCCACAATAAACCTGCCCCTCTGTCCAGTTTAGATAAGCACAGGAGCAGAACCATCTCCCCTCCTGTTGACATTGCCCATGACCTCCTGTGTGCCTGCACATGTGCCAGTGTCTCCTTGTCTCTAGTTTCCATGCAATCTTATATCTGTGTATGTTGCTCCCCCAACAATGGACATATTTTAAATTGTTTTATTCCCTTCTAACTTGGATTGTTTTCATATGTCACCAGTGGCCTTGCTGATTGTTGTAGGGCCCTAAATAGTAAGTTCATTTTGTTATTGTATTGCACTGGGTGGTTTGTCATATTTGCACACAAAAATATTTTTATTATATTTTGCACATGGTATGTTCTGTACTCCCCTCTGGGTTCCGGTGTTGGTATCCTCTAGCCTGTCCCTCCCTACGCCCCTCCCCCAGGTTGCTTCCCATTGGATGTGGTTCCTCCCCATTCCCCTCCCCTTTGTCCCTGGGTTTAAAATTCCCTACCATGAAGCACCCACCCTCCTTTTCTCCTCCTGGAGTTTGTGTTCTACAATAAAGCTGTGGGCAGTGGTCCTGAGGAAGAAAAAGAGCCCCTTTTACCTTCTGTCCATTATTGGGTTCACACACTGGGTCTGGAGCTAGCCAAGATTTGACCCCAGGGAGTGGAAACTACGATAAGTGATCATGTAGCCTTTCACCAATCTCTTTGACTTTCTCCATACCTAAACCCAAGCAACAGTTGCCACTCTCTGTTCTCTCACCCTCTGGCTTCCTGCCCCAAATGTGGTGCAAAAGCTGTGAACTCGGCAATAGCTGCCAAGGCATATTTTGTCTACTGCATTTCTAACTCATCTGAAATTAATCCAGTTGACTGAAGCTGGGCAAGAGCAGTAGAGATCGTGTATTTGAGGACATAATTTCCAGGGCAGGCTTCATCCCAGGACAGGCTGATTCAGTGAGCAGGTGCAGTAATGTAAGGTCCTAAACCACCATAAGGCACCTACAAATGCTGTATGTGTGTTCTGCATTTATCTGTAGAAAAGGCTCAGTTTCCTTGCCTCCAACCTCCACAGTCATCTTGAGCTCTCACAATAAAATGATTTCTGTTGCAACTGGAATTAGCTCTTCAGTGCAAGAGAACTTTTGACGGTGGAGGGAGACTCTTAGGGTAGTCTGGGTCTATGGGAATTGCATATTTGTGCAGTCCTTCAAAATGTTGGTGATAATGTGCAAAGGGAGAAACGAAACAGCAGGGAGAGACAACATCTGTTGATTAAATTCAAAGTTGAGGGCTTCTTTTTGGTATATTGCATTGAATTAACATTTTGCTAATGTTAGCATACCTTATAATTTGTTCAGATACCTTCTGTTTTGGACTATCTTGATCCTAAAAAGGTGAAGTATATGGTGGTAAGAAGTGCAAATATACTACATTACAGGTACTCTTTTCCTATGTAGCTGCAGTATAAATTTATTTTGAATTTTGAAAGCCTGAAGACTTCTCAATGATTTGTAGAGAATGAGGGAAAATGAGGTCAATCTTTGGGTTTATTACTAATAATCTATTATGATTCTTTCTCCTTCCTTCTCATTTCTTCTCTTTGGCTTGCCAATGTGGTAGATTTTTAGAAAAAAATCTTTTTTGACTTACAAATATTTTTATGTACACAAACACTTCTGTGACCATGCTGCCCTCATATTTCATGATTCATTCCTCTAAAGCTTTTTCTTGCTTTACATCTCAACAATTTTGGTGTAGAAATAAAAGTAAAAAGAACAGTGTTTCTGTGGTCTATAAAATAGCGAGTTGTTGGAGAGCAGAAGATGATCCAATGGGATGGGTCAGAGTGGATCAAGTCACAAGTACTTAGCCCCACATCCTGTTCCAATATAGGAAGGAGAAAGAGATTGGTGTAGACAGATAGGATTCATTAATACACTTCAACCTTCTTAAACTTAGGGCTTTCAAATCTCAATGTTACTCATAACATATGTCTAATAACCCTAAAATCATCCATTCTCTTCTGGAAGCTGTGTAAGCTTCTAAATCAAATCAAGTGAGAGAGTATTTTTTTATATGCTCCAATATCCAAGTGTACAAAAAAGCAAGCAAACAAGTGGGAAAAATACATAATAATTGAATAGTTACTTATAAAATATACAATACATAGTCATATACAATTTGAAAATAAGTCATAACATTTTTGCAAAATCGGTTTACAAAATATTGATAAGAACCACCTGTGAATTTGTTTTACACAGTGTTCTTTTGGCTCTGATGCATCCACAGAAATTGTCCTATAATCTAAAATTAGCACCTGTTGGTACTTAGGATTAACAAAGGAAACCTGAAACATGCCTTGTCTCAGCATTTTCAGAGATCTATATCTCAATAGTTACAGATGTAGTATATAGAATTGTAAGCACAATGCATTCAGAGCCTGTACTATATGGAGCTGTCATTAATGAGAAATAAGGTAAAACCCAGTGCCTGCTCTACATAAATAGGACATTAGAGATTTAATAATGTTACATATAGTGTGAGAAAATATCTGATAATAAGGGTGCCAATGAACAATTAATTTTAAAATCTTAAAGGGTCGATTCACAGATCAACTGAAAATCTCAGCTCCTAAAAAACTCTTGTTTCTCTCCAGTTATAAAACTTTGGGACTTGAATGTCTCACATCTGTCACAGTCATTTGACTCAATTAATGCATCCTTCTTTGGGACAGCACATAAGACATTGCCACACACCTCAGTGCTCAGGAACACAAGGAGCTCCTCACAAAAACAAATTTTACGGTACCTTATCAGCTTCAATATTTTATTGTCCATGGTGTTGTTTAAAATACACTATCAGCTTGAAAATAACTTTATGTACTTATATGCCAGTACAAATCATAGTTGTTGTTGTTTTTGAAAATTACCGAAGCCTGGTACCGCTATGATTCCAGTTTTCTGCATGAGATTATATACCACAATATAAGGCTCCACTACTTTATCCTGGAGACTTCCCACAAGTTTTCAAAAGCAAGCAGCATTAACCCTACAGTTTAAAAACAAAAACCTGAACCTATGGATAAAAATTTGGATGAGTGAGTTGACTCGAATTACAGTAGTAGCCAAAAATATCTGAATGTGACGTTAGGAAACAAAAAACTCCTTTTAGCACATGCCAGCCATCTAATCACTGGTAATAATAAACCACAGGACCCATAAACTGTAAGAAATACAGAAAAAAATACCAGTTAGAGTGTCTTTCAGCTCTTTGAAGAATTTTTCTTGGTAAAAAGAGGGTAAAAAACTGTTAGACTACAATAAACCGCATCTCAGTAATGCTGGATAGTCCATAACTTAGTTAATAGCAAGATATATTGGCAAGCTGTTTTCTTGCACCAGCCTTCAAAGGACTAAACCTCCTCAAAAGCGCCTTCCAAAGGAGACTTCTGTGTGTCCCCTGCTCCTCTCTTTTCTTCTTGGTGCACCAGCCACCCTTGTCCTACATGTAGGACAGTGAGTGCCTTTCTCAGAAACCTTAGAATTTCGCATTTTGAGGCTGAACTGTTTGGCCCTTTGTTTTCTCTCAGCCCACATCAAACTCATCTCTACAGGGGAAAAAAGGAGATAATCAAAGAAGTGAATTGTGTTGTCTGGGCATTCAGCTTCACGTTCCTCTTCTGGTCCATTCAAGCTGTCTGTTTCAGGCAAGAATTTGAAGTGGTTCACATGTGCCAAACCTATTCATGGTGCAACTGCAACACAGTCTGATCTCTTTCTCAGTATTATCTCTTGATCTCGGCCCCTGTATTGTCTCCAGCTCAGAAGAGTGTAATTTTTCTGCTGACATTTTCATAGAAACTTGAGAGATTTTTAGATTCTGAATGTCCATTGCCAGTACACGAAAAAGGAGAATGTTGGCCTTGCAATGGGGAACATGACAAAAAGGCAAGCTATTTGTGAGTTTGTTGGGAGCTTCTGGTCAGGAAATTGTGTGTTTTGGGCCAACAATTCTCTCTTTAAACTGAGAACATGGAAGGTGAGGCACTTGAAACAGAGTGCATGCGGAGTCTTTTAGGTAGGAAAATTGTGGGATTTTTACCGTTTGGTCAAGTGCTATTTTTAAAAGCTTTTTTTTTTTTTTTTTTAATTGAAAAGAAAGGAAATCTCTCTCTCGTGGAAATTTTTATGCTTATTTAGATTATTATAGGGTGCTGAATATATTAGGACTCTGTGCAAGAGTGTATTGGATTGACTTATGTTGTTTGGGCTAAACATACATTAGAACAATGCAGTAAAGTTATGTGAGTTTTTGTGGTAAAATTGCCTCATGTACACATATAGAAAGGGTATCTTAAATTGAAATTTGCTACAAATTGATTATGGTAAAAAATAAAAAGTAAATACGATAGTATATATGTCATATTATGCAAAATGAAGTAAAAACAAAATAAATTTCTATCTTTTGGCTCAGTACTTTGCCATATGCTGTCTGAAACCTGTTGAGATTTGAGATTTGACTGTTATGAGTCATATGAAGAGAAAATTAATTCACCAGAGACACTAACAAGGGGTTTGGCCCCGTATTGCTTAACTACAGCATCTATCTCTCCCAACTTTCTATGAAACTGCAGGTGATTCAAAACATTACATTAGGAATTATTGATTTCAGTAAATTAATTTTTCTTTGCTAAAACCAAGTATAAAATGATTGTGTTAAATATACTCTACCTATTAGGAAAACCTGACGTTAATTTTGAACGCACAAAAATGGTTTTTCTAAGGACATGCATCAATATTTTATGCTATCTGACTGTTTAAGATTCAAAGTATTTAGAACATCTCATCTGGCTTTTTCATTTACTAACCTCAAGATATAATAAACTTGTGTGTAATGAATTCTGAAAGCAAGGGTAGTATACAACTTTTGAAGTCCAGTGTACCGAAACAATAAGCTGCAAATTAAGATGTTAATAAATTTTTGAAGGAGATAAATCCAGAATATATGGCCTGGCTGAAGCCCATCCTCTTTGCTTTAACCAGTCATTATTTCTCAGTAGCAATTACTCAACGTGTTATTCTATACTGAGTGAATTCCAATCAATTACAAGTGATTGCATATCACTGTGCATCAATCAGAGGATAATTCTGGATTCAATGAGATGCAATGGGGGATGTCAATTATGTTTTGTTGATGTTCTTTGATTGCATATTCTTTTGCAAATACTGTGGCACCTGAATTGTAGCATGCTGACTAACCTTGCTAAATCTGCATTTCACAGGTTGTGTCTAAAGTCATGAACATGAACATAAATAGTAAAATATCACCTTTACTGTGCATAAAAATTAGTAACGATACCAGGACATATTATGACAGATTGCACGAAGACATAGAGGGATGAAAGGGTCCACTGGCCTATAATCTGAGGAAAAGGGAGGGAGATATCATTTTTGCTTTTTTTCTCCTTCTTTTTCCTTTAAATGATCTACAAGTCAGGTTTTTGGCTTATTTTTTGGCATCATCTGGCTCTATAAGCTTGTGAAGGCATTGTTTATACAAGTCTATCCTAAAGGAGTGTGTGTGTGTTGCTCATTGAAGCCTTACATGTGCACTTGGTATCTACATTTCATATACTTAATCCCATGATGTTCATCAGTCAGTGTGCCAATGGAGGGTAGGCTCAGGCTATGCCAGTCTTATGGGAACAGCCCAAGCATTTTAGCCATAGCTCCTGACAAGGCAAGCCCTAAGTGAAGGAGGTGCTGCAGTCTTCTCTCACTCAACAACAGACTTAAGGGTGCTTGAGCTAAGCAGAGGCTACTTATGAGGCCAGGGAGAAGTACTACAGTGTGTACGTGCAGAGATGTTTCCTCATTATTTATTTTCTCCTCCAAATTCATTATTTTGAGGACATGGAATAACAAGCTTAACCTAGAGAACTTCTTTCAGTTTTCTCTTAGCTTCCTTTGACTGGCTGAAATGGAAGCACAGACATGTTATAAGCTTACTGTTTTCATATGGCATGTGGGCAACAAAACTGCAGTCCAGAAGCACAAAGAGAAGAGCCATTATGTGCATTGATCCAGAGGGAAGTGAAGATAATCTGTGAGCTTGAATAGCAGTCACAGCAGAGTAAATTACCACTGTCTTTCGAATCATAACTGAAGGATAGAAGCAATGCATAGAACCCAGTGAGATCTACTTCAGTGCTTATTCAAAGAAAAACAACCTTGAATTGGTGCTGTACACTGAGAGTGCTCTTACAACCAAACTGATGGCTATCACCAAGTAACACTCAAATGAATATAACTTCCTTCTTACAGCAGGATTTATTCAGAAATTAGTCTTTTTAATGAGTTAATTTTGTGGGTTTTTTCTATTTGTGAAAAAATATTCACTATATAGAGAAAAGCCAAATCAAGTAGATTTTAGACTGAGAGAAAAGAAGAGGCATACAAAAAAGACTGACATGTCAAATGCTGGCATAAAATCTGTGCCTTTATATAGATTAAACATTCTGTAAAGAGACAGTAAATTACAAAATGAAATGGGAGATGAGGATGATCAGCAGATGTAAAGGCTTAAGTCCAGAGTGTTCCTAAAAACACAAAAATGACACCTTCTTGCCAGCACAGTTGGTACAGTTTGTACTTCTGTCATTCCGTATAGAGGAACATCACCATAGGCCTTTCCAGATGACTGAAACACAAACAAATTATATAACGTAACGATGTAATATTAATGTGACATAAAGGTTAATGCAGGCAAAAAGAAGACCTCTTCAGATGACTGGTTTCCAAAAATTAATTTCATGCTGAATAATGAGTAAGTCTAGTATTCTTACTCTCATTTCCACTGTGAAGGGATCTCATGCAACTTCAGGACCGAGGAGGAGATTTGGGACAGATACCCATGAGCAAATAATATCTCCAGCTACGAGGAGAACCCCCAATATTTCAGTCTCTAATCAATAACCTCTATGATGCACAAAAAGTAGGAAATAAAAATAGTAAAAACATACTGAAATTTCTGGCACAAGAAGCTTGGTATCAGCTTCTGCAGCTGTGGTTTACTGACCCTGAAGTCCTGAAATAAGCCAGTCTGGGAGATCACTGCAGCACAGGCAAGAGCAAAGTGAGTTAAGCAAAAGTAAACCAGGCCTCTTAACTACGTGTTTGGAGCTGTCACTTCTGGCGTCTACAAAAGTTAATTTATTTCTGCCAAAAATATTTCTGCCAAAAATATATCTTTTTGTGGGAAGACAGTCAGAATTGAGTAAGGAGAAGTTTTTGAGGGTCATTGAGGAACCTGTACTGAAACTATCTGCTGAATCAGTTCTGACATGCAATGTCTGAGCATTCTTAACTAAATGGCTTGTCATTCCCTCAAGCACTTGCTCTTTCCACCAGAGAAATATACAACACCAAAATCAAGAGTAAAAACTGAGACTTGCAAACCATTGTTTGCAGAAGTTTTTTGTGTTTGTAGGCAACCAGTTGCAAGCTTTTGATTAGATCAAGCAGGTCTTGCATGTCTAGTAAATTACAGGATAGTTTGTTGCAGCTAATCTCCTTCCGCTTCATTTAGCATTTTGGGAAGTATCTTCAAGCTCTTTTTCTTATTTCAAGTTTTATGATAGATCCTTGAGCAGGCAACAGCTATGAAAGATGATTTTACAGCCATCTAAATATTGTCATGTATCCTATTTGCCCATGGAGCGTGTCTGCAGACTGTGCTAATTATGGCCTCCACAAAAGGTCCAAGGGGTATGATCTGGGAAAAATGCAATTAATCCTTCTGTTCTCTAGCATAGTCCTTATCAGATTGGAGTAGTTTGCTTTTTTGGCATTGGACAGACAGAGAGTCCCTAGATAGAAGTGAAAGTTAGTGTTATAAAATGAATTAGAAAAATCTAACGAACACTAGGTTCATCTCCATATTATAAAGAGACAAAAACAGCAGGGCAGGAAAGTTTTCCTCATTTGCCAGCAGTCAAACTGTGGCCAATTTGGATCCTCTTCTTCTCTGATGGAATCTCTACAGTCACATTTCAGGCTTAAAAATCACTTAATTTTTGTTTTGTAAATGCTTATTTGTGCCTTAAATGTGCTAAATGAAGCACTTTCAAAATAAGAGAAGATTTACAAGCCTTAGAGATAATCACAATGACTGGTGCCTTGCCCAGGAGAGCTGGAAATTCAAATGAGTTATTGGAAACATCAGTTATTGGACATGACCAAAGAGAGTACAGCCGACGGAGTGACTCCAACTTCCTTGCATAATGGAAAACATTGTATAGCCAGTTCCAAATGTGAAAGGATAAAAGAAAAAAAGTCACACTAGGCTCACAAGCATGTTAAAAACTGCTTACTTTGACTTTTGTGTTTCTGAAATGAAGCACTATACTAACAACCAAAGGGTAAAAATCCCCACGTTCCTTTGAAAATAGCTCAAATTTTTTATGTGTGCTTGATCTAGGATGAAACTCCTCTGTGTTTGTGTGAAGACACGAGAACTATTTTCTCTGAAAAACAGAGGGCAAATTTAAAATGCATTTCCCCCAGGAGAAAAGGTCTCACTTATAAAAGAGAGTAGGATTTCCAACTTTTGATCCCTATCATTCATATAAAAACTAAATAAATCAAAATCATTAACAAAACATGTCAAATTTTGTATTTTCAAGATAATATGATTTTCAGCAGATCTCTTAGCAGTACATTAAATGTATCATTTGTCCCTACCAGCCTCATGCTCCAGAAAACATAGTAACTGGTTCAAGCATCTTGTACGTCTTACATTTGAAAGTATGAGCAGCATATAATTAAACAAGCGCCAATGTCAGCAGGGAAATCTCCATTGAAGTGAGGATCTGAACACACTAGCAGTTAATTTTGCAACTGTTCTCATGAACAGAAGTGCTTCTGGTTATGCAAGCCTCAAAACTGCTTCTGTTCAAGTCACTGGGACTATTTGAACCATTGAAACCTCGTCAGAAATAGAATCTAAGTCAATAATAATCTAATTATTTGAGCCTCCAACAATTCTTGAAATGTTAGTGTCTTTTCCCTTTCTATAAAATGAAATTTTTGGAAGAGTGAAAAGTCAGTAATTTAGACACATAAATTGGACAAAGACTTTTATATTACAAGGAGCTGTCCTAGTGGGATTTCATGCACTTGCTGACCCACAGAGACATAGCAGACAGTGTATTTACTTGTTCAAAAACAATGCTGATTCTTTTTGAATATGTACATGGCAGTACATGATTTTACTGAACATCCACATTAGAAATTCTCTTTGCTTTAAAAGGATCAGTTTTCCTGAGATTGTAATGCAAATTGTAAATGTTGATCTGAAATGGAAAACATCAATACTTAAAAATGGCTGATATAGTTTGTTTTTGATAGCGCATCACTGAGTTGAAAAAAAAACCAGAATAGCATTGCTCCCCTCATAGTTTCATCTTAGGCAAGTGAGCTGAATTCAGAAAATAAACTGGATACAAGGTTCTCCATGCTTGTCAAAATATGGTGGCAATTAAACTGCCATCTATTCTGTACCTCATTTTTTTTAAGGAATATATTTTTAAGACTTTGACAGTTAAAAACTATTTAGTTTATTTATGACATTTCCAATGAGTTAGTAACATTTTTTTATTGCATTGCATTTTGCATAATATAATTTGTCACTACTTCTTTATTAAGCTTGTTTTATATTCATAGTTGTCCCACAACACTATATTTTCCTCTTTGTCAGCTCAGAACTTCATTATGAAGGATGAGGTTTTATCGTTTCCAAGTGATGCAAATGTCTACAGTGAATAAGTGTCATTATGCAGGAACAGAAATTTAGTTTTCCTCCATTAAGCACCCAGGCTAATGACTCAACAAGTTTATAGCCCACCACAAAATTTGATAGCTTGGTGTGAGTTAAACAAATGATGGTTACATATTTATATGAAAATGAAAGTGGCTTTTTGGAGCCTGATGTTGTATTTTTCTCTTTTAAAGCCTAGACTTCCCTTTTTAATTTAAAGAAGGGACATTCTCAGTTACAACTTAAGATGAGCATGCCTTCTGTTTCTTATGCCTGTCATGGCTCCAGTACAACAACACCATCATAGGGAAACAAAAAAATATCTATTTCATGGCCAATTTTCAAATCCTATTGACACCCACAGAAATATCCCCATTTAATGGCTTTGAATTCTCATTATTTCCCATTATGTGCAGGGGAAAAAAACCCATTAATAATAAATACTACATCCAGCTGAAGATGATATATGCCATATCCTGAATGGCATATTGGTTTCCATCTGGGTATGACACTCACTGAACACTGTCTCAGGGCCAGTGGACAACTATATCAGCAAAAACACTGCCAAGGTCTTTCTTTTCTTTATACAATCAGTTTTAAGTAATTAATGGAATGTGTGAAAATGACCTATTTGGCTGTCTAATTCATCTCCCCTCCAGTACAAATTTGTCCCCGTGGTATATTTTTTCAATGCTTTGCCTAATCTAATTCCAAATATTCAGCCAATCTGAATTCAGCCAATTCTCCAATATTCCCATTGGAGACGGTTTCTCAGTTAAAGGGATCGTTCTGTCAGGATTTTTATTCTGATACTTAGCTAAAGTTTAATTTTTTTCCTAATTTCAGTCTATTTCTCCTGGGACCAGATTCCTGGCTGCCATAAACTGTCAGAGCTTCCCTAATTTCCTTTGGGTTTGGGCAGTGTACACGAGCTAACAATCTGGTCAGGGTCTTCCCTTCCTACTATGCTAACAATTTTTTTCTCCTCTGATACATTATACTATTAATCATCATGCTCACACTTATTCATTGCATTCTTTAATAATGCTTTCAAATCCTGCTTTCTAACACCGTATTGCTTGCTGTGTCAATCATTCCATTCCATAATTCACTTATTAATCCATACTTCATGTTGAGATTAAAATCAGCTGCTAAACTAGATGAGACTTCTCCATAGAGATGGTAAAAGCCGCCATGATCATATGAGAGGATTTATATTGAGAGCAATGAGATAAGATCCTAGTTTTGATAAACCATTTTTGTTTTTCTGATAAAACCAAACAGAACCAATAGTATGATAAGTTGTTTTTGAAGTTTTTTTTTTTAAAGTACAAAAATTCTTCTGTTTTACATCTGAGTATTTGTAAATGAAAATGTGTTGCTGCAGAACAACTCCATTCTTCCAGTGGTGCTTCCTACCTATTATCAACTGTGTGCACTGACATTGACTCATATTACTTGCTGTTATAAAATTACCTCCGTTAGTTTGTAAATCCAATAGTTCCACAACAGATGGATAATTTTAAAATAGTATTCTAGAGTCAGGGTGGGAATACATTGGCAAAAACAGGTTTCATTACAGAACTGACCCTAGATTATCATTCACATTTTCTTCTTTTGTAGGTACTTACCGAAGAATCATCAAGTTTGGAAGAGACCTTCAAGATCATTTAGTCCAACCATCAACTCAGTGTCACCATTAGCACCCCTAAACCATATCCCCAAGTGCAGCATCTAGACACCTCTTGAATGCTTCCAGAAATGGTGAGCCCACAACCTCCCTGAAGGCAGAGAAATTAACTTTTGTTAACTTCTGGACTACCCTATCACTGCAGCAACCCAGAAGACCAAAACAAAATAAGACAAAACAATATTTTCCATTGGCAGGGTTCTATGGTAATGAGGTGATGGTTAAGAGATATTTTAAAAGTAGCCAATGTTTCCTATTCTAAATGAATCATAGCTCCCTTGTGCCTCTAGACATGACAAACTGATCTCCCTGAAACCAACAGTTCTTGAAATTTCCAAATCCAAATCAAAATAGCTAAGTTGTACTCTACCAGTTCTCATCTCATTTGGACAAGTAGATACAGGCGTTTTTTCTTTCCAACAAATTCTTAGAAAGTGACAAAACAAGAAAGCTTTTGAGTTTTATCGAGCACACATTTACTTTTAGCTGTATCTTGTTCAAGTCACTTGACATGCTGCCATAGCCCAGGCCTGCTTGATCTATTATTGCTCATTCCATCTATCATGTCTTATAGTCAGGACTTGAGAAGATGACACCTATTGATGTAGGAGTGTCTAGGAGACTGTCTCACTGAAGACCTCCCACTGTGTTGTTAAGACACCATTGTCAAACTGACACATAGAAGAAATTTGAGCCCAGCAGTCAGTCACTAGTAATATACTGAAGCCTGGAAAAATGGCTAGGCATCACTGTTGTGATGTGGGCAACCTCTTTTGAAAGTCAGAGGTAGACTGAATTTTTTGAACAAAGCACTGATGCATCATCAAACGTGATGAACTTTTTTGTATGTGGTAAACATCACTAGCAGGAGCTTGGAGTTTACATTACTTTGTAGAAATACCGCACAAGCAATGTCTATAAATGATAACTCTGTACATTTCAGTGGGCTTGAATGCCCTGACAATACTTATCTCTAAACCAATACTTACAGAGGTTCGTCCATAACAAGAGTTATCATGACAGTATCAAGGCAGAACACAATTTCGAGCTATGTTCATGATGAGACCATGTACAATTACTCTTTGGTTCTATGAACATCTTCAGCCATTGTGCCATTAGTGCTGGGATTCCAAATCATATTTCAGGGGTTTGAACAATGTGCCTTTAATGGATATCCACGGCATTGAGAGGTACATTAGATAAAATTTCAAACTATTGGTTCATTAGCTTCTTGTAGCAGTGGATCATTTGATCATGTTCCAGACTGTGGGCTTAGATCAGTGACATTCTTTTTTGGAAGAGTGAAAATAAATCTCCCAGGTAGAACACATAATGTTAGTTTTTATGGAACAAGAATAAAAGCATGCTCTAGCTCACAAGTTCACTTTCAGTTAGTTCTACATATTAACAGTCATGAAAATGAGGTTTGTGGCCTCAGGCACTGAATTCAATCACTTCATCTTTCCATGTAACAACCCTATTTTTGCTTCCCTCCAGGCACACACTCACAGGGCAATCATGCTGAATTCTCAATTCAAGTATATGAATGGCTAGCTAAGCTTTTCTCTCAACAAACCATATTATAGAAAATTTGGGAAAAATCAGGCAGTGACAGAAAAGAACAAAAGCTAGATTTTGTTAATATAATAGCTTTAGGGTTTGAAATAAGAAAATCAAAGATCTGATCAAGCCTAATCCATGATACAGAAGCATGCTTGATGCCATCTTCTAACGGATGTTACATACCATGTGTGAAGTGAGGAATGATTCCACCTCTATAACTTAAAGTCAGGGGTCCAGTAGCAAAGTTGAAAATGCAATTAGATTTTTTTTCTAATAAATTTTAGAATATAGATGATGGATACACTATCACCAACGAACTGGAGAAGGTAATTCCAATTCAGGTTGAAATATTAGTGAAATAATCCCACTGATGATACTGTCCTGGGCTGGCAAAGATTTCAGTTTCTTTTTTCAGAGTTGGATTTGTTTTTTGTATGAATAACACAGACAATTATCATTCACTGTTGATGCCAAATAGATGATAAACATTACTGTCATGTTGAGTGCCAAACAGGTAGGAAGGGAAAGTAAGATTTGAGACCCTAAAAAACTCCAGGAAGGACCTGAAAAATTCCTCGTCGACCTTTGGAAGTGTGCCAGATTCACTTCAGCAGTAACATAATTCTTTTGGTTTTCTGTATTTCTTTTAACCATAGTATATTGTAAGGTGAGAATAGTTGCAAAATAAATTCTTGGTGTAATAATTTGAGACCAAAATGTAATCTTAATAACACGTTTTTTATGTGTTATAACAACATTACAAACCTACATGTGCTATTACTTAACTTCAGTGGGATTTTTTGTGTTACAAAATTATTGTTTCCATTTTATTGATTGAGAAGTCAAGGTCTAGAAAGACAATGTGATGTTTTTCAGACATGCAGAGCTTCTCCACCCAAGTGAATAGTTGTCAGTTCTGTTCCCACAGGTCAAGTGTTCAGCTCATTAAAATGTTCCACCACCACAATTCACTGACCTTGTGTGTAATCTTTGAAGAGGCTAATAACTTATTTAACACGGGCATTGATCTGCCAGGTACGATCTCTTTGAGTTAGAAGATCTATAGTTCTAGAGTTTAATCATTCAAAGGGCTTAATTAGCTAGTGCATTACTGCAGTTTTATATGGATGTAGTATTATTTGGTTTATATGAGATTACTAAAAATCACACAGTGATTTAGTATTTACTAGCTAGTCTGTCAAGAACCTCAGAATCACCAGACTGTTTTCAAAGGTGCTGCTATCTGGTGCCAATGAGCTGCATGAACGTCATCTAGGGCTCATGGCTAGTCAGCATTTCTGTACCTTGGCATGCTGTTGTGAAGACTGCATGCACTACAGGTCTAGACCAAAATTTGTGTACTAAAATACCAAGGTGCAAAAATAAATCCACACAAGGAACTTGATACTGGTACACACACATACTCACATCTCAGGAAAACTGACCTACTAAGATGGTTTCTCTTTTCAAAACCTTTAGTAAAACGTAAGTATGTTAGGGAGATCACTGTTCTTTTCCTGCTTCCTGCTGTGTGAATAGTCTGAAAAACAGTACACCATTTACCTTTGACAAAACTAAAACTATGTGATTGTGTTCATAGTTCACATATTTCAATTAATTTTCATGCGTAATATTTGCTACTTAAATATTACGCAAGGTGTTCATACTTTAATGAGTCTTTCTTCTGCTCACAGAATTTCAAGATTAGTGCAAGGTCAAGCTGCACTTTACTGAAGAAGCTAGTTATAAATTTCACTAATATATTTCATCATGTGATGTTTTTCTGTACTTTCTGGTGATTGTTCTGGAGTAGAAAAAGGTTAGCTGAGCACATATGATACATTGATTAATCCTGAGTTTACCCTCTTCTTAGACAAAATATATATATTGTTACTTCTGTACATTTCTTTCCTATTTCTATATTTGAACTAAGTTCTCGCTAAGATGTAATGAAACTGATTTAGCCTGATGGCAATCAATAAAATAGATTTCCTGATGAGAATTTTGGTTGCTTCTGGTAGTTTCTGTGGTTATCTGTGGTAAGCAGTTTTTGTTACCTGTTTGCTAACTGATAGGTTTTTGATTATTAACTTTTTCCTGATAACCTGATTCTTTATTAAGAAGATTTAACATCTTTAGTCTCTATCTGCCTGCTGAGTGGGAGACATTTACTTAGTAAAAGGGGGATACAGCAAGCTGAGGCTTTGGGAGTTTGTGTGGAGGGCATCAGAAAGGGTTTCAAAAAGTGTGGGAGCAGCAAAGGTGGTTATGGGCCAAAGTACTCAGTCCCCAGCCTTGAATAACAAAATCAGCCCTGGAAAACCAGAAACCCTGATCCAGGTTTAGCTCTGGAGGGAGGCTGCTGCTGCACAGGTCTCAGGCAGCATCAGTCTCAAGTGTCTTTAGAGCTTTGCTATGAAAATGAAAATATGAACCCATGACTCCCCCTTTCCATTTCATTGAATGGAGGATATCCAGGAAAAGAACAGAAAGAAAAAAAAAAAAAAAGAAAAAGAAAAAAAAAAAATAAGAACAAAAAAAAACCCCAAACAAAAATGCAAAACAAAAACACAAAAGGAAGAAAAAGAAAAAAAAAGAAAAAGAAAAAGAAAAAGAAAAAGAAAAAACACCCAAAAAAACCCAAAAAAACCAAAACAACACCCAAAATTATCAAAGCATGAGCAGGCAATGATTAACTTGTTAACTCTGTCTTCAAATCCAGAGACATGTTAGTCTGGAATGTTACTCTTTCCCATAGAGGTGTCAAGCCAAAAGATGTACAGCATTGCCATGCCTGCATCTTGCAAAGCTTATTCTGAATTAAAGTCTCATGCCATCACCTGGAAATGATGAAGACACAATAGAGAGAGGTAACCAGGATGAGAAATGTCCCTGAGGCAGATGCTCTATGGAGCATGGACACACTGACTTTTCTTCTAGATTCTTCATGTGCACTAGATTTCAGGGAGTTAAATCCTGATGAAAAGCAGGAAACATTAATCTGCTAAATGGCTCTTTGGTTTGTGTGTTTTCCATTTCTGATTATTGTTCAATGGTTGAGGACTAAGTTAATTATTTTTGAATAACTGTTACTTTATATGCATGGTAAAATACTTTCTGCAGACATTTTTGGATACTAATGGTAATGGATTTTCCCACTAGCAATGTTGATTCAACTGACTGCTGTGATTATAAAGAGTCAAAATTTTTGATCAAGTCAATAATACAGAAGTTGAAGTATTTTTCAATACTATTCACTAAATTGACCTGTCTGGTCTATTGTCCAAGAATTATGGAGAATTAAAATAAGCCCTGTAGGGTAAGGGGACCAGCAGGGTAGGGTAGGGTAAGGTAAGTGTGGCAAGATCATATCCACAGCACAAGAAATTATTCTAGTGTGCATAGAAATGTCTGAAGATTTTCATTATATTTCTGTCTTTTAAATATTTACCTGGAGTGCTGCCATCATTTTCACCAAAGTGTTTGCAGGATCTTTGCCTTTATAATTTGCATTGGATGTTCCAGCTCTAGGAAGAAAACATTGACTAAACTTGTTTAGGAGGAAGAAAAAAGCATGTAAAATTTAAAAGAGTGGCAGTGTCTTCCATGAAGACTTGTGACAGAAGCAGCCAGGTATGGGGCCAGATCAGAGATTCCCGTAGAAGACACGCTGGAATAGCAGCATATGCCTCCATGCTCACTGCCACAGCTCTGTGCAGCAGGTGCCTATTTATATAATAAAAGTTCTGACCCAAATGTTCACTGAGAGAACCCTTTGAATTTTTTTTTCCCAGTCACATGCACTGTATGCTCATGATCAAATGGCGTGGAGTTGGCCTTGCGCCTGTGAGAGCCTGTGAACCCGTGGAGTCAGGTTGTGAAAAGGTCCCCTTAGAACGTTTCACTGACAAGTGCTTGCACTGCCTCAAGCAGAAAATCACTAGCCTAACTACTGGCTTTCTGTCATCATAAGCAAACCCTGAGAGACCATTTTCAGCTTGTGTTTAAGGTAAAGAAGATGTTAGCCTTGATGTGAAATGTTGAGCTGTATTCTCTAAAACACAGCAATCTTCATGCACTGCAAAAAAAGACTCTCAAATTCATAAAATCAAATAAATTACAATTAGATATTGCCATCTAAATAATTTCTTCTGTAAATCACTATACATAAACCTAAAAGGACCTGAGGTATTTCTTATAGGCAGGCTGTAACCCATGATAAATCTCAGATTAATAGCACCTCATCTCTGAAAGAATATTCACCATCATTAATGAGCTGGGTTCCAGGCTTCTGCCATCATTGCATTCTGATTATTGAGGACTCATCAAGATACATGTGCTGTGAATAATGAACCTAACTAGCCTTCAGCCAAACTTACAGAGTTGCAGATTTGGGTGGTCTGCACAAATCTCACTTACCTGAGATTTGAATGTATTATTCAATTTTTTAATATCCTTTAATTGACAATGGAAACCACTGCACAGTAAAATATATATAAAATATGTATGTTATGAAGTATATATATTTTAATTAACTATTTGATAAGACTTCAAGTGTGGTTTTTCATACAGTAAAATGTCTTTTGTATCTGGACAACTAGAAGTGGAGAAGACCACAAGTTGTATTTCTCTGTGCCTCACAATAACTTTAGCTAAATAAATAGGTTTTTTGCACTGAGATTTTGTTTAACCAATTCCATGGACGATTCGGTTGTGAAATTTAGATTAGGCTTCAAAGCAAACTTTAATGCATCTCCAGGCAGAATAATTTCCTCTAGTGCTCTAGGCTAGTCAGTTAGAAGCATCCAATAACTATGGCATTTCTTATCCATGTAAACATAGCCTTTTTAATAGAAAACAAGAAAAGCTGATGGGCATTGACTGTTCATCTTTCCTATTAACTGAGAAATAGAAGCCTTTAGTGGCTTTTAAAACTAGGTTGGTAAGTTTTTCCAAGTCTAAACTAAATGTTTTATTTTCTTCAGTATATCTATTTTAAAGAATTAATGATGATTTAATAAATTAACTGCATGTGTCATTCACATAAAATATATTACACATAACTATATTAAAAAATAGTTTTTCAAAGTAAGATAGTTACAGCTCTAAGTTAGCTGACTACAAAGCTTTCACTTAGCTCCCTTGTGTCTCTGACATAATATTTAATTATAAGATCACCTGTGATATTTCTCACAGAATAGATGATGCTGTCTCACTAAGGAGCTATTCAACTCTCTTTGACTTTTTTTCAGTGTGAGGCTCTGTTTCCATCTCCAGCACTGTCCCAGGCTCTCAATCACCAGAAAAACCCTTGACAGCAGTGAGAAGCGATGTCTTTTTCCCAGTCACAGCTTCAGGGATGAAACACTTGTTTTGGCTGTGGATTAAGAGTAACACGTAAGGAGCTGATACCTGTCATGAAGACTATCAACCAGCATTCATAGAAGTTGGCAAATAAATAAGCAAAAATGCCTTATGACTGTGTCCAGTACTTTAATAACAAACAGTACTATGAGTCCCTACTGCAGTCTGCTCTCTGTACACAGTATTTCAGTGCAGAACAAGTAGGGCCTGCAGTGAGGATGTGGTTTTCTGACTTCCGAGCAGGAAGCCAGGTCATGGCTGAGATAATTAAAGGAAATCTCTGAATGAGGCAGTAGACCAAGCTAAAGGGCAGGGGGCTTTACCTTACTTATCATGAGTATCCTTACTGGCAGAGGAAAAGACTGAACCCCAGGTTTTGCCATAGAACATTCCCTGGTTGATGTTTAAATAGGATCCAGAGTGTAAAGCATCTTTGAAAGCCAGTTGGAAATTGCATCTGCCACCACCTACTAGGAAAATCTTTGTTTGCCTTCAAGGCTATCTCTGCTCAAGTGGAATGGAAAGTGTGCAGATCAAAATGCTCATCAAATGAAAGACTTTACTGTTGTAGCTCAGTCAATCAGAAATCTGTTTCCTGGAGGAAAAGTAAGTTTTCTTCTGATATGTCTTTATTACAAAGGAACTAGAAGTAATGCCAATATTATAAAGACTAGGAAGCTATAATTAGAATGAACTCATATGTCAAAGATGCATCTACATTAAAAAAAAAAAAAAGACAAAAAAAAAGTATTTTTGTATCCCAAATACAACACAAGTGAGCTATTGGTCATCATAGCAAGAACATCTTGGTGGATGAAAAGACATATGAGTCATGTAGTCTCAATCAAAAAGCATGAAGATTGTATTTCTTTGAGGTTTTGGGAGAAAAGTAGAAATGGGAAAAAAAGTAGAAACGGGAAAGGTAACCAGGCAATCACTAAAACCTCTAGACAGAATCAAAAAGGAAGCTACGCCACTGTTGCTGAATATTACCAGCAAATCAGCCCTCGGGTTTTTTAAATGATACGTGAGGGTCCTGAGCCATGGAAACAACAATTTGTAATCATTGCATAAAGAGGAGCATGCCTGACACCTCCCAGCCTTAGATCTGGGGTGAACAGAGGGATGCACGGGTTGTCCAATGTGTGCATGCAGATTGGCCAAGACATGTTCAAGTATTCCACAAATAGGCTAAGGTCAGATGAAATGTCCAGATGACTTGAACCTAGTCCAAAAGCCAAATTATCGAAATAAGCCAGTTAAATAGTAAAATTATTGAAAAAAGCATGGTGGGAGGTAAAAAAGAAATAGTGTAACAAGGAAGGAATCAAAAAGCACTTAGAATCCTAATTTAAGGAACAAACAAACAAAAAAAAAAAAAAAAAAAAAAAGTAGACAAAAATCAAAAATCTTGGTTTATATTTCCAAGCTCTTTTCTGGGATGGCAGAAAAGCCCCTCATTCATTTTCACCATTATTTATGCACAGAAAACTTCCCTTCCCTTCCTTTCCCTTCCTTGTCTACATTCTGGCTCCCCACTAATCAAAAAGTTATTTACTTCCTATGGGAGCCAACTTCTTCTCTTTTCTTTATGACAATCTTTTGTAGATTTTTGAGGACAGGGCCTCAAAGGATATTTGGGCCCTTATATGTTTGTCATTTGTCTCAAAGTTTCAACATTACAGACCCTAAGTTGACCTAATATCAGATTTAGCATTATGAAATCCAAATGGTCCCATCTTAGTGTTCTACTATCACCATCACTTTTTTGGTCTCCATGGCTGCCTGAGAAAACAAAATATTCAGGCCCTATATTTGATCTTTTACTTCAGTCTTATTTCAGTCTTGAGAAAAAATGTTTTATTAATATAGTGCAATCTGTCCTGAACTAACTTGCAAGTGTAAGAGCATTTGATGTTCTTGAATTTGCTCAGTGACAGTAAGGCAATGCAGCTGTGGCTGTCAGTGTATGAAAAAATAACTGTTATCTGTATAAATTATGTTTTAAAATCCCACACCATCTAACTACATGCAAAGACCGGAAAAAACCAAAATTGACTTTGTCTTAAGGTGAAAAATATCCTGACTCAGCTCAAACATATACCAATTGTTTTGGAGAAGTAAAATTTTGATACAGGCCATAAATGTACAGTCTTGAAAACCCCAAAACGTTTCCACAAACAGCTGAAAAGTTGGCTAACAGTGTAAGAAGGACTGAAATAAGCTGTTAATTAATGTATAAATGAAATAAACTCTGATTCCTCTGTCAGCTACAGTGTTAATCTGAAACTTATTTCCTCTTTTATTTTGGTTGATCATTGCTCAGAATACCCCCACAGAACTGTTGTGTGTGATTTCCAGTTCACATATCAAGTTTTGCAGACTTCCCACTTCTGCATCACCAGTTTTTCTTGAATTATTTGGTTCCTTCAGTTAATGGCTACCAGCATGCTGTACATGCATGAGTATTGTGTTACAGCTTCATTTAATTCCTTCCATGTCCTAGTAATTTTTAATTTTAGATTTTTCTAAATGCTTTTCTAGATTTGTGTTGATGCCTGGTAAACAAGCTGTGAAGGATCAGTCACCATTAACACAATCTGTCTATCCTGCAACAGAGAGCCCTTCAAGGGAATTTCCAGTGTGACGCTGCAGGGTGTCTTGGCTTTTTGGAATGCTACAAAGCAAACTGTAAACAGTCTTCACTATGCCAGCACAAGCAACAGCTTTGGTACCATTTTCGGCTGAATCTGCTTCACAAAGATTCAGTGAATGACAGTTGTTTAGGAATAGTAGGTGCTGTTTACCATTTTGCTCTAACACATTATAGCTTCCCTAAAAGACTTCTATATCAAATTAGTTGTATTAATTATATTATTCTGGTTTTCTGCCTTATGATAAGAATCATTCAAAAAAGATTAAAGTCTGTTTTAACTCTAGTCTTTCCATTCCAACTTCAATAGTTTTGAGAATGCTCCTCAGCAGCAGACCTTTTCTAGATGCAATAGATTCATCATCAGCCTCAAAGGCAACAAGACTGTCTGATCCGTTTTCAAGTAAACATGGCAACATATTTCTGGTGAATTCTGTCTTGGCACACTTCCTGTTCAGGAGCTGACACTGATGACTCAACCTCACAGTCACTTCTTGGCTTCACAGATAATCATCTTAACCCTCTTCCAGGAAATTGTACGAACATCAGCACATCTGTTTCTGTATTGTTCTCCATCACTGCACATGGCATGTCTCTGTTGTATGACTGTCAAGGATCAGGTGAGTCATTTCTCTGAAGACATACTTTTTTCTCCACATTTTTTCATCAGGCTAAGGTCTAGTTGGAACTCCCTAAATAAAATTGCCATAGTCATAATAGAGCCATATAACACAAGGAAGAGGACTTCATATACATTTTATTTGAGACAACATGGGAATATGTCCATCCTATTTCTTCATCACCTGAACAGGATGATTCAATATCTGAAATCTGTTCTTTTTTTACATGCAGTGCTTAAATGCATAATGCACATGTGTGAGCTGAAGGACCCAGAACTGCTTCCTGTCTTTGGGTCTCTACGTATTTGAGCTTCAGCTCCACTTCTGCTCTGTTTTCAGAGTATATCACGCTTTCCCTGAGCTTTGATTTTCTGAATAGGGAAGATGGGTATTCAGGCTGCAGAAGGTTTTGATACAATCCAGTCAAATTCTCAGTTTAGATGATCATACAAGTCCAGCTCCTGAATGATCAAGATGAGCATACCCAGCCACCCATTATCTGTAGAGCTTAAACAGAGATCATCTGCCTTCTTCTCTTGTTGTTCTGAAGTATATCCCAATTCAGATATTAAAACTGCAGTGGCAAGAGTGCAACATAAGCCCTCTTGCCTTTCACAGTATTTAAGCATTTCCTGCTGAGTTACAAAAAGTTCAAAACTTAACAAATTACTCTGGAATTCATGCTGCTCTTTTCTTTTCCTTTTTTTTTCCCCCACCACTCCATCTAGTATATTTGTCACCAAAAATCATTGTCACTTACAGGTTGTAGAAACCTTCACTTGATTTGAAGTATACAAATGGCAAAGCTGAGTTGGGACCATTCTGCCCTTGGTCCTCTGTTCTATCTGTGCATATACTGTATATAAACATGTATATAAGCAATGTATATGAAATCTGAAATTATGAAGTATGAGAAGCTTCAGAGAACAAGCAGAATACATTTTTGGAAGAGTGAACTTCTTTCCTTCCACTCTGTGTATATTTGGCTAACAATAATTTTAACTACAGAACAGTGAACACTAGACTTATGCTCATATTTTACTATTTGCATTGCAGTTGCATAGGTTTTATGGTACTATTATTCTACATATTCAACTAATAGAAGTTTGAGATGCATAACCTACCTGTTATTTTGCTTTAAATTAAACCTAGTAACTAATTTTTTTTCCTAGCTTCTCATTTTTCATTAAATCTGTACAATTCTTTAAAATTTAATTATGTAAGCTTTTTGCAACCATTTGAGAATTGGGGTTATGTTGTTAAAATACTATAAAAATAATTCATATGATCAGACTAATATATAACTTTAATATTGTAGGCACTTTTAAAATTTTGAGATTGCAATTCAGCTACAAGAAATACATAACTAATTGTCTTCATATGATTCTGGGTGACTGCTCCTTACATAATGAATTATTTGGGAAATCTCTTGCTCTCGGAATACATTATAGTATACAAAATAAATTAAGTTTTTCCTGAAAACTTCATTACTACATTTTCTGCTGGAATGTGAAGGCTAGGTTATGTTTGCAATACTGTATATGTTGTCTACAATGCAGAGAGAGAGCTCAATAGCTCAGTTATATGTGAAATATCTTCCTGAAAGATATGGAAATATGTGGAATTCGTCTCATTGATGTAAGAGCAACCCCCCCATCACTCTTGAGCAGAGCTGCACCCAGTGATAATGGGACCACTGTTATCAGGTGAATATACCCTGAGGGCAATATTCTGCCTTTGCTTTTCAGGAATCTTTTATTGTTTTCAGAGGATATTTTTCTGAGATATCTGATAGTTTTATACAGTTTCTTTAAATTACAATTGGCAACTTTGTGGTATTGTGCAAACTGGTCGTCTTCAGGAAAAAAAATAAGCACAGTACATTCAGTTTTGGCTATTAACTTTCATATGAAATGATACCTTATGCTTTTTAAAATACTCTTACATTTTGCCTGTGTATAGATTACAAGCAGACAGAAAGCACCCATGGGATGACCCTGCTTTTTAAATACTATATAAACAGATACTTTTTATCTGCTGTTGTCACATGTGCTTGATGACCTCCTCATCTTGAGTAAGACTAAGGAGCAGGAAAGACAAAAAGAGAAGGTGTGGGTGTGAAGAAGAAGGAAGTGTTGTGGGATGGCTGGGTAACACTTGCTGACTTATGGGTGAGTCAGGAGTTCTCTGAAGAGCCACTTGAAATTGGGAAATCTTTTGATAAAATGGCAGCTACATCGCTGTGATAGCATGCAGTGTTGTGAAACCAAGGACAAGGAGATCAGAACTCCTGTGACAGGTTTACCAGCCAATTGCCCCAAATTTCCAGTTATTAGTGAATATTGGATGGCTTAGGCTTTGAGGACAGATCTTAAGCTCTATCCTTTAAAGGAAGTAGATTTCAGAGAGAGTTAACACTCAGATACAGTAATAATTGATGCTTTGGCTCACCCTTGAAAATCTTTGCTGTAACATGTTTGCCTCCTTTCCTTCTGTAAAACAAAACCAGCAGTTATTTGATCAGGTTATTCTAAAGATTGCCTAATGCCTTGAAGGTTCTAAAAATTTCATAAACAAGAAGCAACCCTGCATGACGAGTGATAGGCAGTGCACCCACATTTTTTACCTGTAACTTATTGTTTACTAGTCTGATGATCATAGGGTTTTCTGAAATGCTTGCTGCTGTGGATTAACTCTGTAGGCAGCAAAACACCACACAGCTTCCATCTCTCTCCCTCTGCAGTGGGATGAGAGAGAATAGGAAGAGCAAAAGTGAGAAAACTCATGGGTTGTGTTAAGAGATTTTATTACCCAAAAGAGGAAAAGGCAAGACAAAACAGAAAGAAACAAGGGGCACAAAAATCAGTTGCTCTCCACTGGCAGATGAACACCTGAGCAACAGCAACCTGACAAAAGTCCTCCTCATGGCAGGAGCTAAAATAAAGAAAATTATCTCTACTGCAGCCAAAGCTAGTACACTTATCCAAAAGGAATTAAATCTCACATACTTGTATGGTTATCTGAGTACAAATCCATGCAGGATTTTCAAATAAACATCATAAATTTTCATATAAAGTTGTCCATACAGATTATTCTACTATTAAATTATTATTTTAAAAATGTTTGCATGTTAAAGTGTAGACTTCTAAGCATGAATAAGTTTTTTAATGAAAACAACCATTAGGTAATTAGGCAAATTTTGCTTTGGCTAAAGGATGTACCAGAAAAGTTGGCATAAATAATATATTTGGAAGATTTTAAATACATTTCTGAGTGAAAAGAGAAAAAGAAAGAAAAAAAAAATAATCCAGGATCACAGTCCCTACATAAACACAGAAAACTTCAGAAAATGTACTAACATTGGGGCAGTGAGCATTAACTCATATAAATTTTGAGAATTGAAAAATAATGTTTAGTGGAAGGAATTTTTTACCTTATTTGTATTCATTGATGGGTTCTAAAGTATCCTGAAAGAGATTGTGAAGCTTAATGACAATTACACCTGCAAAGGAATAGAGGCCTAAGAGATGAGACAATACAAGGTTCTAGAAGATGCTTTAAGAGCAATACCAAAGAGTGTCTCCTTACTTGTACCTCTGGCAAAAATCTGACCTTAAAAATGAAGTGTCAAGACCATAAGTTAAGTGTAATGGTACCAGAATCTTGGTCATTGTGTTATGTTTCTAGAAGAAATAGTTTTCAAAGACACGTGACAAAAATGGTTATAGACTACATGCAATTTCTAAGTGACTGAAGAAATCAAGATGATTTGATCTTCTTAACTAAAAAAAAAAAGAATACAGCAATAAAACCTCCCGAACAAACACATCAGAGGAAATATATTTGATGCAGCTAAAACAACGAATGCTGTTCATAAGGTCAATAAGAAGCTTCTATTCATCCTCCAACAATGCAAGAACAAAAAGTTCTGATGAACTAGAAAAGCAATATACTTTTGCACAGTTTGCAATTAACCTGTGGAACTGGCTGTCATGAAATATTAGTGCGCTCAAGAGTTTAAGAGCCTTTGAAAAAGAGATGACATTTTATCTGAGTAATGAGAATATCCACAGTTATTCTGGTAAAAAAAAAAAAAAAAAACCCAACACATTAATTTGAACAGGACGCAAACTTTCAGCATATTAACCAATTTTCATCTAAGGGGTGGAAATAATTTTTGTCTGGAGAGATCTTTTAAAGAGTCTCTGTGCATTTCAGAGATAATTTTGCAGGGACAGCAGCCAGTCAGGCACTGTGACCACAATTGTGCAGAATTTCATTGTGACTAGATGGTCCACTGGCAGTGTCTTGCACTCATTGTATCCAGAGATCAAAGTTTTCCACACTGTGCAACATTATATATATTTATTATTTTTATTGTAAAGCACATAGATCCCTTCTAAAAGATTTTCCAGGCTCTAATTTGCTACTGGTTTTAACTTTCCAGCATTTTATGGATTTCAGAATTTAATTAGACTTATAAATGGTAGAATTAGTCTCCAAAAGCTGGAAGGCTCTATTCCAGACTCTTAATACATGCAAGATTTTGGTCTCAGTCTTGCTTCCTGCTTACTACAAGAAAAATAATATTTAATTTTTTCTTATCAGTACAATTCACTGTTTTACCTATTGTGTCTCTTATATTCTTTGACATGACTTTCTCCTGTGACTATTCTTACTCTAAACTTTTTGTTATTGAACACAATGGAAGCTTTATTCAGTCTACTCTCTCTTTCCATGGCATTTCATTGTCTGGTTGTTTTGTGAGGAATGGTAAATGTGAGAAACTGTTCATTAAAATAATCCTTTCAGTTCCTATGTGCTTCAGTTCTACAGATAGGCACACTCACACACAAATACAGAGACATGCATTGTACTTGCAGTTATCAAGCTAAAAAAAAAACAAACCAACAACACAAAACCCAAAAAACTTTCATAAGTCTGCTCTATCCCTATATAGAGATGTTGAGTTTTCACTTTTTTTTTTTTTTTTTCTTAGTGAAAACTAAGGGTAGGCAGGAGAAAGGAGCAAGGGGACAAAAAGGATTTTCTACAAATTTCAGTATTTTCCTATAGACCAGGAAAAAAGGGGGTTTCAGAAGTCACTTCAGAAGGTGAAAGGCTGAAACAACCAGCCAAAATTACTGATGTCACACTGCTTTTCCTTGTTGAAACTAAAGCCTTGACCCTTAGCCTTTTATTTCACAAGTAACTGACTTAACTGTAACCTTTTGAACTGTTCTGGAAATGGTTGTCTAACAATTTAATCCAGTAAAATATTTTGAATAGCTAACTAGCTAAGAGAATGGAACCAAACACGTAAGTGGGGTTAGGTAGGATACTTGCCTGTTGCACAGGATAACTGGAGGCTTCTGACTATGATTCCAGCTTTGCCTTTTTCTCTGGTTTGTTGATTGTTCTGTACTTGGGAAAAAGATGCTGAGGTCTTTAAAGCATGTGTTGAGCTGTTGCTCTGATTTACCCTTTTTAAAAGTCCATTTATAATGACATTTTATGGAAAGCAGACTCCTAAGACTAAATTACTGTCTTTGTTGCTGTTTCTTAACATCATATTCATTTTAAATCTAAATGAGAGTATCTGAGTATTTGATGAAATTATCATTGAAACGGCATGTTCCTTAACCCCATTAAATCTGCATTTGCAGATAAAAATATTCCATTGGAAAATTCCCAAATGACTTTTATTGTCAATACATCCTGTTTTCTTGTTTTCTTCTAGAACACTTAACACACTGCACTCTGTATTTTGCACACTCAAGAGCCCTATCCCAATGTATTTTTCCATGTCTTTTTATTTGTATAGGCATTTTAATAACTATTACGTAGAATAACCTTCAAATATAGCATCCAAATTGAACATACTATGGTAAAATTCTGCAAGAAATTTTATTGCATTTGTGGTCCTAATACAATTAGGATGTAATGAGTTGATTGAAAAAACTGAATATGTGCTCATGCAAGTGATTGTTGATGACTCAAACTCATATCATGACCAAGCAGATGCTGTGTAATGTGGAAACTAGACAGTTGCACAAAGGCATGAGTTGTCTGTGGCATAACACCTCCCCTATGTATAATTTTCTCAATGTTCAGTTGCACTTTGGGCAGTAAGGGAGATACATTAGGATAGGGTGATGGCAGAAATGCCTCTTTCAGTAAGAGCTAGTTTCCTATTTTGCAATCTTTTGACTATTATCTCCCTCAACACAAAATTCCACTGGTTTGCAGGAGTTATGTGCTACTGAACATGAATAAAGTGGTAACACTGTGTCTGCTATGAATTTTGAAAAAAAATATTCTACACTCAGCCATTTACTTTGAAATAAATCTGAGTCCTTATGGTCATACGTAAAATTAATATCACATAATTGGTCAAAAAGCATCCTTCTTTAGCTTATTATCAAAGCATCTATCATGTAAGCCCAACTGGATACGGGGAGCTGGACAGATTCTCCCCATCCCTGCTGCTGCCTTTATGGAGAGTATCTCTAGAACAAGCTCCCTGGGGTGCTCCATTAGCTTAAAACATACTGCATGGCTCTTTTTTTCCTGTTGCTGCTTTTCTTTTGTTTTCCAGCCAATAATCTTCAAAAGCTTTTAAACAACAACGAGGCCAGAAGAGATTGTTGTCTGAATTTAAAGAGAATAAAAGTCAACGGAGAGCCTCCTGTACACATGATTTCTTTCATTCTCTATTTCTTGCATTAAGCCAATTACTTAATGGACAGAAAGCTATTTTACGATCCTTCAGAGTGTGAGGCAGATTACAGAAAAATCTCCCTAAGCAGTGGAAAACAATGTATAAATAATAAGAACCTAATAATTTCCTTGAATGAAAAACTGCTCACAAGGGAGGAAAGATACGCATGCATATGCACTAAAATTAAGTCATCCTGCTTACATCCCCATGAAGCAAGCTCTTCAAGCATCACTCTGAAGCTCAAATGCTGCTATGCCTCATGATCCAAGACATATGTAGGGAGAAGACAGTGCTGTACTTGTGTCAGCTCATTTTGGCAGCTCTCCTGACTACAGAAAAAAAGAGGAAACTTTATCTTGCTATTTCTGTTTTGACAAATTCTACAGAAGCCAGTCATTTTTCCCACCACCAACCCCTCCCACAAAAAAACCCAAAACAACAAGAAAAAAAAAAACCACTAAACCAAAAACAAACAAACAAGAAACCCCAACCATCACACCAACCAAAATAATCCTAAAACAAAACAAATTAAAAACAACAACCAAACAAAAAATTAAAACACACACACACACAAAAAAAAAAAACCCTACAAAAAAATGAATGCAAGCAAACACCAAACCACAAACCTAAACAAAGAAGACCCAAAACAGCTGAGGAAGCCTGACACATACTTAGGTACAGGTGTAAAGAAGACCACAAGAGTTTAAAGTCTTCTGCTACTCAGCTGGGGTTTTAAAAGTCCAATTTTAATGTTCCTCCATATCAGATGGGGTAGATTTAAACACTGAGCAGCTCAGCTTTTCCCTGTTCAGTATTAATAATCAGTTTCTGGCCGTAGAGAAGCAGGAACCAACAAAACATTTTTGTGCTTACCCAATAGCACTACTATCTACCTGCCTATCTTCCAGCTTCTAAACAGAGTAACAATTCCTACTGTTATGAAAAGTTCTTGAATGAAAAAATTACTCCAATACTAGTAATCAAAAGGGACAAGAAGCTTGGAAGGACCTGACAGATATATAGCTGGCGATATATATTTCTAGCCAGAAAATCCGGATGCCACTTTCAGAAGTAATTTTGTAGTTTGAATTATCTGCTAAAACAGTATGAGAGAGCAAAAAGTTACCATTATGGAAAAACACTGATCTAAACCCTCACAAATACTCAGAAAGTAGTGCTTGACCTCCTCTCTTCCATGTACAGTCAAATTATGTCTTTAATTCACATACAATTTATACTGAATTTCAGAATATTTCAGTCAATTGGATTTTACCAACAGCTCTTGTCATTCTGCTTTATGCTTTCTTGGTGTCCAAGAGCAGCAGCTGTTTTGTTGGCAGTCATGTGCTTTTCCCTACCACCTTGTTCAGATGCAGTTCCTTCTAGCACAGAATGGGCAGATACTTTCCAAAGTAACTTCATGCTGATCTGTTAAATTCTGGTCGATGAAGTGAATTCTTGACAGAAATACCTTCTCAATAGTGATATTTTGGACCATTCCAACCTCTTTCAGGAGTTGCATCAGTGGATTCACCATAACAGTATAAAAAGCATGACTAGTGAGCCATGGAGTGCAACTAGGGCATTTTGCCTAGTTGCACTTTAAACACATTTCAGAATATATTGGTTTAACAATTGATCTGTTTAGTACAAAAAATTGAAAATGGCAGGTGGGGTTAAGGGGGTGGAGGAGACACAACTGGCATGTGTAAGATGAAAGAAGATGATGCTCTTCAAAAACATCGTGTCCATGAAGGAGTGAAGGTGTGTGGGAGCTGCAGTTTATACTTTAAAAATGTTAAGTATCTGGTTGTCTTGAGTCTTTTCAAACAAATAGGGGAGCTCTCACTCAAAACAGCAAGTTTTTACTACTATCTTCCTTTGGTATTTCTAAAATGTATCATTATTTAATGCAGAAGATCTAAAGGAAGTAAATTTGACTCAAAACCTTTTCATTAGGCTATTTTGGGACTATTAAATGAGCCTTTGGGCTGACAAAAATGAGTTTCTATTTTGTACCATCATACCCACTTATGCAGTGAAATTAATTCTGTGTTCAAATGATGTATTGAACACACCAGTCCACCAGTGTATTTACTTTGCACAGAATGTCTGGAGGTGATTTTCTATTAATTTGTGCTATATAAGTATATTGCGTTCACTTCCACCCTCTTTTAAAAATGTGAATATAACACATAATAAAGTTTGCAACTCTTATAAATTACTCTTTGTGGAAGATGGGAAAAACACCCCCACCTAATTAACTAATGTGCTATTTTGTTCCCTAAATTCTCCTGTAATGGTTAGTGTGCATTTATGAAAAGGAGTCAAAGCTGCCATAAGGTTTAGTACATTTCACTTAGACACCCTCTGTGAATTTATCACATGATAAATAATACTTCTCCAGTTTGAACACAGCTGTAACAATCCACTCAGCTGTCACTGTTGCCCAAAACACCATTTAGCTTATTCTCCCTACAGCTAGATTGGTTCCTTGTGTTATTCTCATGTCTGATTGTTTTTCTCACAGGCATCCCACTTTTTGGATCATATTCCCTATTTGCTCATTTGATCATGTACAGTGTGTATAACATACTGAAGAAGCATAATTTCTTATACCATGCTCTTTCAAATGTATTGATTATACAGTCATCTAAACCTATGTTTGCAATATATATCATGAATATTTATGGAGCTTAGATAAGAAAACTGTTCCTTTTTTTTTTTTTTTTCCTTTCCTGGTATTGCATCTACTTTACAGAATGTTATTAAACTAAACAGAAACTCAAGCACAGCCCTAACATATTTCTAATTGTTATTTGATTCTCTTGAAGCATTCTCATATAAGATTAATTTAGAAGATTTCTTCACAGCCCTTTTAGATGGCTCTAAAAAACAGTTAAGCAGCTGTTTTTAGTAAAGAACAAAGGCAAATGCAATATCACTCAGAAATTCAGGTGCCCTGTGAAGGTTTTTTTTGCCTGAGTACTGCTTTGGCTATGAGAACTGGGGTGGAGAGACAGAGACAGGCAGAGAAGAAAGACTTTTTCAAGGGTCATTTCTATTAGCATCAGCATCTGCTCGGTGGATTCTGGTTCTCTCCCCATTTTCAGCTGCCTTGTCCTACACCCAGATGCCTCCTCTGTTCATTGAATCATAGAATCACTTAGGTTGGAAAAGACATGTAAGATGATAGAGTCCAAGCATTAATCTAACAGTGCCAGGTCCACCACTAAACCATGTCCCTAAGTGCCACATCTACATGTCTTTTAAACACCTCCGAGGAAAGTGACTCAACACTTTCCCTGGGACATCTGTTACAATGCTTAAAAATCCTTTTGGGGAAGAAATTTTTACTACTGTGCAATCTAAATCTCCCCTGGAGCAACTTGAAGTCCTTTCCTTTTCTCTTGTTGCTTGTACTCAGGAGAAGACACAGACCCCCATCTCAAGAGTTTCCATAGTGACCCAGACCAGAGAGCTGGTGTCTGTCAAAATGAGCAGGTTATGTTTGACCTTTTTCACCATGTGGATCATCTTGCCATGTGGCCTCCCAGCTATGCTCCCCTTAGAGAGGGGGCAGTGCAGGAGCAGAAGGTGAGAGGCAGGAGGACAAACGTGGACAGAAAGAGCTTAAGCTGGTGCTGAAGTCTGTGGAAGTTTGGCCTGAACCAGCCCCAATGGAGATGGTGTCATACCACCGAACTTCCAACAAAAAAGGGAGCATTGGCCAAAAGAAGCCTTAATACAAAATCTGGAAAAGGAGTTTTTCTTTGTCAAAAGGAAAAGTAATTTTTGCAAAGGAGCAGACCTGCATTGGAGATATTTCCCTCTGCCATCAGTTTCTGGTGATTATAATAAATAAAAACACAAATTGGCTGGAAAACAGTTGAAATAAGTAGAAAAGTGAGAATCCTGAAACATCATTTTGTCCATTCTTCTGCTTTTTTTCATGAAGTAGCATGAATCAAAAAATGAGATCAGCAAATTGTCCAATTGAAAATAGTGCTCCTTACCCATCTTGTTTAGTAGGCAAGGACACCATAACACCTGTTTATGAGAAATTTTCCAGTGGAAAATTATACAGTTAATTATACAGCATATTGGGTAGTTCTTTTGGCCAGCCTTTCAATATTACATTTTCCATTTGTCCAACTGATGTAACAGGTGACAGCTGATAGCGACAAGAGTGTGTTTATGTAATAAAGCTGAATGCTTTCCTAGGTGGTTTCTCCTTTAAGAACTCTTCTTCCTTCAGAACCCAAGAGCTGTATTTCAGGCATTAGGCACACAAATGTGTGGAGCTGAACACAGGGCTGTGCAGCAGCTGGGTATTAACTGTTAGATCAGTTTTAACAAAAAAAAAAAACCAAAACAAAACACCCAAACAAATACAAACTGATGTAACACATCTTTGCACTCCTTAATTATCTGCAAAATAATGTTGAAATCACTTCTCATGCCCTACCAACAACTAGATCCTGACTTCAATGGGAATCTGAAACCTCTGCATTGATTTTTTCATTACTCTTGCTTGGTAACCCCTTCCTCTTCTGTCAAAATATTGCATGACCCTTTTTCTTTTCAGCTGTGTAGCTGTTATATCTATCTTAAACAAAGGCATGCTCTGGTTTATAAACAGTGAAGCACATACTTAAGTTTGCAAGCTGCCCACAGAATTCCAAGTTGTTTCAGTTTAAGAACCTGCATAACTGTCCCAAGAATTGGGTCCATAACCATGTAAAGATAAATATCAGAAACACAAATGAAAATACTTGAGCATATGCACAGCTTACTGTGGCATTACTAAGTCATTAGGGGTGATTGCTTGTGCCAGGAAACTAATATAAACATTAGATGATTTTGCATCTCCCTGATTGATCATACATTTGTTAGAGATGATGAGATGAATTTCATATTTCTGTACAGCTTGAAAAAACTAATAAAATGAAATAGAGAGCTATGAATCAAGGAAGACCTTCTTCCAAATCCTGAAGGTCATTTCTTCATGAATACAGAAATATACCATCTCTTGGTAAAAAAGTACAAATATATTCTGTAGCATAATGCTCTGTATTTATATTTTAAACAATTTAATGAAATATTAAACAGATTCAGTTTGAGATCCTGTTATTAAGCTATAGGAAAGGTCATGACAGTAGAAAGACTGCAATAGCTACCCTGTGCAAAGT
The DNA here is from genome assembly GCA_027886175.1 of Phylloscopus collybita. NCBI lineage: Eukaryota > Metazoa > Chordata > Aves > Passeriformes > Phylloscopidae > Phylloscopus > Phylloscopus collybita. Next base: position 37,103,809 of record JAJNNQ010000075.1, read on the forward strand.
ATCTTGTTATTCAATAATAACATGAAGTTTTAACCTAGAGCTGATATGCAGCAGCTAAGAATCATAAAAATCATAACTTTCTTCTTTCCTATTTTCTGTAGGCAATGTTTTTCTTGATGGGAGAATGTGTATGTTGGGGTGTTGTTTCTTTAAAATAATATTTTCTCAAACTCATCTCTTTCTTATCTTTTCCTTTATTCTTCTTTTCTAGCCCCTGTTTTTCCCTCGGCATTCTCCCCTCCCCCCAGTTCTCTTCAATTTGATCTCATCCATATGGTCTCAGACAAATTGGCTGCAAAAGATCTGGGTAAGGTGAGCAGATGTCCTGTGAAAAAAAGTCATCAGGGTGTCCATTTTTTCCCATTTCTTCATATTACACTACTCAGTTGCACAGTAGGGGAAAAATAATAGGCAATTTACATAAGAAATCCTTGGATAAACCTGTGTTAAAATACTGGAAAATAAACTTTTGCAAGAGTTTGTCAAAATTAAAAAAGAAAACCAAAAAAACATTGTTCATTCTTTGCAGTTATGCCAGCAGGTTGTCTAAAACATCTGCTCTGGTAATATGTCACAAGAAATAGCCTGTGCAGGTTAGGCCAGTACATAATAGAGGTAAATGTATTTTTAAATGCCAGGTTTTAAAAGAAGACAGATCCGCTTGGTATCTCATTATAAGGGAAATGGCTTTTCATGTCACCCCATCAGTAGTTGTGCAGCTTTGGGGAAAGTTTCAAAGGTTACGATCCATGCCTTTTAACCCTTAACTAGCTTACAATTTTTGCAGTGAGAAAACTCTGACAGTTTTATTTCTCAGCTAGTAGTATTGACTCTTTGTTTGTCTTTAAAAAATGAAAGGGAATTTGCATTATATCTGCATATGGAAAATATTCTTCTTACTTCTGGACAGGAAATATTCCCCCTAAGGGAATATCTTGTGGGGTTCTACCACAGGTATTTGCTTCTCTGCATGATCATGTGCATGTGCATACACGACTCTTAAAAATCTTTTGGGGCTGATTCTGACTTAATGGCAGCATATCACTGAAGTAAAATTACTGATTTCCCCAGAAGTGCCTAGTCACATCAGCAAAGCATAAATTCAGCTTTCATAAAGGCTTTGACTTTCTCTTAAGTCTGCAGAATAGATCTGTCAGGAGTCAATAGTCCTTGCGTAAACCTGCAAATTTTGGGCCTAAATTCAGTAAGTCAATAATATGTGTTCTTAAATTAAGTGTGTTTGCACTATTTTGCACAAAGAGAAATATTTAGGCCCACACTCATATGATTTACTAAATCATGGATTATCTAGCAGAATACAAATAACTTTTAGGTGATACAAGGTTTCTGACTAAACTCAACATTTATTTATGTGATTCCCTTGGAAACAGGATTTTGCAGCTAGGCAAGTAATTAGAGATTTTTTATAATCAGATGCATATCGTTATGTATACAACACCAATAGACATTCATTTCCTTTTGCTTGCACTGGTTGTAAGCATGTAATGAAAAATAAAATACAACTTAAACTGTCTCAAGTAAGAAGGTAATATCTTCGTGGATAGACTATGGTTATCTCTGAGGTCAAAGTATTATTAGTTTAAACAATTGCTCATGGATAAATACACAGATTCTTACCAGTTTTTACTAAATTTTTAGTGGGAAGTCAAGTATACATTTCTGGTTAAACACTTAGAGAAAGAATGCTCAAAGTAGAATCAACCTGCACAACTTCTAATTTACTACGAAAAAGTCCTTGTTCTGCCCATTTTGGAGAAGATTTTTAAAGGTATCCCAGTGCACTCTTATTGACTCTTGTAGAGGAGCTCTAACTATAGCTTTCCACAGGCAAAAATCCTATGCTGTGAAAGCTTTTTCTCTTGTGGTATATACAAAATAGTAAAACGAAATATTTTTCAGAATAGGTTGACTATTTCTTCCTTGCTTGATTGAAACTGAAGAAAAAAAACCTTCTCTATCTTTCATTTGTATAGGCTAACTCTTATATATCTTTTTTTTTTTTTAAGAAAGCACAGTTTCCTCTGTAAAAAAAAAAAAAAAGTCGAACATATTTTAAAACCACAAATAAGAAGTGTGAGAAGTAAGGGAAATGAATCATGAAGTATAAAAATGTGTCAGAAAGATAGGACCTGATTATCTGGGGAGGCTGCTGCTTTGCATTGATATTACATAATAGTACTCTGGTCTGAACTACTCTCAATTCCTTAACCAAATTACCCTTTAAATTACCAAGCAAGGGCCATATGCTTTCCTCATTTATGCTGCGCATATCTCAGATTTTCACTTAATTTAAACAAGAGAGACATGATAATTGTCTCTTTAGCTTAAAGGAAAACCATGTGCTCTTCTTTTAGTGCGATTTTCTCAAAGTTACCATGGTGAGAAACACTTTTTCACAGAGTCCTCCTGATCTCTGACTCAGTCTAGAAGTTGTTCCCTTTTAACTTCTTTACTATCATCTTTCTAGTTAAGGACTAGTCAAGAGTCTTTTTCAGTACTTCACAATGGCTACTTTATTTTTCTGAGGACAGTTATGGTTGGATAAGTAGCATTTGAGAGAGGAAAAAACCTAGGTTTTAAAAATTAATTTGCTCCTAAATTCAAAACCATTCATAACTCAGCAAGGCCAGAAAGAATAATAATGTGCCTAAAATTATGCCTAGTATTTAGGTTACTCACTAAATCTGGGTTCATTTCCTTGAAAATTTTGTAACTGGACATGTGTCAGAATGCACAATTATGCCCGTATGTCTATAATTTGATCAAGTGATTTTTTTTCTTCATGTATTTTCACAGGATTTGTGATACTGAAACATTTATTTGGTCCACTGTTTCATAGGGTGCCAGGACTGTTTTTCTAGTGGTGCTGCTTTGCATGAGAGAACCAAAATGGCAAAACCTCTAACAGGAACTGAGGTTAGCCACTTGCATAAATAATATTAAACTGTTGGGCAGTATCAGGTTTGTTATGCTCCATTTCTTGCCTCCACAATATAATTTCCTCCTTTTATTTCCAAAACATTAATAGATGTAGTGTAAAAGGACCGTGAGTAGGCTGAATTAGGATTTAGCTGCAATGGTTTATGGACAACCAGAGGTTTGTCACAAATAAGCAGACTTGATAAAATAATTACTGTGGGTGTGGGAAGAGAGAAATGACAGCATCTACTTCTTGAGTTCAAAAATTTCTCATAGGACAATATATGATCCTATTAAATTCAACCAAAATGGTGACAGGGAGCACATGTTTTTCTATGCCAGTACCTCCCTTATGCTAGGTTAGAGAAAACAGAAAGATATTAAATCATGAGGGTTTCTATTTGAGTGTGAATGTGGGATGGCCATGCTGGAGGTAAGTGCAAATTCTCCAAATCTTTCTGTGGGGAACTGACCACTCTCTTATCAGGAGGACTAGATTAACACATACTAATTTATGAAGGTTTTATGAGTCCTCATGTCAAGTCCTCACCATTTCCTCCTTTAGTATACAGCTCTGTCATTCATCTACAGCACTGTGACAGAAATCTCTTTTGCTCTACAGTACCACATGCCACCACATGCTCTAGGGTCTGACGTCCAGCTGGACCTAGTGCTTTGGTGCAATTGCTTTGCTGTTAGGAATGTGCTCCCTGGTAGAAACTCACATTTCAAAGGATTGTTTCCATCATTCCTTCCCTACTGCTGCAGCCAAGCATGGCAGCTCCTCCACAGGCAGCACTGACCTGCTCATTGAGTTATGAAGGGATCCATCTCTTGGCTTCTCACATACGGGAAAGGAGATTATGTCTCTCAGGGACAGACAGTGAGAGGGGAGATAGAGATGATTTTTGAGCTCAGTATCTCATTTAAATTTGAAGACTAGCCAGACAAAATGGGTACTGTAAGACCAAGAGAAAGCCTGAGAAGTGGAGGAGAAAAAAGGCACTCAGATGGGTTGGATGTGCAGATTTTTTTGTTTTTCCTCTTCAGTGTAACTTCTCAGTCAGCTAAAGCAGAAGGATACTTTTCAATGATAGGTTCAGTGTCCCTGAGTTTCAGTTATCATTGAGCAACACGGTATATCTGGGATTGACAATAAACTTGATGTCAGGACTGATGTTTTTAGGTTTGTGTACCTTTTTTTTGGTAGGGGGTGGCAGGGAGGAGTAGGTTTTAAACTCTGATCCATCCACACTGTTCTGTGGGCCTGGAGCATCTGAACGCCCCATTTTATAACAGATTTCAGGAGGAAAATCTGTGCTCATAAATGTGTGGCAGAGGTCAAGGGATGCCAGTGTTGCACCTTGTTGAGGAAAACCTTAAGTAAACCTTAAGACTACATACAGCAAATTGTTGGCACCCAAACTCAATCCACGTGGGGAAGGAGATAAGGGACAGTACCGTATCTGTGTGATGAGCAATTTAAGTTGTATTAAAGCTAGGAGGGCAAATCAGTGACAGAAGTCTAAATTTAAACAGAGCAAACAACAGGATTTTACATCAAATTTTTCTCTGCCACTTTTACAAATTACGTTATCATTTGCTACTTTTCTTCCATTCACAGTATCCTTTGTGCCCACTATGAAAATCTGATGGCAAAAGGCCCGCTCAGTGAAACACCATAAAAATACAGTCAACAGTAATTTATATTTTATCTTAATTTTTTATCTTGCTCTGGTTTACTAAATTCAGTTGCCTTAAGCAACACTTTGGTAGATAACAGAGATCTCCATGCCAAATCTAGAGAGACTGTCAGACTGCCATTCTCATTTTCATCCTCACCAGACCTTCAGCTTTCCTCTTTCATAATGTGTGTTGAGTCCATATATGAGTATAACATTCTGGCACTGTTCATGGAGTGATGTGTGTGTTTATGCTGTTCATGTGACAATTGAATATGTCAATATTCATGTGAAATTGAACACCATGCAAAAAAAAATAAATATTCCATTTTGGAATTCGAGTTTCAACGTCTGGTGGGGAATAATGACACTGGAAGGGGTCAAAGAATGTGAAAGGCAGCAAAAGGATTTATATGCTTCATTTGGTGTAGCATACTAATTTCAACAATCAGTAGGTTTGTTCAGTGTGGATCTGTGACAGGCTGCAGGACCTGTGCAAATTACTTGTTCCGTCTTTAGTGCTTCTCCCTTTCCTTTCTACCATGATACAAGCAACAGTCTTCACCTTGTGTACAACAGGCCCAATCTTTCTTTTGGCATGTGGCCAAAAGGAGATAAACACCTTTCACTCTTTGTGAAAATCAGTATTATGGCAAGTAAAATGAAATTTTGTGGCTATTCTGTATAGCACTCCTGTAGTAGTTATTTTGTCTTCTGGTTACCTTAAGTAGAGTAGGACATAGACAAACCACAGGATGGTGGATCTCCAGCACATGCGTGTCACACACACACAGAGATGACAGGATTTTCAAACTGATTGATTCAAACAGAATTAATTTTGTTAACTTTATCTGTGGTGGAGGTGGAAAATATGCAGCTGGTGAATAAATAGTATGAAGAGATAATAGAATTACCCAGCCTCATTAAATGGCTACACATTGTGCTATTTAGTAATTCATTCAATAGCAAGGTGTCTTGAAGAGCAGGTACAATAGATTATTAACTGTAGGGGGACTGCACACATAAAGACATAACTGTTAAGGGGAATCAATGCATTCTGCTCAGCACCATATGCATAGAGACACAGAACAGTTATTATTACAACATCATCTCAGCTTGTTTAACACAGCTATCCCTGTCCTTTCACTCTAATCTCTTTTCTCTGCTTTCCTCCTTTTTCTTTTTACAGAATCTAACTCTATAAAGGAACATAACAAAATCTTTCAAATTGAAATCTCACACCTCTCTACCCTCCTTAAGAAAGAAACGCATGCTATCAACAATACACATTAATCAGTTACAAATGGAAGTAATAATAATCTGCCATGCTCTTCTGCCTATTATCATAAGTAGCATGAAATGATAATTTAATAGTATGCAGTACTTCACATCATCAATAAAAGTATCCAAGCAGCAAAGCACAAACACTAACAAGTGTGCAGCACTGACAATTTTCATCACATCCCCAGGACCAGTTCATTTTTCATCAGCTGTAATGCCAGCTTGCCAAGTCACAGAGGGAGGAATGAAAGCTGCTACTTCAGCCTCACTAACGTGTGAGGGGGAAGAAGGCTGCCACTTCCTTAGCACTGCCTGCCTGAAAAGTTGTAATGGCCCCAAGGTGTCACCAGCAGGGACTCTACTATCACCTTCTGCTGCTTCTGTAGTGGGTTTTTCCCAGTCCTATACAGCTGCTGAGAACAACTAGCTCTCCCTTTTCTCATCATCTTATCTCGCCTTGAAAATGTCTGTCTCTTACTGCATGGGGGTGCAGTGCACTGTAGTCACCAGCTGGCTGACACACTAGCACTGCCTTGTTGGGGCCCCATTTGCAGTTTGAGTGTTCCTTTGTGCAATTGCCATCCCACTCAGTGTAGTGGTGAACAAGGTGGTGCTGGGTTAACAGTTGGATTTTATGGTCTTGGAAGTCTTTTCCATCTTAATGATTCTGTGGTTCTGTGAAGGGTGGCGTTATTACAGTGGTTGCCACTCACACAGACTGGTGTCCTTACACATACTGGTTCACCAGGTGAAAACTTTCATCCTGGTGAGGCTGGATGGAAATCCTCTCTCAAAGTGTTCTGTGGAAGTTGGAATTTCCACACCAAAAAGTTTTGCCACAATAAAAGATCTATTTTGCCCAAAGTGAAACAAAGTGGAAGTGTTTTCTTACAGGAAAATTGTGACTTGTGTCTTACCCACCTGTCTCCTCAGGGAAGACTCTGTCCCTCAAGGGTTATTGCTGTGTCTCATCAGCTTTTACTGATGGTGCTCTTATTGTAGGTACTGCCCAGGCCACAGAGCCACAGAGGGGAAGGCAGCTTTTGGCACACAGCTGCTATGTAGTGCCCTGGCAGCTGCATTAACTCTGAATCAACTGAAAATATTTCCACATTCCAAAACTGACAATTATTTTTAAGCTGACAGCCCTGCAAATGATTTTTCAGCACATTTTCATTTCTTTAGGGTTATCAATACACTCAAAATAATAATCTAAGAAGATAAAAAAATAAAAAATTCACACCAGAATCCTGTATTTATTTTAATTTTGAGAAATAGAATGATGTCAACTTGTCCACTCCTGTAGCAGTTTCCAAGTATGATAATACAGTTCCTGCATATACAGTAACATTGTGGTAACCAGCTCAGAAGAACAATGCTTCTGTTTATTTCATTGTTGGGATTTTAGCTGCCTATAATATTTCTCAAATAAGGCTACCTAACACTCAAGGGTGAGTTCATGTGTCCCCTGCCATTTACACGTGCCTGTAATTGAGCCATCAAGGAAATTACTGGCAAAGATCTTCCCTGTAGTCCTACAAAAAGGTTGGATGTCAGATGTAATAATAAAACTAAGAAGTTAGGAATATACATTCATAATCCAATAAAACTTACAGAAAAGTAGATGAAAAAATTAAAGAACATTTCCTTCAGAATTCAAGGCTATTTCTTTCCACAGAACTGTTGAAGACCCATGTTAGCTGTCAAACCTATAGTTAGTTAAAATTTATGTTGCAGTGGTTAGAAGAAGCGTTTTCCTCACCCTGGAAAAAATTAATAAAATTTTAAAAATTGGATGCTCAAAAAGCCAGATTTTTTCCATTATTAATTTCCAGTAAAAAGGCTTTTTTTAGTGCAAAATATCTAATTGGATATATATATATATATATATGTAAAAATGTGTTAGTCCAGATCTGGTAAGATTGAAAACTAACATTAACCTCTACACAAGTACTAAAAACACTATATTCTCAAGTTACACCATGAGTGAGACAAGCTACTGCAACTCACATATTCAGTTAAAGGTTGTTGTGTGGATAATTAATGTTCACATCATGCCTGTGACATGATTTATGGCTGCCTTCCAACTCGAGATATTCTATGATTATATGATTTCTAGTTTTGTTGAGTTCTCTGCTTGGTGCTCGATTCTGATGCTCAGCACAGATTTGCAAGGCCTGGAGCTCAGTGACACTTTTTGAAAATCTCCATTCTCCTCTTCCTGTATCAGTACTAATAGCTGCAAAGAATCAAATCACCACGCTGCTTAGCCATTTGGCCAGAAGAGCATATTTTGTGTTTGCTGCTTGAAAGGAAATTCTCAGAGGATTTTAGTCTGTGAAAGGCTGGGCACCAGTGCTCAAAAATATACGAATTGGTTTAATATGCTTGGAAAAGGGCAGATGTGATTATATTACTCCATTACACATGGAGGAAAACTAAGGCATAAAGATATAGAATGACTTCATAAACCCAGAAATGAGTACTGTGAACATTTCACTTCTTTTTGTTTATCACTTCAGCCACCTGGTACTCCCAGCAGCTAACCCAAACTTTTGGCTAGATGAGGAAAAAGTATTTCTTCTGGAAAGCCATGTTGATTAAATGCTCAATATGTAACCAAGTGGTTGAGTCAAGTGGAAAATAACAACTTTATGACAACTGTTTCTGTACCATTCTCTCATAGTGCTCAACAATTGATTATACATAATGACATAATATTGAAACGCCAGACATCTTTTCACTACAATTACTTTTTTCCTTTCCATCTCCATCATTTGGCTTTGATTTTAAAGTGGCAACTTATAACAGACAATTCTTGTTTTCACTATGTTGCTTTAACACATTCTGCCTTGGTGATTTTCAAATTAAACAGTCTTAGTTAATTCTACTACCAAAATTGTAGCTAATAATTAATATTGTAGGTTTTCAATATTTTTAGGTTTCTTTAAAAAAGATTTGGTTCATACTGAAATAGAAGCAACTTCCCAGATTCCCATGGGAAGAACAACTCAGCATTTAGTGCAGATTTCAATGCCTGGGCTCTGGATGAAGTTCATCTGTGGTTTGCTGAAGTACCTTGCAAACTCACTTTTATGAGAGCATTATGGGAAATTGCAGACCAATGCCCCAACTTCACGCCATGGTGTTCTGTGACGCAATTAGGATCACAGAATAACTCAGGTTGAAAAACCTTGATTGTTATTAGAAATAATGTCTGCAAAGCTGTCTCTTATCCTGTTAACAACTTGATGATTAGCCTTAGCCACTCACCTAATAGAAATTTTCTGCCAAAATTAGAGCAATTCTTTTTCAGATAGATTTCAAGTGAGAAAGGTACCACTGTAACACTGAACCTAATATATAACTGAGGATTTTCTGTGTTGAATGCATGCATCACCATAGCTAATTTGTAGAGATTTCAACACCAACTGAGGAGGTAGCACAGAAACATAAGTCTCAAATAGCGTATCCATAGCACATAGAAGCGAAAAGTAAATCTAATGATGTCTTAGTATTCACCTGGGATCCACACATTTCCTGTGGAATATGTTAGTGATGTAAAAATGGCCCCTTAACCTCACTTTTCCTCTCCAGTATGGAAACAGAAAGTAAAAAAATTATATTTTGAGAACATTGCCAAGGTAATCTGAGCAAGCAGAGTTGTAGCAGAGGTACTGTTATATTTATTCTGACTTCTGCTTTTATAATCACTGCAATGGGCCTGTGTGTGTTTACATTGGTCTGTTCATAGCACAGACAAAGAACAGTTTCCAGGTACTCTGACAAAAGGGAAAACAATGTCACACCTTCTTTACAGTCTCCTGCAATTGTCATGAGTTAGAATAATCATTTAAAATAGGGCTAAGAATTTATAAAGGCTCTGTGTGGCTTCCAGTAGTCCTTCTGTAGGAATGAGAGTCATTGGAAACCTCTGAGAATGTCAGGGCATATAAGCATATACAAGTAACTGTTATCTCTTAATGTTTGATGGTGTTGACATTAACCATCAAAGCTTTGCTGTTCTGCTTGTACTTCATCACCTTGCTTTGCTCTGAATATTTGTCTTCCTCCAAGACAATCAGTTTGTCCGCACAGTCCCATTTCAGAAGTCCTCATGCTCACGAGCGCAAATTGAATGCCGCTTTCACAGAAGTGCTGTTTAATGCACACAGGACAGCTCTTGCAAGCCATGAAGCTATTTAGTTCTTCTGATAGCTTTAATCAATTTGTACTCTTGCTAGCTCTTCACAATGGATTGTACCCCTTCACATCTGTGGGGCTGCAGCCGTAGGAATAAGTTAATACAAGTACTGACGCAAGTAGAGTTTCCTGCCATGAAATACAAAACTGGGTGTTTTTGGCTTCACAGTTGAATTTCTTATTGCACATAATGCTCACTCTTTTGTTAAGCTTTCAGTAGAAGTTGTTTTTTTTTTTTTTAATGCTGCCTTGAAAAACATCCTGCCATTTTCAACTAAACAGAAGTTTCCAGTAGAAAGGATTCCTCTGTGTCTTTCTGTGTTGCTTTTACTGGCTGCTTTGATTTTCTGCTTCTTTCCTTGTTTTCCTGGACTACCATTGGGGGATGGCATTGATAAATGAAATGCTTGGCTCTCTCATGACATTAACACCATTAAAAGTAAGTTCTCATGAGTAACTCATTGCTTTCTCCCAGGGAGTAGTGTCATAATATGGATTTTCAGACTCTTATGTCCAAAGTAGAATCAACAGAAAAAGAAATCAGGAACAAAAAAAAAGCTTAAGGGAAATGCTGGGAGCAACCAGAGACTTGTTTTCAATCATTCTGGTGTTGTAATGAAGCTTCATTACAAACAAAAAACCCAGTTCTATAATAAAATTGGGGAGAGTCCTCTGTAGCACAACGTCTTTTTACCATTCCTAGCTATCCTTGATGCACCAAAAAATTAGAGAATGAAGGTTTTACTGTGTTTGGCTAGAAAGTAAAAGTAGGTTCAGTGATAAGGTCATGGCTTCTGCCCTGTCCTATTCTAGCTGACAGAGCAGCAATAGAAAAAAGTAGCCATGTCTGTGCTAAACTAATAGGAAAACTGACCACGTTAAAAATCTGAGCTCAAGTGAGAGAAGAAAAACAGCTGATAGTTTGATAAAGTAAAGCCAGTACTTTATTATTTCTTTTATCGGTCTTCCTCTTGACTGAACTGTCAATAAAATGCTCTGAGCACTCTGAACAAAAGCCATTTCTTGAAGAATGTTCGTCTTTTTTTTTTTTTTTTTTTTTTTTTAATTTTTTTTTTTATTATGATATCTCTAAAGAATAAAAGAAACAGTTTAAGTGATACAATAGCAGGCTGGCAAGCAGTGTAAAGTTCATCATTCCCAAACAAGCTTTGAGCGGTGGCTCTTTAGCTTTGATGTCACATTTCTGCTTCTTCATTACAAGAACCCTTTTCTATCACATGTGGATGTACTGAAGAGTAGGGTGGTATAAAGATTTTCAAAATGTTTTTTACCAAGGGCTAGTGCTGCCTTTCATTTTTAAATCTCACATTGAAAGCTAGTTACAGACCACCTGCCTAGCCCAAGTAATCAGCAGCTTTTCTAAGGAACATTGTCTCCAAAGGAGTTCAATCTACATTGTTGTACGCTCCTTTTTACATTTTCTCACGTGTTTGCGGACATGTTTCTCAGTTTCTTACACAGTGATGCTCAAGAATTCCTAATAATAAATTCACTCTGCAAAGCTGTTCCCCTACCATGAAAAACACAGTAAAATTTTTGGGAGACTACCATCATCTCAGTAATTTTTTTACTGTGAGTATTGTCACAGTCATGATTAGAATGCAGTTCAGCTATGTGAAAATAAAACCATGCTTAAAACTACTCTAAATACCTATAGCTGTTCCTCTTTCTACATAAAATGGGGCTGGACTGAAAATCCCATTCTATTTGGATTAACTGTGTAGTATAGAGTTACACTTAAGTCACAGCTTGCTTTTAACTTGCTAGCTTGCATAGGGGTGGCAGGCCAGCCACAATCTGACCACCTGGAACTTGGTATCATGTGCAAAATCTTTCCAAGAAGATTTAAATGCTGTAAAAAATTACCTCTGCTGAACACTGAATATCTCAACTACATTGGAGCAAGAATGTTAATTATCTGCAAAGCTGAAAATCATAAACTTCTATATTACACTTCAACCACTGCAACTTCTGCAGAAAGCATGTTGAGCCAGAACTTGCACAGGTATAATTTTACAAGATAAGTATATATTAGCAATGTAAGATAATTAGATTTTACCATAAAAAGTCACTGGACTCATCTGTATCTGCATATTTACAACATTCAAAAACCTGTACTGTTACAGAAACACATTTGCAAATTGAGTGCGTCATCCAATTCCTTAATTTCCATTTTCATTTAAAAAAAAAGAAATTATGCTGAAGTATTTACATGTATTACTAAACAATTTGATTTCTTTTTTTTCCCCCTGCAAATTCACCTATTAAAGAAAAAAAACTCTACATCTGCTATTGCAGCAGTTTGTTTTGGACTGTGACTTTGATAGTTTATTTCAGTGGTTCTCAGTCTCTGAACTATACATGTTTGCAGTCATACTTTTAACTCAGAAAGGTGGTATTCTTCTGCCAACCACTGAAAACCATTTGTTGCTACAGACCATAATTTGGGAGCTGATGGTTTAGTCTCCTGAAAATAACTTTGTTGTACTAATGTAGTCTGCTGGGATATGGAATCGATGGCTTTGTTAATGGCTGTCTCCAGATGTTTCGTCTCTGTATTTTCATACACTTTGTTTCGGAGCTAATTACCTACAAGATAGTTCAGTTTTACAAGACTGCTGACAACAAACAAAGAGTAGAGTGCAAATAATGGTATGCCAAAAGATACTGTGCTGATTGGAGCTTGAAACCAAGCTTTTAGTGAATGGAGCACCCGGACTCTTGGAGCATTAGCCCATAACCTCAACACAGCTCATCGACTCCAGAAGCACTCCAATTCAACAGAAACTAGAATATAATTGTCCTAGACATATAATTATTGTCCATATTAACAATTGTTGAGCAAGAAGGAGATTTCTTTTAGTTTACAGAGTATTTTGCAATTTGAAAACTAAGTTTTTGTTAAGAGAAGAAAATGAACTCTCTTATTTATTGCCTGACCAGATAAAATGAAATGTACAGATAGTTGCACCTTTGATGTGCAACTTATTCTTGTATTTATTTTACGCTTTAAAAGATTTCAAAATAAAGGACTACACATTAATTTCTTTCATCTTTATTATTTATTTTCATAAGCTGCTAAAGCTGTGCTTTATTTATTGCAAGTCATCCATACATAATTCTCTGTAGTTTAGAAAACTGCATCTAACATTTTCACCCCAACTTTATAAATTGCATTGATTTATTTCTGTCTCTAAGGCCTACGACCATTTATTACAACAACAAAACATCCTCCATTTCTGGTGATCAAGGAACAAAGTCTACTCATTTACTGTGTAGTGAGAATTGACAGATGGCCAAATGGGGTGATAGATTTGATTTTAATGTGTCTTAAGAGAGTAAATGAACCAAAGGCAATCTTCAACTCATGTGAAAAGTTGGATTTTTGTGTGGCTTTTCTGCAACAGTGAGGTACAATTCTCACAGCACTTCATTGATTTTCCAATCAACCATGACCATTCAGTTGGCAAAAAGAAGGGTCAAAGAATTTTTATAAAGGGGTTTTTTTTATTGTTTTTCTAGAACTGCCCAAACAAGACTGAATGTACATAACATAAAATACCCTTCAGTGTTTGGTGGTGGGTTTTTTTCTCCTGAAAAATCTGTGTGAGTTTCACAGGTTATACATTTTCAGTTTTACATCAAATGAAATGATTTTTTCAAGAGTCATCTGCAACATAAAGAGAATAAAATTTCCTCATACCTCTCTACCTATATTTTTAGCATATATAGTTGATAACAAATCACTTTTCATTTCTCCCTTTGAACTTTGAGTAGGGATAGTTTCCCTGTTTAAGAACATGTGATACATGGAACAATGCAATAAAGCCAAAATGCAGTAGATCAGAGGAGTTTTTCACTATGCTCAAACAACAATATATTTGTAAATCCTTACACATCATTAGGGACGCAAAAAGTAATTATACTGTGTGTGTCAAACAGTGAGTTAGTTAGACCTCACTGTGGTTGGGGTCTGGTGAAAAACCTCTAAGGCATGCTTGAAAGTTGTCATATGGGAGGATAAACACTTCCAACCACAGGCAGCAGTATCTGAGAACAAGTGCATAAAACACCATTTTAAGATTTGAGTGTTTACCTGAAGTGAAAATATTTACAAACTGCCCTTGAGCTAATTGGTTGATTTGTAACATCACTGCATGTTTTGTGAAATATTGATGGTGTGCTAGAAGAGGCACTGTTTTTCAGTCAGGTGACATATCTCATGGTACATCTTTAGGTGGATAATGCCACCTGAATCACGAGCACATGAGCATTACCTAAAAACTGAAAGCTTCTCTCTTTTTGGTTTTGTACACAAAACACTTCACAGAATCTTCACACCGTGCCTTATACAGTGGGTCATACATTCACTGCTTTTTAAGTAATGCTTAGTATTTGACTTGTGTTTGGTATAATTGAGTATTTTGTCATAGTTTGTGCAGCTAACATAAAATCCTCCCTTTCTAAGAGGGAAATTATGATCCTTTTACTAGCTGGACAAGCAGACAAACTACTTTTTTCTTGGTTTGTGGAAGGAATTTAGACATTTTCTCATGTTTCAAATATGAAAAAATTGGTTTTATAAAAATTGCTTCACATTTCACAATTAAAGGTTGAAATTTGGGCTTTGGAGACGTGAATTGATTTCAAGAAACATTTTTTCTTTAATTATCCATCTACAAATGGGATTAAGATACTTAAAAAACAGTCCATAACCTTTTCTAATTATCAGTTGAAAGACCAGAGCTATCAAAGCGTACTCGCTGAATTAAAGTTGCTACACACTTTGTCATCTGATCCTCATTTTCCTTTTCACACTTATATAGGAATATTCATTTTAATTCCTCTGAATTTTTAAAGGAAATTATGTATTCAAAAATAAAATTCTCTTTGCGCTGAACTCTTTAGAAACACAAACTTTAGAAGAGCTTTGGATCCTGTTCTAAGTGGTTCCAGTGGGAGATGGAAAGAAAGCGTGAAAAATTTGAGATTAAATTCCTAAATAATTTATTATCACTGAAAACAACAGAAGGAAGTCTGTTCATTTCCTTAAACACTGTTTTACTACTGTACTGTACTGAAGAATTTGTAGGAGGTTCAAGTCTTCAAGGACAGCGTGGCAACTCCGCCTGCCCAGGCTGTGCCTGCTTTATCACAGATGAATCAGAATAAGCTGCTCTTTAAAGGAAAAAATTGGGTAAGACTGGGTAAATTAGATGAAGTAATAATGGCTAAATAAGTCAGCTGGACCATGAGAAAAAATACTTAGGACTGGATTTAGCTGACCAAACCAAGGCATAACTATAGACATGGACAGCAGAGATAACTCCAGACATTTCAGATTCCTTTGTCAACAATGTAGAAAAATAGGCTCATCTACAGAGTAATTTATTTCATCTTCAACTCAGCATTTTCTGTATAGATGAAAGTAACCACGCCCTAAACTATCTTGTCTCTCACCTATAAAGATATTCTGAGTTCATGAGTTTCCATGTGGGACTAGTGGGTTGCCAGGATGGAAACCTACTGAAATCCAGTGGGGACCTCTGGATTATGGAATCTCAGGTAATTATTTGTAGTTACTAAGTCTTTCTAAAGTCAGCTTTGCTTAGAATGTGAACTTTCATGGTAAGCGTCAAGCCTTACTGTGCTCTACAGACATGAAGAGGCAGAAGTTTATGAAATGTCCATATTTTTGCTACATCTGCTTAGTTACATCCAATCCATCTTCCAGTTTAAAGACTATGCTGTAACCGTGGTCATAATGGTTAGAATGCTGTTTTAATTTTGTGAGATTGCTTTGGAGAAGGGATGATGTTCCATCTTTAAGGAAATGTTTTTATTCTGTTCAACTTTTATGCACGATCATGAGGGTTTTTTTGAAGAACTCTTACTTTATTATTACATGCATGAATATATGTACCAGGTTTTTGGTTAAAGTATGCAAAGTTCTCTTCCTCTGCTTCTTGAGAAATTTCTAGATTCTACCCAATCTTGAGGCACTGCCACAATGAAGACAAGATGCTATTTTGTTCTGTACTGTATTTTATAGTTACCTGTTTGTGCCTTTCAATTTGTCTTGGAGCAAGGTCTTGCTATTCATTTGGCAGAATTCACATATAGTTTGGAACAATGCACACTAATGCCATGACATTCAGACTAAGCAAATGGCAATAATTTTCAACCTCACTAGTTATTTGGATATATCCAATTATTTGCATGGGCAAATGTGTCCGTGTGTATGTGTAATACTGACTAATAATCCCTATATTCTTATTGACCCATCATACACACTCTGATTGAACTCAATAGGAAATGTTCATGCAGAATAATTGTGAAATTAGAATAAGCAAATAATTAAAAAATAATCTGTAAAAATTAGAAATTTAACCACAGAAACACATGCTCTAGTTGTATTTCCTGAAGTAACTGTGCTGCTGACAAGAAGAAGAATGTTGGTTCCAGATCATTCATTTTGAAAACTCACACGTGTCCATTTTCCCTAGTCCCTTCCTTCTCTCTGTTGCTGCTTAGTGCCCTGAATATAAAAAATAATTTTCAGATCCTAGTCTAAGAAATCTTCCTGAGAGGATAGTTTATGTCACAATGCATTTTTATCTCATATAAACTTTCCCCAAATGTTTTGAAGACATTGACGTGGTTGTTGTTAATGTTTATTTACCCAACAATAATCTCTAAAAATCTTTAAAAGCTGGTTTTTACCAGTGTGCAATTTCCTATTTAATCATCCTGATAAAGTATCTAGCCCACAAAAACTCTAATAAATCAGTTACTAACCTCAGTAAATACTGGCCTAAAAGGAAACATCTTGATAACACATGGAAAAAAGACCCCACCATATTAATAAATTGTAAAACCCCCAAATTATTTCTATTTTTAAAAAAAGAGAAAGGAAAAAAAAAGGAGCAGCCTTATGGATCTGTGATGACTGTCTATTGTATCATCTGATTCTCCTGTTTCTGGTTTAGAGACAATCCTGCAAGGAGGGAGGTGAACCAGTCTTACAAACTCATTTCAGACTGGTGGGATGCTACCATCCCTCTTTTGGTGGATTACAGCCATATAAAATCTTTCATATAAAAGATTTTGGGTTCACTTGACCCACATCTTCACCAAACCTGTTTGACTTCAAGGACAAAAGCTATTGAAAAGCTTGCTGCTGCCAGAGCTGGAGGAATTTTTGAGCCTTATTTAGAGAAGTGAAGATTCAAGAGAGGATAATAGGCCTCAAATGACAATCAGATAACATTATGAACAAAGGAAACTAATTACTCAAGAAAGAGCTAATGGGCTGGCAGTAGGAAAGAAAAAATATTGAAGAGGAATTGAGAAAATGTTCAAATGACAAAACCAGGAATAGGGCACATGTGCTGAAGTATTGCAAACTTGTTTAGGTAAGTTATTAGTGGCCTTATATTTTACAGGGCTGTAAGACAGTCCTGCAAAATGCAGAGGGTGGATCAAAGTCAGGCATACACAAGTCAGGTTTTTTCCCCTTTAAGGTGATGACAATATTTCCCTACTATTTTAGAGAAACAGGAACAGAAAAAAAAATGTGTAAGTGCTACACCATCTACTTTTGTTACTTTTAAGCATAAGGCAGTATAAAGGAAGTGTAGTCACCCAAAAAATTCTCTGGGATGCATAAATTGATAAGAGAACCACGTTAAAATACTGGTCTCATTTTTATACCTTTGTGTGTGAAGGTGATGTTATCTATTTCTTCATCTGCAAGGTGCAAAATTGAAATTAGTATAGGTTTAGGTCATAAGCTAGTTTTCTGTTTGCTTCTTTCATTCACAATATCAAGTTTTCTGCAATACTTGAATGTATCTAGAAGGAAAAACTATGTGTTTAATAGTTAAATTAAAAATATCTGAAAATAGATGGATGTATCAGGAACGATCCCTTTATTATTTAATCTCTCCCACAAACATACGATACACTATGCATAAATTTGTAATAGGACAATTTTAAGTTTGCATGTTATTTACACAACATAACTACTCCATTGGAAGCATTAGGATTTCTCAACTATATAAGTATTTGCATCATTTAAACAATGTGTATTATTTACCCAACAGACCATAAAGACTTCATGCAGAGCAGTTACAGAGATCCAGGACATAATAATGTCTTGGATAAATCTAATTTGGAGTCATCTGAGTGCATTAGATGACTAAAGAATATATTTACACATGCACATTGGTTTGGTTTTTAAACAGTAATAGAGGAACCATTTTCCTTACATCTTCATGGCTACCTCAAAACAACAGAACAAGAACAAGCTATGCTAAATTATCCCACCACATGTTTCTGGGAGTTCTGCATTTAGTGTGGAGAAAATACTATTTTTCATTTACACTGTAGACTTATACTCCCAATATAAAAGACCATTTTGAGCCATAGAGACCAAAAGCTATCTTTCTTTTGGCCCCTGCTATTGCTCACTAGCTTTAAGTATGAATTTCTGCAGAGTCTGCAGTGAGTGTTGAAGACTTGATGATTCATTAGGTACTGTTCAAAAGGTTCCATGAGATGCAGGACTGTCTGTGCTTGACTCTCTTGGGGTAACAAATTCCTGCAGATAATTGTTAAGAGAGCTGACTTAATATATTTCAGCTATTAAATATTCACACCAAACTACTCTCTGAAAATTAAAAGAAGTAGGGATTGTCTGCAGAGTTTGGTAAATAATATATTTAAAACAAATTTAAAATATTATTTTTAAATAGTATTTTTGACACAATTAGGTGCCAGAAAAAATGTGGTTAGATAATTTTTTAACAAAGACAAAGAATGAAATGTGAGAAAAAAATCTAAGTTCAAATATGAAAATAAAAAAAAAATCAAGATTAATTTTCTCAATTATTATTAATGTCA
The DNA here is from genome assembly GCA_027886175.1 of Phylloscopus collybita. Lineage (NCBI taxonomy): Eukaryota > Metazoa > Chordata > Aves > Passeriformes > Phylloscopidae > Phylloscopus > Phylloscopus collybita. Next base: position 37,122,840 of record JAJNNQ010000075.1, read on the forward strand.
GTGAGGTACAAAAAAGCTCACCAGTAACTTTACCCAATGCATGTTATCTTAAATGCAGAAAATTACTGAATTCCTTGTATTCCCACAAACTAATGTCTTCCATTCTGTCCCCATATGATGAATTCATAGGATGAACTTCATGTTGGTTTTGGTAAGACTTTTTTAAGGCCCTATGCTATTAAGGCGTGACTTCAGACAAATCTTTTCTTTCATATTTTGTTAGCTGTTATCACAGAACTGTGCTTACTTGCCAGGGCAAAACAACAGTGTTGGCATCACAGTGATGTGGGAGCAGTTTACCCCTTTCACAGTCAGAAAGAACAGGTCAGAGCATTTTTATAAGAACACAGCTGAGATATGAATACCTTTTTTGGTAATCTCTGCCACAGCACACACAGGTCAACATTCAGAAAATGAGTAATGATCATTGTCCACTGGTAGAAAGATCTTCTCAGCACATCAGAACAGACCCCATTGTGCCTCTTAAAAAAACCTCAACAAAACCACAAAAAAACCCCCAGAAAAACATCAGACACACAGTATTTTGGCAGTGTACTCAGAGAAATGTGAGATTGGCCCTTGAGGGAATTCTTATTCTCAAGTGGATGTAAATGTATTCATCAATGCAAAGAAATGCATAGTGTGTTATATACACAATACATTAATAAATAGCCATTCATTAAAAAATAATGAGATTTTCTACAAAAAAACCCTGTGGTGTTTAGGGTCATAAAAAAGACAGTAAAAAAGGTGGGGGGAAGATTATGTGGAAAATCTGATTAAAATACAGAAACCTCATCTTATATATAAGATAAAATAAATATTTTATTGGCTCACTGTAAACAAAAGAACAAGTGCAGTAAAATGTAATTAAAAATGTAAAAGTGTGGGGAATGATTTATTTTACCACAGTGATATTAATATTAGAAATAGTATGTAAATAGATAACAAGGTTCTGCTGCAGAAACAGTGGAAAATGCCTGTTCATTTTCTGTAATGAGCTTTCATCTTTTTGATTTTCCCTTTAAGTACTTCCAGTGATTTATTAATAATGATGCTCTTAGCTGTTGGACAGCTCTAGCAAAGCTTCAAATTCTGGTACTTCCTAACAGGTATTACTCACAGTTTTTATTATTTTTTTCAAGCCCAGTCAATATGTTTAACAGAGCATGTTTTGACAGAAATATAGACTGTTTCACACTTCTGCCTTGTCATGTAAAGACCAGGAGGCTTCTGTGTGGTTTGTGAGCCACAGGCCATGAGATCAGAAGACAGAGAGCTGCTCTGGCTCAGCAGCAGCTGGCACTCCACAGGCACAACAACTCTTAACGTGCAAAGCATGCTGCCACCACAGGCACGGCTTTTCCGCTTTCATTTCATCATACTTGGGTCTATCAGACAATCTCCTAGTGAAGAACACTCCCCATGTAGCCTATACCTTTGAAACACATCCTACTGCTGGTTGAGAGCAAGCTCTGGTTTTATATCCGGGCGGCATTGTCCCTGCTACAAAGTACCCCAGGCCTTTCCTGACAACTGACAACAAGCTGGCTTCATGAGTTAGAGAAAATCATAGGGAATTGTGGTAAAATGGTAAAAAAATTGCAATTCTGCCAGCCCAAGTATGAGGCCACTTATCCACAGCTTCAGGGTTGAGTAACGCCGCAGAGATTCAGCACCTGACCCGTTTTTTGAGAGGGTTTAACATAGATCGAGAAGGTGGTACGTGGCTGCAACCAACAAGAGTTATCTGTTAGTTTAGACATTATAGTTATACATTTGGAAATAGTTATACATTTATACCGGAAAGGATTCGTAATTCCTATGACTGTGCACAATAGATTTCAGTTAAAAACTTATCACAAATAAAGCCTTAAGTATAGAAATGTAATTTTAATATAACCACCGCTGCTGATAACACAGGCAATTTAAAACATCAAATTCCTTCTTTTTCCAATAACTTCTTATCCTTTCAGTTCCAACTCATTTTCAAACACCCAAGGGAAAAAAAGACTACACAGCACGACCTGGAAGGCTACAAATCTGGGCTATTTTAGAACAAAGTAAGGTGAGAGGAACAGTGCCTTTTCTATGAAAATGTACTCTCATTGAAATCAAAGTACTGGAAGGGAAAAATGTCAATGGGAAACTGCTGAACTAGATAATTTAAGTTTTCTCACTTCATTATAATTCTTTGACACTACTGAAATAAAATAATTCAGCACGCATTCTCTTGATTCCTGAGTGAATTAAAAAAAAATATTCCGCAAGAGGCACCTCACAAATAATCTTATTTTTTTGTTCTAAATCTTTTCTTCAAGGTACTCCTACTTTATTTCAGAGCACTAGTGAAATTTCTTCTCCACCCTCTTTCTTGTTACTATCTACAAGTTAGTTGTATATTGCTGTTACCTTCTCAATCCCCAAATAAGCAGAACTAAACATGGTAATTCTCCTACCTGTTGTTAGGAAAGAATATAGTTTGACCCTCAGACTTCAATACATTTACTAGAGCTTCCTGAAACTTAAAGGCAGAGAATTTTCAAGCTTTTTAAGCCTGTAGATGAGGTCACTGGGCCACACTAACAGGTCACATTATGAGATCAGGACTCTGGCAGTCCTAATGTCCTAAAAATGTATTCTGTTCTGGTTGAGTAAAAAAAGATTGAAATATCAAATTCATCATAACGTGCTGATTACTAGAAGTCACTTTAACATTTTCTTAAAAAAATGGGAATAGGTGCTGGGTTTAAATAATTTTACAGGCTTCATACCATTCTGTCATGGTAGAGAAACAAATTTCTGTTAAAGAGAATCTTTTTGTTTTGTTACTTTTTAGGTACCATAAGTATAAAACATCATAATTGCAATGAAGTTTCAAAAATCAAGAAAAAGAAGGAAGGGAAGGGAAGGGAAGGGAAGGGAAGGGAAGGGAAGGGAAGGGAAGGGAAGGGAAGGGAAGGGAAGGGAAGGAAGGAAGGAAGGAAGGAAGGAAGGAAGGAAGGAAGGAAGGAAGGAAGGAAGGCAAAACCAAAAACATTAATAACATAAAAGATTCACAGGCCAAAGAAATAAAATAAGTTTGTGCGAGAAATTATCTATGACGTTTTCTTCAAATTAAGTAGTAGCAGATAAATACTTATCAATTCTGATAATCCTACTGAAGACAATGGAGGGTATGTTTGTGGGTATTACCATGCTATGCTATAGAATGCATAAATGATCTAGAGGGTTTGTAAAAACACAATAGATTTTGTGCAAAATCTGTTATTACATAATGTGTTTCAGTACATATTTGGCTGCTAACAGCAGAAGACTCTGGAATATTTTGCAGGAAAATAATGTCTTTCTTGGCATAAGAACAATGCCCAGTAAAGTCTATCAGTTTGTTTCAGTTGTACTGCCTAAGGCAGTGGTTGACCAAACGATGGCTACAATGAAAAACTCATTGAAATCACTTTCCTCCATGTGTGTTTTAATATTATGGCCCTGAGATCAGCTCAGCTAGTCAGAGCATGGTGCTGGTAGCACCAAAAAACTATCAGCCAAAGGGCTATGGGTTCAATCCCTATATGGGCCCTTCACTCCAGAGCTGGATTCCAGGATCCTTGTGAGACCCTTCCACCTCGGAATATTCTGTGATTATAGTGCTTTATCACTTTGTAGGATATGCATTCCAGGGCAGTACTGCCTGTGCATATCACTCTCCCTGTTGTTCCCTTGCCATGACAAAGTAAGGCATTCAACATGATACTCTGGTTTGGTAAGGCCCTCGTTCTTCTTGCTTTGTTTTCAATATGTATTTACTGCTATATGTTCATAATAGAAAAAAATAAGATCTAACACAAGTTCCTGGCACTCATTGAGACTGATGATACTATTCAGCCTGGTGGACAGAAAGCCCAGTGTCAAGGGTGAGCTCCCAAGACAGTTATAAGGTGTCAGCCATTGTATTACTCTCTGCCTCTGAGTCACTTTTTGCAGATTTGTAAAGCTTAGGCAATTGAGTGTCTTTAAAGTAAAGGCCACTATTTCAAATATAACAGGGTTGGGGTTTTTTTAAGTCAGAAGGAATAAAAGTTTGGTTTCAGGGATTTAGACTTAACAGTACTGAGGAGAGATATTCAAAATCACAAAAGATAGCACCTATAAATACGAATATTTAACTCCTCTGCATATTTTTTCTGATATCCTCCTAGAAAATCATATTTCAATAATTGCAAAATATTTAGATAATATTTTTTCCAAAAGCATGCAGAAAAGAGAATGGTATTCTAAATATCTAGTTGACATGTAGACCAGCTGAGGACACTTTTTATGAGAGATTATGCTTACTCATTTCAATGTAATTGCCAAAAAAAAAAAAAAAAAAAAAAAAAAAAGGACAGTATGTAAAATAATAAATTTACAATTGCATTTTGAGTTTTTTATTGCTTTATCTGACTCCCATCACAAGCATGGCAAATCTATTAGATGTCACCAATGGTATTATGCTGTTGTGCTTATATGAAAAGAATTGGTTACTACATTAAGATTGTATTACATAACAGATATCTCCCTGGAGCAGAAAGTCAACATAAAAAAGGCTATAGTGTAAACCAGATGTTTTGATACTATGTTTCAGAGAAAGCATTTTTTGGGGGGCGGGGGGGGGAAGGAAAGAAAGAAAGGTCATTCATGCTATATTTACATTAAATTAGACAAGAAAAACAAACAGATAACCTCTTTGCTAAAGAAAAAATGTCCTCCAAGTACAATTTATTCAGTCTTTTACCATTAGGAAGAGTGTTTTGATTTGGTACATGGCATGTATTGCAGACTTTTCCCAGTCTTGTGGTGCTCTTGTCCATTTTGCAGTGTCACTTGAACCTAGTCTGTGTTACTGTTCTCTTTCTTAGGAAATCTTGTATATTTGCAGTGTTCTATAAAATATCAATCTTTCTCATTTCTAGAGATATATGTAGGAACAAACCTCTCATTTGACAAATAAATACAATTATAAAGAACAGGAAAATTGAATGTGGCAACCAAAAATTTTTAGCTTAGTTTTGTTTTCAAGAAGAGAACCTACAACTGGGATAATTTCTTTTCCAGCCAGAATCTGAGAAAACACACACACACAAAAAAAAAAAAAAAAAAAAAGGGGACAAAGCTTCTGGACCAATTCTCATGGGCCATATGTGGGGAGAAATTACCTAATCAACTGTTTGTCTAACTGGACAATATTTGATAGGTATAATAATCAACTGACCTTATAAAAATTGCAGAAATAATGCATCACATGTGCATACCACCATATGGTGCACTTAGAAGGCTTTCAATTTAAGATATGTTTTTATATTATTATCTTAACACTGTTTGGAAAAGTTTTGTGTTTTATTCCAGACAACAAATGTTTAATCTTTCACATATTTTTGAAGTGACACATTTTATGCTTGAAATGTTTATTCATCTAGAATCATAGAGTGGTTTGGGATGGAAGGAACTTTTAAAGATCATCTAGTATATACATCACATGTATAACTTTGTCCTTGTACAATCTGAACTCAGGTTTACTTACAAGGTTGCAGTAATGAGCCGTCAAAAGTATTTACAGAATCAGAGCTTAGTGACAAGTGGCTGAATTGCTAAAAAATATAATTTTATTGTCTTTAAATAGTGCTTCTAGCTTTTTTTTTTTTTTTTTTTTACTAGAAAATTACTTTTATTTTCTAAGGAGACATAGGGTTTTCTTATCTAAGGACTCATGCAATGAGGCTTTCCTTGACTACTATCCTCCATTAGGACAGAAAATAAAAGGCAAACTCTTAAGTTACTCCTGCCTGAAAGAACTTCCAGACATTTCCATCTCCTTAAAGGGGCAAGAGGTAAACAATTGTTTCTATACTTGTGTAATGGGTAAATCAAATTTCATATATGGATACATTTTGAGATTTCTAACACATTCAGTTTGACAGAGTGGTCTATGATATCTGATCTAGATGGAGCTTCAGCTTCCTAAGAGCCTGAACTCTGCACTTCTTATAAGTAAAAATATATTTGGAAGTAGCAGTGCTCAGATAACTATGCTCCTTGTAATTCTTCATGATTTCTAGAGCAATATTCTGCAATGCTACAAATCCTTACAATTCCTACTGCAATGTGCACTAAGCAACTGAGGGTCATTGCTCCTGCACAACTTTCTATTTGGAGTATATTCTAGAATTCTGCAATTAAGAATGCAAAGTCATGGATTATAAAGCCAAAAAAAAAAAAAAAAAATCCACCAAAACAAAATAAAAACAAAAAAAACCCCAAAACCAACCAACCAACCAAACAAAAACCCACAAAAACAAACCCAACCAAGACAATGGCCAATCATCTTGAACTGAATTCAACAAGCAACATTTGAGAAAAAAAAAGTAAGCTGGGAGGAAGAGAGTTCAAAACTGTTAATTCTGGATCAGTGTCAAGGATGCATGGAGAAGATTTTCAAAAATTTTACAATGGCATAAATATGTGAGAGCACAGAAAACAAGGCATTCATGGAGGTGGTGATATTAAAAAGAGAAAAAATATTGTGAATATATAGAAATAATATTTCAACAGCTTTGCTGGATAGGTTCTACCTTGAAATATAGCATGAAGGAAGCATTGTTGAGCTTACTCTATTAAGGGCAGACACTTTAAAGAGGTGTCTGCGGCTCATGATAATTTTCACTATTATAATTATAATCATAATTGATCTAATATCTTCATATCCTGATATGTTTTTAGCTCTGCAACCTTTGCCTCAGTAGGCTGGAAATGTGAAAAGTCCCATACTTGCAGCAAAAGGCTGGAATAAATTTCACTACCTTTGCCCTTTACTGTGCTTTGCCATTTGATTACCTGTCATTCTTTGACTCCTCTGTACAGGCCCAACAACTTTGGGGAAGGAGGAGGAATGCCTACTGGAATGCCTCGTCAGTCACAAAGCTAAGTCTATAAAAGGTTAAAGAAGACTGGCATTCAGATGTCTTCATGGGCATGGGTAGCTATTTCATGTTTTTCTCTTGTGACAGCATCTGCAAAGAGAGTATCATCTACAACAACATGATTCCGTTCTCATGACAGCAGCTGTAACAAAAAAGAAAAATAATACAAACAACTCATTCTAGACTTGCCATTTTTAGATGGTAATCACTCCCCCCTTCTTGAATTCTGTAGTCAAGAACTGCCTGGCCTGCTCTCTTAGAGAGAATTCATGCCCTATCCTTGAAACAAAACAACCACACTTAAATCTGTTCTCTCAGGATATGTGGTTTCATCAAATCTAGTCTATGAAAGCTGACTGTTTTCTAAAAGAAAAAGGTACAATGCAAGTCTTTCAATATACATTTTTCTTGGCTTACACTGAAGACAACTATAACAGTAGTTGTAAAAAACAGAAAGGAACTAAATTTACAATTCCCAGTATCACTTACCGTTACTGAGTAAGTATTGCTCTGAAGAAGACTAAGAAGTGCTACTTTTTCAGTGCTACTATGCAATAGAGTATACAATATATAATAAAACAATACTTTTAATGACAAAAAAGAAATAATAATTTTAAAGGATGCAGTGCTCATTTAAATTGTGAAGCTTCTGTGCCTTTGGATTCTTTTAAGATAGACCCTCAATCTGCGTGGTAAATTTTCACACGTCTTTAGGTCTGGACAGTGCATGTCTCTTATATTAATCTCCATTAATGGTATCCATACATTCCCAGTAGTGCCTTTTGCAATGTGACTAATGTCAAAGTGAGATTGTGACATTTGTGAAAGTTAGTTAATCTCTTTCCTGTATTATTCTGTAACTGTGTTTTACAGATGGATTTTACAGATCATGTTTTAGCAAGAGTGAAGGACTTTAATAGTCTGTTTTTAGTAAGACGCAATTTTTGACAAGTTTGTTTTAAGAAAGCAAAGCAGACAATTTAATTTAAACTTGATATTCAAACAGTTCATCTTTGTAAATCCAATACCTAACTTCTAGTCACAGATAAAAAACACTATTTATTTATATATAAAATCATGGTTATTGTGTATTATAAAGACAGCAATGCCTGCATGTACTTGGAGTGACATAACTGATTGTACAAAGAGTGAGAGTACGAAGCAAGTTACAGCTACACCACAGACTACCTAGTTATGGTGGTAAACTACCACAGGGAAGAGAGCAGTTCTAAGGAGTCAAGGAAAAATATACTTCCAAGGCTTTTTGTATATCCATTATGCTGACGTGATAAAGAAAGAACTAAAAAATCAGGAAACAACAGAAATGAAATGGAACTGAGTGATGTCTAGATCAGATAAGTTAGTACAATATTTATCAGGTTTGTTTGGAAAATAGTAATACGACATAGCCTTGAGAAAGTTGCAGTAAACAAGAGCATTGTAAATGAAGGAATATGTGGCCTGAAGTAATTTTACCAGTATTATTTTAAAGACATTATTTGTCTTAATAGACCTAATTTTTGTCTGCATACAAATTAAAGCAGGCAACACAAACAAATATTTTCTCATATTACTAGAAAAAGAAGAATGGGAAAAGCGTTTGAGATATAACAAATCAGCAAGCATTTTTGAGAGGAAATCATTATGACAAATCGTTGGTGAATTTACAAAATAAGCAAAGATGTACTGCTAAATTATTCATGGATACACAGAGTTTATCAGCCAGACAGTGAATTGTACCAGTAGCTTGACCTCATATTTAACATGGGCAATCAAATTTCATACTTACACCAAAGTGAACTCAAAAGCTTGTGTTTATAAAAACAGTCCTTTCAGAAAGACATCTAGTTTTGATTTATAAAGGCTTCAGAAGAGAAAATAGCTAAAATATTCCTTGGTAGTTTGTTCCAATATTTAGTTATCTTTCCTGTTAAAACAGAGTGGTTTTTTGGGTTTTTTTTCCCAATTTGCATATATTTAAGAACTACCAATTGGCTCCTATTTTGCTGGGTCTTTTCTGTCCCAGATTGAAGAGCATTTTGTATCAGTTATTCTTCCTCACGTAGATACTTGCACACCATAATCAAATCACTTCTTGATCTTCTTTCTGATAGTCTAAGCAAGTTGAATGTCATAAATATTATACTGCAACACATTATTTTCAACTCGCAATCATTTTAGAATATCCTCTCGGCAGTTATGGGAACCTTATGTATCACTGGGTAAAAATTTCTGAGCTATTTTACTTCAAATAAGAGAAATAAGATTTGGGCAATTCAATCTGTTGACTTAGGACGATTTCAACTGTGCAATTTAAAATAGCATGAGAACAAGTCATGCTGAATACATTGACCCAGAATTGCACCTCTATTCTAAAAGAATATTCTTCATGTATGTTATTACAATGTTAAATTTCACAAGTCACACAGGTAAATCTGAAAATTACATTACAACCAGACCTTTAAAAAGAATAAAATTCACAGTGTGGCAAAGAAGGAGACAGCAGCTGACTGTGCAAGGTAACAGGTAACCTGTAAGTTCTGGCTGTTTTGTGTTGTGTAATTCCAAGGGGAATTTTTAGACAAGGAAATAGATCCAAATGTTTCTAATCCAGGGTAATGTCCATACAGTCTGTTCCAGGATAATTGAAGCAGGTGGTCTGTTGCACATTCTCATGGGACACGGGGTTTTTTTTGTGAGCTGTTGGGAACAAATGGTTATCAGACAGGCACAGTAGCTTCAAGTGGCAAACTCCAAGATTGATGCCTGATTAATAAAAGTACTCTCCTCACTTGTTGGTGGTTACTGTGCTTCCATACTGAGTCTCACACAAGTCAGACAGAAGAAAAGAGGCCCCTGAAGGCAAGGGCCCTACAGCTATAAGGTAGAGAAGCACAATAAAATTGTCTCCTTTTGTTTTCTCTCTAATTTTTCTCCTTAAAAGCACCCTCTTCATTAATGACAGAGATTGGAAATTTTCACATCAGTCCTTGGGATGCCAGAATAAAATGCTTATCTATTCAGCTAAAAGAATGCTAACTAAAAAGTTTGATGATGATGTAATTTTGACTTGAGAAGAATCACAATGGATCAAGAAAGAATTTATTTTTAAAGCAGGAGGAGGTGTACCAATAAAATTGTGAGTGTTCTAAATAATGTAATGCTGAATTTATAACAGCAATTCCACTACACATGTGTAAGACTGTCTTAGGAAAATTTCTAGACAAAGCAGTGGGCCAAATTGAAAATTGTTTGCCATCCATTCACTAGAAGTAAATTATTTCAATCCACAAACACAAGCTTTGTCTTTTGGTGGTTAATCTACATTCTCGATTTTCTTCTCCTATTTTGTCTCACAGGATTATTGAACCACAAACCCTTCTTGAGACTCAACTTATAACAGTATAAGAATTGGATAATTTTAACAGTGTTTAGGAACAAAGGACTGCACCACAAAAAAGAATGAGGATCACTCAATCACATACTCAGAAATTAAATCCAGCCTGATAATTTTGCCTTAAAATTTTGTTGCTTTCCCTCAAAAGTGATTCCTCCAATAGACTTTCATATTATTTTGAACCTATATTAACTCTTGAGTAATTTTATGCTTGTTCTTAGGCCTGAATTATCCTTTAGTTAAAATACTTCTTTCCAAAAAACTCAACCTTTCTGTAGGACATCATGAAGTTAAAATTAATGTGCTAACATTTTGTACATCTCTGACTGTTGGATTTCTCTCTTGGACTCGTTCAAGAGAAATTTGCTGATATGATCTTGTAATTTTAATTACCACTAGAACAGAACATAGAGTAGGACAATGTTTGATGCACTTATAGCAGAGCTAAAGGTCTCCCAGCTTCTACAATACACATTTTCTAGAAAATATCTCATGCTATATATTATTATATATACCATATATGTACAGTCATGGTTTTTTACCTTTAATATTGAATAGCCTGTATATATATAATGTTGCATGTTGCTAATCTATAATAATAAAGAATACCTTGGCTCTGAAATTACATATATATTGCAGTGTGTAAAATTAATCCAGTATATATTTCCATATGTTTAGGATGCATTTCTACATCCTACATATAGCATGCATATCTACACAGCTAAGGTGTCTAAATTTCCCTTTCCTTGCTAGGAGATGAAGCATAACCACCAAATTCTGCTCTGAGTTATATCCATGAAAATCCATTTGTTTAAAGGGGCATGCATATGTTAGAGCAGAACATAACCTAGTAGGATACCTTCCACTTAAATTTACTGTTATTTTCTAAATTTCTTAAAAATTAGTAATATCAATAAAAGACAGAGTTACCAAAATGGATTTTGGAGATTATATCCAATTCAACAAAAACAATAAACATTTTAACAACATTCGTTAACTCCCAAGAGAAAAGTATCCTATGCTACATATCCTAAAGGAAGAAAAAAAAAATTAAAAAGACTGCTGTACTTTGAAAAATTAAGGCAGCTATTGTAAAAGCACTGTTAAGAGGTACTTCTTTCTCACTAAGCACAATCAACTGCAGGGGTTTCTGGATAATCTCTTGGTTTTAGGAAAAAACAGATTCTTAGTCCATTAATTTACTGTCATTACTATTGGCAGAAAATTATTTCTGGAGTCCCTACTGGAGAGAGAGAGGCAGAGATCACCAAGAAAATATCCATATCCTGCCATAAATGTTCTTTCTCTTTTTCTTAAACTAATGATGTAAGCGATACTTATGAAGTTTAAAGTTCTTGAGTGCCTTTTACCTGAAAGGTAACATTTAATAAGTGAAATGATACTTTATGTTCTCTGGGGGTAGATATTAGAGGGTACTTTGGAACCTGGCGGTATTTACAAGGGGATCCCTGACACTGTTGCAAACCACAATGACACAGACTCCGACTTCAGAAGGCTGAAAATTACTATCTTTATTTTTGGGATGTGTCTCCCTCTTATACTATTCTACACAGACCAATTTGATTGGTGAAACAAAGACAAACCTCTTCAATCACATTGGTCAGACCAGAGGGGACATCAAGAAGAAGTCCCTCCTAGAGAAAGAATACAAACAAAGTTACAGTTACAAAAACATGTCCCTTGTTTACAGAAAATTCCCTGGGAAAAGAGTTTCAGAAAACCAAAACATCTCAGGCACGGACCAGAGCTACAGTTCCCCCCTCTCATTGAAGTGAAATATTTGAGTGGGGATGTTTAAGAAGCAGTTGCACTTAATTAAGAGTTAGCAGGGTGATCAGATACAAAGTGGAATTACATAGATATTAGGTGGAAACTTGATTTCCTTTATAAGACAAATATGGGGGATCATGATGACTATAGAGTTGCAAGGGTAATTATTGGAAAGATAATCTAACTGGACAGAAAAGTGCCCAAAACATATATTGTGTGTAATATTCCAGTCCCCCATTTGTTTCATAAATAATGAGTCACTGTAGCACATACCATGTGGGCAACCCTGAGGAGACTACAGAAGTCAGCAGGAGTAAATCAGGTTTCATAAGATATCTTTTTAGACCACATGGTGGAGGAAACACTAAATACCTCAGAGAAGTGAAATACAAGCAGAATTGTTCACAGACAAGTAGACTCCCTGAAGACACTAAAAAGCCTGTCACCACCAGGTCTTTTTTCTGGCTAACATTGCAGTATATTATAACTTCTTACTGGCATAACTTGTAATGTGTATTCTTCAAAATAAGTATTTTGTCCTGAGGTGACACCCTAGACTCCAAGAAGCTAGATGAACACCAGAGAAAGTACAACAGGGAAGTGAAATCTGTTAATACAGGGTGCTTATTATTCTGTTTCATTTATTGTGTTTAATTACGTCAAAATGTTTCATGGCACAATAGTGCTTTTAAATGCTTTTGAGTTTATTAAAGGAAATGAGAGTTCCTTATATTCGCATGAAGTACTTGTGGATTTACTAAACATGTCCTCAGGATACCTACCTATATAAATAGGTAGGTATACATTCAGTCTATAGTTTATTTCATATATTGAGAAATAAGCTACAGTTTAACATTTTTTCTTACATTCCTCTGAATCTCACAAAGACAGTAGTATTTCTTTTTCTAGAAGGCTGTCATAGTCAAGAAAAAGAGAGCTATCCAATAGATTTATTTCAGCTTATTTTTTTCAAAAGGGGAGTCCAAAGGAAGGCAACAAAGATATTGAAGGGCCTTGAGGGGAAGTCATATGAGGAAGACCTGGTCTGTTCAGCCTGGAAAACAGGAGACTGAGGGGAGTCCTCATGACAGTCTACAACTTCCTTGTTCAGAGAAGAAGGGGAGAGACACTGATCTGTGGTGGCCAGTGAAACGACCTGAGGGAATGACCTGAAGTTGTGTCATAGGAGGTTTTGGTTGGACCTCAGGAAAGATTTCTTCACCCAGAGGGTGTTTGGGCACTAGAACAGGCTCCCCAGGGAAGTGGTCACAGCACCAAGGCTCATAGAATTCAAGAAGTGTTTGGACAACGCTCTCAGGCACATGGTGTGACTCTTTGGGATGGTGCTGTGCAGGGACAGTAGTCTTGATGATCCTTGTGGGTCCCTTCCCACAGGCACTTTGATCTGAAATGAAACTTTGCTGGGTTTGCCTTTCCTGATTCTTTGCTATTGTCATTCTTAAAAACAAACTTGTGAATAAAAGAATTATTAAACTCCTAGTAAGGCACAAGTAGAATTCTTAAAGCAATAGTAGCACTGGAAAACAATTTGGTTTTGGGTATCTCATTAGAAATTGCACTGAACTTCATCCTTATGAATAACTTATCTTTAAAATGGGAATCATATTTCAAAAGCTAATTGATACAAAGCATATTTGGCTCAGCTGTGTTCAAAGTAACCTACCTCAGTAAGTTAACACTGGAATAACAAAACATTCAGCAATGCAAAAAAGTCTCAAATTCCAGGAGAGGTCTCTTGTAGCAATGTAATGTTCACTCCATCCCCCCAACTGATATTTTCTGTAAAAGCAAAACAGAATAAAAGAGATTAAAAAGCCAGAGTCCATTGCCAAAGCTGTAATTCCTTTTTCCAACAGGACTAAGATGGTACTGCTATGAAAGGTGTTGATTACACAAAAGTATCAGTACTTGTGCATCAGCTCACCATGCACAAAAACCATAAAAGTCCCTCAGATAGATCTTTCAACTTCTTTCTGTCTCAACTATCAACAGATGTTCCTTGAAATGATTCAGGGAATTAACTTAGAAAATGCATTTTTTCTGTACACATAACAAAGTATATAAAACAAGAAGTAGCATTCTAAGTTTAACTTAATTTTTATTTGATTGTACATGAGAAATATCCTGAGAGAAATAGACTGGGCATGTGGAGTTTTGTTTGTTTTTTTTTTTTTTTTCCCAAAAGGTCAAGCAGTCTTTGAATGGAAACAGTGCAGAAACAGTCTCATATGACTTTCAAGAAGGTTTGGTAAGTAGTTTTTTTATGCAGTTGATCTAAACCAGGTATGGCACCAGCATATGGTATGTTTTTCCCAAGAAGCTTTCAAGAGATTTTCATAGCAGGACTGTGCAGAACATGAAGTAAAACACAAGCAGTGCAAAAAGCTTCTGTTAAATCTGTAAACTTTTCTGTGATGCATTTATTCTTCTCACAGAAAATCATTCACCATTTTTTGTACTTAAGTTTTCTTTCCTTCTGTAGATTCAATTGCTCGCATCTTCCTCCTATATGAGTATCTCTCACAATGTTTGTCACAGCTTGCTTTTTGTTTGAAACCAATGGTATCATTACTGCTACACCAAAAAAAAAAAAAAAAAAAAAAAAAAAAAAAAAAAAGAAAGAAAAAAGTAACATCACTTTCATGAAATGTCCCCTCTGGATACTTTTCTGTTTTCTGCCTAACATTTGTAGATGACACTTTGCTCGCATCTGCTGAAGTAATCTGCTGAAGTAATTTTTTACCACTTTCTCAGCTGGGCTTCATTTTCCCACCTTCCCTCATTCAAACATCATTGGCTGGTTTGCCTTCCATAGATAAAGCCTCCAAAAGCTAAATTCCTATGTCACCAGCTGAGAAGCCTGCTGATTTGATTTTTCATGAACACATGGCACATACTCATTTGTATTGGGTGCAAATTAAATACATTCTTATACACACTGGTAAGACTTCAGTTTTAATACAAAAAGACTGTCACTATCAGCATAAGATTATAGCTTTACATATAAATATGTCTCCTTAAAAAAAACAGGATTTGGCTTTACCTCTTCAGCTAGTATATTAGCAATTAACAATTATCCAAGTGTTGTCATGTCTTACCCAAATATGTCTTTTCTTTTAAACACTCCCAATTTAGGCTTTGAAATGTCAATTTCTTTTAGGGATGATTTTTCTTTTAAATTGCAAATCCAACAGGAAAAAAGTCAAGGCATATCAGCAATGTTACACTTAACGTTAGTTAATAATCTTGATTCCCTAATTTAACTGAGCTTCCAGTTTCAGAACTGCTCTAAGAGGGGGTTTTACAGCCCTTTTGCATATCTCAGCTTGAAGTAGAAGTGACTAGCAGTCATCTCATTTTCTAAAGTACAGCAACCCTACATTCCTCCTTAACTACTTCAAACCATTCACTCACCTAATAAATTACCTTAGCAAGCTTAGGTCTCCCTGTGCTGGTTTTGGCTGTGATGGAGCTAATTTTCTTCATAGGTGTGGGGTTGTGTTTTGGATTGGATTTGAAAACAGTGTGGATAATTCAGAGATGTTTTTGCTTTTGCTGGCTTACCCAGAGCCAAAACCTTTTCTGCTTTTTGTGCTGCCATGCTGGTGAGGAGACTGGGGGTGCACAAGGAGTTGGGAGAGGGCACAACTGGGAAAGCTGACCCCAGCTGAACAAAGGGATGCTCCACACCAGATGGTATGTTTTCTCCCTTCATGAAGACATTTAAAGCAGAGGTCTTCAGACATTCCCTGATTCTTCTGAAAAGTTTTGTGGAAAAGCATCTTGATGGCCAACCACTTCATGATATCATCTACTATAGTCAAGCTCAAAACATTTCTTTCTAAATATTTAGTGGGACATCTGATGTGGAAATCTTAACATGAGGCAGACCATGTATACATTCAATGTCACACATATCGGAATATATAAGAATATCTTATTCTCACACATATACGAATTACTATTGTTCCTCTTTAAAAAGGAAATAAGAGTATGAATTCTTTATGTACCTTCACAGTTTCATACAGCTTTGCAGTCCTTGGTTTCATTTTCACTGGTTAATAAGGTTGAGTTATTTTTATTTCTTGAGGCTTTCCGGCTTCTTACATAGGTGAGAAGTTACTGCTGCACATCAACTAAAATGTTTTTCATTAGACATGTTAGACCGCTTGTTCTAAAATATTCATAATTTTCTTTTAAAAAATGGGTCTAAGGCTTCTACATAGGTCATAATTTGTTTTAGTCACACTTGCTAAGATGCAGTATTGTAGAATCATTTTTTAATCTTTCTTCCTGAGATTTCTTTATTGGCAAGTCACAACAAACTGTAAAATTTGCTACATTTACCATGAACAGCTTGTGAAACATGTCAACTTTCTCTATAATTTTCACAGGGCTTTAATTATGAATCAATGTGATGTTATGAATAGGGGTATTCATAGTTAATGCTTTCAACATGCAGTAAGCAATATTTCTATTAGTTAAACATTGCTCATATCCACAGGCACTACATTCTGGATTGCTTCTTTTGTGAATACCCAGGCATATGCATTTTACTCAATCTGATGGTCAGGTTAAAAAGGAAATGATGCATTTTCCTTGGAATTTTACATTGCAAATAAGGATGAATTTTCTGACTGGAGAGTTGCAATTCCCTTGGGACAGTTTGTGACTGACATTATATTTTATCTCCACATTGAAACAACACACTTATCAAATGGAAAAGAAGAAGAAAAATTACAAGAGATTTGATCTTCTTTACAGCTTCTAATAGTAAAATACACTGTATGATTAATGAACCTGTCAACTGTAATGGGAAGAATATGTAACAAGTAACTGTGCATTACTTGTTTGTGATTTTTATCTTTTATAAATGCAGCCATGTGTAGGATGATAAGATTAACTCTTTGTGCTTTTAAGTGAACATTATATGCAAGAATAATACAACCTCTGCTGTTTCTTGTCTTTCTGTCAGTTCTCAGTCTTAAGAACTGAAGTTTTCCCTAATTCCAAAGCAACTATATTACTATTTCATTTGGCATGTCTACACATCTACTGCTGGATATATTATTCAGAGGGATGAAAGACAAAAGAGCCCACACAGCCTACCTGTCTCTTTCCATTTAGCTTCTTATGCTTTGTACCCTGCAGCTTTTCTCTGTCAAACAAAAAGATTTTAATAATTTCTTCAGGATTTCTAGAGTCTGCAAAGGGAGAGCCCTGGATGTACACTGTAACCTGGCCAGCATTGAGGCAGTATGGCCTGAGGGACATATGTCCTACAGTTCTACATTATTTTTGAGATGCCTACTATGTAATTTTGTACCCTATGTTTTATACTCCAGGAACAAAAGCAAGAAAAAAAACATCTTTCATGTCCCACTAACTCAAAACTTGAGGAATCCTAATACTGTTTAAGTGTATTTTAGAGGTATGGCCTTGAGATGGGAAACAAATCCAGGATTTCTGGCAGTTTTCTGACCAGCTATTAGGAGGGAAAAATAAGGGCAGGGTTTTTGCATCTAAAACTCAGAAACTTTGTCATAAAATGGTGGTCAAATATCCCTAATGAGGACATTAAAAAAATATTTATGAACATCATCATTAAATGTCCAGCGGCATTAAAGAAAGAGGAAGTTATTTATTGCCCTTAACTTCATATTTATTCCTTGACTCTCAACTATCTCATTGTCTTTAATTGCCTTGGGTAACTTGTACCACTGAAAGTAATATATGTTCCAGATGTACAGAAATTCTGAACTAAGAATATGGGAAGCGTTTGCAATTGTAATCAGATCTCAGTCTGTCACTTTGTTGTTCACAAAAAAACCCCAAAAAATTGATCTGAAAAATAATAATTTAAATATGCTTTAATGCACTTTAAAATGGGGACACGATGTAAGAATATAATCTATTTAAAATTTAAGAAAATAATAAATTTCATTTAGCATTTGAGAAGTTGAGGTTGTACGTTTCAATGGAAAGTTCAAAAGTGAAGTACATTTTGAAGTCACACCTGGGCATAGATAAAAGCATTTGGTGTGGTGTGAAAATTGGGAAAATTACCTGTCATTTAGTTGAATATTTATTATGAAAATAATTTGTCACAATAAACAAATATAGACAATTTATTTCAAGACATTATTTATTGTAATATCTTCCCATCAAGTTAGCCTACTAACATTAACTGTACAGTATGATCATATCAACTATACAAAGAAATCTTTAATATTAGTTCTTATTTTTGTTCTGCCTTTACGTTGATATTGGGAAAAAAAATGTCCTATAAAATGAATTACATGTTCAAGGTCCAGTAATACTTGTGGAGAGGAAAGGTGGAAGTTGTCATCAGTACCATGATACCTCCATTATATATCCCACCTCTCTGAATTCAGGCAAAATGTTAAACAGAAGTGAATCATCAAATATGATTTCTACTGGATCTTCTTTCACACACTTTTGCATCTCCAGTGAGATTTTAAATTCCTTTAGAAGTCAAAGAAAATATAGGCAAAACAAGTCCATTTGCTAATAGAAAATTAATCCTATGATGAAGTAGTGCAGACTGTACTATCCAGTGCTATTTTGCCCAAACAAGAGGTTATATATTTAAAGATACCAAACAAAACTTCAACAAGAGAGAAGGTATCAGGACAGAAAAGGAAAACAGCAGCCTAAAACCATAAAAGTTAAGGTTAAGTAAATGCACTGAAGTTCCATACTTAGAATACTAGAATTATAAAAAGCCTCAAACAACTATTAGAAATGCAGAATGATTCCACATGGGAGAAAATGTGCTCAGTAAAAAAAAAATACTCATCTTGCAAAGGGAATGGAAGCAGTTTTAGGGTGTTGCAAATGAGATAAATTAATGTCTACAGTCATTAGAACATGTAGAACAACCATTGTTACCCAATCCATCCAAAGGTAAGTATTGAAAGGATAAGTATACAAGAAACACCAATTTTGAGGATGTACCATGTCAAGCCTGTATAATTTTCTTCTGTGAGAAAAAAATGGCTCTTTTTGTTGGTGAAAAGTAATAGATCCAAATTAGTTCAGTATTAGTAAAGCTTTTAAAACTGTCTAAACAATGCATTAATAAACACACAAGAGAAAAGATAACCCAGATGAAAAGACTACAAGACAGAAAGTAATAAAAATTGGACTCAACAAATTAAACTGGGAGGACAGACCAAGGATAATTCAGCAATCTCATCACCCATTAGAAAAGAAAATTAATAAAATATGAACCCAGCAACTGAGAATTATAAGAGAACTAGAAAGCATAGCATAAAGGAAAGTTGAAAGAAAAATGATTGCTTAGCCTGAAAAGTGACATTTCTTTTAATAAATATAAAGACAGTGATCAACTTTCTATGTATCCAGCGAGAGTAGTGGAAATAATCATCTTAATTTGTAACATCAGACATTTATGGCGGCTATTAGGAGATGAAAAAAAAGTTCCATCCAGTGTTAAAAGCGTTGACCAGCCTTCAGCAATGACACAGTGATTTTAAGAGACCCCCTGATTTTTGAAGAATGGTTTTAGCAAGCATCTGTCAGCAGTGGTTTAGGTTTGCATCCCCAGCCTACTGGGAGGAGAAGGAAGATCTCTTAAAGGTACCTTCCATGCACAGTTTTTTTACATTCTCTCTAACTCCAGATTTATCAATACCAAAAGAGTGAGCATACACCCTCTTTTGGTAATGTCTCTTATGATTTAGGGAGTCTTGGACAACCTTGAGTAATGACTACCCTGTGGTACTTGTACACCAAAGAGGGAGAAGGAGCTTAATTCTTTCCGATTAAGAGGGAATTGTAATTGACCTTTACCAATCTGCTTTTATGCTCGCTTCTTAATTCAGAGCAATTTTTGAAGGGCTCATCCAGTTTTTTATGATGGAAATTTCACTTATATGTCATTCCAAGTCCATGCTATGGCCTCTGATGTATTACCAACTGTATCAGCAGCAAAGGTATTACATGTAACAGAGTCAGTCAAAAACAGTCCCCATTGCCTAACATAAGAGGAAAATATCTGAATCTGTGCCCCACGGTCTGGGTCAACAGGCAGCAGCTCCACAGACCAATCTCAGCCTCCTCTTCTTTCAGCAGCACATACTGACACCGGTTGCCTTCACAGGATGTTAAACTTGACAAGATATCACTGACATGATTTGTCTGCTGCAAATGTCCTGTAGCCAAACTGTCCTCTTCTGTGTAAATGCTTACTGAAAGAAATGTCTTAAACTTTAGACTAAGTGCTGATGTAGCACTTCAGAGGCTGCAGAAATCAGACATTTACCAAGTTGTCTGAGTTGGTAAGTAGCAGTTTATTTTTAGTGCCTTCAGAAGTGGCGTGAAATGCCTTCCCTGGTTAACATCCCTGCTCTGACTATACGAGCAGTCAGTTAATATGTTAACATATTACAGTTGCCAAAATAAAACTCCTAAACCTCACCCACTGACATTAATGATAGGCTGTGGAAAGGTTATTAATAATCTGAGTTCAAGTTTTGCTACCAACTGTCAAATAAAGTGTTATGCTACTGAATTCATAATACAACACTGGAGTGAGGGAATTCTCTACATTTAAAAGATTTATTGTAGTAACTATATTAGTTTTCCATTGTGTATTTTATGTCAAACAGCAAAAAGTTCTATTCTCATTTATACTATTATTTACTGTTCTATTATCCCTGGAAGAAAAAAAAAAAAAAAGGACTATGAAGAACATCTAGTTAATCTTTTGGCTTTAACACTTCAATATGTAAGGATTTTTTTTCCCCATTGTCTTCAATTAACATGACCATTTTTCAAGAAGTAGCATGTTTAGACATGTTTTCTTCTATGTGTGTTCATAACAAAGTCTTTCCCTTTACTCTCAAATAAAGCTGGCTGTGATTTTGGGTAGGTTTTGTTTTCTTGTTTGTTTGTTTGTTTGTTTGTTTGTTTGTTTGTTTGTTTGTTTTGCTCATGGTGATGATGGTATTTCTTTTAAAATGAATGGTATGTAGCTAGAAAATGTGCTTTTATGCAAAATGAAGAATTAGTAGTTAAATGCACCAGTTACCAAACATTTAGTTGAGAAATTCTGCAATGGAATCTTTGTATTCTTAGCTTGGTCACTGATACATGAATTTGAATTTTCCATCTGCACTGCCAGTCCTCAGATATTAGCTTGTTCTGAAGCTGATAGTTAATTCTTGTCCAGTACTCCTCCACTCTGGAGATCACTGACCTAAGTGATTGTCAGTAAAATTCAGGAGCTACTATGGCACTAAAAGTTGGACTTCATAGTTTGGTTTTCCACACACAAACTCTTCCATCTCTGGGATTAAGCACACAACCACTACTCTGTTTGGAACTGTTCATCCTTTTTACTATCTGATAATGTCAGTAATTGGTTTTATTTCTACTTAGCAAAAAGGCTTAAGTATTCTTATTACGATTTTCTATACTTCTCTGGGAATAAAACATGATGTGTAGAGAAAGAATTAAAGAATTTCTCAAGTTAGAGGAAGGTTACAGCAAATATTTTAAGACTTGCATCAAAAAGATTCTTACTGTATTTTTTTTTCTTCTTTTATAGAAGTTACAGTTATTTAATTGAGTAAAAGCACCCTCTTTGTGTTTCTCTGCAATTTACAGCTTTTGACTCCTTTGAGTCAATGACAGTAGACCTTTGTTGCAACTCTAAATACTGAGGTTATTCCAAAACATTTTTCTTATAAATGCTGCTGAAAAACCCACCACTACCTGATTCCAACACTGCCTTGGGTTTGTTTCTTACACAAAACAAGACCAAGCTCCCTATCCCATCTCCACAAGCACTTGGGGACCTGTTAGCAAAAAGAAGTCTGTCAAGAAATTTGTAAATCAGAAAAAAATTAACAGAACATTAGCTAGAACAATGAGGATTCAAAATACTCCATTTTTTACAAAATTTGTCACCTCTAAATCACTTTCAGTAGCGCAGGTCAGATGCAGGAGAAATTTCTGCAGTGAAATGTCAGGCTTGGAATTGCAGAGGACGACAATCATTTAAAAGCCTGCCACAGCATTCCTCACCTACTGCACGACAGACATGGTTAGTACTTGTGGATATTGGCAATTGTTACATGCAATTACTCATATTACTTTATAAAGTGCTCTGTAACTGCACTGTAGTGATTCTGACAGTGTTTTTGTGTCCCTTGGCTGTTTCAATGTCTTATTGTATAACCTCATGGTGTTGTTTTTGGACCAAGCTGTGTAACTGCAAAATGCAGAAATGTTCATGTACTTAAGGTGACTCTGATGAGTTTGTCTAACTTTCAACACATCCCTTTGAATACAAAACTCAAGTCTCAGCCCTGAATACTCATCCACAGCTGTAATAAATTTATTTACTCTCCTGATGATGGTCAAGGCTGCAAATTAAAACATCAGAGAAACAAGTTATTTAATAATTTTAAGCTACTTTTAACCGTTCATTGTCATCTTATTTTGAGATTTATAAAAACGCAGGATAGAGCATATGCAACTCTGTATGCAAAACACAGGATAGAGTGCATGCAATTCGAGAGCAGAGCGCTGGCATTAAAAGGCCAAAAATCATACCACTGGTAATAAATAAACATATTGTTAATATAGAACAAGTATTGCTTTCACACCTTCAAAAGGTTATAAACATAAAATGTGGATTTAAACAAATGGGCAATAAAACACTCCTGAAAAAATGTTACATATATTGCATATGATGAAGAGATGAGAGCATTCTGGCGGATGAAAATGTCCAGGTGTTTCCTAATTCTCTAAGTGGGCATTTTCTGAGCTTAAGAATTTCACACTTGACAGATGCAACTTCCTGAACCTTCTGGTAACACTGTAGATATACTAGGGAACCCCAAGAGGCAACACTGGCTTTTTTTTTTCTCTGCACTGCATTGCAGGGTCTTTCAGGTCAGCTGCCTGCTAAGTGCCTCCTCCAGACAGCCTACCAGGTCCGATGCTGTGTACACACAAAACACAAGAGCTATCTGGGGGTGGAAAACACTGTAAAATTGTAAAGGATTATTATAGTTTTGGAGACACCATCTATGACTGCCAGGCTTTTGGTACAAAATACTGATTAGTTTCACTGCAGTGGCTGCTGACAATTACTATCTACTTAAAATAATATTATAATTTTTTTTTGCTGTACTACGAAGATACATTTTTCTGGAGATTTGAAGTTCCAAGAATGGGTCTCCTTGTAAACCTTATTAACTGAAAATAAGGATCATTACCAATATACAGTCTACCTAGTAGAAGCTCTTGAAAGCATCAAGCTCTTCTTTCCTGCACCAAGGCTGCTATTCTTGCCTCCCAATATAAATAAATAATTTAGAGAAAAAAATCTCTAATTTTTTGGACTTCAATTCTGCTGGTAATGCAACAAGACATGCATCTTTGCACTTCAGTCAAGTTTTCTTTTGCTTCCAAATTTGCCCCTCAGGGGCACAGACATCAGAAATCAACAGGAGAGTAACTTCTCTGTACTCTCAGCTTAGACAATATTTGGTCCCTAATAAAACATAAGCTGAGTCCCTACTCTCCTACCGTTACCTGTGAAACCAAGATGAACTTGCATTCCAGATTTATCATTTTGCAACAATATTTCACCTTTGTTTTTTTTTTTTTTCAACTTTGTCACCTTGTCCTTTGTATGTAGGGATCCATGTCCCCTCCTCCAGTCAGTCGCTTCCTTTGGTTGGTTTGATTTTTCCTGGGGTGGAGTGGGGGTGTGTGGGTCAGAATTAACTAAGTTTTTTCAGTCATAAAGATGTAATGTTGCCAAATCTGTGCTTGGGAATATTGAAAATGCTCAGATTGTGTAGGAGCTATAGCAAGCAGAGGGCAGCAGTTTTGTGACTGTCACCCTCATTTCATCCTGGCAATAGGTTAAACCCAGAAAACTGCTGCCTAGGTACAATGAAAATAAAATTCCCTTATACTACTGCACACTTTTAATAATTTAAATAGAAATGGTGACAGAATTAAAAAACTTGATGCCACACCCTCTTCATTTCTGAAGGTCTTACATATGGCAGCTGCATTAGAAAATCAGGGAGTATGCAGTAAGATATCTACCCTTTGTAATGTATATGTCTTTTTAAAGAAAGGTGTGATTATATTCTGAATAGGTCAGTCTCTGTGCCTGGCATTTCTTCTCTTTTTCCTATGACCTTTTACTAAACAAGTGGGGTATTTGCAATCTTTTTGGAACTGTCCATCCATTTGAGGCAGTGAATATGAGAGTTTGACTGTATCAGAATTATTGCAGTGGGTTATTGCAAGGGCAGAAACCACCTACTGTGCATGGAAATGTTTGTGCCATAACAGCATGTCTCCAATTCAGGTTTAACTTTACTTTGTCTTCTGTTTGTTCATCCACATTTCTAAAGATTTAAATAAATGTGCAGTCACATTTGTTCATGGAAAGTAACAAATGAATAAAACTGCACCGGACAGATTTGAGTTTCACAATGTATGCTGAAACAGATGTCTTCTTTTCAATGGCTCTGGAAAGAATTATTAATATGGACCTTCCTTGGTTATGAAAGAGACAATTAGGAGCTTTAATCCAATCTCTAATAGTTCAAAAATGTTATTTTTTATTAGATTTCAGCAGCAAAGAATACCATTTAGATAGATCACCAGAGTAATAAGCAACATGATGCTGGGTTCCACCCCATCTGTGATATTTTAAAAATACAGTCTACTGGTGCCAAACTTCAGATTTCCCATGGGAACATTTATAAGAAGACAAAGCTCAATAGGCAGCACTGATGGTGTATTAAGGATTTGTGTCTGTTCCACTACAGAATAAACATGTGCTATAAAGGGGCATGTAGGATTTCATTAGCAGAGAACTGAAGTTTGACTTATATGAAGGATTTGATTCTGTTCAGTACAGAACAGAGAGCTATCACATTTTCAGATTTTTTTTCTGCTGCACCAAGACAAAAGCATGGTGAACATTTAGATCTTTTGTTAATGAACCAGACATTAAGCCATGGAGAAATAGTTTTAAATATGGTTTATAATCTGTTCAATGAATATGATAGCTTTAGCTTGGTCCCTACTGGATACTTCTCCATATTTCAAAACCCACTCTGCTTCCCAAATTTGGCACAGTAGCAATTTTTGGTGATACAAAGCCAAGAACTGAAATTCTAGGGTGTTGGAGATTGGGTTTACGGACTATTGGAGAAGCTGTGAAGAGGAGAATATACAAGGTCTGTCACAGCCATCTGTCCCCACCCAAACAATTTAAGGAGCAGAAATGCTTAGTGATTTGCTCAAAATGAGCAGGCCTATTCAGGCTGCCATAGAGGGATTCCAGAACTAATCCTGATCTGAGAATGTGCACTCATATAATCTGGTGTAGGACCACACTAAACCATCATTATACCAGATACACAAGGTTTCATGCTCATTCTCTCATCAGTATGTCCAAATGCTTAAACAGTCAGTTCTTCACGGACATGTATCAAATAGACACAGTTAAGCCAAGGTTAGGGAGAGTTGGAGTTCAAGAGTTATATTGAAATTGTAATCCCCAAAGCCACAGATCTAACTGCCAGCAGAGCAAAACACTTCTTGAATTTCTGTGTCTCCTTTGAATCAATGAGTATTAAAAAACCCTACAGCTCGGTCTGTGGTGAAGAGTGTGCCAAATACAATGTGGCGTGCAGACAAATCCTGAGAAATCTTCATTTCTATAATAAATGCTGCTCCTGATGGGAAATATCCCTTTGTAAGTTCTCTGGTACAAATGTCTTGCTTATGGGACTGGGATGCAAAAACATCCAAGCAAGAATTTGACAGAGCAGAGATTATAGTCACTTGGTTGAACCACAGTGACAAAAATGGGCCTTAACTAAATTCCAGCTCTTAACAGTTAGCTGGCTCCAGCTCTCACCCTAGTTTCTTGCCTCCTGAATGCAAGGAAATAAATCCCTCGTTTTCCTAAAAGTTGAATCTAACACAACTATAGACAATGATCCATACATAACACTCATTTGAGCACAGGTCATGAGCAAGGGTCCCCTATCCATTGAGTTTCATGTTCAGAATATCCAAAATCGGTGATTTTGGTTGACTGGTGGATGGATGGTCTGAGACTGGGGCCGTGATTAGTTTTCAGAAGACCAGAGATGAAAGATCTGGATCTGCCATTCAGTTTTTAAAAGACCAAAATCTTGAATGCAGGCAAGAATCACTTGACACAAAGGCTTCTTGATGAGAGCTTTGATAGATGTGGCTTTAGCCTGTTAAGTAGTTACGTTAAGTGAGGGGTTTTGGCAATTTGGACAGAAAAATTGACTTTATAGTTTAACTCTTAATAGAGCTACAAATATTTCTGATGGGGACTGAGGAGGAAATTATATTCCTACAATAGCTGCAGCAGGGAGGATTTTCTAGATCAAAGTAGAATTTGATTAGGACACAAAAAAGTTGAAGTCCTTAGTTTTTCTAGGGTTTGCTAGGTGTCTTGTGGACTAGGTAGAGGGCTGAGCTTAGTAAGGCTGAATAGCATCCAAAACAGAGCAAGTATCATGCAATATAAGGCTAGGAGTAGGCTGGGGATCAGGCAAGTGCCAAACAGGTCTGAAATGTGTCACTGGATCTTGAAAACACACTATATTTAAGATGATCATTCTTACCAGACAGTGAAGGTCATTAATTCTAAGAGACATATAAATCACAGGGCTACAGTTTTACTTAGGACAAGTTGATATCAGGGTGAGTGTTTGGGACATCATGTGAGAACTATATTTATTGACAGAAATTGATGTGAACTAGGTAGAAATTCACTCAGAAAGAAAGGATTACAAAGAGGAATAAAATATATTTTTCCTAGATCATTGATAATGCCCCTTTGACATATCTACTCAATTTGGAATCACAAGTGGCCTAAAGTCACCACAGCTGGTCAAAACTGCCCCTTGTATAAATGCCCTTATTCCTTGTATAAATTGGTCAGTGCTACCTCCACATATGTATACAAAGAAATTTGGCAGTATTTACCATACCTTGCTGGAACAGAAAAAACAGCATATAATACTTAGAAAAACATAATCTAATAATAATAATTTTCTAGATTACATAAATGTAATCTAGAAAAACATCCCCATGGGTTAGGCTGCGTCTGCCCTCCCCTCCTCAAAGGATATTAGACTATATCTTTCA
Organism: Phylloscopus collybita; assembly: GCA_027886175.1. Classification (NCBI taxonomy): domain Eukaryota; kingdom Metazoa; phylum Chordata; class Aves; order Passeriformes; family Phylloscopidae; genus Phylloscopus; species Phylloscopus collybita. Next base: position 37,150,227 of record JAJNNQ010000075.1, read on the forward strand.
CCCTCAAAGGCTATATATAATTCATTCATGTTGCAATAAAATTATATAAGCTTAAGAAAAGTAATCTGCCACCATGCACCATTATGCAGATAAAATAATTTCTCATGCGTACCTGACCTTCTATATTAGACAAGTTTCCATTTTGAAATCCCATATTTGCAAGCTTTTTTTCTCAATGCACAGTAGAAAATTGGCTGTATGTGCTGGGCTCATAAAGCAATTTTCTGTGTACTTAGGACAACTGTATTTTAAGTCTGACTGCCTGTTGCTTCTCTTCTTGTGTGTATTTAGTCTACAGCCAGATTTACTGTTTTTCTTCGCATGAAAATTACAGTGCTTTCTGTGCACTGCTGAATGTGTAATGTCCTACAGGTTGGCAGACACAGTAAAAGCATTTCCCTGGAACAGGTCTGACAAAACAGCTGGGGGTATTTGTAACAGGGAAAGGCTTAAAGGACGTGGTCAGAGCCATGGTGGGTTTGGCTCTCTGCAACTGTGCCCGTATCCCACACTGAACACAAATGGAGCCAAATTCTCTCAAATCCCATTTAAGTATTCATGTAAAATATTAGACACAGGAGAAGTACTAGAGTTGGAAAGCCCCCAAAATATGAATTTTTGTCAGGACTGGTCTATGGCAATGTTCATCAGCCCTCTTAACCCTACCATTCACTTGCCAAAGCTCACAAATGTAGCAGAGCCATGCAATGTATTTAAGACCTCTCAAAAGTTGAGAGAAAAGAGGGAATTATTACCACTATCAGCCTCAGCCTGCCCTGTGCAAGGGAAAATTGTGCTGCACAGACACCTCTACCCAGGGAGGTCTGCATCACATGCATATTATACAGTCTAAGTCTGGGAACTGCACTTGGGTTGGGCCACATGCACTTCACGAAAAGTAACCACAGCTGCTAGGGCAGAGCAGTGTACAACAGTGCTTGCTAGGAAGAAGGAAACTGAAGGTCAGAGTGAAACTATTTCTCTTTTAAATCTCATTTTAGCAAGGGTCTGGCTCCCCTGAGCATGGTGAATTATATGTGCCTGTGTGCATAGATGAACAAAAAACACATTGAGAAACACACAGAAGTCACTTGTAACTGCCAGGTCTCACTTAAAATAAACACATGCAGTGGATCAGTAACATTAGATTAAGATTTTGCTCTGTTCTCCATTTCAAACCATATGCACAGTATACAATTTAGGAATAGGGAGTGTAAGCAGTTTCTTTTTTGTATTTTGCAGGTACTAAATAGTTCCAAGAAGAAAATTGATTTATATTGGAATACTAAATGCAGCTCCTACTGAAGCTTATACATATAATCTGCCATTGAAATATTAATTTTATGTGTATATATACATTTAAACACCTTCTTGGATTTCTGTCTAAATGTTTTGCAGAAGAGTACATTATACCCGGTACTTTACACCAAACCTTTAATGTGAAGGCAAATTCATTACTTTCAAAAGTAAAGTAAGCTCTTAGAACATCTTTTCAACGGTTGAAAGCTGCTCCTTGAAAAATTCTGGACTATGTAACTAATTTTTCTCCTAATCTTCATTTACCCTTGACTGATGCTTGACTCAGAAGGGAGTTGTGAGCGTTCCATGTTTCAGGAAAGAGCAACTGACAGGCTCTTGACTTTTGTAGCAAGAAAACAAAATTGAATGAACTATTTTGAAACACCTGAATGCTTTCAAAGTGTCAATCTGTAGGAAAAAAACCCCATATATATTACAAAATGAGTGTTGTGTTTATTTCAATACTATGCACACATTTTGGATGACCTTAATGATCTACCAGTGATGTAAGATCTTAGGAGTGACACTCTTTTTCAGAGTCAGGCTACTCAAACTTTTCAAAACAGGCCCAGTAAAGCAAACAAAGCAGAAGAGGTACTAAAGGATATCCTTGAAACTTATTTTGAAGCGATTTCCTTAATAGAATGAACATGAAGACATGTTTGAGGTCTTCCTTGAAAAAGGGCTTACATCACACCATGCAATCATGGTATCATGGTGAAAGGGTAGAGATATGTGAAGAGAGAGATAAATGTCGACATTATATTAATGCAATAACCATATCAGTGCTTTAGAAGCATTGAACATCTCACCATGTTTCAGACTTTCAGTCCGTGAGTTTCATTTCTGAGCATATAATTGCATTTCTTTCTTAATGCCCATCACCTTATAAAAATCCCATACCTTTATGAATTTAAAAAAGAAAGTAATGCACTGAAAGGAAGAAGAAATACGCTGAAATCCACACTGAACCTCATGTATTTTCTACAATAAAACAAAAGCTTTATGGTCAACTGAAAGGAAAAGAAAGTGGATATAGTGGGGAACATATAGGTGCTCCCAATGCGAAGAGTAGAGCTGGGCCAGGGATGATAAGAAGATCACCAGACAGATCAACAGCAATGAGGCAGGTCCAAAGTGGAGCCAGGAAGTCACATTGGGAGTAGATCCTGGGTTCAGAGGTGTGTGGCCAGGCAGAGACACGGCACAGCACAGCTCAGGTGAGTACCATGGTCTGGGGCCTGAGTTAAAATGCAGTTAAAATGCAGTTCCTGAGCAAAGCAGGGGAGGGCCTGAGGCAGCAGGAAGGCTGCTTCCCAGCAGGTTGATGCCAGTGACAAGTCCAGGAGTGGGAGCTGGTCCTCACACTGGCAACACAGAACTCCTGCCTGCAGAAGAGGCCACTGAACTTGTGGGGTATTCAAGTTTCTTCCTGGATAGACAAGGATGGTTTGGTGCCATGGGATGGGATTCACCTAATTATCCCACATGCCACATCTAATCAAAAGGAAATGCCAGTGACTGGATCAGTGTGAGTCTGAAATCTTGCAGAGTAGGCATCTCTCAGAAACTCTGAACTAAGCCTGGTGTATAAAATTGAGACTCATAGCAAGCCCCACACCTTATTTTCCTGGAAAGACTCGCTTATGTAACTTCCTAGCAAGGTGGCAGTGGTGCAATCTCTCTCATATCAAATTTTGCAGCACATGCTGATATTTCTTCCCTCATCTGTGTAAAATGTACACTATATCCCAATGGTGCCTTTACTGCTGGTTTAGCACACATTCCCTCTGCAGTCTAACTGGATTCTCAGATCTTGAAATTCCTCCAGAAACTCCTCAATTTTAGATAAAAAGTCTTCCATTGGGACTGAAGAGGGAAAGTAGACCATTTTCTCACCCCCACTGCCTTCCTGGTGGCCCAGGAAATAGCATGAGGTTTGAATTTCCACAGGACAACTTTCCAAGGGAGGGGCAAGGATAAATTAATTCTGTCACCTCCCTTTCTAAACCAAGGACTGGAAGCACAAAGCACCTGTATAAAAGGTGGTCACTGTTGACCCAGCGAATTTGTGCTTCCCTTCAAGCACAAATCTGTCACACAACTTTTAGACTTTATTTCGTTATGAGAAGAGTGAAAAAGAAACCTCTTCATGTTCCAAACAACTCCTAGGAAAAAAAAAGCCACAAAAATGTTTGGTAATTAATGATTCATGATTAAGCCAATCTAATAAATGTGTGAGTGCATGAAAAATAAACTAGGACACTGACAGAAAGGCTTTGGTAGGCCACTTAAAATGAAAGACAGTGCAGTTCTGAACGCAGGAGCTCACTGGAGACCATCCGAGATGGGCAAAACTACTGCTGTCAAAAGAGCAGAACGAAAGGAGTCAGGCACAGCTGGTGGAAATACACAGTAAAATTTCTTGAGGATAATTTTTAATTATATTATGATGGTCACAAGAGAGAGGCTGAACTCGTGTCCTGATGGAAATTGATTACCCTCCACAAGGTGTCCCTAAGAGAGCCTCCAAACAGAGCCAATGTTTCAAAAGACAGTCTGGCTTCTAGTCATAGCAGGTTAGCAATGTCCTGTCCTTCCAGCAGTGTAAAAGCCAATCTAATCAGGTGTGAAGCATTTGATGTATGGAAAAATTAACCAGTATCTAGAGAGAGAACCTGGCACAAGATGAAGAAACCTGGCAGCTGAGACAATAGACCTGGCAAAATCTACAGGAGTTTCATTTCAGTTTTGTTGAAGGTAATTCTCTTCTGCTTTCTATTCTACATAGCCTTTCTTTCATTTTCATTCTAGGCTGTAATTCCAAATAAGTAAGCAAGCTATTCTGCTGTGTGCCAAGACACCATTCTGCAGAAAAGCACAAAAAGAACTTTCCATTTATTCATCTCTAAACTCTTTGTTTCAAAACATGACTCTAAAACAAATTTTATAAGCATCTTTTTATGGAATGCAAATAATATGAGTTAGAATATCTGAAGATATATTAATAACAAAGTAAAAGCAAAGTAGTCTTACTAAATTCAGAAAATGTTCTCACAAGCCAACGGAAAATAGTGTTAATTTTTAATAAGCACTTAGCTAAAATCATTGTCTTGCATATTGGAGAATTGCTGAGGAAGTCAGGCAGCTCTTTCATATAATTACTTGTCTATCCAAAGAATGTGTGCAATATTTTGCTTCAAAACAAAACCAAAACCAAGTACTCACACTTCAGATTTATCTAGTGTTTTACCCAAAGACATTCTCTTTTAGCTCTTTTTGAAGATCACCTCCTTCTCTTATCCTTGGATTTCTTCTGCCTTCTTCCTTGAAATGTCTGGGGTATTCTTTTTTGTTCGGTTTTGTTTGATTGTTTGTTTGTTTTCCCCTATGCACAATACTCCTTCAGAAAAAAAGAAAATAAATTGCACCCATATCTCTCATCCCAAACTCTCCTCATACATTTCATCTTCCTTAGAATGGCCAGAGTTTTGGGAAAGGCTTTGTATTGTGTTGTCTACTTCCCACTCCCAAAAAAATATTAATTGCATTTTACCTGACTGACTAGTGGCTCTACCATAGCTTGGCCTTACTGGGATTTTCATTTAACTCCTAGAATAAGAAGATATACTTAGGAAAAATAACACTTTCTTCAAGACAATGCTTACCTTGACCAAGGTGCTCAGTGAGAAGTAGTTTATTTTTATAAATACAGAAATGAACATCCACACTGTAGACCAGCTTGATTTGTATCCATAAATTTTCCTCCTAAAACAGTGTATGACATCCACTAGTAATTAACATCTTAGGCAGGATAATTAGAGCATAATTTTTCACACTCTACTCTAGAAGAAGCTGATGTCCTCTCTACAGAAGCAATAATATAAACCCCAAACTTAATTTGCTCAGGTACTGCTATCACCGAAAGAGAATTATGTTGTACTGCATTGATCCAACACTGGCAGTAATTACAGCAGCTGGCAGAGTTGATCCCACACATGGTAGATGTGCATCCAGGTGTGCACCTCATGATCTTCTGTCACACAGGAAGTGTGCTGCTGTATTTAGGATACAGAGTAAGGGGCTTGTCCCTGGGGGTACATGAGTGCCATTGGACACTTGTAGTATAAGAATGCTCCAATGTGGGTCCATCATGGAGCAAAAGTGCACAGGAGCAGATAAATATGTGGAGAATGATGAGAAATCTGAGTACATTGCAATCTCTGCATTTTCTCTATTCATACATTAGGAGAAGGTTGTGGCAGGACAATTAAAAGTGTGATGATATCACATCATTTTGACTAATAAAGAGTAATAAGAAATGCTTCCAAAACTGCTGTGAGACAGTTTTAATGAAGTTGTGTGAACAGCTGCCTCTGACCCTCTGCCATACTGGCACACGAATACTCAAGGATGTGTGCACCTACTCACAAGCTAGGGACCGCTGATATCTGAAAGCAAGCTCCTCCAAATCACTACAAGGCAGTGGCTCACAAATTCTATACTGACAAGGAAACTGTCAATATTGAGATAACCGAAGATTGAAGAAAATTGTTGATGTGATCTAATTTTGAATGACGAATTTAGCTCACTTTCTCCAAATTAAAAAGAAAGCAACCATTGCATTGCTTGTTCAACCTCCCCCTCCCCCTTTTCCCCACTGCTGAGGTTAGGTTCAAGGCAGAAAATAAGAATTATGTACATTTCCTTCAATGAACAATACAGTCATGGGCATGGAGATGTGTGATCTTACAATGGGGCAAAATGATGCTGTGCTGTTTCACCATTAGACCCTGTGAAATTATTTGGAGAAGAAGCTCTTCTAAATTTACAGGTTTTCAATGACATCATGGAATCACAGTCTGGTTTGGATTGGAAGGGAGAGGATGATCATCATACAGATGATTTACTTCCAATCCCCCCATCATGGACAGGGAGATTTTTCACAAGACCAGGTTGCTCAAAGCCCCTTCCAATCTGACCTTGAAAACTTCAAAGTATTTCTTTCTAATATCTAATCTAAACCTGCCCTCAGTAACTTTAAAGCCTTTGCCTCTTGGCTTGTCCTTACATGTCCTTGTAAAAAGTCCCTCTCCAGCTTTCCTGTAAACCCTTTATCTACTGGAAAGTGCTCTAAGGCCTCCTCTTTTCTAGGCTAAACAACCCAAATCCTCTCATCCTGTCTTCATAGGAGAGATGCTCCACCCCTTTGTGGCCTCCTCTGGACTTTGTCCAGCAGATTCCTGTCTGTCTTATGTTGGGGAATGCCAGAGGTGATTGCAGTACTCTAGCTGGAGTCCCAAGAGGAATAGAGGGGGACAATCCTTTTCTTTTGTTTTTTCTGCTGCTGATTCTGGTACATGGATCTGTGGTGGGAAGTTTATTCAAGTCACAGAATATTTTTGTGACTCCTTCATTTGTTTGTTAGTGTGGATTGCTATTGCTTTACGTTATAGGCTGGGACAGAATGTCCTACCAAAAGTACAGTCATTTCTTCCACAGAGGAAAGAAAATTTCCTCCCTGAGTTCTACATCTTGAAAAAGGCAGATATTGATACTTTTTTTTCAATTTGTGTGCCTCTATTTCATCCCTGTACAACAACAACTCAGATACCACCCTACCAAGTACGGTAGATGCACTTAATTTAAAAGAGACTGGAACCTGCTGCATTTGGGGGCACTGTGTATCAGGACAATGAGCCTCACTGTGTTCCACTGGTTATATTTTAGCTATTTTGGGCTTTAGATACTCCTTGTAATTTTACATAAAATGGAGAACCTTGGGCAGGTCAGGCAACAGTTTCCAAGGCCTTCAATTATACAGACACTCTGTGAATGAACAACTGAGAAAAGACAGCTATAGGAATAGTGGCAGGGAGTCAGCCTGAATCTGTGAAATCTGGAATCTGGCCTCTAGAAAAATCCTGATTTGGCAGCCAGGAGAACAGATATTTTGTGGTGAAAGGGAATAGGTTATTGAACGAGCATGGGGAGGTTGTAGATAATGTCTTCTCTGTTGCTTGGGCTTCATATCCTGAACAATGTCATGAAATACAGTTATTGTGCTACCAACAGAAAGTGCCAAGAGGCCCTGAGGGGACCTTTACTCTTGATACTACCACTGGGATTTATAAGTCAAACCTTTATCCCGCCTGCACAAGCAAACCCAGATTTCAAGTACAGTTAAACCCAATTTTAAAGAGCTTGTGGCTGACAGGTGCAATCCAAGGAAGATTCCAAAAGAAGCATGAAATTAAGTCATAACTGAACAAAACTTCCTTTTCTTCAAATTTCAACTTGGAATGTATTTTTTAAACTTGTATTTTTCTTGCTTAACAGTTTCTCTGCCTGCATCTTCCTTTCTATTCCTTCTTCTATGACTAGCTGGGAATCCAGAGCATAGCTCAACAAAAGACAGTAAAATTAGATCATACTTAAGCTTGGTGTGAAAAATGCTTTAAAACTCTATGCACATCCACAAGAGTACTTAATTAAAATACATTTTTGCTATAATTAACAAATTTATTAATAAATATAATACATACTTTATTACTCATTACAATATCTATAAAAATTTAGTAACAATAAGTTTGTGATATCTTCACAATTGCATTTATGTGAAGATTATCATTAGGTACACACCACACAGTGAAGCTTTCCAACAAGGGAGAGAGGTGTCAGTAAATACCTTTCCTGTAAGAAGTAAAAAGAAGCAAATGCAAAAATATAGCTTTATGATTTGTTCTGTTTTACTTAAATTTTCTGGGAAGTCAATTTCTGAGTGAAAACTGGCATTCAAAACTTCACTTTCAGAACATTGGAAGTGTCATTGAAGTAAAATGAAATTTTACAGCTCCGTGAAGGCCTAAATGTGTCAGTCTGTATAAAGTAAACAGAGTATTGCTATGTCCTTGATGGGGAGGACTGCTGAATAGCACATCCACTCTGTGCTGCATTGGGTGTTGTGTACAGCTACGTGGGCAGGGCACGGAAGGAAGAAGGTGCTGTTCCCTTTCTTGGTTTTCCACCCGGATTGTTTAGATTTGAAGATGTCCTCTGTGCATATTACATGCTCAATCTCTTTTGTCAGACACAGTTCCTTCAGACACTTGCAGAGGCCCAGAATAGATCTGGATCAATTCAGAGCTCCCGTATTTGCCACACTCCTGCAACAAGGATACACCAGGGTGGGCCAAAGAAGGGCATGCAGCCCCACAGAGCTGAGGAATTATGTGTAAGGAAGCTTGGGGTTTACATTGGGTTTATGCTCTTCAGTCTCCTGCTGTGTGAGCTCCAGAGTGATTTTTAAGGGCTGCTTCATGGGAATTGTGTTGTCATGGCTGGAGTCAAGGTATGCAGCACTCATCTGTTTGAAGAAACAATGAGTGAGAACTCTCTAGTAAATGAAGCCCTTGAGAGAGTTTCTTTTGACACTTCCTAGGCTTTTTAGAACTGAGAAATCAACCTTAATTGGAATTTAAAGACATGATATGGTAAGAATGACCAATGACACTTGATAGTTGAACCTGAATCAAATGTACAAAACAAGCCATTTATAGGAGATATTTCAAAACAGGAAACTTCGATTAAATTTGAATATTTTTTAAAATATTGTTTAAATATTTTCTCTTAGCCCCTCAGCTTTTTAGATCATTATTCATAATTCATAAATGATAGTGTAATGCCCACTAAAATACCTATGACAAAATGTGCTTTTCCATGGAGTTGCAAAAGCTAATGTATTTTTACATCTAGGTATATTCCTAGAGTAATTCAAATGTTGCAAAATGCCCTTTAGTTCAATTGCATGTATTAACATACAGATCAAAAGAGAAAATAACTCAGTTTACGCATTATCTTTATCATGAAAGCTGTGGGCAAAAAGATCATATTAGTCTAAGGGTAGTCTTATTTTCTTGATCCTTACTAGTTTAATCTTCTATGTTGAAACTACTTTTAAACTACAAAAAAAGTACCTTAGTAATAATAACTATACTCTTTTTTAAAAAAAGTATTTTTGTTTTAAGCCAGCTAGTCAATTTCTGACAGGTAGTGTAAACACAGAAAACTGTTCTGTAAACTCAGAAATAGCCACCCTAATAGAGTACAGTCATAATCTACAACTTATATCAAACTCCATCTGACAAAACTCACTTTAAAAAGGCTTAAACAATCATTACAAGCTCGATGAGGTACTGACAAAAAGGTAAATAAAAACACCAAAAATCATTTCCACCGTGAATTACTTCATAAATTCTGTCAGTCCACTATGTATTGTATGTTCTTCAGAGATTATGACTGATCCATGACATTTCTGAGACAGCCCATTGCAGTTGCAGTATTATGGCTTTAAATGTAATATCGGACATCACCATGAGAAAAGAATACCCCCAGGAGTCGAGGACAGAAGGTAATACAGTGGCTCTTTCAGTGGTGTGGGAGACATGGCAAACTGCTGCATAGCTGAACAGTTCCCCTTTGTTCTCTGTTCAGCTATGGATCCGATTTCTCTGAATTGGGCTTATTACAATAAATACAGATGCACAACATGATTATTTATGGGAAGAAAACAGACAAAAGAGGTTGAGTTGCTGGTACCTAAAACCTCATTTTCTGAGCTTCTCCCCTTGAGGCCCTTTTCATTTGTTGCACCATTGTATTCTTATTGTTGCTCAATGATACAAGCCTAAGCTGTTCATCAATTTACCCACTCCCCCAATCTCTTTCTCTCTCATGTGTGCTTCCTCTCTCTTCCCATGTTAATAGTTCCCCTGAAATCCTATCACTTTGCTGGAGGATTGATGTAAGTCTCCAGCAATTAACATAATTACAAGCCTGATTATCTTCTAATTGCATTATGAGTATTTGGTTATTCACTACACAAATTAGAGAAAATTAAAGAGGAGCAAGATCCTGTGGTGTGGGCAGTATGCTTTCTAAACTATTATGATCATCTGAATGCTGTGAGATAACAAGAAGGTGAATACGTTTTATATTCCTATTGGCTCACAGTTCCTCTTGTCATTGTGTAATTTCTTTTTCTTCTTTCAATTGTGTTTCATGTCACTGAAAGATGCAGTCCTACTTCATTTGTTTGGGCCAGTTTAATGACAACATATAGTAAACTACAGTAAATGCCATATTTTCCTGTATAGATTTGGCAGAGTATAATGACAGAAATTCAAACAAAAGACACTCAGATGATAGTCTTCTCTACAACTGAGAAACATCAATAATTCAAAAACATAATTAGGGATACTCTTTGTGGTGACAGGGGAACATAAAAATAAAAACCATCAAGAACTGCATATCCTTGCCTGTCTCTTCTTGAGTTTTTGAGCTTATTGCATTATTAGTTAAATAATCAGGGGTAAATTCAAATACTGAGTGATTGCTAGAGGGCAGTTTTAAGCCTGAATAGGACTTTGATGTGGCATAACCAATATAGGACAAAAGTCACTTTATTGTCAGCAAGGCCAGCAATGAAAAGTTGTGCTTTGAAATGAACAGAATGGAAATTCATGGAGGGAAAATTAGGTAACTGGATATATTTTTAAATTATATTTTAAAAATAAAATAATCGGAGTTTGACCAAAACACAGAGAGAAAAACTTATGACAGGGAAAAGGAGAAGACTTACAGAAAACATTATTGCTTTTGCTGTTGTTGGTGTTGAAGATTTTGAATGCTCCTGGAAAAACAGCCATCTCATGCCTCATGCAGGACTAACCACACTATTATACAAAAACAAACAAACAAACAAAAAACCCAACAAACCAGTGAGGTAGGAGGTGGGGTGATCTGTTCAAAGTAAACCAGTTGAACTTCTCTGAGCAGTGCTTTGAGCATCATGTGCTGACTTTCACCCTAAGTAACTGCCAACTCTTCTTTTGTTTTGGGATAACTCAGTACCAGTCCAATTATGAGTCAAATCCTGCTAAGGTTTTCCATCTTACAGATGTGTTATTAATAGAAATTAACTTGGCAACACTCAAATCTGGTGCTCCTGAATGAATTTACAGGATACATCAGTGATCTAATACAGTAAATATAACTTTGTCTTTGGTACTAAGAGACCTGTAGGACCCTCTTGGTCCCAACATTCCCAGATATTGCAAATGGCACCCAGACAAAAAAAATAAATTGTTTATATTTGCCTATTTCAAAAGGATCAGCACACAGTCTTTGGTCACAAATTCTGCCTTCTGACCCGGGAACTGCATAGCATGGAATTCAAACATGTAAGGCTTTGTAGCTGTGAAGTGTTCACTATGAAAACACATTTCTACTCACATAATTTCCTTGAATTTATAAGGTGCATTCAACTGCATTCCCCTCTGGGTTTGGCTGAAGAATTAGGAGCTAATGAACACAACTTTCTCAACCAAGCAAAATGTATACTGCAAAACTTGCTGCTATTTGCATGCAAAGGAGAAATTTTAGCTTTGATCTGTTCCCTGTATCTCCTTACATATCATCATGTGATTTGCTGTCCAGACTATTCCCAAAGACCTTCCATCAAAAAAATCAGTAATAATGTTCCCTGTCTGCAAACATCTCCTATTGCTCAGCCAGAAGTTGCAAAACTAGAAGCGTGGATTGTAAATAGGGCCGTAATCCTGCAAGCAGGTCTTACTGTCTTATTTGATCTGCCTTATCTGAACTTCTCTATTCATACCTCCTTAGGATGGGCAGGAAAGAATGCCATATTTCCACATCCTTTAGGACATAAAAGTATGTTTTTCTTTGTAGAGCTCCTAAAGTCCTTAACTCCTGGACATTTACTGGGGAAAGAAGCTGGTCATTATTATAACATCAATCTAAGACAAATTTAAAGGGGAAAAGAGACCAATCCTAATTACCTATCACTCTATAGCAGTTATAAAAAAATTCACAACAACAGAATTTTCTTAGAAACAAATGTATACATATTTTCATTTGGTGCTGCCAAGTGTATACAGGAAACTCTGGGAACCAATCACCATGTGCTTCATCTGATTCATCCAGACAGAAGATAAAGAGAGAAGCCACATACCATATGAATCCTTAACAGGATAATTTAAAAGTATTTTCAAGTGGGTTTAAAATAGATTCAACATTATTCTGAATTTTTTCAAGTATGTAAAATTTCATGTAACTTTTTAAAGCTATATGACTTTAATAGCTGTAGACATTGGGCCAAATTCAGCTTTAATGTAAAACACACTGAATTTAATGAAAAGCTTCATTGAATTTACTGGCAATTTGCCCAGTTGCCACAGAATTCAGTTTTGTACTGTCTTTCATTTTCCTCCCCCCGCTTCTCAAAGCTGTCATATGTATGTAGTCTAGAAGTTTTCAGAAGTCCAGTACTGGTAGAGAAAGTGGATTTAATGTCTAATATCAAAGGGACCATGGAGAAAAGCCACCCTGCAATTTTTCCAGGGAAAGTAAACAACAGATCACCATTTCCACTGCTGCCTTTATAAAAGGCCATTTTTAAAATTCTACGAATACTTTGCTCTGAATGGCATCCCTGAAATTTAAATTGAAGTCTGGACTTCCAAGTGAAAGAATGAATTAGAAGGAGATAAATGAGAATTTTTTTTTTTTCCTTTTGCACTAGCACTTGACAGTCCCACTTTTACAAGAAATTCTGAGCATCTGATTATGGACAGAAGACACAAGCATTTCCTTTAAGAAACCCTGTGCAGTACACAAATGAAATTTTCACAACAGACGGACACTGAGACCCAAATAAATTGTCCATATGTGTTCTTTACATGTTATGCAAACAATTTCTAGGAGGCAATATTCATTACAGGATAGTCTAGAGCCATTTCAGATTTTTTTTAAACAGAAAACAGGACATGACTTAGGAAGCAGATGATAATACTACGCCACAGCTATCCGCAAATTTGGAGGGTTTTCTTCCTTTTTGATGTAAAACTCCTCCACCACAGTGAAAAGAAAACAAAATATTGTTTCCCGCTTCATTACTTTAGTAAGAAGGATTGACGACATGCTTAGCTGGCAGGAAAAAATAATTTTTTTCACTGTCACCTTATTTGTTCACCTGCTGCAAGGTAAATAAAAGCTAAGTCACTTTTTATTTATTTAGCTTTTGCAAGACACCCATACTGAAATAGCTGGCATTATCTATTATATACAACTACTCTATTAGACTGATCACAGAAAACAAAAAGAGTGTGAGACCATCTACAACCAACTTCACCATTAATAGTTAATACTTGGTGAATGCCTTTTCACTCACCACTTTTCCAGTTTATAATGTGTTCTGAAAATAACAGTAATTTGACTTACTTCATGTTCAAAATGTGACAGGAAAGTAAACGGTCCACATGTAGCAGTTTCCAGTGTCTGGCTTTTATCTGTTATCACAGATCTATTAGTATTAATTAGTAAAATCTCTTTGTCATAACACTACAAAAAAAATTTAACCGATAAATATATTTGAAAATGCAGTTACGAGTTGATTCCCATGTTAATTTCTCAAAGAAATTCCCCACTAGGGCATGGCTGAAAGCAGAGAAAGTGAGTTGGGATTGTACAGAGATTACTATGCATTAGCGTAAAGTGTATCTTTTCCTGTGAAGTGAAGAGTGGTATAAGCTCCACACTCAAAATGAGAGTATAAATTTGACTCAACAAAGCAGCCTGTTTGCAGGACCTTGCTTCACTCTCTCATTTCACAGCACAAATAAAATGCTTTTCTCTCCTGCCTTTGCAAATAGAGTCAAACATTCTAACTAAAGTAAAATGTTCTATCAAGAGGACAAGCAAAGAAATTACGTTTCAGGAGATTGCCTGATAGTGAGATGAATGCCGGCTAAGGAGGTAATATGGCAAACTCATACAAGGCCACAGAAGTGAATCTAGGCTTCATCTTTTTTCTCTTTCATGTCTTCAGCCCATGCAGCCCTGAACTCTTCACTGTCACTTTGGTGGATTAGCAACTGGCTCCAACATTCGGCAGCCTGCTGCATGGGCGGACCTGCCAGAGCTGGCATAGTGGGGTGTGCTTTTCCAGAAGTCTGTAGAAAGAATTGAATTCATACTCTTCTTAGCCATAACAAGTTGTCACTGTCTCCACAGATTACAAACCCGGGCAACTTTCTCCCTCTGCCCTGTGAATTCTGGTATACACTGCTACTTCCTTTACAGTAAATAATGAGGTTGCTTACTGTTGCGGTGTTTACCTATTGAAATAGTGCTATTTCAAGAATGCATGAATATATTTCAATTTTTTTTTTTTTGTTTTACTTTCAAATTTGTCAGAACTCTGATTTTGGAAATATGCAAAAGTTTTCTGAGAATGTGAGCATCATTTCCTGCCCTTGAGTTCCCCTGTTGCTATGCTAGAGCAAGTGCACCTTTCAAATGGTCACTTACATATTTAAAATAATGGGAGCATGTTTTCGTGGGGGAAACTGAAACTACCAGCAAGAGGGAGGGCATTCACCTTAGTGGAAAATCCAGGTTCAAGCCTCTTATGTAAAAAAGACAGAAGAACAAACTGATCTTTGTTCCCTCTTGGTTCACAGACATCCATTGGCTGGTTGTCTGTGTTAGGTTTTATTCAGACTAAACCAGAAAATCCTTCTTGAAACTGAAGTTTTGCTGAAATTGGTATATTTCTGGTAAAAGAAAAAAGTCTTCTCATTTCAGCTAACCAACATTTTCACTGAGAGATTCTGACACAGTTCTCATGGTAAAAAGGTATTTTTAAATTTTTATTATGATTCAGTAGTGCTATATTTACATGCAGTACATTACACTCTGTGTTTACTTAATCTCAAAAGATATAACAGTAATATATGGAATAGTTATGCACAGTGGGAAGACTTTATATATATATTTGATATATTAACCTGCTATTGTTTTATGTTTATGGAACAGCAGCGTAAAAATATAAAATACTATAACACTTGATCTTTGATGACATTATTATGCTAATAGAGCATAGTTTTTGTCTTCTGAAGAGATTTTTCCTTTCCACTGTAAAAAATCACCACCTCCCATTATTTTTTCAACACTGCTCTGTACACATTTGCTGATAGCAGATTCTTCATTTTCCACACAATTCTGGGGCCAAAAAGGGAAGACATGTTCTGAGTTAGACTTGACATCATACTGGACCACACTTACATGTGCACTGTGAAGAAATATGAGCTTCCTCAGCTTCTACCAGCCATGTTTGAATGCTGGCTTTGCTACATTTTGCAGCTCTGGACCATCAGCCATTACTTTTGTCTCTGCCTTCAAGCTAAAACAAAAATGTAGAAAGCTGTCTCCAATGTTTCTGTTGGATAAGTATATAAGCTTGCTTTCAATATTTTTTAAGAAACACTGGATTTTATTGTACCATAGTTCTGGACTTGCCGTGGTCTCTTGGGCTAACAGTAAAGGACAAAAATAGACAAAAAGCTAGTAGAAAATATTTTGGCAGGAGGTCCTTGCACAGGACACCAGGGACTTAAAGTGAAAATTTGATGTTTTCCTCACACTCATAATGTCTTTTTTTGTCAGCAGCTGAAAATCTGGTTAACTGTGTCCGGAGCAGTTCTCTTGGAGCACAGTTACAGAAACCACCAATGAGCTAATAACAGCTGGGAAATAATATCCTGGAACCTGCATTTTATCTCAGGACTGCAGCAGGTGGCAGTCACTGTGCCATAATTTTCCTCTATTTTCTAGAAAAGGTTTCTAGAAATCACAGCAATCTGTGTAGAATTCAACTTTAGCATCAGTAGTTCTGAACTGAAATTCATTTTTCTCCGTTCACTGCTATTACCAAGAAATTTCCTATAGACTCAAAAATGTGTCTTCCATTAATGTTCATTCTAAACCACTTCAGGAGTCTTATTTGTCTGCATTTTCCTTATCTCCAGCACCTGGTTGAAATGCAAGAGAAAGCCTGGGCAAGGAAGTAAGAACACCTCTAAATTTTTTTTCTAAATTTTAGTTATTTTTACATAAAGGATGGTTGCAAATTTTTTTGTGAGTTTTTCTGCCTTTGTTTTCATGCTGTTTACAGCCTCTTTTTGGGTACTTTTGTTGATTCTTGTCACCTTAGTTGAGGATGTTTAGAGCTGCTGAAACCCTGCAGGAAAGGCTTATGTAATCGTGGTTGACTCTTTACAGCTTGGTGCAGGAAGCATAAATAGTTCTCACTTCTGAGATTCTGTTTTTTCATTCCACCTCTTCAGTGGACAAACTTTCTTGCTGTGACACACTTGATAGATGTTGCAAGAGATTAGGTGAGGCTCATGGAGATTAGGGCTACCAGAAGCTACTGCCAAGCGTACATGGGCACATCAAATGAAAGACCCTGCTGTACGCGCACTGTTTGCTGGAATCTTCTTCTACCCTCCATGGGTTATTTTCAGAGGCAAGGTGAAGTGTGTTCCAGTACAGGAATTCTTAAAAACTAAACTTAATATCCACAAATTTCTTTTCTGTATTTTGAAATTAGCCAGCAAAATCTCTGTTTTACTAACTAGGCCAGTATTTTTCTAAACAGCATCAGTTTGCTTCACTTTCGAATTTACTTGTGGAGAATTACCTAGTGTAACTGCTCCAGTTCATTTAGGTCCCTGTTCACTATATTTTCTTTCAAGTTATTTTGATAAATGTGCATACTGACATTTCCTAACCACAGTAGATGATTTTACAGAACATCTTTGAGGTACAGACCAAAATTTTCACATGTGGTACACTTCAAGTGAAAAACACTGCATATAATTCATTTACCCTTTGAAGAACACAACTTAGGGGAACTCAGTGCTAAAAAATACAATGTTATACAGAAAAACAAGTCACTAGCCCAACTTATACCTGCCCCACTGTGGTAAAACACATCCTTCTAACAAGAACAAAAACCTCATGGATTTAGGATTACTGACAAAAGCCAGTGATAATGACTTCCATGTATTTTTTTCCCCTCTAAATCTCAAGACAATTTTAAAACTGTATTGCTGCTTTCTTATAGGTACTGTAGTCCAAAAGGAAACTTCAATAATATAATTGAAATAGTAAACAAGTCAATGGAAAGGTGAAATGTACCCTCCAGTATTATACACTCATTTTCATGCCTTTCCTCCCAATTTAAGTAAATTTTTCATCACACTGACTAAATTCACTTGAGACCATATTTCACTCAGATATCTTTAGAGCATCTCTCTCTTTTCTCCTCTTCCCCATGTCACTATAATGTTTGTCACGGGTCTTTGTTTTTAAAACCCACCATTTTGCCTCATTTACCATAGTAATACGCCTGAGAATAATCATACTAGTATTTTAGTAATTATTAATAAATTAATTATATTATTATACTATCACTGTTGATCATCTACTTTAACTTGGGTGGCAAAGAACTGCTGTAATGAAATATTGAGACTTTATGTATACCTTTGATATATTAACCTGCTATTAACCTGTTTTGTGCTTATGGAACAGCAGTGTAAAAATGTTGTGATACTGCATTTGGAAGCATCCAGAAGTCTTTGGCTGTAACTGGCTGTAACTAAAAGTATCTCAAACTTTAAAAGAGACATGAGCATAAGGAATAAGACAAGGCTTTATGACATGGCATAGTTACCAATCTGTCTAGAAGAAATGGCATTGGAGGGTATCTTGTGTCTTTCCCATTTCATTTGAGATAGTCATGATGGTTTTGTTAACACAAGACCTTAGGTTCCTTAAATGGCTACTGGTCCATTACATTTGGAAGCACTTCCTAAATAGGGTATGAAATCACATATTCATTTCTTACAGAGACACCAATGGGGAGCAAACAATGACAGCTGAACTTAATGCTATTCAACATTTAAATTTAGCTGGGGAATTTCCATCCTAAATTCAGAAAATATCTGCTTAAAGATAAACGCTGCAATATGTTGAAGATGCATATTACACATGAAGCATTTTATTATTAACCTTGTCTGACATCTAGCAAACACTTCAGAAAAACTCTTTTGGTCTCTACTTCATTGATTTTAATGGAAACCAGAGACCTATTCTATAAAGTACATATAGAAGGCCATATACCACAATGCAAGTAATTTGGCATACGTCCACAAGTCTTGAAAGGAGAGGCACTTAGAAGTGTGAATGTGAATTGCTTTGCAATCTGCAGTGTGGTAATATAGCTGTCAACCATATTTCATGTTGTGTAGGACTATGGATAGAAAGCATCTCTGAAAGACATGATTTTTAACTCGCAGAGACTCAATGACTGACATCAAAGTACTTTTTTTTTTTTTTTTTTTCTACTGGGGTCTAAAAAGCCCCGTGAAGCAGTGCAGTAAAGAAGACTACCTTTCATACAATGTGAGGAACTTACCTAAAATCCAGTTGAAATATGAAATATCCTTCTATAGAGTGTACATATAATATTAAAGAAAAAGAAGATGAATGTACTTACATACAGCCAGAAATGTGAAAGTTGGTGGTTTTGGAATGAAGGGTCTGTGACCCCCTAAAAGGTTTCAATTCCTTCCGAGTTTTCACCCTTGAGTTTTACTTTGGGCTATGAGGTGAAAAAAATTATACTCGAAACAATACCTATCAAGGTACCAAGATGCTCCTTTCTTCAAGATGAAATCATTAAAAACCACCAAATCTTGGCAGGATTTCTACCTGAAATTATCTGTTCTATAAAATTCTCTGGCTATTTAGCTTCACTGAAAAGTTTACAAATTTTGGTATATCTCATCTGAGTTCTAGTTTTGCACCAGATCATGAACACGTGAAAATCTTTACTTGCTTCTGCTTTCATAATGAAAGTTTCCCTACTATTTATACATGGCCATCTAAATCAGACAGTAGTGCTGAATTAGTGCATTACAGTAATCTGTAATATTAAAGTCATCTGTAATGTACCTACATTCATCTAAAAAAAAAGACAAAATTGACTTCTGTAGCAAAAAAACATGATTTATGTTAAAACCTCTATTTTCTTGCACAACTGGTTATCTCACTTTCAACTACTCTTTGATGTGTTATGTGTTCTGAGCAAGCCATCAGACTCCTCTACAGTGCACTTTCCTTCTATACTGTAATATCAGGAAAACATTTACTTACCTCTATAAAGATGCTTAGACAATTTAGGACAAATTACTTAAAAACAATTATTTCTTTTGTATTCTAAACACTGTATGAGCCATATATAGGAAAAAGGGTATAGTATTCACAGAACAGGCATTTTAAAATTAAACAGGCTCTAAGCATTCTGATTCTGACTGAGGGGAGGGTTTGAGTTTTATACCCAGTAATACTGCATTGAAGGCAATATTGCTGTGTAGATGGAATTAATCTTTCAAAAACCTCTTCACCTCTAGAAGCCTTAGAATTTAATAACGAGTTCAAATTAGTCCAATTCAGGATGTAATCCAAATAACTTTCCTCAAGAAATGATAAAAAAAATACTCCTGCATGTCTGGCATCCTGTAGCTTCTACCACACACTCAATACATGTTTTATATCTTCCTGCTCTTCAGAACTCAATTATAATTAAAAAAAAAAAAAAAAAAAGCTGTTAAGAATGAAACCAATGCATTTGATAGTGGATAAAGCCAGGGTCAGTGTCTGAAAGCTGGTGCTTTCCCAGGCACAAGACTTGTTTTCCCCTGGGGTCATCAGGTCCAGGCAAGCTGCATTTTTTCTGCCAGGCACTTTGTAATGTGCAATGAACAGTGTCATTTATTTTCATTTCCTCATACTTAATTGCATGCTTCTTGCTTCCAATATTAAGTCAGAAGGCAGGTGGTAGAAGCAGTAAACTAAACTACTACTAGCTGTCGGAGTTACGGACCATGCTACTCTCCTTTTGAAACAACTCGATTGTTTACAATTCAGCAGAAACTGTTGAACTGGAAAAACACTTGCTTCCATTGCACATTCAACAGAGATTTTTTTTCTTTTATTCTGAGAAAAGGAAAACCAAAAAATGCTTAGCAAACACAGGCTTCTTAAATTTATCAACACTTTATCACAGTAGTAGAAAGAAATATACAAAGTTAATGGTTTTTGTAAATGTACCAAAAATATTTTTAAGGTGTAGATGCATGCCTGCTTTAGCCAAAAATCACGTCAGTAACGATACTTTTGGAATTAATGAATTCAGTAGTAAGCTAGTTAAAAATTTAATGATCATGCCTGAATATAGAAATAAGACATTTATTAGGTATGCAAAATTTATGATTATTGTATTTGGAATTAAATTATTTCATTCATTGCAGAAGATAGTATTTATTTAATTTTCACCTCTTAAAATTTACAAAATAAAGTTTTACCAAAGACATCACTAAAGAACTTACTTAACTTCACCTTCATGATGCACCTGGACTTTATTTCTGATGTATTTTACAGATGGCTATGTCACCTATACAGACAAGTCAGATTTATTGGCATATTTAGGTCACTTATTGCATTCATAAGTAGCACTTTATAAGGTACAAGAATTTGTTCAAGTAGCAACTTTCGCAACAGATTTGTGTCATTGTTGAAATATTATACTGAAGCAGATATTGAAATCACTCCAAATGGCTGTTAAAAATGACAAAGGGGAAAAACTAGAGTAAAAATAAATACATTAATTATTCTGTTAAAATTATATAATCATTATTATTATTAATTATTGATTATATTAATTATATTTATTATATTCATAGTCCTTTACAAAAGTTTGCACTCCAGTGACTTCTAACTCTGCATAAGTGTTTTTGTAAGAAAAGAGGTGCCAGCTAGTCCTTCTGAAATTATCTAATAATGCTAAGTCATAAATACAGGATTTCTACAAATATTTGCTTATTTGCATAATAATCCAAGTGTTAGTAACATAACCAGCAAAAATGCACTATATTAGAACATCCTCTCCATTTTAGTTCGTAAGTTTTCCATGTACATGCCCTTCTATGCTAATTAATAACTCAAAGAGTACACAGTTTCCTGTTTATCATAAACATAGTACTGGTCACTTTCTGTAATACCCTACTACAAGATTACTGATGCTCTTATCACAGGATAACATCTTTCAGCTGCAAGAAATATAAATACAGGCAATTTCAGGCTCAATCCTACTAAATTTTTCATGCAAAATTCTACATGGAAGACTACACCTTGGTACTACACCCTCTTGAAGTCAGTGGAGCTCTGAGATAACAAAGGATTGCCTTGCTTGCCCAATAAAATGTAATTGTGGAGCTTCATATCAGGAGGAATGAGACATCCCATTTAGAAATAGCAGCAACATCACAGCAGGCATACTTTATTAAACCAAAATCCAGTCCTAATCTCTTGTGACTGAAAAAAAGATCTAAGCAGGTTAATTAAGTTAAAAATGTAACTTAAAAGTTATATTTTTGACTTTTCCCACTACCAGAAAATCTTGACTGAATTTGCTCATTTTTATAAAAAATCTTTCTCTTCATAAAATCCTATGGTGCATCCAGACCATCCTAGACAAACTGAAGATCCAATTACTAAGAAATGAGTGGGCAAAAGTTCAATATTTTGAAAGTTACTGAATGTAGCAGAAGGGAATAAAGGTGACCTCACCCCTGATATATAACAGCTGTGTTAATTACCCAATACAGCCTGATGAGTCACAGCTCTATCCAATAAAGATAAGTGTGATAAAAAGGAGTGGGCTAGGTGGTCGGGAAAATCATGAAGGAGCAGGAGCCTGGGGAGGTAAAAATCACTGCTGTGAAGTCAGTCTAGGTCTGCAGTTAGAGCCTGTTGGTGGGACCTGCAGTCACAGTCTAGCTGGGTAACAGCCTGCAGTCAGAGTCTGCAAACCAACACATGCAGCCATAGCTTAGCAGGCAATAACCAGCAGTCAGAGGCTGCAGGGGAAGTCTACAGCAGAAGCTTGCTGCAGCCAGAGTCAGTAAATGGTTGGAGTAAGGATGGCTGAGCTGTAAAGAGGAATAAACCAGGACCCTTTTCATGCTGTGATAAACAAAATTTCAGCTCATTTCTATCCTCTAACAAGAGGGCTGTGGCCACAACTGAACTGTCTAATACACCAAATTTTGGTTTTCTTGTATGATGTAGCTTTTAATATATTTAACTTTATTTCTTTTCAAACATAGTTTCTAAAGGTACTCAGGAACCTCATTAGATTGCAAAGTATTCATATAGTCCCATTAAAATCAATGGAAGTTAAATGTCTTCTGAAAATCCCCATCAGTCTTTTTTCTTTCCATCCCTTTAAAATTAAAACTTCATAGGAAATATGATCTTTAAGGCCAGAGTTTTAATCTCATTGAAATACCTATTTCCTAAGCGGCAAGCTAATTTGTTCTGCCTTACAATCAGTGGTGAGGGACCAAAAAAACTTGAGGTGGGGTGAGCAATTTTTAGTTGACCACCACTTTCCATATCCAATTTGAAAAATTTAGGGTGACCGCCTTTTTACCCCTTATCTAAGTACTGAAATTAGGTGAGATGCATCAGACCTTACAGACTAAAAATTAGTTCTTTTGGACGTATCTTCAAAAAATGAAGATATATCCATCCATCCATTCCCCATCACTCTGACCAGTGTTATTTGCTCTATCTCCCAGCCCCTCTCTTATAATCTGTACTTTAAGACAAATTAAAGACAAACCCAGAAAAAAAAAGGAATCTCAACTGAATCCATGGAAAGCTTTTAAATTCTGAAGAAGAAAGGGTTTAACGTGTTCCTCGCCCTCAGGATTCTCTATTGCCAAGATCTTGGTAACAGTACTTTTGAATCATTTTGCATTACCTAAGTCCACCCACATTATGAAGAATGAGCATAAGGAGCATTTTCAGTCTTTCCCTACTCCAGTAATGCCCTATATAATATCTTTTTGAATGTAAAACCATTCTTTTTGGGGGGAGGGGTGGGGGGCAGAAGAGGAGGCAGGACAATCTACCACTCAATAGAATTCCTGGCATCCAGCTTAACTAGCAAAATTTCTTAACAAGTCCTGGGGAGACCTAGGAATGGCACATGACAGAATTACCTAGGAAAGTCAGTGCACTCAGGAGAAATAGGAGATAACAAAGGGAAGGTACTATTAAAAGGCTTTAATCTACACAGTAATGTTACATTTGGCATGCATAGGGGAACAGACCTCCATCCACTGAAGAGTCACAATATACAGTCTTATCATAAACTCTTTTTTCATAACCCAGAGGGGAATAAGTCTTTCCTTTCAAAGACAGTCAGATGCAGAAGTGTTTTCCAACTCCTGTCCTGCTAAAAAATGTCATTAGGAGAGACAGAGCAAGTAAGATGGTAGCAAGGTGAGTGATGCAGCAGGGTTATAGCCTGCAGCAGGAGAGACCCAGGATCCATCACTTGATTAAAAAAAGTAAAATTATAAACTTTTCAAAATTAAATACCTTATACCCAAAAGACAACTATGTCTCCCCTTCTGTAAGTGAAAACCCTAGTTACTAAGCCCTTATCAGTCCTTTATCCCTGCATACTCAGGAAACCTTTAGCTGGGAAACTTTCTGAAGTGGGAATTCTGAAGGGCAAAATTTCCGCACGTATAATTGATAGACCTCTAACAGCTACCAGTTAAGTTATAAAGGTTAGTTGGGGAAAAGAATACTTACTTTGAGAATTCCAGGGCTTAAATGTAAAAGATGATGATGCTCTGCATGGTTATTGCATTTGCATTTCTCTTGGTATTATCCAAAATAAGTGTGTCTCTGTGCTGCAGACATTGATAATTCAGGATGAAAATGCTCCTGACCTTATCCTGCAGCTGATCTGGGTTAATTTGAAATTAGGCAAGATAAGTACTCACAGTACTAAGCATAAAAGTCTGCCTGTAGAGTCCAGCCTGACATGTTTTTTTGGAAATTAAGGGTCTTTCCCAAAGGACTGCACTGTTTGTATTTTTAAAGTCAATCAAAAGTGTTTATTTTTGCAGAGTCAGGACCAAAGTCCTCACTGAAAAAAATCTTACCATTTAGAAAAATTATGATCCTACAAAGATATATCTATCGGACTTCAGCCAAGAGGACTGCTGAATATAACTGCGGCATTAGCAGTGTCATGTTGGCCTGCCTGCAACACAGATTGCTTTGGGCTGATAGAACCAAACCATCAAAAAAAGAAAAAAAAATCAAAAGTGCAAAATCCACTTCCTTATACCTTTGTGGACTCACTCCACTTTTTTTTTTTTTTGACTGCCATTTTGACACTGCACTTGGAAACATCCAGAAGTGTTTCAGGGTAACTAGAAGTATCTCAAACTTTAAAAGAGACATCTAGTATTCATGCACAGAAATGCCTTTCATGTTGCCATCTAAAGAACATTCATTGTGGAATCTTGCAGATCACACATTTACAGGCCATGTCTATGTATCTACAAATTTCCAAACTGCAGTGTTTGTTTTTCCTTTGTCCATATGAATACCCCCAAAAATACCGCTTACTCTTTGACATGATAAATGACTCTGCAGGGATTTTATTGCTGAGATGCAAAACTCTGGAGAGTCATGCAATCATACAATCTAATTAGTCTTTTAGACAGTGAAACATCATTCAAGGGAGAGATACTTTCCAAGTAATATTATCAGGATTGTCTTTTCCCTACCTCTTCCCTAAATCATCTCCATAGACATAGATGTGGACAAATACACTGCCATACACTGTCCAAACGACTGTCCTGGATCAGATGCTTTCCGCTTAGACAGACCATTGTTTTTTTGCTGTATTTCATTTAGGAAGTCTTTTTGAGTTGTAGACAGAATCTTTACAGAGTACACACTGATGAGTACATGTTGAAAATGAAGAGAATATATTTTTAAGTTCTGTCACTCCCTATACTCCATTTCAATTTTATTTTTTATGAAGACATTGGAAAGCAGTGGAGAATCTAGTTTGAACCTTTATTTTTATTTTAGTTTTCTCATGTCCAAATTATAAAAGGCAGATCCCAATTCTTTGGGTACTGCAATTTAATTTACCTCCAAAGATGCATTTTTTTTTTCTACTTTTTGCTGGATAGCTGCTCACAGCTGAAATTGCTCAGTCATAATGAAAACACATTACTGCATTCCAAATGCTTGCACAAGTATACATTTGTGGAATAGTTCCCTTTTATTTAAAGTTATCTGCAGGGAAAAGTATTGTTAAAATATACATTCTTGAGTTTTCAAAAAACATTAAGCAGAGTTAAAAAATATATATATTCCAGGTGACTATTCTATTGAACTCTAATTTGAGTAACTCTAATGCTGATGTCTAATTTGCTATCATTTCTGCTCAGGATTTTCCCCTCCCCTTTTATGGAAGCTTACAAGAGTACCATGCAGTTTCATAAGAGGGCTGGATATGGTAACTCATCCTTAAATTTCTCACCCTTGCCCCTAGCAAATTAGATTTGCAAATTAGACAAAGCAACTACTTTTTTCAGACTGTGTTACAGAACATGTTTCAAGCCATTCAGTCATTAGAAAAGAGTATAAATTTCTTGAGCTGCATTATCAGAGCCAAATGTTTCATAAACTACAAAATGACATGTTTATTCTGTTTGGGGTACTTGCTCATTCATTCATGCCTAACAGAAAAACCATATTATTGCCTACCCAGTCAGAAGCAGCAATTTAAAAATAATTACACTATAGCAAAGGCACAAAATTCTTAAACCTTGACACACCTTCCAAAAATTACCATGAATTTCTCAATTTTCTTTATCCCCCCTAAACCCCCTTTTTCAGTATTGCAAGTACATTTACTAGCAAAATATGTCTGCTTAATGGAAGCAACCACTTACTCTTTATCAACACCTTTGCAGCTCAATTATACTGAGGGTAAGTATACTTATTAAAACACATGTATTGAACAAAATTTGGATGAAGTATTTTTCTGTAATCCTTAAAGTTACATAACTACAAAAGATAATGCAAGTAAATGAAACCTATATCTGGCTAATTAATGCACACAATAAAAAGTACATAATTGTCTTTTCATTCCCATTTAGGTCCCTATTCAAAAGAGCACTTAAGAATATCCTGTTCTTTAATGTGCCTACTGTACTTCTTTAGGCATATGACGAACCAAATATTTTAGAATGTACTTAGGCATGTGTTTAAGAGGTCTGCTGAAACCAGATGTTAGTCTAGAAGAGCATGCAAAGGAGAGCACTCATCCCCCTTGGATTGAAGAATCTATTAAAAATGTTTCTGAATCAAAAAGAAACAGAGTAAAACAAAGTAAATGTTCATCCCAACTGAAAGGAAAAGCAGGAAATGCTCTCAGAGGCTGACAAAACCTGCTATTTCTATCACCAAGTCCAAAGAAGTAAATCAAAGTAAGGAGTAAATACAGACATTCACAGCACTTGCTGCACAACCCTCTTCAGAGTTTCTTGAATCAGTGATTAAGATCTTCCTAAGTGAAGAGGACAGAAAAGGCTGTCATTATGCTAGCTGGTATCACAACTAACCTCTACATAATTAAAGCCTTTTTTCATATTCACTTTGTTACTTAGAAGACTGTCTGCTTAATAAACTCATAATGCAGCATAGACTGTTTGTTCATAGTTTTGCTTTTTTCACTACCACAACACCATAGCAACCTAAACACCAAATATTTATTTTCTTTCTCAAACACTGCAAGTTATTTTATGAAAAATTTTATGCAAATTGGGCAATACGTTGACTCATTCTGTTTGTCTCTCTTACATGTATCTCTAAGGCATCTATCACCATGGTGTCAAAATGCTGTGGTAGTGTAGTATTTGCCAGCTTTCTTGTCTCATAAGTGGTATCGTCATTTTTGTCCCCTTTTATATAGCCTTTTTATACAAAGTCTAGGCAGTATCAGCTAGGACAGAACAATCATGGATTAAATGCTTTCTGTAGTAATAAACAGAAATCAGCAGAAAAATTAATCGTCCTTACTGTTTCCTTCAGTCTTCATTTACTATGAAAATACAGTCACTACTAGTAGAAGTAGAAGATCACTGCTCTTTTGATGAAGGCTTCTCTGATTGCAAAAATCCTGGACTCTACTTAAAATCACTTGCATTCCACCTCCAAACCAGCTCTTATAACGCACAGCTGTCCACACAACAGTGCACTGTCCTAACCGTTTTTTGTAGTACATAATTCAACTTATTTCCCTCCTTAGAACTCATTCAGAGTGCACCACCCCCTAAAACATACTGTAATCATTTTAGGTCCAGACCAATGCCTTCCTACAAACAAGTTGTGTTATTGTGAGACCCAGGCTGTGTAAACAATCCTGTAGAGCTTCCATGCTACTACAAAACAGATGAGGGACAAGAAACACCGCAGTTGTAAAGATACACCTGCTGCTGATGGTAAAAGTTAAGACCTTTTTTCCCCTCCTTCTCCTTTAATAGCAGTCCAAGGGAGAGCACAGGAAACTGCAAATAAACTTTTTGAAAAATATTTGAAAAAACTAACATGGGCCAAAACATTGTGATGGTGTATTTGGCTCAACTTAAAATAGAATGATTTTTCTCCCAAAATATTAAATGAAAAAAGTATAACAAGAAAGAAGTGAAATGGAAAATTTCTAAAGCTGAACAACATTACACAGAAAAAAAAAAAGCATTTTTTTTCTAGCAGCTCTGAGATTATATGAGAAAGAAAGAAAGGATGTGGAGGAGGGGAAGAGGGAGGGAGAGGTAAGACAGGGAAACATGAAGCAGACCAAAACCAGAATAGTTATGGAAAGACTAAAGAAATTAGGAGAGAGCAAAAAATCAACAAAGGCATATTCAAGACTTTAAATATTCTATAGGTTTTCTATTAAAAAATTAATGTAATTTTCTGCTCATCATTTATAAAACTGGATTTTTTTCTAGTTTATCTTGCCATCTTGCTTCCACTTCTCTTACCTACAGAATGTTTTACTCTGTGGAGTTTATCTTACTCTCTGCAATTCTACATCATAGTTAAGATATAATTCTTAGCCAATGTTTTAATTTAAAACCTTATTTTTAAACCATTGGTAAGATACAATTATTATTGGAAGGCAAGCGCCTCCAAACAGAAAAATGTCTCACTTTTTAGTTGTTTTCAAGGATGGCAAAAAAGTTTGACAGCTGACATTTGGGGAAGCAAAAAGAGCTTGAAATACTACATTAATAAAGCATATTTTGTCTTTCTTAATGGAACATATACAGGGACATTGTAAAAATAAATTACTCTCCTCTAAATTTAATATACAGATTCTTCATTGATCACGATGCTTTATCACCAATGAAATGTACTGCATTTTTAGCACATCCAAACTCATATGAAAGTGATGATTTATATATATATACAGCACCCTACATCTTCAAAGAGTTTGTAAATAGCAACACCTTCAGTGTCATCATCTTTCACTAATGCAAAATGTAAGACTTGACATCAGAAATATGTAAAACAAGAAAATCTAGATTTTTCAAAGTACAACTGATATTAGAGAGATCTAAAATTTCCACTGATATATGAGAAACTTTGCCTAGAAAAAAAACTAGGTCTCTGTGAATTTCCACTCAGTGGAGGTGGGCACAGGCATGAAGCTTCTTCCTTTGCAGAAAATAAATGAACGTCACCATTTCTTTTCAGTATTACAAAATTTTTTGTTGACTGAATGTTCACAACCTCTGCCTCGCAAGGCATCAAATAATATCATTGATCACATATAAATGAATTAGTCAATTCTGTTCAGCTCATAACTGGCCCTCTTTCTACATTCTAGAAATGAGTGGTTGTATTTCTGTATAGCCCATGGCTATACATATAGCCATATAGCTAAGGCATAGTTTAAAATCTTGCCACATCACATAGGTTTATATGACTGCATATGTTATATTTCAATACATTTTTGAAATTACTTAATTTGATGTATCTTCTTGCAGCTGGCCTACTGAATTTCAAGATTGCTATCACAGCCAGTTGCTATGAGAGTTCAACCCTTTTGTACAAATGACTGATAACACTGTGACTGCTGTTAAATTCCTGGACAGATTAAATGAAGCTCACTTCCCCCTAGATCTGAAACCTCTTCAAGCTGCTTTTTAAAGCCACATAACAAGTGTTTTGTCCTTACATTACCGTTCCACTTTTTCTTCCCTGTCTTAAAGGAATTTTCATTCTTCTAGTTCTCATGGGAAATTGTGTTAAAATTCAAGAACCTGACCTTAGGTTGCATTGAATATTCCCATTGACTTCAGGCCATAAAAAAGGAAAACTGTGAAAAAGAGTTATATTCTGTCAGGAAGAATATGGCTCCAAATGCTGGAATCATCCTGACAGCTCTATTTCAGAAGTTAGCCAAGGAGAAAAAAGGGGCCAGACATCTTGAAAATTACATACACATACCTCACATACATGTATACACATACAAAGCGTAAAAGGAGAGTAGAAAAGAGAACCTGGAAAGAAACCTTGCCAATTTATCAAGTGGCAGATGAATTATCCCCAAGACTTTCATAGAAGCAGCAGCCACCCCATTTTAAGGTGAAATTTTATTTCAATCTTGGCTGCAGTGTAATCTCAGATCCATCCATCCATGTTTCCCCCATTTCCCCTGCTTTCTTCTCACAGTCCCCCTGCTCCCTTTCCAACTCACATGGCAAGTAACTTTGAGGCATCACCTCCTCTCCAGTACTACAGGTTTTGTGAGCCTGTCTAGATAGGAATTGCAGGAAGGATTGGATTGATTAAAAAAACAGAGGTTAGTAATACATTTATTCCAATGAATTTTAATCCCCGTTGAATCTTATGAATTGCACGTACCTTTTTGATAATTTTGGTGTGTTTCAGAGTATTTTCAATATTCTCCCCACCAAAGAACATTCTAGGGAAAACTAGTGGACTTATATGCAAAAAAATTGGAAAACTGGATCTATGTGAAGAGTCTAGCTCTCACTATTGTTTCCACTCAATGTCTCAATGTCTACTATTTATTTTCCTGCATGATGGCTGTGCTTCAAGTTCTCTGGAAATAACACTACACAGAAAGTCTTAAAAAAAAAAAAAAAAAAAAAGCTTTGGAATTTTCCAGTGTTTGGTCTTCCCTAATACCAGAAGCACATTTCACCTCTGAGTTTAGCAAGCAGACTCTTAGGTGCTGTTTCATTATTGGCTTAAGCTACCCTAAGTATGGAGTGTGCCAAGAGGCAGGCCCACTCACCACCTTCCACCCCCTCCTCGCCTCAGACCTAGGTAAATACTCCTCTCATCTCGTCATCCGTTCTCATGCTGCCTCAGAGCCAGCCAGATCAAAAAATACTAAAATGATCCACCTGAGATCTGAGCCACAGACTAATTTTCAGATGATTCCTGACACAGCTGACCTTGAAGCCAGAAGTATGCTCATTCTCCCTAGGGAGGCAGCAGAATATGCAGCTGAAGCAGGAAGGAAAAGAGAGCTGTACCACCATCTTCAGCAGCAGCACAGATTTAAATTTGCTGAAGCTTACTGCAAAACCACAGCTTTGTTATGCTAGGAACAACTCCCAAATGAACCAAATTGTACAAAAGAAAAAAGCAGACCTTGACCCCTGATTTTAGTGTTCAAGGAAGACAAGAAAATACAGAGATTCTCCTGAATCAGAAATGCCAGATGGCACAGAGGCACATTTGAGTATGTTTCCAAAGCAGAATTAGTAATAACACCCTACACCTGGATGCTGTGCCTGCACTAACTCCTGATATTTACAAGAAGTGCTAGTAATGATGGGGGCATATCCCTTAAGCTGTATGTAAAAACATGTGTACCTCAACAAATTTCTTTCCAACAGCTTAAGGGAGAAATTGTCTGGACTTTTTGGGTGGGCATAGAGAGCACTTTGAGAAGCTGCTGGAAGACACACAATAATACACATGGGCTGTAGTCCCAGCTTTCAGCAGTAGTGATCCCATGAGACTGATTGTAGTAACACTGCTGGTTTATACCTTCTGATGCACAGTCAACTCAATTTACTACACTCCAATGTTTGAGTTGGAATGTTAGGAAACTGCATCTATTAAAAATTTGAATAACCACTGCAGCATATTCAAATGTAAGAAATGCCTTTATACCACCTAAGAGAGGCAAAAGGCTAGGGAAGCAGGGCAAACACAAGCCTGGTCCAGCCTGATTTTGTTGCCCTAAATTGTACCAGTGAGCTGGTTTGCTTCTGGGGCAGGAGGAAAGAAATTAACTGCCCTTGTGCAATTCAACACCACAAGAATACCTTAGGTTTGATGCAGAACTATCCAGAGAACCTGAAATGCTTTAGAAATACTTCCATTTTTAATATCTGACAACAGCAACTCTAAGTATTCCATTTATATTTCTTCTATGATACTTCAGAAGATCTTACCCTGGAACACTTGTGTCTGGTGACTAATTACATAAGAATTGTTCATTTTTGTCCTTACTACCCCAGGAGTATGTTCACAAAGTTAGTATGTGAGGCACTTCTGCAAGAGAAAAACAAAAAGGCAGAGAAGCCTGGGGGATTTGATTAGTTTCTTCCAAGATATTTAATTACTATTACAGCCAGAAATATGTAATACACTATAGCATAATTTTCTTTTGGAGGGTAAAACTTGGGTTAAATACTAGCACAAATTCCACGTGATAGCAAAGTAATCTCAGGAGTTTTAAAAAACAGAACATGGCAAGCTAGACTTCCACTGGTTATTTGTAGTTCACTTTATAAATTTTGGGCACAGAATCAAACCTTAACATTCTACATAGAAAGCCAGAATCTTTCTGAAAGATCTTTTACAAATCAGCAAGACTGGAAACAATTTGATAGAAGACTTACTGTGCATGCTCTTCCAGCCATTTCACTAGAAACTCATTTTAGCTTTCTCTGAGGTAGAGATAAACCACAGCTAAGAGACAGTTATTAAATCTTCTTTATACATTCTGTATGAAATGTATTAAACTACAAAAATACTACATTCAAATAAGGTTAAGGGTCTGACTTAAACCAACAAAGACATGGAAATTCAGAAATATTGTGTCTTCCTACCCTTTACTCTCTTCAGTGTGGCTAGGCATTGTAGCAAAAATGACTTGTGCTCAGATTCCTTAAACCTCTTCTTTATGGTACATTTCCTCTTTAAGGTACTTTCTATTTTAAGGTTATTTCAGATTGCACCCTCTTTGTGGGTTGAATTATGCCCTGGACAGTCTGGGGAGTTTTTTTGTTTGTTTGTTTTGATTTTTTTTTTTATCCTTTCATTTTTAAAATGATTATAGAAACACAGGGGTGAGAAAAATGAAGCAAAAGTATGTATCTGGTCTTGGCAACCAGATATTCTTACTTTTATTTTTTAACACATACCTTACAAATCACGTTCATGAGAGACAGGCAGGACATGAGAGAGAGATGTAGGACATGCGTGACTCTCAGCAAGTGCAAGCACATGCTTCAGCTCTCTCCCTGTCCCCCATGCAGTTCCACTTATACATATGTAAATACCTATTACATATTTCTCCAGTGAACTAAATAGGAACCTTGCGGTTGATACTGCAAGACTTTGTGCCAGAAAATACCTTGGGACCTTCTTCCATGATGGACTTTTTCCCCTTCTCCTGAATACAACCACCAGTGGAGGTCCCACTTTATTCAAAAGAAAGATGCTTGCAGATCCTCCTTCCAGGGGGCTGTCAGCCTTGAAACCACCTGCTACACTGTGGTACAGTAGTTTGGGCCTGCTGACCTCTTGGGCAAATTGCAAATTGTGTCTTCTCAGGATAACTTCAAAGCAGAAAAATTCCACTGCGAGTAGGGGGAGGGGTATCTTAGGAGGACGGTGGTTTGTTTTTTTTTTCCTATATTCTACAACTGTGAACAAGTCTGAGTTTCTTTTCATTCTCTTTTATTTCAAATTATGCTTTGTTTTCACTTAGTTATTGTCAGTGTATTTCTCCACGTGGCTATTATAAATATATATGCATTCAACAAATTGTTAGAAACTTGACCTTTCAAATGTGGCCTGACAGTCCCTCCACATGTTTCATAGCATCTGATAATTTAATAATCTATATATTATTATTTTAACTCTGTTATACTTACACATGCTACTGAAGAGCCCATTTTTAAAGCTGAACAGCCAACATAGACTATTTTCCACTGGTACTCTGGCCAACTGCTAAAAAAAATAGGACAATGGCCATTCCAATAAGAAAACAGTGTTGATTGGTAACCAGAGTAAAGGGAGATGATTTGGAGGATGTCCACAAACATTAATCTTTGCAGCTTGACTGTGATAAAAGTAAACCATTCAAAATCCTCAAACAAATAATCCTCAACAAAACAGTGTAAGACTATAAAATAATACCAGTGATGTAGATTTATCTTAAGATATCACAGAACACGGCACAGAGGATTGAGAGAAATTCCTTAAACAGATAACACTTGACAATAGTAGACAATCTCTGTTAAAGAGTAAGAGAAACAGAAAGCCGTAGCCTTGACCCAGAAAAGGTATTTCTGCCTTATACAGCATAAAAGACAGACATTCAAGAAAAGCTCATCCATGAGAAATGGTGATCTCCTATTGCTGCCAAGGTCAGTCAGACCTGTTGTGATATGTTCTGTAAATGCTGACTCTATCACTTGCAGTTTTCCAAGGACTTCCTTAACACCCAGAGCTTTTTTATTTTTATTGTGGAACAAAGCTATGACACGAAACTGTCAAACTAGAAAGCCCAGAAAAGGAAGACAGAGAGTTTTATTAGACTTGAGAGTGACAGCTCCATTGAGGAAAAAAACCCCCCATAATAGTTATAAGGAAGGGGATCTGAAGTTCCTAGAGATCCACCAGAAAAAATGCTAAAATCTTCGCAAGGAAGGAAATTTTGCTCTCAAGTCAGCAGTCTCAACAGTTTATCATGCCCCTTAAAAACTGACTGCAAATGACATGTGGATAGCATATCTGTGTGAATGGGATGGGATTTATTTGCTACAACAGAAAGCTCTAATGGAAACTCCCAACATAGTTTTACTATACCTCAGTCACAACCTTTGGCACTTGACATGCCAACTGTGCCTCTTGTGTGGTAATCTTCTGATGGAAATCATATATCTCTAAGGGAGAAAAAGTCATTTTACTTTCTCTAGTGAAAAAAAATAAAATGAGATAATAGATAAACTGTAATACCTTTTAGCCCTGAAAATAATTTTTTACTCTGTGAACTTTACTGTACTTACATGTACTCAGAGAGAATAGAGTTTGGACCTCTCTCTCTGTTAACATCTATAATACTGAGCTTGAAGTACCAATTAAACTCACATCAAAACATGTACATAAAGTACTTTTTTACCCCACTACTTTGGGGTGGGGTCCTCCTGTTGAAACACCTACCTTGCCTGGAGATTTAAGAAACATCCCTCTCTTCACAGAGACCTTGTAAGGGAAAATGAAAACTTTCTCTAGCAAAAGACATCTGAAATAGAAAAGAAGAGGTTTCAAGGAAGCATGATCCTCTCATGTCAGGGGAGCTCATGCAGGGGCAATTCAGCTCTGTTTGGGGGTTTATTAAATAGAACAATGATGACATCATTGTTCTGAATTGAAAACTGATTAATCACCTGCTTGGTATCTGTCTTGCAGATGAGAATTCCCTGTTGAATGCTATGGATCAACTGGTGATACAGACTATTCCTTCTTCTGTTTGTGACCAGTCCTCTGTTCTGTCTTTTCTTTCTCCTGATTATTCAGCTGACATATTCATATGTACATTTGTAAAATACTTGCAAATACAGATGGGCATTTTAATGGTTTCAATTAATACAGATTTATTCTCAAGACATTTGTATTTGATGCAGTCTCCAGATAACATTTATACAACTTCTATGAATCCTCAGTTTTTGGAGGAGAAACCAAAATGCCTTTAAGACAGCTTTTTAAACTGCAAAATAAATTGTTGAAAACACAACTTTCCTCTAAAAGATCTAAGTTTCTTAAGTCCCAGTATAGGCCTCCAGTACACTTCAGAAAAAAAAAAACAGCATGAAACCAAATATTCCTGATCCCTTATACTTCTGGATGTTTCATGATTGATTTAACAAGATAAGTGGAAGAGTAGAAAATTGGCAACCTTAGCAGTTGAGTATATCTTGCAATTGAGAACTAGCATACATCACACTGTGATGTATTTTTGAGCCTTCGTGCATACCATGTGGACAGTGTAGCTCATAGAAAATCCTTGATAGGATAGAAAATACAAGAAGAGAATAAAAGGAACTTCATGTTTCCCTTTGTTTTTCTGACCATGAGAAATAATCTACAGCCCAGTAAAGTGTTTTCTTTTGAGATCGGCCTACCTTCCCTGTCTGCAAGGCCACATTTAATTTGGTAACTTGAACTGAACCAGCTGGCAGTGTCTTTGAAACATATGGGAATGGATCAAAGCTGCAAATATGCAAGGTGAATTTTACATTTTTTTATTTCTTTCATGGTAATTTAAGTTCTTGATTCTCTGAGATATTTTGTGCTTAATTCCTACTGTGGGCAATGGCAGATGAGTTGTAAGAACCTTTTCTGAGATGCAAAACACAGTTCAGCTTCAACCCATGTGTCAGTTCCTCCTCTAGTGTTAAACTGGTTGTGTATCATTTGTTTGGACTGAGAAGATACGGCGATACTCAGGTTTTCCCTCTGCTTTGTAGCAAAGGGAATTCAGGGGCTTTCTTTAACTTTTAGAAGTGATTTGTACTTCCTTATAGAGAGCAATTTATTTTCATACAAGTGTGATAATTTGTGGACCATCATTTTCACCACAAACAAATTAAACAGGACAGAAGCAATGGCCAAAATAACAAAATAGCTAGCTCTTTCAATTCACATTTGATAACACTTTGTTTGAAATACTATCAGTTAGCCTTACAAACTGTTTAAATACTCTAAAATATTTATTACACCTATTAAGCTTTTATACCATATTGAAGATCTTTTTTTTCACATTGACTTATGCTCACTTATAAATGCACACACAGAATGTCAACACTTAAAATGAATCAATTTCTTAAAGGATTTGAGTTCATTCTGATGAAATGACCAGATTAATTACATTGTTTAAAATATTCTGCAATCTTAATATCATTATCGTTTGCATCTTCCCAGATCCAAGTGTCATTTCCAGTTTAAGAACATGAAACAGGACATCGACACAAAAGCGACAGACCCTTCATCCTATTATTATTTAATTAACTACTATCTAGAAATTGATGAGCATTGACCTTTGTTGTGAAAGGTAAATAGTCCTATGAGTTAGTTAGTAAATCAAAAATTTCAGCAGGAGGGATTTTCTCAGCAAAATCTCATTGGTCCCCTTTTAGCTTATCTGTATCTCCTGGCTACCAAAGTACAGTGCACAAAGCAAAAAAGCAAAATGATTTTCCAATCCAACTCTTTATAAAAATATGCAGAAGAAAATTTTCTTTAAAGAAGAGCCAGCCTCATGAAGAGACTCTTTTGGTGCCTAGCTTATGTATAATAAATACTAAGCCATCATCACAGTCTCATATTTCCTCCTCTCCAGGAAAATCAGAAGGTCTGCTCTTTATAATAGATGATCAGATATCTAGTGCTCCCAAATAAAACTAGGTATATATGTGTGAGATTTAAACAAAAATATGTTGGACTATTCATTTTTAAAGTAAGATACTTTATTTCTCTTTGGCTGAGAACATGAGCTATGTCTGCTGATGCCCGCCCCCGCCCCCCCCCCCCCCCCCCCAATACACTAGACAGACCAGCTGGGTCAGACAGTATGGTACATAAGAAAATAACCTGTCATATCAGACCTAGTCACTTGTTTCATTTAATTCTGTTCATCTACCACTGCAAAGACTATGCATTCTCAAATGAGAACGTGCCAATGGCCGGACTGGTTCAGACTGAGGGTCTGCCCTCCCAGTACTCTGCCTCCAGTGATGGCTCTAGACGTGACAGCCCGAGCTGAGGGCAAATGTGTACAGTGCTTCTCATCATGCCCTACCCCCATGTCTCTGCCTCCAGCTATTTTCAGCCCAGAGGAGTTACTGATCCATTTATGGTTTGTCTACCTAACGACCTTCTTAGGTCTCCAGTCTGCTGTGTAAACCTCTTGCATCCACAATGGTGCTTGGCAAGGAATGCCATAGGAGCTCTCCATTGCATGGAGAGTATTTACACTGCACAGTCTAACTCCAGCAGACAGCATTTAAAAGAATAACTTTTTTAGTATTGGCAGATAAAGATCATGTTCTTCAAGGCATTTGTTCCTATTTATATGAGAAAGGCAATAACACTCCTCTCATATGCTGATATAGCAACCTCTCTCAAGACTATTTTGGAGACATTCGAATGTTGAATGGCTTTAAAAACTCAGTGCCCTTCTGAACAAATGTTTCCTCCTTTTAAGCTTCTAAAAACTGATTCATTCTTTTAAATCTATTTCAACTTTTTTTTTTTTTTTTTTCTTTTTTTTTTTTTTTTTTCTGGAAAATGCACTTCCATGAGCTAAAGTGGCCAAGTTTGATATACTATTGAATTATCCTGCAAAGGCCCTTACTTTCTCAGTCCATAGAAGTAAACCCTACATTATTAACAATTTCAGTTCTGGTCTCCACAAATGCATTATTCTGAAAACCCTAGAGAAAACCTTCCCTACAAAACAAAAGACTGTTTAGGAGATTAATATATATATAGCTCTTTAATTTTTACAAACTGTACAGATAACTGCCACAAATCTTAGGTGCTTTACCGTCTTGATGATTAAATCATCTCTGTAAGTAGCAGCAAAAATTTTATGACTCTCAGGGCCTGCATCATTAAGTACTGAAAATAACTTGAAGTGCTGCGCAAAGCAAACAGTACAGTTGTAAACTCCTACAGACTGCAAGGAACTTAAGCCCTTCTTAAGGCAATAGCCAGTAATATTTCACACAAATAAAAAGCTAATTCTCTACGTTTTATTAACAGAGGTTCTAGTCATTATGATATCGACATCTCCCGCTCTGCATTAGCATTTCTGTACCTGCATACACTTGTATGCACCTGCACACACTGGTTGCCTAGATCAGCTCATCTCGAATTGCTGTATCTTTACCACCTCTCTCCACAACAGGCTGAAAACTAAACCACTGTCCATGAATAACAAGTTTCTCAACAGCAGCTTTTCAATGCAGAGCTTGCAATCTGTCTCCCATTCCCTTTGTCAAATTATGGTCCACAAATCAGCCATTTGCAGCAGTGATATATCTGTCAGGCGTCAAGTACATCTCTTGCAAAGGAAAGTCTATTTGAGGATTTTTTAACTTTCAAAATGTCTAATCCCAAACATGCAAAATAATGAGTCAGATGCCAAAAAATCATGAGGATTTGGGGGGTTTTGTGGCTTTTTTTCTTCTTCTTCTCTTTTTCTTTTTAATTTTTTTTAACATGTTAATGTCTTTTCCTTTGCTTTCTGGGGCTTTTTCTAGGTCATGTTTTCAAGCTTTTCTCCAAGGCCAGAAGGGTTTCAAACATTATTGAAAAGAAAGCAACTGAGATCCTTTTGTAATTGCATGTTAAGAAAAACATTTATTGCCATCAAACTTAAATTCTGTTGAACTCACAACCAAGTATCTTCAGAGATGTTTTTGATCAAATAATCCTGAAATAGGAATATTGCTTCAAACCTGTTTTCTCTAGAGTTTCATTTGCATTATTTATGTTTTTTTTCCAGATAATTAAGCTTTAATGAAAGCAGGTTGTTAGACATGGAAGAAAGTCATGACTTAACACTGTCTTGAAGGACTCTACAATATCAAAATATCTGAGGTGCAGATTATATATGTCTATGTATTCATATGTATATCCTCACACAAACAGTGATTTCTTCACCTGAAATTTGTGATTTGCTCCCCCTCAGTACTGAGTCCCCTTGAAATCTTCACAGTGGATTTTTTTTCAGTGATGAGAAGACAGTTTTGTGTGGCAACATGCATTACAAATCTTCTTAGATTCTAACTGGTTTGTGATGGAAATGTTCATGAATATTGATAAATGTAACCAGCCTTGTTAATCATCATCATCTCAGCTTGTTTGTGTGGCACTGGGTAATTCGTTTTTATTTTAAGAGGGAATTTCCTTTCTTTTCATAACAATTCCTCTGCTGGGCATTATCTAAGCTCAGCACAGTGTCCTTCCTGTATTCTTTCTCTTCCATCCTTTCTGCCCTGATTAAGACTACTGGAGACTCAGCAGGAAACCCAGTGGGATTGCTCATGGTGTCTTGAAGTCACCTTTTCTTTCATTGTTTTTGCCTGTTAAACCTTGTTATGCTCATCAATCCATCTCCTGCATCCCACTGGACTCCGAACTTTCCTTTGTCAGCACCCTTGTTTGCTGCTAATTGAGCTCCTCTTCATTTTCCCTACCCCATTAGCTTCCTTCCTCTCCTCTCCTCTCAGCTAGGCCATCTCCTCAAACGTCCCTCCTTCATCCTGTGCCTGGTGTCACCCTGCACGGCCAGGCCTGAGCATCATGATTAATGGGGCGGACTTCAGAAGACGAGGTATTTCACGGGTGCGCTTTACTTTCAGCTTGTTTCCTGTTTCCTGGGACATGCTCCTGGATCACAGCGCATTGGTTCCACCACAAACCCTGGGCGATGGCTTCCACTCTGCTGGGACTGGAGACGACGGGCTGTGCTGGCAGCTCGATCCACATCAACCTCAGTGGGCTGCCAGGACAGAGGGGTTTCCTGACCCCAACTTTGCCAAACGTCCGCGGAAATGGGGGCCGGGGGTCTCACGGAGGCACCTCAAGAGACCTGCCCGCGGCCCCACCGGCAGCCTGAGCCCGACCCGTCCCCGGCAGCGGACCGAGCCCCCCCGAGTCCCTGCCGCCACTGCCACCTCCCCCCGCGGCCCGGCCGGGCCCCGCGGCGCGGAGGGGGTGCCATAGTAACGGGCGGGGGCCGGGCGGTGCCGGGGGCCGGGCGGAGGGCGCTGCCAGAGGGCGGGGATGGCGGCGGGATGGCGGGCGCGGGAGCGCCCCCTCTCCGCGGCTCCCGGCCCCGGCGGCCGCAAATGGCTCTTCCCTCGCCGGCCCCTTTGTGTGAGGCACTCGGAGCGGCGGCTCCGCGGCGGACGCGGTGCGTCCCCTGCCAGTCCAACCCAGCCCGGCCGAGCCGGGCCGAGCCGAGCCGAGCCGAGCCGAGCCGAGGCGAGAGAGCCAGGCGGCTCGGGGCGGCCATTCCAGCGCCTCAGGGCCCCGCTCCCCCCGGGGGTGCGCGGGGGGCCCGGCTGCTGTCGCCACCTCCCCCCCCAGTCCTCCCCCCCCCCTCCCCCCCCCAAGGCCCTCGCTGTGGTAGGCGACCAAAATACACCTCCACTGAACCAAAGCAAATAAATAATAATAATAATAATAAAAAAAATAAAGAAAGAAAGAAAAAGGAAAGAAAGAAAGAACGGGAAAAGAACAGAGGGAGCGAGCGAGAGGGAGGGAGGGAGAAGCGAACCAACTCCGAGACTCTCATAAAGAGCGGCACGCACGGAGCGAGCGCCCCGGTGCCGATGCGTGGGGGAAACAATAAGTACTCGAAGTTACCTGCCCTGCCGTAGAAGAAGGAGGGTTCGTGGGTTCTCTCGCAGACATCTGCAGACCGGTGCTTTTTTGGAAGAGATTTTTTTTTTTTCCTCTCCTCTCTCTCTCTTTACAAACCACAAACGGATGTGAGGCAGGGAAGGTGTTTGACTACTGAAGTCAGGCACCTCTTTTTTTTATTCTTCTCAGTCTTGTGTGTCCCCCCCCTTCCCTCACACACACACACACACTCTCACACACTCACACCCCCCTTTTTGCACCAACATTAACGACCAAAAGAAAAGGAAAGGAGTTTGCTTGATGTTTTAGTGAAATGGACGTAAGATTTTATTCACCACCTCCTCAGCCTGCAGCCGCTCCTGATACGCCTTGTTTGGGACCTTCCCCCTGCCTGGACCCCTACTATTGCAACAAGGTGACTCGTGTTTTGTGTCGTGCGAGGTGTTTTATCTGTGCTGTCGGTGTGTGCTGTTGTCGCGGCGCGTTGCATGAGCGGGCGCTGCGCTCTGGCGAGCCGCGCACCAAGTTCCCCGGCGAGGCGGAGGGAGGGCAGCGGCACTTGCCGGGGTTTGGGGTTTGGGGAGCGCAGTGCCGCCCGCCGCGGAGCGGTGCCGCCGGGACACACACCGGCTCCCCCTCAGGCACCCCAAATTAAACCCCCGGAGTAGTCTGGGGGCGGGCGGCTGGAGCGGGGGGGGTGGATGGGGGAGGCATTTTCCATAACATCTTTTCGGAGAAACGGCGTGGACGGGGATGTTGATGCGGGGGACTTGAATTTCCAGGGCTCTTGTTAATGAGAAAGATCGCGCCCGCCACAAACCGGCAGAAACTCTGTCCCGCAGTTCATGTGTCAAAGAGCCGAAAAGCACGTTTGTGTGTGTGTGTGTGTGTGTGTGTGACATATGTGTACATACACATACACACCTCACACACCTCTCTATGTGCATAGTAAGTCTGCATAGTGCTGACAAGTCGGTTCAGAACATCGGCTCCACTTTGTCCCGGCTGTGGAACTGCTTTACCAATTTCCCTGTAACTTGATTAAACCTCTGCAAATAGGGTCAGTACCCGAGAAGAGCTAAGTTTTAGGTCTCCGAGCCCTGGGGAAGGCGGAACCGCTGAGGATGCACATGCTAGCCCAAATCCTGAGGCCGGTTCCGAGAGTTTGGTGCTGCGATCCCGGAACACTTTGCGTGACTTTTGCTGCCGAGGAAGGGGGCTGGGGTTCCTGCATTGTTACTGCCTCTGCAGCCTGAGCCAGCTGGTTCTTTATGTATGAGCTGCACTTTCTCTGCTTTTACGGAATGGGCTTTGCACGTGAATAAAATGCTGGCCGTAGGAAATGTTCGGAAAGTGCGAGTTACCCA
This sequence comes from Phylloscopus collybita, assembly GCA_027886175.1. Lineage (NCBI taxonomy): Eukaryota > Metazoa > Chordata > Aves > Passeriformes > Phylloscopidae > Phylloscopus > Phylloscopus collybita. The sequence goes on from JAJNNQ010000075.1 coordinate 37,192,430, forward strand.
GAGCACCCCTTCGAGCACAGCCGGGCCAAGGGGAGCAAGCCGGGAGAGAGAGCGATGTGTTCAAACCTGCGCGCCCGGGCGCCTGTTGGGAAGCCCGCCGTGGCAGCCCGTGGCGGGCTGCAGCAGCAGATGGCTTTTCGCAGCGCAAACCCCGCCGTGCGCAGGCTCCGCAGGGCCGGCCGCGGGTGCGGAGGGCGGCGGCGGGGCGCGGTGGCCGGCGGGGCGCTGCCCGGCCCGGCCCAGCCCGGCCCGGCGGACAGCCCGGTCCCGCGCCCGGCTATTGTCGTGACGGTCTCACGTGTCAGAGAGACGTTCCGAGCCGTCCCTTTCATCCCGGGCAGCTGCCTCGATTCAGAGATAAACAGCAAAATAGAGTGTGCTTGTGCTGAGGCGCGGAGGCTGCGGCTCCCGGGTGAAGCCCTCTCAGTTTTCAGGAAAGGTTTCCCACATGGTCGCATCTACCAATCACAACAGAAAGGACCAAATTCATCCTGGCTGCATTTCACATATACTCAATGGAGTTATAGAATCCAGGGATAAATCTGGCCCTTTGTGGTGGATGCCTCAGGATATTTCAAGAGAGATCCCAGAGGTATGACTGTTAGTGTTGTTTTAAGTAACTATTTTGCAGCATCTGGCAAACGTGCAGTATATTTTGGAAGTTTGTGCCAGGAGTGAACTTGGTTCAGCAGGAAGAGTTCAAATGCGAAGGAGCATTTATGTGTTCATTAATTTTCTGTTAGTGCTCTGAGTAATCACGAGGCTACTGCTACTTTTCATCTGTGGTTTGCTGTTATTTTCTCTATTGTCAGATTTGTAAATTGTAACAGTGAAATGTTGTCATGTGAAAAGCTCGGGCCGATATTAATGCCATAAGAACCAAAGTGTCTGAAGACCTGTTTGGCAGTGAAACTGGACAAACGTTATTAAACCTATCAATGATTTAAAGCTTCAGAAAGAAGGTAATGACTTGAATACACATTTCACTCATCATTCTTGAGATAGTGGGCCAGATTTAATTTAAAAGTTAAATGCTTTGGAAAATCAGGAAATACTTTAATATATTAAATCATTTTCCAATTAAGTTCCTTAAATAATTTTTGGTGTGTTGCACTCCAAATCGAATAAATTAATTTAGAAAGTCGTTTTCAGAATTTCCTTACTAGCTGGTTAAAGCTTCTTTCAAGTCATGCCATGTATGAGGGAGCAAACTGTTCTTTTCAAATGCAAATGAGACACTCATTCTGTAGACAAGTTGCAACTCTTCTATTTCACTTTGCCTGAACTGATAATGTGCTTAAAAGTGCACAGTCATAAGACATATGTTTTATGCTTGGAAAAGACTTACCAGGAATGTTTCAATATAAGATATCGAGTACAGAACGAATGTCTTTCTCAGATGTCTTTACCCCGGACCATTGATAACATTAAATGGACAGAGTAGATTTGCCAGGCCCCTTGGAGGTGTACATTTAGTGAACATTTTATTTGTCACCCCCTTCACTCTCTCCCTTTGCCCAGCGTGATTAACATTGCTGTGAAAACTTATCTGACTTGTTCTAAACATGTCGTCATGTTACAGTATTGCTCTGTCACTCATTTTCAGGCTGTGTGTATTTAGGGAGTTTGAAGGACGGGAGGCCTGCAGAATTTTCTGTTCAGTATGCTTGGTTGAGTGTTTGCTTTTAAATTCTCTCAGGAAAGGAGATGATGGCTGGAGTGTGATGGATCCTTGTTCTGGGTCAGAATGGTGGTCTTCATTAGGTGTTTACCTGCAAAACTCATTCAGAACTCATTCAAGATACTCTGGGATCTTGTTTCTTGTGAAGTTAGTTAAAACTTGCTTTTGGCACTTACTATTGGATTTGGCCCTATTTTTCATACCTAGGTTTTTCCGGTGTTTTTCCTTCTACAAATTTGCCAGACTTTGATTCTTTACATTTGAAGTCTGCTTGAGCTGCTGGTAATTTAGAATGTATTCCACAAATACTTAGGCTTTCAAGTTTTCTAATTGTTCTGTTAGCACTAGTTTTTTTCCCTGATCAGATGGTTGTTTGTAGCATACGAGTTCCCAGGCACATGCATGGGAGGTATTGACTGTGCAGTTTTCTGTAGCCAGAGGAAAATAATGTAGATTCAAACAATCGCCTCTTATCTTACAATTTTCAGTTGGCAGGCTTTGTTTCAGAAGACTGCTTAGATCTTTATTTTATAAACCTAAAATAGCATTCTAAGCATCTTAGCCTAATATTTCTCTATCTGCTGTGAAAGCTCATTATACTCTGCATATATTGTTATGCAGGCTTTTCCTTGTTTCTCTTGCATGGAGAGAGAAAAGTGAAGGAACAATGCAAACAATGTTGGTTATGACAACTGCGAGAGGTATCTCTTATACAAACAGGCAGAATGGACGGTATGCTTTGGTATATAGGTCAGCCTTTGAAATAACATAGTGAGCTCTTGTGCTGGACAGATTTAGGGTTGGGGTTGTACTGTTCACCTCTTGAAACTTAAAGCATAATTGCTGTTCAGATATGTTCAGGCTAATGCGAGTAGTCTGCTCAGTTGAAGTTTATTTTAGGAAATGTCACGTTCTCTAATTGAGTTGAACGATATAAAAGAAATAACTTTTATAATCCAAGTGTCCTAATTTGATAGAATATGGCCAGTGATTTCAAGCTGCCTGAAGAAGTTGAATGATAAGTTTAAATGTTTATGTGGAGAGAAGTAAATAACAGCCTCATGGCTTTCCCTATTGAAGTGTCACCTCCAAAGACCACTTTGATCAGTACTGTAAGAAGGATAGGTATATTTTAATTTTCATACTTGTAACTTTACAGTGTTTTCATATATCTGCTCACATGAAGTGCAGTTATATAATTGTAGTTTGACACAGTTAATGACAAGGATGCTGACCTCTGCTATCAGTAGGCAGAAAATAATGGTCTTTACTGCTCCCAATGGTTAGCCTTGCAGAATTATACACTGGATTCTTCTGTGATTTGCTACCTTGTACAAAAATACAGGAGCCTACAACTCATCTTTCTTGTATTCACTGGTAGTTGTCAGTGCAGTGGAAAAATACAGCCAGACTGCAGAGGTAAAATGATAGACTGTAGTTGTTTTTAAAAAGAGGTATAAAGAGGAGAAAGGAGGGAGAGGGAAGCAAAACCTTTCAAAATGAAAAAAGCAGAGTGACATTGGGTAGAAGTGGATAAGGAGATATAATACAATGCTTTGTAAGCAGGTAACAATCCCGCTTGTAATCAGAATTCCATGGAGCAAAAGTGCATATATTTGTACTCAGCGTTTAGAGTAATTTATTGTGTAAACTTAACCCTACCATAGAGACTACTCTAAATAAAATGTTCCATGTCTGTTTACAAAGTGTACATTATTTCCAGGGGCTTGCTTCCATCCAGTCTCTATCTCAAACTCAGAGTTGTGGCAAGCAGGCTCTCTGAAGGACAGCTCTAAAGCTGAAATACATATTACTGTTTTGACAGCATTTTAGATTATGCTCATATTATTTATCCTGAACATATTTTTTCCCCTTAAAAAATACTTTGTCCTCTACTGAGTTAGAATCATACTTGAAATTTGTTAGTTTCATAAAGGAAAGTTTAAACAGTTGCATTAGGGTTGACTGTTGACTTTCAAGTGTTAAGTCTCTTCCTTTCAAAAAACACCACATATGAAGAATGGAAATGGTCTTTTCTTTCATACTTTAGTATATAGTCTCAGTGTTGTAGGCAAGTCTCAAGTGTACCTCCCTAAATTCCAGTGTTTCAGAGAAGAAGTGGTCCCAATTTTAGTGGAACACAGAAAGTGATTTGTGTATGTGCTTTTGAGAAATCTTTCTCAAAGATGTCTATAAACCAAAGCATTTTCAGTAATTTATTTTTTTTCTTTCTGCCAAACATCAGTACCTTGGGAGGAATTATGTTTTATTCTCATACCAGAATGATGCGTTTCATCTCTAGAGCATTACCCTCAATCAGCTTATCATGAGGTTTTATGAAAAAAAAAAGTGAAACCAGTAAATTATTAAGAATGCTGAATTAACTAAACACTACAGCAGTACCTTTGATGTTTACATTAAACCAAACAGCATCTGGAGGTGATTTTGAGAAGCTGATACTGTGGCAGACTGGGCAGTTCCAGCTTCTGTTGAGTTTGGGATGTGTTGGTGATGATCACACTTTACCGTGAAGAATTGAGCACCCTCTGGCCCTCAGATTCCAGCATTAATATGACTTTCTTGTCTTGCTAAAAATGTACAGAAACATTTGAAAAATGGACTGTGTGTAAAATACAATTTATATTTAAGCTGAGAATTGTCCTAATCATAGTAGGATTTAGATTAAAATTCTTGGACATTTAAATCCTGTATTGATGGTAGATATAACAAAGCTTAGATGTTGGAAGTAAAAAGCTTCCTTTGACTGCACTCTCAGCACAGCTCAAGAGTGACCTGAAAGCACCACTTTGAGTGGTGAGAGGGTAGTCCCTGGATCAGTGCAGACCTTGGCTTCTGGAACTGACAGCAAAGGCAATTAGTGGCAGCTTTGTTTATCTTTTTGAATAGGATACATGCCCTTTGAATGTCTAGCATGGACTACATAAAATAAAATACGTATTTTAAATATAACTTACATTTAAATGTGTAGTCATTGCAGCTGGACTATGTGATTGTTGTAGATCCCTTCCAAGTGAAATAGTCTATTCTGCTGTTTTAGCTACACAACTACGTACCAATTTTCTGCCCAAAGAATGATTTCTCATTAAAAACGTTGAGTTATAAACTGCTTCAAAACATGGTTTATAGCAGATTCGCCAAATGACTCTTAATTATAGCAATGCTTCCAAAATACTTTCAGGCATGGAATTCACATCAGCCCAAATGAGATTTTCTTGATCATAATGCTTTTCCCTACAGCGTTCAGTTGGAAAATGGCAGCGTTGCATTATTCTGTGGTTAGGCACAGATTACGTAGCCTTAGCATCAGCAACAAACTCTGCCCTTCCACAGCAGCGAGTGCATGTTAAGGAACTCTTGTCCCCCCTTCTAATGGAGTATCTGCCATTTATGTTCATTGGTAGCAGTTGGTTTTCAGTTAGTAAGTCATCAAATAAAATGTTTAGCTCTTGATTTAGACCTTCAAACTTAAAATTGTTTTCCAGCAGGCATCTTGGTGCAACCCACATTTATAATGTCTGTGGTTTTGTTTTGCTTCTTATGTTTGCAGCAAGTAATTTATTTTTAGTGTTTGAATTTCATATGGCTCTAATAATATTTATATCTTATCTTTCAATTGCACATATGCTAACACTGTTCCTGAGCTGTTCATTTAGTATTTCTCACTGGGCTGCTATTTGATTTGCTGTAGACCCTTGTTGAATGGTTGTCTCCCAAGGAACACACTGCTTTCTAAGTTGCGAACCATACTTGAATTACATGAGCATCTGACAAATCCAGGTTAGTGGAAATGTCAGAATGTTTTAGCATTCACATTCTTGACTGTTAAACCACTCTCTACCAATCAAAAGTGGCACGAGTGGCTTTTTTCAAAGGTACTGCTGGCTAAGCATGGAAATTGAGCTGCTGTGGTAGTACTTTTGTCTCCTGCTATTGTTGTTGATGATTATATGGTCTTAAAGGTTAAATAGAAGTTACTGTAGCTGGTATGTATTTTTGTTATATTAAGAAAATCTGCAGTGAACTCCATTTCTTATTCTATATGCAAGAATTTGGAACTCTGAAATCAGACAGTGATAATCTGTACTTAGGGAAATGGGTCACTAAAGAAAGTATGAAGTCTGCAATGTGAAGTAAAAGATTTATCTAGACAGTTCCTGCTGGAAGAGAACATTATGTAAGCATGTAAATTTCTGTTGTATCTATGCTACTCTGTGTGTGTATACACAGATGTAGATTTCTGCTTCATTGCATACATTGCTGACTTTGAAAGAAGTAAACTTACTCTGAGAATGCATCGTTTCTATCCTGTACTATAAGTAATTGACTTTGAAGTCATATTCTGGTCATAGTTGCCAAAAGTGGGTGGGTTTGTGTTCATGAATAAGAGAAAACATTTATTTCTCATATGATTATGGTATTTGCATTGACCTGAAATAATAATAAATAGTAAAAGGAAAAATAATAGTGAAAAGGGATGATAACCTTTCAAAAAATATAATTGATCATTTGGCAGACAAAGTTGTGAACATTAGTCATAGAAACCTGCAGATAGTAGAGGCTTAATATCAAAGCTAATGATTTATTTTATGTTAATGACTTTCTGCTAGGGCATAAAAGACTGCTCATAATGGACTCTCAGTGCTGTGTTCAGTTGCGAAGGCTAATGGGATAATCTTACCCAAAACTAAGCTTTTTGAAGTAAATCATGGTGTTATTTTTTCAAGTTAACTCTTGAAAATGTATTGCCAACTGATTCTTTAAGAACTGCTTGTAGTCTTTACAGGAATATATAAGGCAAGTTCTTTTTTTCTTTACTACCAGTTTTCTTAATTGTGTTGGAAATGTCTATTTTTTTTTACAGTTCTGAAAAATAATATTCAAGATGGGGAAGTCATTCAGTCACTTCAGTGTTTTTATCACAGGGCAGTAGGTTTTTGTGAGGCACAGTTGTTTCTACAGGCTGAGCAAAGGAAAAGAAGAATTACTTTTTTTAGTGGCTTAGCCACTTATTAGCTAAATGGCAGTAAAACTCTTAGTTTTGCATTGAGAAGTTTTTTAAATCATGTTTACAATTAGTTATAACCAACATTATATTTCAATAAGAGATAATTTGCCTACTAAAGTTCACATAATGTGCTAATCATGTGTAGTGGTTAATAAAGGCCTCCTATCTCACTCCCCTGATGGCTATAAAAGGCTATTATGTTCATGGCAGCAGTTCAGGTACAGCTGCTGTGTGTTAATAATGCATCATTGTCCCACTAATAAACACAGCAAAGGTCAGCAACCCTGAGCACCTAAACCACCCATTCTCTTTCCAAAATATTTATTAACACCTTAATGGTGTATCTATTCATTTTGGTTAGGATTATATCAGTTAATGACCCTCATGGAATACTGTGTGTTCAGGTTTTGCAACCTACATGCTGTTGTGGGCTGCTGCACTCATCTTTCCTCCTAAACACTTTCATCACACTATGTGTTGTTTTTTGAAGACTAGCAGTTCATGGTCACCTTATGATTAACTTGCTTTGTTACTTAGTTTGGCAGTTTTCATTTTGTTTCCTCAGCTAATTTAAGATTCTGTCTAGAGGCTGAATTTTCATGACTTAAGACACTTTGTAGAAATTCTGTGTGCCAAAAAAACTCTGTGACTGTGTGACAGACATTGATCCATGCATGCACAGAGACATGTGTGTACATGAGCACTACTTCCCCTAGGTTCCACACATAATTTTATACTAGTTACTTATGTTTTCCTTTTTAGAATAAACTGCTGTATTCATAAAGGTTTTTTAAAATGCATTTTCTACAGACAAAGCACATACTCACATGGGATTTCCATTTTGCCAGGGAAACATGCAAATCAATAGGCCAGCACTTATCTACATTAAAATTAGGTGCACTGTAATTTATGGGTGTAGTGATATTGTATTTGTCTTGCATAGCCTCAGATATTCTTTAAGGTAGCCTGATTCTATATCTGTAGAGAAAAGCAAAAGTGTTAATTGAACAAAATCTCATTTTCTCATCTTGTAGTATTGTCTTTTGTTTTCTGTTGCTCATTTTGAAAACCTGGTTGGTTTTTTTTTTTTTTTCTTTTCTTGTGCTGTGTGATTTACAAACAAATGTTTAGAGGGCAGAAAAATACTACTACATTTCCATCAAGAGAAATGAAAAAGCTTAACTAGCTGAAGGGTTTCTTTTTGGTGTAGAACATTGCTTCAATGACACATTTGTCATGCTTTAAATATATAATACATACAATAAAATATGTACAGGCACAGTTGTGATATATGTAGTGTCTGGCTCCATTGCTATTGTTTGTAGTCTCTACGGTTGTCATACATTGTTCTTTGCACATCATACCCTTACAGCAGAATTTGACACAATTTCTAGCTTTCAGTCCTGCACCATTTTCACTGCACAATGTACATGAGTTTGACAGGGTGTGTTGAGGACAACTCTGGCAAGCAATTGATATTTTGAAGTGGCAAGCGTTTCAGCAGCTGCCTGCTTGTGAAAAAGGAATGATAAGGTATACTGTATTGTTAGTTTCAGGCAAAGCATTAAGGTTTAAGCTCTGTAAAAATGTACACATTATTCGACAGTGGTGAAGCAAGTCTTTTATGTTTTTTAGAGCTTAGCTCTCTGGCTGATGTGAACTAGAATGACATTGGTTTAATGGTCAGTAAATGAATAGGAGTACTTTGAATTTGAACCGCTGCCAATTTTGCACCGACAAAGAGACTGACAAAAGAAAGATTTTATGTGAAAGCAAAGCACAAGCAATGTTTGGGGAGGTGGGGAGAGGGGCAGAGGAACCCAACAGAAATACTCTCCAGCGCAGTCTTGTAATGATTCTAAAATTGTTAAAACACATCCATTTTGCATGGCTCATTGGCTACAAACCTAAGCTGTTTCATCTAATGTTCTTTAAAACCTGTTGTATACACATAGTCTTTTAGAATATATTCATATGGAATTTACAGTGTGTTTTTCTAAATACCACACTGTGCCCTGAAGGCCTGTTGGCAGAACATCAGAGTTGTCCACTGCTGGAGTTCCCAAGTCTCTCTCTATCTGGTAGTGGGAAATTGTAGTTTAATCAGTTATGGCACTTTCAGTGTGTAACATTCATTAGTAAGGCAATTTGTCATGACTGTTAATAGTCAGGATGCATCTGCTCTCTTCAGTTATGGAGTGTGATAAGCAAGAGGGCAAATATTTCAATATTTAATAATATTAGCGTGTTTGAAAACTGTAATTCAAGGTTAGTGCTCAAAACAGAAACTCAGATTATTAACAATCTATGTATTTTTACTAGTGTTACATTTACAGATTGGATTTGAAAGTATCCTAATGCTCTTATGAGTTGTGCATTATGTGACTAGTATTAGAAAGTAAATGTTAGCATCTTCAATGTTTATCAAAGACTTTTCCTCTGTTTTCCTCTGCAAATTGAAAAGTAGGATATTTTCATGGAGTTGCAAATACCTATAATTATTTTCCAGTGTATCGGTAATAAATTATTCACAGTATCATTTTTGGCAGTAGCAGACCTTTTTCAGTATTAGTTTTGTGTCTGGGCAGCTTATAATGTCATGTTATAGAAGATATTCGATGCCTACCAAATAGACAACATGCAATTAGAATAATGTTCTCTTCTCACTAAAAAACAGCTTGTAATCATTGTTCATTGTTCTAAATATGAAAGGATAAATTGTTTCCTACAGCCAAGAAAGGTTAGAGAGGGTTTTTTTTCACATATATCTGATAACCCTCATGTATTACATAATATGATAGCTTCACACACAATAGCTTTGTGACACATTTTAATTTTTAATGAAAAGCCCCCAAAATTTTAACATAATTATTTCTTTAGAAACCGAGCCCAATCTTGGTAAAATCCGTTCTTGCTAGTAACAAAAGCTGTTACTGTTTAAGTTCCTGTTCAGCAGTTAGTTGGTACGCTTCACTGGATGTTGTCAAAAAGGCTTTTCTCTTGATTGACAACCCTGTAGGAATGTGAATGGAGATTTTAATTGCATATCATGTGTGCATATCAGAGTGAGTGGATTCACTGACTCTGCTTAGCTCTGTATCTCTACAGGTCAGCCATGCCAAAACGCTTCTTTTTTAATAAGCAATTGATATATTTTCCAATAAGAGAGAAAAAAAGCTTTCAAGTGGAGAAGGGACTGTAAAGAAAAAGGTTCCTGTGAATTTTGGAAGAAAAATGTGCGCAATAAATTTTAACACAATTAAGAGGGGTTTTGATGATGTAAATTCATATCAAGTCTACATTGACCAAAGACTGCTAGAATAGAAGTGTGTTTATCTTTTTCTTTTTTTCTTTTTCTTCTTTTTTTTTTTTTTTTCAAGAGCACTTTGAAAAAAATCAGTTAAAAAAATAAAGTGAGTGGAAAAATTTACTGAGGCAGGCTGTCCTTGAGTTTTGTCCCCTTATAAAGACAAGGGGAAATGATGAGTTTCTTCCTTTATATTGAGCTAGTGGGGTTTCTTGTTCATACTGGATTTGATGCACACCTTTTGGGCAACACTGTTAATTTAGGGGGAGATGTATCTTGATAAGGACTTCAGTTTTAAGTGTAATACTAAAACCAAGTTTTGATATCAACTGTAATGCAACAATTTATTTTTTTTTTGTAAGAACAGTAAATGATACATCACTACAAAATAACTCTGCTAAACAGACCTCATTATTTACCTTAACCAAGAACATGAAAGTAACAAAGGCAAATATTTGTTATTATGAATGATATCTTAAATTAGATTCCACATTTCATTTTGTATCAGAAACCACAGCATTGACTATTTTTTTTTAAAAGCTCATAAAGCATCTGCAACTGAAAGCACAGCTACAAGGCAGTTGGTAGGAACTTTTAGCTGAGTTAGTGTTTTGTTCCAGTACAGGGACTTTAAAATCTAAAGGAGGATGACAGTTGCATTTTTCTGTGAGGACCCCTGGGAAGGAATTGTTACTTAGTGACAAAGTTTCTTTCCTCTTTTCTCCTGGTTTGTTTTGAATGAAAAGCAAATTGACTGCCTTTTGCTCTTTCACTCTTTGTATAAGGCCAGCTCTGACTTTCAGGTTATATTTGTGTAAAAAGTGTAGGAAGAAAGGGTGCTCACCACTTGTTGAAGGCACATCAAATGGTCTGACAACATGCTGGCACCTTTATGGAGCCTGTTTGCTCCTGTGCTGGATTAAAGTGTATCTCACACAACTGCATCTTGGACATCAGTAAACCCTCAAGAGTTCTTAAAATAAGTGAATACCTTGAGAAGAAAACCAACAAGATTTACTTTATTTCTAATGAAGCAGGTAATTTCTGACATAATATATGACATTGATGTATGATTGGATCTACTATAATCTGACACTGCTATGGGTTGTCAAGATTTGTGAGAAAAAAATAGAGCACCAGGTCCACAAGACTTGAGGGAAAATTCTAGATTTTGAAACTTTAAACCTGTGTGAAACAAAGAATTTTTTTTATATATATATTTTTTTTTTTTTTTTTTTTTTATCAGGAGGAAAGAATCTACTTAAATTGTGCAACATTAAATACTTGAGCCATTTTTGTAAATCACCATATTAGCTCTTGAAATAAAGTTGAGAAGATTGCAACACTGATGTCATGAGGACTTCATTTTTTCAGGACTTTTTCAGGTTACAAAGTCAGACACATTAATGCTGGGAATGGCAGATTTAAGGATGTCTTGATTTTTTTCTCTTTAGTATGTTATCATTGGCAGGAATTTGAGTGAAACAGAGGATGTGGAATGAGTGATCATGCCATTGCAACTTTATCATTAATGCAGTTGCAAATTGCACCAAAGTAAAACTTTCAGGCAACCTAAAATATGCATTTTTTACATTTTGATCACTGGACTTTCTAACCCAAATAATATTGTTTCAAAAATAATTTTGTATGTGTGTTTTGCAGATTAATTTGATCATGTCCATGCCAGTCATTGCTATTGTGTCTTAGGAGTGTCTGAGTCTCTTCAGCATTGCAGCCCAGATTTTTCTGCTGTTAAGGAGTTAACTCCTTTTTAGTAGCAGGGAGACATTTGTCGTGGTGAGTGAAGTGGGGACCAGCTCTTGGTGTGCCTAGAAAGATCTTAGGTTCTCTCTTACCAATCCTTTCCTTCTGATACTTTGGTGCAGGCTGTCATGATGCATGCATTACATTCTATGGATTTTGGATTGAACATGAGAATGCCTGGGTTACTATTTTGTCATGATGCCCCCATTTTGAGCTGAGCAACTCAAGCAAAAGTGAAGGCCTTAGTATTTTCTAAACTTTTTCTCTGAAGAAAAGGCACTTCTCTATCTCAATATCTTTTCTTCTCCTGAATTCAAAAGATGTCCTGCAGATAATGGAGCTGGTTGAGTTTCCTTAAGGCTAAAAATTCTCAAACTGTAAATACAGATATTGTGACCAAAATTACAGTCACATGTACTACAGTTAAACATACAATTGTAAGTAAGAGAAAGATGTGCATGTGTTTATTATCATATATATAGTTACTGTGCTTATAGAAATAATTAAAGAGGTATCTGTTAAATACATACTTATACTAAACTTTGTAAATTGGTATAAATTATTTCAGTTCTAGTAAAACCAGGGGATTTAGTTTACAAATCCTTAAGGCTCATCCTACAACATTTTTCTTTGGAGGTAGAGAGGATTCCATGCATATAATAATGAAAGCTCAGAGAAAGAATATTTTTGAAAAAGAAAAATATGTTGCTCAGCTGAATCCATCGCCCTTTTAAGAATGCTTTCTCAGACAGTACTTTCTCAAACAGAATACTGCAATGGAAATACTAAAGTAGCATTCTTAAACTTGGCTGTGGTTTTATTAACTCTTCAGAAATTCAGAATTTAAATGTTAATATTTACTGCAGAGTAAAATAGTTCTGAATTTAGAAGGAATTTAGAAGGTTTTGGTTGGAGCAGGGGACTGGAGACTTTCTAGGAACAAGTTTATTACAACAGAGACAGCCCTTAACCTGCTGCTTCCTACATGGTTGCCTGGGATTCTAGCAATGCTGGAAGCTCTTTGTTAGAGGTGTAAGCATATTCTGAAGCAATGGGGCACACTGATGTACCAGGCCTGGAAGTTAATTTTCTACCATTCACTCATCAGAATCTTTCCTTATTATTACTACTGAGCTTAAAATGGACCTGTGCAAAGCTTAGTAGCTAAAAAAAAAATCACAGAAACACAGAATATTCTGGATTGGAGTGTCGTAATCTTCAGGTCTTACTATTCTTGGTAGTTTTCAGGATACATGAGCTTTTCACACACAGAGTGTTCAGTCAGGTGTGGGAGAAGAGAGCAGGGAAGGGGAGCACTGAGTATGTAAGGAACTCATCTAAGCAAAAGAGCTGGGTCTGTGGACCTTCATGCTGGTTCAAGAATGTGTTTGTATTTTACCATCACTGGACATCAGTTTCTGTTCTGCCAGGACATTCCTTTCTCTCTTTATGGTTCGAGTATTTGCCCTACACAGATGCTGAACTTTGAAAAGAGGTGAATAGGAAGCATTAGAATTCCTTAGCATAGGAATTTATACTAGAACAGAGGAAAATATTCAGTAGAAATAAGATTTTCTGACTGGTTTTGGCTGAAGCTGGATGCCATTTCCACCAGTATGGACATGTAAACAATCTGCAGGGAAAAGCTGACCAGCTGACTCTTAGATGAGGAGGGACATCAGAGGGTCCTGAAGTACCTGTACTGACCGGAGAAGGGGTGTGTGGAATGTGGGGTGTGCCCCAGGCAGATTCATTTTCACCCTGAGTTCTTTGGGGTGAATCAAAAATCTTTGTTTGACAGACCTAGTGTGACAACAGGTCTGCTTTAAGGAAAACAGCCAGATTCAGATTTAAATGACATAGCAGAGCTATTATGATCAGGACAGATCAACTGAAGTAGTGCTGGATGATGTTAAAAGTTATGTGAATGTGGGTTTTCAGAAGTCTTTTTGGTACAGATATCACTTTTTCTGTGAACTTGCATGACTCTAGGCAATGTTTACTGGCTCATGGAACAAACTCCCCATGCTTCAGGGGTTTCTCTGTGAAGTGTCTTAGTCCATGAAACGTCATATTAGCTATTCCATTGCTGCATTCATCTGTTACTTTTCTCACTCATGTTCTGTAAAAAGTCCTGACCTCCTGCAACAGAGACTGATTTACCATTTCCTACCAGGAACTTTCTTTTAAGAAGGTAGGATCCAAAAATATAAAGAATTTTTTTTTTTTTTTGACCATTATATAGATGACATAAGAGGAATGGAGAAAAGTAGTATAGCCAAAAACAGACCATGGTGAGGGAAAGAGCAGAGAGAGCCATCTCCATAAATGGATGTAGAGATTCTTCAACATAAATTTAATTGTGGAGTAGAACTAGAGAAATACTGTTCCATTCCCCACCCCCCTTCCTTCTCCATCTCTGAAAAAAATCAGTCTTCTCCACATCACAATTTGTTATCTTGTAACTTGGATGAGAACCTTGTTCTTCCTCAACAGCAGATCTTATTTCAGTCCTTATCTGGTGGTTCAATAACTTATGCCTCTAGCCCTTAAAAAAAAAAAGAAAAAAATCGGATGAGTTTGAAGTACAAGGAGCAGACCACTCAGATATGTGAATTCTTTTTCCTTCAGGGCCACTCCACAATACTCCATAAAGAGAATTCCACTATTTGGGTTTTTGTTTTTCCGCTTCTTGGGGTTGACTGTTTAGCTGAGAAGCTGACAGAAAAATCCTACTCCACAGAAAGAGTTAAAAAGAATTAGCTTAAGATTATTAACCACACAAGTGCTGAAGTAATGAAAGGACTTGTTTATACCCATAAAAGTAGGGAAGAGAAAAGGAGGAATTAGAGCTGGAACTCCATATTTAGTTTGAAATTTCTAGTGATGGCAAATTTCTAGTGATATTTTGTATATAGGATTATTACTTTTTGGCAAGCCCTGCTATATCTAAACACTTTTGGGTGGGCTAAAGATGAAGTTTCATTTTAACTCAGGATTTCCTTGCTCTGTGGTTTTAGACTTTAGATTATAATAACATTTCATGAGCATCAATTTTTATGGTACAGTTCCTTTGTAGAAGATATTGTTTTTACACAGAAGTAGTGCTAAGTCGGTTGCATTAGATTTTAAAAGGTGAACTTCATTATATTTGTCCTGACAAAGATTTGTATCATCTAGGATACAGAATTGTGACAAGATGTTTGTGAAAGAATTAAACAAAGCTTGTATTTTCTTACCATTTTTTTCCCCATTATCTTATCCACCACGTGCAAAATTTTACCCTCTTGGTGTTTTATTATATGGGCTGAAATATACTCGTGAATGTCTCCTTACACTCTGTGTGCACCCCTTGTACAGGACTGCCAGTGTCTGTCACCAGTCCTGCCTTACTACAGTTTCCCATTCCTAGGACCTTGTGTTTAGATTCAGTACAGCACAAGTACAAAGCTGCTGTCTTTTTAGTGTTGAAGTTTTAATATGTGTCAACCTTTTTAATGATTTTGTTACTGAACAGAATTGGACTTTATTTTTGCAGATACCACTGTATTTGAAAAAGTCCCTATTATTTCCTCCCTTGAAGTGTTTATAGTACATTGTGTACTTCTCTGTGTATCCAAGTCTCCAAATTAGTTCTCTGTGTATCTGAGTCTCTAAATTAGTTTGCATCACCTCCGTTATAAAACTCCTTTTCTTCCACCACTACTCTGAAATTGCCTTTCATACTCAGTGTAACCTATGAATTGGTCCTGCAAGTGAGTCATTCCAAGGTTGTTATTCTTCCCTTATAACTATGTTTAATAGAAAATACTGTGCTCTATGTTATGTCCATCTTGTTCAGATGGAACAGTGTCTGCTGAGATGGAAAAGCAGAATGCAATATCAGAATACATTTAAATGTAATAACATCTCTGGAAAATATCTTTTTATGGTACAGAAATAACAGCTCTTCTGCCATTATCGCTGCTTTGGCTTTTTGAGCCTTGTGGTACCAGAGTATTTCAATGACTGGCTTGGCCTTGCAGCTTTTACGGTAGGAAAAATGCCACTGATGTCCAGAGGAGTTTTGCATTCTTCAAGGACTGTGATTTGGCCTCTGGTGAGCTATATAGCCCTGCCTTAGGAACCCTTTTTCCCTGCATAAAACATTACATAAAATTTAGTGGTTTATCTCTGCTGTACATTTCTTCTATTAACAAAATTATACACCTGGGGTTAATTTTCAAGATTATTGCATTTTATACTTACTGACCCTAAAGAAATCTTACTGAGAACATTAAATTCATTTTCTACTGAGTGGTGTTTTTCCTGTATGTTAACCCAGTATTAACTATCACACTTACAACATCACATTTTATCTGGCCCTCCTGCACTTGCAAAACTGTGACTGAAGTTCATTTGAGTTACTCTTTCCTCAAAAAGTAATCAGTTAGTTTTATTTTCCCTGTGTAATGGGACAGTCCAAAGAGAATTTCATTAGTAAGAGAGAGGCCCACACAGGCTAGGAATCTGCGGTAAGAAACAAATGCACAAACCCATAAACCTGCTGCCTCTCTGCAGTAGTCCATGTAGGATTCCCTCTGGGTCCTTTTCCTGGTAAGTAGGATAAAGAGTCTTGGTAGTTGTAAGGGAACTTACACTTAACATCAGTAGCTGAGGGAAACTCATGCCAGAAAACTTGTTTTTGTTGTAAAATAATTACATATCTTTCCATCCACATGTTCTCACCGGATCTTTCAGAAACATGTGACTCACACGAAGCTGTGATGCTCTCACAGTGTGATTCAGGCTGCTGCCTTCCTGGGACATCTCAAAGACCAACTGTTACTACTTGTAAAAATTTCCTTTTAATGTTTCCTTCAAATCCCCATTTCAAATTCAAAATCCTTGCAGAAGTAGATACATGTAATTAAATAATCAGTGTATTTTCCTGATACAGGTAGTTTGTTCACTGTTCCTTTGATCTCTTTCTTGACCTTGTTCTATGTTCTATGTTGCTGTGATCTACATCAGATGGGGTGTGGTTGACTGCTGTGGGGCTGGGTAATGTGAGTTAATACTACTCTGCCTGTTGTAGAGTAGCATTCCATGCAGATGCTTCCATGCCCACACAGGATGTCTTTGTAGAAAGATACTCTACCTTGAAAGCAAATGGACATTATAGCATTCTAGTCTTTCATACAAAGGTGTTGTCTTAACTAGTGAGCTGCTCTGGTTTGTCATGTGGCTACAGGACTAGTACCAAGCAAAGAGGGGGCAGAATTCACATTTAGTTACAATTTTAAATGGATTTTAGCCAGTTCTGAAACTGTACCCTAAGGTTACATGGGGATTTTTCAAAACAGAAGATATACTTCAAATTCATATGGGTGCTAATGTGTTTGTGTGTGTAAATCTCATGTATATGTGTACCTTAGGCATATTTTGAAAATAGCCTATATGTACACTATTAATGCAGATAATTCAAGAATGAAATGTCATAAAATTCACCAGTGGATGTGATTCCAGTGACAAGCAGTTCTGCTTAAAAAGTGAGATTGAACATGGTTCAGTGTTGGCAGGCTTGCCTAACTCATGTGTATAGCAACGACCCTAGTTTGCAGTAGTTCTAAGTCTGGCTTTAAAAGTGTTTCAGGAATCATTTTGGAGTAGAAATCTGAGAATATGAGATACACAGAAGGAAATGTTTCTGTCTGTCATGAAAAATCTGTATCTAGCTAGAGGCTGCAATGATTGTGAAGAATGATAGTATCTCAGATATGCAGTATGCATTTTTGACTGTCAAAATTTGCATATATTTAATGCATTGAACTGTTTTAAAAACACTATTCTTAGAATGCTTGTCAAAATATTTTCTATAATGGATGAATTTAAATCTAATTAACATATTCATGTTTTAAACTTATTGGCATTTTTTTGTCCAAAGAAGTGCATAATTTATACTCATATAAATATCTTATACATACTATATTCAGAGGTAGTATATAGCTCAGGCTTAAATTGAACTTGGATGATGTTCAGTCACAATACATCTTACTCATCGATACAACTTTCTGTAGTTGCTCATCAATATTCTCTGAAGGAAGAGTATAAATGTTTTATACCTACAACTTATCTCTTATAGTTGGGATTTTTAATGGTGGAATAAAAAAAATTGAGGTAAAGCTGCCTCAGATACTTGTTTTGTGCAAAACTTGTTCTGTGTGTGCAACACTTATAAATAAAGGTGCAAAAGCAAATAGTTTAGATGTCAGGTAAGATGACATCTGTATGAGCTCTCTGCTGAGTTCTGAGTAATCTTTTGTTAGTTCCCCCAACAACCCAGTCTAATCAAATACAGGGATGTAAGCGATATCATGTAATAGGTTTTTGGAATCGATAAATATGCCAAGGTTTTGAATTACTAGCAGTGTAGATGTGGCTGATAAGCTCAATTGTTGGAAAACTGATCCCATAAAAGTGAAAAGTGAGATCTTTAAAAGAAAAAAAAATCAGATGAAAACCAAATCTTTTATGAAACAGAAATAAAGTGCAGCCAAGTTCTACTTTGCACAAATTTGGACAAATGAGTAATGATATGATAGAAAGAAATATGCAAGTTTAGCAGTGATATCTTTCAGGATCCAGGTTGTTAACAATGGAAAAACAAGAATTCTGGGTTTAAAAAAATGAGATAGTTTTCTCAGTCTTCATAACGTCTTTAAAAACTGCCTTGGTGTCAATATTTAAATTAGAGATTTAGATGTGATTGTGCCAAAGGTGTGTTTTCTAAAGCTTAAGTACAGGCAAAGCTATGGATAGGAATCTTCCATAAAACTGGCACGTATGGTTTAGCAGTAGAGATAGGTAACATATGTTTCCTCAAAGTATCCTTTTCTTTGTTCATCTGGCTTGCCAGTGTGTCTTAGTTTATGACTGCCAAACATCTAAAATTAATGTAACATCTTATTAAAAAGATGGTGAAGTTTATGCATGGTGTGCTAAGCTTGTGCATAACCACTGGTAAATAAATTCCATGTTGGAGGCATCTCTGCGTAGCAAAGATTTTTCTAATGTTGAACACTTGGGATTTCTGGTGTGTCCTACTGGTCTCCCTTGGCTGAGGTTCCTTGTTGTAACATCCCATTCTTTACTGGATATGGATTGAACTGTGGGGGTTTTGCCCCACTGTTCACCAATGAGATCACCATCTGTTCCACGGGTGCTGGTATTTCTCTGTTGGTGACTTTATGTGTACCAGTGCATGATGTGGAAGCTGACTGAGAGGGGAGCTGTTGGGATTGAGTGTGTTGTCTGGGCACTTGTGGAGAATGGATAAGAGTTTGATGCTTCCTCCCCCATGAGAAATATTTTAATGAAAATCCTGTATATAGTGGCATTTGTAGCACTGAGACATATTTAATGAAGATAATATATTTTGTAACTTTTGCTGTTTTGGTTCAGTAGTCATCATTTATTTATATGCTGGTAGCATCCATATTTTGTGCTGTATAAATTAATAACACTATATTTAGTAAATATGAACTATAATCATTGTGCTATTTAATTTGGGTCTAATAAGTACTTGCCAGACTAATGTGTAGTCATGTAGTTGGGCAAATGTACAAAAATGTCATTAACTTGTTTTGATTTGTGGACAGTGATGTATGTGGCAATGTCTGTGAATACTCCTGCTTTTCTTACACCACAGCTACCTCATTTGCCAAATATGGCTATGATCCTTTGTCCATGTTAATTGAGAATGGCATCCTTATTCATCATGTGCAGCATTTTTTTCAGCCATTAAAATGCTGTCCAAAGACTACTCAACTGAGGAAAACTGCAGAATAATACAGAGTGCTTGTTTATCTGTTGTTGTAAGCCTTCTGTTTTATCCCATTGTAATGAATGGGAAAAGGAACTCTTACATGTGAATGCAATGCTGTCGCTAAAGAGCACAAATTCTTTTTGGAGCATCAGCATTAATAATTGGACTGGGACTTGCCTGAAATACTTTCATCAGCCATGTCTCTGTTCAGTGTTTCTTCTTTTCTTTGACCTTCTGAAAAATAAGTGAAGAATGGATTAAGATAATTTACATTAGTTGTCAAAAACTGTGTTTATTTCTTTGATAATAAAGGTTTCCATTCCTTGATTAAATTTATGTTTATATTTGACATTTTCCAGGGATGCATAAATTCATATGACAGTTAAAGTCTACATACTCGCCTAGTGCCTAGGTTGAGTTGAATTTGGACACTTCACATAAATAAGAGTGGTTTTATGTTTCACCTTCATCTGGTAGGTGAGCACTCCACCTTTTCTTGTGAAACATAATCGGTTTTGACATGGCAAAATTAGATCCTGGCTATTTATTATCTGCTGAAATCAAAAACCATAACTGGGAAAGCATGTGGTAAGTCCATTGGAACAGCTTGCATGCAGAGAAGAAAAGAGGAGGCATTCCAATTTTATAAGCTCAAGGTGATTTTCTCTAACACCTAAACCGTTTTAATTAATTACCCTGAAAGACTGAGTAAATTATTATTTGAATACTTTATGGCATTACATGTTAACATTTCAAGGACAAAGTGCTGTACTTAGCTTTTCAACAATGCTTCATCTGTCAGAATATATCTTCTGAATTTATGTAGTATACTGCAGTGTAAGGGCTAGTCAGAATTTGAGTACTATGAAATATTACGAGGAACTGAGTCAAATGTGATCAGCTGAAATGGGAACCCTAATATTTATGGACACCTGATAGGGACCTACAAATTAAGAAAATCAAATCAAGAATTAAGATTTTAAAAAATCTTTTCCCTATATTGTGTTTTGGTGTGTTTTTTGTTTGTTTGTTTGTTTTTTGTTTTTTTGTTTTTGTTTTGGTTTTGTTTTGTTTGTTTGTTTGTTGTTGTTTGGTGGGTTTTTTGTTGTTTTTTTTTGTTTTGTTTTTTGTTTTTTGTTTTTGTTTTTTTAATGTGAAAGTAACAATGCAATGCTGTTAAAATGTTGATAGTAATATGGGTATAGGCTTTGCTGCTAATGGCATGTCCATGAAGTACAGCCCTGCATATTTGCAGGGTGAGATGCTCTTTCACTTGCCCTGCTTACACAATGTGCAGAGCATCTCTGTTTTCTCTTCCTTTATGACTTCCTCTTTTGACACTTCAGCTTTGGAAAGAAGGTTTTTGATACAAAACCAGTACCCTCTTGGTGGATATACCTACTTTTTTGATATAACCTTTTTGAATCAGTGAAGTATGTGAAATGTGATAGGTTGTTTAAATGATGTTTGAAACCAAAACATCAGCTGTACTCCACAAATATAATCCTTCTTCCACTGGAAGAGCATACAACCTTTTAGTAACTTCAGCCTAGCATCAGTAGATTAGATTAAATCCCCATTTACTGCATTATATTAATATTTTCAATGGCACACTAATCCAAGAAATAAATGTGTCAGTTTCTATGGCTACCCTGTAATGGCCATGGCCATAAGACTGTGCCTTAAGGCCACATAAAAGACTTAATGTACAGATTGAATAGAAGCACATTATTTATTACTAAGCTATCAAGCCGAGAAAATTTAGTGATCTCATTTTTTAGATTTGCTCATTTGACCTGGGCCAATTTGCTTGGATGATAATAGTGAGTATTTAAAACCACAATGTTTTCTCAGTTTTAAGGATAAAGTGATTCACGCTAATCTTTCAGAACAATTTTGTGGAATTAATGATTTTTATGCTCCTATGATGCTTACTGATGGATCTTTGCATTTTTTGTGGTTTGAAAATTAGGCAAGACTCTTACAGATTTTAAATGAATGTATTGGAATTCAAGTGCACTGCTATACAAAGTAAGAGAGATGCTTCTCCTCTCACATCTTCCCCCTCAGCCCCATGATATGTTGAGACATCTGAGCTGTAAATAACTTACCATTAGTAAGTAAGGTGGGGTGTCCAGCAAGAGTCACAGGGACCCTAGAGAGTCTTTGCTTGTTCAAAGATGTATATTTTCCTACCTGGGGACCCACTCATGCAGCTTAACTCTCTGAGATGTGTGATACAAATCTCTTCCCCCTCTGCCTGGGATAACTTTAATTACCATGCTCATATGGTAATAAACCCAGTCACCTTTGGTGTACATTAATCCCCACCCAACTTGGCTTCCAGCAGGAGTGATGGTGTGCACAAGTGGAGGGAGAAGGTACAGTCCAGGGCATTTCTGTGCTCATTCATACTAGAAGGATCAGAGTCCTTAGAGATGGATCACAGGACTAAAACACCCAGGAGACCTCTTTGGCTGCAAACGAACATAAAATGACTGGAGGGACTGTTATTAGAGACGGTCTGGGGTCAGAGCCCTCAAATGCTTACCTAGCAGATGGGAGATGGTGGGAGAAAGGAGGCAGAGTATTGTGAGAAGGGCTTCCTTCCCAGAGTGTTACTCCCCCTAGAAATACTTCAGGAAGTGGTGATTGTATCAACTAGAATGCAGACTATTGACTCACCAAATAATAGAACTTTGCTGAAAATTTGTTTCTTTGATATGATTTGAGGAATCTACAGTTTATTTTCTTTTCTGTGCAGAATTTATGGTTATCAAATTATTTCCAAAAGGTTTGTTGAAACACAAAATTGTTCTTATAAAATACTCCTTTACACTTCCTAGGAGAACTACTAATAACACTTTTAGACTCTGACACTTTCCAAGAGCTGACATTTTCAGAATTTCAAATGTCAATAAAACTGCTTAAAACCTTGTAAGGAGCCTGAGTGAAGACAAGAGAGACTTAGCAGAACATATTAGTGGTTTTATCACGTGTCTGCTTAAGCCTTAAAATTTATGGTCTGAAAAGGCCCATTTCTAGTAAGTCAAAATAACCTTCACAACAAGTTTCATCAACATAAATGCTAAAGATGAGTGACAGATATGTATAGCATATAGCTTACATGGAATGTAAATAAAGGCTTTACCCATTGCAAAAAAAAAAAAAGTATTTATGAAGTAATGTAGACCTAGAAAAGCAGAAGGTAACTTTTTTGTCACCTCATAATGACGGGCGTTAACATGGGGGTTTGGTGCATGTTTGCCATTACAAACACTACATTTGCTCTTAAGTATGTTTGTCCATTCAGGCACACCTTGCATAACTAACAAATGGTTATTACAAAGTCTCACTTGAGGTTAGAATATCTGATAGGAAAATATCTGGAACTATTTACAGTGTAAATGTTAGAGGAGAGAGGAGACTTCTGCGCCTGTATGCATTGAGCAAAAAAGCTAGTAATGTAGGTAGTTTGTGTTATAAAACAGCCCCTGCACTGAGATGTAGTGTTTCCAAACACTGAATTTACTAGAGACAAATGTTTTGTCCCTCCCATGCAGCACCTTTATGCAATGTGTTCTGTACATGGAAAGCACCTGGTGTGCTGAGCGGGTCATTACGTTAGGGACAAAGGCATATGTAGCAATGAAGTTTAAACTGCTGTAGCTTTTCAAATTTTGTTTCTTGTCTCAAGAGAAAAAAATATTCAAGATTTCATCATCTGCCTGTAAAGAAATAGTCTTTACATTCAGTCCCAGTAAAATGCTATTATCAGGACAGCCTTTCTGAAAGAATTCAGGGTACAGTACAAGTCTATGGTTACAGCCACTTTGGCAGTGCTTTTCACAATTAGTTCAGATGCTGTCTTGTACTTTCTAGTTTAGCAATGTTGATAGAGAAATGAATGGCAGAGAAAACAATCCCAGTTAAGGACTTCAGTTTGAAAGAAATGTAATGCTGCTAGGAACAAAATTATTTACCATGTGGACTAAGTCATCTTGTTGTATTAGTGTATTCTGTAAAATCCTGTGTATAGCATTATTATAAGCAAATAAGACTTTCCAAGTAACAAGTGCCCTCTGTTTAAACAAACAATTTTCTATGCAAAGGTTAAACACTGAGATATTTTTCTTGTTTGAGTCATGCTCATGACTTTGGAAAGTCACCAAGCAAGTATGCTTAAAAAAGAAAATGTGAATGGAAAATTCTGAAGCATTTTGCCCCTTTAGTTCCTAAGAGTGAGCTATCGTTTCTCTCCACTGTGGTCATTAATAATGACAGATGTATGTGGTGCAGAGTTCACCTACATTATTGTCAGTAACAGGGATAGAGAGGGAATATTTATTACAGCAGAAGGAGGGAGGGAAAAGACATGATGTTGAACCAGAAGACAGGAGCAGAGTTCAGTGTTTTTCGTTTGGGTGGGGAGGAGGGTTAGCAGAGAGCATGCGCACACGTTTCTTAGAAACTGACACAGCTCTCATTGAAATCAGTTGAAATACTGCTACAGGCTGCTGTGAGAGGTGGATTGATTGGATCTTTAGTATGTTGTGCTTTACAGTACCTCAGTAACACAGATTTATTTCACCTCAGCAAAAAGCTGTTACTGCTTTCGGTTTGCAAACAAGTATGGTAAAACCATATTTTTTATTTATTTATTTATGTTAAACTGGTCAAGCATTAAATCATGATCATGAACTGATAGAAGGACACTGCCAGCTTGGCACCTATTAATTTAGAAAATATAAGAAAGGGTAGTTTTTGCTTGTGCACCTATTTTGTAGCACAACTTACAATTTTTTGATTGTTATTACATTGCCCCTTAAAAAAAATTTGAGTTTTTATCTTATTTTGCTATGTGAAATACAAACATGGCATCCCCCAGACTCATGGAGAGACCCATGAGCTGACAGTATATGGTCATCATCACATGCCCATTGGCCTATGTCTTTTGTCATTTAACTGTGTCTTCAAGAATGCTTGGAAGTCAAGGAAGAGAGGTTGCATCTCCTAAGTTGCCATTTAAATTTTAGGAGGTTGAGCTGGTGACTGAACTTGGAAGAGTTCAGGCCTGCAGATTGGCATACAGTTTAAAAATGCATTGAGGGGATGGACAGTAAGTCCAAAAGTTCATTTGATAGCGAATGATGTCTGGATAGAAAATCTGAGAACATGAAAACATGGTGTAATTTATTTATTACCTGAAAAATTATGGTCTACTTAAATTATTCACAGATGAACTTAATGTAGCATGAAAGACAAATAGAGGAAACTGGGTTGTCTGACTTTTTGCAAAAGATTCGACCATTGTATCTCACCCTTTAAGGGATTTATAAATTTCCCACTTTAAATACAGCACTCAACTAGTCACTGTATCACAGAGTTTTGTTCTAGTAAGTAGCAATATGAAGTTACATCAGGTCTAGTGTTTTTTTAATCTGCAGACATAGAGTTTTGGACCCATGAAGGGGAAAAAAAGCATCCTTAGGAGCCATTTGCCTGATAGTAAGCTGTTACTCAGTGTGTGAAAATTTGAAGAGACCCACAGTTGGATGTAAGTCCAACTCCTGTCCTGCACGAGACAACTCCAAGAATCACACCGTGTGCATGAGATCATTGTCCAACCACTTCCTGAACTCTGGCATGGTTCTGTGACCATGGGGAGCCTTCTGGAAGAAAAATCTTTAACAAATACTGAATCTAGATTTCCCTGACACAGCTTCATGCCATTCACTCAGCTCCTCAATGGTCACAGAGATGAGATCCGTGCCTGCCCCTCCTTTTCCTCTTGTGAGGAGGTTGTAGACTGTAGACTTTTTCTCCAGGCTGAACAAGCTGAGGGATCTCAGCCACTTTTGATATGGATTCCTGTCTATGCCCGTCACCATCTTCATATCTCTCCTTTGGATGTTTTCTAATAGTTTTATATCCTTCTTGTGTTGTGGCACTCAAAACTGCACACAGAACTCAAGGGGAGGCTGCAGTAGTGCGGACTAAAGAAGGACAATCACCTCCCTCAACCAGTAGAGTGCTTCAAGCACCCCAAGACATGTCTGGCCCTCTTCATAAATGACTTGGATGCGGGCCTGGAAGGGATAATAAGCAAGTTTGCAGATGACACAAACTGGGAGGAGCTGTTGACTCCCCCAAATCCAAGGAAACCCTACAGAGGGACCTTGACAAATTAGAGGGCTGGGTTATCACCAGCTGTATGAAATTTAATAAGTGTAAATGTCAGATCCTGCACTGGAAATGTTGCAACCCTGGATGTATGGACAGACTGGGAAGGAGTAGCTGGAGTGCAGCACTGAGGAATGGGACCTGGGGGTCCTGGTCGATGGCAAGTTGAATGTGAGTCAGCAGAGTCCTGGCAGCCAGGAGGGTCAACTATTTATAACTTTTCAATCTTTTAAACAGGAGTCTGAGACCTACTTCAGACTATTTTTTCACTTTCTCTAGGAAAATAACTTTGATCCTTATGGTGCTTTCCAATGTGGGACTGTTGGTTGAGGTGAATTCTATGAATCAGTTCTCATTAATACAAGTACTTCACTTTGAGTATTTTTCAAACTATAGTAATGCATAATTTCTGACAAAATGAATGAGTTTTGAATTTTCTAGTGACTATTTAATAGAGAATATCACAAGAAAAGAAAATGAAATAATTATAGTGCTTCATCCTTTATTAATGACAGTGTAAACAATATTATAATTGAAAACAACATTCAGAATAAATACTAGAAAGGGGCTGCATCAAAAAAATAAGTAGGTCTGTTATATAAGAACTCTCTAAAAGAATTCTGAACAACCATGAAATATTTCTTATACTTCATGGATTTGAAAGAACTGTGAGTAGTTCTAGAAATTGAAGCAGAGGAAGAATCAGACATGCACTTCAAGGATTGAATTGTACTCTGGTTTGTTAGGGAGCAGTAAGAGTAGATCTTGCCTATGATACCGATGACAATAGTTGGAGGTCTTGAATTCCCCAGGGTAGATAGTTGAAGACATCCTAAAACCTGTCACTGACACTGCTATAGATCTTCTCCTTGTGAATAGTCTTAGTGAAAACAGGGCTGGTGACTGTATGGGCAGGCAGATGGATTTGTCTCTTCATACCTTAACAGGGCCCCCATCAGGTCAGGGCAATAAATGTGGGTCTGTTTTTCTCTATCTGACCCATAGCTCGAGAAGAGACTTCTGCATTCAGTTCTGAACTTGGTGCCATATCAGCTCTATCTTCAGGTACCAGGGCAGCAATGGATCCCTGTCTCCTGTATCTTTTAGCTTGTGTTCACTGTGTGAAGCCCACTTCTTTTCATTTATCTCAGTCATGTTTTACAATTCAAAATGTTTGCTTTTCTCTGCTGCTGCTTGACAATCAAAGATTATTTCCTAAGCTGAGTGCATAATGAAATACTGAGTTGAGAGTTATGGTGAGGATACAAGCAAAGCTGGCAGATCATCTACAGTCATTACAGAATCAGCTTTGATATACTAAGCTTTGTCATTTGCATAGTTCTGATAAATCTGGAAACACATGAATCATAATTTCTTTTAATTTTGGAGAAAGATCTAATGTACAGATGTTATCTTCTTTATATTAAAGAGGCAGTAGAGAGGTCAAGTAATTCTTCATCTCCATGAAATGTGTACACGTTCTCATATTTTTATGAAGTAAAAAGGCACTGTTTTCTTTCACTTTTAGGTGAGAACCTGCTCTGAGCTGTCTTGCTAAGCTGTACCAACTTTGCTGGTAGTTCTAAAAGCCTATCATCACAGGGTTCTGCCAAGAGTAAGCATAGTATGCATAGGGCAGTTCCAAATGAGTAAGCAGATCTTGTTTTCAGGAACTTAAAAGATCAGAATACATATAGAAGAGAAAGAAAGAGTTATCTGACCTTTTTTTATGTTTTCTTGGTTAAATTTGTGTACTGACATATATTTACATTGCATTCAATAGGAAGCATCTCCATAGTAATTTAATATACAGAAACCCATATAAACTGTAACCAAACATTGTGTTACATTATGTCTACAAGGGAAAGGTAGTGAGTTCCAATTCTGGAGGAGTCACCTTCTATTAGGGTTTCTTTCTATCCTTATTCTGTATGTCAGATGGATCGCTACATTTAATTAAGCAGTAACAATTGAGGTGCAGATTATTTCCTGGGGATTAATGACCAGCTGGACAGAGTTGATAGCCCAAGGTATTGGATAGATTATGCTGCACAGCCTCATGGATTAAGTATGAGCTCTGTATTTTAGATGTAGTCACTTTGAATAGTTTAGGAGAAAGCATCACGTTGAAGATAAAGTCTATATTTTTAACTTTTATTCTTTCAGCACCAGGTAGATCGGTACATATCCAGTTCTTGATCATGCCTTTTTTCTGAAATAACCTGTGTTTAAAATGACTCTTTGTTCAGCAGTATAGCCCACTTTTTTAGTTTCACATTGTCCTGTTGTGGCTAGAAGTGACTAAGGATGCGACATAGAGGCTTGTAGAAAGCGATTCCATCCTTTTTCAAAACATCCCACAGCTTTTTGGTGCAGAAGTGATTTTTGGAGTTTATTCCAGTTTGCAGGTGGCTCAGGAAAAAAAATTGTCCTTGTTTTGCACTACAGAATGAATTTAAATTAAGTTTTGTAGATGTTACTTCATTTTTTTTCCTGTACATTTTGACATGGCAGTTTTTCATAAGAATGTTGCATCTTGATGTAAAACTATACACATCTAGATGCCTTTTACTTGCCACCAATGTTTGAAGGTGAAAACTTCTACTGAGTCTTTCCATTTTTTTCATGTTTTTAGTTTGCCTGGAGTTTGGGAGAGGGGTCATTCTGAACATATAAGCTGGAGAGCCAGTGGCAAAATCACTACAAGCTGTTTTGTGCCTCCACATGGTAAAAAAGAGAGAGCACATCTAAGGATGGCCCAAAGACCTGGTTCATATTTTAGGGACCTGATGGAAGATCCATTCCCCTTTTTTCTGTAGATTTCCCTACAGGTTCCATGTGCTGGGAGTTTATCACACTCATGTGCCTTTCCATCTTGAAGTTAGGACACATTTGAGGGCCTGCACTGAGATACACACTGGAGCACACTTTCTTTTGTATTTTGTTGTACACAGCAAAAATTGGCCTTCTCCTACCTGCAGCTGTACTCCAGATTAAACTGATCAGATCTGGGATTTTCTTCTGGACAGTTTGTTGTCCATGATGGGCTCATTCATCATCATTTCTCCTGAACCATACTTTCTTATTTATATCCATAGTTAGGTATTTAGTGCTGCTGTAGAGAGGTAGTTGAGTTCTCAGGGTCACACATACCATAGTGCATGCAATTTTTGTGTCTGCTTCCTTGGTACAATTCAGAGAAATAGAGGATATAATAAAATGTCAGAATGTGGATAAAAACAATTTTTCCATGAATACTTCCTCTTATTCCTTTCATATTGCAGTTGTACTGTCAGCATGATATCTAGGCTCAAAATGCAATATGTAAGAGAAGCACATCAGTTGCTGTCTGTAAATTAATGATTTTCTTCACTTACTCCTTGATAGAAAATGAAAAATTAATAATGTCCTAAATATGCCATGAAATATTCGCAGTACTTTTTCCAACTTTAAAAAAGGAATATGGTATGTGGTAGTTCTTGTCAGCTGGCATCTGTCCTGACCTCATTTATGTCACAATGGTAGCAATATATGGTGTAGAGGCCTTAGATGGTCCAAGCCAGTATCAGCTGTGACTCTGGCTGTTCCTCTTGCAAGATGCCTGGGACACTTCCCATCCAGGGGGCTCTGGAGACACTGCTGTGGCCTTCTGCCAAGCACATTGCCATGGAACAGGGAGTGCCTTATGCCCCATGACTTCTAGTCTCTGAGCGCCCAAGAGCAGTTGAGACTACCCATTCTCAGGGCATAAGGCTGTTTTATCTTTTATTGTGCTTTCTGTAGAAAAGCGTACTTGAGCCTATGTAACATCTGAGTAATTGGCTGCAAAGTGCAGGCTTCTAAATTGTGCAGACATGAGAGCCTCCATCTTGCCAAGCAGTAGGGATTAAATTGCAGACTGCCAGACCTGAAAAAAAAATACTGCTGGAGTGAATCAGCCAGGATCTGATACCACATACAGGCCCAATGTTCAGAAGAAAATTTAATTAAAGAAAACATTTTAAAAAATTAAAGGATAAGGCTTTATGGGGAACTTGCCTTAATGATTTTCCCCTGTGCTGGTTTTTTTTTGGGTTTTCTTTCATATACAGTGTATGAACCACTTTTTTTTCTTTAACACATGGTAATTTAATTAACCAAAATCTTCATTTTAGTTTGCTAAGTGCATACCTGTTGGGGAAAACCACATTTTAAAAAATTATTTCTGGTTTCTATATTAAATAAACATTGGGCATTGCATTATTTACTTTAATATAGTGATAATTCAAATAAATAAATGAAGCAACTGAGCACATTATTTCTCTGGATAGAAATGGAAAGCAACTTGCTGTACAGAGAATCTGAAGTATGCTCATTCAGGCATTAAGAGACCTTATGCAATCATATTTCATTCTCTATGTGAATTTGTGTAATTTGATTTTCTTTGTTGTTTATACTATACATTTCAATATCAGAAACACATCAGACAAATATCAGATGGATGTATTGGCTAATTGAAACATTCCTCTGTCTGAATATTTGAATATTGGGGCATGTTTTAGTTTCACAGTGAATAAATTAAACATAGCATTCTGAAAAGTAAGGTCCAAAGGAATGAAAACTCCTATTCGTAAAATCTGTGAAAGAAAAGAGATGGGGAATGGAAGTGTGTGCCTCAGTGCATGACAGTTCAGATGAGGATGTGAAGGTGTAATGAAAAAAAAAAAAAAGAGAGAGACAGTTAAGTTGCATGAGCATCTCCAAATCTGCACATGTCTAATGGGCAAAAGTATCTGGAGTGACCAGATTTTCTGGCTGCAAAGAATGACCCCTTAGCAAAGCAGAGGAAGAAATCTAATAATGGGGAAGAAATAAAACTAAGATAGGGACTTGGTGTACTGGAAATAAGGAAGAGAAATGAACAGTCAAAAGATAGCTGCTCTGCAGCAATTTTTTGATATACTATCTCTAGAAAGCAAGACTGAGATAATAGAGGGGCTGGGAGCCAGAAACAGCTAGGAATTGCACAAGATAGGAAACTATAAGCTACAGACTGCTAGATGATCTCCACCAGCATCTGAGGAAGGCATGACATGCAGTTGGATGTTCCTTCTTGAAAAAAATCAACGCATTTGGCACCAGAGGAGCTAAAAACAATCTACAGATTAGGGTTCATTTTGAGACCGGTAATGCTGTCATCTGCCATAGATCCGTCCCATGGTCTGGGGAAAAAAACTCAGAGAAGACAACATTTCAATAGAATAGCAGTATTGACTGGATGATCATGGATAGAGTCAAATTTAATTGAGAGATCAGAAAAAGAACATTTTTTTTTCTCAAGGAATCTTTGAAAAACCAAGTGAACCAATGAAATTTTGATGCAGAATGAGAATAATCTACAAAGAAATGGCCTATATTTGTGTACACCTAGTCTTAGGTGTGCACAAATGCATACACCTAATGTACCTCTCTACATTTATTTCCAAGTCTTATTCCTGAATTTAATTTTTCCAATTTGGAAATGGGAAGATTGACAAGAAATCAAACAATGGTTAGAGAAAAGTTGCAGCCAGGAGCAATAAGGAAAATCTAGAGAAGCAGAAATAAAAGCAGTAAGAATGTTGAGCAGTTATAAGCTGGTAAATTGGATTTCTTGGCTTTTTTTTTTTTTTGAAAGAAAGAAGTACTGTGTTATTACAAGGATTTATTTGAATAAGAGAAGTATGTGGAGACAGGAGTTCTCATTTCCCATTTTGATAGGAGAAAGATAGTCTTTTGTAGTGTCTTTAAAACACATCTCAAAATAAAGACCTGGGAATTGAAAAAATTAAATGAAAGAGAAACTGGGACATTTTTGCAAAGATGCAGACATTGAGCTTTATTTTTAAAGCAGAAGCTAAAAAAAGTTTTTAAGTTCTGAGAACTCTGGGCCTGACTGAGGAATCATAGAATCATAGAACATCCTGAGTTGGAAGGGACCCACAAAGGATCGTCAAGTCCAACTTCTGACCCTGTGCAACACCATCCCCAAGAGTCACACCAAGTGCCTGAGAGCATTGTCCAAATGCTTCTTGAACTCTGTCAGGCTTGGTGCTGAGACCACTTCCCTGGGGAGCCTGTTCCACTGCCCAACCACCCTCTGGATAAAGAGTCTTTTCCTGATGTCCAGTCTAAACCTTCCCTGACACCATTTTAGACCATTCCCTCAGGCCCTGTCACTGGTCACCACGAGAAGAGATCAGTGCCTGCCCCTCTCCTCTTTCCCTCACAAGGAAGCTGTAACTGCAATGAGGTATCACCTCAGTCTTCTCCAGACTGGGCAGAACAAGTGACCTCAGCCACTCCTTTTATGGCTTCACTCTAGGCCCTTCCCAAACCATCCCAAGAAGACTGATGCCACTAGGAGAAGTAATAAAGATTGAAGTCTTGTTAGGGAGGAGAAAATGGTTAAAAAATAAAACATGTTAGACTTTGCAAATGATATGAAGACCAATAATCAAGGTTTTTCAACTTTATAAATAAAAACAGAACAAAGAAGTATAGCAGCTGTGCAGTACAGATAGGTAGAGAGTAGAAATTGTTTATAAAACATCTCAACTCTTAACAGAACATACTATATTCAGTCAAGAAAAATAACATTGAGTAGCTGGGGAGAGGAGTATGGATATACACTGCTGTGCAAAATAATCTTAAGAGAGGTAAAGGTACTGCAGTCAAGTCAATAGGATTCTGAAAGGACTGGTGGAAGAAATCACAGGACCTGTTGGACTGCTTTTGAGACCTCATTTAATGTCTTCTTATTGAATGCTATGATGAGTCATACAAATAAGAGTGCCTTAATTTTGCTGATAACCAGAAAAGGAGAGGCAGCATTGCTACAAAAAGTCACAGTATATGAAGAAGTGTGTGACCCTAAGGACTGGAGTGTCAGGGGTATTGTGAAAGGGTGGGAGTTGCTTGCACCCAGCTGAACAGCAGAGCTGACTGCAGGGAGCAGGGAGAGCAGCAGGCCACCTGCTGAAGGATAAAAACTGCCAACATGAGCCTTTACCATAATTACAGAAAACATACACTAACATATACCATCTGGGGGAAGATTTCTGGTGGAAATGGGTAAGGTGCCATGTTAGACACTGGTGTGATCACCTGTGTCTGATCACCTGTATTCAAGTGAGACAAGGTTTGAATGAAGCAAGTATAGGGAAGGTATGTTAGGATGATCATGCAAAGGATCAACCTATTGTAAAGGGAGCAAACATTATCTATTTTTGTGTTGACAGGTGTGTCTAAAAAGGGTGCTTTGATCCAATCCCCAAGAGCAGGGGACATGTCTTGGTTCCTGAGAAATGCAGTGTACCTTGCACAAAAAGTGTCTGAGGTGCTACCATGTCTAGACTGAACCTGACACTTGAGCTCATGGGGCATGCAGAAACATCTCAGTTTGTTCAGTCTGTTAAAAAAAAAAAAAAAGGATGAGAGAGATTATTTCACTTGTAACTGTCTGAGGGAGAAAAACTCTAGAGAGGGTAAAGAACAATTTAAGTGAAAGGACAATATTGGTGTGAGAGCAAATGGTTATCAACTGCTAGTGAATTAAGTACTCCAGCTGGAGTAATGGTGAGCAAATTAACTAAGCCTTGGTAGATGTGCCTCTGTTTCCCAAAGTTTTGCTATGCCTTCTCTTCCTTTCTGCAAGCAGCGAACTAGTTAAATTGCTGAGTAACTCTAGAAACAGTGCAAACAAGCAGCAGCTGCGCTATTGTTTCCAAATAAATGTATATTTGAATGACCTGGTGAAGGATGAGATTGAAATGATAAAGCAGTTGGATGGTGAACATGTAAAATAGAAAGTGTTACTGTATACTGTGTAATTTTTTCCATTCCAAAGTGTCCTTAATAAGTATTAAAACTAATCAATGACACATGCCTAAAACTGATCTGATATATTTTTATCCCCATGATGAGGACCTCAGGAATGTAGGCATAGGTTTTAAACTAAGGTAGCTTGCCAGCACATGGATTGAATGATCATGACCATTTCATGGAAGGATAATTAGCTTTTTGTTCTGTTCTGTTTTTAGCCGCTTCTATTATTTTAAATGTATATCATCACCCTTGTGTTCCCGGTGAAACCATTTCCCTGTCTCTCACCTCATTGCTACATTAAGTGCTAAGGGAAAACCTTCATAGACAGTCTTTGATTTCTATGATGTAGTGACCAGTGGCAGGGGTCTTCCGAGAAAGTGTCTTTCTCTTCTTTCTCTTTACAGTTTGAAGAGCAGAATGAAATAAATTAAATCTTCTTTTCTAAAGTACAGTCCAGCACTTTTGTTGATAGGTGGACATAAAGAAAAAGTATGCATGATGGCAGCAAGAAATTTTGTTTAATAGGAAAAAAAATGCATCTTCTATAACCACAGTTGTAAACTGTGTACGGGTTACAATGATTTCCAAACAGAAAGAAGTTAATTTCTTTGAGTTACTGTGGCTGCGTTGCATGGGCTTGCCCAGCATAAAAACCAGACTATCGTTTTTTCCTGACTCATGTCCCACGTTAGTCAGACAGATTTATTCACACAATTACATGTTTTCTCCATATATTTCAGGTTGCTGTGCTTTTCATAGGTCTTTAAAATGAATTGGCTATTTTTTCTTAATTATGAAAATGTTATTGCACTAAATGCAATTTAATTAAAATAAGAATTTCTGCCAAAGCGTTTAAATAAATACAGTATTCTTTTACAAGTATGAAAGAAGTTACTATTTGCTGTTTCATTTCCTCACTAATATGCTGGCATGTTTGGTTTGAACCTGAGCTTGTGGAAGT
Source organism: Phylloscopus collybita (assembly GCA_027886175.1). Lineage (NCBI taxonomy): Eukaryota > Metazoa > Chordata > Aves > Passeriformes > Phylloscopidae > Phylloscopus > Phylloscopus collybita. Next base: position 37,227,004 of record JAJNNQ010000075.1, read on the forward strand.
TTATTCTTAACCAAAGCAGTTCCTTTTTCATGTAAGTAGGTTAAATGTGAGTTGTAGAGCCCTAGGGCTCTTTTTGTTCAGTTTTAAAGCCCCCTCAAGTGGGCCTCTTTTAGAAACCTGGAATCATATGTTTGTAAGGTTGATCCAAATTACCATTAGAATAGCTCTTTTCAACTTTTTATTTATACAAAGAATTGTAAAAAATGCACCAAACTGACAAGGTATTAAATCAAACTGAATGAAGACAGTTAATTTTCTTTTTGCTCAACAACTTTTTTTTTTTTCTTTTAATGGAAACTCTCAAATTGAAAAAAATGTCTGTACAGTATGTTAAGGTGCCATGCAGTATAATAAATTGCTATTACTGTCAAAAAGGTACATGATAAAGTGCATTTGCACAAAAGGCCCATATTAATGTCAATCATTTTTGTGTGATTTATATACTAACTGCAGTGTTTTAAGAAGATCAATATTCTTTGTTTTGACAACATTTCAGAGCTTTGTACATTCCTGACAGTATTAATATTTCTACCATAGTATGATAGAATAATTTTAGTAGTTAGTGAGTGGTCAGTTTGGTGAAAAGGTACACAGTAAAAGTGCATTTGAATATAACCAGGTAAAAAGCATAATGCATTTTTGAGTAAGAAACACATAGTAATAATTCTAATTTTTAGTGGCCTATAATGTCGTGTAATTAGTAGAACTTCCTAAAGTGGTGATATTTTCCCATGTCCTTAATGCATTTTCTCTGTATGTATAATAATTACTCCCACTGCAATACTATCAGTGTTGCCTAAGACATAGTAATAGACAGAATTACAGTAGTTTCACATGTAATTTTCTAATCTAGTTCTCAGAAGAGATCAGAAATACTTCCAATGTTTTTCTTTATTTTCTTTCTATTCCTCCTTTTCAACTTTTATGTTTTTCTCTTTTTATGTTTGTTTAACCCTCTTGTTTGTCATCTATATGTTTTGCTTAAAGTTTGTTGGTTTTTTTAAGTAGTAGAGAGGCTAAGCAAAAAATATGCTCTTTCTTATCTCCTCTTGTGAAGAGTTATTAGCTTTCCTCTCTGCTTATAAAAACCCATCACTCGTTCTTACTTGTTTAAGAAAGTCCACAGCTCCTGGAGAGCTCAGCTCTCAGAAAGTTGCCTTCACAAAAGAAGAAATCCTGAAGTTATTTTTAGAGACTTCTGAAGAGGTACTGAAGAACTGTGCTTTTACTACAATCTGCTTTCAGCATTACTTACCTGTAAGGGCCTGATTCAGCTGTCTTTCACATCATATACTTCTAATTTATGCAGGATGCTCAGTATCTGTACCACTAAGGCACTAACTTCAAAAATTGATAACAGCAGTAATTTTCAAGACTTTTCGTGACTTTTAGTCCTACTCTGTTTTAAAAATAACTTGAGACACCATGTGGTAAGCATCTCCAGTACTACAGTTATTTTCTTATCTAAATAACTGAAGTAACAGAGAACTGCTGTCCAATGATTTGGTCTTCATGATAACAGCTGTAACAGCTTTGCAAAAACCAGGTCTATGTTCTGTATTGCATAACCTAACATTCAGTCTTAACATTCTAGATATTTTCATAAATTTTTCGTAATAATACCAAAAATATTTCTAGTAACAAAACTCATTGTGAACTATAGCAAAGGCTATGGAGTTAATTACAGCGAGCAACTATGCATTTCTCCCTCGAACGTTTCCTCCTATTAAAAATAATTGCAAGGTAGATATTATTAATAGCAAAATGTACATGCACAGGCCTTCCTCACAGCCTTGATGGCCAGGCTTAGATTGCCTACCCTATGTCCTGATGCCTGAGGGGCATGCCTGAAGATTAACTCTCTTGTGGTTTGCAGTTGTATGGCAACACATTAACAGGGAGACTGACAGCTGCATTTTAGGTCTTCTCTTCAGCCTGTGAGTTCACCCTAGGCTGGGTCAGAGTGGGTCTCAGTGCCTGTGCTGCAGCAACTGAGCCACAGTGCAGAACAGAGGGAGAGGAACCAGAGAGACTAAAGGGTGTCTGTGCGTTTGGGAAAGAAATGGGCTTCTGTGTGTACAACCTAAGTTCTGTTGCACAACAGCAATTTGTCTATTTCATCAATGACTTGTGAAAGCAACTTCTGCCTGTGATGGAAACCTTATAGGTGGAGAATTCATAGAGAAGAGTGACCACTCATAACATATTAAATGTGAACAAGGTTGCCTTTGCAGCCCTAGAATATAGCACAGTTTTTGTGAAGTGTGATGAATATTGTATATTCCTACAATGAGCCATTGTGTTAGGGTGGGGACACCAAAGGCAGCAGAGTTTGACTGGAGCATGATGCTGCATGGGAATTCTCATGGGTTGTGCAATTTATACCTAGATTGTTTGTTGTTGTTCTTAAAAGTCTGATCTCATTCTGCCATGTTTTATTGTTTTCTAAGGTTTTATTTCTCAGCTTGGAGTAAGGAAAGTTGTAGGATAATCTGTTTGTTTTTCATAGTGAGTTTTACAGTGCTGTATATGATGACCTGGTGATGGTAATTCAGGCTTTTAAAATGATTGGGGAAAAAAAGAAAACACAAATACTTTCAATTGGCAGCTAATGCCCTATCTCAAGTAATTGGCTTTTATGTTACAAAACCGGACAAATATCATAAACCATTAAACAAATACATGCCTTTAAAATTTTTCTTAAAATTGAGCTCATCAGCTTTCGTATGTCTGTGAACAAATGAAAGTTGATGAGGGTATAAAACTAAGTATACCAGATGGTATTATTTTTAAACATTTTATCTGATAAGCAAAAATTCACTACATGGTAAAAGTCAATCACTGTAAATATATCTTGTTAGAGTTAAGATCTCTGTCTTGCATTTAGTTCATTTATTTAGCTAAAGAAGATTCAAGATTAAGTTTTAGACATTTTTATGACTGCATTCATGGAAGTTTTTCTTCTTTCTGTTTGCATTCTGGCAAACAGAGCACTTCTTTAACAGCACTTTTCACAACCCTGCACCTGTTTCATTTGTATGGTTAGGAAAAAATCCTTAAATTAGCACTGAACTATTTGGGAGGGTGTTGTCTTTTTAATTTTAGATTGTTGTTCTTCATAGAGCAGTCATATCACTTAAATTTTCATATCAGTTATAGCTGGCAAATTATTTTTCAAGATTATCTGATGTTGTCTAGTACTGCTTATACTAGCTTATTCAGTAATTCAAAAAGGCTGTGATTTTATTGGATTCTGTAAAAAAAAAAATCTTCCTGATCTCATTAGGATTCCTGGGAGATAGGCAGATCCCTACCTTTCTAGTTAGGGTTTGTATCTTCTGTGCTTCAGAAGTTCTCCTGTTAAAGTCCTTTGCTGGAATTTGCTGGAAATGGGCTTTTTTGGTTTGATTTTGTTTTTTTTCTAATAAAGGTATAGCTACAGTATTATCTATCTATCTATCTATCTATCTATCTATCTATCTATCTATCTATCTTATTTTTATTTGGGTTGCAAGTCTTGGCTCTTTTCCCTTAAGGTTGATCATAATTTTATTCTGCAGTAAAGCCAGTGCTGATGGGATGCAAATGCTTGGTTAGCTCCACTTGGCTGATAAGATCAGCAGAAGAAGACCAAAGTCCCATGTTCTAGGTACAGTACAGTCTAAAGGAACATTTTAAATTCAGGCTTTTTGTGGGGGAAACAAAACAGTTCTGGAAATCACCTGTTGGGATCATTGCATTACCACTGAAGTGTAGTCACATTTGTACAATGTTGTTATTGTATAATAATCTCACCTAAAGACACAAATGCAGTCATGTGCATTTAAAGCCAGCAGTTTGCAGCACCAAAACTGAAATTTGTCTGGGGTAGTATGGGCTGCTTGCTTTACTAAAGTTATTCATATGAAGGAATCTGATTTAGTCCTTGGATTAGGAGCTTTGTTAAGTCATATGTTGACAGTATCAGTTTAACAGTGGTGTTTCAGTGGTTTTCTTTGCTGAGCAGAAAATCTTATCACAGTATCTTGGTGAATTTAGAAAAATATATTCTGTAATTCTAAAATGAACAATATGTCTTTAAGTGCAAATGAAATTCCTTTTCGTATTCATCTAGATGAATTTCATATTCATCTAAAAATTCGTATGCATTCACATAACTCAAGCTTGACAAAACACATAGAAGTCCAAGGATCTGCTGTAAGACTTGAAAAGCAGCTTCCCCAGATAACATCAAGCCCCCGACTCCCTCATATCTGCAGTTTTCTTCATTTGCAGAAACAGTAGTTAGAACAATATTTGAAACACGCTTGCAGAAGAGGTTGCAAGATTGAGGCCCCAAACAAATCACCTTCAGCTGTGAAAACTTATCACCAACTCAAGCAGCAGAGCCTTCACAATCCACTACCCTTCCACCAGGGCAACCATCAGTAAAGGACAATGCCTCGAACACAAATGAAGACTGTCACCATTTGAATCATTATTTCATGGAGCTCTGTCATTTTCCAGATTTTGCAAATTACAAAGGCCTGATTAGTCTGTATGATTTGAAAGTTAATGTTGGAAAGGGTAAATGTACTTTGGTTTCAAATTACTTGTTCATAGTAGACTTCTTTTTAGAGTAAACTTTATCAGAAACTATCTGCCTGAAGAGATATGTAGGCACAGATGAAACAAGTCATAAAAGACAAATGCCAGTCTGAAGCTGACCAGATCCAAGTGTCCAGTACCAGGTTTTAAAGAGGCAGCAGACAACTGGAGAAAAAGTCCTTTGAAATGGAGACCAGGCTCAGCCTGTCCAGGACCACATTTAGATTTCCTGCATTTTCTTAAGTGCTCTAATTTGACATACTCTTAGAGATGACATGAGGGCGTGATTATGTGTAATTCAGCTTCTGTTTTCTTCCTCTGCTTAAGTTTCTAAAAACTTCTCACACTAATTTAATTCTATGTATCCTAAATAGATCCTCACATATTTAGGTAATTTGCAGTGAGTAGTTCTTAAGTTTAATTTAATTTGAGGTGTTCTGTTTACATTTGTTGTTTTTTTGCCTACTTTTTTGTTCACGTGATACTTCACTTAGGGATAGTTTACAGAGGGAAGAAGGATGTTTTTTCCTTGGGAGCAAATTGGGTTTACTGACAAGAAGAAATGCAGTGTACTCCCTCCCCTTTCTTGGCATGAGTGTTTGTCCATTGCACAAGATTGTATGTGAAAGCCATTGAAGTATGTGAATGCAAGTTTCCAGGAGCCGTTGTTTTTCCCCATCCTGTTGGAAGGAACCAGGGCTGCTCCGTTGTGGGGAAGGAGAGCATAAAAAGTTCCAAGTCTGCCTCTCACTGATTTCTGTCCCACTCTTAAACTGTGGGAGAGGCAGAAAGGAGCTGCAATTCTTGAGTAAGCATTTCTTTCCTGGGCATCTCACAGCTATGCGCTATGCTTCACATACAGAAAAGGGCTGAGTTATTTTCTAGGCTTAATTTGAATTCAGTAATCAGAAATATCAGCAAATGTTAAATTCATAAAACATACTCAGTGAACTTGAAAAAAAGAATGTCTCTGGTGTGTATTCACATTTTGTAATGAGCAGGGTGTGTGTGATGTCTGTAGGTCTGTTAATTCCTCTTGCTACAATAATTATAGATATTTTTAAAAGACACACTTTTTCCTCCCCTTCATTAAATACATGCTAATTCCTTTAGGTTCTAGATCTCCTATGTATGGAATCACTAGTTTTAGAAGGCTGGAGAAGACAATTAGGTCGGTGAAGTATAATCAGTGCTTTGAAGTCAATGTAAAGACTCCTGACAAGTTCAGAATCCTTTGCTTGGATTTTATAAGAGCACCTCTCCAGCTTTCTGTACAGGCAAGCTGCCTGCTGCCAGTGGATAGAGATGGGGTTTTTTTTAGATACCACAGCTGGTAACAGTAAAATTTTCATGCTCATACTTAATACATAATTTTGTACGTAATTCTTGTCATAGAAAGCAATGTCATGGATGTTATTGGTTTTTGAAATTTAAAGCCATTTATAGTGTTCAATACTAACAGACTGAAAACATGAATTCCATATGTTTTTAGAATAAAATACAGTGTGAGGGAGCAGTTTTCATTATGCCTTTCATTTGCTGTTCACTGTCCAATATTACTCTTTTTTTTGTGCTACCATTTTTTAAAAACTATTTTTGGTGTTGTGGTCATGACGTTTCTTCCACTTATATCTTGTGTCTCATACTACTTTTTTTTAACTTCTTTGTTTCTTAGAAATTATTCTCTTCCTTCCCTCCCTCTCCTGAAATTATTACTGAGGTCTTTTACTGAAACAATAAGTCTTGTGGTATCCTCCACTTAGCATAAAGAAGTTAATTAACTTTAGTTTTAGGCAATAAAACTTTGTAATAAATATGCTGATCTTATACTTGCCTGAGTTGCAGTATGTAAACCAGAGAAACTTTGAAGTCAACAGAAATATTATCTGAGACAGTTGTAGCTGGGCTTTTGGAGATAATTTGAGACTGAAAATAGCTCATAGTATATCAAAGCAGGAATTATATGAGCTATAATGATAAGATTGCTAGTTGGGAAGACTAAGTGAAATAGAAGGAATATCCCGATATCATTGTATTGGCTTTCATGAATTCTGGATGATATTGTGCATTAAGTTAAAAGTCTTGTTTGACTGTATTTATAGACCAAATCTTTTAGTGGTTTTTATAAGCTAATGAACTTCAATCTTTTATATGTTCATTGGAAATGTTTATAATTGAGTTAATTGCATCTGAGATAATTTATTGCTATTATAATACAGTTTTTCAATTATTATTAAAATAAACTTTTTGAATAGTCACTTTAAAAAATACTGGCATATCTGTAGAAGTCTTTGTATGTTTGTCTACTTGTTTTTACACCTTTTTTGATACTTTGCCCTGTAATGATGAGTGACATTACAAATATTCTAATAACCCAATGACTCTGGAAGTAGAGTTATCATTTTGTATAGTCACATTTCAAAGGAGGATAAAGAAGTAATGTCTAAAGTAGAAGATATAAAATAAATTAAAATACCGGACTTGTCCTCTTAGGGTCCTCTGTGTAACTCTCATTAACTCAGAAATGCACAAAAGCAGTGATTGTTGGCTTATAGCAGTTCCTATATCTGAGCCCCAGAACATTTATTACTCCATCTTTGTGAACACGTCTAGAAGTTCAGACTTGCAGAATCGCTTGTAGTGCACATGAGAGAAGGCTGTCTGTTTGGGACCTACATCATGCTTGTAAGGCTTGAGTTAGAGAGGCCTCAGAGCAAACTCAATTAGGTGACGTTGTATTGTTACAGATTTTATCCTTCATATAAACTATCATGCTGGGATTTTCTTTCAGTTGGTGGTTGTTGAGTTCCGTATCTGAAAACTCCAAAGGTTAATCCACAACTACAAACAATCATGTTCCTTCTCTTATTACTACCTACAGATTGATCCATGTGCTTCATATCATACTGAGGAAATGCTTGTTCGAACACAGTAATTCATTCTCTAAAGCTGTTTGAGATACATGACACTTAAAGAAAAATGGTCAGAAAATGCCAGTACAAACCAAACTATGTTATAAAAGCTGCATTGCCTGATATAAGAAAACTGAATTATTGGTCAGTATAAAAGGAATGAAAACAACAGCTGAAATTATGGTTTATATTTTTTTCTAGTCAGGACAGACCAATATATTTTCTTAGACAAACCTGCTGAAATTCTCCAGGCAGTGCAGTAAGGCTAAGAGGATGGTTATTTTAGAGTGCGTGCAAACCTGTACTGAGTTCTTCATAATTTTTTGTCCTTTTTTGTTAGCCTAATGATGGGAATTTTCAGAAAAAAGATGCTTTGTTATCTTTATTAATTAAACATAATAAGAAATTAAGGCAATCGCCTCAGTTTATACAGAGAGTATGTGACTGAATATTATGGTGTCTATATTTCTGCAGAATTAAAGTTACGCAATGTCAGAGTATTACGTGTTTTCATTTAAACACTGGGTAATTCCTCTTCAGTCTACAAAGCATTTTTCTTCAAGGCTTTTTTGGGTTGTTGTGTTTTGGTTTTGTTTTGTTTTGTTTTGTTTTGTTTTTTTTCCTTACCATCAATAGCAGCTATGTGTATACAGCAAGAGCAAAACTTGTATTATTGAAGTCCCGTTTGGTCTTTATGCAGAAAAATACTGATATTTTTATGGAAATACTATATTTGTGCATACAAATAGATTTATACATGTTCCTTACACATACATCTGTGCAGAAATATCTTACATAATACTCAGAGGAAGGAGCACTAGTAAAATATTCAGTACAATTAATTGAAAAGAAGAATGTTGGTTTTCATGGTGTTTGTATATATTCATGGGATATAAAACATAGAGTTCAGATCATGTAGCAAAGATAGGTAGGAAACATTTTAAGTCCTAGAATTTCTCTGAAACTTTTTCTAGAGCTGTTCTTTTCTGTCTCTTTCAAGTGTTCCATGTAATCATGTAGAACCAAAATTTTATTTTCTGCTATGATGAAATAAAAAGCCAACCAAGATACAATATCAGTTGTTATGACCTGTATAGCATTTTATTTTAGATTTAAGGAGCTGATATAGATTTTATTTTGAAAGGTTGACATCATTCTTGGAACAGGTTATGGAATGTTCACATCATACAAAATAAATACATATAACCTTCAGATTCACTGAGGACTCCCTTTTACCTATATAATATTTTTTGTTATGACTGTATTCACTGGAACTTGGGAAAGTTACACTAAGTATCACTGTCAATATGGGAAATTCTGAATACCTCTCTGAATTTTGTAAATATTTTGACAATTAACTAGTGAAAGAGGCGGAATTGCTGCAACGCAAACCAATTATAAAATATTTTTAAATAAGTGTAAGGTTTAGAAATTGTAAATAAGTTTCTTGATTTAATGAGCTACATCTCATTTTATAGTCAATTCAGTGCACTTTTGTGTGTGTGTGGTCTTGAATGTGCATGTATGTGTAAAATTGAGGCAGTACAACACATTAATGACAGGTTAATGACTAGGCAGATCAGTTCCATCCATGACATGAGAGTTTTAAATTGGAATCAGAAATACTTTCTGAAATCTTTTTAAGACTTTGTATAGTACAGAAGTGTACTTCAGAAATGCTTCAATGTGATCTCTACAATACTGTATAGTTTAAAGACACTGATAAGTGGTTATGTTCCATTGCCTTTGTTTGTTGGTTTTTTGGGTTTTTTTTTCCAGTTGGCACTGGAATTGCTTGAATACTAGTCTGCTTTGGTCACCTTACTCAGATTTTATCTATGCTAGGGTGCAATGACTAATCGAGGGGTTTGTTTTTAAATCTAAACTATACACACTGTCAATGTCATGAAGTCCTTTACTCCATGTAAGAAAGGGAAAAGAATATATTTTTGAGCAGTACCCTGAAGAGAAAATAGTTTTCAATGAAGAAAACTCACTTTTAATTAAGAGTTTTCACTTGTCATGTTTAGTTTTCTAAATGGACTGGTATTTTGGAGCTTTGTACACATTGAAAAGGTGCTTACATTGATCAACTACTTAATTACCATTGATTCTCAGCGTGAGTACATAATCTCATGGCACAGCCTGAGTAACAATTGTTAACATTTGACTAATCAATTAATTATTTCAGTATTCATGAAGGCAACAGATAAGACTGATTTTCCATTGAAAGCAAGCACTGCAGGAGAAATGCCAGTTTTCATAATTTAATAGTAGGCATTTAATTCTCTTCAGCTGAAATACATGAGACATTTGGATTTTCTATGTTCTGTATATAACCATATCAAATACTCCTATCCTCACAGGGAGTCTCTGGTTCAGAGGAAATGCTAAACAGCACCATGTGCTTAGTGTGATCTTTCCACACGTGTAATATCTTCATTATTACGCCCCATGTTCAAATATTGCAAATGTTCAGCATTTCTTATGAGGTACATTTAGGGCCTGTAGAAATTCCTAGATTGACCAAATGGAAATTTAGTCTCCCTGCTTGGCTGCTAAATGCATGACCATGAGCAAACATAGATAAGAAAATCAACACATTTCTTCCAGTGGTGTGTGGCTTTGGAGGAACTCTGCAATAGGCCATAAGTGATCTTTTTGGGCAACTGCTCCGTGAGGTGCATTTATGGCAGATGACAGATGCTGCTCAAGAGTGTTTTGGCCACTTTGGTGTCTTCCTCTGCACAGAGCTTTTCTGGACATTTCACACATGTGCTTCTACCCAGTGGAATGGGAAAAAAAGCCATGTTTGAGGTCTACCTTGAGATTCTACAGTGATCCTGCTGGGTGGTCTAGTGCCACGTTAATGGTGTGAGCACAAGCGCTGGCTTTGATATGAAAGCTCATGCTGGCCGACGCTAATGGGGGCAAAAGCCTCTTTCTCCCCTGTCAGTTCACAGTACAGCTTCCCTTTCATCTGTTAACCTTTCAGTACTGGTGACCTGGAGATGGCCATGCCTGCTATTTCTTACCAGGTTCTTTGTCCATTTAGTTTTTCTTGTTAACAAGTTCTGTAATCATGCCTTGTGAAAATACTACAATAACATTGCCTGTCTTGAAAGAGTTTCTGGGAAATAGGATTTCAGTGAATTACTGAAAAATATTTTCCTGTTTAACATAACAATACCTTCACTTTGTAGTAAAGTGGAGATGCGGGGGAATTATCAGTGCATACAATTTTATCAGCTTACATACAGCTTGTTTTCCTGAATATGTTTTAAGAAGCTTTGCATTTCTGAAGTTAAAACTTTAACTGTTGTTTAGATTGCCTTGTATTCCCCAGAGTTAGCTTTCTTTTAAACAGTTAACTTAAAAAAATCCAAACCAACACGCAACCAACAACACTTCTGAAGGGAATCAGAATTCAATTTTTTTTTTTCCTGAGCCTAATAAAATGTATTTTGTTGTTTTCACTGACTAATGGTTCATTAATTTTCTTGATAAATACTGCACATAATGTGTTCATCTTCAATTTAATATTTCAGTATGTTAAAGCTTATGATCACATAAACAGTTTCTTGTCAAATTGTGCCTGTGTGACTGAGGTCACTAAAACAAGGGTCCAGAGCTCCTTCACAGTTTTGTAAATCAGGGGAATTTTGTTCAAGTCAGTGGAATTAAGGTTGCATGGGATCACAGCGAAGTCCAAGGATACTACTAGTGATCATTACGCTGAATATAGGCTGCAGAACTGGATCCATCTGTGCACAAAAGAGCCATATGCTGAGACTAATACTTGGAAGTGATGGATGGATTCTGCAGACTTTAGCATGTAATAACTAGTACATACTTAGATGTCAGTGGATGTAGCAGAATATGAGCGGGAGTGGCAGGCATAGCCAGCTGTTCCATATCCATGCTATATTTGGCCGAGTAGATTTATAATGCGCTCTCGTTCACTGGCATGTCTTCATTCACCTTCATCAAGTATGAGACACCTTGTTCCTGCCTTTACTCACTGGCTTCCTCCTCCTCCAAAAATGAAAAATTCCTGCAGGTGCCGAAGTCCTTTCAAAGGTGATCTCATGGCAAAGAAATAGCTTGTGAGGGTTGATACCCAAGCAAATCTAAGTACTTGCAACAAATTTTGCCCATCTAATCCTAAACTAAATTATTTTAATAGTATTGGAGGTTTTTTTAACATCCATAATTCATAGACTATGTTCCCCCTTAAACAAGGTTCTTTTCTAAGTCATTAGGTAGTAATGTAGTATAAAGTGAAGCTTTTTTTGTAAGATGAAAACTACATTAAAGAACCAGCAATGGAAAAATGCCACCAATAAAAACACCAGCTATGGAAAAACACTACCAACAGAAATATAAGGTTGATTTTTCCCCAAGATTAGTGAATCTGATCTTGAACCACATTCTATTGTAATTCAAAGATGAAGTTCCCAGAGATGTTTGAAAAAAAAATGTTTGTTATTTTGTTTTCTCCCTGCAGTGGATTTATCAAAGAAGCTTTTTTTAACAAAATACTTTTAGGCCTCCATTTTAAATTTTATTTTCTAAAACTTTATAGCTGAAAATACTTCTAATGCATGATCTTGTAAATTTATTACTTTTTAACTGCATAACAAAAATTACTGGAATACTTGTATCAGGCAACATTTCTGAAAAATAGCTCAGACAAATTTCTACAGTAGGAATACTCTTTTCCATAATACATGATTTTGAATTTGCTTTGGAGCTTAACCTGTTGGCAGTTCCTGAACTGGGCAAGAAAAAGGTGTCATCTGTCAGATATTTGTGTTATTCATTCAAAGTATTGCTGCAAGCACTTATATTTATTTTCTCCATGCTGTCAAGCTGTGATTTCTTTTAGCAATGACACTTTCATCTGCTTTTTTTTTTGGAATGCTCAGACTTGAAGTTACTAGTTCTTCAAAATTCTCAGTTACACATTTTAAAATAATTTCTGTATCAATGTAGCTGCAGATGCAAAACAAGTGTTTTTTCTCATTCAGATTGTAAATCTGAGTCTCCTGCAATTCTTTCTAGACATTATTTTTGTTGTCCAGAAACACAGTATGTGTAAATATGAAGTAGAAAAAGGTTGTTATTTAGGGCAATTCAGCCACTGTAAATAGAAATGAGAGCATGGTGAAAAAACAGAATGGTACTTTTTATTTCTTGTCATGTAGTCCATTTTGATGAGGAGTGGGACATGAATGCAAAATGCTGCAAATGGCTCCAACCAGGAGCTGTTCAGGTCTCGTTCCCAGGGATCTGATATTGGGTCTCTTGCTGGCAACTCTCTGCATCAGACTGGCAAATCCAGAAATGGGAAGCATTAACAGGACAGTGTCTTCAATCTGTATTCATTCCCAGTGGAAGCTAAGCTTTTGTAGAACTCACCCCCATCCCTCTGGTAATGGAGTATACATTATTTCCAGTCTGCTTTTATCATTCTGCTTCCAGAGACAAGATAATTTTCTTTCTGATTTAATGTCTCTCTTCTCTAATTCAGAAATGAAGCTACAGGCTCAAAATAATGAATTTGGTAGTTACCTCTACTTTATGTTGTTCTATGAAATTTTGCCTTGTAATTCAGAGATGGCACATGTTTCTTTCAAATGTTTTCAAATTGAGGCAATGCCTAAATGGAGACTTGGCTACCCTTTGCATGGGTAGGTTGATGAAGTATTAGTTAGTCTCCATTCACTGTGGAGAAACAGTGAGCTTCTAAATATTTAGTGAAGAAAATTTTCTATGTTTTTCTTTCCCAAAAGGGAATGTTCTCATTTGTAGTCCAGATCCCCTCCAATGTGGTGACTGCAGTATCCATGTAATCAAGGAAAGAAAGAGAGGTGGTAAAATGAGCTGTCCTGGTTTTGGCTGAGATAAATTTTTTCGTAGTAGCTGGTACAGCGCTGTGTTTTGGATGTAGGGTGAGTATAATGTTAATAACATGCTGATGTGTTAGTTGTTGCTGAGCAGTGCTTACCATGAGTCAAGGACTTTTAAGCTTCTCCTACTATTCCATCAGCAAGGAGGCCAGAGGGGCACAGGAAACTGGAAGGATACGCAGCCAGGATAGCTGGCTGAGCAGTGGCACTGTGCAAAATTTTTCTGAGATTCACAATTCTATTATTTTCTTATTTATTTATTTATTTATTTATTTATTTATTTATTTATTTATTTTTTATCCCCACATCCATTTCTTCCTATTAAGCTGTCTTTATCTCAACCCAGTTCTCTCCCCGTCTTGCTGAGGCAGGGGCGTGAGTGAGCAGCTCTGTCATGTGTTAGTCAGTTAGTCCTACAAAACTTTTGACAGGAATGTACATTGTCCTGTTGCTGATATGGATGCCCTGACCTGCCCTTCATCCATGGCATTAGCAGAGTTCAAAGCTGCTTTTTCTGGCAGAAGTGGAACACCGAGTGAGGATGTAGTAGCCAGGTAACACATGTAGCTGCCAAATATGTGGCTGCCACCTTTGCCAAATGTGTGCGATTGGCATAAGCTACTTATATTTTCAAATCTGTTAATTATTGACACTTCTGGCAGTGTTGATGGCTGCAGTCCATCTTTTTTGATGAGCCTTATGTAAAAAGAATGGATGTTTGCTTTCTGTATTTTAAGACTGTGTCATGGTATTTTTAATTTATTCAACTCACATTTTTCATATAATCCCTTTGAAATGTGTACCAAAATACTTAAATCTGTGTTATTTCCCCAACATGCTACTTATATATTTCCTTATGGTATAAAAATTGTTTGCCTGTTCTGTGCTGTAACTGAGTTATAGAAAATAGAAAAAAAAAAGAAAAAAAAAAAAAAAACAAAAAAACAAAAAAACTCCTCCCTCTTGTAAGAGGGAGTGTTTATTTACAAAATCTATGTGGATTCAGAAAACAAAGGAGGAAGAAAAAGTATAATATACTCCCAAAACAATGTAGTGTTGTGTAAACTATGGCTTACTCCAACAGGTGTCAGGTCCCATGTTTAGCACAGGAGAAAGGAGGTAGTAATACAGGACTAAGGGCTGGAAATAACCCACAATTGCTCTTCAAAAATTCACATGTTTTCCAGCATGGACATTTTGGTAAATGTGTATTTTGGTAAAATGAGCACTCTTGAATTTTAAACTTGCTCTGATAATTAAAATAAGTTGTATTTATTCCTAGCTTAGATTTTTTTCTAATGTTACAAGTGGGGGGGGGGGGTGTCCTGTTTTAGTTTTCCTTTTTTTTATAATATATTTCTTTTCCCATTTTAAATGTATTAGTACACATGAAAACTGCAGCTCATACTTGAAAATAGAAATATGTTTAAAATTAAGTCAAACATACTCCACTTTTAACTGGCCATACTGTTTTGTTACAGGTGTTTTAGTGAATCTAAAATAAATGCAGACCTCTTTCTGCACATCCAGTTTTATTATTCCTTGCGATGTCTCAGCTAATAAGTGAAAGTCGAGTCAGGTCAGTCGTAGGAACTGGGTGGTAAAAACTCTGTCCTATTACTGAACAAGTTCCAGATGGAGCTTATGGAGCAGCCATTAACTCTGGAACTAGAGATGCTATAGCCACCATAATAAAAGATTTAAAAATTATCTGGGTAATAAATCTGATAAATGGGCATATATACTCAAAGGATAGTAAGGTTTCCTCCTGAGTTATCTCAGTCAGTTTTTCAGTCTTTCAGTTGAATGCATTCACCTTAGCTATATCATTCAAGGGTGCAATTCATTGATCTGCTTTTATGATTTCTTTACAAAGTGAGAATTTTCTCATTATTCCTTCTGAAAAATAGATCTATGACGATGAAGTTTCATGGACCCAGCAAAATTCCTGAGTGTCCAATGCTAGCAATAAATCTCACCAAAGCACAGACTCACCCCATGGACTATCTGATTAAACACTACAGTCTTCATTCTTCACAGCAGTGGCTGCCTGTCACCTCCTTTTTCTGAATGCCTCTATAGAAAGGGATGAGTTGTGCCAGATGAAGCATGAAGGCAGAAAACAGCCAACTGAATGACACAAGACACACTTGGATGTCAACTTTCAGGAGCACAAGAAACTCTTTTATGAGTCTGTTACATCTTTGATGTAACCCAGAGATCCTTTACTCTTTACAAGAGAAGCCACAGAATAGTCAGTGACAATGTATTTTAAAAAGATTTATGCAGGATAATTCCAAAGCAGAGAACTGGAATTATCTTAGCTGTAGGCTGCATCCAGGATAATTTTTTGATAACATTTGACATTTTAGAGCTCTTTTTTTGACTAGTTCTGGTTAGACAATGGGAAAGGCACTAGCTATACAACATTCCTGTTCATGTTAAAGAGTTGATAGTCATTCTACCTAGGGAGCTTTCAGCTTTGAGAGAAATATATTATTTATTGGCTGTCTGCCACACACGGTTGCTGTAGATGACAAATTGGCATTACTATCTCCTTTCAGAGAGATCTAAAACAATGAGATTTTCACAACTGTAAGTTATAATTCTACTGCCAAGTATTTTCTGATTCTTCAACATTGAAGAAAACAAAATGCAGTGGTCCTGCATATCCAGTAATGTCTAGGCAATGTGACCTGCAAGAATCTCTTTCTGGCTTGGATCAGATGTCCTTCTTAAGAAGGTATAATTGATATTTTTGAAGTCCAAGATCAGAAATTGTTTGTTTGTTTGTTTTAAATTTATCATTAAAAATAGAAAATCATTAGAGAAGAAGCGTGACAAAGTTCAGCTAGATAAAGGCAGTTGTGAATGAAAAGATAATTTTGAAGAATCTAATACTGGCAAATGGTTCCCAAAGTGAAGGGCTTCCTTACATTGTCTATAAAGTTAAATGCCTTGAAGTACACACAGATCCACCCATCTAATTCAAGGAAATAGTGATCTGGATTACTAAAAAGTTGCTAAAATTAACCCCAAAAGAAAGTATAAAATGAAAGTAAATATCTCGATTTTTGTAAATAAACATCCTTCCTGTGCTTGGACATAGTGTTTATTTAGGTTTAGTAAACTTTCACATTCAGGTCAAGGTTATATTCCACATACTTCCATATTTCTACCTTTACTTGTCTGTGAGTTCATCCAGGATAGTTCACTTCTATCAACAGCAGACTTTAGGTAGGCTTTAACACGTTTGTGGCCTTTAGAAAATATTTACAGAAAGAAAAAATGTATCACAGAAACATGTGTTCTGTAGAGTGCTTTCCAGGTAGAGAAAGTTTGAACACAGGCATGCGAAAGTTGCTTAAAATACCTTTGTTTCTGTGTATCCACATCAGAGAGTTTTCTGGCTTAAGCCCAGTCCCCAGGGATGGCTATGGGTCAATTTACATACAATACAAGTTTGTTTTGGCTCAAAAGGGGCTCTAGAGATGGCACTACTTAGACAAAGATTGCTAGAAAGCTGACTATTCCTCCTTTGCTCCCTTTAGCTTGTATTCATGTCCACCCAGATGTTCTCTCTAGCCTTGGGTGGGTAGAAAACCACCAGCAACAACAGTTAGCCCATGCTTCTTTTTTGGGCAGTTTTTAGGAATGCTGCTATAACTTATGGAGGCACAGTGAGCAGAGCTGAGGTTTTGGTCCATTTCTGAAGTATTCAAGGTGTTGAAGGTCAGGTTGTCTGTCAGCCTAACAGTCTTTCCCAATAACATTTAGCCTGCTTCAAGCATTATGAAATCTCAAAGTCATTAACTTACTACAAAGTTTTGTGAAAGTACACAGTGCCTTTGTGAAGAGGTTTGTTGGTAGACCTGAAACTACCAAAAAATGCACTGATGAGGGCACAAACATACTTTTAGGTGCCTGAGAATCCACACAAAGCTGGGCTGCCAGAAATCATGTTTCAGATTTCAGAATTGCTGTGACTAAATTTTTTGGGTTTGTACCATGTTCTTTTATAGTAAATTGTTGACATTTACAGAGTGATGACATTTCCTTTTCCATAGTCGCATATTCAGAAGAGTATATTTACACAAGGAAAGCAAAATACCGAATCTTTAACAGGTCTCGTGTACTAATATTTTTGACTTTAGAAAGAACAAGTTTTATGGCTCAGTCAATACTTAATCATGAACTTTTAAAATTTACAGGGGAATGAAAATGAAGCAAGGGGTCTGATCTGTGTTTCACTGTTGTTTTTTCACACTAAGGACTTTTCTTTCATGATGAAGTCAGGATCTGATATCTCAGTCACATGGGTTTTGACTACAGGTTACCTAGGAACAGTAGAGCAATTCTAAACATAAGAAAGATGAACTTCGACCTTCTTTGTAGCAGATGGAACATTTTGTGAGCAACTGGTCATGTGTAAATGTTAACTTGTTTGCCTTTCTTAGTAACCAACAAATGAACAACATATGCCTTTATTTTGCAAAGACGACAGCTCTTTTTTTTTTTTTTCCCGTTTTGCTTTTTTCATTTTTTGAAAAATTTTTGGGGGGGTTGTTGTGTTTTGAGCACAAAATATTATGGTCATTAGAACAGAGTAAAATCTGACTGTTTGCTTCTGTACCAAATGCACAGCATGTTTAGAAAATTAACATTAACAAACATTACTTATATCTGAGTTCATCAAAGATTAATTAAGAGGCCCCTCTACATTTTAGGAAGATATTGTTTGCATATATAAAAGGTACACATTTAAATACTGTACAGTTACTTTCCATGAAAAAAATGAGACTTTTGCAGACCCCTACAATGGACAGTTTAAAGAAATAACTATTCTGTGTTTAAATTGTGTTCCTTAGTATTTTAAACAGATGGCAATGGCTTTCCTCTTGATTATAACTTTGAGGCATGCTTTACTAAATGGAATCAGCGGGGTTCATTAAAGTCCCATTTGATGTATCAGTATTATAAAAATACCATGTTAATTATCCTCAAATGTTGCAAGTTACCTCCATTTTCCTGCAATCAGAAGATGAGAGAAACCCTGTGAAGCAAATTAGTCCTAATTGAAAGAGGACTGATTAATATTTAAATAAGGCATTGTGTGAGGGATTCTGCCATGAGAAAAATAGGCTGAACATCTGAATTAATTGCATAGCAGGTTAAATTAAATTTCATATAATGGGTTGGAAGATGAGTTGGCACAGTGCTTTAGCAGGGAGCACAATGGCTGAAATACCAGTCTTTTCTTTCACTCTTGGCTCGATTCCACTGAGGTCCTTGTAGCCCTTACCTCTTTGTTGTCTTTCTTTCAATACAAACAAAGGTACTAACAGAAAATTGCAACTACATTTTAAAAAATGTTAATCCTTTTTGGGAGACAGCACCTGTCTGCATTTGCTCAATTTTTCTTCCACCTTGGCTGCAAAATTGGGAAACATTAGTATCTTTTTCCTTGCCAGATTTAATGAGAATTGATGTTATAAAATGCTAATGGCTGGAATATAGTTAGAACTGTGCTATTAGTGGGTTATCACTGTCTGACATTTTCACTGCACAGGAGCATACATGTGGAGCCTGTTTAAAGTGATTGGGTTACTTAAGGGTCCCTGTTAGGGATATTTAATCCAACATAAATTACTTATGCACTTTGTTAGTGTTCAAAGGAAGAGTGTCACGTTGTACATGTTGGCAGTTTTCCAGTCAAGAGCTGTTAATTACTGTACAGCTAGTGAATACATTTTGTGGCAATAGAAGCCAAAGGGGGAAAAAACTATATCTATATTCCATCTAACTGAAAATGAATAGATGGGAGTGCAGGGGAAAAAGTAGACTGAAGTCATTTTCACCCTTAGGAGTTACAGTGCCATTTGTTTTCATTTTGAAAATAAAAACAAATGACAGTATGATTCCCTGAGGGGGAAGTACTTTAGCTATAAAGAATCCCTGCCAAAAACAAGCTATTATCTATTTGTATGCTGATAAGAAAAAAGCATGTTCTTCAAAGCACTAATTCGTCTACATCTCTGCAGAGTTCAAGGTTCACTAAGATACTCCTTGCTTATCATATTGAATGCATGTGATAACTAGGAAAATGGCTGATAACTGTAGTACTCATTTCTTTTTGACATGCAGTTTAGTATAGTCAAATTACTTTATATTCCCACTCTTATATTAACAACTGCTGCTCTTGCCAAGGCTGGTGGGGTTTTAGTGGTGGAGAGACACTGTAAATAACAAGTATCTTTTGATATTATCATGTGGTTCAACTTTGGGAACTAGCCATAAGAAATAACTTTGAAGAGCTAAACACATTTTTTATTTGGAAGCTCGTGGATCACATAACTGTGCTAGAGGAAAAATGCATAGTTCAGTTAGTAAAGTTACTGTATGGTCTACAAATAAAGAGCCTGTTATACCCTTGATCTCTACAAATGGAAATAAGGTTTGAATATGGCCTAAAGTGCTATCTTTATTTCATTTTATTATCTAACTGCAGTGCTACTTATGAAGTTGTCCATATGAAGTTCATAACGAAGATAGCTCCATTTTCTGTCTATATTATTGAAATTGCTAAAGGCACAATATATGCATGATTGTAGTTATGTAAACATTCCATTTCTCAAATACATCATTTATGAAGCTACAGGGAGAAAACAGAATATCTAGCTTTTGCATAATAATACATCCTACCAAACTTTTTTTTTAAAAAAGCTAAACCCAAAAGTTTTATTTTCAAATGTTCTGCTAACAGTTTCATTATGGCATTGTGTGTTTAACTAAATTTTTTCTCCTTCTTGGACATCAACAGATCTTGAGTTTGTGATCTCTGTGTATGTACTTAAATACTTCAATAACCTTGACTCTCACCTTTTCCAGGTGAGGGCTGATACTCAGGGTGGAGAGGTAGATCTGGAGACTGAAGTGGGCTTTGAGCTTGAGAAAATGCTCAGAGCTACATATTGGCTTTTATATGATGGCTCCAAATGGCTTGGGTTTGCTTGTGTTTGATGGAAATTATTATCACAATAAATCTTAGATATGTACAAATAAGAACACATCATTACATATGCAGATAGTTTATGTAATCATGGGTTGTCACTAATGAGTGCCCTTTGGTCTCCCTCAATTCTTCTGATATTTTGCAACATCAATGCTTTGTAGTTGGACTTCATAGACACTGCAGATCCTCAGGCCCAAGACTTTCTTCATTGTTTGCACCACACCTCTGCTAACTGAACTGCTTTGGCTTACTTTTAGGGGTTACTAGAGTAAAAATGCTGGATTATCTGTTTTGTACCCTGCTCATACTAAAGTCATGCAGAGACTTACGTAATTAGATTTTTCATTAAGAATCCCTGAATTGCCACCCAGATGCTTTGCATCTTTAGAATCTGAAAAAGCACAGGGAGATGCTCCATTCTTGTGCTATTTGTAGCCATAAAAACACTATTTCTGTGAAAAAAAAATCAAATTATTCCTACTTCAGGTTGCTCAGGGTTTGCAACCTAGGCATATTTTACCCATTAATTAAATTTTAAGGATAACAAACATATTCCTGGCTTAAAGGACAGAGCCTAAGACTCCTGGTTAACAGCTGTAACCATTAGGAAACAGAACAGAAACTTTTGTATTCGATGATAATTTTGGGTGTCATATTCTATTTCACTTTGTTCTTCATGACTTCTGTTTTGGAAAGGTCGATGTAGGGTATGTTACAAAAAGCTGGCATAGTCACACCATTAATTTAAATATACTCGGAAGAAAAAAAATGGATGCCTGTCACACAGGTGTGACTTCTAAACTGTAGACAGGACTTCAGAAATTTCTGCTTAATCTATCAAAATGTTGGTTTTTTCTGAATTTCATCCTTGCATTCCTGACTTTCATAATTTTAGAGACTGAATAGGCTACTCAGTTGAAACTTGGGGTTTCACTGTGGGACCTCATCCTGGTTTTGTCTGGGATGGAGTTAATTTTCTTCCTAATAGCTGGTACCTTGCTGTGTTTTGGTTTCAGTGTGTGAATGACGTTGATAACACACTGATGTTTAGGTGTTGCTAAGCAGTGCTTACTCTAAGTCAAGGGTTTTTGAGGTTCCCATGCTCTGCCACTGAGCAGGTGCACAAGAAGGGAGGGAGCACATCCAGGACAGCCAAACCAAAGAGGCTCCATACCAGAGAATTTCATCCCCAGTATATAAATTGAGGGAAAGGACAGTGGGTTGGGCATCGGGCAGCAGATGGTGAACAAGTGTATTGGGGCACCACTTGTTTCTCTTGAGTTTTATCCATCTCTTTTTATTATCTCTCTTTCCATTAGAATTATTGTTGCTATCAGTAGTAGTATTACATTACGTTTTGTTGCAATTATTGAACTGTTCTTATCTTAACCCACAGGTTCTACCATTTCCAACACTCCTCCCCATTCTACTGGGGGGAAAGGGGGAGTGAACAAGTAGCTGGGTGGCACTTAGGTGCCAGCTGGAGTTAAACTACAACAGACCTGTATACCCGTCTCTTTCAATACTCAGTTGCATTTCCTAAGCATAAATTTGAGAAGATTAAAGCTTAAAATAGATACATTTAAAAATTAATAATTAGATGATGCATTTTTCTTAAAAGCAGATTTTTTTTGTTATATAGTTTCAATTTCCTTATTCAATCTTTGTAAACAAAATAACTTAAATAAACATGACAATGTTCAATATCTCTACTAGTTAAAAAAATCATATGGATATGAATCACTGTTCCAAATCATTGATACAGATTTTTTTTCCTGGCTGTGAAAATTGAGTAATATTGAATTTTATACTCATGACATTAGTTAATTTGATTATCAAAATATTTTCCCAAACAAAGAACTGGAACATTAGTCTTGCTTCTTTAAATACAAAATTAATAGTAATTGTTATTATCTCAAAATCAAATACTTATTCTCAAATCAATAGTTGCATAGAAGCAAATTACGTATTTTGGGTTTATAGTTCTTTCAAGTGATCTTTTACTTCAGCTGAAAATTTTTGGTATAGTGAAATGCTTTAAGTCAATAGCAGTTTTTCCTTAAAGCCTGTCTTTCTGACAAATGCAGTCCTGTGCCTAATAATTTTCAGTTTAAGGAATTGTGTTAAGGTGGGCTTCATATTTCAGTTTTGGTTTTCCAGGGCCTCTATCTTATGTACATTTTCATGTGGCCTTCAGGGCTGTCTCTGGCAAGGAAGAAGCACTAGGCATGGTGGTAGCCAGGTTTCATTTGGACCTTGGATATGTAAAAACTGTTTAAAACTCTGGCAATACCCAGCTGAACCTGATCAGATGAAGGGTTCTGCAGATTTCTTTCCCTCTTCTATTGTACATGCAACAGGTACTTAGATTAGGCAGAACCTGTGACATCCAGGGAGGTTTTTTTTCCTGTTTAGGCTACTTCTTTTCTTTCAGAATATGAGAGCGAAAATGAACTGCTTGTTGAGTTCAAATGACAACACAGGATGTTTTTAATGGTTGATTCTGTGTAACTGACTAGTGCAGTAAGCTCAGATCTTTTGTCTAATACAAATGGCCATTAATGACTGTGTGCTACTAAATAAATAAGGAATGGCAGCTTAGTAGCGTTTTTTTTCTCATACAAAAATAGAGTTTGGCTTAATCCAGGAAAAAAGTGAAGTGATGCAATGTGTTAAGCAGAGGAACTTATTGATTGCTGAATTTTTAGAACTAGACGTGAATTATCAGATGAGCTGTTCTCTTTATGAAACTTAAGAACCTCTGTTTGTATTCAAAGATAGAGTACTAAACATCTGGTTATTATCAGAAAATAAATAGATACCTAAATTCTGAGAACATTGTTAGACTTGAACTGAGTAGACATTTTCTCAATGGCATCTCTGTTTTAAAACCTATGTAAGTATAATTTTACACACTTGATTCATGATGTTCCAGCTGTTTGAACATTTTTTCTCAGCTTTTTTTAAGCAGCAAAGTGGAGACCTAGTCAAGGAAAATCTGAGAGGAAAGAACATATAATACCAAGATGAGGGTGAAAGTCTATGTGTGTGTTTCAGTATCTGGAAATTAATAAATCATCATGTCTCAAAAGGAACCTTTAGAAAGAAGTACATCTTGTACTAGGAGCAGGTAGACTGGGTTTCTGTAGAATTAAACAACACTTTTTAAATTACCCCCAAATTTACAATGGTATTTCAAAGTTAAATAAAGCTAAGAGTCAAAGCAAACGTTTTCTGCTGGACTTAAATGAACTGCATGATCTTTGACATGTTTTTCCTGCCAACAAAATAAACCCAAGGGGTATGTATCACAGTCCTTAACTATGATCAGGCTATTTATCCTCAAAATCTCATTTCTCACTGTATTTTTTTTCACAGTTGACAATTACATCATTAAAATAGTATCAAAAGTTGATTTAAGGATAACATGTCAGTTAGACAATGCAATGTTAATACCTCATATTTCAAGAATACATATAGGACTCTTTTTGCCAAGGATGCTTGGATCTCCTGATGGCATTCAATCTTTTTCATGGATGATAGCACATCAAATTATAAAAAGATTTTATATCTGCATTTTAATCCCTGAAAACATGAAATCAGCTAAATATGTATGTTACGTGAATCTTAAAGAGTATTTACATTGTTGTGATTAGTGCATTTTAGAAGTGTTACTATGCAGTTTAAAATAAATTAACAATCTGCTCAAAAAATTTAGGTATGTAGATCAGATGCTTCAATCTGTCATTCATATTGTATCTATACCCATATATACACACATTTATTTACATATAGGCTTACATACCTTCAACAACTTTTTGCTTTCAGAATTTGGGCTATAATTTGTCAAACTCTTTCTACTTTTTTTTTCTTTTTAAATTTCATAGTATCTTTTTATAGTGCTTTAATACTAGCACTCTCTTTACAAACTTCAGTTTTGAAGGCTCTTCTGCCAAATGTGTGAATCTCTCTCTCTGCAGGTTGTCCATGTTTGTTTCTGAGAAGCTCCAAATTGGTAGGAATCAACTTGAAAGTGTGTAGTAGCTGTCAAGTCCTCAGAACAGGCTGCACATGATCTTATGACTGATTTAGCATGTACTGGGAGCCAAAGTAACACAAAACAATTGGTTGTTCCACCCATTCATTGATGGCTAGGAACCTGATCCTCAAAGACGGCGTCTCAACACTTCCGACTCCCAGAGCGGCTTGTGTGTTGGGACTGGTCCCAGCTCCATCTCAGAGCAAGTCTGGGGAGCTCAACCTTTTGTCTGGCATGCTGCAGTCACACAGGAAGGGGTCAGTGCACAGACCACCTAAGTGACTGGCCTTAAAATTTGGTAAGCAAGACAGCAGTCTGACCTGGGGGTGAGCATCTGGGTTTCAGTTGCTGATTCTTGGCCTTACCTAGCTTGCCCTAAATATGCATGAGGTGCATGAGCTCTCTAGGAATAAGATTCATCCCTTGACTCTGGCACACAACCACTGTCCTTTTCCCCAACCTGGTTAAGCAAGTGAGAGAGAGAAGGGGTAGTCACAGAGATGACTGGGCTGCCCTGGAGAAGATCCCTGGCTACATAGAAGAGGTGGCTGCTAGCACATCACTGCACACTGCCTTAGTGAAGAAAAACTGAGCTAGAATCTGTCTCTTAATGAGCTCCATCCAGGCTGTATGGCGTGTGACAGCCCTCCAGCCTAATTCTGGGCTAGCTCTGCTAAAACTAGTGGAGTTACAGGTGGAGGTTCAAGCTTCACCTACGGTTTTCATGATGAGTAGCTGTGTCCTGATTGTATTTGCTCTTGCAAACACAATGTTAAATGGTAAAAGGAAACTAGACGGTTCATAGACAAATCAGGAAAACCTTACTAATTCTTGTCTGCTCTTGTGGTTTAACCCCACCTATTAACCACCCCCCACACAGCCACTTGCTCGCCTCCCTACCAGCAGGATTGGAGAGAGAATCAGAATGGTAAAATCATGTGGGTTGAGATGAAAATGGTTTAATAGGGAAAGCAAAGGCCATACATACAAGCAAAACAAAACAAAAAATTCACTGCTTCCCACAGGCAGGCAGGTGTTTTGCCATCTCCAGCAGAGCAGGGCCCATCACACAACAGTTACTTGGGAAAAACACCATTACTGCAAACTTCCTTCTTCTTCCCCCAGCTCTACATCCTGTATATGATGCCTTATAGTCTGGAATATCCCTTTGGTCAGTTGGGGTTCACCTGTCCTGGCTGTGTCTCCTCCCACTCTCCCATGCACTCCCAGTCTCCTCACCAGCATGGCAGCAGGGGAAGCAGAGAAGGCCTTGGCTCTGTGTGAGCCTGACTCAGAAACAAAAGCATCTCTATATCATCAATCCTGTGTTCAGCACAAATCCGAAACACAGACCCACACCAGATTCTATGGAGAAAAATTAACTCTATCCCAGTTGTCTGTTAGTTTTGGGTGATAGCTTATGAGCTATGATAATTTTCTGAGGCAATCAAACATTTGCAGGAAATCAAACATTATCTGTAATGAGTCTCAGCCTCTGTTGAAACAAAGTAGTAGTCTATAGCATTTATTTTGAGGTCTGATGCATCTGAGGCTCTCCCTATGTAAAGAGGCATGTGGTTTGGGTGTGCAGGAGATGGTCTAACTGAAACTTAGTAAACTGTGGATGATTGATTGTATGACAATGACTAAAGGCACACTCTTTGAGGCTTGCATCCTGCAAAGTGCAGGAAAAGGAAAGGGTAGAGAGGGCCAAGGACCCATCAGACTCTCCTTTGTGGTGTGTTGACAGGTGGATGGTGCAGGCTGCAGTAAGCAGCTGTGTCTGGAGAAGGAGTGTGGGAACCAGGTGAGGGTTCATTCTATGCTTCTTTGGAGCATACACCACCACTTGAAAATCCTTTTCCCTGGCAGGTGGTTATCCCCATCAGGTTTGAACAGAACCTCCCTGACTAGAGTAAGCTAAGTCTTTATTAATGTGTAAATATTTGCCTTGTTGTTAATACATATTTGGAGACTGGACTGTCTTCCAAATAAGAACAATGGAGCAGAGCAGAAATTCTGCTACTCTTGTGCACCACAGAGAAATGTCTAAAACATTCAGCAAAGCATTTTCTTCGTTAAATCAAAGTGCACAATGTTGACCCTTTGTAAGAACACTGTTATGCATTTTTAATGGGAATATTGTGAGCAGTTGAGAAGCTGCATAATGAATTTCATGCACTTCACTATGTGTTTGTTCTAGCTTGTGCCCTCACAGTCAAAAGAGGGGAATCACATACCTTGAAAATAATGTTCATAAGTAGTAAGAAGCTTCAGTGTGCATACTGTATTCTAATTATACCTTGTATATTAGCATTTAATTTCTGCTAAAGGGCTCACTCAGAATGAACCATAGAATTTTGTTGAAAACTTGTTCTGATTACTAACATAAATTTGAACACCTCTGCAGAGAGCATTAAAATTTGCAATATCACAATAAAGAAAGAAAAGATAATTTTAAGTTGTCATGTAGCTAGGTTAAATATAATGTTCATTTCCCATTCAGCATTTTTGTATCCTCTCCAAATAAGTAACTTGTGCTTTTTTTTTTTTTTTTTTTTTTTTTTTTTTTTTTTTTTTTTTTTTCAGTGTTTCACAATAAATAGCAAACCACTCTCTTTTCCCTGCCAAAATGTAATGTGATTTGGTTACCTCAGGTATTTTCCTGCTGGGAGGGGTAGTTTATACTGTGCAGAAGCAAAGTATGAACAGGCAAAGACTGTTGGGTGCATACGTTCCTTGGAATGCTGCTGCACAGCCAGTGCATGGTGGAAGAGCCACAGTACAAATGACAACCTGGCCAGCAATTGTGTAAGGACAACAGAAATTGTTATGGCTCTGGTGGCTCACTAGAACTACAGTAGTTCCTGAAACAGCAGTATATGGGCTGCTAGAGAACTAACCTTGCTCATAAAGGTCTTAAAAAACTCGTCTTTTTTAGTATAAAGTAGCAGATTTTAATCTCTAGAAAATAGTAAGTGTTATCATTGAAACCTGCAATATAGAGAGGTAGTTTAAATTATTTTGAAAAGTACTTTCCATATTTAAAAAATAATGCACCAAAGTCTAAATGCTTAAAAATATTAAACCAAGCAGGCTGAACTTTGAAACTGGCATTTGACATAGACAAAAACTCCCATAAGGAATTGCAGCTTTACTTACTGTGCAGAGAAACAATAAAAAATATCTCTGGCATGTTTGTTGTCTCAACCTAGTAGAATTAGGAGAGCCTAATGAAGCCATTCCCTTTGCAAACTTATGTCACAATTAAAATTTCTTTATTCCAGCTATGACAATATTGTGGCATACTTCCTTTTCTCCAGGAAAAGTAAAGGGAATGACAGCTGTCCTGAAAATATTTGTCTCCTTTTATGTGTGAGATTGTTAGTATTTTGTCTCAAATGGAGGGAAAAGAAGGGAATGGATACCTCCATGCATGAATTGTGGAAGATGTAAATAAAAGATTGTAGCATTTTTGAAGTGTTTTTACAATTGCATTATGCTGTGAAGCATTCTATCTAATTTAGCCTTTCCCTCACAGCAGCATTTACTCTCCCTATCTGTTGGAAAGATATTTCTGTTATAATGACATCTAGGAGTCTGAGTTCTGTAAACTGAAAGTTGCTTTCAATAGCTTTCAGTAGCAGCCCACAATATGCAGTGTGGTTTGAGACATAATTTACCTTTATCTCATTCACTTTCATGAAAGACATTTTACAGATTTCCTTGTGGAGGTGAAGAAGGCTCACCATAGGCATTGCTGAGGTTGTTTGATTAAAACAAAACAAAAAACCAAACAAAACCAAACAAAAACAAACAAACAAACAAAAACCCAAACAAACACAAAAAAACCCAACAAAACAACAAAAAAACCCCAACTAATTTTAGCACATATAGGGGAAGACAGGAAAGGGGAAATAGCTAGTTTATTTTAGGATTGCATAGTATCTTGCTTTTCCTGGAAGAAAGGAAGCATGAGGAAGGTGGCTTCCTGTTCTGCAGACCAAAATCTCATTGTGTATTTTGCAGCATGTGGCAAGTAATTTGTACAAAGCCTCCACGCCCCCTCCATATTCAAGTTAAAGAGAGGGGCAAGAAGAGGCTGATATCTCCATTCTCTTAAAGAGAAGCAGTTGCTGTCTGTACTCACAACAGCTTCATCTAACGCAGTGCTACAGGAATCATAGAATGGTTTGGGTTGGAAGGGTCCTTTAAAAGTTGTTCCAACTTTCCTGTCGTGGGCAGAGAACTTTCCACTAGACCAGGTTGCTCAGAGTCCCATCCAACCTGGGCTTGAACACTGCCAGGGATGGAGCACCAAAGCTTGTCCGGGCAACCTGTTCCAGTGCTTCATTTCCCCCTTAGTGAAGAATTACTTCCTTATAACCAGTCCAAATCTACCCTTCCTCAGTCTAAAACTGTTGGCCCTTCTAACACCAGAAATCCTGGTAAAAACTCTCTCTATCTCTCCTGTAAGACCCCTTATCACAGAATCACATAGAATCAGGTTACAAAAGACCTCAAGGCCAACCTATGGCCCAACACTACCGTGTTCAACTAGACCACAGCACTAAATGCCATGTGTCCAGTCTTTCCTTAAAGGCCTCCAGAGATGATGACTCACCCTCCTCCACGGGCAACCCCATTCCAAAGTCTTGCAACTCTTTCTGGGAAGAAATTCTTCCTAATTCCTTCCCTTTCCACAGCTGAAGACTATGTCCTCTTCTGTTGCTGGTTGCCTGAGAGAAGAGGCTGAACCCCACCTGGCTGCAGCTTCCTTTCAGGGAGTTGTAGAGAGTGATAAGATTTCCGCTGAGACTCCTTTTCTCCAGGCTAAACAACCCCAGCTCCTTCAGCTGCTCCTCAAAGACTTGTACTCCAGACTAGCTTCACTGCCCTTCTCTAGACTTGCAACATCACCTCAAAGTCCTCCCTGAACTGATGCGCCCAGAAATGGACAGAGGAGCTGAGGTGTAGCCTCACCAGTGCCAAGTGCTGGAGGACAATCGCTGCCCTGGTCCTGCTGGCCACACTCTTCCTGGTACAGGCCAGGATGCTCTTGGCCTTTTTGGCATTCTAGGCACGCACTGGATTCTGTCTGTCTGGGTGTTGACCAGCACTCCCAGCTTCCACTCAGCCCCTTTCCAGGCACTCTGCCCCCAGCCTGTAGTGCTGCAGGGACTATTGTTGCTAAATTATAGGAGACAGCACTTGGTCTTGTCAAACCTCATATAATTGGCCTTGGCCTATCTATCCAGCCTGCCCAGATCCCTCTGCAGAGTCTTCCTACCCTTCAGCAGATTGATACTCCAATGCAATTTGGTGTCTTCTACTAATTTGTTCATGGTAGCCTCAATCCCCTCGTCTAGGTCATCAACAAAATATTAAACAATTTTAATTAAACAATGTATTGTTATATATTGAAAGGCTGAAAAATGTCTCCTCCGAGCCTGCTTGTCTGCAGCCTGAACAACCTCAGATCTCCCAGTCCATCCCAGGGTGGAGAAGTCACATTCTGCTTTCCAGTCTACCCCAAGGAAGCACAGCAGCATTGTCCTTATTGCTTTGGCTTGTGACAAAGTTCCTCTGTGCTGTTTTGTACTCAAAGCCAAACAAATTGTAAAGGAAATTCAACAGATAAATTTGCTACAGTTTTGCCAACTTGGGCATATACTTCTGCATACTGTAGCTAGCTGGATAGCTGAGCTTTTCCTTTCAGTGTGATATTTGAATATATCTATGTGCTTTCATATGGTTAAATTTTGTAAACTTTATTAATGTGTGTTTTAAATCTCCACTGAATATACTATGGGCAAGATACAGAATAGTTAAATGGAAAGATTCTTCTAATTATAAGTAGGTACTTTTCAAATAGATTTATTATTGACTTTACAGAGTTTTTTTAGTAAGTGCCAATTAGGCATATAAATAAATGAAAAAAAAATTTGCTTCTCAGGAATGTGGATTTTCATTTTAATTTTATCCCACAGATTCCTAAAATCTAGTAATATAAAAGAGATTTTGACTGTTTTTTGGTCACTAATCATTTTTGTGTTGTCTTCTACTTCTGACAATCGTTTGTATGCACTAAGTAAAAGGTAGGATGAATGGCCTATTTCTGTCTGTTTTCATTACTGTGCTCTTTCTGTGTGCTCCATCTTATTCTCTGTATATGCCTACTGGGACATTAAAGATTCTGTAATTATTTCAATAAGATCAGGGTTATAGATTTTTTTGTTCCACTTAGTTGTTTGCTAATAAACCTGCCTCTGTGCTGAAGGCTAACAAATTTCTTATTTAATACTGTACTTTTTTTTT
Organism: Phylloscopus collybita; assembly: GCA_027886175.1. Taxonomy (NCBI): domain Eukaryota; kingdom Metazoa; phylum Chordata; class Aves; order Passeriformes; family Phylloscopidae; genus Phylloscopus; species Phylloscopus collybita. Next base: position 37,257,784 of record JAJNNQ010000075.1, read on the forward strand.
TACATGATATATTAGAGAACATTTTAAAAGGTCAAGATTGTGCAATTTACTCTTTTCCCTTGCTGTTGTAACAGTCTCCAGGTAGCTCCTTAACTGAAAATTTCAAAGTCATCATCATCCTTTTGAAAACATAAATATTAAAGCTGTTTTGTTTCTTATTTCAGATTCTGAAGGAAATTGGAATAGTTTGAGATATCACAGTGCTTAAACCCTAGAATTGTTTTAGCTCTAGTAGGAAGTATGTTTGTGGTCTCACAAATAAGAATATGCTAAGGGAGCCACAGAAACTGGATAAATTGGAGTGGTGCAATAATACGTCCTTCAGATAAGTGCACAGGGGTTTCCCTGCTATCAAGTTCTTTGACATCTGTGATGTAAACCAACATCTTTTATCCTTTTCACTACATGGTTTCAGCCCAGAGTAGGATGGAGGTTTACACAGGATGAGTACTTCACATACTGTCCCCTAACATTGCAGACTTGTGCCTGAAGCTGGGACCCAGCTCAACACTTCTACCATTTTCAAATTTTTCAACATACTCTGGAAAATTAGTTCCCTGATGCCTAAAGTGATACTTATTCTTATATTCAGAAGGACTAATTTTTTATTACTGTGGAGTAAACCATTGTCTTTCTTAGGCCTAAGTACTGCGAAATCGTTTCTGGAAGAGAGCACCTTTTCCTGGTGTCACTGGTATTTTGAAAAGGGATCTCAGGTATTGAATCGAACTCTAGATTGTTCATAGGTGTTGATTTTAATGGTTTTTCTGTAGTTGTGCAGTGCTTGTCTTTGAAATCTATGCAGTCCATGCAAGTCTGATTTATTATTTGTGTATTTATTGCCTGCACAAAGCAAAACAATTAACATTAAATCTATCGGTTGTGCGGGGCTAAACCCTTTGTTTCTCAGGCTCTCTAACTGGACATTTTCTCTGACTTTTTCTCCTACTCACAGTGACAGCATAGCAATTACCTTTTAAAAAGATTTTTATCCCGTGTACCTATGTAAAAACCTCTTCCTAATATTGGCCTTATAATTGTCCTGAGTGTATTTTTTACTTAAAGTTTGAATGAACAGAGGACCTTGTGAACCGGCCTTGTCAAACCTTTGGGAGATTTGTGGTGAGTTTAGCATGTATCGTATGCTTTATAGTGTAAGCTGTTATTAGTTCTGCTCAACAGCTGAAGCAATTTAGCCAACTGCTCTACAGATAAATTGCTTCTTTGCACTCTGGTCTTTTCTGAGACCAGATGGAATTCTGGGACTTGACCTCGAAAGGAATATTTTTGCTACTTCTTGAGACCAAACTTCACATACCCTCGATCTTCAAATTATTAAGTGTCCAGTGCCAAGAGACTTCAGTAAATGTTAAGTTTCTTTTGAGGATTCAAGACTAACACATTTCTATAGTTCTTTTGGTATTTCCCATCAAAAACTATGCAACTGTAGTCAGCACTCCATACCCATCTGGAGTGTAGGGAAAAATGAAGACAAATTTGACACAGTCCAGGAAAAAAAGGCAAGAAGAATGAAAGATCTAGACTATTAACTTACGAAGATGAGAGTTAATAACCACTCTTGGCTTGTAAAAAGAATGAAGATAAAATGCTGGAATAGGATACTTAGAAATATTGTGATAACTGTCATTATAGGACATTTTCTTTTAGAATAGGTTTGATGGTAATTAATGGAGACTGCATACTTAGCTCTGCTTCAGTGAAAGAGGTTGGAGATCATTTGAGACATGGATTGCCACTACTTCTGAGCAAACATTTAAAGTACTGAGGCATTGTCATTGGTCATATATTTATCTACCCTATGATGATATAGGTGTTTAAATCAGACACTTACTAGACTTACTGAATTCCCCCCTGCACATGTCACTAGGGAAAGGCAGATGTTAGAACTTTTTAAGATGATCCATTGCTAAATAATAGCAGGGCTTTTATGTGCAGTCTCAAAGGATGCAAATTGCAACTTTTAACACTTGGCTTTCTAACCTTGGCTGAGGTTCTGTCTACCTGACAAAACTCTTGTCATCTTGAATTTGTTACACTCAACAGTACGGATAAGCTGCTACATATCATCCTGGATAATAGATCAGCTTTTGTTGGTAACTCTAATCTGTGATTTAGGCATAGACTTTTAGAATGATAAGGTGCTATTCTCATATATAGGGTGACCTCAAGCTCACACAGTGGCCAAGAAAACAACCAATGGGAAACTTCTGCATCAGAACTTCTTCTATGTACATATAGTCTTAATTGAGAGATTCTATGCATGGAAAATATTTCACGTTCCTAGATAAACTGCTTCTGTGAGGTGTTAATCAAATATGTGTGTTTTCTATTTGGCATGAATTACCTGTTCCAAACGTTCAAGTGTTTCTCTTCCTGTGTTTATCAATAAAGAACTTGTCAGTAGCACAGATTTCTTGAGTTGGTATTTGTAGTTTGTGTTGAAAGCATCTCATAAGCTTATTTTAAGGTAAATTATTGAAAATGAGATTCATGTAGTCTGGCACTGCAGTATTCTTTTGGCTCCCGATTGTTTCTTAATGCTTTGGGATATTAATTGAAGTGTAGACGTCAAAACTGGACATGGGATTCCAGTACTGATCTTACTGGTGACTTGTTGCAGAGCTGCTAGCATTCTTTACTCCCTTTCTTACAGTAGACTACTTGCTTGCTCTTGACTGCTTGGTTCTTACCCTAATTACTCTGGCAGTTCATGTGCAGGTGACTTTACATGTTAATCATTTTCCAGTCTGCCATTGTTCATTTATGAATGCAACATGTATAAAACTGTCTTCAAATGCAGTTCAAATGAGTGCACTTTTCAGATGCTTTTCATCTTCCTCGTTTGGTATCTGTGACTTCATCAGCTCTTTACATTTCCTCCCGATTTTACTGGGTGAGAGATAGAGATACTTCAGAGCATCAGGTTGATAACTTCTTGCCTTGAAGCGTTTCTCACAATGATATTTCCACAACTGCAGTTATTTTTAGTGGTCTGTCAGTTAGCAGGGTTTCGCTGTATATTGTGGGGTATTTTGAGTTTGTACACGATTTAAAAAAATGTGGACTGAAATCTAAATGATACAAGAAATACAACTAGATTATGTCAATTTGGTCCTTCCTAGTCAAGCTTGTGGTGTCATGAAACATGGATTTTCTGGGAAGACCCTTTTCTTTAAAATAAAATTCAATGCCATTGGTTCACTTGCCATACTATTTATTCATGTATTGTTTAATAGGGTCTAATGATTCCATATTCAGGCTAACATGCTTCTTATCTTATCCTATTTATGCTTCTGAAATGTTGATGTATTATGGTTTTTGTTCCAAGTCCACTGGAACTTCTCCAATGTTTCAAAATCTAGTTAAAAAATAAGTCAAGGGTCTCAAGACCTCCTGAGCCGATCCTTTCTAAACCCTTGGGTATAAGCTCTCTGATCCACTGTCATTACATATTTTATTTCACTTTGTTTCAGTAGTCTACATAGTTTAGAAAGGAATTCACAATTGTTTGGTTGTCACTGCAAATGATGAATGTATCACTTTCTGAAATATGTATTAGATTAACTTATCTTCTGTACCACAACAGTTAATCTCATTATCAACTTTTGGGACCAGAGCTGTGCTATTGCCCAGATTTCATTGGTTACTGACACTATTTGATCATACCAGAAATTGTTTTTCTTCTTCAAACTTCTAGCTTCTATTTTCAATATTCTGTGTTTGTAAACTGATGATTGTCATTTACTTCTGTAAGATTCCACATTTTCACTTTTGCCATATATAAAGAAAAAAAATTGCTCAAACTGCTTTTCTTCTCAGCTGAGATGGATTTTCAGCAAAAAAAAATTCCTCTTTCATGATGTAGAATTGCAAAGTTTTTATAGTTTGATTTTCAGATTTTTTTGCGTTACAATAACTACTTTGCTCATTTTTGTTTGAAAATTTTCTTTGTAATATTTGGGAACACTGACTTCTTGGGAGTTCTTACAGAGAAAGAAATCTATGTCCTAATTCTTGAACGTCATAATTGAAATTCATTTCTGAATGTTCTAACACAGGCAATCTCCAGTTAGAGGCAATGATCATGTTATTTTTATCTATCACACTGAGATCTAGCACAGAATGATTTTAAGTTGCCTGATTTACTCTTTATGTTTGGAATAGATGTGTAATTTTTAGATATTTCAGAAATGCTTTATCAGTAGCGTCAAAATTATATCTTCAGAAACCTGTGTGAATTTCTACATATTTACATGCACTTAGAAGTACTTTTTAAAAGCTTGCTCATTCTATTTTTTCATCTGTGTTGGCAGCTAGAAACAACACGATATGTCTGTCAATCCCATACAACTATCCTGAATTAGCCTTTTAGCTCCTAAGCATGTAAATAACACTTTTAATGTGGAGTCCCACATTCCTGCTCCTCCTGGCTGTCTTTCCTATTAGGTTTTACTGATAAGTTTCTGTCACGTGAGTTGTCATGCCTGGTTTCAGTCCTACCAAATCATGTCAAATTTTATTTCACCAACATATAACTGTAGGTTCTAATTTCTCTTTGTTGCTCACAGAATAATTTATAGCTCTCCTTAGTTTAATTTGTTTACAGTGATTTTCCTTTAGGTCTCCACCTTATGGCTATGTATTAGGGGCCCTTTAGCTTGTATTTTAGATGGTAATTTTAAGTCCTTAAGTTTCTTATTCTGAGATGGAAGTGGAATTGCTTAGAAAAAATACAACTGTAAGAGCTCAATCATGAAAACAAAGCAGTGTTTTATGGTGTTGGGGTTTTTTTTTTGTTTTTGTAGCTTGTGGTTGTTATGTAATGAAGAATACATACAGGCTCTCTTTGCTTAAAACAGATCAAGGTAAACAGTTGAAGCAGAAGGAAACTAACTGTTTTTCCATACATCTTATTATTGAGCTGTGGTTAAAAGAACTTCCTTTTTGTTACTATCAAAAAGATCTGAACTATAACTTCAGTTGAGCATGGAGAAGAAATAGATGCTTTCAGGGATAGGAAAATACATAGAGACACTTGCCTCTGCCTAATGAAGTCTGAAAACTAACGTTAGTTGTGATTTGATACTTTTTCTAAATTACGTTTTGTAGTAGGTATGGCAGAAGACAGATATGTTTCTTTTTGTTCCTTAGCTCGATTTAATGTTGAAACTTTGTGCATACAAAATATTTTACATCATTGGTTATCACAGTTCGCAATTTTAGCAAATAGTAGTTTAAAATAGAAATACTAAAGGAACTGAAAATGGTGTATTTTAGAAACATGAAGTGTGAAGCCCTGCCCTGTTCTAATTGAGAGCATAACTTCTGCTTACTGTATGGAGGCCAAAATCTTACACAAACTTTATGACAAAATAAGAAAGCACAGCCAGCTGAGTGTTTTTGGGTGGCTGTTACATGTTTCAGGAAGAATTACAAGGCATGAAACTAAAGGAGGCATGAATTCAACCACCTGAGAAATGTAATAATCACCCAGGGGTGGGAGGAGGGCAAAGCTGAGTTCAAATAAAAACCTGATTTTTTGCCCTAAAACAAATATCCATTTACTGACAAATGTGGAGAGAAAATAGCATCACATGAATCCTAGTTTTCTGCTGGAGTTTGGAGTTCCTGGATTGTTCCAGAGTGCAGGAGACACTAAATAATGTGAATAAAGAGGTGGGAGATTGGGACCTGGGCCCCAGTGAGATTCAGAGTTACCCTTTGGCAATCCAACTATGGCCTTATTAATCCTGGGGACTTTTTCTTTTTTTTTTTTTTTTTTTTTTTACACAGCTTAAGTAGTGAGGGAGGAAAGTCCCTTGTCCTTTCTTCCCTTTTCCTCCCTCTGTCCCCAAGAGCAAAGTAACAATTTCAGATGTCAGCTGCAAATTATTTCATGCTATCAATCCTGCCTTTTTTCACTCATTTATTCATACGGTGAGGTTAGGAGCTGAGGTGTCCTGATTCCCTTTTTCTTGGTGGATAAAGATATACCATTTGTAGAAGAGCTGGGGTGGGGCCAGTGGTGCAAGGGAGGCCAGGTATGTAATGTTCGTTATGACAAAAATAGGCTTAGAACACCCACTTTCAATCTGACTGCAAAAGTTCACTTGTGTAGAGAGCTGCCAGTATCAACAGGCTTTGGTGTGTGTGGAGAGCATGCAGTTAATCTGAGTTGGAGCATCCAAATGCAGTCATGGTTGCGTAATTTTCTTGTCAGGTTCAAGTGTTACATTTGTAGAACATCTTCAGCAACCACTCACTTCATCATAAGGTTTTAAGAGCCATGTTCTCCATTACACTTTAAAATGTGAATAATCCTTTCATTATTGAGAAAAAAAAAATGCCACATTGGTTCAGAAATAGGGGAAATAAGATGCTTAATATTTGAGATGTGCTTGATTTACCATTACTCAGGAAAGCCTTACATAATATATGTAATATGCAGCGCTTATAATATCTATAAGTGCTTTCTTAAATAGAGTTGCTCACTTATTTCTTAACAATAAGCACCTGCCTACACCTTTCCAAGTGTTTCATACATATACATATATACATATTTACTTGATTTTTGTTCTTTGAGTACTCTTGGGGACAACATAAAACTGTTTACAGATTTAAAATCAAGCACATGCATATGGGATTTTAGGTTTAGGGTTTAATTTTAAATATATAAATTTAAGTCTAAATTAAATTAAAGAACTGAATTCACATCATCCTAAGTGACTGGTATGTCTTTGCTACTAAGAATGCATCTGAAGCTGTATTTTATATAAGCTTTTATCAACAATGATGGTAGCATGTTCATTTGCCACTTGGTGACCTCTGGTCAAAAAATGGTGCAAAAATATGACTAAAGTCCAATGAATGTTTATAAGATATTTTCTACAAAAGAAAGGGGTTTTTTACTAATATTATTTTATATTAGTTTGGTTTTTAGCATAGAAAGAAAACAGCTTTCCTGTTTAGCAAAGAGCAGCCCAAGACCTGCATGTTTGATTGTTATGGTTATACTATTTAAACTAAAACTATTCATAGAACTGCCTCAGTATTTCCATACAGATACCCTCTGATTTCTGCTTTTCTTGTCATGGATAGTCATCTTGAGAAATTACCACTAACAAATCCCAAAATATATTTGCCTGGAATGTTTGAGCACAATGGCTGCTAAGTCCCAAGATGAAATGAGACAAGTTTGTCAACAGCTTCCCCAAAACCTGGCATGGTTGCTATTTTATGGGTATGGATGTAATTAATTAGTAGGTCATCACAGTGAAATGGTTTGGAAAAGACTATTGTCATTTTTGAAAAAAAAAAGTTATCACCAAGATGAGAAATTGCAATTCTCAGCTGTAATCAGCATTTTCGGTATTGTCCTTAGCACTAGCATTGAGTGTGGGGGCTGGTTAGAAGTTAAATGATTAATCTCTTCAATCTCACCCTAGTTTTGGTCATGTTTCTGGTTTCTGGTAATTGTCTTAGATCACACATTTTCTTCTCAGGTTAGATTTTCAGATGATTTCATTTTAGGTGTCTCCCCAGTTTTTATGTTTCAACACTTTTTCTACAATGCATTTTTATAACGTCTGTTTTTATTTAAGAGTTAGTTGGCTGTTTGCTTCATTAGTAAAGGGCAAATGAAAGCTGAGGGTATAAAGCTGCCTTTCTACATCTATGCCTTTTGTTATCATTTTTTCTTTAGAGTAATACATTTACATTTCATAATCATAAACATGAAATTGAAGATGAAATCAGTTCTCGAAAGATTAATTCAGTCCTGCTCACAGCTGCGAAGACTGTGAAAATAAATATCATTTTGCAGTAACATATTCCTGACAAAGGGCATAACAAAAGACTGATTTCTATTCAGAGATAGTGGGTATATTTATTTTGCATGTTGGGGGGAGGGGCTGTGGTTGACTGCTTGCGACCCTGACCTAGTTTTGTAGCTGCTTATTATTCAGCTATATGTTTGAGAAATCTCTGTAATTTAATTTGGCAACCTCTTCTGCATGTCTGCACGTAGCAGTAGGTGCTGTTAATATTAGTCGTGCCCCATGCTGAATCATATTTATTTAGAAAAAGGAAAATCCTAATGCACTCATAACTCAGAAAGAAACTGTTAATTGTTAGCAGAGAACCGCCTGATTACAGACTGGATGTCTCGTCCAGGGCCCTGCCATAATTAGTAACCACTGTTGACATTTAGATTTAAATTGAATTTTCTTCTAATTAAACCCAGAGGGGGTTGATCCTCTCAGATGTACAGGTTAATAAAATTAGTCAGAAACTGTTAAACAGTAAACTGAATTCTCCAAGAGAGCTTTCCCAGTGTATTGTTAGGAATTCTGTAATTAATATTCAAAGGATTCATTAGATTTGGAGTTGTCCTTTTTTGTTTTGGGTTGCATCTGGGTTTGTTGCAGTTATTTCTTTAATTAGGTCTGTTTGCTTTTGATATCTACAGTAATACTAATTTCCATCATGTTTGTGCATGTGTAATTTTAAGTGCTGTGGCACCATTCATCCATACTGTTCAACTGTTAGGTGTAATAACAAGCTGTCTTCTTCTGGGCATATTCAGTGAATAATAAACCTAAAAACTATAAGTGGTGTAAAATAAAATTTTGGAATATATCCTAGATTAACTGGTGTCTATTTCTCATCATCATACAAATGTTATAACTGCCACAGGGTCATTTACTTTTTTTATTCACCACTGTTTCTTGCTGATCCTTCCCAACCTTTTTGTTTAAATAGGATTATTTTTCTGATGAAATTGAGATGTTTGTATTTTTTCCTATTTATTCCTTCTTCAAGTACCATCAGCTGGATTGTGATCTCAGCCTACTTGAAATTAATCTGTGGTTTTGCTTTATTGTCCTGCACAAAGATTAACAAGTTAAGAGTAGGAAAACTATTAAATATGTGTGCCAGGAAATCTCAAGAGTGTGAGTGATGTAAGAAAAAGTAGAGTCAGAAGTAACACAAGGAGATCTTTGAACATTAAACTTTGAAAATATCACAAATTTTGCAAAAGTGCTCTATGGGAGTAAAGTTTCTCTGACAAATATTTCAGAGCTGAACTCACTTGTTTCTTTTTCATCTTATATACAGAGGAAATCCAGTAAAATATTGATGGGCACTGAGAACAATTTAGTACCTGTACTAAAAACTTAGTATCAGTTTTACAAACAAGAGTGAAGAATGCATTTTACCATTTAATGAGCCTCATGAAAGTTATGGGTTTGGTTTAAATCAATTTCTGCCCCAACGTAACATTAAAAAGAGGGTTTAGATAAACAAAAAATGATAAATGAAAATGTGTAAGGAATGTTTTCCTGGAAGATACCTTGAAAGCGTAGAAGTTGTTCAATACTATTGAATTGAATTTACTCCCAAAAGGAATATAATTTCTATTCCTTTCTCCTTAATCATGTAAGCCAAACAAACACAAAAAATCTAGATGACTTCATTTTTCTTGCTTAGTCTGACTAAATAAATTGGATTAGGTGAAGAATGCTTCTTACTCAGAATTGGCTTCAGATGGTATAAAAACACTAAAAATGCATGGAACAGTTCACTGCACTGGTGCATGGGTAAATTCCTCTCTCCTGCAAGTTTGTTTTGTAGAAATCACAAGACAGATCAAACCAGAAGTGGCCGAAACTGTCAAGTCAAGAGTAGGAAATTTTAACCCATTTAAAAGTGTTGTTGATCTGAATGAGTCTTTAATAGGAACAGTTTGTATGGAGAACAACTCCTGGATTCCGGTAGTGTTCTCAAAGAAACATCTGAAAAAATCTGAGTAAGAACAGTGAAACGGAAGACAAACTTCTTTAGCCCACAGTCCAGACCTTACACTGAAAAGAGACTTAATATTGCTATTGATTTTACACAAAAGGTGTCTTCTATGGTGATGGGCAGCAGTTCTGCTGAAATCAATAGGTAATTAAACTCCCAATGAGAACGCAGTCTTAAACTGAATTAAACTAAACTTTTGCAGTGGCCAAATCACATTACCCTGAAAATATACCCCAAAGTCTCAAAAATTATCTGTAATCACCTCCAAGAGCCACAAACTCAATCCTAAATTTGGCAACATAGTAATCTTATTGCATGGAATCTGAGTTTTCATGTATGGAAAAGAATATGCTGACCCATGATCCTTTTATGAGACTGGCAGTGTCTTTGAGAGCCCCTAGAAAGTGATCTTAAGTTTATCCTCAGAATCATGTACAAGCCTAATCGCTGGCTAATAATGCAATATACATACAAAACTTAGATTTGTTTCTTATATGATTTTTAGATAATGAGTTAGGGAGAGCAGGTTTTTGATGTCTTGACAGCTAGGCAGAGCTGTTACAACAAGCAAAAGCAGTTGTGTTTTCACCATGCTTTTATTAGACTACGTGCACCTCATTGGTGCCAGCAGGATGCCAGTAGAGAAAGGAGAGAAAACAGCAGTTGCCAAAGAAGCCAACAGTGTGCCCATGCAGCTTGGCGTGAAATACTTCAGGTCAATACTTCAAGTCAGGAAACGTAAAAATGTCCATGTTCCTTAGTTTACAGATGGATGGAGCAAAATGCAGACTGGGTAAAGAGCAGAAGGTTTAGACTGTGTTAAAGATTTCTGCCACTGAGCAGGGAAGCCCCTTGCCCAGAGGCCTGGAACAGGCGTCCAGTTTGGGGCACTACAACCTGGTCTAGCTCAGCGTCTGACAGCCCTTTTAGAAACAGCTACAAGGGGAGCCAAGGGAAGTTTAACTGGGCTGGATGGTAAAAAAGCCTGGGTCTTTGTACACACAGTCACAGAACATTGCAGATTTCAAGGAAAGAAATATTGGTTGCATGGCCATATGTGATTTCATGAGGAAATGTGGTGAGATAATGCCAAGGCTTTTTGGAGTAAAATGGGCTAGAAAATGCTAAGGACAAATAGCTGAGGTTCTTTCAGAAATCTGTCACTGGAAATCATCATCTCTTATTGCTGCCTGTACATGTAAATTTTTGAGCCTGTTGCAGGGATATAAAGAACAAAGAAACACTTTTCTTACTGTTAGTTGTTCTTAGTGTCTCACAATATAACTTTTTACTTCTTTCATTTTTCCACATGGTTTTGATGGTGGATTAAGTAAGTATTCAGTGCTTAAACTTGTTAGATGTAGGATGTAAGCTTTTCTTTTTTTTCTTTGAGGTATAATTTAAGACACTTAATTTCTGAAGGAAGAAGTATATTTCTGGAAAGCACACAACTACTGCCACATAAACATAATCTCCATGCCTTCTTCAGTTTGTCTGTTTCAGTCAAAACCCTACATTGTAAGTCACTTTGCCAAGTATTTTTATTGTTAAAAAATAACCAGTACCAACAGTTTTCTGTATTAGCCAAAAAAAGGGTGAAGTTAGAGAAACGCATTTTTAAATTGCAAATAATCTGTTGATAGTGTTTCTTTCTGTACATAGTGCCTAATGCATAGTGTAAATGCTTGTGTTGTGAATGGAAAAAAAAATAGCCATTATTTTGCATATCAACTCTTGTATTTCAGATGTGAGTTGTCTGTTCCCCAGATGCCCCAGTCCTGTGTTAGGTAAAAAATTTCCTGAGCTGCAGATTTTTGCATGCAAACTGAGGAACACATTCTATACTTACTCTTTGTGTAAAGCTTTCATTTGTGTCAGTGGGAGTTCAGTGTATAGCATGAGGATTGTATATGACTCTAGGTACCTGTAAGAAATCTCCCTTTATACACTAATAGATTTGTCACTAGTAATTTTTTTCCAGTTATATGCTAGTTCTACCAAATCAGCAACAAAATGAAAATAGTAAAGATAACATGTAATGCTAGATAAATTACATTTGATATACCTTTTACTTTTTATCCTCAATTTCCCATCACCTGTATGTGATGGCTCACTCTTCAGCCTTTATTTTGTTATTGAACAAATTACTTGTGCAGGTAAGCCCACTGGCCACAATGAGACTGCTTGCATTGGTTAGTTTTCATGGATAGGAGAGGGCTGCCCCGTGGGCCTTTTGTCACAAGGTGCCAAGTTCTAATGAAGGTGGTGGAGAGGTTTTCCACAATAATTGGGCTCCAAGAGATCATGCAGGAGAAATAGTGAGTCTGTTCATTCAGTATTTTTCTGACACAACTGTCCCCTCTCCTGAAAATAAGTTTTTGCTAAAAGTAGCTGCAAATAGAACAGCATATGGAAGAATTTCTCTTCCACTTTATGGGCAGGAGGATTTGCCAGGGAACTAAGTTTGCAAGTGATGAGGGACTTGATAATGCAAAGTACCTTTGCCTTACTGTGTGAATACAGTAATTTTTAGAATAGAGATAATTTTTAGCATTGCATATTAGGAAGCAACTACGGGAGCTGGTGACATTACAGGATTTATTTTTGTAGTCTAAATAGGTGAATTCTTTGATGTTTTTGCATGTTCACAGATCCAGTGTTAGGTGGAGATTTCCAAAATCACTGGGATGTCTCAAGGATTGGTGTTTCTAAATTCATGTAGCCCCTATCAAAGATATTTACCAGTTTATTGCAGCTTGAAGCAGCTAAATTTTGGGAAATCCTGGATATTTATGGAAATTGGTGAAGCAGATGTGTAAACTCTTTCAAAACTCATCCATCTAGGAAAACTTTTTGGAACTACAAATTGAAGAAAAGATAGGTGTTTTGCTTTGAAATGTCATTGGAACTGTCCCTCATGAGAGAGGGTTAATATTCATCGGTGCCACCTAGTCAAATATAGAAACAAACATTCAGATATACAGTAAATTTTTCCAATGGAAGTAAAAGAAGTTTTACAATACTCCTACTAGTTCTGATAAAGTTAGTATTTTAATATTTTTAAATATCCAGTTACAAAATATAAGACATCTCCTTATTCTTAGCATAGAGGCATGGTGTGTATGGGGGGATAATTTATGGTTTTGGAATGGATTACATAATTAGATTAGCTTTCAAAAAACAGACTATTCATCAGGTTAATAAATATTTTCAGGTGGAGACCTATCCTGTTCCACAACCATAAATTATACTCTTCTTTCTCTTCCATGTAGTTATACACGTGTTTGTGCCTCAGATATTTTGGAGCTGTTGAGTGTCCCCTAGTTTTAATGAGTTTCAGTAGAAGCTGGGAATACTTTGCATGTTGTCAAGCAGCATTCAGCAGAGGAACATTTGGAAAGAAAAGAGACATTTTGGTAGATAGAGATAAGATGTGCTTTTATGTGCATGAGTGTGCACACACGCGCCTTCATTTCCTCTTACGGTTATATGCGTGTGTGTGCGCACGCACATGACAAATCAAGATTTTACGTGGAGATGTGCGAAAAAATGTTGCCTTTCTAATCTTGCTATGAGCTAGACCATATGACTGTGTTAGAGAGTTGGAAAGAACCTCTGGTGCAAATGTCTGAAATCTGATTTAGCTTTCTAGGCTTCTTGGCTGACAGCAGACTATATTTTGGGAATGTGCAAGCAAGTAGTTAGTAAGAACGAAATAGTAAATGGGATAAGTTCTGGCCACCACTGCAGCCAAATCTCTGAAATCTGGTTTTGGAAGCTGGGATTTATAAAACCAAAGTGCAGTGGCTGTAGAATTTACAGACAGGTTAGGGAGACAAAGTCAGCAGACAGTGTGTATGTGCATGATAGCACATGCATGTGATACTGTGCTACAGTGCATATGAGTTTCCCATCAGATTTCGATCACTAATGCAGCAGATTATGCCTTATGGCCACAGGATATGGTTTGAAGGATAGACAGTGCATTTAGCCAGAAAACACAGTGAGTTTCCCTAGGGTTAATTACAGGTTGAGTGAACTAAAGGGGATAGCCCTGACAACAGGTTGAGGCAGGCAGTGCTGCTCATGCCGTACTGGTTTTGAGTGTTTTTTTCAGGAGCACTCCTGAAGGAAACTGTTGAGGGCTGTGGTTCTGCAAATTCATAGGTGTGTATCTGATTTTTAATTTTTAAATTTGAAACTTGGGGATGGCTTCCCCCCCTCATTCGAAGGTCTGTACATCTGTGTGGTGAATTGAGAGGTTATGTTGACACCTAAAAAACAATTTATGGAATCAAAATTCAAGAAACAGTGCATTACATGGGAAGGTTAGAAGATAAAATTCTCACAATCTTCATATCTGAACTCAGAACAGATTTAGACTGTTTTAAGAACTAGTTGTACTAGCTGTCATTGGAAAACTTAACTTACTCACTAGTAAAACAATTTTTCCATTATTGTTGTTGTTTGGGTGAAATTCTGTGTAAGAAGGCTTCTTTGATACTTCGGGTGAGTGCATGCTTGTGGAAATAGATTCTGCACTGGCTGCCTGGTAGTCTTAGGATGATATTTTGGACATTGGTCTTCCAAGGGTAGAGCTCATGTCCTTCCCAGAAAAGAAGGTGAGTCCAGAGAGCTCTATACAAGTCAAAATTGAAAGGAATGTGATTTTGTCATTGTGTAGGTTAGGAAGATTTTATGACCTGGAAATGGAAAAACTATTTCTGGCTCATCCTGGACTTTGGCTCTTTAATGTGCTGCTCTGTTGCTTTCTGCTTGCTGGCAGTTACCCATGTGTGGTGCATTGAAAAATGCAAGTGTCACTTGTGGTGGTGGGTCTATTCTTTACATTTTCATTAGCCATATAAATGTTTTATTTCTACTGCAAACACTAACACTAAATACTGGTGGTTAAGATAATTGACCTCCTTGGGCTTTTTCTTGTTCAAAAAATATTTGAATCCTAATGCATGTTGTGATCTCTTAGGTGCTAATAATAACAAAATATGCCACTTGCAATAGTCATGTTCTCACTTCATAATTAAATGAAGTAAATCACTGAAGATTTGAAAAACTGTTTTAGTACTTTAAGCAAATTGGATATTGGTTTGAATAATAATTAGGTTGTCAAAGTAGCTATAGGAAGCAATTTAGCATTTCTTTCAAGGAGGGATCAAGATACTTGATACTGTTTTCTTTGGTGAGGAATGATGCGTGTTAAAAGTACCTTGTACAGTGATCCCTGATATCGGTGTTGAAAAATGCATGCATACATTCTTCATTAGCGTGAATGCAGACGTGGATTAACACAAAAAGGATTTTACAAGTATTTGGAAACGATTAAATATAAGTTATGCGTTTTTCGTGTATGTTTACACTTTAAAAATGACATATTTAAGTCCTCAGAGGCTCCACAAAACACTGCATAGAAAAGGGTGAATTTGGGAGAGCACTTAAAGTCGGTGCAGTGAGGGGTAAAAAAGATAAAGCTGGAGAAAATTGCTGTTGACTGGAATCAAACTACACTAGTTGCTTACAATTGATTGTGTGTTGTTCAACCAGAAAGATAAATCAGAACATAGAATACTGCAGTAGAAAAGTGGTTTAGATGTCATAGAGACAGTATGACTATTTTTATCTCTCAGTTGTAAACCATAGCTTACAGTGGCTGAAATGACATTGAACTGTTTTTCTCTTTGATGATTTACAGCCTGTGTAGTGAGTTTGTAGGAGCAGATGTCACGTTTTATGTATTTGAAAGTGTCAACACTGATGACTTATGTCTGAAGATTCTGTGCATGAATCAATAGAATGTAGTGATTTCCATTTCTTAAAAGAGTTTTTTCCGACATAATAAAAAGCACATAGTGAATTTTGGTCATTATAATGCTACTCTTGAACTCTCATTGTTTTTCCTTGTATTTTACACTGCCAGGAGATCATTATTTTGCAAAATTCACTTTCTTCCCACCCCATAAGCACAAAAATCTACAAGTAAACCATCTTCTTTTTTACTTAACCTGGAAGGTGTACAATGCACTTCATTTTCTTTTCAAAAATAAATGATAAAAAGCTTGGATGAATTGATAAAAGAAAATGCACCAACATTATCTTACTAAGAATTATACCAAGCAAATCTAGACAGATCTCATACTGCCAACTTTCTCCCATATTTCAGAATAGTCACTGAAAAATTTTGGAAAAAAGTACTTATTCCATTAAAACCAAAAGTCAAATTTGCATTTAAATGGAAAATCTATCAATAATTTAGCATCTACAAACCTGGAAGTTTTATTTTATTCTTAAAAAAAAATCCACATAGACTTTAGCTTGCCTATGTGTGACACATGTATATTTGGAGGGGTTCCTTTAAGTAGTCATGCAATCACAAAAAGCATGCAGGAGAATAATAGTGTCATTTAGCATTTTAAATTCTCTGTGTGGAATGCCTATCTGTATAAAAAATAATTGGTGTGTAAACAAAGGAAAAACAATTTTTAGAAATCTAAAAATGCTTTTTAGAATTTTATTAATACTTCTGTATTAAAACAATGACACAGATTTGATATGTGCAGGTGCTATCCAATCAAAATTTTGATTGGAAATATATACTTTTTCACATCTTCCTAGTTCCATATGTCCCATCTAGAAAAGCCTAAGTTGAAGAGCAACAAAGCCTGAGATCTTAAATATCCTTGACTTTCTGCAGTAGGATTCTCAGTTTGCACATCATGTACTTCCATCTGAGCAATGTCTTCACTGAGTGTCTCTTACTTCATACATGTGAGAACGGCTATTATGGGCCTCAGCCTTTGGCTTTGACTGCATTTGCTCAGCCAGTCCACTCCACTCCCAGATATGGGTTTGGAGAGCACTAATGGATGCTTCTGGAAAAGGCAGTATGCTTCTGCTCTTTGTACACACAGAACGAAAGTCTGAATACAAATGATGCATTACATGCCTGGATCTCATCTGGTGACTCCTATCTATATTAGTCCATCAAAGAGTTGTCTTCCATGAGGGGGAAATGGAGCAGGGAATTGTAGTTTCAGTTGGAACTGAAGGTGGTTAAATTGCATGAGGAAAGATCTAGTACTTTTAATTTTGGGAGCAAATGTATTTGCTTTTCAGTCATAATATGAATGGAAGCTAAGAGTTTTCCTGATAGGTGATTACCGTATGACGTCACATGTTAATTGTGCAAACAAATTTTTTCATTCTTGACAGCAGTGGGGTCATAGATTATTGGTGTCAAAAGTGCTGCCTAGCACTGCAGGAGATCAAGGAAACTGATAGAGCATTTCCTCACATTCCCCAAACCTCTCTGCTGAATTCAGTATAACATTATTATACTGACAGCCTTAGAGAAATAAGAGGGTAGGGCTACTGAAACAGCTATGGCACACTGTATTTAATAGCAATGGTAATTATTAGCACAGAGTTCCTGTGTTGTGCTAAGTGTTTAACAGGCTCCTGCCCTGAGGAACTTGCAGCCTTCATGGTGCTCATGACAGACAGGCAAAAATGTGATTCAGCTTTACACAGAAAAGTGTCAAACCCCTGCAAGCACAACATATAAATTGTTTCCTCCGCTATGCTAGGCATTCCCCAGTCTGCCTAAGGTGTCTGTCATTAGCTGGGGCTTGATCCTGGCCAAGCTGAGCTTACATAGCAGCAAGCCCTGAAATAAGACCTAGCTGGAAAATTGTTCTTCTGATTCCAGACTCATGTTTGCCAAATGTGACCTGGTTTCAGCTGGGATGGATTTAATTTTCGTCCTTACAGCTGATACACTGCTTTGTTTTTGATTTAGTAAGAGAAGAGTGTTGATAACACACTGAGGTTTTAGTTGTTGCTCAGCAGTGCTTACTGTAAAGCAGTGAATTTTTGGTTTCTCATGCACTGCCAGTGAGCGGGTGCATGAGAAGCTGGGGGGTGGGGTGACATAGACAGGACATGTGATCCAAACTAGGCAAAATCATATTCCAAACCACAGAAGATCATGCCCAGTGTGTGAACTGGGGAGAGCTGGTCAGAAGGGGCTGATCACTGCTTGGGGATGGGCTGGACATCGGTCAGTGAGTGGTGAGCAACTCTACTGGGCATCACTTCTCTGTCTTGGGTTTTGTTCCTCCTTTCCATTACAACAATAACAATAACAACAATAGCTATTGTTAGATTATTTTATTTTGCTTCAATTGTTAAATAATTCTCATCTCAAACCACAACATTTAGTTTTTCTTTTCTAGTTCTTCCTACCCAGGAGGATGGGGGAATGAGTGAGAAGCTGTGTGGTATTTAGTTGCCAGCTGGGGTTAAACCACGACAGTGCCATAGCACAGAAGGTCTTGCATGGTTTTATATTAGCCTTTATAAACATAACTAACTGTGTATTCACATAATTTTCTTCAGCAAAAGCTTGTTCTTTCTTATCAAAATGTCTGCAAAAGCACTGAATGCCTGGAGACCCTAATATGGTGCTCTAGGGATATTTGAAAGTTAAAATTAATGAAATTTGAATCTATCTTTTCATTTCTCCATTTATCCTAGAATTCTGGAGTCCAGAGTTATCATCACATACTTTCTGTCATCACCAACCTTGGCTCATATTGGAAGATGTCTTTCAGCTAGATTATCAGTTCTGTACCAGAGTTGTGAAACAGTATCTCCAGCAATCACTGTAGTGATTTTTCCAGTTAGCAATATATTTTTTTTTTTGATAGTGGTTCAAGTTTTCTAAAGGGAGAGTGCATAGGTTGGTCTGCATGACAGCAGGCCTCTGGCAAAATATGGGGTACACCTGTCTCAAATGGTGGAAAAAGATTTTGCATAGGAGTTAGCAGGGCTCATTGAGAGAGTTTTAAACTATATTTGAAGGGTGAAAGGGCTAAAACCTGGCTCACATAGGCTAAATTTGGGGGCAGCATGCCAATGTTTGACAGACAGAGGGCTAGCAAGATCCTTTGGTCTGCTGTCTGGAGGCAGGGAATGGAAATCCACGTGGCAGCAAAGACACAAGGATTACACCATCACTCTCTAGAACTACTTGAGGTTGTAGCTAGGTGAGGAGTGGTCTCTTCTCCCAAGAAACAAGCAACAGGACAAGAGGAAATGGCCTCAAGTGGCACCAGGGGAGGTTTAGATTGTCTATTATGATAAATTTCATCACTGACAGTGTAGTCAACATTGGAACTGGCTGCCCAGGGAAGTGTGGATTCACCATCCCTGGAGGTACTCAAAAGATGTGTTGATGGAGCACTTGCAGACATGGCTTAGTGGTGGACTTGGTGGTGTTCAGTTAATGACTTCAGGTAAAGACTTGATGATCTTGAACGTTTTACCCAACCTAAACAAGTCTATGAGTCTATGATTCTATTATTACTAAAAATAGGCATTTTGGACAATGCTTTATTTTTCTTAAATATTTCTATGAAAGAATCTCACATAGTTTCACACACTCAAAATATGATTAAAATATTTGAAAATAATTGTTTAATGAAGTTCAATAGGGAGTGTTTAAGATTGAGTGGGACATGATTTACTCTGATCCTGAATATAATTTTTTTTTTTTACTGATCAGGTTGCATCCTCAGGAACCTGTTTCACAGGGCAATTAAGTTGAAAGGATACCATTTAGTTACAGACTAGACTATGCCAGAACTATAGGTTCACATTCAAACTTTGCATGCCCTCTTCTTTTTCAAGGAGAGGGGCGACCTTCCAGTGACTTCTGCTAACAAAGCTGATCATTTAATGATGTTTATTATTACTGTAGAAGATAGAAAAGTGTAATCTCATCAAATGAGTGTTTGAGATAACTCAGTATTTGTGCAAACTGATTTTTAGCAGAGTTGTGACTGCAATTCAACCACTTAAGCACAGAATACTTGCAAAGCTCTCACTAATGTGATCAAACTAAATTTGAGAATCGCCACTTCCCACAAATTCTTGTCTTCATCATTCGGCAGATAGGCATATAAAGTATTAAAATGTATATTTCTCTTCCCTTTATAAGTTGATCAGCATACAAAATAAGAACTATTAATTTTTGCAAGTTAAAAGTTCACTTGGCTTTATTATGTTTTCCAAATTTCTGTTATGGTGAGAATGGTGGTTCTAGATTCAGACTCTTTTACCATTGGAGTTTAAGACAGCTATGAATCATTTCCTGCTCTTTGCCTTGCTTTGTTCATTAATGTATCATAACTAAGTAACTGAGTGTTATTTTTCTGCCTTGCACAATGATGTACTGTTCAATGAACACAAAAAAATGCTGAAGTTCATTAACTGATGATAGATCTGTATCTCATCTCAGGATGTGCTAGAACATGCCCAACATGTGTCCTAACAAGACTACAGACTGCAAAAGGGGATCATCATGGATATTATTTCCAATACCATTTGTTTCCTTCTCAGAGCTTGTCAATGACATTATGCTCATATAATTTAAACAAATATTGTCATAGCACCTTTTAAACCAGCTGCAGCATGCTGATTGACATCACCAACATTGATTTCTTTTCCTCCTTGACAAAACTTTGGATAGTTTTCCTTTTTTGTGTGTGTAAACCAATAAATAAATTGCTAGCAGTTGCAAAGGCTGTTTAGAAGTGAGGATCAGACATTTAAATGGGTCACATTCAGAGCAGCTGTAGCAGCAAGCTTCTGTATTAAACTGGGGAATTGCACAGGTGATGATTCTACCTGAGTCTAACTAGAATGTAAATGTGTGGCACTGGCAAAAGTACAAAGATATTGCTGTATATGAGTTGATGATAGAATGAGCATGTTGAATTTAGTCAAACTGTAATTTACTCCTGACAGTCCATTTTTAGCATCCAGTTTTCACTTGCAGTGAAAAGTTTCTTCATGGTAAGAAAATACTATCTTTTCAACACTATACTTGTATAGTCTTGTCATGTCACACATTATTTATTAAAAAAAAAAAAAAAAAAACCAAAACATTCTACACTCTTCCAGAAAAATAGAGCTGCAAAACAAATATCTGTGTGTTTTATAGTACAAAATCAGTTAATTTCAGTTTAAATTAAAAATGTATTAAAGGTGATGAAGGTAATTGCATACTTTTAAAATTGAATAATTTTTTTTTGTTGTTGTTCAAAAAAAGAGGAACTGAAAATGTTATAGTAGTTAATGAAAATTTAGAAATCCATACCATCTGCCAAGAGGGTCTCCATAAGATATTGGTATGGAATTCCTATTTCATAGGAATAATTACATGAAAAGTTTAAAAAGTTTAAAATACCATGTTTTACTTGGTATTGAGGATATAGTGTCAAATCCAAGACTTATTTTTATTTTTGAGTCCCAACATCTCAAATTCATGAACTCTTTGGGATGTGTAATGAGCTGATTTACAGGGTTCTGTATTTTATTAAATTTTATGTGTACTATCTCTATTTGGGAGTGACCAATTTTCATATTGCTATTTCTAAAACTTAACAGGAAAGCCTATCTTTTCGTGATACAAACAAACAAAACAAAACAAAAAAGAAGTGATATTTTAAAATAAATTTTAATATTTTCATTGCCAGGAATACTGTTTCAGAACAATGAAGGTGTCCATATTCATTGCCAAAAACACAGTTTAATAAAGAATATTAAGTGGAAAGCAGGTTTAGGCTTTTTGACATCAGAAAATGTACTTCAAAAACTTATTTTTAAAATGAGTATAATTGCATGGGATACACATTTCCTGGGCATAATCTTGAACAGTGAGATGGTTTAAGGGAAAATACATATTTCTGTGATAGCCTATGACCTTAGAGTCATCAGGAGTGGCAAGAGAGTGCCTTAATTTTACAGCTCTTAGTCTAGTGTGGTAGATTAGGCTACTAGAGCTTAAAAAATCCCCTGCAGCAACAGGTTAAGAGATCTGTGGAATGAAACAGATGGTGCTCAGGACCAGGCATGGGCTTGCTGCATTTTGTTGTTGTATTTGGTTTTTGGAGATGCGTGACTTTGTATCAGTTCAAATTTGGCTGGTCCAAGGGATCTAACACTCATTAACAGTTACAGTACATCTGGCAGTTTTGTTTCATCCAAGAGTAATCTGTCTGTGTACTTCTCAATACCTTTATGCTGAGAAATTGCTGTAAAAAAACACTTCTCATCAGAGTTAAACACCAAAGTAAACAAATCCAGTGCCAGCTTCTGGAGGGGGCAATGAAGATGAGGTAGGAGCTAAGGAGAATGGCATAATTAATGTGCAGCTTCTTTCTTTGCACTGAAAAAATTTGGGAGCAGTTACCTGATGCTTTTGGTGGAATTGCTGCAGACTACCTTTGTAACCTGCTGCTTAACACCAAATCATGCCTCTGTGCTCCCATGTACAACCATTGCATGGAGGATGAATTGATCAGCTGCAAGGTTTGCAGTGCTGCATTTGCAAGGGAGATTTGTTGGAGAACTTGCTCCTTTTGAAGAATAATTCTTCCACCTGACATTTATTTCAATTGTTGCTGTTTGTTTGTGTTTAAGGGTTTGAGTTTTTTTAAGAGAAAAATAGTAAAACAAGTTTTGATTCAGGAGTTTTATGATCAGCCTCTTGGAACTATCTAAGCTTTAGTCACTGAATTTCAAAATGAATATGTTATTGATCCTTAATACTTCCTAGAATATCTCTGGTGTTTGGTGGATACTTTTAGGAGCTTATGCTGCAAATCTCAAGAGAGATGTTAAGAGTGAGGTATTGAGAAAAATTTAGCACACCTGAAGTGACAGGCAAAAAACGACAGCCAGAAGAGCTCCTTTGTAAGAAGAGGCTTCTTTACATGGTAAGAACAATTGAAAAAAAACCAAAACCCAAGGAAAATGTGGGGGTGCTGCTGAATCCTGATTGTGAAAGTGGATAGTGAAAGTGAATGCAGATTAACTTGTGATCAATGCTACCTTTACCTCAGTGTCCACTGACAAAATCTCATGGTCTTTTGAGGCTAGAGACAGGATTCAAGGAAAAGAAGATTTACCAGCAGTAGGAGAGGATCAAGTCAAGGATCTCTTGAGAAATTTTGACACATAGAAGTCCGTAGGATTGGATGGAGAGCAGCCAGGACACAGAGAACTGTCTGAAAGCATTGTGAGGCCATTCTCCTTTGTTGTTGAGGGGATGGAAGAGATTCCCAATCACTGGAGACAGGAAATGTTGCACCCATCTTCAAAAAAGACAAGATTATCTAAGGGACTACAGGCTGGTTAAAGCTGATTTGATTCCTGAGAGAATCATTGAGAATGATTTTCAGTAATTCTCAGAAGCTGTTTCTGCACACATGAAGGAGAATAAGGTGCTCAGGAATAGCAGCAAGGATCTCCTAAGGACTACTCATGCCCAGTGACTCTCTGCCATCTGTAGTGAAATGACTGAATCTGGGGGTGAAAGGAGAGTAGTGGATCTTTGATTTTGACTTCATTAAGGCCTTGACATGATCTCCCTCAGCATCCTTGTACTTCACTTCAGCTGGAAAAATACATTTTAGATGGGTGGAATGATAGACGTGTGAGGAACTGGACGGCTTGTGAGACTCCATGTGTAGCAGTTGATGATTCATATACTGCCTTGAGATTCATTAAAAACAGAGATTTTTCACGGATCTCTTCTGGGACCTAGTCTGTTCAGCATCTTTTTCAAAGACCTGGAGGAGTTCATATTTGACACAGTCTTGTCAGGTATGGAAATGACACAGAATTGAAAAGACCAGTTGATATGCTTGGGGGTAGCATCACCACCCCGAGGCACCTAGACAGGTTGGAACAATCTTCCAACAAGAACTTCAGGAATTCAACAAAAGCAAAATGCAAACTCTTGCACTTGGGCTGAACCAAACCCTGCTACAGGCTAGGGACTCACTGGCAAGGATCTGGTTGGTTGGGATGCCTCTGAAAATGATCAGGGGGTCCTGGTGGGGACAGTGGGCTGAATGCTAGCCAGCAATGTGCTGTAGAAGTGGGAGAGGCTAACAGGTTACTGGGCTGTACCAACAAGTCTGTTGCCAGTAGATAAAAGTGTATCGTTATTCCTTTTTTCTTTATAGCTATTAGAGCACAGAATAATTTAGTAACTTGTCCAAATTTGGGCTCATCAGTATAGAAACACTTTGTAAACTGGGACAATTTTAATGAAAAACCACCAAGGTTGTCAAAGAGAGATCTGGAGACCAAGATTTTTTCAACCTAAATAAGGGTTATTTGAGGTACCTATGAGCAGCCCCACCAGAATCCACGAGAGAATTTCTGAGAAGACAGAGCCATGTTCTTAGTGAGGAGTGCAGTGAGTTGACAGGGCATTTATAGATTGAAACGTGGGATGTTCCTATTGGATAGAAAAGAAAATTCTCTGTGGGAATAATTAAACCCATGCAACCAGTTACTTGGAGATACTGTGGAATCTTGATTGCTGTGGGTTTTCAAGACTGAGCTGATCAAAGTTCTGAGCAGCCTCATCTGAGAAGTGTTGACCCTACATTGGGCAGGAGGTTGGACAAGTGCCCTGCTGGGGTCCCTTCCAACCTGAATGTGTCTGTGATGTGAACACAGACAAGTCTGTACAGGTTCTGGGAGCTTGCCACTCATATT
This sequence comes from Phylloscopus collybita, assembly GCA_027886175.1. Taxonomy (NCBI): domain Eukaryota; kingdom Metazoa; phylum Chordata; class Aves; order Passeriformes; family Phylloscopidae; genus Phylloscopus; species Phylloscopus collybita. The sequence continues at coordinate 37,282,201 of JAJNNQ010000075.1, forward strand.
TTATATTGCCAGCACTTCATGAATCTTATGTTCTCTTCAATGGTTTGTGATTAAATATAGTAATGAGAATTTCCAAGGACCAGTGTGGATATTCTTGGGACTAGTGACAACAAAATACAGTGGATTTAGGCGTCAATACAGATATCTTGCTTCAGTCAAATAGTCAAGTCAGTAGATTTTCTAACTGAAGAGGTGTCAGCTACAAACCCAGAAATCCGTTGCACGCTTTTTAAAGTGTTCATTACTAAAAGAAGCTATTGCAGCCTTATTCAGTATATGACATGAGTAAATTGCTGACTAAATAATTGCTGTGAATATTCTTCAAATAAAACTTATGCCTAGATGAATAATTTATTTAGTAACTTAATGCTGTGTAAGTTAGGTTTTTAAGTATGTTTTTTTTTATTTAAGAAATGTTTCATTTTACTATTCTTTCTTCAAATCATGTCTTGTCTTTATAACTGTTAGAGTTGATTAGTGTGGGTACTTTTGCCAAAGCATTATATGAAATGGACATGTTTCAGGTATGCAGTTTGAATCAAAAATGTTATGTGATGGAGAATCTGACATGTCTGTCTTGGCTGTGGAGAATGGCCTGTTCAGGCAGCAAGCAAGGTCTTTGCTACTAAGTAGTCCTTCGTGTGCTTGCCATGCCTGCCACTGTTGCGTGCAGAAGATGATGATGGGATGGGAAGCAAAGCCCCTCTTACTCCAGGTGGAGTTGAAGAGGGACTGCAGTGAAGTTAATGTGAACACTGTTGTCTGTTTGCATTGCTGCCAAATAGCATTTATTACTTATTACCCATTGTTCTTGCAGGCATAAAAAAACATAAGAAATGGCTTGGACTTTCACCACTACACTTTCTTCTTTTAGTTCTCATTCTATTTTGAACGCTGTTATTTCTTTTTTAAAAAAAAAAGAATTATAGAGAATGATTGTCATTAGTGGTGATGCAGAAAGACAAAAGACAGTTTTCTTCACATTGACTCTGTTAACCCTACAGGCTCGAAATTGTAGAGATGCTGTTTTGATTGGTAAATTGAGTAAATCTGACATGGGAGTGAGAAGAGAAAACTGCATACAGCTTTTACAGTGTCTATTTTTGTGTGTGTGTAGTTATATATATATCTATCTGTCTATACAAACTACTAATAATGTACTTATTAGCTCGTTGTGGACTATACTCTTAAAAGCCAAGTGTTTTTTGGTTTACGACCAGTTGACTGATCAACAGAGTCTCTGTAAGATTTTGATTGAGTTAATTGCACTCAAGTCTGTGGCTAAAGTGAATGGTGGTAAAATCCTGTCTGAATCTGACAATATTGAAATCTGCGATTTGAAGACAAATGTTTTAAGCAGAACTCATTGGAAGAGTAAATTTATCTTGGTTTTTTTAGTTTTTATGAGTTATAAGTTAGCACAAACATTTTCCATTATTTGTATCCTTTTGTACCCTTTTCCATGGAATTTACTTTCCCTGCTCTTCACTGCCTAATTATAAATCTTCACTGTTTAGTTTCTTATGCCATCCTTTTCATCTGAATAAACTTTTGGTATAGAGTCCATTCTTCATGAGTATTAGTTTGTTTCCCTGCAAATCTGGTTAACCTCTTTAACATTCAAGACTTTATGTTAAGTCCATAGAAGTAAATGTGGGAGTCTTTCCAATCATTTAGCATATGCACAAGATGCAGAGATATTTTCTTCTCACTGCTGTAGCATTGAACAGATTCATGATCTAAGAGTACACTGGTAGCATTTGGCAGCAGATTTAAACACTTCTTGCTAAAAAAAGGTTAAAATATTTTTGTAGATTGGGTGATCCAGATCTAAGGGGACTTATCTGCAGTCATGCCAACAAAGTTATGCTTGACAAAGTTGGAGATGACTATTCCTCGATATCATCAAATGTTACATCTTCAAACACAAGATGTAAAGGAGCACTTTCTAGTTATTATCTATAGAATAAATTATTGGTAAGTACAGACAAACAGAAAAGCTCAGGGGCCATTTTGGAATCAGTCAAAGGGCATGATGCCAACTACTTCACAGGAGCCATTATTATTCCTTTTTTCAGGAATAATCCTTGACATTGTTAACTCTCTCCAATCTTTATTCTGATCTTAATGTTCCCTTTTGTGGAGAGTATGAGCTATCTGGCTGTGTTTAATTTTGGAAACATTAGTCTTACAAACCCAAAGGGAAGCTGGCTTTAATCTCAGTGTTGTGCGAGTGGATATGTAGGGTGATGGAGGCCTCTTCTTCTTCTGTTTCAAAAAATGCTCATGGTATTTTATATGTAATACTCAACTACTGTCACAGCCCCTGGCTGTGCTGCAGTCATGACTGGTCCTTGCTTGAGTGTTGCAATTCGACACAAAAAGAATGACACTCACACACTGAGATGTCCAAGGGAAAAAAGAGCAAATTTATTTACAGACCTCGACATTTATAGAATTCCAACAGTGACCATGGATTGGAGGATGAAAATTGTCCTCTCCAATCACATTGGTCAGACCAACAGTCTATCAATTCTCTCCTCCTCCAGAGAGGAATGCAAAACAATCATTATTTACATGAACAGTGCATGAGAAACTCCATTACAAAAAGTAAAAACATCAGAAGGCTTTAGAATAACTTTAAAGAACAGCGCGACACTTGAGTGAATCCATTGCTTATTTGCCTACTCTGCTTGCCTCTTTGTACCCTAGAGGGAAGACACCCTTTCAAGAAAAGGCCCTCAGGTTTCACCTTTTGAGTTGCTTCCCTACGAGGGTGATACTGCTTTTCTTTTCACAACTGTTGTAGTTTTAGTGCTTTGTCTTTTAGAATACATGTTTCAGTCTCTCAGTGAATGCTGTCTTCACCACTTCAGTGGCGAAAGAAAATTGAGTTTGTCCAGCTTTAATTAAGCAAGCTGGATCCTCAAACATTAGCTCCAGTGCACTCACCTGTAATGTTTTACAGATGTTGTTAAATACTAGCAGAATAGATAAATACACCCATTTTAGACAGTGCTAACACCAAGAAAAAACTAGTAACAGGGTATTTTTTGGCATTTATTTGGTTACTTTTCTGACAGCTTGGCACTGGAGATCAAAAAGCTTTCAAAAGACATTTAAAAATAAGTCTTCCACAAAGCACTCGAAATAGGGATTGATGTTGTATTTTTATATTATTTTGCTGACATTGGCATAAAGAAATATTTAACCTAAGTTCACACTGGGAAATCAAAAACAGGACCAAGAATGGAATTTCCAAATTTTTCACTGGTTGTCTACTGGCAATATTTATCTCTTTAGGAAGAAGGAGCTGAGGTGCCTTTTAAAGCAACCAGAACCAGGTGTACAGCAGTGTAGCTCAGCAGATCAACTATGTTTCCACTGAAATATTTAGATTTCTGATATATGCCATCATTTTTCTGTAAAATATTTGACAGCTTGTAATTTATTCTTAAATTTAAAGTGCACTTGCATTTATTGCAGAATATCTAAACTGCTTTAGAGGTTGTTTATGACAGAGGTCCAAACCAAAATTGACCATATCAAACTACGGCTTTTATATAATCTCTCAGTGAACAACAAGAAAAAAATATTATTTCCTCATGATTTTATCCTGAAAGAGGTTTTTTTTATTGTTTTTATTTCATATCAGAACTTCGTTTCTTTTGATGTATTTTTCAAATTCACACACCTAGTAGATCAGAAAATATTCATTCATTTCTGTTGTATTGTGAGCAATGAGAGCTTATTAAGTAGTAATAAATAGACATTATGTGTACATTGGGCAAATGAAGGTTGTAGGGTCCATTTTGTGTTTTGGATCTATTGTAGGTATGCATATAGATCATGTGTCTGGTACTTGGATACTTTTTAGCTGTTATTCTTCAAGAAGTGTTTTAAAGGAAATTCAAAGCTAATGATCTGTTATTGTGGGGAACTCTCCTACTGCATTGGAAATCTGCTCTTACAAAATCAAGCATATGGTAACATTGCAACCATATGTTGACTTTTATATTTAGTAAATGCATAAATATGATATAACCTTTATAAATTTCATTTTATTTTATTTTGACCGATAGGGCTTCATTTTCAAATGGAATTGAATGCACTCCTTCCCAAATGTGTCATATTGTTGTATTTGCTGAAAAAAATCAATGGGAGTTATTAGTACAATGTGAAAAATATTTCCTGTAATTTGTGTGTGTGTACACACACCTCCTAAGCTTACACAGTGATGAATAGAGGGAGAAATGCATCAGAAGAGCCACTGAAATGTGTACCCCCTAGAATGTGTCTTTTTCTAACTGTAGAATCTTAATGACTGTATGGTAGAGATTTACATGAGATGTGAGATATATGAAAGCTCAGTTTGAATGTCTGGTCTTCTTTTTTTGCTGTATTTTTCTTAGTGAACTTCTGAGCCCATATATATTATACCATAAAAATAATTTGCCTTACTGTTGCCCTTATTATTAACCTTCCCCCCTACCCATAAGCTTTATTTGGGTTTTTTCTCACCCCTCTGTAGAACTTTTGGAAACTCTTTGTTCACTAGCTCATTTTCAGTGTTATGTCAAGACTTGAAGAGCTAAATATAACTTAATGTATATTCAATTTTAAGTCCTTGTCTGAATGTGTTCTTGTGGAAATTAGTTTTCCCAGAAAATGCAGTTACATGCCTTCCACCGAGGAATGAAGAATCAAGGCAAGTCAAAGAAAAAATTGATTAAAACCAATGGCTTAGATGTGTCAAGGAAAATAATTCTCAGTTCCCACCATAAAACCACACCATGATTCCTTACTCATTTACGTTACTTAGGGTGTGTAATGGTTCACACAAGGATGAACGCTGTAGCAGATACCACAATCCTATTGTGCAAATTCCAAACATAAGTACTCCCTGTGGCTTTCTTCAGAAAACGTTAACCAGATTAGAAGAGGAAGAATTTCACCTCCTCTCTAACAAGCCCTTATCCCATCATTCAGAATGTGTTGCTTAAAATTATAAGACATATATTATCTTTGCAACCATTTCTAAGTTATCTCCTACTTTGGACTTTCTTCTACCTAAAGTGATCACACTGCTTGATTTCTGTTTTTATCTGAATATTGGAGCAAAACATTTATTGAGTGTAAAAACATATTGCTGGAGAATGCAAAGGATCTGATGGGGAGTGGAATGACCAAAAAGACACATAAACCTGCATGGCAGGCTTCAGATTTGGTTAAAGAGTAACAGAGACACTGCAGAATAGTTAAATATTAATATGGTGCTTCCTTATAGTTAGACTAAAGTTTTGTAATCACTTAGATTAGCATAATTCACTGACTTGAAGGTCATTAATAGAAGTCTGTTATTTGTTTAATATGAAATAATGTAATTTCCAAGTGAACCTTTCTTATGAACAGTATCTTTCAGCGTCTTGTTACAACTTACATAAGTAATTCTGCATTTTCTGGAGCAACAGGGAAAAATAAGTTCTCCAGCCTCACATGACTTTCCAGAGATATACCTTTTCTGTTTGCATGGCTTTCCATGTGCTTTATGGGCTTGGTATGTCAGCTGGTATAGGCAGGTAGAAGTATGAATAATGTACTAGCTTCAGGTAAGCCAGTCAGACTGTCAATGTATATCTGCTTTACCTATATTGCAATTTGTGCAAGCAGTGGTTTGTGATTGCAGAAGGTTGACCAGAAAATATAAACTGCATGGACAAATTCCTTTTTTTTTTTCCTAGTAGAGATGGGAAATGGATGAGCTCTGTGAAAAACTGATTTTTTTTTTAATGCTATTTTCAAATCAGAGAACTCGGTCAGTCATTAGATACACCGTGCTTATTTTAGTAGTCCTCATCTATAGGTGCAGAGTGATAGGAGGCAGGAACTCATCAATTGACTGTAATCTCTATTTAATTGTAACGATCTGAGAGACTGAATTTTTTATTCTTAGACTTCAGTAGCATAGTTTTGGTGTAACACATACTTGTCAAATTCTGGTTTAATTCCATTTTACTTCTGTGAAAAAAAACCTATTTCTGTATGCCTTTGGTGAGCTATATCCATTAGTTTGAGCATCAGAGATGGATAGCCTGAGGTTGTCCTGCAAGTTTTCATTTTATCATTGCACAGGCACAGCATGGTATGCCAGGCACAACCAGTGTAAGGAGGATTCCAGCATCTCCATCATACGGTAAGCGCCTGTCAGCAAAAGATCTTCTGCAGTGATACACTGCTTAAATTTGACAAAGAACATAGATTGTGTAAATCACACTGTTTTCATTGATTGGAGTCTGAGAGTGCATTAACCTTCCTTAAGGCTCCAGAAATCACTTTCATAAGTGTGAATAGTACAAGAAAATGTTTAGTGAAGCTTTTCATGGATTAGCTCTTTGTTAGAGGATGAAGTGTCTTTACGCATATAGATATGAAAGTGATAGTTTTACATGGAAACTTTTTTTCCCCCTCCACAGAGCATTTGTTTACTATAACCCTGTGAAGGTTAATTTTCATTTATATTTTACCGGGATACAGGGACAAGACATGTTGAAAGACATGTTGTGTTATGCCAACTATTAATTAAAGCAATACTCAGAGGTGAATTTTCTGTGTAGAAAAGAGAAATCCATGTTTGGAATTTGAAAGTGAGTCCCACAATTACTTTAGGCTTATCACTGTCAGGGCTCTAAAGAAATATGTTTACAATTTAAGGGATTTTAGAACTGGTTTTGTTCACTTTTAATGTGTATCCTCTGATTAGTAGTTGGGCTTCTGTGTTTTAACATTATTGTGAAAGTTTTTTCCCCATGAAAAATGAGACTCTCTTTCTGCTTGAGGAAATATGTGATTTACTTTGGTTTTGAGCTTCAGGGCCAGTGCCTAATTTTCTTTTTATCGCATTCTTAGTTCCATAGTAAGCAATTTCCTTTGGCTTCACTGAACTGAAATTCTTTGGATATCGTAATTATAAACTATACATTATGACTTCCTACATTTATTTTTAAAGAGAGAGATTATAGCATGTAGTTTTAGACTGCTTTTATTTTATTGTCTGTGAGTTTATTAATGTTTGTGTATGTAGAGTCTTCAGCTGATAGACTATCAACTGAAAAAGAGCCAAACTTTATATATACTAGAATTCAAAGGCACAGCATAAAGTTGCCAAAATAAAATTGCTAGCACACCTTAATCACATTTTTATTACCTCATACTTCACTCTAAGAAACATATTTTCAACCAAGTTTTATATGAAACAGATCAAAGCATCTCATAGCTCTGCAAAAACTCATAAATTGGGTGCAAATTATCCTATAGCAATTCAGAAGTCCATTTTGCTTCTAAGCATTGTGCTAAATTGTTTCTTCTTTCACTAGCAGTCTGAACTAAGAAATAATGGCTTGTGTTTGTGGGCCGGGTTGCAATATTTTCATGCTGCAGTGCCATCAGCCTGTCCATAGATTGACTGCAACTATGAAAATATTTCACTTCAGGACTCCTCTTTCAAGTTTGAGTCTGCAGGTAATGCTGCATAAAATGCCTGCATCCATATCCCACAATCCAACCCACTCTTTATTATTTCCTGCTCTTGGGAGAAGTGGCACATGCACAAAGCTGTCACCCTCAGGCAAAGGAATCCTTTACTACAGCAGGCAAAACATAGGATCATGGATTCTTCATAATCCCTAGCCCTGATCTCCAGAATAAGCAGAGAACTGGGGTTCTGAAGTGGTTTCACAATGAATGCCTCCATGATGCCATTGCAGCTCCTCGGGATGGAGGGCACAGAGGACACCTGGTCCTGGAGACAGTTAATGCACGCTTTACACCATCCCATTCACTTTGGGGTGTGCAGTGTTTGAGGTTTGGCTCACAGCTTTTTACACGTCTAAAGTTTGATACATTTGCCTTAGAGTCCTTTTATACTTTGCAGAAGAAAAATATGCAAATCATATAGACAGTTTAGCTGGTCTGTCATGGAAACCTGCTTCCAGAGATGGAAAATTGAGAGTGTTACCTGTCTTCATTCTCTTTTCATCTTTTATTTCACTCCCCAGGCAAGATGTGGTCTTTCCCACTTAGGTTTGCACCCTAATTTAGTCCAGCTTCTATGCCATTCTTTCTGCATGCACTGTGCTTGCATTAGCTGTCATCTGCCTACCTTGGGGAGGCCCAGCATGAACACAGGACGGGGTTCAGGAACCCATAGGAGTGATGTTCTGGGTCTGAGAAGTAGTTTACCCTCAAAGTAGGAGAGGAACATTATTCTTCAGGCCCTTCCTGTCTCTGGACAAGACATAAAAGTGCATTTTCAAAGGTACTTAGATGCAAAATAGAGGGACTGTTGACTCAAATGAGTCTAGAGTAAAATGACTGTGAGTATTGTTAAAATTATCCATGTTGTTTAACTGAGGCACAGTGACCATGAAGTGAAGTCACCAAAGACTTCTTCAGTTCATCCATATTACCTTTCTATCTGGCAAGGTTATTTATAAATTCCTGAATTTATACTGCTCTGGAGGGTATTCTGAGTGATGTCCCCTTTTTGCTACCAGTAGTAGCTGTGTTTCACTAATAATTTACTTTTCCATTAGCAAAGCATGTTAGGCCTTAACTCATCTTTTCCATATAACCCTCAAAATGGCTACTGGAGTCAAGGGGTGCTGAACACAGGAAAAAAAGGCAAAATTGAGTCAATATTTGCAAAGCACTTTGGAGTACTTGAGCATGAAAAACATCATATTGGGTAAATATTAGTTTCATTCTGAGTTAAATCCTGAAATCTGTACTTCAAATGTTCATAATTTCTGAGTTGAGGCAGATATGTGCATGTGAAAAGATTTTATTTGGACTAAGTTTGCTTGCTTACTTGTTGATCCTAAATGAAATGAAGACTTTTTGTTTTGTTTGGCTGAGGGGAAAAAAAAAAAAGCAACAGCTTTTCCTACCTCTGGTTTTCTTGTTTTCTGTCTGAAAAGTACAGACTAGCACAGAAAATGAAATCAAATTTGTGTTTGTTTATAGTAAAGAAGGACCAAATGTCCCATATTTTGATATTTAATACCATGGATTTGCCTTTTAAGACTTGTTGGTGTTGTTGTGTAAACCAGATGTAAGCCTGACTGCTTTCATTTACCCTTTTCTGGGAATTTCTGTATCTCAAGTAGTGGGACTGTATCATAGCAATGCCCAGTGGTGACATTACACACTGGGGATGACTGCATTTATGGGATTTTTATAACGTAAAGCTTGCAGATTTAGTTGAAGTTGAGGCTGTAGTAGCAATCACTGGAAAAGTGATATGTATTTTTCCTTAGACCACTGATTAAAGAGCAAAGTAATATATTTGTGTTTAGTTATCAGAAAAAACCTCAAGTGACTTCTGGTAGTGAAGTGTTGCTGAACCACCTTTGTCTAGACGTCATAGCTCTCTCATAGAGAGTTGGAGAGAATTCACAAACACAAGTCCACAAGGAGAACAGTTCCTTCCTCTCCCTTTTCAGGTCTTTCCTATCTTTCCACATCTCCCCTTTTTACACTGTCTTCAGTGAGTATATCATTTATCGGTTAATAAGTTGTCTGACAAGATAGCTGCTTTGTACCTAATTGTTCAGTTTATTTATGTATTATTGATGAGCCTAGACTTGAACTCTGCTTTCCTTAGAGACTGCTTGATAAATCTGTTGGCTAATCCTATCTAAGGAACTGAATTACCTGCTGTAGCATAGTACATGACATTGCTTTTGCTGTGTATTCTTAAAAAGGAGCTGGTTATACATTTCCAATAAGCTGTGTTTAACAGTAAGAAATAAAATCACATACATAATTCAGATTGCTGTCTGTGTTAACAAAAGATCTCCAGCCATGCACTGTAATGCTTAAAATACTTCCCCAGCTTTCAAATCAGTGTTCTGACTATTTTAGCTTGTAAGGTTCTGGTTCATGTAGCTAGAAGAATTTCTGAACTGCAAAATCTTGATTATGAGTAAAACTATTAGGCATGTCAAAACACTTGTGTATTGCTAATATGAACTGAAAATATTGGAAATTAATCACCTTATTCTGTTCAAGGCAGTAGTTACTATTTCAAACAAATGAATAAAACACCAAATTAATTTTCTATCAAAACATAAATCTAATGATGGCACATATCCATACTCTGTTGTTATTTCCGAACTTTTGACTTGTAGGCATGACATAAGAGAAATTGGGGAGCACTACAGGATCTGTAAAGAACAGGAAGAAGCAGTGATACTGTATGACTAGCAATTTATGAATACAGATATTAGGACTAAAGAGCCTCAGCAAAACCCTGGAGTCTCTTAATACTTCTCCTAGAAGAATATCACAAAACAGATTGTTGCTGACACCAAAAGAGGCTGTGTGCTGAATGCATGAGCCTAATGGCTTTCCTAAAAATGAGAAAAAAAGAAAACTGCACCTCAATAAGAGTTAAGTTTTCTGAGACTGAGATCAATTTCAGTCTTGAAAGTAATTGGATTATACCAGTATGGACCCAGAGAAGTGTCCTGGTACCGGCCCCATCTGTGATAAGGTATTTAATTCTGAATTGCATTCAAATCAAAGACATTTTGCTCCATCAGGAAATACATGATTATTTCAACTGGTGCTGTGTTTGCCTTTTAATGTGGGAGGGAAGGAGCCAAATATGGGTTTGGAAATATTTATGCAGCTGTTGTGTTTCTGCTGAAATTGTATATCTACAAATCTGAGTACGATTTGCCCATTTGATTTTCTTTGTTCCTTCTTTACTAGTTTGGCTTGGAGGATTTTTTACCTAATAAACACAGAATTCAGTTTTTCTAGATTGGGAATGTTTTATTTGGAAATGGGTTTGCTGTGTGAAGAAAGCTTAATCTGTGTATGTGCAGCAGAGACATAATCTTAGGCATGACCATTGAAGCTGTAATTTTTAGTGGGTTCCTCCATAACTTTAAAACTTTCAACATGCATTTCAGTCTTCCAAACAAAAAGAACACCTTTAAACAAAAATTTTTGAAGCCATTTATTTCAAGTTTAATGTGTGTTAATTTAATGGTCTATAGGCATAAATAGATATGATAATTTTGATAATTATGATAATTTTCATCACATGTTTTATCAGATCCTGAGGACAGTGTATTAATATTTCAGGAGCTCAGAAGAAGCTTTCTCACAGAAAGGTGAGACAATATAATATGGAGCACTAACATGATAAGGCATATTTTCCATGGCATTACTGTTATAGAGTATTTTCATTGATTAATCCAATGGCTAGAGTCTGACTAGGCTATGAGATTTCTGAATTTGAGCAACAATTATTGTACAATTGGGTAAAACAGAAGCAGATATTGTGATGCTGTGGGGAAAATGAAACATCAAAAGCTAATAAGAAACCATTTTTATATCATAAAAGCGTAAGAACAGCTCCATCAAGCTTTAATCACACTGTTATAATACACATTTTAAAAAAAATTATGTTAGCTCATTAGCAGGGGTTATAACATAGATTGTTATAATTAGAGTAGGATTAACAAATACAGTGTTCTGCTTCTATTTCAGTGCACTGAAGCACAGGCTGTGCTGTGTGAATCATAGGATTATCTGTATTTCAAGAGGTTTGTTTTTTACATTGGTGTCATGGTTCAAAACTGCTGACACACACTTTGCAAGGGCTGGCTAGTTTAATTTTAGCCAAAATGAGGGAAGACTCTGTCCACCTTGTCCATAACTCCTCTTCTAGCCATGGGGTTCGGAGTACCTGTACCTCTCTGGGCAGCTGCAGGTGGAGAATCACTGCCAGTGAATCAGAGCCCTGGCTGGCCAGCAGCAAGCCCAGCCTGGAGCTCCCTTCATGGTAAGGGGTAAAAATAAAGCACTTCCCTTGTGTCTCTGCATGGCCAGTGTAACAGAATTCAGCTTGTTTCACTGCATGCAGAGACTTCTGAAGGACATCCCGCTGCAAATTTTTAAGTGACAGAGTCTTGCCAATATTAATTTGACATGGTGGTAATTGCCATTTTTTTTTCTGTTCTTAAGAGGAATTTCTCAGGGCCTGAAATTATTTCTGCTCACAGCTAGAAAGACTGATATCAGTAAATAATGTCCTGTGAGTGAGAACACTGCACTAGATGTGAGAGAGATGAATTCAAGTCTTTATCAACAGATATTTTTAGGAAGTTGACAGCCACAGAGGTGATAGGGAAGACCCAGCCTGTGGCCTTGACTGCACTCCCTTGATGTGTGAGGGACTGGCAGAGTAGGACTGAAACAAAGTTTCCCACAGTGCTACTTTGTGCTTGAACTGCAACATTCTTCTGGTGAAAGTGTCTTTTTCATTCTCGCATAAATGTTTAAAAGTCAGCTTCATCATAAGATTCATCTTGAAAATGCTTTATTTGAGAAAAAAAAAAAAAAAAAAAAAAAAAAAAAAAAAAAAAAAAAAGAGCTCTGACTTGGTCCAAAATCCATGGAGCTTAGGTCTTCCCCATTTGACATAGATCATGCTATGTAGCCTAATTATTTGGCAACTTTCCATAGTACTGTATAAATCAGGATAAGCTTTCAAAGATTTCATTTATTAAGGGCTGGCAAAAAGCAAGGCATTTTCTAAATAAAGTGTGCAGGAAGAAAGAGGTTGATGCATACCCAGGCTCTGGATGAACCCTGGGAATAGAGAACCTGTTCAGGATTATCCATGACTAACTGGAGCACTACATTCATTTTGGACAGCACATGAGATGGTGAAATGGACATCAGTATAGGGAAGTACTTAAGCAATGACAAATTAAGAAATGCTTGGGGGAAAAGCATGTTGCCAGAGAAGGTTAAAGGAATTTAAAATTGGCTTTCTGAAGAGGAGGACAGAGTATCTGTGTTCACAAGGGTTAGTGTAAGGTAGAAGTCATTAGCCTCAGCAGACTGGAGGGATGGAAAAAGGCCTTAAGATAAAACAGCAAAATGGCTGAGGAGTTTGAACCCAAAGGGGAAAATGTATGAAAATGCCATTGCTGGAGTTGTAAGGCAGGAATTGACAGTAAGGTTTTGTGGATGCTCCATGAAACTTACTCTTCTGTTATTGAGGGGATGTGTTTGCCTGCCTGGCAAACACAGCTTCCTCCCAGCACTAATATGACTGTCTCATGCTGATATGCATGGCCTCCTAGAAAGACAACAGCCATGGCGCTGGTAAAGCCAGGTTTGAGTAACTTTTGCCATCTGGTTTGCTGTGAGGAGTGTTCAACACTAATAGATTCATAATGTATTGATGGGAAAAGCAGCAGCCAGTGCTGTGTGGCACCTGTTCTTCAAGCAGGAGGGAGGAAGAGGAGGTGTGGCATTTCTTGTCTTTAGAGGGTTTTGATAAGAGAGTGGCAGGTACAACTGTAGTTTATATTTTAGCTCTTTACCTTCAAAACTTAGAAAAAATTGAAATATATTTGCATAAACTTATCTTTTTTTCTGTTAAAAAAATCAGTTGTGTAAAGGAAACAGTGTTGCAGACTTTAAAAAGGCTATTATGAGTGCAACTTGGCAAAATAGAAAGAAAAGATGAAAACAGTTATGGAATAATTTAGTCATAAAGTGAACTTGAAGGTCAAGTTTTATCTTAAAAGGTGTGGAGAACACTTAGAATTTTTGAGAACAGATAAGTGATCTCACATCAAGGACATGTCTTCACTGAAGTTGGTAAGAAAAAAAAAGTAAAACAACTTTTCCTCTTTTACTTTTGAGTAATATTTTGAACGTTTCTAACCACATCTACTCCCAAATGACCTATTTTAGGATAGAATACTGCAAAGTTCTCTACATTGCACTGGCAGGGTATCTCAGTTTGATCTATAGACAATCCTAGCAAAGGAGTAAGTCAAGCTACAAGCCTTATCAAGGTTCTGAATCTGTAGCAACTAAGTGTAAAAATCCACGTTGGTTCAGATTCTTCTTATGAACATTTATGGGGCTCCCTCTTCTTATTTGATGCAGACAGAGAAATAAACATGTGTGATATTCTTGATGAAAATAATCCTGTTGAAATTAAGGAAGATGCTCATATACCAGAGTAACTGTGGATGGAAGTAGGATTGTCCACATAGCTGCCACAGTAGCTGCTTTGGTAAACTAGGATTGTATATCAGCCCTACAACACTCTTGTCATTTAACAGATGTCCATGTTTCCCTAAGTCTTTGCAATTAGTCATTTCTGTTATCACTCTCTCCAGGTCTGAATTAGTTCTATCTAATGAGATCTTATCAGACTGTGCTAAATAATTTGGTTTATCAGAAATTTAACCTGATTTTTTTTTCATCTGAGGTTGGTACATACCTAAATATTTATTCCCGTTTCTGTAAATATCTGAGTTCTTGGGTCCTATTTTATCACATATTTGAGTAGGTGCTTGATTTTAAGTATTTTCACATTGTCATTCCTTTCAACAGGATAGTTTTAATACGCATTGTATATGTGATCCAAATGACCTCTTGCATTAGTCTAGAGCACTTAAATTCTTAGGTGATACTATTTAAAATAGGATTTTAAAATATGGCATAGGTAAAAAAAAATATTTCTACATATGCCATGTGTTTTTTCCCCACTTACTCTGTCAAGCATAAGTTATTCAGGCAAGGCTGTTATCTGGCGATTGTCACCTTTATTTGCTTCTCAAGATCCTCTTTCATAGGATTTTCAGAATGGTAGTGGAATTTTGCTTGTGCCTTTTTGGTTGATGTGGTTCTGCCTCTTTTTATTTCTAAAATGCTGCTGTGCAGAAGGAGATGTACTTACCCATAGGAACAATATGTATCCCATTCACTATAAATAACACAGTAGATACAAGTCTTTCCATGAATCCCTGCGATATTCCAACTGTATTCATGCAAGGCAATGGTTCTGTCCTTGTGCAAAACTCCTTGACTATGGTCCATGGAACCTCTCTTCTGCTATACTCCAGCACAGGGGGTTCTCCATGTAGATATACAAAAAATGCTTTTTAGTCTTCTCTTTGCTCTCTGTAGATCCTTTTTATTAAGCTTTCCTATGTTTTATTACATAATCTACCACTTTATATGATGAGGCAGAGATGAACATTGACAAAAATTACTCTGAAACTTGAAGAAGATTCCTATTCCCTTACCAGTCTACTGGTTCCTGATCCAGTTCCTGCCCAACTGGCAATGGCCCAATTCCCTTCACCCTCCATGATGCAGGATCAGATCTTGTAATGAAATTGACCAGGTCTGTTGGTATTGGAAAATGTTACCAGCCTACCAGGTTAAACAAATTTCCTCAGCTGCTGTGGGCAGAAAAAGAAGGGTCTTATCTTAGTTGTTCAAACCTTTCCACCTTATCACCCAATTTTCCCAGTGGGTGTCTACATCTATAATTTAGTGTGAATCAAGTAAAATAATAACAAAAGCACTTGTTACTTTGATCTCAGTATGTTTATTTAATGAGTGTTCAATATGCAAAAAATAGCTGAGCATAGGAGTCCAGACCACAGTGTGCTGGGTTTATTTTACTTTGCCTTATTTTATTTATTTTTAGGTTTTTTATTATTATTTTATTATATTTTATTTTATTTACACAGCCAAGGTTAAAAGGAGCAGGAGCCCAGCTGGGAGAGTTCAGAGTTCATCTCTGCATGTTCACTGTCTTCCATTTAAATGTACACAAAGGACTAATACAGTACCCGCTCTCCCCTGGGCTGTCTTTGATACACTCTGCTGTGCCTGGACTCTGCCACTCCTCCCATCAGTCTGATCCTACTTCTTTTAGCCCGCTGTGCTCAGCACTGTAACCTCATTCAGCTAGTGCTCTGCATGCAGGCTAACAACTTCAAGGCTCTGTCAGGCATTGACACATGCAGGCTCCAAGCGGGAAGCTAAACACTCCCCTTCACCTTTCCTGCAGTTTCACATTAACCTCTATTAAGTGCAGGAAAAACACAAATGCTGTAGTGCCATTATTCAGGTTTTAACTACCAGTGTATATTTAGATATTCAGCCAGCTCTCCACCTATGAGAGCATACTCAGCAAACACTCTGTCTCCTCCCTTTCTCTCAATGAGAGAGATAAATAGTGAGTTAGCTGGAGGAGTGCAATGATGGTAGGTCTGGGTTGGGCATTTATGACACTGGCATGAAAATCTGAGAGAAAACTTTGACAGCACTGTCTGTACTTTTCTGAGGCAATAGCAGGTGTTATAAATGGAAAATGAGACAAAAATGGTCTCATTTGAGGGGAATCAAGCAATGTATTTACAAAACATTTTGTCCTTGAAAGCCAGGTGATAGAAAAGGCAGTGCTAGTCTGCAAGCCCCTACTACACTTGGATCCAAGCGCCAAATGGGTCCAACTCTGTTGGGTGCTGTGGGCAAAGAGAGTTTTGTTTCTGGCTTTTTCTAAGGTAGGAAATGTCTGACGGTGTTTCCTTGCAAAGCAGCACCCTCGCTCCCCACTCTGAGGCTGGCAGTGCTCTCACACACCTTGTGGCTGCCCTTAAGACCAGGGCAGACTCCCAACTCCCATCTGCCTAGTCCACACATCACTATACTTGGACCACATAAAGACAACGTACCTCGTATTCCTGATTCAGACTCTTCAGCAACATGGAAGATGAAAGGGCCAGAGACATAAAGGATTTTCCTAATACTAGACATAAAGGTTTTTCCTAATACTTAGTTCCATCTCCACTCTGTTGCTTGGCTCATCAAACTTTCTGCATTGTGGAGGGCTCCTACTGTTCCAGACAAGGCAGGACTCCTCCAGGTCCTGCCAGTCTGCACTAATCACTTCTCTTTGGCCATAGAGGGACATCCAGCTCTGTGAAGAATTCGACTTATTTTTTTGCCATTCAGGCGTTTTCACCCAATCTCGTGGTTTTTCAGTACACTTCTCTGCTGATAAACAAGGTTTATGGAAGGAGGGAGGGAAGATGGCAGAACAATCAAGGTTGATAGTACTAGATTGTTTTTTGACAATTTTCCTGTGATAGTCCTTCAGTGAGGTGTCAAGCTTCTTTCCTGGGAAGGGTGCCTGTCTGGAATGCATTACTGTAACCTGTCTTGGGCAAATTTTTGAATGTGTTCAAGTACAGCATACAAAATGTAGTTCAGGAGACAAAATGGAGTTTCAATTTAATACAAATGCACCGCTTTGCCAAACTGCGTCAAGAAAGGGATTTTCCATCGCGTTTAACGTTTACAGAGCATCTCTGTTTTTTATCTTTAATCGTTGACATAACAAGATCAACTGTTTATTTAGCATAGCAATTTGATGATTTATGTTGTATCCCATTATTTTTTCAGTCTCATTTCAGCAGCTCTGAGTAAAACAAAATATCACTTTTTGTCATTGAGCAACATGAGACACTATCCACTCTTGGCATTTGGTTTAAAATAAACAAAATTACCTAGTTTTAAAGATTTTTCAGGATTAGTGGCTTTTAGATAATATAAGTTACAAATGATATATGTAATCTGTAAGCAGTAAAATCACTAAATCACTAGAAATAAATAATGGTTTTACAGAATGCTGTTGCAACTTCTTAGAATGAAACATAACAAATTGTGCTGGGGCACCATCCAAGTAAGGTAAACTGTGGTTTAATGATATAACTAAAGTTTATATTTAAACCTAAATCTATCTTCCAGTTTAAAGCTAAGATGGGAGAAATTTGTGTTTATATTACGTGATTAATAACACAGGCTTTGAAGATCTGTAGATCCTTTGAAGAAATTGGAATGTCAAGTCCAAGTGGCTTTACCCAGAAGATGAACATATTAAACGTAGCACCTTTCACCAATACTGTAATATCTCCCCTTGCTTCTGCTCCTTTAATCTTTACATTTTAGGATCTCAGTTTTGGGGTATATTTGTGCACAGTGCATTATCCAAAGTTGCTCCCCCTCCACACCCCTGTCCCAAGTGTGCTTTGGCATCAAAAGCCATTTGGGCTCATATTTCTTGTGCTTCCCTGGCCACACTGCAGCTGGACAAGATGCAGTACTGTCACATTGTGCTTCTCTTCAGTATGAATGGGAAAAAACTCATTCATGGGGTTGATTTTTTTTTTTTTCTTTCACATAGCTCATATAACTGCCTGAAAAACTTAGGGCAAATATATATATATATATATATATATATATGTGTGTAGAAAGAGAAAACAACAATGCAATACCCTCAGAAGTTAAAAACTGGGTGAAAAAGGAGAAAAATAAACCCTCATTTCACAACAACAGCAAAGAAATGTTGTGTAGCAGGAAGATGGAGATAGAAGGGAGAAATGTCATTCTCCCTGTAATCCAGATAGCACAGCCAATCCTGGAAGTGAAAACAGTGACTTGGTAAAGAAGAGGGTAGTTTAAGTGGAGCGGGGGACAGGAAGCTGGGCTGAAAGCTTGTTTAACGTGTGTGTCTATGTGATAGTTGCCATCTCAACTAGCTACATGAAGCTAATGCAGTTATTCATCTGCATTTATAATCACCATACTCACACATACAGTTACCAGTAGATAAATATATACAAATATATAACATATTTTATTTCCAGTTATCCTCTTTGGTTCTCAAGACCTTTTCTGACATCTTGCACCCACCTTTTTGTATTCCAGTTTTTAGTCTATGTAGGTGATCAAATAAACCTTCTCTACATTGGTGTCACCATGAGAAATATTTTTGTCTGTTCAACCTGTTTATAGTATCTTTGGGACATAGTCCACCTAGGGTGTTTTTAATTTAAAGCACACTAAGAATGAATAAAAAAATACTATTCTTGCAAACTTTGCTGGTTCATAATTTCTGTTATAAATGTTGATAAATTTTGCTGCAACTTAAGAAGATGAAAACAGGTTTCCTGGCTGTATTTTGTGTGACTCTGGTATGAGGCCACGTTAATAGAAGGCAGAAGCCAGCCTTGGATCCCTTAAAACAGCTTTACCACTCTGGGCATTTGCTAAACTCTGTCATATCACTCACATCAGTTACAGTCAGCCAGTGTTTGTGTAATTACATCTCTAATTTCTAAGAGTAAAGTGTATTTAATAACAGCAGTTGGGTATTTTGTGCATATTGGTTGCTGAACATTGCAACTTGTCTTACAAAGGGTCATTCTGATGGGGCTTCTAACTGGCCATGCCATAGTGTTTCCTATATGTTTTATTTATAATAATCATTTAAATAAAGAATATTATGCAATCCTGAATTTATATTAGAACTAGCTCCCAGTCATATTTCTTTTCATATTACAATGCAGTCATATTCTTCATTTGCTCTCACCCAAACTTCTCATGCAGTTACACTTTAATGTGAAAAGAAATGTTGTCAAGAGTAGTTATTATCACATACCAGAATATTGTATTAGCATTCACATTTAATAGATTAAAATGAAAGATTTTGAAATCTGCTCTTAATGATACTGAGGGATCTTGGAGACACATTGGGAAAGCTTTATATGAAATGTCATATGATATATATACATCATACATAGGTTCATAAAAGACAGTTCATTTAACTGCCTGCTTTTGTGTTTCATCTGTTCTGTTGGGATGAATCATCCACGGGTTAAGTGATGCTTGTGCAGTTTCTTTACTTGAAATCAAGCACAGTGAGTGGCAGGAAAGCTTAGGGAGTACAAGCAGAGATTGCCAACCTGAGAGTGATGAGTACAGTAAGACAATTTTGGAGGCGTAGAGTACAACCTGGAAGAAAACTCTGGTAGTTGAAGACATCTTTGAGCTGTATCTGCTCATCTTTACACTCACTCTGATCCAGACAGATTGCTTGACCTGCTGTTGCGTACATTACCTTAATTGTAAAGCTGAATTCCGGGTGGATGTAGCATGAATGAAGGGGTCCAGGTGGAGAGTTGTTGAGTGGTGCCACGCTGCAGAGCCTGCACATTATGAAGCAGTCTATTAAAGGTGAAATGATTCAATATTATTTTCTGGGGTTTAGGGGCATATTTTGGAACTTCTAAACAGATGGGGAAAAATATGAATACAACTTTCCAGTTTATCTAATTGTTGGCATTTTTTTCCTCAGTTTATTGTTTTGATGTGAGATTATCACATTTGGGCAAGGTGAGCACTGTAACTGTGCTGCATCAGTTTTTCTGAACTTTCTGTTATTGAAGGCTTGTGTACCTTTTCTTTGGCTGGAGTGGGATGTACAGATCATCTCTATTTTGCACTGCTTTGCTAGTAGGGAAAGCGGATGATGAATAAACAAATCAGCATTGCAGTAAATATTTTGTTTTATTCTGGTATACAAAGATCATATTTTCAGCCTTTTATAAACATTTTTGTAAACATTGAGAACGTGAAGGAGGTATCTCCTGGCAATACCTGCTGTACAAAGTGCATATGTATATGCTTCATCCTTTGAGTTTATGGGTATTTTTCAGGCTCATATCCAAAGTCATAGCAACTGCCAAATAGCCATGCACCACACTGCACTGGACTGAGGGCAGATAATAATTTAAACAGCCGTAAATGTAGTACAAATACTAACATGGCAAGAGTGTTATTGTCAGCTGATGCATTACAGTCCACAATCTGCATATATAAACACTACAAAAAATACACATCCCATCAAATCTTGCTGACCTATATAACCTGTTACACAACATTTTGCACGTACTTCTGACAAGCAGATGCTAAATATTGCAGTGACTAAACTCCATGCTTGAAAATTGGAGAAATTAAGTAACAAATCAGACAGCTGCTGGGTATTTTTAGATGTTAACAGGCCACTCAGATTTTACAAACATTATGCATTGATATATTTTTCTGAAAATTTACCCTAGCAAATTAATCCAAAAATGTTGCAGAAGGTCATTTCTCATGCAAGCATCAATCCCCTTATATTTCTCTGTAAGGTCAAAAGGTCACAAAGTTTAAATTTGTATCTATTTTTTCTGTTTTAGTTTCTCTGAAACATGCTCACATAAAGCCCAGAGACCATGGCAGGAAAAAAAAAATTCAGAGCTAGAGGGCCACAAGCAAAAAACAGGAGAGGCTGAGATCCAATATCCTATCATGCCAGGGGGACCACTAATAGCAAGGCACTGATTAGGTAGGCAGATAATCCAAGAACAACACACAGAATTATAAAAATTTCAGTATTCATGGAAAAATACCTTAGGGAAATTATTCAAAGAATGCAGATTTGGTGATTGTAAGCTTGGGAGCAAGGACAGACGACCAAACATTCAAAAGAGGGAATTATATGAAAGACTAGTATACTTCATAAAGATTCTTAAATCATAGTCTCATGCATTATGGAAGGCAAAATAAATGGAAATAATCCTTGACGGTATCTAGCCAGTAGGCAGAAAAGAAAAGAAATTTCTTCATATTCACTGCAACTAAACACATGCAACACAGTATTTGAATTATAGCAAAGCTTGCAATGTATCACAACAAATGTATGAAGATAACAAGGGAAATTCAAAAGAGCAGACTCAAGGAATGATGGTTTCCAGGGCAGATAGGACTTCCATAACCAGCAAGCGTTACTGTCCCATCCATAGGGTTTCTCATAAATATGATATGGATTGCATCTGTTCTGAAAAAGATATCAAACTTCATTCTAAAATGTCTGAGAAATGAAGAGTTTGCTGTTGACATAATGCTTAATTACCTCCTAAAGTAGGAACTTGTGTCTTATTTCAGAGCTGAATTTCTGTGACTCCCATTTCTCAACACTAGATCTCATTATACCACTGTCAGGAAGGCTGACATCTTGCTATCAGACATCTTTCCAGGGTGTAAGTACCAATCACAGTGATCAAGGCACCTTTCAGCCTTTTGTCTGACAAGCTGTGTAAGTTGAACTCCTGTAGGCCTTGCACTGGAGTGCCTGCTTTCCAACTACTGGCTGTGAAATCTCTCTTCAGAATTTCACCTGTCCATCTGAGTAGAAGAAACAATGCATTTTTTTCCAATCCAGATACTAATTTTTTTTTTTCTCCAAAACTCTACTTTGAATGCTTATAAATAAGAACATTATGGAATAAGAAAGCTAAATGAAATGGTACATGTACAAGAAACAAAGAAGGAACAAGCGAAGGAACAAGCATCAATCTCTATTTTATGATCTAATCTAACTATCTCTGTTCTGTCAAAATTTGGAAATACTCTCTATTCCCTATGGCAGATTCTGTGTCTGTGACATAATCCTTTCCCTCCCATGAAACTAGGACTTCTGACAGATAGTCTGTGACTATTAAATAGCTCTGGCCAGGAAGGTCAGACCATCAGCTGCTGTGCCAGGAGCTGGCGCTTGTTCATGTTACTGCTGCTGTTACAAGCCTTGTAGCCTCTGGCAGAGAAAGGGGATGAACAGCTGGAAGCCAAAACCTTTTCAGCCACCTCAGCAAAAAATTTGGTAGACCTATGTGCCACAGCCACAGTTTAACTTTGCCACCTTGGGCTAGTTGAATATACCGCACCTTGCAGGTAGAATATCCCCAGAAGCTCAGCACTGATCAAAAAATGTCCATGGGATATTTCATGGGCATCTTCTGTAGGAGAAATCTCAGTAGTAGGGACTTCTTAAAAAAGCTGCTGTGTCATGCAAAACAATGGCTGATGTCCAAAATATGTCACTCTAAGCATTCACACAAGGGGTCAGGTGCAAATTATTTCAAACAGACCTCGTAACAGCTGGAAATTTGTGGTTGATGACTGGAGATAGGAATTCCTGCTGTTATTAATTTCTTCTTAAAAGGTTTGAGAAGATTTTCCCTAGCTCCTGAGCAGACGCTGTGACTATCGTCACCCTGTTGGCACAGCCAGATAAGTGGGTGTGACAAGGGTTCTGTGGCAACATTTTCCAGACTATGTAAGAAATCAGTAGTTTTACACTTCTTTGTGCTGGTACAGGATGAGGCTTCAGATCTGACAGTTTTTCTCCATCTAGACCTTCAGATTTTAATCAACTCCTTTCTATGACATTTCCGTTACTTCTTAACTGCAGTTGAGAGAAGAAAAAGAAGGAAAAAAAAAGTAAAGAAGTTTTTTCTATATATTGTATATATTTCCAGGAATGGTGTTTATCATTTACAGATGGTTATTTTTGCAGTTCTGATTATGAATGTTTACTTTATTCACACATCAAGCAAACTATCCTTTTACACCATACGGACGGGAGGTATATTCTTTCATACATTCAGATGTCTGAAAGCTGTCTGGAAATGTATTTCCCACTTTCTGATATGGGAACATTTCAGTTGGAGGGGGTTTAATTTGTTTTGAAATTTCAACTCTTGTTCTGCTCAGGAGCTAAAGTTAGAATCCATTAAGATGCATTTTAGAGCAGATTCTATTCTCATCTTCCTTTTCTCAGTAAGTGTGCAATTCACTTAGTACTTCATTGCAACCAACAGCAATATGTATACAGGGTGCACAAAATGAGGCATTTTGTTTTAAAACAGATTGCAGATGAAAGGAAACCATTCATTTCTTCCTTGCTAGCTGTAATTACTAGAGCGCTAATTACTCCAAATCACTGACATCCAGGGTCAATAAGGATGACAACAGGAACATCAAAGACAAGATGCACACATGCAATTACAAGTCTCTAAAACCAGGCTCTAATATTACTTTATAGCAACTAGGTTTGGTTTTTTTTTCCACTCAATGCTAAAAAATCAAGTTTTCTGAATGTTTACTATTATTTCCTTTGCAGTTTGACGGTGAGAACATGTATATGAGTATGACAGAACCAAGCCAGGACTACGTGCCAGCCAGCCAGGTGGGTTAATTAATCTTCTCTGCCTTGTTTCAAATTGTAATTAAAAAAATTCAAAGAGTTGCATTGCAAATGAGTGGCACTATCAGTAACTGCTGCAATCAGGAATAATCATAATTTATAAACAAAGCATTTAAGCCTTGTTTCCAGTTAATGAGATAGAGCTGATAAAACACCAGAGTTGGCGTTTGTTGAAAGATACTACCTTGTATCCTCTCCAGAATGCAAGCAGCTGTTTTGCCAGCATGATCTTTCCCAAACAGTTGTTTTACCTTCAGGAAATAAAGTCTTTACAGGTGCAGGTTATTTGTTTATCTGACTGCAGACAAGTTAATCATTATAAGCTATACATGTCACAAATAGCTTTAATTATCACTCGTAGAGCAGTTGAAGAATTGCATTTTTAATGCTAATCCTATGTCTGAGGAATTATTGCACAATTAGCAGTGGGGTTAAGACAACGACTTAGCCTTCTGTAGCTTACTGGCCAAAAGGTTTAATGCAATATGCGTTCTTTAAAGCTATTTTTGAGCCCTTTTACTTTTGGGGAACCATATGCACTAAATTTTGATACTGGATGTATATTAAAAAATCGTTCACCTTTCTACTTGAACCCAAAGATCCTATAGATTTCTAAGAATTACAAATTTTAATTACTTCATAAAAAGGAAAAATAATTTTGAAAGTTTTGAGTTGTTTACCTGTTGCTATATCTATATGTTGGGGGGGAATTTTTCATTTCCTTCACATGTTTTCAGTTAACTTTGCACCAGTAAGTCCTGGGGATGATGCTGCAGATCAGTTAGATTGTGTCAGAAATTGCCATGAATAACCAGACTTGTGGTCTATGTCATGCAATATTTCAGGCCAGCAGTGTCTGGCCTGACGGAACCAGGAGGCTTATGTGTAAAACTCTCATTAGGTGGGAAATAAGATTGCGTGCATAGTAATTATGTTCAGATAAGCTGGATGTAACTCAGGAATCAACAGCTTTAGAAAGCGTGCATTCAAAACTAAATGTCCTCATGAAGTAGTGTTGTTCAGGTACACAGGTTCATTGTGGGCAGGGAAGAAGGAGGTTGTTGGAGATGAGTACAGTGTTCAATCAAAAACTCCGTCCTAAAAGCATTCCACCATGCTGCTTCCCAGCGTTCTGTTGGAGTCACTCTGAAATACCTTTAGAGGCCAATAGTTCTTTGCATTTAGGAATTGTGCATGATTGAACTTATTCAGCTAAGAACCCTCCAAGATCCAGAGGTAGTTTAGAATAGAACTGTTTGATTAAAAAATGAAAAATTATATTATTAATTTTTCTCTAACCATTAATCCAAAAACTGTACTGACAAGTTTTAGTATTACTATTAGATTAAAGCAGCCTAGTATCATCTCATTCTTGCCTTAAGGGTTTTGAAGTGCAAGGGCTAATTGAATTTGTTTGAAACAGTAGAAATACAAACTCTGTGAATGATTGCTGTTATCAGGCAGCTGCTACCTTTCACAGAATCATTATGTCTGTCTTAAATAGTTTTGAATAAAGAATTGCAAATCCACATTATACATTAGAATTATTTTTCTTCTGTTGATATTTTTGTACTGTGTATGCATGTAGTTTAAATAATTTAAATGGCATATTGAAAAATTAAGAGTATAAGTTTTAATCTTTTATGCGGTTTCTACATGTGCTAACAAGGCCCAGATTCTCAGATATATTTATGCATCTAACACTCACTGGTTGCAGTGAAAGTAAGGTTCTTAAAGTACCTTTAAAGAGCCAGGCCTAGGTATTTTAAATGCAAATGACTTTGTCTTCAAGGAAAAAAAAAATCTATCAAATGTGACATTTCCAAATTCGAAGATGTCAGAAAACCCTGCATTCTTACTAAGGGCTGGAACTAAGAAAAGGTTTACAGACTGAAAATTTGACCACAGCAAAGCTGAACTCTGAGGGGTGTCTGGCTCCCAGATAGAGTTCAAAACCCAAAGACAACCTCTCCATCCTTTGCTGGGGGATCCATGTGGCAGGAAGCAGCTCAATTGCCAAGCAGAGTGTTTTAAGTTGTTACCAAGTATGCACCAGTCAACCAGCCTTCTGTGCCTGATTGAGAGTAGCTGTCAGCCTTGGGCTGTCACAGCCTCCTGTCCCTTGCTGGGATTTTTCTTGGTGCTTACACTGTTGCAGTGGTTTTAAGTGAATACACAGAATCATAGAATGGACTGGGTTGGAATGGACCTTAAAGATCATCTAGTTCTAACCCCCAAGTCATGGGCAGGGAGCCTTCCACTAGCCCTGGTTACTCCTAGCCCCATCCCAGCCTGGCCTTGAACACTTCCAGTTATGGGAAGTCCACAACCTCTCTGTGCAGCTTGTGCCAGAGCCTAACCACCCTTATAGCAAAGAACTTCTTCCTAATGTCTAATCTAACCCTATCCTCCTTCAGCTAAGGCCATTCCTCCTTGACCTATCACTGCAGGCTATCGTAAAAAGTCTCTCTCCAGCTTTCTTGTTGGCTCCCTCAGGTACTGGAAATCTTCTCTAAGATCTCCCTGGAATCTTCTCTTTTCCAAGCTGAACCCCAGCATTTTTAGCTTGCCTTCCTGCCTTCGCAGAAGAGGTGTTCCAGCTCTGTGTGGGCTGGAGCATATGTGAAAGCCTGTAATAATAACAGTATTTGGAAAAGAAAAAAAAAAAAAAAGGAAAAGAAGACACAACAACTTCACTGAGAACAAGAATATGGGGTGTGATGGAAACTTGCCTCTCATGTTTCATCAAGAACTTGCAACTGTGAGAAGAGCCTTCCCAAAGATGTTCCTGACATAGACAGCTGCTAGTCGTTCCTCAAAGGAACTAAACAATTCTTCACTGACAGTATCTGTGAGGTCTTCACTGACTGGTGTTCCTTTCTTTGGCATAAGCATTTGGTGGTCAGCCAAAACTGGTGAACTGACTATCATTTCAAGACCCAGTCTGGTGGAATACAGTATTTCCTGCTCTGGAAACAAAGCATGGAAGACTGTGTAGCTTACAGGGCTAGGGAGAGGAACAGTCAAGGATGCAATTGTATTTTCTGACCATGGTTTTAGGAGTGTTTGATCATTTTCCTGTCACTGTTACTGGAGGTAAAACACATAATGCCATAAAAAGAGAGGAAATGTTCTCTCACAGATGACAGCATAGTTGCTCTAATCATAATTTTGTCCTATGTCTATTTTGCACCTGTGATCAGGAGTCTTTCCATTGCATGACTTCAGTAAGAGAAATGCAGGCTCCTTCTCACCCTTAATAACTTGGCTGTTCCCTCACAAGATCAGAGATAGGGGTTGAATCCTGTCAGAATGAGGAGTGAATTAATTACTCTGCTTTTCTTGATGCATTCACATCTGTTAACTAAAACATGAATCCCACATGTAAGGAGATACATAGTCCTATCAGAAACCTTTATTCAAGCTCTGGTCATGCTGACTGAGTCAGACACAAGCACCATTTTTAAATTTCAGAGTCTGACATAGCTTATTTGGGAAGTGGGTTGGCAGACTGAGTCATGGTATATAACACCAAGGACCAAGGGGTTTCCACTTGGCTGTCTGCAGGCTTAGGTGACCAAAGAGGCAGGATTGCTGGGGTCCTGATATATGCTAACAAACACCTCAGTTCCTTCTGTTTACTCCAGTGTTCATATCCAGAAAAACATCACTTTATATTATTTTATGGTTTTTAATCAATTTATTCCCTTTAGGCTAACACAAATAAAAGCTCAGCCATTGGACAGGAAAAATATAGTTTTGTTCCTTTTGCTACATAACATCAAACATCTGCACAGTTTGGTAATCCAAGACAAGTTGCCTCACAGCATCCCTCAACAATAATTATCATTTCTGTTCAATTTTCAAATCAGTACATGCTTTGGGACTTACAGTCCAAGTTGCTAAGTAGCAACATATGGCTCACTACTGTTCCTGTGATGTTGCTGCAAGCAAATAGCATAATTCTATACTTGAAATAATTTTTACAGAAAGCCAGTGCTGGAACTGAGCCAGAAGAGTAAGTATACAGTAAAAATTAATGATATTCTTTTAAACTGTCCCAAAAGGCTGTTTGGCAATGCTGTCTCTGTGTACATTTTATATATGTGTGTAAGTACTGCATTTTTGGTTATAATATATGTAGTACAGGACTCTACAGTGAAGGCATCTCCTAAATGAGTTATGCCAGCCATATTAACAAACATACATAGTAAAACTGTGACATTTTCACTACTAATTGCACTTGGACCTGAAAGTATTTATCATTTTAAAGTAAAACTATGCCAACAGATCTGCATTTGAGATTCCCACCAATTATTGTTTTCTCCCCACACCTATAATTGAAATCTTGGACACGAATTACTCTTTATGTTATTCCTCCTCCTGTAATTTGTGGGCCATGCACAGCATAAAATTATATTGCTTATTTTACATTTCGTCCTAGTCACAATATGGAATGTAATTCAGGACTCTGTTGCACAAACCTTTAATACATTTTTAGCTTTCCTGAGGCCTGATAAATGTTAAGGTTAATGACTGCAGCTGCCAAATTCCCTGCAAGGTGCAAAGGGAAGGACTGAGAACAGGCCTGGAGCTGATGATTTGGGGCAGTACCCCCATTTTCCCACTGGGAAGAAAAGATCTGAGGCAGGGAATATTGTTTGCTCAGAGGTGGTATTTTCCTGCTTCCCAGAGCTATGCCAGGGAGATCTATCTAAAATATATCTGCATGCTCTTTGATAGAGTGGGCACCATGGGTATCAAAACTGTTTTGTTCTGTACAGCTACAGGGTGAAAAAAAATGGAATGACATCCAAAAGAGAGATTTTTCATATTGATGTTGCCTTATTCACATGGTCCTACATATAGCCCTGATGTATTTTTTACATTTTTATACCATAATTTCTTAGATTATTAATGGCATAACTATTGCTTCTGTGAAGCAGGGATGGATAAATGCTGCATAATATCTTCCCTCTCTTGCTCTGGATTGGTCCTTCCCTGTAGGTAGTCTAGGATTCAGGGTACTGAAAGAAGACACAGCTCTTCAGTCTTGTTGCCTGCAACAGTCTCCATCAGCAGAGCAGGGCAGGAGTTGGCTGCCTTGGAAAGGATTGAGAAAAAGCAGCATTCTCACTCAGATGGAGAATCATTCCATGGTCCAATGTATCTATGGGTACATTCTACCCTGACCTGAAGTCTAGCACAATCCTGCCAAAAAGATGCTTTTGCTCGTTATTTGAGAGGTTGCTCCACACTGAGAGGGCAATGCATCCTGAGCAGTCTGCTGGCTGGCTGCAGTCCAGGGCTGTTTTGGACCTATTTCTCCTCCCTCTTCCTAATCAACTATCTTTTAATTTCAAAAATAGGTTATCAACAGAAGGGAGTCTACTCCTTGGTCCTCTGTTTCTCTGAAGTAGTCTATAAATGCCATGTTAAAGAAAAAAGAAGAAAGGGACGAGGTTAAAATGGCCTCAGGGAAAGAAAAATACCAGGCAGGCCTTTCAGATCCTGAAGCGGTGAAAGAGCGGTGAAAGGTAGATGTAATTTTACCCTGCCTTTCACTTTTGTGTAAAACATAGTCTTTTAAAGTTATCTTAACATCAGGCAGAGTCTAGAAAGAACCGAGTCCCTGATAAAAATACATCAACAGTTGCATTAACAAGACTATGTATATATATTTATAGATATACATCTTTAGAATCATAGAATGGTTTGAATTGGAAGGCATCTTTGAAGATCATCTAGTCCAGTTCCATGCCATGAGCAGTTGCATCTTTCACTAAATCAGATTGCTCCAAGCCTCATCCAACCTGACCTTGAAAATCCAGTGATGGGACACACACAAATTCTCTGCACAATCTCTTACAGTGTCTCATAACCCTCACAGTAAGGAATTTCTTCCTGTGTCCAGCCTAAATCTATCCTCTCTGTTTAAAACTGTTGCCACTTGTCCTGACACTACAGGCCTTGATGAAAGGTCTCCATCTGTCTTATAAAGCCCCATTAAGTATTGAAAGGTGTTATAAGGTCTCCTCAGAGTCTCCTCCAGGCTGAACAACCACAACTCAGCCTTCCATCACAGGAGGGATGCTTCAGCCCTTGGACCTCTGCAGTATTGTCCGGACCCAAGCCAACAAGTTTGTGTTTTCCTGTGTTGATGACCTCAGAGCTGCATGCAGGTGGGGTCTCCTAAAAGCAGAGCAGAGGGGCAGAATCCCCTCCCTCATCCTGCTGGCCATGCTGCTTTTGATGCAACCCAGAACACGATTGGCTTCCTGGGCTGCAAGGGCATTGCCAGCTTATGTCCAACTTGTCATCCATCAGTGTCCCTGAGCGCTTCTCCACAGGGATGTTTTATATATCTATGAATGTCTCTAGCTTTAATGCAAAGTGTATGAACATGTGCTGTGTATATATTCAGGATATTTTATTTCTTTTTCATCATGAAATGCCTCAACTTTTATAAAAAGAAGTCAGAATTAGGACCTGTTGGCTGGAAATTAAGAGCTTTTACAATTTCACATTAAAGA